>OZ010798.1:194261726-195677217 GCA_963932465.1 Maratus speciosus | reverse complement strand
ATTCGTACAGAATACATTGGACTAAAAATCTGGTAACAGAATAGTTTCCGAAACTAACTGCTTATTGGTGGCATTTAAGAATAAAGTTTCAGTTTTTTTCCAAAAATTGTCCGTTTACAAGAGGAACGTTTTCTAGCAAGGAAAACTGTAAACTTAACATATTTTTTTTTACAAATAGGCCAAAAGTACTTGTACTCACACGCGAAGTTTCAGATTTGAGACTTGCTTTCTCTTCGCTAAAAAAAATCCCAAATTTTTAAAAAATGTCAAAAATTGCACTTTTAAGGCTTTGATATCTCTGGTGGGGCACGAGATAAAAATCTGAAGTTCTGGTTTCTGAGAGTATTGTATGGTAGTGTTATGCACAAGAAATTTCAGATGGCAAGGGCAACATGTCAAAACAATACTGCCAAACTATTGTTTTGTTGTAGTCACAGGTAAGTATTTATCTCAGAGTGTCATTTAAATTTATTTTTTTTATTATCTTTAAATAATAGTAACAGAAAATAAAGCTCTTTGAAAATCTTAGCAATTAATTAAAAAAATAATTATGCCTAAGACATACATTTTGTATGGTTTCAGTAATTTTTGCAGTAATTTTAGTAAATAAAATAAACCTCAGCACTTTTACATAAAGAAAATAATATTTTTATACAAGACCTGAGACAAAAATAGAATAGGGAATGAGAAAAGCTGTTAATGTTGGCATTCTTGTTGAGACATGATCAAACGTGTCAAAACACATTCCTGCTTGTTGGTTTAAAAACCACAATTTTAATGCTGCTTGCCAGTCCCTGAAACTTGTTCCTACCATAAGTATTTTCCTGTGAATGAAACATTATACGATGTTACCATGCATCAGCCTCAGGTAATTTTCAGAAAATAAAGATATCCAAAGCCCTTTCAAAATTTATACTGCAGTAAAATGACATTTTGGCATAAGAAGTCAGCTAGGAATTATTAATGAAGTGAGACTTGCACATAGTGGTTTCAAAGTTTATTTCTATGAGCCAGAAGGACCAAGATCTTCAATCAAGTTATCAAGAGATGACAAGACTTGGATTCTACAAATAAAATTTTGAGAAAGATCAAAATTGTGGTTTTTAAACCAACAAGCAAGAATGTGTTTTGACACGTTTGATCAGGTCTCAACAAGTATGACAACATTAACAGCTTTTCTTTTTCCCTATTCTGTTTCTGTCTCAGGTCTTGTATAAAAATATTTTTTTTCTTTATGTAAAAGTGCTGAGGTTTCTTTTAGTTACAAACATTGCTTACGACAAAAATTACTGAAACCATACAAAATGTAGGCCTTAGGTATAATTATTTTTTTAATTAATTGCTAAGATTTGCAAAGAGCTTTATTTTCTGTTACTATTGTTTAAAGATAATCAAAAAAAAAAATTTAAATGACACTCTGAGATAAATACTTACCTGTGACCACAACAAAACAATAGTTTGGCAGTATTGTTTTGACATGTTGCCCTTGCCATATCTCAGCTTGTCGTCAAATCTCCATCCTGAAATTTCTTGTGCATAACACTACCATACAATACTCTCAGGAACCAGAACTTCAGATTTTTATCTCGTGCCCCACCAGAGATATCAAAGCCTCAAAAGTGCGATTTTTGGCATTTTTGAAAAATTTGGGATTTTTTTCAGCGAAGAGAAAGCAAGTCTCAGATCTGAAACTTTGCGTGTGAGTACAAGTACTTTCGGCCTATTTGTTAAAAAAATATGTCATGTTGACAGTTTTCCTTGCTAGAAAAATTTCCTCTTGTAAACGGACAAATTTTGGAAAAAAACTGAAACTTTATTCTTAAATTTCACCAACAAGCAGTTAGTTTCGGAAAGTACTCTATTACCAATTTTTTAGTTCAATGTATTTTGTACACAATGCTTTAATCCGCACTTGAATTGGCTTCATAAACGATGAATTATTTACAATTCCGTAAACCCTTTTTGTGAGAAAATTGCTCTGGACGACGAAACAAAGATGGCCGCCATGCACAAACAAAAATTAATAAAATTAAAATAATAGTCATTTTGAACTTCCATTATGTTACGGTTGTTGTACAAAAAATGTCAGATTTTTTAAAAATGGTCAAGCAACGAATAGTTGATTTTCTGGACCACTTGAAACGGATTGACCCCATTTTTTTTCCACTTATTCAAAATTCCCATTCTCGCATATTTATTTTAACGGTCTGTATCTCTATATCAAAGTAATCAAGGACACATAAACCTAAGTGCATCTGCACTTTTCATTTTCTTTATCGTATTTTATTTGCGTTATAAATAAGCCACTCTTAATTGCAGTTAGAATTTGACGGGTTAAAAGAAATAACGAAAAAAATAAAAAAGTATTTTATGGGAATTGGGTTTCAAATTATATTTCATTTATCTTAGAACGTATGCCTTCTACATTTTACATACATTCGTTAAAGATTTCACAATCACACTTAAGCGCAATATGTACTTAAAGCAAACAAAACCAGACTTCATGTCGCTCTTATTCATGAAATATGTAGGGTTTCTTTACACCCTGTGAGTGTGCTGAAAGGGAGGCTGCCACATTATTTGTCTGCTAAAGCTGCCGCCAATGCTTTCTCTCTGTAATTCCGGCGTCAAAAACTTTCTAAATTGGCGATAATGTAATACGCCAAGTCATGTGATTCAGTACGCCAAAAAGTGCAGTTGGCTCCCTACCCCTGTGCTGTAAGGGCGGAGAAAGGGCCGCTGTTATTTTCTTCTGTTGACGTTACGGAGCACTTTGCCATGGATAATTATATTTCTACATATCTTCATATCTGATGCTCTTTTTACGAGTTGTCTGTTTTCATTTGAAAAATGAATAAACATTGACTGCACTTTCTTTCACCTATAATATTGGAGTTTTTTTTTTATCTTACAATACCATCGAACCCTGGAACCACCGCTGCATGGAGAATCAAACGACTCCATAACATATCCCCTTTTTTACTCTTTCGATTTTGGTTGCAGATATTTTTCAGGATGACACTTTTCGAAATGATGATGATGATGATTTCGGATGACACTTTTTTACCTTTTTCGAAAGTGAAAGTAACTTTATAAAAAATATCTGCAACCAAAATCGAAAAAGTATAAAAGGAGCGATGTAGAGGTGGACGTCAGCTATCCAATGCAAAAAAATTAAAAATGTCGAAATTCAAACGAGATATTAGAAAAAAACCTCGCCATAGGTTTAGCATTAGCTCGCGAATGTCTTCGTCTGACGGGACAAGATCCTTAAATTCAAACAGACACATTCCAGAATTCATTTTTATTTGTAAACGCATAAAGTGGCAGGTGTTATGTTTAGTGCAGGTGTTGCTATTAATAACATAAAAGGTTTGGAATTGATTAAAAATTAGATTTGAGGAAAATAACCCAAAATGCTCATATTTAGGTAAAAAGATTTATGTATTGAAATTAAGGACGGAATATATAGTCATATTAACAAAATAATTTCATCGAAGATTTTTTACTTTCTTCTCTCTTTACAAGAAGAAAGTATTGGATTCGTGAAAAATTTCGACTTCCTGTTTTCGATGGATTTATACGCTTTAGAATGTCTTGAACACGATTTGATGGTTTTTAGAAAATGTTTTTCTGTGAGTCTGTCTGTCATTCTGTCACTCTGTCTGTCACTCTGAGTCTGTATGCGGCAAAAATTTTATGGGCGGTCTATCTCAAGAACTGATGCTCGGGATTTCATAAAACTTTATATTCAGTTAGGCGTTGATATAAACTGGTACTGATTACTTTTTGATGCAAATAGCCCAAGAGGTGGCACTGCTATGCGGCCTTTTTCACAATTACCGCAATAGCTATACAGGGGTCGATGCAGGTTTTTATTTTTGGGGCCTATTTTGTGAAAAGTAAAAGTCATTTTTATGAATTTTATTATGTTTTTGTGAAAAATAACATTTTATAACGGAAGTTGAAATCCAGTTACTCATATTCGAACAAAGAGTTTGTTAACAAAAACTTCTTTAAATCCCTTTGCTAAAGTTTTTGTTTTTCGTGACCTTGTTTTATTTACAAATTGCACATTTTAAAACAGTTTATATGAAAAAAAAAATGTTACGAAAGGGGTCTATTTTATTTAGAGGAATTTTGTGAAGGGGCCTGTTTTATTAAGTTCATTTTTGTGAAGAGGCCCATTTTATTAAATTTATTTTTGTGAAGGGGCCCATTTTATTAAATAGATTTTTGTGAAAGGGCCATGAATAGGCCCCAAATTTTGCCTGTATCGACCCTTGCTATATCTCAAGAACTACTACACGGATTTTCATTAAACTTTGGATTCAATTAATCCTTGATATAATTTGATGTTGATTACCTTGTGGTGAAAATCGGTCAACAGGTGGCGCTGCTATGCTGCATTATTCACGATTATCGCAACAGCTCTATCTCAAGAACTAATGCACGAATTTTCATCAAACTTCAGATTCAGTTTGTCCCTGATATAAATTAGTGCGGTTTAGGGAACAGATGTCATATATTCCCGCGGCCGCCATTTTGGATTTTTTCTTGGCGTGAAAACCCCTTTTCCGCGAAGTAGTAAATGTCGCTAAGCACTATTAATGCGCATGTTAGGCTTCACGAAAATAAAATGTAAATAAACAAAACTCGTTAAAGCGGCAATTAGTAAATGAAAGTATAAACGCTATGCGTTCATAAACCGAAAAAAAATATCACTGGATTCAGCAAACTACTTCTGCAGCAATCTGGAAATTGCACGAAACTCGTTAAAGCGGCAATTAGTAAACAAACATATGAACGCTACGCGTTCATTAACCGATAAAAAAAAATCAGTGGATTCAGCAAATTACTTCTGCAGCAATGAAAAATATGTACAAAGCTCGTTAAGGCAGCAGTTAGTAAATGCACGTATGTTGTTGTGCACCAATCTCAATTATGCACGAAATGCATGAGAAATAAACAATAAGCGGCTAATATTAACATACCTTAACAGACATCTTGTTCCTTGAAACCCAACTGTAAAAAATGGTCACTTGCCATAATTTCTCAAATTTCAAGTCGTTGTAAAACTGTCATTTAACTTTACAGCAAAAAAAAAAAAAAAAAAAAAGAACAAATACAATTTCAAACTAAATCACACAAGAACTTTAACTTGCAATATTGAACATATACTACCAATATCAAACTTCGCATTACCGTAATTTTAATTTTACAATCAAAAACGAATACAAAATATCTCTGTTCTTCAAAACTTTCTTTACTACACATTATAAAACATGCGGAGTTGAGTTGTCAACCACTCAGCTAATTTTTTACTCTCGAATATCAGAAAACATCATTAATGACGTCAATAAAACGATGTTTTCATTACCAAAAAAAAAAAAAAAAAAAAAAAAAAAACAATATTGCAGAAGAAATACACATAAATAACACTGTTTAAGAAATAAATTGGCAAAAAATGTCAAATATATATCGAATCACTTAATAGAAACAATTGTTGTTTTTTTTAACACTTTAACTAAAAACAAACTACGGGAGCCGTAGTCAAACAAATAAATCCGACGCAAAAGACAATCTCCCAAAAAACAGGTTTACCAGAACCAACACTCAACGTGGTTACCATATCGATAAAGATCGCCAACATCGCCAACAAAAATTCGCCAAGAAATCCATGATAGCGCCGCGGGAATATACAGCCTCTAAGCCCTGTTTAGTTTTTGGTGTAAATCTCCCAGCAGGTGGCAGCATTTTTCCTTATTTCCGCAATAGCTGTATCTCTAGAACTAATGCATGAATTTTCATCAAGCTTCAGATTTAGTTAGTCTCTGGTTAGTCCAGGGGAAATGTACAAAAAAAAAAAAAAACGGAGTTACATTGCAAAAGGTCGGGTAGAAGATTTTTTTTTCTGTATTGTTTATAATGATGCCAACAGGGAAAAACCAATTTTCCTAACAAAATTTCTTAAGGCTAAAATTTTTGTGGCCAAAAAACAACAAAATTTTGGGACCTTTTTCTTTTAAATATCTCGAGACCCGTTGCCGTAGCATATTATTTCTCAGTTACAATATTAAAGAGGATAAAATTCTCTACAACTTTCATTTTTACAACTTTTTTATACACCCGATAGCAAGCGCAGTACGCCATTTCAAAAATAGAAACTTTTTCAATTTTCTTAAAAACCATGAAAAACGTATAGTTCTGCCCAGATTATCCAAATGTTTCCCACGGATTTAATCTTGTATGTCAACTTCTATATATTGGTAGCAGTAAATTGTGTTTCAGGGCCAAAACTAGCCTTTTTCGCACCCGTGGCAAACATGGATTTTGGCGCTCCTCCCCCCCCCCCCCCCTCCTTAAAAAGAAAATTTACCACGCGAATTTTAATAAATCTCTAAAGGCCGGATTTTGAAAACTTTAAGTGTGTAATCATTAAATACGTAATGCTAAACTACGTTATCAGCTTTGTAAAATATTAATTCTTGAAAACCTTGAAAACCAAACCGAATTATATTCCGCTTTAAACAGGTTTCCATCTTAGCAGGTACAATTGTTCATATTCTTTCTCTTGAAAATATATAATTTTTTCTTTAAAGACTAGATTCCGTATATAGAGATCTCATTTTCGAAGATTTTACGCACTCTAAAAACGACGTTTTCAAAAATGAGTAAAAAATACTCAAATCTGAGTATGCCGCATCGTCAAAATGGCTCCGAAACAAAATTACTCAAGTTTGAAACATGTATATACTCATTTCTGAAAACATGCACACACTTAATAATGAAACATCATGTGCTCATTTTTGAGTATGCCAATGTTTCAAAAATGAGTATGAACTGACCACTATGTGCTCATTTTTGAGTATGTCCATGTTTCAAAAATGAGTATGAACTGACCTCTATGTGCTCATTTTTGAGTATGTCCATGTTTCAAAAATGAGTATGAACTGACCTCTATGTGCTCATTTTTGAGTATGTCCATGTTTCAAAAATGAGTATGAACTGATCTGTATGTGCTCATTTTTGAGTATGTCCATGTTTCAAAAATGAGTATGAACTGATCTGTATGTGCTCATTTTTGAGTACGTCCATGTTTCAAAAATGAGTATGAACTGACCTCCATGTGCTCATTTTTGAGTACGTCCATGTTTCAAAAATGAGTATGAACTGACCTCCATGTGCTCATTTTTGAGTACGTCCATGTTTCAAAAATGAGTATGAACTGATCTGTATGTGCTCATTTTTGAGCATGTCTATGTTTCAAAAATGAGTATGAACTGACCTCCATGTGCTCATTTTTGAGTACGTCCATGTTTCAAAAATGAGTATGAACTGATCTGTATGTGCTCATTTTTGAGCACGCCCATGTTTCAAAAATGAGTACGAACTGACCTCTATGTGCTCATTTTTGAGCATGTCTATGTTTCAAAAATGAGTATGAACTGACCTCTATATGCTCATTTTTGAGCATGAAAATACTCAAAATTTACATGTATTTTTAGGTTTAAGGTGCATTGGCGAGATATAAAATAATTACCAATCCTGCACGCCTCCTAAGAGAAAACTGGTTCACTTAATAAAATGAGCATATATTTGAAGCCTGTAAATATATTGAAACTATTTTATAAAAAATGTATCAGTCGGTCAAAAAAAATAAATAAATAAACCGTATTAACTCTAATACAAATTATAGAAGTGAAATAAAATTGCTGTCTACTTCAATTTTAAGACTTTAAAATTTTTAATCAAGGGGTCATCTACATATTAAAATGAACAGTAACTTTATATTTTTAATATAACCCCCCCCAATTTGATAACAATCGGAAAGAAAACAACTCAATTTAGCCCAATTACAAATTTTTAAGACATTTCACAATTAGTCCAAGAGTTAGTAGACATAGGACTAATGAGTTCTCAGAGTGAAAGATTTTTCTCTTAAAAAAGTGTTTATAAAATTCGTGTTACTTATAATTCCTACCTCTAATAAATCTTCAATTGTAGAAACGTCTCTTAAAATAGTACTTCGGGTAGTTGAGTGTGTTCTTTCTAACTGCATTGTCAAATTTGGAGGTTTACATTGAAAAAATTAAAAATTTGTGGTCAAATTTGGAGGTTTACATTGAAAAAATTAAAAATTTGTGGTCAAATTTGGAGGTTTACATTGAAAAAATTAAAAATTTGTGTTCACCTTATCATGTAGATGAAACCCTAAGGAAAGTTTTAATAGGTTAAATTGAAATAGACAATCCATGTTGATTGATACCAGTTTCATTTCTCTATGATATTTTTTATTCAAATTAGATTTTTTTTTTTTTTTTGACCAACTGTACATAAAGCTTCAAATGCATGCTTGTTTTAATAAAAGCGCCAGTTTTTCTATAGCAAGTTGTTTAGAAAATTAGCAATTTCTCTATACCTCAGCATACACATTGGTCGTCCATCAGTTTATATGTGAAAGTTGAAAAAAATGTGATGTGTGATACAGTTTTATTGGTCCAGCAAGAATAATTTAGTAATGAGTTTTATCAATTATGTAAATCTTTAGTACTATGGTTTCTTTCATTTGTGGTTTACTTCATCAGTGCAGATGTCAGAAATACACTACACTAAATCAAACACTTATAAGTTGATGATGGAGCACAAACAGAACACAAAAACGCATCTGACGGGATGTGTTAATTTTAAAAGTTTTCATAAGAGCAATCTCATCTTTTTTCTCCAAAAAAAAAAAATATGCTCTGAAAATTTTTATTAAAATATATTTATTTTGCAGATTTCTAAAATCTAATGTTGAATTTTTTTTTTTTTTTTTTTTTTTTTTGTATACATATGATGTGAATGACTGATTTGCATAACAAAAATGCTTTTGAAAAATAATTTAAAAACCAGTTGTAAATTCAAATCATTTAAGTTTCAAAGAAGTCCTGAAGTCAAAGAAGTCTGAATCTTAATTTTAGAAATGTTTATTATATTTATATAAATAAATATTTAGTTTTTATTTGAAATTACACCCACATTTAAAAAATGGTTGGGTCCCTGGGACATTCAAAGAGTCCATTCACATCACTGTCCTTGCAGTCTATTCATTTTGACAGTCTTTCATATAATGTAGGATTTATCCAAATCCGCTAATGATTTCATGTAACATGTTCAAAATTTTATATTTCAGAAAAAATGTACTCATTAAATTATATCATAATTGTCTTTAATATCACTTTCACCCTAGAGATTAATTTGAAAATGCACTTCTGCATTTTACATATATTGACTGAAAATGGACCAGCACCCATTATTATAACTTGTCAGAAAAATTCAAAGTGAATATTTCCTCAAATACAATCATCAATCCTTTTGAATTGACACTTCTAAATTACTAAACTGAAAAAAAAAGAAACCAAATACAGTAGACTCTCTCAAATCCGCACAGCTTGGCACCAGAGGTTGTGTGGATTTCTGGTCATTGATTTGTTTACTTTTTTTAAAATGTAATTTGAATGTAATAATGCAATCAAAATTATAATGAATGCTTGCAATATAGTAAAATAATTAAGCAAAGTAATAAACTAAAATAATAAAAATCAAGATAATTTTTAAAATGATTAAAAGTAAAGGTCAAGTAAATGATGTACAATTAAATATCCATAATCAAGATGAGGTACATTTTCCTTGAATTATTCAAAGAAACTTTCCTCTTAAAGGTACCCAATTAATTTATATCAAAATCATGAAAAAAGGAAGTTTTGCTTCAGGTTTAGCCAGACTTAATAACAGAAAAGCTCGATTATTACATAAACATATTTGCTAAAAAGATTGTGATTACCATTGATATAAGCAAAATCTTGATTTTTTTTTTCAGAAATAAATTTATGCTTCCTTCATGAAAAACCATGAGTTCAGTCATATCGAGAATTACATATTAAAATACATACGGAATGATATAAAACTAAAATTTTTTGTCATTTTGACCCTCCATCTGAAAAAGTTTTATTGTGTACATCTGCGATTATGTGCGAATTTGAATGAGTCTACTGTACTATGAAATCATTGCTTTCTTTTGTAATATGTTTGATTTCAAACATTTTTATGGTATGTGCCAAAGCCAATTCTTGTTTATTGCTTCTGTGTTTTTTTAATAAATAGTCACAGCTAAAAGCAATGGGAAGTTAAGGCTATTCTCAACTGCTCTGCTCAACGAGCACAAAACGTTTTGACACATTTACAAATTCATTTTTTAACGGAAAGATATAAAATTGGAAAGCCTCACCATGGAAGCGATTTGGAATCGAACTGTGTTTTCCATTTTTTGATCAACCAGTTACCTATTGAGTTATAAGAGATTTTGATCACGTGATACGGCATTTTTCTCCATTTACTGACTGGATTTTCTTCTTTCGTTCGGAAGTTCAGTTCTAAATGCCAACTTTGACAGTATTTTCTGAAAGATCTATTGCGTTTACAAGAAAACGGAAAAAAACAGTTTGATCACATAGTTTCTGAATAACAACACCTGCTAGTTTCATGCGTTTGCGAACAAAAATGAATTAAAACTTATGTCAGAAAGTTGGCCCTTTGGATTTGAGAACAGTCTTAAATAATTTTTAAGCAAAGCTTCTGCTACTGACTATACATATTTTTTATAAATTTTCTAATTGAGCAGTTTATGATATTTGCTTAAAAATCACTCAATTGTAAACTTAAAATTACACGAGGCTCTAACTTTTATACATGAAAAGAGCCTTTCTTTTTTCAAAAAGATTACTACACGTTCTTCTGCTATACCTTAAAGTTACTAGAAACTCATTATGCCCATTATAATTAATAAACATAAAAATAAAACTAAAGTAATATCAAAATTGTTTATTTTAAATCTAACAAGTATTTTTACAATCGATAAAACACAAAGCATCAGTACAAAAATAGAAACTTAATCTCTCTCTCTATATATATGTAAAACAGTTAGTACAAAATTGCCAAGTGCTTTAAATACTACAAAACTCAAAATATAGCAGAAAGTATTGAAACCAAATTATTTGTTATGACATTTATTCATTACAGGTCAAATTCAAATCTATTATTATTTGATTTTTTACTTTTGTTCTTATTCAGTCAGGTGCTTTCGATGGCTATTCCCTGTCTTCTTGGGGGCTGTTATATTCCTTGCAGGCGTGGCGTATGTCTGCTTTCCCCCCTTTCTCGTTTGTGGGCTTCTCTGTCCGGTAAGCATGCAGTACCACCTTCCGTCCAATCTGTAATGTTCGGTTTCATTTACTGTATTTCCAAAATTACAGTGGAACGGAAGGCGGTACTGTATGTCCACTAGAGAGAGAAGCACATAAGCCAGAAATGAGGGAAAGAAGATACATTCATCCCGGTGAGAGATATATCAGCCCTCAAGAAGAGTGGGAATAGTGATTGAAAGTTTGAGGCTGAATAACAATTCAAGTTTAAATAAAATGATAAACATAAAAAGTAAACAATTTATTGCAGAGTAGTTTTGTATTAGTCTCATATGCTACCATTATCTCTGACTAATGTGGATTCTAGCAAAAAGCTACTAAATTGTTTCAGGAGATAAAAGTTGCAAGATAACATTCAAAATTTTGAAAGTAAATTAAAGAATCTTAATTAAAAAAACATTAAACTTGACTTTGGAGTTGGGAGGGAGATCCATCAACATAAAAATCTGGCTTACAGGCAATGTAATATGATTATATATGCATAAACTCGTGTGGAAATTAAAACCGTTAATTATCATAAACAATTTATGATTAAATATGGTTCCATCGGCAAAAGGGAAACGAGTCAGAGATTCATTCGGCCCCAGGTCAGATTTTAGGAAATTTTTTTATGTAATGAGGGGCTTACCACAGCAGGGAGACGAGACAGTTTTGTTTGGTTTGAGGTTAGTTTTTCGCTAGAGGTTCTGGGGCCCCACTAGCCAGCGAAGCCAGCTAGTCCTTTTTTATATGGATCTTTTGTTCAATAATAACCTATTAAAACACAGATGCAGGTAAAAATTCAGACAAATATACATGCACATTGCCATACAATCATACTTTTGAATACGAAACTGTTACAAAGCTGCCAAAACTTTGTATTTACCTAATATATAGCTGGATCCCCTTCAATTAGTTTTAGATAAATGCCTGCTAACTTCTTAACCTAATCTCCTTAATATAAATCTTTTTTATAAAGTTATACGTAGAGAGATAAGCAGAACACCTAAGTGAAGGAAGTGGTTCAGATGTATTTGCAGTAAAAGAGCAGACACATTCAGCATTATCTGGGCAGGTATAATATCAGATACATTATTAGCTATGGTAAAACATCACATGTTTCTATTTCCAAACCGGAAAGAACGCTTTTGGGATTTGAAATGGTGTCAAAATTTATGTCTAAACCAGAAAATTTTCAAATAGACCAAGATGGTCATTGAAACGAAAAGATGCTGGAATTTTATTATAATGTTATTGCTATTGTTGAACCTTTCAACAATGTAAAACTTTCTTTGTTGATTCCTTTACCTAAAAAAGTGCATTGATGCAAGAGAGTTGAGAAAAGACTGTGAAAGCAGAGACATTAAGAAAAGTATATGAAGTATGGCAAATAGATAAATAAAATGGACAAGATTAGAGTTTGCTGCCCATAGAAAAAACAGCTGGATGCAACCATAATAATATTTACATAAAATGCAAAAGTCTTTTCAAAATTTTCCTTTTAAATGTTATATTTTAATTACACAACAGTTTAAGTTAGATTTTTTTGCCAAATTTAACAACTTTGGACAATACATTCTATGGTTATTATTTCAAATTATGAAAAATAATGAAAGCCAATCAGCTATTAAAATAGGTGTTTTACTGCTGCTTTGTATTGTACAATATAAAAAATCCCTTACCACAAAACATATGATACAACCCCATACAAATTAACAAATTTTTGGCCAACTAGAAACATAAAACTGACTGTACTACAAATATAAAGAAAACAATTAGTACTAAATTTTACCTCACCACTGATCCATAAAACTATTTCAATTAAATACTGAAGATTTACAACAATAGTTTCCTGATATTCATAATTTTAACAAAAAGAACAAAACAAAAGAAAACTAAATATAAATTTATTTAAAAAACAAGCAATCTTTTAAATTATTTCAAATTTTTCATTTGTACAGCATGGATTATACCGCAGTGTAACATACACTGATTTGTCATTTAAATCATATGAGTTTCTTATATGCAATGGAACATAGTTAAATAAATCTTTTATGTTTATTAGATTAACAGCACCAGTAGAACTTACAACATATCAGTGAAAATGGCTGTCAAAACCTAAAAACTCAAACAAATCACAAATTAAAAATGCATTATTATTAAGGACAAACATTTTTTTTTTATTTTACCAAAAATAGGTAACTCATCAATGCAAGAAACAAACACAACCATATTTTTTTAATATGTTGTGCCATTATAACGAAAACCATTACACTGCATTACTTCCGAATTGTCACTCAAACCGTTTACTTCAAGTTTCAAATTATGTTCCTTTTAACTATGCATTTTTCCATATGTTGTTTCCAACACATTTGATATTGCATTGCATTTAAAATATTTCTCATGTAAAGTATGTGCAATTTATAACTGATGGCGTATGGCTACTGTTTTAGCAACATTTACAAAATTTTTGCTAGCTGATGCACATCTTTTTGAAGGATAATGTTTGCTTACATATCGCATGCTCCAATACATAACTGGAGGCCCTAGCTGCCTTATGATCCTAGGATAGTGTACTGCAAAATGCATTTTTGGTGATAAATGTTTATCTGGAAAAAGCTCTAAAAAAAGTTTGTGATGATCTGCTATATTTTCTGCTAATTTAAAAGTTTCAGGTAATGTCTGGAGCCATAATAGTATCAATTAATTTCAACATAAGATTAAATAACTGCCAAAATTCGTTATCTTCAGAAATTTTGTCACCAATTAATAAGGGTATGTTTCGAATCAAGGTCCACATTTGAGATGCACTTTGCCCATTAGAACCATCAAGATTTAAAAGTTTTTCTCTGTTTATTGACACTGGTTTAGAACTTGATTCATATTTACCATAATTAAAATTTATTATCCTATCATTTAAAAGACTAAGTGAAAATTTTGGCTTTAAAAACAAACTGATGTACTATTAAGAAGGTTTCACTAGCACACCAACCTTCAAAAAGATCGTGCATTACATCTACAATCAAATTATTTGTCACATGCCAATAACTTAAATCATTTAGGCAGCAAGGAGTTTTAACACCACATTCTGATACTGTTATGTCACCAGAAGACACTTTATTAACATGCATGTCATGCTCAGTTTTATTACGTAGTAAACTAATATCTTCCTTTATATTTTTATACAAAATATATTTTTTTGCTAGACAAAATCTACAACAAAAAATAGCAGTAAAGCTCTCAACAAACCCCAGCAGTTTATTCAACCCTAAATTATCACCTACCACTTGCCAAATTACAACTTTGTATATATTTCCCTGAAATTCTATACCTTCATCTGAAAGCTTTTTCAAATCATGAACAAGTCTATCTAGTATTGTCCGATAACCATATTTTTCGACATCAAGAGAATAGTGTATGTTAGTTATAAATATTGAATCTAACAAAGATTGAAGGTGCACAGGCAAATCTTTAATTTTAAAATATACGAATCCCAATTTATGTACACCGGTATGTGACCCCAATGGATTTTGTAAGCTCCACATCATCTATATACAACTCGATTACTATTGTATCCACAGAGCTTAAAATTGCATTGGAATAATAATAAAATCCATCTTGGATACTACAAAGGGTTGCATTTCTAAGACTTTTGTTTTGTTTGTATGTTTTGAAAATATGCAAAAATCCATCAATAGAAATAATTTTTTTCATTGTGTCTACTATACTTATGTATTGGCATGTGTCATTTTTAAGAATTTGGTGAGGTAGCCATCTATAAACTTTTGTTCATATCGTGTACCTAAAGCAATCTCCTTTGGCTCAACATAGCGACCACTTGCTTTAATGGCATTGACTATTTTATGTTTTGAATAAAATGTAGACAATGAAGAAGCAGCAAAATCAAATGTTGCCATCAGTGATTTTGTGTTTTTTTCACATTTCATTCCATTTTCAGTTAAAGTTAAAAAGTTAAAAAATTCACTGTTTCTGATTTTAAATAATTTACAGTATTGTACAGAAAAGATGAAGTACTATTGATAGATGAGATAATACTAGAACAGTAGTACACTGCTTTTGCTACATGTTTCACTGCAATATTGCAAAATATCCTTTTGAAATTGTTCATGTTTACATATTTCTGAATCACCCAAAAAATTGATTTGAAAATATCAATTTGAGGGTAAATCATCAGAAGACAAATCACCATCTTTACTATTTATCGGCTGATTTGAAAAATTACGACTTTCTGAAATGTCTATTTCTACGTCACTAGCATGAAATCTTTTCAGATGTCTCTCATAGTTAAACAACTTCATAAATGCTTGTCTACAGCTTTCATCATAACACACATACCGCTTAAGTATACATGTCTTATGATAATTTCGAATGTGACGGCAAAGATCATGTGGATTTTGAAATTTTTTTTTGCAAAGTGAGCAAAACATGGCTGCAAATTTTTAAATACAAATTGTAGCTGATAAAATATAAGAAAAAAACAGAATTTAAATGTTCTTTTAATTCAGTCTAAAAACAAGTGCAGAAATATTAAAGTCCCTCTCCCAACTCCCTATGAGAATATTTATTTCTCAAATGACAATTTACATTAAGATTAAAATATTATATTAATAGTCCTTTTTAGTTCACTGATATAGGATGTCACTTCATTTTGTTTTTTGTGCATCACATTTAGTATAAAACAGGCATTGAGAAAGTTTCATACATTACTACAGTAAGGAGATGAAAGGCTTTCCTACACCAGCCCCAAACAAATGACTATCTCAAATGAAATAAAATTTACATTAGATTAAAATATTATGACATTCAGTTGATATCTATAATAATAAAAAAAGGATAACTAGGATGAAAAGTTTCATACTGGTACAATGCAAAGTAAAAATATGATATTTACACACTTAAAAAAATCCGTTCTTTCAGTTCTCTGATACAAGATGCCATTTCATTTTGTGCATCACATTTATAAAAACAGACATTTAGAAAATTCCATACATTACTACAGTAAGGAGAAAATTCCAAGTTTAAAATATGTTATCTTAAAGCATAAATCAACTGCTTTTAACATACTACTTGTTTTTATACAATGGTTTTCAAAAATTAATGTTTGTACAGGGTTTAACTTCCCAATAGCTAATACAAGCGGTTGTTTACAGTCTCCACCCAATAGTCTGTCTTCTTTCATAAACTTTTCGATGCCTTGGCACTACCTATAAACAAAAGAAAAACATTTTAAAAATAAGTGCAATAATTTCTTGATTGTTGTCACCCTGTGAACAATTTACAAAAGCAGCATGATTTAGGGCACTTCAGAAATATATACAGATTGTAAGAACTTTGTGTCGTGTAATGAACTCTTTTTGTGAGCTCCTGTAAGTACTGTATCCCATGCATAAATACTACACACTTAATTTTCAATAGCAATCTTGCTGCAATAATCCAATAGCATATATCTTTCACAAGATTTGGATGTAAATACAGAATTATCAGCACTTACAAACTAAATTCAAAAATAAATAAATAATGAGAAGTGTTACATTTTTGTGGGGTAACATTTATGTAGTAATTTTAGAATTCATTACAAAATATTTTTTTAATTGAATAGTTTTAAAAACAAAAACGTGATAATTATCCTACTGTTGTTATCATATAAACCTCACAAAAATACAATACTTGATATTTATAATAATACAACTAATATTTTAATGTAAATCAACAATCACAAGAGTTATTGGCAGACCCATAACCAGGATTTTCCTTCGGAGGGGGCTCAATCTTGGAATTTTTTCTGATATGATAGCAATAATTTGCACACTTTAAAGTGTGAATAAAAAAATAAACAAGGCTTAAACTAAGG
This sequence comes from Maratus speciosus, assembly GCA_963932465.1. Classification (NCBI taxonomy): domain Eukaryota; kingdom Metazoa; phylum Arthropoda; class Arachnida; order Araneae; family Salticidae; genus Maratus; species Maratus speciosus. Next base: position 195,660,123 of record OZ010798.1, on the reverse strand, counting down.
TGTATTCCTCCTTATAGTATACTTGATACCCATGTCAAAAATTCTATTTTTTTTTTTTTTTTAAGTGAAATTTTATTTTATGATCAAAAAGACAGAAAACGTACTGGTGACTATTTTTATATTCTATTCGTATCACTATTTTAAAAGATAAAACTTTTTAGTACATTTCACTTGCACACATTGTCAAAGTACACTATGTGACATTGAACATGCAACACCAAGAAGTAGGAGAGGACAGATATTTATTCAAATTTCAGGATAGATGCATGTGATAGAGTTATTTAAACGATATGAAATGCGCAGCTCTCCAGTGCATGTTGAATAAGATATAACGGAAGGAACCTGCAAAATGGGCAGTATTCGTAGCTTTACTTCTGCTAGGGAAAGCATCGTAGAAATTTTGTTCTTGTCTCCCAGGACGCGTGTATTAGCAGAGAATGCCAGGCCACTGTCAACGGAGACATTTACAGCAGACAGACGATTTTACGAAGGGCATGGTGATTGGACTGAGACGGACAGGTTGGTCCATATGTCATATTCGCAGCTGAGACACATCTGTATGCATCCACAGTGCACCGCTGTGGCGAAGGTGGTTGGAACGAGGAAATGTGGAAAGTTTGAAGGGTGCTAGTGCAGCCAGAGTGACGTCAGCACATGTGGATAGACACTTCCCCCGAAAAGCAGTAGTGAACCCGCAAGCCACCTCTACCTCCACTTTGCAGTGTGTTCAAGACACCCTGAATGTTCCCATATCGACCAGAACCATTGTAGTACTCTCATTGACTCTGTACCTAGACGTGTTGCTTCGTGTATCGTTATCCACGGTGGTCCTACATCCTACTGAGCTGATGCTATTCTCGCTTTGTATTATGGCTATATTTTCGAAATATTGTTCAATTCAACTACTGTCCGTTGCTGTCTCTCTCTGTTTGTCGAGTTTCATCATTTTCTGGCCACTCTTTCCTGGTGTTGCATTTTCAATGTCAGGTAGTGTATATGTGAAAATATTTTGGTTTGAGAAAGTGGTGCAAGACAGAATTAAAAATTAGTTACCAGCGGATATTTTATTATCAATAGAGATCTATCATCATTATATCTATCATAATTAGAGAAAGATTTTTTAAACTTTCGGGGGTGCTTCAGCCATCTCTCTGGCTATGTGATTATGTAAATTATACAATAGAAGGATACATACAGACAGAAATTGGATGAAATGATCAAGAGACTGGGTCCCAGTGGGTTTTATTATTATGTGCTTAGAATTTTTGGAACCAGATTTTCTAAATACTCCTTGGTAAAGTAACATTGGGAGTAAAATTAATGCACAAAAAATTTCTGAAAGAGGAAAAAACTTTGTAAATACCAAACTTTAGATTTCTCTGAAATCATAATCTTAAAAATAACACCTACTAGCTGAACTGCCATTGCCCAGGCATATGATAACATTAAATAAACCTCAAAATTATGATTTTATATATTTGACTCTATTTTGTCTGAATTTATATTTTTAAATGAAAAAATTCTTGAAAAAATATTTATTTTTAGTGATAAAACTACTTTTAAGAAGACATTTTTTCACTTGGTTTATTTCACTAGTTCTTGTCTGAATTGTTTAAGATATTCTGTAGTTATAATATAAATATGAGAGTTATAGATCCCATAACAAAAATTCGAAAACAAAAATACTGATATCTAGTTGATAAAGAAATGTGTGTTTTTTTTTCACATCAGCTCCATCCGTACAAAACTGTGAAAAAACACAAAGTAAAATGCATGTTTGGATCTTCCTTTCATCCTAATGCACAATCTGATACTAGGCATGCATTACTGGTTGACGCAGAATAAGAGATGAGGTTTTGATGAGAGTTCATTATCATTTTTAATTAATATCTTGACTAATTAACAAAAAATTGAAAATTCTCTGGTGCATCAGAAAAGGTCTTGGCATGGTTCCAAGTTACAAAATGTGCCAGGACTGAAAATATTTTTGATTCCCCCTTTCCCCCAGCTGAAGTTGAAAGGCTAAAGTATATAAAATTTAAGAATGTGTGCAAATACGTAATATTAAAAAAAATTCATCTTGATACTGCTCTAGGGAATTTTTAAAAGACAAATATGTCATGTCCTGGTGACAGCCCACGGAAGACTTGCACCCATGAGCCTTGGACTACCCTCACTCAAATTTTCAGCCTTGATGTACAGTTCGTAATTTTTTTCTAGTCATAGCGCACAGAGCAAAACTTTGTTTCATTAGAATAAGATATGGGTCAATAAGAAAAAAAATGGTTCATTTTAGGAGGGGTTGGCACGGTTGAAACCGTTTCTTTTTTTTTTTTTTTTTTTTTTTGTCAAAAAAATCATTTGGTATTTTTAGAACAAATTTAATATAACATTTTTTCTTTTTTGCAATTTAAGTGCTTTTAATTATTAATAGAAGTAATTTCTACTTTTAACACTTCATTTCAGCAGACAACATGAGACATAACGAGTCTAGATCATGTTTCCATGCATGTGAAAGGAAAAATAGCATGTGCTGATGAACATGTCTTGTCTGGTACTCTAAAAGTTTATCTTAAAACATACAAAATTAGAAAAGATAAAATAGATAATAGTCCAGGCAATAGGGAATTTTACCTAGCAAAACTAATGGTAGTTCTGGAAATAGGCTTACTTATGTTTTTTGGGTCGCTGAATCCGAATTTGTAACTACCCACCAAAATTTCCCCCGGCAACACCCCCAAATTTTGGTAAAAAGCCCCCCAAAAAAGTTTATTAAAAAATCAATTTTTTTATTGTTTTAGGGAAAAAGTATCTAGAAATTCAGAAAGTAGACAAAATTTGCAACAAATTAGATATATGACATTATGACTTAGGATGAAGGGGAAGGGGGGATCTACCTCGGAACATGCGCCGCGGTGCTGCGTGGACTAAGTTGCACAATTCCACTTAACCACTCACACGTTTACATTCGCCCTCCCATGTCCCCTACGAACTTTCTCTATAAGGTTTACTTTAAGTTTGTTGGGTCGCTGAATCCGAATTTTTAACTTACCCCCAAAATCCCCCACCGAAAACCCCCCAAAATAGTTGTTTTTAACTTTAATTTCTTATTTTTTTAGTGGAAAAGCATTACGAAATTCAGAAACTAGACAAAATTTGCAACAAATAGGATATATGACATTATGACGTAGGATAAACAGGGAGAGAGGGGGCTGCCTCGGAACATTCCCCGCGCGCTTTTCTCAAAAACCAAATTTTTTCAAAAAAAACAATTTTTTGGGAGGTTGCCGGGTGAAATTTTGGTGGAAAGTTACAAATTCGGATTCAGCGACCCAAAAACCATAAGTTGAGTCGAAATCCATAACTAGTATTAATTTTGCCAGGTAAAATCCCTATTGCCTGGACGTAATAACTTAGTGCATGTAGCGCCGCAGTGCATGTTCAGAGGCAGCACTCCTTCTCCCCGTTCATCCTACGTCATAATGTCATATATCCTTTTTGTTGCAAATTTTGTCTAGTTTCTGAATTTCGTTATGCTTTTCACCTAAAACAATAAGAAATTTAAGTTAAAAACAACTATTTGGGGTGGAAGTTAAAAATTCGGATTCAACAACCCAAAAAACTTATTTTTAAGTAAACCTTTTAGAGAAAGTTCGGAGGGGAGATGGGAGGGCAAATGTAAACGTGTGAGTGGTTAAGTGGAATTGCGCAACATAGTCCACGCAACACCGCGCGTATGTTCCGAGGCAGATCCCCCCTTCCCCTTCATCCTAAGTCATAATGTCATATATCTAATTTGTTGCAAATTTTGTCTACTTTCTGAATTTCTAGATACTTTTTCCCTAAAACAATTTTTTTAATAAAAACCTTTTTTGAGGGGCATTTTACCAAAATTTGGGAAGGGGGGGTTGCCGGGCGTAGCTCATAGGGGGCAGAGCCCCCTAGTATCTTAAAACATACAAAATTAGAAAAGATAAAATAGATAAATAATTTTCAATATTTAGCATAAAATATTTTCATTTAAAAAATGCAGATTATTAAGAGCTGTTAATAACAAAATACAATGATCTTTAAGATTTTGTCAAGTTGTGAAAGAACATTTTCTTGATTGGGGGAGATTATTCTTAAAGAATTTTAAAAACTAACTTAAGATATGAAGTTGAATAATACAGATTGCAAAAATTGAGTGCTAGTTACAGTATTTCAATAATGCCAACCAATCTTTTTTGTTACTTGCTGAATCTAACGGTAAAATTTTTTAACTTGGACACTTGGAGTATCATCAGAAAACAAAATAACCAGAAGTATTTGTATATTTAAAACAAATAATAATAACTACAGAACATTATATTTTCATGAAAAAGCATCAAATATTTATGGATTATTATATTATTAATCAAAAGATTCTTCATGCGATTTTCAAGGTATCAATGTTTCACTATGTAGAACAGTTTACTCTTTGAATATACAACATAGCGTTACTAATAGATAATGTTTAAATTAGAAATTTATTTCAATTTTCTACTTAATTGACTACTATTTACTTTTAATATTTTCAAGTGAAGTTATATTTCTTATAGATACAATATCCAACAATGTTTATTTTATCAACAGATATGTAGTTGTATGCAATAGCAAATTATATATAAATCTGGGTTTTTTACAAAACAGTTTTTTGCCACCCCTGATTTTAGGACCCTTCACAGAATTCCATTTCCTAAAATGAATCCTTCACAGAATTATATTTCACAAAAAGAACCATTCACAGAATTGTATTTTTTACACAAGGACAACATCATAAAATTTGCTTTATTTTCTATTCTATTAAAACGGCCCTTTCACATGTATTTAAATTTTTAACTGTGTATGTTGAACAAGACATTCATACTTTTTGTGGAAGATTCATATATAGAAATGTAAATGAGTCTGTAGGTAGAAAATGCACCCCCTCCCCCCACCCCCCCAAAAAAGGATCATTTTTTTATTATGCTACTTTTATTTTCACAAGTATTAGGGGACAAAAAATCGCAAAATTTCACAAAAACACCCTGTCAAAAATGTTAATAGAACAGTTAAATTTATTTTAGTAAAAGTAATGAATTTACTATAGAATATACATTTAGAAATTTACTATACATGCACATAAATATTTACTGCATACTTTCATTGCAGGGTTCAGCTGTACTCATATCTAATTCAAGCCAATTTGCAAATTCCTTAGCTGCGGACCTTCCGCAATGCCTACCTTGTAAGATAATGGAATTTGAAACTATTCCAAATTCTGAACAAAAGCTGTCGCCTTTCCTTTCATCAAAAATTAATTTGAATTCAGAATCAATCTATAAAAAAATTAATATACAATAAGAGATGGAATTATAATATTAAATACAATTATATTAATAGCTATGACAATAAAAAGATAAAGCAAAAATTTTAAGCTTTTCATTATGATTGTCACACTACATGTAAGGATAAACCAAATCTCCTGAATTTCAAAGCATTTTCAAAATGTTAGGAACTTAAAAAGCATCCTACCTTTATGAATTGCTAACTTGTGCAAAACTGATGTTAACCTTGAGAGATCTAGGTAAACTGTAACTTGTATGCAGGGGTGATTCTGAGTAAAAATAAATCTTTTGAAATTCACAGCAAATTATCTCAATGGTTACAATAGAGGGCGGGGGATCCTACTCTGGGGCTAATTATGCGATCCATTGACGAAAATCGCATGTTATATGCAATTCTTTGACAAAATTTGCATTTTACATGCGATTTTTTGATAAAATTCGTATTTTCTCCGGCAATCTTTTGCTTAAATTCGATTTTTTTTGCAATCCTTTGACTAAATTCAGGCTTTTTTTTGTCACGCTTTGATGAAATTCAGGCTTTCTTCCATCATCCATTGATGAAATTCAAGCTTTTTTCCATCATCATTTGATGAACTTCAGGCTTTTATCCATCATCCTCTGATGAAATTCAGGTATTTTATACAGTCCTTTGACAAAATTAGTGTTTTTTTGTAATCCTTTGATGATATTAGCATTTTTGTGTGATCCTTTTACAAAATTTGAGTTCTTTTTCAGCGATCTCTTGATGAAAAGCACGTTTTTTCCACGCGATACTTTGACGAAATTCACGTTTTCCCCTGTGATCCTTTGACGGAATTTTCATTTTTCACTGCAATGCTTTGACAAAATTCGCACTTTCCCCATGATGTATTGATAAAATGGATTTTTTTGGTTCCCATTTGTCAAAATTTAGGATTTTTTTATGTCTGAATTTTCAGACGGATGGCCGATATTTTAAAACTTTCATAACCGAAGATTTAAATTTTCGAAAAATTTAGAACAGAATCACCCGTGATTGTATGTTTTTATTTTTATTTATTTATTTTATTTTGCTAATTTATAGGGATGCACCGAATAGTGATTTTGGCCGAATGTCGAATATTCGGCCTACAGGCGAACCGAATTACCGAATATTCGGCTGGACAAATAATTTTTTATTTCAAAGGCATTAAAATATTAATTTAAAAAAATACATAATACTTAATACAGAAAATAACATTTGGATAAACAGGAGCTTTTTATAAGTAAACTTTATACTGAAACAAAAATCTACTTTGAGTTACTTAAGAATAGGATAGTTATAAACTTTTTTAATTAATAAAATTTTAAATTTCATGACTTCATCTGTGAATTAAAGCAAATGAATATTTTCTTAAATTCTGAAACAAACATTTTAAAATCAAAGAGAAATTGTGAAAAAAATTGGAAGAAAAACTTCACAGGGTCATATATACTCTTTATTTGTCCGGAAGCGACTAAAGTAAAAATAAATAATACAATCTATACAAATGATGGCAACTCAGCAAGGAAAATTTTAAATGGCATCCTAGATTAGTCTCTGAAATTTGCGATCCTAAAATCTTTCAACAAACTTTTAATAAAGATAATGTGGTCAAGAAAATCTTTTTTTTTTAAACATTAATTTACTAATTTTCTTAACTTTAATTTTACAAACAGCAAATAATGTAAAATTATTATTTTTTTTATTTAAATATAATTCTATTTATTTAATTGTTCTGGATATCATTATAAGTCGACAGTTAAAATTAGAAGTTGTGCAAGGTTTTTTTCAGTATTCGGTGCGCCAATATTCGGTGAGATGTCCGAATACCGAATATTCGGTGCATCCCTATCACTACTAATTTACTTACTGTACAATAAAGTGTCGTGTAATGTTTGCATCTTATAATACAGGGTATATACAATGATCCGTTTATATGTTTAAGTTAATAAGATAACAGATACTGTATGAACATTACTGAAATTGCATTTTTTAGCAATGTCTACATGGGGTGTCCATTACTGGAAATTGACTAATTAAGTGTTCCAGTAATGGACCTAAAAAATAAATGATAATAAACCTAAAAAATAAATGAAATTTTGTAAATGGCCATTAGTATATTCATAAAATTTAAAGTTTTCTATTACTATAAGTTATCTATTACTATAAATCAACCATCTTGTGCGAGTTTTAATGCATAAGCTAAAACCTTTTACAATGTTCAAATGCACAAATACGTACAATACCATGACACAAAAAACCACATACGGCCGTTTCAAAGAGTATTCTTGAATCCCCTTTCTCAGTGTGATAAAAAAAAATATTAAAAGATTAAAATGAGGTCAAAGAATCCCTCGGTTATAGACCCTGGCTATTTTTGTGATTCACCCCCGCGCCCCTCGCACTGAAGAAGGAGATCCAAGAATCCTTGGAACGGCCGTATGTAGTTTTTTGTGTCATGGTACTGTATGTGTTTCAGCGTTCGAAATCCTTGGTGGTCCGCTGGTCCGAGATCACTAAAAATTCAATCGGACCACTAATTTAAAAAATTTAGTGGTCCGAAGGACCAGTAACTAACAGTAACTTTTCCCCCTCTTTGACAGGTAAACGTAAATTTTCCCATCCCTGAGAAAACTGCAACCAAACATTACAATAAGCATAAAATTTGCATAAATACTTAGTCAGTTAAAATAAATAGACGGAAATAAAAAACATAATAATTTCAGTTTTTGTTTATGTACTATTTATTTAATTTTTAGCAAATTATAATTTTACATTTTATTATGCCGAAAATTTTGGGTAACTGAAAGGAAGTTTGGTTTATATTCTCGGCGGAGGAGAGGGGTGGGGGGTGTCACTCAAAGGGTTAAGGTACTTATATAATTTTATGTAGCAGTCCAGTAACGATGTCTGCAGACCAGTAAACTCTGATGTTTACTGGTCCTTGGGATCAGTGATTTTTTTAAATCAATTCTACCGCTGAAAATAGTCAGGGTTGCAAAATCGCTAAAAAAAATGTCGGTCATAACAAAAAAGATGACAGACGATCAAGGGAGAATATGCAAGGGATATTCAAAAACTCATTCAATTTCATTATAAAAATTAATATAAGGTTAACAGATAATATTAAAAATTCAAAACAATATTCTTGTATTTAATAACATTTGTTATAATACTTGTCCCCAAGCAGCATTAGCGATAAATACAAAATATTATTTTGTCTTCAAAAGCATCGGTAAATTAGAAAAATTTTGGTTAAAAAAAAAAAATAAAATAAAAAAATAAAGATCTATTCAATCTATCTTTTAACATGCTTTTACAAACAAAATACCAAAGTTCTCCAAATGTTATTTTATGAAAAAAGAGAGAGCGAGAGAGATGGGGGAGGGGGAAGAGAAATTTGTAAAAAGCAAATAGTATAAAATTTTGTAATGATAATGATTCTGAGATTCATATAAATATTAAAATTGATCTAAGTCCAATCAAAAACAATGATATTTTCAAAACAAAATACCAACATTTTCCAAACGTTATTTCTAAAAAAAGAGAGGGGAAAGGGAATTTGTAAAAAGCAAATAGTAAAAAAATCAGGGTTGTCTCGGTTTTAACCATGGTGGTTTTAACCAGCGGTTTAAACCGGTTTTAACCGTCCTGGTCAAAATCAATTTTGACCATTTTGACCACTGAAATTGACTATTCAATTTATTTACTACTAATCAAATATATTTTACTAGCATATGTTAAAAACAAAGTTAACATTTGTTAAAAATGTCATAATATAAGTAACATAACACCAGCAAATACCAAATTTAAAAAAGCCATAACATAAATTACAACACCAAGATACAACACAAATGTTTTAATTATTTTTTATACACAAGCTCTTTTATCGAGACTGTATCATTTTAGAATAAGTTTCAAGATCTTTTTCTTTTAGCAATCTTAACCATTCGTCGCATGCATCAGATATAGTAGCATCTTCTTTTTTAAGTTTATCTAAAGCAAGGGAAATAGGCTTAAGTTGATTTTATAAATGTTTTACTTCTTTGTATACGTTGTTAATGATTTTAACAATGTTATCAATATTATCTTCATGCTCATCTGCAATTTTTCATTTCAATAACATGCTTCATTATTGAATTAACTTTGTTTGTGTTTGTAATATCTTGTCCTACAAGATTCAAGTAATGTGCAGCACCAGACTTAGATAAAATGCAAAACTGTCTGTTTTTTTAAATATAATTTCCTATTGTATACAGATGCATATCTGTTGATAAAATAAACATTTTTGGCTATTATGTAAGTAATATAACTTCAGAAAATATTTAAATTAAATAATTACAATCAATTATATAGAAAATTGAAATCATTTCTAATTTAAACATTATTAGTAACACCTATGTCTTATGTTCAAAGTAAACTGCTCTACGCAGTGAAACATTGATACCTTGCAAATCGTATGAAGAATCCTTTGATTAATAATATAATAATCAATCAATAAACATTTGATGCAATTTCATGAATATAATATATTATTCTGTGGTTGTTATTATTATTATTTTTTTTTAATATCCAAATACTTCTGGTTATTTTGTTTTCTGAGTGATAACTCCCAGTGTCCAAGTCAACATTTTTGGCCATTAGATTCAGCAACTAACAGAAAAGATTGATTGGTATTACTGAAATGCTATAAATAGCATTCAATTTTTGCAAGCTGTGTTGTTCAATTTGATATCTTAAGCTACTCTTTTAAATTCTTTAAGGATAATCTTCCCCAATCCCAATCCAGAAAATTTTCTTTTACAAGGCTGTTCTCAAATCCAAAAAGGCAACTTCCTGACATAAGTTTTAATTTATTTTTGTGCGAAAATGATCAAAACTAGCTGGTGTTGTTGTTCAGAAACTATGTAATTGAGCTGTTTTTCCATTTTTTTGCTAACTCAATAGATCTTTCAAAAAATAGTCAAAGTGGGCGTTTTGAACTGAATTTCTTCGCAAAGGGAGAAAAAGCTCTCAAGAGCAGGCGAAAAACGGGTTTGTCACGTGATCGAATTTGCTGATAACTCAATAGGTAATCGATTGATCAAAAGATGGAAAAAACAGTTCAATTCCAAATCGCTTCTGTGGCCAGGCTTTCCAATTTTATACCTTTCCGTTAAAAAATGAATTTGTAAATATGTCAAAACGTTTTGCGCTTGTTGAGCAGAGCAGTTAAGAACAGCCTTAACCAAAATCTTAAAGATCATTGTATTTTGTTATTAACTGCTGTAAATAATCTGCATTTTTAAAATGAAAATATTTTATGCTAAATATTGAATAATATTTATCTATTTTATCTTTTCTAATTTCACATGTTTTAAGGAAAATCTTTAGAGTACCAGATATGTTCATCAGCACATGCTAATTTTCCTTCTACATGCATAGAAACATGACCTAGGCTCATTATGTCTCATGTTGACTGCTGAGATGAAGTGTTAAAAGTAGAAATTACTTCTATCTATAATTTAAAACAATTAAATTACAAACAAGAGAAAATATTATATTAGACTTTTTCTAAAAAAACCAAATGGTTTTTTTGACAAAAAAACCAATTGGTTTAAACCGTGGTTTAAACCATGGTTAAAACCACTTGGTTTAAACCGTGCCAACCCTGTTTCTACCTCTTCTTTAGCATCAGCTGCTAGTTTTAAACAATACTGGGCAGATTTCTTAGATGCTCCTGTATCAACAGCTGAAAGGAAGAACGATTTTTTTTCCCTGTTGATACACTATTAACAATGATAGGGCAATTATGGATCTAGCTTTCTTATTGTATTGCATAAGCATATTTTACTAATGAGCCTCCTTAACTTATCAGTGTATTATTTTTTTAACTGCCTATTACTTTTATTACTTATTAAGTTACTTTTAATTGCAAAGAAAAAATAATTATTAAAATTAAGACCATTTTTAACAGTTTTGACCATTTCTGACCACTTTTGACCAATTTTGGACGGTTAAAACCACTTTTATCCAGTGTCCTGGTCAAAATCAATTTTGACCCTGAAAAAAATAAAAAAAAATTGTGCATGCATGTGGCAGTAAGTAAAAAATACTGCATGTATGAGCACTGCATGCCCATAAAGCAAAAATTCAAAACAATATTCTTGTATTTAATAACATTTGTTAATGCTTGTCCCCAAGCAGCATTAGCGATAAATACAAAATATTATTTTGTCTTCAAAAACATTGGTAAATTAGAAAAATTTCGGTTAAAAAAAAAAAAAAAATCTATTCAATATGTCTTTTAACATTCCGATGAAGCAAGTAACTTTTTTCCCTCTCTGACAGGTAAACTTAAATTTTCCCATCCCTGACAAAAACCGCAACCAAACATTACAATAAGCATAAAAACTTAGCCAGTTAAAATAAATAAACGGAAATAAAATACATAATTAATAATTTCAGTTTTTGTTAATGTACTACTTATTTAAATTTTAGCAAATTATAATTTTACAATTTATTATGCCGAAAATTTTGGGTAACTGAAAGGAAGTTTGGTTTATATTCTCGGAGGAGGAGAGGGGGGGGGGGTCACTCAAAGTGTTAAAGGTACTTAATATAATTTTATGTAGAGGGCCAGTGATGATGTCTGCGGACCAGTAAACTCTGATGTTTACTGGTCCTTGGGACCAGTGACTTTTTTTAATCATTTCTACCGCTGTGTTTGTGCATTTGGAGATTTTAAAAGGTTTTAGCTTATCTATTTTCTATTACTACTCCATTAAAAATATTCAAATATTTCAAAAAAATTGAAGAATATATAAATTTATTAAATGAAGCCGGCTCATAGAATCTTCATTAAGATTTTCACTGAAAAACTGCATAAACTTTGAAACATTATTTTCTGTTTAATGATTGATTTGATTAAGGGTGTCAATAATAATCCAGATTATAAAACATGCAAGAGGGAGTTTTGAAAAAACAAAATAATGCTAAAAGTTTATTGGTTATTTTTTTTATAAACCAAAAACATTAAAGCGTGTCTACTACTGGCACATCTACCCTACATATTATTCAATCAGGAAGAAATTAAATACATGACAAATGCTAAAGTCAAATGTTATATGGTATTAAAATATCTTACAGAAACAACATGCATACATTTATACACTTAATAATTTCCAGTACGTATGAAAACATGTGCAACAGTACAGAATCAAATCAATTTCGAAGCTTTTTATCAGCAATTTTTTTTTTGGTGCCTAGGGATGCACCGAATATTCGGCCTACATGTGAAGTGAATACCGAATATTTGGCTCATCGAATACTTTTATATTTCAAAGTTTATAGCCATTAAAATGTTAAATTTTAAAACAATTTTAGATAATATTTAAAACAGAAACTTTTATTTTAATAAAGAGCTTTTTTCAAGTAAACTTGGTACTTTTCGGTTAGCTGGCCGGCAGTATTATGTATACATAAATATGTATACATACATATTTATATACATATATACTATGTGTGTGTATATATAAAACATATGCATAGATATATAATGTATATATACATGTATGTATGTATATATATATATATATATATATAACACTGGCGCCCAGCTAACCGAAAAGTACCGTAAACTTTATGCTGAAAAAAATCTGTTTTGAGTTATTCAAGAAGAGGATAGTTATAAACCTTTTTTAATTAGTAAAATTTTAAATTTCACGGCTTCTTCTGAGAATTAAAACAGATGAATAAAATTTTCTTAAATTCTAAAAGAAACATTTTAAAATCAAAGAGAAATTGTGAAAATATTGTGCAGGATCATATATTATTTGTTGGTCAGGAAGAGACTAAAGTAAAAGTAAATAAATAATACAATGTATTCAAATTTTATATGGTGGCAACTTAACAAGAATAACTGTTCTACTCCCTTTGATTAAGCAAGGAAGTTTTTTAATGCATTCTACATCAGTGTCTGGAGTGGGAAATCCTTTTCAGAGATTGTAAACGTTGTTCTGAAAATCTTAGAAAGAAACAGATTATTTACGGGAAAATATTCAGAAACTTGCATCTGTACATAATTAATTCCTATGAAAATCCTTGTGATTGGTTAATTTTCTTAAATAATACTTAACAAACAGCAAATAAATAATGTAAAATCATTCTCTTTTATTTAAATATGATTCTGTTTCTAATTATTCTGAATATCTTTTTAAGTTGACTCTTAAACTTAGAAGTTGTATACGGTTTTTAATAAAATGTTTAAAAAGTTTTTTTAGCCGAATACTTCGATATTCGGCATACCGAATAGCTTGATAATCGGCCAAACCGAATATTCGGTAACATGGCCGAATACCGAATAGATACCGAATATTCGGTGCATCTCTATTTATAACATTAATATTTATTTTAATTCATTAATAAGGAAGATTAAGAACTAGAATAATTCATTATTTGGCTGAGATAAATACAAAAGAATACAGAATATTTGTGAGATTAAACTCTATGGGTACGGTTATTTTCGGAGAATAACTAAATATGAGAAAAAAATTCTCTTATTTTCATTCTATTAAACGTATTTATATAAAAATCGTAATGCACATTATTTTAAACTTCATAATATGCTATCAATATAAAAACAGAATACTGAATTTCAAATCATAAAGGGAAAATCTTGTTTGTTTCATTTACTGCTTTTAACAAATGTTGCAACTAACTTTAAGAGGGAAGGGGGCGGGGAATCTAAATAAAAATTGGATTTCATAAACGAAGTGAAAATTTAAGCGCCAAATAAACATTAAGTTGATTACGTGGGTTTCATAGTCTAACGATTGAAATTATCATTTTTATATGAAAAATAAAGCATTATATATCAAAATTAGTAGTCAAAATAACAGAAAGAACAAATGAAGACAAAAACATTAATGTTACAATCATCAAAATGCCGAATGTGAAACATCGTGTATAGCTAACCCTAATCTTAAGACAACTTACAGAAATTGTGAAAACAATAAAAATATGGGAAAAAATTTCGACAACAACAAAATGAATGAACTTACTTTCAAAATTGTCGACGAATTCTTCCAAATTCCACTGCCGAAGTCTTTCGTTAACGTGATCGTCCATTTGCAACCTTGAGTAGAGCAGCAACAACAACAACAAAAAAACCTCTACGCTTCCGCTTCTGCGATCTCACCTTACGACGGTTTTTAAATGTTCTTCCGCGGACACAATAAAAATGTAGTTCGCCACGTTTCATGTAATAAAATATTACTGACAGGAGCGCTTCATTCGAAATCATAAGAAATAGTGATTAATGTTAATAAATTGAACTACCTTGGTGAAATTTACCCCATTTAACGAATAAAAAGTAATTTTGTTTGAAACTGAGTATGGCTGGTATTTCAAAATTGAAAGCATTGGGTTTTCATATTTGAAACAAAAAGTTTCAAAATAAAATGAAAACATCGATTTACTCAGATTTGAAAGCGTCATTTTTCTCAGTGAGTGTGTGCAAATTTCATGAACTTAAAAAAAATTATTTGTTAATGTGCCAAGAAGATTCACACTGTTCAGCTGTATTATTATTAGTTAAAAAAAAATAATAAAAGAACAGCCTTAAATATATATTTAATTCAAAATGTTGCAAAATAATATAGTATATTAAGTAATTTCTTAATACTACTTCAATTTTAAATCGTATATAAGTCGCATTGTTAGTTTGATTAAGTATGAAATAAGTGCAAATAATGATGTTACATAAGTAATTTTTTTTCTTGCTTCAGGTTTGCATTACGTATTTAAAGAGGCATTGTAACTTTAATTGATAAAACGCATAAGACGAGTATACATACCGCATTTCTTGTTTTAAAGTGAGAGTGATTTTTTAACACACTAACTCCCTGCAACAAATTTTATTTGACGATACGTATTTTAGGAGACATCTCATTGATCATGTGGGAAAGAAAATTTTATTGTAAGGAAGGATTAAAACATGAATGGATAGTAGAAATGAAGAATATTCTTTACATTTTAATGGAAATAACATACCATCTTGATGTGAAAGGAAAAAAAAAAACTAAATTTATAAAGTACGTATAATGGGCTCCTATTTTAGCTAAAATGTATATGAATTATATTATTACATATCTATACAGATAAATTATTCTATAAGTAATTTTAATTTAGTAGAAGACCTGTTTTATTAATTAGCATCAAAGTTTTTCAAATATTACAAAAATTACATAAAGTTGTTACTTTTTTTCAACTAAAAAAAAAAAAATTACATCATTGAGCGGGGAAAAAATATACAAAAGTATATTTTATCCGAAGTAATTGGGACCGACCATCTTTCGGAAAATCGAAATTTTCGGATAATCGAGAATGCTTCTATTTTAAGATTAGGGAGAAATATATACAATATTTTGCGTTATTTTTATTAAGCCTTTGTTACCATAATACAATAGCAAAATAGAAACAAAAATAAATTACCTGAATTTTAATTTTGAAATTAAGTACCTTTTACATGTATCACCATAGTGTGAAAAAAAGTTTTGTTTGTCGCAGGTCGATTGACTTTGCTTTGAAGCTCTATCACGGAGATTTTTAATATTATTAGTTCACCAGCATCAAAGTCTTTCCGCTGCTCCAGCCATGCCAAACCTTTTGCAAAACATTCAGCTTCAGACAGCTTCAGAATTGCTAATTTATTCGTTTTCTTCGCTCTACTCCACAGCTTATGGGAGCTGAAGTTAAATTCAAAGGAACTCTAAGAAAAAGGGATAGAAAATATTTATATGTACTCGTAGTTCGGAAAGGATCGCTTGCACACAAGAAATATGATAGTTTAAAAAAAGAAAGAAATTTTTCAAAATGGATTTTACGCACAAGGAATGTGATAGTAAAAAAAAAAAAAAAAAAAAAAAAAAAGGATTTCGGTTAATAGAGAGTTTCGGATAAAAGAGGTTCTACTGTATAAGTAAAAAATATAAATATTCTAAAGTCTTCATAAAGATTTATAAATATATATATGTAGCTTTATAATTTTAATAATGGTTATCACAAAGATTTATAATGTATATATATATATAGCTTTATAATTTTAATAATGGGTATAGAAGTGAATTTTTTCAAGAATTGAAATGATATGTTAATGAAAGAAATTATACAAGGTTGGTTTTTTTGGCAAATTTTAAGAAACACGAGTAAAAAAAATATGAATATTGGGAAATCTGCACAAAGATTTATGAATTAGAAAAATTAATTTTAATGATGGTTTTAGAATTAAACATATTAAAGAATTGAAAATATATAATGAAATTATACAATGGATGATTCCCCCCCCCCAAGAGTAAAAGACGAGAAAAAAATCTTCCATTTCAAATTAAAGACTTTAATTAAAAAAATTAAATAATTTTAATATTCTCTTTCTAATAACATATAAATTTATTGATAATTCACATTAAATAAGAATTTTTTTGAAATTTAAATTTTGTGGTCATAAAAGGTATATAAAAAGAATGAGAGATATTTCAAAAAGGCAGAATAATAATTGTTGCCTTATTTAATTGTAGAATTTCTGTGATTAAATAGGGTAAAGATTACTATTTGGAGATTTATGTGTTAAAAAGAAACTGACAGCCATAATACTTATTACACCACTAAAGGATAAAAAACTGGATTTTGTTTTTCAGAATGAAAATCAAGATGAGAAATTTCAGTGACAATAAAAAATAAAACTAGAACTAATCTGCAATGTTAATTTAAAATAAAAAAATCTTTTGATTTTTCCTGTTACAAAATTTATACCTTTTTTTTTTAATTTAAGAAAAAAAAGTTTTTTAATTACCTTTTAAAAGAGTGAGACAACTCTCCATAAATAATTATTGAGAATAAAAAAAAGAAGAAAAAAATCCTATGAAATTGTAGAATTTTAATAATAGTTAGAAATTAACATTTTAAAGAATAGAATATATATATTAATGAAATAAATTACACAATGATGTTTTTTACCCACCCTCTCTCAAGGTTAAAAGAAAATATTTTACATTACAATTAATTTTAAGAGTTTGAAAATTATTTTTTTTTTTTTTTTTTTTTTTTTTTTGTTAGATTTTAAACTGCACGCCAATTTATTGATAATTCATATTAAGTGAACAGTTTTATGGAGGAAAAAAAATGCATCTATTTTTTATTTTAAAATAGTTATTTAATCGTTAATAATTTCAAGAAAAATTATGAATGAAATATTTTTGTTTTTTAAAACATCGGTTCGAAGAGTCAAAAACGCGCTTGCCAACTTTCGATAAAGTCGTCAGGCGAGCCGCGGTAAATGCCACGGAGTAAAAGAGGTGGAGGGAAACTTAATAAGCATTACTCGCCGAAAACGCAAGTTTCATTTCTGTAAATAATGAGGGCGCTACAATTCGCATGTTGGCCATTCTTTTAGCTGAAATCATATGATTGTATGTATAAGAGCCGTACGTTAGAATTAAAAAATATTTTATGCTGTTCGTTTATTTTTTTATTATTGATATTACAAAGCATAAATTAAAATGGGGTATAAGTGCTTTGTTCCTGGATATAAAACAGGTTATACCAGTGACATTAAAAAAAAGGAAAAAAAAACGAAGGGAAAATAAAATTGAGCTTGTTCCGTGCTTTACAGGTGAGAGACTTTTTTAGGCTTTAATATAAAGCTATTTGCTTGTAATTACGTTTAAATTGAGAAATTTTTATCTTAAATCGATCTTAGTGTATATGTTTTTTAAATGTTATACTTAATGAACACTAAAAATTGCTGTGGGTAATTGATATGTACCTATCTGTCAAATAGCATTTAAACTGCAGAATTTTGTCATGTCAAATTCTATGAAAATGGAATCAAAACTTCAAAAGAAATTAAGAAAAGTTTCCTTCATTCTATTAAATCCTATCATACCTAATTAATTCAATGATATCCCATGATAGGTAATTATTCTAGATTGCCATGGTGATTGTTCTATTAAATACTATCACACGTAATTAATTCAGTGATATTCGATGATAGGTAATGATTCTAGGTTGCTATGGTGATTATTCTATTAAATCCTATCACACGTAATTAATTCAATGATATCCCATGATAGGTAATGATTGTAGGTTGCCATGGTGATTATTCTATTAAATCCTATCACACGTAATTAATTCAAAGATATCCCATGATAGGTAATGATTTTAGTTTGCCATGATGATTGCGTTCTATTTAAGATGGAGTCCTATTATTTTCGTATTACTGAATTTAATGTATCTAATCGTAATAAATTTTGTATTCATGCATTTTTCATAAGAGTGAGTCTAAAGGGTTTTTAAAATTTGATATTTTGTACGCTCTGACTTGGAAACATATAGTAATCTAAAATATAGTGTTACATTTTTCCATAAATATTTATGAAGTATTCTGGAAAATAATCTTAATTGTATGTAAGAAAAATCGGAATTTTTTGTAGAAATTGAGTCTGGTCTTATTTTTTTTTTTTTTTTTTTTTTTTTTTGCAAGGGACGAGCCGGACATGTTTTCACTGATTTTAGCATGGGGCGGGCCAGAGCGTGAACTGCAAAAATAAAAACGGACCAGGCCGGGCCAAACTTTTATCTTTTCCTCCCGCCCGGTCCGGGCCAAGCCTAATTATTTCTCTTTCGGGGCGGGTCGGGCCCGGGTCTGGAAATTCCGGTCCTCTACCCCCCCCCCCCCCCTCCTCCTTATAAGTAAGATTATATTAAAATCAAACCTTACGACATTTGCAAAAATTAGTTCCTGAACAATGACCTATAATTTACACGTTTTCTTTCCCAAATAATTAAGATAAAAATTTGTTTTAATTTTACATTTATTAATTGCATAGATATCAAAAGTTATGAATTATTAAATTATTTAAAGGTTATGAAATATACGCGAGATTAAAATTTACTCCAACAAATATTGAATAATACTTTTAATTTTTAAAAGTCGTAAATCCATTTATTTCTTCGTGGTAGAACAATCCGTGATATTCAATGTTTATAAATGGCCTGCCTTCGCTTTTTTTGTCAGAATGATCTCTGATTTTACGTGTCTCAAGAAGCAATCAAAAAGCCAAGTGCCTTTAAAAAATATGTATCTTATGAAGAAAACTGTAATTAATCAGATTTCTCCTTGTACGACTTTCTTAAAATTCAAATTTTCTATTAATTTTTTAAAAAAAATCAGTGCTTTTCCCATTAAAAAGCATTGTAGAACAATCAACCGATAGCCTACATACTACGATATCACCACCTAACGGGGGGAAAACTGCATAGCAAAATTTTAACATTAGTTTCGCCTCCACCTTTTTTACTCCGTGTAAATGCCAATGTTTACAAACATTCACCCAACTTTTTTTTCCCATTCTTCTTCAAAAGACGCCAAAAAAAGCGAAAAACTGCCAAATACAGCAGCCCTATGGCAACCATGCTAGATGTTTTACTCTCCCCCTCTAGACGGCGCGACTTTCTATGCGAATCCCATGTTAAATGATATTTCCATTGCAGCCAATGGGATTTTCGCATCTGAATAAGATAATAATCTGTGGCCTGTACTATTTGGCGGAGGTTAGAGTTAGTATTTCAGAAAGATGCCATGACCTTAGCCCAAGCTGAACCTCCATTGTAAGTAAAATAACTGTGAACAGCGGTGCGGTTCCATGGGCTACCTATTTGAAGATCAAATCCACGCCCTGTCGATGAGTATTTCTAGAGCACATCATAAAGAAAACAGGAAAGGTTAGTCTAAGTGCAGCGAAAAGCTGCATACGAGTGTCAATAGCTCCCAGCACGCCGAGAGCCAAAGACTGAATGAGAGAAAAAGAGAGGGAAAAGACTATTTAAGAGAGTGGCCAGATGGGCAGCCAATACGAAAATAGGGGCGGGGCTTCACTGTTACATGAAGTTATAAACCAAATAATTTATTATATATAAAAGTAGTCTTATAAAATTGTGGTGTAATATGTTTAATAAAATAACCGTGTTTTATGTGAACATTATGAACGAAGGGGCAAGGAGGAGCCGATCAACAAAATTCGCGATTTTTCCGCACGCGATTAAGGAAATTTCCAATTTTTCCGAAGACGATTGACAAAATTCGCGATTTTTACGCACCCGATCGACGAAATTTGTGATTTTTTCCTCGCGTGGTCAACAAACTTTGCTGTATTTTTGTGCCCAACCAACAACATTCGCGATTTTTCGGAGCCCGATCGACAAAACTCGCTATTTTTCCGTGCCCGATCGATGATATTGACGTTTTTTCTTCTCCTGATCGGCGAAATGAAGGATTTTTCTGCGCCTCATGAACGAAATTCGCGATTCTTAACTGACTAACGAAATTTGCAATTTTTTCCCGCGGCAAATTGACAAGATTTGAAATTTTTTTCTCGCGAAAAACTGACAAAACCTATGATTATTCCGCAGCCGATCAACGAAATTTTCAAATTTTCTGTAACCTATCAACAAAATTTGTAATTTTTTCTGCGCATCATCAACAAAACTTGCGATTTTTCGCTGCTATATCAACGAAATTTGCGATTTTTTCACGCCCGATCGATGAAATTCGTGATTTTTTTTCACCCGATAAACAGGCAATTTTTCCGTAGCCTATAAACAAAATTTTTAATTTTTGTGCATATCATCAACAAAAATGACGATTTTTCCTTGTCCTATCAACGAAATGTGCGAATTTTTATGCCTGAACAAAAATTCACGATTTTCCGTGCCCAACCAATGAAATTCATGATTTTTTCCGAGCCCAATCGACAAAACTAGCGATTTTTCCGCGCCCGATTGGCGAAATTTGCGATTTTTTCCGATGCCTCATTGGCAAAATTCGCGATTTTTTCTTGTCTGATGAACGAAATTTGCGATTTTTCCGTAGCCGATCGATGAAATTCGTGATTTTTAACTGACTGACGAAATTTTCAATTTTCCCGTGGTAAATTCACGATTTTTTTCTTGCGATCTATGGACAAAAATTGCAATTTTTTCAGTTATAAATTGACGAAATTCGCGGGCCATAGGTTGTGCACACATTAAATAAATATTTCATTTTTCTGTAAGTTAACTTTTATCGTTTGCTAATAATTTGTGTCATTTAAATACATGAACTGAAAAAAAATACTAGTACAAAAAAAAAAAATCTGTAAACACTCAAATTAAAAGTGAAATAATACTATTAATAATTGAATAAACGTACATTTGAAGGGATTTGACGACATTATAAACACGTGCAAGGATATGGTGTCTTCCGTTGCGAAGCAAATAGTGAGAGGACTTCCTGCCTTGATCTCGCCAAATTGTACCAGGCCAGAGTGTGTTTTACCGTCTCTCAAATAGACAGGGCTGCAGACGCCGCCCCCCGGGGTTTCGTCTGGGAATTTCTATTTGTATTAGTATTATTGCGAGGAGCATAAGCCAACGGGCGCTCACCCGCTTTTGTAAATTGTTGTATTCTATATATTCAACATACAATGGAACAATGGAACAATGTGAACAGCTGATTGGATTGCCTAGTTGCGCTGCAACTTTACATCCAGTGGACAGGTGATCGTGTTGCAAGGGCATTAGGGAGCCTTAAAAAAAAATACTGTTTAGGCGTGGCTGGTAGCCACAAAAATAAAAATTCTTTAAGAAAAAGAAAAGACTAACAATTAAAGACAAAGTACATAAGTACTAGTATAACATGTGAAAAGTAAAAAAAAGAAAAACAAAGAAAAGAAATAAAAAAAAAACTAAAAAAGAAAGAAAAAAATTCCATTAGTTCCAAAAAAAAAAAGCAGGAGAAGACGAAAAAGCTACCGGGGAGTGCCCCATTAAAAAACAAAAAGACTCTTTTCAGAGACCATACATTAGTTTAAATATGAAGTGCTAGAAAATTAGCAGAAGAACTATTTTTTTTTTTTTTTTTTTTTTTTTTTTTTTTTTTAATATACTATAAACAGGACAGAACAAACAGAAAGGTTAAGTAAAGCAGAAGGTGAGGGAAACTCACTCTTCATCATTAAGCAAAAGTGAGTATTTAGGGCGTTTTCTGTTAGTGGGGTCGGATACCTCATAGTCGGGAAGTTCCGCTACAATTTGGTTAGGGAGGTTGTAAACTGATTTGTAGAAATTTTTAGCAAGTTTATTGATTCGCTGTTTTAAGGAAGTAGTTTTCAAATCCCTGCGGATAGTGGTGTTACGAAGAAAACGGTGACCATTACGTATATAGCGTAAGTTTTTGTTATGAGCACCGTAAAGATACTCCATACTGGTTTTGCAAGCGAATCCCCAGATCGGACAAGCATAGGTTAAGATTGATCTAATACATGCGTTATACAGGATTAGTTTATTATGAATAGAAAGAGTATTGCTTTTGAGAAGAGGAGAGAGGGCCTGGGAGATACTAGCAACTTTGCCACGGGTATTAATAAAATGTTTTTTCCAGGTAAGTCTTCTATCAAGGGTAACCCCCAGATACTTTGTGTCATTAGTCCAAGGAATAGTGGTGTTATTAATAGTAATGCGATTAGGAAAGGTTAATTTTTTAGAGAAATAGACAGCAGCTGTTTTCTGCTCGTTGAGCTTAACACGCCACAGGGTACACCAGTTAAGGAATTTATCGATGTGTTTCTGGAGAATTTTGTACAGTGTAAATGGGTGTCGTGCAGAGGCGTACATTGCCGTGTCGTCCGCGTACAGGGCAAGGCGAGTCCTCAGTGTTCTTGGGATATCGTTGAAAAAAATGTTAAATAACGTAGGGCCGAGAACCGACCCTTGTAAAATACCAGAGAGAATAAGGTATAAAGTGGAAAGTATATTGTTAAGGCGGACGCGAAAAGTGCGGTCGCTAAGGTAAGAATGTATGAGAAAGATAAGTTTAGCATTAATTCCAAGCTTAATTAGTTTGTATATAAGGCCAATATGCCAAACCTTATCAAAAGCCTTAGCGACATCGAGAAAAACAGCCGCAGCTGGTGTGTTCGTGTTTAGTTTCTCACTCAAGAACTCAACAACACGAAGGAGTTGATGTAGTGTGGAATGTTTAGCTCTGAAGCCAAATTGCTCAGGAATGAGTATGTTTTGTGCGTCTAAAATGTCATGTAACTGGGACCTGATGACTCGCTCAACAACTTTGCTGATAGAGGGTAAAAGAGAAATGGGACGGTAATTAGTCGGATCCTGAAGATTACTCATTGGTTTGGGAATAGGTGCGATAATAGAAGTCTTCCATGCTTTAGGGAAGTAGTAGAACTGAAGAATAGCATTGGTTAGTTTAGTAAGATAAATAATACAGTTGCAAGGAAGATTTTTAAGAGCATAGTTAGTTATGTTATCGTATCCAGGGGCCTTTCTGTTTTTAAGATTTTTGATAATATTAGAAATAACAATTGGTTGAATTTCCGGAAGTGGGTCCGTGGGAGGGGTAGCTAAAAAATTTTGAACAGTTTCATTAACTTCAAAATAATGATTAGGGCTGGCAAGATAAGGGTTAGGGGAAAACTGCTCAGCATAGGACTTAGCGAGGATTTCCGCTTTGTCCCTGTCCGTATATGCTGTGGTATTAAAAGCTGTTAAGGGGGGAATTGTAGAGTAATTATTATTGAGTTTTTTCTTTATTTTCCAAAGAGAGTTGTCTTGTGGAGAGAGGGAGTTAAGAAAATTGCTCCAACTTTTTTGTTTTTCCTTAGAAATAAGATTTTTAATTTTGTTGTTAAGCCGATTAATCATTGGCTTTAAAGTAGGATCTCTAGTATTTTGAAACAGCCGTCGGATGTCATTACGTTGCTTACAAACATTATGAATGTAGTTAGGCATTGTAAAGGAGTTATTATTTTTAGTATATTGGTAAGTAGCTTGTTTTTGAGCATTAATTATAATATTTTGAAAATTATCAACAGCTTTGTCAATATCATCAGTGTTAGTAATATTAGGGAAAGTTAGGTCAGAATTTGAAAGAATAGTTTTAAATTTACTCCAGTCCACAGCCATCGAGGGGGGGGGGGGAGAGGGAGGATCAACACAATCAATTTTGAACACAACAGGAAGATGATCTGAACTTAAGTCATTTATAACTGTAGAACTAATAGGAAAAACTAAGTTTTTGGAAATTGCAAAGTCAATAATGGAGGGGCGACCTCTACCAAGCCCAATACGTGTAGGGGTGCTGGGTGCATGTAAACTAAGTCCTAGGTGAGTAATTAGGTTGTGTAGTGCACTGCCACGACGGGTGGTTGAGTGACAGTTCCATCGCCGGTTGTGCGCATTATAATCACCTGCGATGAAATAGTGCGTATTTTGTGAAAGAAGCTGTGTGAGATCATTGACAGGGAATAAAGGTGAGTGTCTGGCATATAAAGAAACAAAATTAATATTAACTCGTGGCAATTGTACAACAATTCCCGTGTAGTCAAGACCTGTGTATGTAGTGTGTTGCGTAGGATAGTGTGGTATGTGGTGTTTGATGTATATGGCAGTACCACCCTGAACGGATCCAGGACGGGGGGTATGGTAGAGCTTATAACCAGAAATTTTGATACTTTTATTAGGTTTATGCACTTCTTGAAGAAGAATTATATCAATATTAGGATGGTTAGAGACAAAATAACGAAGCTCGTCAATTCTGTTATTTAATGTAGAACAGTTCCAGGATAACACAATAAGAGATTTAAGATGAAGATTAGACATGGTTGGGGGAGGAGAAATCATTAGCTAATTTGTCGAACTCTTGGATAAAAACAATAATTTTTTCCATGGGGTTGTTATATTTTTTTGCTTGAATAGAAATATTTTTTATACATTTAATGAATTTAGAAATTTGTAAAATCTCTTTTATGTCTTAGAAAGTACTAAAAATTTCCTGTATATCATTACTGTAACTGGGAGGAATTTTGGATGACTGGGATGGAGCATTATTAGTTTTATCAGAATTAGCAGAGTTAGTGTTTTCAGGGGGTTGTGAAGAGGAAGCAACCTCAACTGGGGATTCAGCATTATTTGAAGCAGAGTTATTTGAGTCCGAGTTAGTTTTTTCCTGCGGTTTATTTTTAGTATAATTAAAGTCTTTGAGGACTTCTGCCAGTTGTTGGGCCTGCTGAGAAACCTTACTGCTAGTATATCTAGCTGGGTTGCCTTTATTTTTACTGTTCTGGTTGTTATTTTCCCGTCTGTAAGGGTTTTTGATGCAACCACGGTAAGTGGCTGGATGTGCCTGCCCGCAGTTCGCACACTTAGGCGTAATGCGTCCTTTATGGGTACAGTTGGGGGTAAGATGTTGTTCGCCGCACTTGCAACATTTTTCAGTAAAGCCGCATACCTCACTGGCGTGACCATAGCCCTGACAGCGATAGCATTGTTTTACTTGATTATGGCTCCTAAAGGCCTCAATAGTTACTGATATATACGAGATTTCCTTAATCTTATATATTTCCTCAAAGTTTTTAGTTGGGAGTACATTAACCATGTATAATGGCATTGGATTGCCCGTTTTTCTGTTCTTGAGCATTGCAGCCCTAGTAACCGTATACCCGTGCTCTTTAAGACTATCTACTATAACACTATTTTCAGTATAACATGGCAGCCCTCTAATACAAATTTTCTTAGGACGCTGGTCCTTTGGGTGCAGGGTAGTATATTTTTTGGCATGTTGATCGAGAAAACTTTGGGTTTTACGGAAGTCACTGTCATTCTTACAAAGCACCATCAGGCGCTCGCCCTTAAGCGCAATGTTAGGTTTTTCATCATTTATATCAGCTATTTCTTTAGCCAAAATAGTCCAATTGCCTTCCAATTCTATATAAAATGGGTTTATCCTACTTTTGGAACTTCCCGACGCGTTATCGGCAACGTCAGTGGTCACCGGTTCATTTTCATCCATTAGGGTATCCTTAGCTAGGTTTGAATATTTGTTTTGTAAGGGGAGTTGTGAGTTTCCCTCGTCTAATACACGTTTCGTACCTTTTTTAGGTAGCGTAAAGTCGTTAAGACCAAATCCTGACAAAATTTTGTTTGCCGAACATCTATACTTAGAAAAACAAAAAATACCAAAATAAGTTGAATTAAGTAGGTTATTGTATGAAATAGGCTCCCTAATTAAAGAAAAAGCCTCATGGCAGACAACACTCACCTCTTGATGATCAGCGGAAGATGTTCCATAATCCATCCTACTTCTAGTTGAGTGGATGTAGTCATCAAGATAGGCGAAGAATTCATGCATACATTGGCTGACTTTCTCTTCATATTGAGAACTAAGATCGTGAAATTCTTTAGCAAAGTTCGGATCTGCAGTATTGTCCACTATACTTTGTATAACATCACTTATTGTCTGGGTACTTTCCACAGACGCCATTTTAAATCGAAACTAAAATCACCACCACACACTGTATGTCGGACGACAGTACTACGAAAGAGTCTATTCTAACAAGAACGTTACTCCTCCTCCGCACCGCATTCCGTAAAAAATCATAAAGATCGAGCGTGAACACACGTCTGAACAACTCAGAAGCAGAACACCAGCTGAAATGAGAGAAGAAGGGAAAATGTATACAACATACTTAATCAATTTATACACTATTTAAAGATATATTCCTACAAAATTGTGGTGTGAGACATTTATTAAAAGAGATGTGTTTTCCAGGAAGTATTTTTTAAATACTAGTAGTATTCACATTCAATGTCAATGCGCGCTAGAGATGAGACGGGCTCGGGCTCTATTTTTATTCTAGTCTTCGGGCTCGGGCGGGCTTGGGCTCATTCTTTCTGAAACCGGAAATCTTTATTTATTTATGTATAGAAAAGATTGAAAGAACTTTTTTCCCCACTTAAAATTACTTTTCAAGTCTTTTCAATGTTATTTTGATCAAAATGAATGGTGAACAAAAATCGTGTTTATTTATTTTAAGTATTTGATTGCTGTTTCAAAAGAAATTTTGTGATGTTTACAGATCTATGTCTATGGCATTTCCGATGACGATCAATTAATATGGCGCCAATCCAAACAAGCACAAACAATGAATTTGTTTTAGTAGTATTTTCGTTTGTGACAGAAGATATTTTTTAATCCGATCATTAATTAATTTTTTATTTAGTTATCTAACGCGAAGAAAACGTTTTCTTTGTTTTATAGTATAGACCAGAATTAGCTTGAGGTTTGCAAATTATTTAACTCTGCTTATGTTGAGAACTCTGTAGTAGATTTACAAGGTCATTTTCCTTCGTGAGTAAATATAATTACCTTGTTATTCCGATTGAAAGCAATCAGTCAGTGTTTCATCTTTTAATATGAAAGCATCGGACCTTTAATATAACGATGTCAATTTTGTAATTTACTTTGATTTTCCGGTTTACGTCAATCACGGAAGACTGTTATGAGAAAGGAATCGATTATAGTTAAAGATGTGCATCTTTTATAGGCAACTGAAAAACTCGATTCTTCAGCATACAGATAGTGATTTCTGAAAACTTCATGCCTTTCTTCGTTAAACCGTAGCCTACGATGATGCGACGGGGTCTGTAGAGCCTGTCATTTTCGCCTCTAAAACGCGAGATATGGGATGAGAATTTCGCCTGTAGATGGCGCTCGTTTTGGGGAAAATAATGAACAGCTGATTGCTGATTTCTGTATGTAGAATACCGTTTTACCTCTAGAATTTTTCGCTAATCTGCCTTACAATGCACATTTTTAACACTTAAATGAACGATTTCTTTTTTTTTATATAATGTAGTATCATAAACAAAACTTCCCTGCGGGAGTGGCCTTCAATCATTATTACTGAACAATTTCTTATTTTACATATACTTTTTTTCTACATATATGCAATATAAATTGGAGAATGCAAAAAGAACACCGATTTTTGGTAAACCTACCCTCATGGTATAAAAATTCAACACTTTTTTCATCACTATTTACATCATTGTTTATCTATTTATTGATGCTAAAATAATAGAGTATTTATTTTTCCTGTATGGGTGTGTGAGGGGGGGGGGGGGAGTGACAAACTTTTAAAATTTTTGGGAATATTAAAATGGTTATTATTATTATTATTTTTTTTTTTACGATATAATAAACGTTGTATATAATACGTTGTAATAAAAAAAAATCTGACATTTCTCTCACTGGCAAACCAATGTAAAGTAATACATACAATTGAAATTATTGTGGTTTTTAGCTACATAAGCTTGAAGCTGCTTTAAGGCTTATAAGGGAGTTCTTTTCTTTTAGTAAAAAAAAAATAATTTTTTTTTTTCTTTTAATTTGCACTAAAAATGCCTTTTTCATGAAACCTTGCACCATTTCTTTTTTATTTTTAAAATTATTTCATTACATTTTTCATGTAATTTATTCATCATAACACATTTTAACTTTTTCTTTTACCTTATCTCTTGTAACATCTTATATCATCTTCTAATTTGATACCATTCATTTGTTTATGCTAGATTTGTTTATATTTGATTATTACTTATTTGTTTATACTAGAATAAAATGCAAAACAATTTACTATAAATATTTTACAAAATTTATGTACAACTAGGATATTTCAAGAAAACTTAATAAAAATATTACCTACTTAAAATTAGTTGCACACTTTGTAAGATTTTTATGTTTGAATGATTATAAGTCACAGTTAATTACATATGCTCTTGGGAAAAGAGCAGAAATGCGTCTTAATAAATTTCTCTATTATATTGACTTGGTGAGTTAAAACAAAATTTGTTTTCATTGTTTTAAAAGAATTCAACAAATGGTATAACAGCACAGTTACTTTTATTTTTCATAACAAATTCATACATTAGACCTTTTCTGATTCTCAGTACATATAAATAAATTTCCCATACACACAACTGTTATTTTCTATAAACAGTTTTGTTTGTTTAAAAGTGTAATAAATACAATGAAAACCATAGAAGATTTGTTAACCGTAATCGTCTCTAAAACTATCAAATGCAATATTTAAAGCTAATGACTTTCTGTTTTCCTCAATACTGGATAATCTACTAAGGAAACTGAATTTTTAAAATGGTTCTTGATATATGATCTGACACACTGGTAAAATTAAATAGACTTTTTTTTTTTTTTTTTAACTTGACGAATTTAATTGGCATTATTATCCTACACTCATCATCACTTATTCATATCTAACTATTTCTGTATAGTGTTCACAAAGTTTTAGTTCATAAGAAATTATGCCATGATAAACTGTGAACACTACTTTTTTTTTTCTATTTAAGACATTTATTTTTTAAAAATACAACAGTATTGTATACAAAGACAAAAATGACAAAGTAAATTTTTAAATGAGTTTATTTCTCGGATATTTATACCACAAAACAAAAAATAAATGAACAAAAAATAAATATATTGCTGAATTTACAAAGTGTCAAAAAATAATCTTGAGAGAGGCTTATAATGCTTTTAATAACCACAAAAATAAAAATCAGATTACTAATATACAAAATACAGATCCATGGTACACAGAAAAGCTAGAGATTTTTAAAATGATGGCCTTTTGCTTTAATGTGTAAGATAAATTTTTTAGAAAATTTTTCAGTAATGTACTGTAACCAGTCTTCTAATATTTTTGTCAATTTCTCCAGAAATTTTTTTCAGAAATGCCAAATGTCCACAAGGCCTAGAAACAAACTCTTCTCTAATGATAAATCAGAATAATAAATATGTTTGAACTTCCAAAGATTACTGCAACTATTGAGCTCTTAAATCTGGCAGATGCGATGCACATTTCCTGTGAAAACTTTCTTTTGTATGCTAAAGTATAATCTTGCTAAAGCATTCATTTTTAATTTCACAAAGTGCTCATGGGTCGAGAGAAACAAAATACTCTCTAAGATATTTAAGTGGTGCAATTTGTTTTGCCAGTTGAAGAAATTCAAGTGCCTAAACCTTAACCAATTGGGACTAACTGAATCTTTTTGATGTTGATTATGAGCAACACACTTCATTAATGCTTTCCATATTCAAAGGATCGTCTTTTTATTGGTTTGTTTTGCGACACTATTTTTTTTTCTTGTAAGGCTGAAATAGAAGAAGCTTTTTTGCAATTTGTCAAACTATCTTCTGGATGATGTTCATCTCATTTGAAAGTTGCAACTTTTCTCTTTGAAATGTTAAGGGTGTGTCCAATTCTCTTTACAGTACTTTAGTACTTAAATTAGATCCATCAGCTTCTTCTATTTTCATGGATAATGTATGGTTGGCTGGTCCACATTCCTTAGCTACAAATGCACTTTTGGTATCATCTTTGAAGTAGCAGATTTGTTCAAGTTTTTCAAGGATGAGAAAGTCATCTACATGGACACAAACCATGATACCTTTTCGAATAGTGTAGAAAATGTAGGAATAATATTTGCCCTCTCAAAACCATATTCCATCAAAATTTGTATAAACAGGTGTTTCATACATGACCAGATTACAGAAAGGCCATAAAGAGACTTCTTTAAATGGTATACGAGATGTTCGCTGCCCTCTTCTAAACATCTTTCAGATTGAGTTATGTACATGTCATCTTCCAATATTCCATTCAAGTATGCTGCAGTGATGTCCATCTGGTTGATTTCTAAACTCACTTCCACCACTATAGCTAGTAGCTTTAACTTTGATCACCAGAGACAATGTTTCTTGGAAGTCAAACTGAAGGCTTGCATATAGCCTTTTTCTACCACTACGGTCTTGAACTTTGCTTCACTTTCTGTTTCACCTTTCTTCTTGTGAAATGTCCATCTGGAGGCAATTATCTTTGCCCGCTATTCAAATCGATTTCTCCAAATGAACCATCAATCATAAATCAGACAAAATATATAGTAAAATTCAATCTTGTTTTAAAGCAATATTGATCTTGGAGTGTCCTTCCATGTTTTTGAAACACGAACACCATTGATCTATTATAATTTCTAATGTATAAGAAAACATTTGGACTGTTCAGGACCAACTCTTTTAGATGATCATTTACAGTAGGATTTTTAAAGTATGATATACAATACAGTATAGGATCTGTTATCCAGAATGCTTGGGACCTGAAATATTCTGAATAAGGCTTTTTTCCATAATTCGGAACACCTTACTATAAGCATTAAGAATAACACAAAATAACAGTATGAAATATATAAAATATGAATAATATATGTAATTACATATCTAATTTAATAACTTATTTATGCAAAATGAAAAAAATAACATCTTAAATTAAAATTTAAAAAAATTACATTAACATATTATAAGACTTGAGAGCAAAATCCTTTGATTTGGATTTTTAGAATGTTTTTATTAAGATCGGTTGCTTATAGTGTGTTTCTTGCACTCTTTACTCCTGTATACTGACATGATTTGCTGTTCATTGAAGTAGCTTCTTTGTTGCATTCCACAAGTCGTTGTTTCCAAGTTCACTTGAAAAATATCAGTAGCTCATTTGAAATTTTTTTACCCACCTCATTCTGCTGGTCATCATCATCACTTCCAGACATATCATTTGTCGTCACAAATCTCACTGCCAGTCATCTGATGACTTACTGGAATGTTGTCATCAGCAATTAGACAATCTTCCACTGATTCTTGGTCCAACAATTGAGCTTCTGAACATGGAAGTTCTTTAGCTTAGTCCAGCAGATCTGTAATAATTTCCTTCTCCTTGGAAATTATAAAGTCTTCAACTTCATGCTCATCCACACCATAAAAAAATATTGCAGATGACCATAAATTATATCACTCATGAATGAGTGTATATCTGTCTGCTGTATCCCATGCTTGACATGAAATACATCTTTAGTTTTTACATCTTTGAAATTACACAAATTATTTTTCGGTTATCAATTTACATTCTGGTTTTCAGAGCATTCTGGATACCGGTTTTTAACTTCTTCATCTAAGATCTCCTGCAACAGGTTTGCCTCATGTGATGCTTCCTTCACAGTCATAAGGTCCCTGTCTTCTTATTTTGAATTTGTGGCACATATTTCCTTGGCATTATACAGAATGTAATCATTTAAATGCTGGGGAATTTTAATGATTCTAGCACTTCTGTTGCCCTGTCTATTCTAACTGGATGTTCCATTATAAGTTTTGAATTCTAACTCTTCAGACTCGTGTAATCTGTAAGATCCTTTTTCAATTCTTCATCTGGATAAGTACTGTTAATATCTGAACATTCATTAATTTCATGATCATCTTGGCTTACTGTTTCATCAAATTTACTTGTGTTTCAGAGCTGATATCTATCCTAGACTGTGTTTATTTCATCTTGGAATATATTTTCTTTACTACATTTTGCTATACCATACAGCACAATATTGTGCTATGCAATATACTGTACTACACAATACTCTTCCAAATATACAAGGTAAATATCTATACAACTACAGAGATACAACATACTTTTGCAAATATTCAGTACTATAAACACTTGCTGTTTCATCAAATTTACTTGTTTTTAAGGGCTGATATCTTTCCTAGTCTGTGTTTATTTCATATTGGGATATACACCTAGTAGTATTTTCTACACTACATTTTGCGATACCATACAACACAATATTGCACTATGCAATATGCTCTATTACATAATACTTTTCCAAATATACAAGATAAATATCTATACAATAGAATTACAGAGATACACCATACTTTTGCAAATATTCAGTATTATAAATCCTATACAATACAATATTATCCTATAAAACACAACACTATGCACTTTTCCAAATATACAAGACAAGAATATATACAATATAATAATTCCAGACATACGAATATAATTTAGAGAATGTGAAGAAAATAATAATATAATGTACAACATTCTCCATTATATGTATTTCATATTCAGAATATTTCAGCATATACTTATAATAATTTTATAATCACTGGAATAACTTTACAGTTCCTGCAATCTTGTAATATGATTTAATAAGAAACAGATATGAATCCAAGACAATATATTTTTCCAAATATTCAGTACTCTAAATAGAACACTAATACCACTCTACATTTTGCTATATCATACAACACAATATTGTGCAATGCAATATACTGTACTATACAATACTCTTCCAAATATACAAGGTAAATCTCTATACAATATAAATACAGAGATGCAATATACTTTTCAAATATTTAATACTATATATATATAAACTATACAATACAATACTATATAATGCAATACAATATAATTACACAGATACAATATACTTTTGAAAATATTCAATATTGTAAACATTATACAATACAATACCATACTATATAATACAATATTACACTATACAACACAACGCTCTGCACTTTTGCAAATGTACAAGATAAGTATATATACAGTATCATAATTCCAGAGATACCAATATACTTTTGAGAATATGAAGAAAATAATATGTACAATGTTCTCTTATATACATATTGCATATACAGAATATTTTCACCATATACTTTTAATAAATTTTATAATCACAGAGATAAATTTACAATGCTTACGATCGTGTGTTCTGATTTAATAAGCAACAGATATAAATTCAAGACAACATAATTTTCAAAATATTCAGTACTCTAAATAGAACACTAATACTACTCTACATTTTGCTATACCATACAATACAATATTGCGGAATGCAATATACTAGTCTACACAATATTCTTCCAAATATACGAGGTAAATATCTATATACAATATAATTACAGAGATGCAATATACTTTTCAAACATTCAATACTATAAAAACTATACAATACAATACCATACTTTATAATGCAATACAATATAATTACACAGATACAATATACTTTTGAAAATATTCAATACTATAAACATTATACAATACAATACCATCCGTTATAATACAATATTACACTATACAACACAACGCTCTGCACTTTTGCAAATGTACAAGATAAGTATATATACAGTATCATAATTCCAGAGATACCAATATACTTTTGAGAATGTGAAGAAAATAATATGTAGAATGTTCTCTTATATACATATTGCATATACAGAATATTTTCACAATATACTTTTAATAAATTTTATAATCACAGAGATAACTTTACAATGCTTGCAATCCTGTGTTCTGATTTAATAAGCAACAGATATAAATTCAAGACAACATAATTTTCAAAATATTCAGTACTCTAAATAGAACACTAATACTACTCTACATTTTGCTATACCATACAATACAATATTGCGAAATGCAATATACTATTCTACACAATATTCTTCCAAATATACGAGGTAAATATCTATATACAATATAATTACAGAGATGCAATATACTTTTCAAACATTCAATACTATAAAAACTATACAAAACAATACCATACTTTATAATGCAATACAATATAATTACACAGATACAATATACTTTTGAAAATATTCAATACTATAAACATTATACAATACAATACCATCCGTTATAATACAATATTACACTATACAACACAACACTCTGCACTTTTGCAAATGTACAAGATAAGTATATATACAGTATCACAATTCCAGAGATACCAATATACTTTTGAGAATGTGAAGAAAATAATAATATATTGTACATCATTCTGTAATATACATATTGCATATTCAGAATATTTTTAGCATATACCTTTAATAAATTGTATAATCACAGGAATAACCTTACAGTGCCTGCAATCTTGTGTTCCAATTTAATAAGCAACAGATTTAATTTCAAGACAACATACTTTCCCAAATATTCAGTACTCTAAATAGAACACTATTACTATTCTACATTTTGCTATACCATACAACACCCTTCCAAATATACGCAGTAAATATCTATACAATATAATTACAGGAATGCTATATACTTTAAATTTTCAATACTACAAACACTATACAATATGATGCCATAATATACAATAATACAATATAATATTACACTATACAACACAACACTCTGCACTTTTCCAAATATACAAGATAAGTATATATATAATATACTAATTCAAGAGATACTAATATACAATTGAGAATGTGGAGAAAATAATAATATAATGTACAGTATTCTCCTATATACATATTGTATATTCAGAATATTTTCAGCATGTACTTTTAATAAATTTTATAATCACAGGAATAACTTTACATTTATTCCTACGATATTATTGCACTATGATATCCATGGTTCATTTACATATTGCACTATGCAATATACTGTACTACACAATACTCTTCCACTATACAAAGCAAGAATCTTTTCAATATAATTACAGATACAATGTACTTTTGTTAATATTCAATACTATAAATACAATACAATAAAATACTATATAATACAATACAGTTTAATCATACCTAATGTTTTACAGCTTTTGCATTCTTTTATTTTTATTTACTTTTATACAATGGCTTTTGTGAATATACAGTGGCAGAGAAAAAAACTGCATCACATGTGAAAAGAAAAAAAAATTGTAAGCAAATAATATGCTTTATATTTGTGTTTCATGTAAAGATGAAGTTGTTACATTAAAATAAACTTGTAATATTAATTTGTCATACAAATTAGTTTCTTAAATTGTATAATTAGGCTGAATAACTTCTGAAAAGGAAAAATGCACTATTTTATTAAAACATGGAGCAAACTATACCACATGATTTCATGGTACGAAACCCAAAGAATGCTTTCCTTTAGTTTAATCTCAGTAGTCTGTTTCTTTTTAGCAATTGTAGCATTCATTACAAGTACATGCCAACAATTTTGAATTGATTAAGATCAGGGCTATTCTCAGATCAGACCACAGTTTAATACCAGATTTTTTCAGATAAGCTTGCGCCTAAAAGCGGGGATTTAGGTGGAAAATTATTTTATTAACTTATGTTATGTTGTGGAGATAAAAACTTGCAAATTACACAACAAAATCATTCATGAATAAATTATATTCTACTTAGCAATTTCACCATATGACAGAGTACTATGTCTTGTTAAAAAATGCAATTTACTGCACGTTAAAATTATTTTTAATAACTAATTTTAAATACTTCTTTAAGATGCCTGTAAAAACTGATGTTAAGTAATAATTTCAGTTATCCCATCCCAAAATGTTACTTAAGATTAGTTTTCACTGGTATCTTAAAGAAGTGTTTAAAGTCAGTTATTAAAAATAATTTTAAAATGCATAAAAGTGCATTTTTTAACAAGATTTAGTACTCTGTAATATGGCAAAATTGTTAAGCAGAATATAATTTATTCATAAATGATTTTGTTATGTAATTTGAAAGTTTTTATCTCTACAACATAACATAAATTAATAAAATAATTTCCCACATATTTCCCCACTTTAGGTGCAGGACTATCTGAAAAAATCTTGAATTAAAGCCTATGGACAAACCTGAGAATAGTCCAGATCTTAATCCAATTCAAAAATTTTGGTTTGTAATGAGTGCTAAAATTGTTAAAAAGAAACAGGCTACCGAGATTAAGGTAAAGGAAAGCATTATTAGTATTTCATACCATAAAATCAGACAACATTACTTCCAGAAGTTGATTTCTTCCATGCCAAACCAATACAAGGCTGTCAACACCGCTTGCACAGAATCTAAAAAGTCTTAAAGTGAACCTTTTACGCATGACAACATCAACATTCATGTAACATGACTCAGTTATATGAAATTTATTATTATCTACTGCATTTGTGGTTAAATACTTTGTTCTATGTTTTGATAAAATAGTGCATTTTTCCCTTTCAGAAGTTACTCAGCATAATTATGTATTTCAAGAAACTAATTTCTATGGCAAATTAATACTACAATTTATTTTAATGTAACAACTTCCTCTTTACATGAAATACAAACATAAAACATATTAACTGCACACTTTTCTGTTTTTTCGCAGATGACACAATTTTTTTGCCCACCACTGTACAAGATAAAAAGAATGTGAAAATATACTATATAATACTATGCTACATTGCAATATATAGAGGATGTTCTCACATTAATAAAGTATATATTACTTTTTAATGCAGAAAATAAACATTTAAAATATACTTAAATAGATTAAAAAGTCAAGCAGCATAAAAAGTAAGTTAATATACATTACTTATCATATCAACAAAATAAACAATTTCTAAAGTGTCTGCAAGACAACATGTAAATATAAAATGAAATGAAATATAGGATTACAACATTTAAAATTTTAATAATTTTCTATTTAAGAGCTTATGTTGAAAATTTATGCCTTTTGGGGCTTTAGTAGCTGTTATGTGCTTTCCTATGTTATCCAACATTAAATTAATAAATTTACTTGTGATTATTTTAACCAGATTAGAATTATTGCAAGCACATTTAAACTTTTCTAAGAAAAATGGAAATAATACATTTTCAAGAGCTGCTCTAATTCTACGATTTTTACAATGTTTCACCGCAGCACATATGAATTTTGCAGCTAAGTCTATGATATCCAGAAAATAGTCACTTGGATATTTGAGTCCACCATCATCTTGAAGAGTGATCAATTGCAAGTGCAGAGCAGGTCTCCTTGGAGAAGACCATAATATCATGCAATCAACACATGCATTTCTTTCACTGGCTACTCGAATCAGAAATCCTGCAATGACAGCCAATGTTGCTCTTCGCATAGTTACAGGTGTTCCTAAAATTATAAAAATAAATATTTTTGAGACATATACCTAGAGTGAATGTTCATTTTTCCTCTCAAATGACGAATATTTATAAAAAATAAAAAAATAGTAACAACCATACTGGCAAAATAGGGTTTTTCACATATTGAGTTATACTGTGAAAAATAGAATATATTTTATGCATCATGAGAGATGTAATTTAAATCTTTTTAATTTTTTTCTAATTTTAACATTGATATTAATTATTTACTTTCTAGTATTGATTTTAAAAGTTAAGAATAGTAAAAAAGTTTTGATCTCATGGACTATTTTAAAGGATAAAAGTCATATTTAACCAGTGTTGAATTCAGACATTTTTCTCTGGGAGGGATACCTGTGGCTCGAGGGGAGGGCCATTATAGAATTCTGGGGGGGGATCACTTTTTAACTATTGAAAACACAGCATCTGAAATCTTACAGGGGGGAGGGTCTCGTTGCTCTGGTCTGGGGAATGTCCCGTTGGGCCACCCCCTGAATTCAACACTGTATTTAACAATAAAATGTATGAAAAAATTAATAATATTTATTAAAACACAATTAAAATATAAAGCAGAACACATTTAAGACCAGTGATATGATACATTTTTAAGAATCTTACCTGTAATATTTTGGCTCAAAATCTGCATTACGTCAGCAGGAAACTCATGGTGGTCTGTTTGAACAGGACTGGTTACATTTACCAACGAAGGTATCTGTATGAGATTCTCCTTATTTGTACATTCTGTGTTCCCATGAATTGATGCATAGATTATGCCAGTTTTCAGGGTCGTTTCAACTGCATGGAGACACGAACGACTGTCCATCGCATCATTTGCTCCTCCCATTTGCCTCAAATGGCTGAAAAAACCTTCTATGTCATCGCTGGAGAATTTATCGGTCAAAACATAATGAAATCCATTCTGTAACAAATATTTTATACAAGAAACAGAGGACAGCGTTGTGATTTTCAGTGCATGAAAAGTTTCACTACTGAAGCCCTCTGTTTTATTTGTAGCAGCCGCTTGAAGAGATTCAATAAAAAGAAGTAACTCATACTGTAACCAGTCCAATCGTTCATCTGATTCTGACAAAAAAGCGAGCAAGGCATCATTTCGACTGTGATAGCCATAGGTTCTATTTGAAATGTTGAGAATTTCAAACCAGCGTCTGAACATTTTCATAAAATGTATAGTTGCAATCACATTATCATGATCCTTAAAAGCATGTGGATCGACCTTTAATGCAGTTTCCAAACTTGCAGTCATACTCTTCGAAAATATTTGAATGGCTCTCTTGACATTCATTTTATCCAAATTGTTTGGAAATAGGTGCTTTCTAGTTAGGAAACGAACAGGTTTCACAACGTCATCCTTTTGTAGCCTAAACAGAGTTTTCAGGGGCAAGGAATTGATTACTTTTCCTTCGAAATTAAAATTTCTCTCTAAAAATTGGGATCTAACATTTTTGATAATGTGGCATGGATCAAAACTCAAAAAAGTGGTCTGGGTGGATCCAATGGGTGTTGTACCATAGGCTTTGCACAGCCTTCTGCCAAATAGTTGAAGAGAGAAACGTTAACTTTGGAATTGTCTGTCGAAATTCTCAAAACATTAAATCCAATTTTTTCAACATTTTCTATGACAAGCTTGCTTAATTTGTACAGTTCCTCGCCAGTTAACTGGTTTGTAAAAAAATAAGCCACTGGAATTCTGTAATTGCTCGACAGTCCTTTGAAAAGGAAACTCAAAAGATGATTAGCTAATCTGTCCCCAATCCCTAAATCATCGATGTCTGCATTTGCATTTCCCAGATATAGATCTAATTTTCTATCATAGATTAATTTAGCTTTTATAGCCATTTCGTCTATGATGAGGGAACCCATTTTTTCTTCGGGATGCTCAAGATTTTTAAATTCATGATGGAGCCTTAATTGGATTAAGGAAGTTATCCCAGTTTCCCCAGTTGAATACCCGAGATATTTTTTCAGCGTGTTCCGATGAGGAAGAGCAAATATCTCCATATCCCGCACAAATTGGTAACCATTTGGGGATCGTTTTTGCCATAAGATATAGAACTTCAACTACTTGCAGTTATTTTTTTTTTACCAAAATTTGTGATTTGATCGAATAACATTATTGCTGGCAATTTATTTTCTTCCTTCTGAAGCATGATTTTTTTCAGTTGTTTTCCTTCAAAACTTTCCTTCTTTTTGGTAGATTTTAAACAAGAAATTTCATTATTTAATGATTTGATCTTACTACGCAGCTGGGAATTTATTTTTCTCAGTCCTCTTAGTCTTTTATGCAATTTGGACGCGATTGCTTTTGATTTTGCACTTCCGACATCATTTGCATGCGAGACTGGTGTGTACACTTGTACATGCGGCTGGATACCATCATTTTGATCAAATAGATCTGCATCTGATTTGGTATCAGAATTTTCTATATCCAGACGCCTTTTCTTCACAGATGGTTCCTCATTTCTAGGAGTAGGTGGTTTTCTCCTTTTTTGAGACGATTCTTGCAATTTATGCACAGGGTAGCTTGGGAAAACAGAAGGTATGGTATTTGGGAGGAGTCTTCTGTTTTTAGTGCTCACACTAAAATCACTTGGGGCAAAATGCTTATAGCATACAACAGAATGGTTAGAAGGTGTCCACAAGCTACCACGTTTATCACCTTCTCTTGAAATAGCCTTTATCCATGCAGCTTTTAATTCTACCTTCGAAGGAAATGCATGAAAACTAATTTTTTCATGTCCTCCATCTGTAGAAGTGCAAAGGGGTACACAGCAATATTTCATTTTGCCCTAAAAAAAAAAAAACCTTTATATCTCAACTATCATGCATGATGTACATAAGAGTTTTTCAAGAAATTTTATCAATAAATATTACGTACACAGATCTGAAGTGAATTACAATAAAATTCTTAATACTATGGCCATGATTTCTTATTTGAGAAAGGAAGTACAAAGCTTGAGGCAGACATCTGCACATATATGAACTTCTTTCAAAATATTTAGAATCATTCAGGATCTTTTTTTCTTTTTCCTTTTATAGGAAAAATATTATATAGCTGACAGCATGTGCAAGGAATAAATAAAATCATCTTTTATAGCAAAACATAAAATGCAGGGCTCGAAAAATGTATTGCCTGACATGCCCGGGGCATGTAGAATTTCCAATTGGGCATGTATTATTCTTATCAACATATCCGAATGTGTATGTATTTTTGAAGGCATTCGAGATTTATTCGGTGTATTTTTTGTGTTTTTATAGATTAAGCTATACAAGTAAACTCTGTCTAAGGCAGAATCAATCGTGACCAAAAAAATTTTCCTCAGTAGATAATATTCTGCCTTAGACAAATTTTACTTTATGCCTATGGATTCACAGGGGCTTGAAAATCTTTCTGAGTTAGTCAGATTTCTGTCTTACATAGACTTAACTTTATTTACTAGCTTTAAAATTACAGCCATGAAATTTAGAAAAAGTCAGGCAATAAATTTTTTATTTGAGCATTTATCTTTTTCTACCACATGCCGGATTGCACACGTAAAAATTTTCTAGCTCTATTAAAATGGAAAATTAAATAATGTAAACATCCAAATAAGCAGTAAATGACCATAACAAGTTTTTTTTTTTTTTTTTTTTTTTTTTTTTTAATGAACCAAACCTTTTTAAAAGTGTTTTATTGTAATTTTAGAAATTTAATAATGTATTCATGCATTTACTTTTTTTAAATACACATACAAACATTTATAGATAGAGAGTGCCTTTTATATTTCATTATACTTGTCTAATAGTTAAAAAAAATGAACAATAACCTTTTTATCAGAAATTGTAATCAAAATAGTATATTTAGTTCTATAATGTGTTAAAGTGGGAAAATGACATGATTTTGATTTCATAATAGAAACAAGAAAGGGGGGGGGGAGTGAGGAAAGAGCAGAAATCATACTTTAATAATAATAATGATACTAAAGCAATATAAATAAACAACAAAATGTAAAAGTTAACGGTAAATATTTACCTATAAAAAATATACAAAATGATATATGCTCTTTTTAAATTCCATTGGCAATTAGTCATGTTATTCAGGAACAATTAATATATTGAAACATTTTGTACAAAATCTATTAAATATTAATCAAAATAAAATAACCAAATCACGGAATAAATCTAAACAAACTTAAAACATGACCCGTTAATCTTTTTTAAAGCAAATAACAGTGAAGTATCTAACTAATAATAATAAAAAAATATATTTGGAAAATTGTCATGAAATTTATTCAAAAGAGAGAGAGAGAGAAAACTAATAGTTTGTAGAGGGGTTAAAAGTAATGAATGAAGCAGTACATACAGAGTATATAAACACTAGATAAATATATGCAACATAAAACTGTTAGATAAATAAATAAATCATATAGCTATATAAATTAGAAAATAATAAAAAAGGATGAATAAATAAGATAAAGACTCACAAGTAAATAAAATGTGAGAGATTCAAATGCATAATTATGACTTTAAATTAACCCGTCATGTCCATTTCCATTTTATGTGCATTGTGAACTTATTTTTTATTAAAAATATCAGTCAGTTGCACTACATTAAATTTTAATTTTAAAAGAAGCTTTTTTATATAGGATATTCTATTTTTTTTACTTACGTTTACATTAACAAATTTGTATTTGAATTTTCAAAATTAAACAAAATATTATTTAAAATGCAAC
Source organism: Maratus speciosus (assembly GCA_963932465.1). Taxonomy (NCBI): domain Eukaryota; kingdom Metazoa; phylum Arthropoda; class Arachnida; order Araneae; family Salticidae; genus Maratus; species Maratus speciosus. Next base: position 195,617,433 of record OZ010798.1, on the reverse strand, counting down.
TCCACAACTAAACAAGTGCATGTGCATAGCAAAACACCGAGAAAATAACAGAAACTTTGAAACTTATATACAGTTTAACTACTTACTATTTAGCCTTCACACAATCTTCAAATTCTTTAAGTTAAAAATATACATCTTGTCTTCAGCTAAATGTCCAGCAAGAACTTTCACTGAATTGATTAATTTCTATTATTTATGGAAACTAACCAACTACAGATGATCATCCCAACTAGACTAGCTGACTTTATCACAAATTCTTCTTCAGGATTTTTCTCAGTTCTGAAATTTCCTTCGACTAAAAATATTTCCTTCCAGAATTTCTGTAGAACGCCTTTTCTTACTTTTAGTTCTGTATTTCTTTTTACTTTAATTTAGATCTTCTTATTTATATTTTTCAGGAAATTCTTATGGGTGTCCATTACTGGCAGATTTACCCTATAAAATAATTAAAATATTGATTTTGTGATAATGACAATAATAAATTATTCTAATAAATATCTGATTAATTATTGATACCCTGAGTGCTAAATTTATTTGAAAATGACTATTTTGTTTCATTAAATATATATTAATGTTTGTTTCATTCAATTCGGGTTTAAAAAACAATTATCTATAATTTTTTGTTGGGTATTGATTGCTGAAATACTAAGAGTTTTATCATTGAAATTTTGAGAATTACTTTTGTTCTTATAAGAACTAAATTTTTATTCACAATGGGAAATGTGACAATAAGATTGGTTGAATATTGTTGATAGAATAATATAACAATAAAAAACTAGAACATAATAATTATAACTATTAAATTTTAAAAATAATTTTTCAAGAAATTAATGAAGAGTGGGTATTTATTATATTCATTTATGCTATTTACTGTAAAAAAAGTATGCACTTCAAAAAAAAAAAGTTAGAAATAAATAAAACATACATTTACATGCTGTATAAAATATTGATATTGCTGAGTGGATTGTAAACATAAAAAAAAATTCAAAGTCTCTTAAAAGTTAATTTTCTTCAAAATCTGTTTTAGCAAAGTTCAACAAAGAAGCCACCACTGAAGTTGTATTAAAATATATAGTTAAAAAGAAACTCAATTATGTGATGATATCCTTTTTTTTTCTTTTTCTAAGCTATCAAAAAAAGATTTTTAATGATAACATTACAATTAGCATATTGTAGATAGCCAATTTTAAATGCAAATATTAAACCATGAAGAACTGAAGTGTATATATCTTAATGTTTAATCTAATAAGGCTAAATATATATAGAACTTAATACCGAATTTTTTTATTATGATTATTATCTAATCCTAAAAATCAGAAACTGTAGAAAAGTTACATACCTGTCAAATTGCAAAATTCTACAAACAAGTCTAAAAATTTAAGAATTGGCTTTATATACTGACGTTAAACTTTTTCTATAAGTAAAATATATTTCCCATCTGTCAAAGATGTCAGTTTTAAATATATATCATAAAAAATAACGAAAAAACAGATAAATGAAGCGTTTAAGAATGATAAAACACACTCTCACTAACGTATTTTGACGGTTTATTTGCCCCTGAAATGACGCCCTCTACCAGATGAAATATAAACTATTTTCTTGGCCCATTTTCGTTTTGAAAAATAGCTCAAAATGACAGGCTCTACAGACAGCGTCAGCGTCAGCGTCGCATCATCGTAGGCTACGGTAGAACTAGAGCTTCTAAATACACAGGCTGGCTCGTCCGTTTGCCATAGCATTCCCAGGTGGGACCATGTTGGCGCTAGATTCACCTATTGGGCACATTTATCGCTGTCTTCGTTGCTTCCCTGAATTTATCAAATAGTACGCTATTGAATAAAAGTTTCGAACAAATTTCAAATTTTAAAATTAGTAATAATTTACTTTTAGTGAATACATAAATGAAATCTGATGTTTGTAAGTACTTTGTTGAAAAGGATGTGTGTGGGGGTGGGTGGGGGACTAAAGAACTCAATTTGAATTAAATTTATATTTTAGGATTATCAATAAATAATAAAATGTCTATAAAAATTAATTGATTTAACTTTTTATTAATCAAGTCATAAAATCAATATATATATGTATATATATATTCGGAATTTGTAAGATTGTATGTATAAGGTTTTCAATAGCATTTTCCAGAAAATTACGATTGTTAAATCGAAACAGAAGGGGAGTGGGGGGTGTAAGGGAGTATTTGATAATTTGATATAAAAAAAGTAGCAGAAAAAGGAAACTGCATCAGTGGTTACTAAACGTCTACCCGAATCCGAATTCTTTCGAATAGCTCATGTACCGTTAAAATAATAATAATAATAATAATAATAATAATAATAATAATAATAACTGCATCTGAATGCGGAGGAATTGAATCCCTTCCTTTTTTTTTCCTACGTCCTGAAAGAAAAATTGCCTTACATCTTTAATTAATATTTCCTTTATTAAAATTATTATTTATTAATATTCATTTTGCTAGTGGATCCAGTGCTTAATTTACAGTCTGACATCCGCTGGAAGATTACGAATTTGATCTTTAATTATAGTCTAGAAGGGCACCCCTCCTCGGAATTTCAGAGGCCGCAAAGCTTCAGAAATCCCTCCCGAAAAAATAATCGAAACTAAGTTTATTTCTTAAAGAGGGTAGGGAGAGAGAAATTATTATTATTTTTCAATAGAACCATTTTTTATCATTAATACCTGATTTTTGACCACGGCTCCGCTCACACAGAGTGTAAGTTTTGCAATTCAAAATGCGAATTTTACATATAATTTTTTTTTTCTTTTTCTTCATAATTTATTTAACTACTAAGGCAACTTCCATCTAAATCCGTTCAGTAGAACTTTTTTTAACTATATTCGCATATATTTTCAAATGTATTATTTTATTTTTCCATATGTTGGAGAATTAAAATGATGAAGATTATGTTTGCAGAATATCAACAGCAATTTATTAACGTAAGAAAATGTATTTTCTAAATGTACATTCATCCTCCAAAAATATTTTAATGAGTTTTTTTTCCCTTTTTGTGTTTATGTAGCGCCACATAAAAAATCAAAAGTGTGCACTTTTAATTGTCCTTAAGAAGTTAGCAATGTAATAAAATAAATATTATAATTAATTTCTGATGCTAACAATGAACAAAATGAAATTAACCGAACAAAAAATACTATTAAAAAATATTTTCTTTTGTTTCTTTTTCTTTTCTTTTCTTTTCTTTTTTTTTTTTTACTTTGTTATAGTTTTTAAAAACTTCTATAAAGTAAAATTGTTTTTAAAAAGTTTTCATGGGTAGCAAGTTTTCATTACTTTAATAATATGAAACTGTTCTTTTCTATGAGGAGGAAAATGTAATGAGACTCAAGGGTCAAACCAGCAAAATTTGAGGCCTATTTAGGGCCCCTTCACAAAAATCTATTTAATAAAATAGAGGTCCCTTCACAAAGATGAATTTAACAAAATGGACCCCTTTATAAAAATAAATTTAGTAAAATGGGCTCCTTCACAAAACTCCTTTTAATGAAACAGGTCCCTTCACAAAAATTTTTTTTTAATAAAATAGGCCCTTTGACAAAATCGCTTTCCATAAAAACTTACTTCTATTTATTATTTTTATTTTGTTAGGTTTTAAAATCAGTGATATGTAAATAAAACCAGTTCACCAGGAACAAAAACTTTAGCAAAATGGTTTAAAGAAGTTTTTGTTAATAAATGCTTAGTTCGAATTTGAGTAACTCGATTTCAACTTTCATTACAAAATATTATTTTTCACAAAATTATAATAAAATTCACAAAAAAAAAATTTACTTTTCACAAAATGGGCACCAGGAAATAAACCTGCATCGACCTCTGAGATTTCATAGTATGGAAGTATCCTTTGATATTTTTAAAAACAATTTTATATCTGAAAGTTACAGTAAAGATACGCTTTATTTCTTGGTAATACTGACTTGACTTACGAAAATTGTTAAAAATATTTATTTATATATTTTCAAATATTACTGTCTTATGATGAAATATTAACAATAATCTTCAGCATATTTGGGAGAATTTTTTTCAAAAACTTCAAATAGAATCCATTTTTTTGTGAAAATGAATATTAAAAAAAAAAAAAATTATATTGTAAAATTTCCCTGAAAAATTCTATTTCACATTAGTTCTTTAGCTATTTTTTTTTCAAAAATCTCATAAATTTCATCACACGTTAATATTTTGAGGTATCGTTATTAATTATCCAAAAGATTTATAGTAGCTTCCATATAATTTCGCTCTATTTTCGCCCGATAATATAAAAAATCACAAATCGCATCAAAATCAATTGTTTTCCTGAAAATGAACTAGATGGCGCTGTACTTTTAAAATATGTCCTTATCGCCAAAATTGGCGAAGAAAAAAATTCAGGAAGAATATAATCTACAATTAATATTAAAATTTGGTCATTTTTTATGTTTATAGGGAAATTGAAGCATGCAGTAATCCTTTATTGAATGATTTCAACAATTAATAGCAGAAAAATTACCGATAATTAAGCTTTTAAAGCTAAAAATAGACAGAAACTAATTCAACGCTATTGAGATACATTACGCGAAGCAGTCCGTCAGGGATGAAAATGCCTGACGAACCAGCTCATCTATTTAGTAGCCTTAGGTAGAACAATCAACCGATAGCCTACATACTACGGTATCGCCACCTAACGGGGGAAAAACTGCATAGCAAAATTTTAACATTAGTTTCGCCTCCACCTTTTTTACTCCGTGTAAATGCCAATGTTTACAAACATTCACCCGACTTTTTTCCCCATTCTTCTTCAAAAGACGCCAAAAAAGCGAAAAACTGACAAATACAGCAGTCCTATGGCAACCATGCTAGATGTTTTACTCTCCCCCTCTAGACGGCGCTAGTTTCTATGCGAATCCCATGTTAAATGATATTTCCATTGCAGCCAATGGGATTTTCGCATCTGAATAAGATAATAATCTGTGGCCTGTACTATTTGGCGGAGGTTAGAATTAGTATTTCAGAAAGATGTCATGACCTTCGCCCAAGCTGAACCTCCATTGTAAGTAAAATAACAGTGAACAGCGGTGCGGTTCCAGGGGCTACCTATTTGAAGATCAAATCCACGCCCTGTCGATGAGTATTTGTAGAGCACATCATAAAGAAAACAGGAGAGGTTAGTCTAAGTGCAGCGAAAAGCTGCATACGAGTGTCAATAGCTCCCAGCACGCCGAGAGCCAAAGACTGAATGAGAGAAAAAGAGAGGAAAAAGTCTATTTAAGAGAGTGGCCAGATGGGCAGCCAATACGAAAATAGAGGCGGGGCTTCACTGTTGCATGAAGTTATGAACCAAATAATTTATTATATATAAAAGTAGTCTTATAAAATTGTGGTGTAAGATGTTTAATAAAATAACCGTGTTTTATGTGAACATTTTGAACGAAGGGGCAAGGAGGAGCCGATCAACAAAATTCGCGATTTTTCCGCACGCGATTAAGGAAATTTCCAATTTTTCCGAAGACGATTGACAAAATTCGCGATTTTTACGCACCCGATCGACGAAATTTGTGATTTTTCCTCGCGTGGTCAACAAACTTTGCTGTATTTTTGTGCCCAACCAACAACATTCGCGATTCTTCTGAGCCCGATCGACAAAACTCGCTATTTTTCCGTGCCCGATCGATGAAATTGACGTTTTTTCTTCTCCTGATCGACGAAATGAAGGATTTTTCCGCGCCTCGTGAACGAAATTCGCGATTCTTAACTGACTAACGAAATTTGCAATTTTTTCCCGCGGCAAATTGACAAGATTTGAAATTTTTTTCTCGCGATAAACTGACAAAACCTATGATTATTCCGCAGCCGATCAACGAAATTTTCAAATTTTCTGTAACCTATCAACAAAATTTGTAATTTTTTCTGCGCATCATCAACAAAACTTGCGATTTTTCGCTGCTATATCAACGAAATTTGCGATTTTTTCGCGCCCGATCTATGAAATTCGTGATTTTTTTTTCACCCGATAAACAGGCAATTTTTCCGTAGCCTATCAACAAAATTTTTAATTTTTGTGCATATCATCAACAAAAATGACGATTTTTCCTTGTCCTATCAATGAAATGTGCGAATTTTTACGCCTGATCAAAAATTCACGATTTTCCGTGCCCAACCAATGAAATTCATGATTTTTTCCGAGCCCAATCGACAAAACTAGCGATTTTTCCGCGCCCGATTGGCGAAATTTGCGATTTTTTTCGATGCCTCATTGGCAAAATTCGCGATTTTTTCTTGTCTGATGAACGAAATTTGCGATTTTTCCGTAGCCGATCGATGAAATTCGTGATTTTTAACTGACTGACGAAATTTTCAATTTTCCCGTGGTAAATTCACGATTTTTTTCCTGCAATCTATGGATAAAAATTGCAATTTTTTCAGTTATAAATTGACGAAATTCGCGGGCCATAGGTTGTGCACACATTAAATAAATATTTCATTTTTCTGTAAGTTAACTTTTATCGTTTGCTAATAATTTGTGTCATTTAAATACATGAACTGAAAAAAATACTAGTACAAAAAAAAAAAAAAGTCTGTAAACACTCAAATTAAAAGTGAAATAATACTATTAATAATTGAATAAACGTACATTTGAAGGGATTTGACGACATTATAAACACGTGCAAGGATATGGTGTCTTCCGTTGCGAAGCAAATAACGAGAAAGACTTCCTGCCTTGATCTCGCCAAATTGTACCAGACCAGAGTGTGTTTTACCGTCTCTCAAATAGACAGCTTTGCAGACACCGCCCCCCGGGGTTTCGTCTGGGAGTTTCTATTTGTATTGGTATTATTGCGAGGAGCATAAGCCAACGGGCGCTCACCCGCTTTTGTAAATAGTTATGGTCAATGTAAATAACATGCTTAATCAATTTATACACTATTTAAAGATATATTCCTACAAAATTGTGGTGTGAGACATTTATTAAAAGAGATGTGTTTTCCAGGAAGTATTTTTTAAATACTAGTAGTATTCACATTCAATGTCAATGCGCGCTAGAGATGAGACGGGCTCGGGCTCTATTTTTATTCTAGTCTTCGGGCTCGGGCTCATTCTTTCTGAAACCGGAAATCTTTATTTATTTATGTATAGAAAAGATTGAAAGAACTTTTTTCCCCACTTAAAATTACTTTTCAAGTCTTTTCAATGTTATTTTGATCAAAATGAATGGTGAACAAAAATCGTGTTTATTTATTTTAAGTATTTGATTGCTGTTTCAAAAGAAATTTTGTGATGTTTACAGATCTATGTCTATGGCATTTCCGATGACGATCAATTAATATTTCGCCAATCCAAACAAGCACAAACAATGAATTTGTTTTAGTAGTATTTTCGTTTGTGACAGAAGATATTTTTTAATCCGATCATTAATTAATTTTTTATTTAGTTATCTAACGCGAAGAAAACGTTTTCTTTGTTTTATAGTATAGATCAGAATTAGCTTGAGGTTTGCAAATTATTTAACTCTGCTTATGTTGAGAACTCTGTAGTAGATTTACAAGGTCATTTTCCTTCGTGAGTAAATATAATTACTTTGTTATTCCGATTGAAAGCAATCAGTCAGTGTTTCATCTTTTAATATGAAACCATCGGACCTTTAATATAACGGTGTCAATTTTGTAATTTACTTTGATTTTCCGGTTTACGTCAATCACGGAAGACTGTTATGAGAAAGGAATCGATTATAGTTAAAGATGTGCATCTTTTATAGGCAACTGAAAAACTCGATTCTTCGATTCTTCAGCATACAAATAGTAATTTCTGAAAACTTCATGCCTTTCTTCGTTAAACACATTTTTTTAACGTGTCCATCAAATTTGCGTATTAAAGGAAAAACAAATTAAGAGAATCCTTTTAAGTATAAAGTATATTTTTATTTGATACCGACCTGCTCTTTTGATAAGATTGAATTTAAATTTCCATTAAACAGTTATTTCTATCTAAGAAGTTTTTAAAAATGAGATATCACTTTCGAAACAATTTTTAAATATCATGCAATTTTTTTTATATATTTTTTTGTTATCGGGCTCGGGCGGGCTCGGATTTAAAATCATCGGGGTCGGGCGGGCCCGGGCTCCAAAAAACGAGCCCGAACTGATCTCTAATGCGCGTCTGTGAAGTTCATTCCATAAGGCCACACAACTCGCTATAGCCTTTAGATTTTTATGTTACGCAATTTTTTGGAACTTAGCTTCAGAATTTGTTCTATCAAATAAGCTTTTGATATAAACTTTTTATTAGTTAAAAGTTAATAATAATGGACTTTTTACTAAATAATTTTTCAATTGATTTAATTTATTAAAATAAAATCTTATTGATTTTATTTTTTATATCAAAATACTAGATTTTCAAAGTACCTGATTATTAAAATATGTTTCTAAATCAGTTTTTGACAAACTTTTATCTGAATTGAGAAAAACTTTAAATATTAATGCGATATTAATTTAAGAACATCAAGTAAGTTAATATCGGAACTAGCTACTAAAATGTTAAAAATATCATCTATTACAGTTGAATGATGATAATTGAGCGATTATATTAAAATTAACAAACACGTCCAAACGTTTCTCATATGAGAATGAGAATAAAAGCGAACATTTTAGACACGACTTTTCGACATCAAACAACAAAAATATTTTAAATGCTGAAAAATGCACTGAAATTTTTAGGAAGATTATTCTTAAAAAAAAAAAAAAAAAAAAAAAAAAAAAAAATAGCGATAAAAAGTATGTTTCATTAACATATTAATAAATTTAATTTATAATTTAGTTTTATATTTAAAAGAATAAACTAACTTTATAACGCCACCCCCTTTTAATTTTTTAATACTTTCCCAGTTTAAATGAACGATGCTTGATTTTAAAACTTTTGCAACCGCATGTTTTCACCCTTTTGTCAGAAAAGCCTTTCCTCCCAGCGTGTTACTCTTGAGATCTCGTACTGTTTAAAAGAAAAAGATTTTTGTATTTCTTTTTATATTTATTACGCATTCATTTGTACAAAAACTAGAAGGCTTCGTTTTCTACACTGGTCAGTTTTTTCAAACGAACTTTGAATCAATCAATCGTGAATTCGACGTTGTGTTTTAACCCTTTCGAGGGTTAATATACTCTTTGAATATTGTTAAACTAATGTTAACGTAATGAAACCTACATATGACACTGAGACACAAATTACATTCTTTTCATTAAAAATTGTAATGAAAATGTAATTTCATACCTCATGAAATTTTAATGTATTAATCTACTGTAGCATACTAATAGCGTACTGTTGTAGCATATACTGTGTGTGCTAAAAAATAGCTGAGCAACACGCTATTTTCTAGTACAATATAGTATTTTTACATGTACACTATGACGCAAAAGTTTAGACAATGAAGAAATTCTTACATACTTTGAAAAATATTTATTCAATTTTCAAATCACTGCTTGAAATTAATGTGCTGTACATATAAACAATATTTATAACAAAGAAAAGTGGAATTGTGCATATTGCAATAAATTAAATGGTAACAAAAATAAACTGCTGTCTCAAAAGTTTAGACACAAATTAAATAAAATCGAAATAAACAATTTTTAAAACCTGGTTGCGCATCCATGCTTATGTGTTACGTCATATACACGAGATTGCATGGAAGAAACTAAATCTTGCATAGTTTGTGGATCGATATCGTACCATGCATTCTCAATAGATGTCTTAAGTTCCTTTTCAGAAGAGTATTGTCTAGCGTTGCTATAAACTTTGCGACACATGATGCTCCAAAGGTTTTCTATAGGGTTAAGATCTGGGCTACATGCTGGCCAGTCGAGAACTCTTATATTATGGGAATTAAACCAAGATTTTGAATGTTTTGCAGTGTGAATTGAAGCATTGTCTTGCTGAAATTCCCACTGAGGACCCCCTAGAAGCTCAGCAAATGGCAGTAGGTTTTCTTCTAATGTCTGTGTATAATGCTGTGAAGTTTGACGACCACTGGTGAAGGTCAGAGATACTTGTCCATTATAGCAAAAGGCTGCCCAAACCATCACCGAGCCCCCTCCTTGTCTGCGACTAAAAAAACGTCGAGGTTCCTTCCGCAAGTCATGCCAATACGATAAACAACCATCTGGGCCATCCAGATTCCACTTTTTTTCATCGCTAAATATGACTGACTGCCATTTCTTTCCATATGACATATGCTTTCGAGCCCACATAAGTCTTTGTAACTTATGATGTGGTTTCAGAGCTGGTTTCTTCTGCATTTTGCTATAAACGATTGTTCCTTTTTCCAAAATTCGTCTACGAATCGTATCCTTTGATACAGAGAGTCCCGATGAGCTTTGAACTCCACGTACGCTCATTTGTTGAGTACTCGCTAGTCTTTGTATCAGGCGATCCTCTCGTACATTTGTCACACGTGGCCTCCCAGACCGACATTTTGCTTTATATTCGGAACCACTCGATAAAACTCGATAAATAGATTTTTTTGACCTATTAATAATAGCAGAAATTTCAGAAACGCTCTTCCCTTCACCTTTCAACTGCCAAATCCTTCAAACCTCATTCACTTGAATTTCTTTAGCTCTCGGCATGTCGACTATGAAGCGCAATCGTTTGCAGAACTCAAGTACTCCAAATTTGTGACATCATCGATTCTAAATTTGCATATGCCAGCGAATATTCAAAGAAATTTAGAATAGTGTCTAAACTTTTGCGACAAGCACATTTGAATTTTTATGAAAAAAATTAGTATTATAGCAAATAAAACGACTGTCTTTTGTACATAGCATTTTAAATCAGTTTTTGAATATATTTACAGGTTTTTGTAATTCTGACGTCATAATTCTACATTTTAAAGCTGAATGACGTCATTGTCTAAACTTTTGCGTCATAGTGTATAATACTGCTTAAAAAGCAGGAAAGTACATTTTAAGAATAGTATTGTTTATGTATATATAATATTTTTTTTTCTTTACCTTTTGTTTTCATAAAATATTTATGATAGACGAATTGTTTTAAATAGCAATGTAATTGCCGCCATAACGCATTGTTATTAATTGCTAAGTTGAATAATCCAATAAATTATTAACATACGTAAAAACTTTTTAACTGCATACACTTAATTGAAATGCATTTTAAATGTAACATATGCAAATTTCATGCCGCTAAGAACAACAATAGCTGTGTAACATTTCTTTTTTTTTAATTAATATATATGCGGAAGCATCCTGCTGCTAAAACTTTGTCATCAGCTTGTAAATTGAATATCGTCTGCTTTCTTTTTTTCTCCTGAATTTTGTTTTTTAAATACACACATAATTAAAACAACCTGCCCGTGAAATACAAAAATGATTCGTGTTTTAAATAAAAATATCGTCTGCGCTTTTTAATGCTTTTAGTTAATTTAGTTAATGGAGTATAAGATCACTGCCAGTGGCAACAAATATCCGTACATCCTAGACAGAAATCACTTTTGAAGAACAAGATTTGATTGATATTGGTCGCTTGGATTCCGTTCATTAAATTTTTACGATTGCTTCTGTCCTGTTACAAATGGTAAATATTAGTTTTAAATTAATTTATTTTATAATAAGATAATTTTTTTGTCTATGGCATGAATTATTACCTGTTCAATAAATAGTAACGTGACAAAGGGACATTTACATTATTTTAAAGACTAATTTTTTTTTTTTTAATTTATTTTTTATATTTTTTTACCTTATTCGAATTTTTTTTTTCCTTTGAGTTTTTAAATTCGGTACATCACGGATTTGAGATTTTTTAAATGCAAAAGTGAAGTTAATAATTACATTTTTCCTAAAAATATATCCAAATTATATTAAGCGACAGTTTTATGGCGAATGGTGTTAATGAGTATATGTGTCGAACTTTAAATCATTTATTGTATATAATTTTAAATTTGAAAGATAATTAAAGTTATCGTACATTTTGTTTATATTTTTATTGGATTGAATTTTGACGTAGTAATCACTAATGCAATATTTCAGTGATTAAATATTCCCAATAAAAAATGTCAGAGAATTTAATTGAAAATAATTAAAAGAACATGTTACAATCTATAGATTTTCTCTCAATTATCAATTTACAATTATTACAAATATATATATATATATCTGTCCATTACATTTACGACAAATGAAATAAGTCGAAAAATATTCAAGAAGCAAACAAATTTTGGGTAGATTTTTGGAAGAATATTTTTTAATCTGATACTCAGAAAATCCTATGTGGTAAAGAAAGTATTTGAAAAAATATTTTTATTATTATTACAATAAAATATTTTTCTTTGTTTATATATGATGAAGAGGTTTGCTTGCATTACTAAATAAATTTATAAATATGCATTCCTATCATAGGTGATACATTTAGCATGAAACGGAAGTTAAGTCCTGTGTTCGAGCGTACCGCAAATGAAAAAGGCTCCTAAAGACTGCTCTATTGAATTGAGGGATCGTGCAGATGACGATGTCTGGGCTTTTTCTAAATGGTAAACATTTATTTAAAATATAATTCCATAATTAAACTTGTTTATTTAATAAAATATATTATTTTGTTTATCTATGATGAAGAGGTTTGCTTGTATTACTAAATACATTTGTAAATTTGTATTCTTTTATAGGTTTTCAATCGTGATACATTTAGAATGCCACGGGAGTTAAATCCTTTGTTGGAGCGTACCGTAAATAAACAAGTAGGTAAGTGTGATCATAGATCGCACAAAGGGTTTCGTTTAATATTCCTTTCAAACGTGGTTAAAAAAGCACGTGCCTCCATTTTATTCTATGCATTATATAGAAATGAAACTGATTAATTAAATAATAATTACTATCTCAACTTATAATTAAGCTAGCTCTTTGAACTGGGTATGTATGAAATCTGCGAGAGATTTCCCGTCCCGATGTCAAAAAATTTTATCAAAAAATTTAATGTTTAAAAAGTTTAAATTTCGTAATAAAATATAAACCGCAAGTGCGTCGTCATGTCTGAGATAAAAAACCCGTTGAAAGGAAAGTTTTAAAGCAATAATCCAATTATGAAATAATAATTAATATCTCAGCTTGTAATTAAGCTAGGAGTTTGAACTGGGTATGTATGAAATTAGCGAAAATTTTTACGTCGGGATGTAAAGAAAAAATAATCTAAAAATTTAATATTTAAAAAGTTTAAATTTCGTATTAAAATATCCTCTGCTTAAATTTCTCCAGCGCCGATATGTCTGAAAGATGACAACACCTGCTTTCCGCTGAAATGAAATCTCTTTTCATTGTCTTTTCAAATACAGAAATTAAATTTTTATCGATCGATTTTTAGTGAATTTTTTGTGTTATACCCAACGCAGAAATTTGAAATTTTCTATATTTTTGACTCCAAAAGACTAAACAAACTCCAGAACTGTGCTCTATTGGCAAGGTTCTAAACTGGGATTTCTACTCTTTATTTTAGAAAATAAATTAGCAACATTATGAGCAATTAATTGCATCATCTAACTGTTTTTGTGAAGTACTGTTTTAAAGTTAATTTTGAATGCTGTTTTGAAGTTGTTGTAATACAATTAAATTTTCATAGTAAGTAACAATATATTCATTTATCAGACATATTATTATCTAAATGTTGTAAATGTGTTAATATTTTGTGATTATTTATTTATTAATTAGTTAATAAAATGTAAAATAAGAAGGCACTAACATTTTACCACATTTCCAGGGTAATTTTGAGCCGGCTCAAAGTTATACTGATGTTTGTAATTTACTGATTATAGGTGCTACTGTCGAAAATTTCCCATACTTGCACGTATATTTTATATAAATGAAGAAAGTGTGCATTTGATATAACATGTAAATATTTTCACAAATATGCGTAAAATACATAAAATTCATTTAAAGGCGTTATTCGGGGCGGAGCTACTCAAATTTCACATTTCATACATTTAACAATTTTTATTCATGTTTGAGTAATACTAGCACTAGTATGTATTACTGTAACTATGGATATATTACTGAGTTAACCCTCCGTCTACCAGACGGGTCCAATGGACCCGATGGGTACATTCGAAATATTTATTCTAACCAGAAATTTCTTTAAAATAAACTAAATATGTAAACCAGACAATAATGAGTTAAGTAAATAAGTTCAATAGTTTTAAATAAGAATTCTGATGTGTAATATTTTTATAAAACTTGAGTAAAATTTTCGGTAGTTCTAGGGTTAAAACATTGAAAATTGTTTTTCACTGCATTTTTATGTTTTATATGAACAATAAACAGTTTTTTTTTTAATTTCTAAATATTCATGGTTCTCTTCTTTCACTTTTCTTATGCATAACATTTGTTGTAATATCATAAATCATACAAATCTTGTGATGTTGGGAAATGTAAATAATGAGTCTTTACATATCTAAAAACACTTTTTGGGGTTCAAAGTTGTCCTAACAATAATACTTTCTTTTATAATGAATTATTTTAGATAAATATTTATCATATGGTGCAAAGTTACCCTAAATGGCTGCGCAACTTTGAACCAGGTTAAAAATTCATTTTTTATTGCTTTTATCATTATTATTCCTTAATTTTTGATAGGCATACAATAATTCAGGATCATTTCTTCACTTTTATACCCCTAGTTGCAACAATATTCTTAAAATAAGAGTGTGGCATATGAAAATGGAGAAAATGCGGATCAAAGTTCCCCTGAATGACTGTACTTAATCGAAATTAAAATGTAATTAATTTGAAAGTACTCACGGGGATGATAAAAACCAGCGTTGGGTATGAGCGCGTTCATTGAACGAAAGTTCACGAACTTAGTTCACTTTCTGTGAAGGTTGAATTGAACTTGACTAACTTTTTCTTAAACGAACGTGAACTGAACGACAACTCAAAAAATCCGTGAGTTTGAACGAAATTTACAACTCAAACTCAATTTTTTTCATAACTTATTTTTAAATTTTTCCAGCCGTTAAGAACACGTTTTTCCGATTCAAATTCCATTTACAGGCCTAAACGGACTCGGTACGGGTCGAGACTGATCATCAGTTTTTCTGGGTTGTGCCCGGGCCGCCGAACCGGATTTATTTCTGGGCCTGTGCTTTATTCTTCCTAGAAGTCTACATCGACAGAAATTTTCTAGCCCTGTCGCCCCTGCTTGTATGAAAATTATTGCCCCGTCCCAGTCTGACTCATGCAAAAGTCCGTTTAAGGGTGTTCTCAAATCCAAAAGGGCAACTTTCTGACATAAGTTTTAATTTATTTTTGTTCGATAATGCATGAAACTAGCTGGTGTTGTTGTTCAGAAACTGTGTAATTGAGTTGTTCTTTTCTTCTTTTTTTTCAAACACAATAGATCTTTCAGAAAATAGCGTCAAAGTGGGCGTTTTGAACCGAATTTCCGCGCGAAGGAAGAAAGAGCACTCATGAGCGGGCGAAAAACGTGTTTGTCACGTGATCAAAATCTCTTATAACTCAATAGGTAATTGATTGATCAAGAAATGGAAAGAAACAGTTCTAATCCAAATCGCTTCCATGGCCAGGCTTTCCAGTTTTATACAATTTTTTTCCGAAAATACATATATTTTTAAATTACCATTATTCTACGATTAACATTCTCCTTAAAGAATAGTAGTACATATACATTTCTAGAGGTGGGGATACAGTACTGTAAAACATGTTATAAGAATCTGTGTATGACGAGATCCTGTTTTAAACGGAAAAATTTCTTTATCGGTGGATTTGGATCTTCAAATTGGATATATAAACCGTTTGAAAATAAATAATACATTTGCAAGAGATGACAGACCCGGAGAAAAAGGAATTTAACTATAACGATTTTTTCCCTCTCCTATGGGATTCCTATGGGATTCTTAGAAGGTTTTTCGATATAGAATTTTTCAGATTTTTAAACCTTCAAGCCGTGTAAATGGATTAATGGTATTGATAATAATTCAGATATTTACATACAAATAGAGATCCATTAAAAAATCAATATAATTTACAATGGGATAAATAGAAAGAAATGTAGTAGAATGTGTATGTCCCATAAGAATTATTCTAGAGCAGTGGTTCCTAACCTTTTATTGGCCACGCCCCACCGAAGCATCTGTTAAGTCGCGATTGCCCCCCTCCGTTTTCCCACACACAAATTCTATAACAGATATATCTTATCATTTTAAAATGAAGTCTATTAACCTGAAGGAAGCCAAGGAGCCTTAACAATTATTCATTTCGCAATTTTTTATCTTATTTAATTATAAATCTGTTTTTAACAAAATTCTACAAATGAGGCGACACATCTTCACTTTTATGCATAAAAGAGTTTTGTTTTGCCTTTCCAACTGACCTAAATATTTAACAAAAGTGTTATACGGTTCGCATTTTTATCTTCACAAAATGCTGGAGAGACTCACATTTAGCATGAAAATTGATAACAAAGAACGTACAATTTTTTCCATGAATAACAAAATACACAAGAAGCATTAAGATTTATAAAGTTTATAGTACCACGTTTAGATGTTCCAAATATTTGGTTTAAATAGGTTCAAAACAGTAAAATTTAGATATACTTTTAAGTAGTTTTATGTATAAAAGTTTCTCCATGTTGCATATAGCAGAGCAAATACAGTAGAACCTCTTTTATCCGAAACTCTTTTAACCGAAACTCTCGGTTAACCGAAATTCATTTTTAAAGTTTTTTTTTTTTTTTTTAACTATCACATTCCTTCTGTGCAAAATCCATTTTGAAAGCTTTCTTTTTTTTTTTAACAATCATATTTCTTGTGTGTTAGCGATCCTTTCTGAACCACAAGTGCATATAAATATTTTCGAACTCCTTTCGTAGAATTCCTTTGAATTTAGCTTGAGGTCCCGTAAGATGCGGAGTGGAACAAAGAAAACCAACAAATTAGCAGTTCCAAAGCTTTTGAATGCTTTGCAAAAGATTTGGAATGGCTGGAGCAGAAAGACTATGATACTAGTGAGTTAGTAAGATTTAAAAACTTCGTGACTGAGCTTCAAAGAAAAGACAATCGAAACTACTACAAACAAAAAAAAAAAAAAAAAACATTTTTCAAACCCTTGTGCAATATGTAAAAGGTACTGAATTTCAAAATTAAAATTCAGGTAATTTATTCATGTTTCTATTTTGCTATTGCTTTATAAAATTTGATTGATTTTTATTAAGCCCGTGTTGCCATAATAAGAAATAGCGCATATATTTCTCCTTAATCTTAAAATAGAAGCATTCTCGATTATCCGAAGATTTCGATTCTCCGAAAGAGGGTCGGTCCCAATTACTTCGGATAATCGAGGTTATACTGTAGATATACAAAGCTCATTTCATGAATAATCGAAAAAGTTGAAAAAATTGTAAATTAAATCATTAACCAAAAAAAAAAAATTAAATATTAAAAAGGTTTAAAAATTATTTTAAAGTTTGTTCATGTAATTATTCTGGTGTTAGTGACAGGAGGCAAGTTGCATTTCTACTTTTTTCAACCACACACCAAAGCGACATCAGACATATTCACGGCGCATGCGCGTAGCTCGCTTTTAATTCTTTGATAGAACAGAACAGTAGAATCATGGCGTCTGCAAACGAAGCGATAGTAAATATGCATATTTCATCCGAAGGTGATGATTTGCTTTTAGTCAATCTACTAAAAAATAAAAGGAATTTTGAATCCCGCAATCTTGAAACAAATAAACGAAAATTGTAGCACTATATAACGTAACTGCAGCACGAGACGAAAGCGCTAAATGAAGCATAAGACGCATGCGACATGGATACTTCGTCGCATGAGTCTTCAGTGTGTGAGCACAGTGAAGAAACAGGTACGCTACAACCTTAAATTTGTCGCACGAGTCAAGAGAGATGTCTCGTGTCTCTTTGGTGTGTGGCGCGCCTATATCGATGATGACTTATAAGCGGGCCTTTCTGTCAAGCACACAAGTCTGATGTATGCGTCCAATAAAACAAACAAACAAACAAACAAAATTACAGCGTCTAGAATACATAGCGTGGAAATCTGCTGTCCAAACAGCGCTAAAAAGGTGTATTCCTTAAATGTGCAATGACGCTAAAATCAAGGGTGCCGATCGCAGTGACATCTGCGATATATTTTCAGATATCAAAGTGAACATCGTATTATTACAGTGTCTAGACCAAATTGTCTTGGAGTTTTAGAAAATATCCTGCAATTGTCGCTCATTCTTATTGGATTTCCGCATCGTTTGACATTTAAGGGATCCAATATTTCAGCACTTTTTAAAGTATTATGGGGGTAGCCGATTTCCACACTATATATTCTAGACGCTGTAACCATAGAGAAGAGATAGGGGTGGAGTGTGCTTTCCGTAGAAAATTCCGATGAAAAGCAGCATCAACATGACCGGCCCTACTCATGTAAAGGTTTCCAGATTTCGCTCGTTATCGCTTGCTTGGCAATTTGAAAATTGTTGCCGGTCGTGAAAAAAAGATATATAAAAATATTCAGCATCCACATTATGCATGTGAAGTAGTGCAAAAATATAAACGGAGTAAAACAAAGCAAATTAAAATCTGTTTTAAATTAGTAAAAGAAGATTCTCACTTTAATTTAATGATACGGTAATTTGTTTATTTTCCTTCCGCAAACATATGCTAGCCTTTGGCGATAAAAGTCACGTGACTATTATGTTGGTTCCACTTTAGGATTACCAAAGCACTCTTCAACACCATCTCTTCTCTATGGCTGTAACCAAATCGTCGTGGAGTTTTAAAAAATATCCTGCATATGTCGCTGTGATCGGCTCATTGGATTTCAGCATCATTGGACATTTAAGGGATCCAATATTTTAGCACTTTTTTAAGTATCACTGTGATAGCCGATTTCCACACTATATATTCTAGACGCTGTAGTTATGTAATAGAAAATGCCTAGGTTTGCTATAGTTTGGACATAAGTTTCTCTTAAAGCACTTTGCCGCGCTCAGATGTGTAAACTTTATTGACGGACTGTCAGCTTTTCCCCACTCAATTTCGATGTCCGTAGGTATCGATGTGGATCTTATAGTTTACTGGATGCGGTAACTTTTCGAAGTGCAAGATCTTGTCTAGAAAAGATGCCGCATTCAGAAAAACCCAAATGTCTAAAACGATGCTAACCGACATCGGAAGTGGGTATCAAAAAGCTTACAATTCAATAGCAAAGTGGCCTTATACATCAGAGTTCAGCTGCAGCGTCTAGAATACCTAGTGTGGAAATATGCTATCCAAACAGTGCTAAAAATTTGCATTCCTTAAATGTGCGACGATACTGCTAAAATCCCAAGTGTCGATCGCGGGATTTTCGTATTATTAGTATTACATTCTATAGACAAGTAATATCTTGCAGTTGTAGAAAATATTCTGCAGATGTCACTGCGATCGTCATATTTCAGCAGCATCGTTGCACATTTAAGGGATACAATATTTTAGCGCGTTTTTTAATTATTACAGGGATAGCCGATTTCCACACTATATATTCTAGGCGCTATAGTTAAGCAAAGTGTCTCCATTAGTCGGTGCACTGCAAAGTGCATCCATATACACACTGTTAAAAATATCGTGAAAAATTACCTCTGTTTTTAAAGGCTATCTATTTTCTGACCAATGAAAACGCTTCATAGGTGTTTATGTAGCGTTCTCATTGATCAGAAAATAGAGAGCCTTTAAAAAGTGAGGTAATTTTTCACGATATTTTTAGCAGTGGAGTATACATAAAAGTGCCTTCTTATGTGTAGCACCACTGTCTTCGGCTATCAGATTCAGACTAAACACCTAATCATTGACACTCATTTCTGATGTCTTTACTGCCTAAGGATGGGGAGTATTGGTATGAGAATGGTGACACATTAAAACGGAAAAAAATTATTGATTGATAGATTCAGGACAAAAGCTATCGCCATGAATATTGAAGAGCTTGCCATTATTGCCAAACTAATGCTTGCTAAATGGAGGATATTTCATCTACGTTTTGATCACGTGGTGAAGGTCAAAACTTCTAGCGTAAAGAAGGAAAGGCTCCGTACACGTAATGAAAAACCCTCGCCTGCCAGTGAAACAGTTCATGCGGAAAGCAGTAGTAGCCTCCCTTCTTATCAGTTAGAAGTTCTTTGGGTAAATTACCGGTATCACGTGACTTTTTTAGCCTCGAACACAGATTTGGAATAAAGTCCATTGTCTGCCACTCGTATAATCAAACTTGTCCAAGGGGTATCGCCACATTCTGGAATAGAAAATGTCTAGTTTTGCCGTAGTGTAGGCAAACACGTATGTATAAACAGAGTCTGAGTATTGTATGTCACCGCACTCTCAAATAGAGGCACCTTACATGAGGAAACAACTGATGAAGATTATCGGAAAAGAATAATGTAGAATGGACTTTATTCCAAATCTGGGTTCGAGTCTGAAAAAAGTCACGTGATAACGGTAATTTACCCAAATACCTTCTAACTGCTAAGAAAAGAGGCTACTGCTGCTTTCTGCATGAAATGTTTCACTGGCTGGCGAGGGTTTTTCATTACGTCTATGGAGCCTTCCGTTCTTTACACTAGAAGTTTTTACCTTGGCCACGTGATCAAAAAGTAGATGGAATATCCTCCATTATGGACCACATGATTAGTTTATTGAATACATATATCTGACCTGTGTGCTTGGCGTCAAGCGTCCGCTTATAAGTCATTGTCAATATACAGGAAGGAGATAGCACAAGGAAATTTACAGCACCACAGAATCACATCCGGGAGCTCCACAAAGAGTGTGCAACGGAACCAGCGAGATTCGAACCCGCAGCCACATACGCTCTCAAGCGATTAGAGGCGTGATGCCTGCACTAACACTCTAAAGCGAAAGCTGAGTTCCCGAGGTGGTCATCGCCGTCATCGCTGACTACTCAGCCACGGTGGTCCTTGGACCACATTTTCAAACCTGACAAGTCTACAACTTTTTGGATGCCAGCATTTTAGTACAGAAAATTTTGTTTTATTTGATAGAAGAATTTCTGAAATTTAAAAGGACAAACTCTATAAAAATTACGAGTTCGCAAAAAGGCAGGCTTCTAATTGTTCAATCTCATTTCACTAACAGCGAAAAATATATCTGGTTCCTTCTCAATATACTTGAAGAGTCAATACAAATATTGCTACATAGTCTGCATTTTGCTTCTTGACAACGGAGTCCCACAAAAAATAATTCTTGAATGTAGACCGTGGCTGAATGGTTAAGGCACCACACCACTAATCGCTTGAGAGCGTAGTTGCGCTGCGGGTTCAACTCCCGCTGGCTCCGTTGCACACTCTTTGTGGAGCTCCCAGATGCAATCCTCTGGTGTTGTAAATCTCCTTGTGCTATCT
Organism: Maratus speciosus; assembly: GCA_963932465.1. Lineage (NCBI taxonomy): Eukaryota > Metazoa > Arthropoda > Arachnida > Araneae > Salticidae > Maratus > Maratus speciosus. Next base: position 195,596,022 of record OZ010798.1, on the reverse strand, counting down.
GGAAACCCCCCCTCCCGTCAAAGCTCAAAGTCCTTGTGCTATTTCGTACTTGTATATTAACGATGACTTATAAGCGGATTAAAGCTTATTAAAAGAAGATTTATTAAAGATGTATTATGTCAAGCACATACGTCAGGTGTATGTGATCAATAAATAAATCAATGTAGACTGTTCTGAATACAATGTACTTGTTTCAAAAAATATCATATGTATTAAATGCTAATAAAATCAATACTTCTAATGAAATTATAAAGAATTTATTAAAAACTATTTGTTTAGTAAATAATTTTTTTTAATTATAATTTATTTGACAAATAATTTACTTATTCAGCAGATGTTGAAATCCGGATAATTATGCGTTATGGTATGAATAACTAAAAAGTGGGAAATAAAATAATCTTTTCAAAAAAAAAAAAAAAAAATGTTAACCGACTTAAAAAAAAAAAGCGCTAAAAAGAACTGAATAATTGTTTAAACTTCTCTAATGACGAAACGTTATCCATTAACTGCACATCGGACATTATGTATCGGCATTAAAACCTTTAAATTTAATATATAGAATTTAATAGCTACCAAACATGGATTTTCTAGAGAATATTTTTTTACAAAAGATTAATTTACATATTTATGATTTAATTTACGAATATATACGTATAAAAGATAATCAATTACTTTTTGAAGGTGGTGCCAAACATTCACAATCGATAATGATTAAAAAAAATAATTTGCTGAAGAAATAGGGGCATTTAAATTTTTTTTTGTATAGTAATTTCCATCATCACTTTATTCATGGTAATAGGTACAATATATTCACAATTTTACTATACTTAAGATAGCTTGGCACCAACTTCAAAAAGTAATTGATTACTTTTTGTACGTATATTCGTAAAATAAATCATAAATATGTAAATTAATCTTTTGTAAAAAATATTCTCTAGAAAATCCATCTTTGGTAGCTATTAAATTCTATATATTAAATTTAACGTTTTTATGCCGATACATGATGTCCGATGTGCAGTTAATGGATAACGTTTCGTCATTAGAGAAGTTTAAAGAATTATTTAGTTCTTTTTAGCGCTTTTTTTGAAGTCGGTTAATATGTATTTTTTTTTTTTTGAAAAGATTATTTTATTGAATTACGAACGTTCAAAAGTAATAGGTGATCGGGGCTGTTCGGACAAACGAGATTTCGAGAACCATTTTCGACAAAAAACATACTAGGGCTATATGAGCATAGGAAAACAAATAAACAGTGATAATAAACACAAATATATATGCATTTTGTACTACAATGTTTACAACAAGAAGAAGGGAACAAACTATCAAGGAATAAAGTGATCAAAGAAATCTGCCGGAAATGCAAAGTACACTTCCGTAGGACTACATTTTAAGAAAAGAAGTCCAAACTTTTCTTTTGCTTCAGAAAGGGCACTCTTTTCCCTGCTGCTAAATTTATCAGTAGGACACCATGTAATAATAAACAAGTTGGAAATTGCACGTCAAACGTAGCAAATGAGGTGCGTTCGTACTATAACTAGTTTTATAAATGTTTTTTGCACCGCATATTGTACTGAATGTATATTTTAGTGCACTTCGTAAGTGCATATCAATTTCATTCTGTTCGAAAGGCTGTAACATCATTAAAATGCACCCGAAATAATTTTTTCCCATTGGCCGTAATTTAACGGAAAACCTTAGACTGTCCCTGTAATTAAACTATACATCCGATTTTCGTAAAATTTGAAATGACTCGACAAAATTATGCAACAATTACATATAATATATTTTAAACGATTTTGTTGGGTAGTTTTTGCGCAGTTATATACGGACGGACAGACAGACATACAGGCGGGCTGAACGACGACTATAGGTGCTACGCATTTATATAATTGCTGAGCTGAGTGGATGAACATGTTATGCTACATTTTCTAATTTTTTTTATATTTTTAATGAAAGCGTTATGAGGTATCCTATCACATGGTGAAGCTAAAATACTAAGATTCTATTTAGTCTTGAAGATTTAAGAGATTATTCATTAATATTTAATATTTTAACATTTAATAATGTCAATAATATTAATAATTTTTAACATTTGAAAATTAAATATGAATAAGTTTTTTTGAGAGAGTTTAATACCATACATGTTAATATTTTAAACACATGGTATCAAACGGAAAATAAATCATTAAAATTTACAGCAAAAATTTCACCTCAAATTTCTTGAAATGTAATTTTTGTTACTTAACATGTTCTTCCACTTAGCTCTTCAATTACGAACGCATCTGAAAACGAGATGTCTGACGTAATCTCATTTTCGATTATTACAAGATGTCCTACTGTTGCTCTGATTCAACGACGTGTGCGTATCAAAAATTTTAATTTTCAAAATCTCCTTTTAACCCTTTCCGGCACACTGTACCCGGGTCGGGATACCTAATTTTAATTCCAAACTGACGAACGGCACCAAGAATATTTTAGTAAAATTTTGCTTTTACAATGTACATTAAGAGTAACAGATTTTTATTTACTAAAAAAGTCGTTTTAAAATTCCGGTGTCAGTCAATCATTTCATCATTTTACAACAAAAATTGCCTGTGGTGGAAAGGGATAAAACATGTGTGATGTTTGTACACGCCCTCTCGCCTATAGAAGCGCCCTCTGTGGCCGAAAGAGGAAAAACAGAGCAGAACCTGGAGTGGCTTCGCCGAAGAAGATGATCCATAAGTGCTGAGAACGATTTTGGCTACTGCCAGCCGTAAAGTGTCAGGAAGCAAGTATAAGTTTTGCTCGGTATGATTTAATGTCATGTGCTAATTTGTTTGTGCCAGTCTGTGTTAACCGTGCCGTCCTATGTGTATCATAAACGTTTGTGTTGTTTCGATAATTGGCCAATCTTTATAGAGAAAGCCAACACGCGACCATCTGGTCGTCATTACACTGGTGTCAGAAGAAAAGTGGGATTTGGCCAAAGTGAATATAACAAGTGAATTTAACGTGCACAACGGATACCATATCGGATTATCTTTTTACGGAGGTAAGACTTTATTAGATTACTTTAAGTATGGCAGATAAGCTGTCAAAATTAAAAAAAGCTCGAGGGTTAACTAAAAGTTCTATAACGTCCATAATTAAAAAAATCGAAGATAATTACGTGTCCGACACGCCAAACTTAGATGATCTGGAAGAAAATTTGGGGATGTTATAACAAAAATCCAGTGATTTAAAACAAGAGGACAGCGAAATTTTATCATTAATTGATGATTTATCTGAAGTTGAAAAGGATGCCAAAGCGTCACTGGACTACCAGGAAAAAGTTACACTCTGAAAGTTCAGAGTAAATAAGAAACTAAAACAAAAAGAACCCCCCCCCCCCCTGTATGTCCCGCAAATAATAGGTGCGTTGACTTTCCGAACACGGTAAAACTACCGACAATTAAAATTGAGAAATATTATGGAGATATTAACCCATACAACACAAACACGTCCTGAGGACATACGAAAGACGTCCTATGCAGTATATTGCCTCGTCCGTCGGACGTCCTACAATATCCCATCGCTATCCGGCGGACGTCCGGGGGGAGCAGAAAGAGACACCTAATCATGTTCTTCGGACGTCATTTTCAGCCATTCATAGGATGACAGTAGGACGCTCATAGGACCAGATAAAACAAATAGAATTAGCATCCTCTGCTCGTCCGGCATGCGGCATTCATAGGATGCTCTTCGGATCAGTAGCGGACGCTTTATATAAAAAAATAAAATAAATAGGAAGGGAGGGCAATTGCCCCACCCTGATTTTCCTAAATGAGGCTTCAGATTTCTATTAATTTTATCTTAAGCTGAGCAACGGCGCACTCTGAAAGATTTCTATTAAAAAACAGTGGTAGCCTGGACAATTGTTGTCCAGGTTACCACTATTTTTTAATAGAAATGTCAGTGTACAATAAAATTAATAAAAATCAAAAGCTTCATTTAGAAAGGACAGGTGGGACAATTGCAACACCCCCCCTCATTTTTTGATTTTTAAAATCTTATAGTTATATTATTGAAAAATATATTTTATTAGATTTCTTTTTGTATGATTATTTTTCCTGTTGTTTTTCGCAAATATAGGAATCCTTCAATATAAATAAATTATACTAAAAATATTTAAAAATAAGCATGAAAAATGAATACGAAGAAAATACTAGTTCATTTTAAGAGAAAAATTATATATTATTTCTGTTATCAACATCTCTTTTTTTCAACTAATAAGTAGCATACGATGAATGGGGTTTGATTAGATAGGATTCTTTGCCCATATCTAATATAACAAACTGAATTTTCTTTATACTTTTAGATTAATATCATCATACACATTTTTTCTGATTTCAACACCCCTTTTTTTAGGTAAATACACAAAGTTGAGTTGGATTTTATACGAAAAGCTTTTGACATAGTACACTCCTGTTAGTACAATTTGTTTGGTTAAAAAAAAAAAATTGCAAATATAAATTTAGGGAAAATGTACTTAATTCACAGTAAAGATTACAGTGCGAAAGCCTTGCAAGGGTCTATTGGTCTAGACTTAATATACTTTTCTAACAAATGAATTTTACTCCTAAGCAAAATCTGCATTAAAATTAGTGATGAAAAAGAAACCGAATTGAAATTTTTGAAAAATAACAAATTTTATCAGTAATAGCTGAATGCATAAAAAATTCCTCATTTTCTTAGAACAGTTTAAAAAATTGTTAAATATTGTTATCGGTATTGAATTCAGACCTCTCGGGGAGGGATTTCTGTACCTCCAAGCAGAGGGGGGGGGGGGTACTTTAGAGATCTGGGGGTTAAATTGCACTTTTGTTCATTAAAAGGGATAAATCTCAAACCTTCTATATGGGGAAGAGGAGGATTCCCTCCTGGGCCACCCTCTGAATTCAACACCAATTGTTATATATGTATTAAATAAATTTAATTTCATTCTTTTGATATTCCTCATACTTTTTCAAAGTCATTTAAATTCATAAATACATCAAATTTGCAGTTTTTTTAAATTTAATATAGGTAAAAATAAAGTTATATAGAAATTTTAATATTTCTAAAAAAATAAATAAATAAGAGGGTAAAATCTTTGTTTTTTAACACTGTCAAAATTTTTATTTTAATCAGATTTTTGAGATACAACAGAGGAAAGGCCACCATCGAAAACATCGGTTACAACTTAATACACGCCCTACTTAAAAGAAAAAAAAAATTCGTATTAAAATAATGTCTGCAAACTTCATGCGTGTACGTGTATTTAGACAACCACAATTTAAGACGTCTCATTTGAGAGAATTGAAAAATGTAGTAAGCTTTAAAATATTTACATTAAAATCACAGACAATACATAAAACAATTAAAATTAATACATAAAAACACTAAAAACATATAAAATTGGGACGTTTCGGATCATCACGATCCCTCCTCAGCCAATTATAAACGTTAAGTCAATACTATCAACAGTTACAAGAAAAACACAACAGAAAGTCATCAATTTCAAGTTACAGTTAAAATAAAATAGAATACTCGGCCGGCACAGATGCAGCTTCGTTAATCGCTAAATCCTTGGTTTTAGTATGCCAGGCCTCTAAAACACTCTCCCTGCGTAATTGTTGCAGCCGGACCATTTCCACCGACCATTTTCCAGATTTTAATAAAGCTTTTGTGATCCGATTCGGCTGCATCACAAAAGCTTTATTAAAATCTGGAAAATGGTCCGGCTGCAACAATTACGCAGGGAGAGTGTTTTTAGAGGCCTGGCATACTAAAACCAAGGATTTAGCGATTAACTAAGCTGCATCTGTGCCGGCCGAGTATTCTATTTTATTTTAACTGTAACTTGAAATTGATGACTTTCTGTTGTGTTTTTCTTGTAACTGTTGATAGTATTGACTTAACGTTTATAATTGGCTGAGGAGGGATTGTGATGATCCGAAACGTCCCAATTTTAATATGTTTTTAGTGTTTTTATGTATTAATTTTAATTGTTTTATGTATTGTCTGTGATTTTATTGTAAATATTTTAAAGATGGAATTCAGACGTAATATTTTTGCTTATATAATTGTAGTAAGCTTGTTTGAAAATTTCATGTATTTAGTTTCAAAATTGAAATTGTGAATGCGCAAGAAGTTTTCATTTAAAATGAAAAATTTGAGTATGCACTAAATGAAATTTTAACAAAAAAATTCTCAGAATTTTTATCGATTTTTCTGCAGTATCAATTTTCTCATACTATTTTTTTTTCATGATTTATAAAAACAGATAAAGAACATTACCTACTCCATGGCGAAGAAATAATGAAAACTCAGAATGAAAATACTTCATTCTCAAGTAACAAATATGTTTTGTATTTGTTATATTATTTTTCTGAACTAATGACATTTCTTTAAATTAAAATTCAAGAGAAATACATTTTTTAAAAGTATGTAAGAATTTAGCTCAATATTTACTGTTAATAATATATTAGTAAGTTCTGTTATTAATCAATTATATATATTACATTTACTTTAAACAAACCAAAAATTTTTAGTATTTAATTTTTAACATAAATCAAAAGAAAATAATGATAACATTTTATGATGTCAGATCGTAAATATGAAAGCAATTAAATAGGCATTCTTTTCAAGTGCAATAAAAACTTCTATTTTTAGGTAGGGTAGAATTAGGTTTATTTTCTCTTCCCTTTAGCTTGAAGCAGCATGCGTCCCGGCCAGGTGGTCAACCTAACGCGAGACCCTCGGTGTTTAGTTCCCAAGCAAGCTTGGTAGTCATTTTATCGACCGCAAAGGGATGAAAGGCTGTTGTGAAGTATATAAAGGATGCAATTTTAAAGGAACAAATTATTGTGGTTCTGGCATTATTATAAATGTTATTTTAAAATCTTTCATTCTACAAAAATTGGTAATTTTTATATAAAATTAGCAAATTAACCCCCCCCCCCCCTCCGGCTTACAATAGACGCTTTAGTATGATGTCAGTATTAACATTTCGGTTAGAAACTGACCTAACAACATTTGACCTGTTTCATTTTTTCTTAAATATAAAACATAGATTTTGGTCGCAGAAATTTTTTATAAAGTTACTTTCACTTTCTAAACCGGTTCTGAAAATGAAAGTGTCATTCTAAAAAATATCTGCAACTCAAATTGAAAAGGTAAAAAAGGTGCGATGTAGAGATGGAAACTCGGCTATCCAATACAAAAAAAAATTATATTAAAATGTCGAAATGCAAACGAGGTATTAGAAAAATCCCTCCCAAAATGATTCACATTAGCTCTTGAGTGCCTTCGCTGGCAGGGACAGGAGCCTTAAGGCTCCCAGTTGACGTACATTTTCTATCACTTCCCCCCTCCCTCCTTGATTGGAACTTTTATCTTAAACAGTTTAATTTGTAAGTTGCGTCATCATGATCATAATTAAAATTAATTTAAAAAATATAAAATAAAAATTTTTTTAATTTCTCTAAAAACAAAATGATTTTCACTTTATATGAATGTATTCTAAAAAAAGAAGAAAAAGCCAGCTTTTAAAAGTTTAGCGTTTCAGTCTCAGAATTTTGAGAGTAGCTTTTTCAACTTAATTTAATTTAATACCAATTTTTGTAATATATCATATCTCTGTTGAAATTATTTTTCAGTTGCATTTGACTAATTTCCAGGAGAACTAGTTAAAAAAAAATAATAATACAAAGAGTTTCAATCAATATCCCTGCAGTTCAAAAACAAATTTGGATTGTGTTATAGATCCCCCATCTACATAATATTGTTTTTTAAGTATATAAATGATGCAATTTTAAAGGAACAAATTATTGTGGTTCTGGCATTATTTTAAATGTTATTTTTAAATCTTTAATTCTATAAAAATTAACAAATTACCCCTCCCCCCCTTTCAAAAGACGCTTTAGTATGATGTCAGTATTTAACATTTTGGTGGGAAACTGACTTCAAACAACATTTGCTGTGTTTCATTTTTTCTTATAGGCTTTTTTTCAATAAAAGCCAGCTTTTTTAAAGTGGTGAACACCCCCCCCCCCCCAAAAAAAAAGAAAAAAAAACCCGGCAAACCTGGTTTCTAACCAAAATGACACCACAATTGAACGCATATAATATATAATTTTCAATTCCCATATATTTAGTTTTGATATAACTGCCAAGTCTAAACACAAACCAAAACTACGTTTTACTTTATGTTTTAGATTCTCAATATACATGTTAATAAATAATAATTAATTTTCTCAATATATTTATTAATTAAAATTATAAAACAGATGGATTTTCACTTACTTATAAAAGTTGTTTTCGACTAAATTTGTTGCAAAAAATTGTTTATATTTTCTTTGTAAAGTTTAATTTAATTAATATATAGATACAGTTGAACTAAAAATAGTTAAATGTTTTTTATGATTATCATTTGATTACATTAAAATTGCAGTTATGTCAATAAAAAAAATCAATTTTAATTCAATTAAAAAAAATCAATAAAAAATATCAATTATAATTTTGTTGCAGAAAAGTATAATTAAAGAATATATAACAGGGAGATACAAATATGCATAGACTTGATATGAATTTTTATTGTTATGGACCCTTATTCAGAAATACTTAAAAAACTTACTAATTTTGAAATTTAATTTCTTGAACATTTTATGTAGAACTGAGCTTTGACTGCTGGATGTTTGCAGTATCTTTTTAACCTTCATTTATGCATGCTGGGACTTTTTGGATGCTACAGTTTGTGCATACAAAAAAAATAAATAAAATAACTGAAGATACAAAAGTCAAATCCATCCAAAATAAAATTTAATATAAATGATCGCATGTGGCATTAAGCAGCTTCTATTATCTTTACATTCGATCGAAACAAATTCAAAGAAATTAAGGTACTTCTCCATTATTCCATCGCAGGGTTCATTGATTTAAATCAATTTAGTTTTAATCGTGATTTAAATCAATTGATTTTTTTAATTATGTTTAAATAAATTCAAGATGTAAACAAACATATTAATGTTTTTAAATATATTTAGTTTTATATAATACAAATAATGAATCAGTTTTTAGAAAGATAAGGCTTTTAAGCTTTATAAGATTAAAATTTTTGTCAAGTAAAGTACAATGTAATAGAAAAAATGGTTTCAAGTTTCATTTGAATCAAATTGTAAAATAAACTAGCAACAGTAAGGAAATCTAAGCAGCAATATACTATTAAATATAGGAATATTTATTTGTCTATTACTTAATATAGTATTTAGACAAACTTCTGCAAGTTTAAGTAAAATAAAATTATATGACTTTGCTCGTTACAAACAAGCATTGTGACTAACAGATTAATTATCCCATCTTTTGGCATTATGCAGGAGAGAAACTAACAAGCTGTGACAAAATAATCAACATTATTGTTTGCTTAAAAGAAATTCTTGACTTTAGTGATACCTATTACATTAAAATTTGAACCATTAATTTTCATGTCTATGTATATAATTTTATAAATAAAGTCGTAAAATAATAATATTGTGTGAGGTTTAAAAAAAAATAAATAAATAAAAAGCTCTACCCATTGACAACTTTTCATTCAAAAAATAAATAAATAAATAAATAAATAATAATAATGAAAACTATTGTATCTTAACAAACTGTATGTAATGCCGAATAAACAAATGGAGGTACTTTTCCGTTATACAGACACCACTGTCGCCAAGCATAATAGTTGGCACAAAATTAAAATCACGTGAATTGAAACATTTGAAAAATTAAAGAAAAAATTGATAGTACAGTGAGCATTTTAAAAATATAACATTTGAAAATTACAGACTTTTTCAAACTATTTTATTAAATCACAAATATATACTTAAAATAAGTGAACAAATAACTGTTATTCAATAAAGTAATAGAATAAAACTCGTATTAAACTTCTGGCATAAAATTACAAATATCTTACAAATATCGCATGGTTTTCAATAAAAATCCCTTTCACGATCAGGGTTGAAATAATTGGCGCAATGGAAAAGCCACACTTTTTAAAGTGTCAGCTATCAATAATTTTAAACAATAAAATTAATGAAAACAGAAAAAGGAATCTTGGATATCTGACACTTTTCATAAAAAAAAGCTATTCTATCGTAACAAACTCCAATTATAAAATTTGTAATACACAGTAAGCAAATGGAAGAATGAAGCCATTGGACCCCCCCCCTCCCCCCTGCACAAAAAAAGAAAATAAAACAAAAACAAAAAATTTGGAAAAGACTCACTCACTAAAGTTTCAGCTATCAATAACGTTAAGCAATAAATTAACAATATCTTAAAACAGAAAAAGAAATCTTGGATATTTATTTGTTTACATTATTTTTTTAATTATCTCTATCGGCTGGTGAATGTTTGTAATGGTCAGTTGAAATGGATCTTATGTGGGTAACTATGAATCACAAATTTTTCAAGCTTTTACTCATTTAATATCATAGTGCCACCATTTAAAAGCTTTACTCTTATATTAATTAATGAAATAATTAGTAAACCAATAAAACACCATTAAAAATACAGAAAAAGGTCAAATTAAAAATTCTCTGATGACAAACACATATAAGATATCACATATAAGATGACATAAACACATCATATATAATATTATGCATTAAAATAACACCTGACTTCAAGTGAATGTAACGCTACAATCATATATCTTTGGCATTTAATCCTACTTTGGCCAAAGTTATTTTTATTGAAAGCAGTCGACAAGATAATGGAGAAGTACTGAAAAAGCTACCACCAAACTATAAAATTGAATGCCAAAATTACATGATCGTAGTGACGCATTTACTTGACGTCAAATAAGTTTATATCTGTTTTTAATGATGTTTTACTGATTTATTAGATATTTTGTTGATAAAAATAACAATTATGCTCTTAAACAGCAACAAAATGATATTAAAAGAGGAAACACTATTGAACAAATTTTATGATCTATAGTTTCATATAACAGATGTGTTTCAATTGATATCACTTAAATATTCACCAGACGAGAGGGATAATTAAGAAAAATAATGTATTAAATATCCAAGATTTTTATTTCGGTTTTCAATAATAGTATATTATAAAATATATCGTTTAAAATTGATAGTTAGCAAATTAGTAAACAGAGCTTTTCTAATTTTTTTTTTCAATTTCAATGGTAACATTCTTATTATTTATTAGTTGTTGAAATTTTTTGGCAATAATTTTTTTTTAAAGAAAAGTGATTGATGGGATAACGGAGAAGTACTGAAATTAGTAATGAGTTTAGACATCCAGTTAAAATTATTACAAAAGTACCAATAAAAATTACAAAATAAAAATGTTATGTCTGAAAAATGGTATTATTTACTTTTAATTTTAAGATCATGTACACTTGCAGATCCAGAAGCAGAATTTTCTGCATCAGTCTGCAGCAAACTAAAATTTATCTGCGACTCAATAAGCATACTATCATAAGAAATGACAAAAACACTTAAAGTAAGCAAAATTTCCATTTATAAAGAAAATATAATATAAGGATACAATAAATGCTATAAATCTAGCGACTTAAAGCAAATTTCAGCTATTTTTTAACACCAGCATTTCTTTTTAACTTGGTGGATTAATCTGCAAGGTTTAATATAATCTACAGTGCCCGCTGCCGTGCTGCACTGTTTCTGCTACTGGGCTTGCAGAACTAACAAAATATATGGGATGGAGCAAGAATTTGAAAAATTTTGCTACCAGGCCTAGTGCTTACTGTAGACGGAAAATAAATACAAGGAAGAATACTTTAAATAAAATAAATAAAACAATGTGATTACATGATTCAAAAACATTTATTACTAAACAGGTGCAATATTTGCACCTACATGATGTTTAAACGTGAGATATAGAGTGTTTCTTATATTTTGAACTATTTTTTCAAGAGAAATTGCATTAACATGTTAACAGTCATTGTAAAAAAAAAAAAAAAAAAAAAAAAAAAAAAAAAGTGATTTTTATGTATGGTAAACAAAGAAACATTAACTTTAAATGATTTTATGGATTAAAAATTAAAACACAACTGGATTACAATGATTCAATAACCTGTTTTCCTAAAGAAATAAGGAAGTTCTATAATTTTTTGCAAGCTCTAGGGCACACGGATTTTGAAATATTGCAATACTGCAATTTGTCGAAGAGTTTTATGAGATATTTTTGCAAAAATAGGGGTACATTTCACTGTATTAAAAAAAGAAGGCAGGGTGTATTTTGTCGATTTTAAAAAGACAGGTGCTGCGACTTTAAATAATGACTTAGAGGGAACACAGACAAGGCTAAAATGTTATTTATAATGAAAAACAGACAGATGAAATAAGCTATTCTAAAAATTTTTTCTTTGAAAATGCAAGACAGATTTTAAACACATCAAAACAACAATTAATACAGAAATGTAACATAAAAACACATTTTTTAAAATGAAGAATTAAAACAGTGTACTTTATCTTTTTTTCAGGGGTTCTGTGTGTCTCACTGAACCCCCTTTCTCCCCCCATCCAAAAAAAGCAAGCTAAAAACCAGCTAGTATATATATACTTTTTTAATACAGTATTTATGTATAAATGAAGGCAAATTGAAGCTGCTAAAGTGTCACAAAGGGTCCCCAACTGGATCTTTGCTATTGGGCCACATGTAGGCTTAGTTAGAAAATTTAAAAATCCTTATCTTATACTAAATTAATTTTATAAGCAGGTTATTCTTGGAATAAAAATATACTTTACGAGTATTTTTATTAGATTTTTTAAAGATAAATAAATTTAATAGTTAAATAGATTTAAAAGTTGAATTTAAAGCTTTATGAATATTTTTACTTGTTCGTCATCAACAACCCAAACAATGGGTCATAAGCAATGTTTTGGTGACTCACGAAATGATCTATCTTTAAAAATAATACTATTTCAGTAAAAATATAATGAACAAAGGTTTGTTTTACGATCATACAACATTATTATTTCGAGTATTTATATGAAAAATGCTTATAACTGTTTATATGTTTTCTATGAAAATTTGCCTGTCTCATGGTATAGATTACGACACAAAAGCCTTATATTTTAGTGCAAAATTCAAAGTTCACTCTAAAAAGTTAAGATTCGAAAGTTTATTACCTTTAGGATAAATTCAATCATTATTAAAAGAAATAAGTAATAGAACACAGTTGTTTAAAAAATATTTCGTTTCAACAACAAACGGACAGAGCAGTTGAAGTCAGAATTTCTTGCGCATGCGTACAGGTGACATGGATGTTCTCCGGACAATACCGGACGATCGTGGGTGGTTCGTCCGGATTCTCGCGTCCTGCGAACGTCCAAATTATGCTCCGTACAGGATCTGACGGGTATCGGACCGCCCGGCTCTATATAGGACCGTATAGGACGTCCGGAGGCAGTCTTTGGTTGTATGGGAAGCTTTTCCAGAATTTCTGGAACTCGTTTAAAACAGCGGTACATGACAATGAACACCTGTCAGATATTGAGAAAATGAATTATTTATTCAGTTATTTAGGTGGGAGTGCGTATAATTCTATATCGGGTTTTGCGTTATCTGATAAAAATTACACAGAGGCCATCGACGTACTTAAAAAACAATTTGGTAGAAAAGATTTAATTATTACCAGTCATATTAATACATTGTTGACTTTAAAACCGGTCACAAAATCGCATGACGTCATGTCATTACGTAAATTATATGACGTCATTAAAATCCAGATTCGCAGTCTCAGGTCATTAGAAATGGAAGCGGATAGTTTCGATGCACTTCTGACCCCAATAATTTTAAAAGCATTACCATATAGCCTATCTCTGGAATTTAATAGAGAAAGCGTCAAAAACGCAGAATCAAATTATGATGTGGATAAATTATTATCATTTATCCGAAATGAATTGGAAGGAACAGAAAAACAGGGTCAAACAATTAATGTCTCTTCTAATTATTCAAGGCCAAAGCACTTACCAGAAATTACCACTAGACCGTTTAACAGATAAGAAAAGGGAAAAACTAATTAATGTTGTGGGCATACAGGGAGGTGCCGAATGCTACAGGGAGGTACCAAATGCTACAACGGACGTTAGTCCATTCCAAATGTTGTATGGTAGGCGTCCAACTGGTCCTATTTCCATATTAAAATCATCAAGGACCAACGAAACACCTCTACCAATTGGCCAGTTAGGCTCAGTTACCAATTACTTAAATGACCTGAAAATGAAGCTGGAAAAAGCAGCCAAGCATGCCGGAATTTCTTGCAAGGATCAGCAGCAGGCTTACGCTTATTATCACAACAGGAAAGCTAGACATAAAGAATTTAAACCGAATGATCAAGTTATTGTATTAATTCCGGACAGTAATCACAAAATATACGCTAGGTGGACAGCACTAGCTACGATACTCGAAAAGAAATCTCCCTATAGTTATTTAGTACAATTGCCAGATAATAGTATGAAGCATTTACACGCGAATAAAATCAGAGAATTAAAAGCTCAGACAACACACATAGGCGTCATCTATGCTGATGATATCGATTTTGGTGAGATTGAAAATATCCCGCAGATTACTAAAGGCGATCCGAATAACCTCCACCAAAAATTACCCTTGGACCATTTAACAGAAGATGAGAGGGAGCAACTGATCAACATATTACGTAGACACTCCAACCTTCAGTCGGGAATCCCTAAAATTGCAAATGTAGGAGGACATAAAATTAAATTAAAACCTGATAACCAACCAAAACGTCAGAAGCCCTACAGAATCCCAGAGGCACTCAAAAGTGAAGTCGACAGACAAATCGAAGAATTATTAAGTTTAGGACTGATCGAGCACTCGGAGAGAGAGAATATGCTCACCCGATCGTATGTGTAGCCAAAAAAGACTCCTCAGTCAGATTATGCGTGGATTATCGATACTTAAACTCCCAGACAGAAGCCGACTCATTCCCTATGCCTAACGCTACGGACTTGCTCTACAAGGTCGCTCCAGCGAATTTCATCAGTCTGTTGGGCTTACTGAAAGGGTACTGGCAGATAAGATTAAGTGAAGACTCCAAACATTTAACGTCTTTCGTCACACACCGAGGACAGTATTCCTTCGTAGTCATGCTGTTTGGGCTACGCAACGCGGCAGCCACGTTTCAAAGGTCCATGAATCGCACTTTAGTCCAACATAAAGAATACGCCGAAACGTACATAGATGACGTGGTAGTTTTTTCCGATAACTGGATTGATCACCTTAAGCATCTGGACGATGTTCTGACAACCCTCGAAGAAGCAAACCTGACAGTAAAATTTCAGAAATGTGTGTTTGCACGACCCCAGATAAAGTTCCTAGGACATGTGGTAGGATCAGACAGACATGCTCCTGATCCAGAGAAAGTACCAGCTATCCAAAATTTAGAAGTGCCGAAATCCAAGAAAGATGTCAGAAGCTTGTTAGGACTTCTGTCCTATTATAGGTCCTATATTCCGACATTCTCTGAAATAGCCCACCCATTGATTGAACTTACAAAAAAACGTGCTCCTAATGATGTTACCTGGACCGAGCAGTGTGAAACAGCTTTCCGTGATCTGAAACAGGCAATCAGCCAAACACCAATTTGTTATTCACTGAACTTTACAAAACCCTTCACCATACATGCAGCTGCTTCATCGTACGCGATAGGTGCTTGTCTATCTCAAAAAGATGAAAATGACCAAGAACACCCAATTGCTTTCATTAACAAAAAACTATCGAAATGCCAAGAACGTTATGCCACTATAGAGAAGGAAGCCTACACGGTTATTTTCGTTCTAAAAAAATTTGAACATTATATATATGGCTCGCAAGTGACTGTTGTGAGTGACCACAACCCTTTGAAATTCTTGACAGACTGTGCATCCCAAAGTGCGCGCCTTCAAAGGTGGGCTCTGGCATTGCAACGATTTCAAGCCCACATAGCCTATCGACGTGGAAAACTCCACACTAATGCTGACTCTTTAAGTCGACTTTATGCCTCACACTGGGCTTAAATGAATGAAACTTTGCCTTTCACAAAACTTACCATAAAATTTTGGACTTATTTTGTTTATGATCATATGTACCTTTAAGACTTTTCTGAATGTGACTTTGTTTGGACATTAGTTGATTGAACATTATTATTTGAACTTTAAAATGCTTATTCTAGAACTTTAATGTATTAATACTAGTATCATATTCTCATGTTGCATAGTATCTTAGTTATCCTTTTTAGTTATCTTTATATTAAGTAAGTATTGTAATTTTGATTTTTATTAATAGTGTGTTTACTAAAATGTTTATAGAGATTCCATTAGATTTTGATTAGTCTTTAAAGACTAAATCAAAACTTCGAATGGGGGAGGTGTGATGTTTGTACACGCCCTTTCGCCTATAGAAGCGCCCTCTGTGGCCGAAAGAGGAGAAACATAGCAGAACCTGGAATGGCTTCGCCTAAGAAGGTGATCCATAAGTGCTGAGAACGGTTTTGGCTACTGCCAGCCGTAAAGAGTCAAGATGCAACTATAAGTTTTGCTCGATATGATTTAATGTCATGTGCTAATTTGTTTGTGCCAGTCTGTGTTCACCGTGCGTCCTATGTGTATAATAAACGTTTGTGTTGTTTCGATAATTGGCCAATCTTTATAGAGAAAGACCACACGCGACCATCTGGTCGTCATTAGAACATGATTCAAATGAATTAAAATTATATATATTCATTCATCCGATTTTTCCTTTACATCAAGTCCTTTTGCAACAGCCCCCACCAGTGGCTGATAGGTTTTGCTCTCAAAGCTGGGGGACGAGAGACGCTGGGTTCGAACCCAGTCGCGCCCGTCTACCTAATCGTTCGGAGTTTTCCATGATTTTCTTCAAATCTTGCGTAACAGCGGGTTAGGATCCCTTAAAAAAACTTCCCATGGAGGGCACCCCCTCGGGCCTATATCCCTAGTGTAGAAGATAATCGGTCGTCATAAAGCAACACCAACACCAAACATCTTTTGCAACACATAGGGCAGTTGTGCACTGAAAACAGTTCCCTGTTCTTTTACAGAAAGGTCAGAAACGGAATTAGGAAGCAGATCCCTATTCGGCAGAGAAAATCACTATGCGTTTTCCATTCACAAGGATATCAGAGGTTATATCTAGAATTGGGAAAAAGACTTTATTAGATTTATGAGAAGCACCTCAATCCATACTGTGCTACAATTTACAGATTTTTATTTCCTGTGTATAACTTAAGGTGTGAGACATAAAATATTACTCGTCTACATTAAAGATATTTATAACTATTTTAGTACAGGTTTCCCTGGCTTTTTGAGGTTTCAGTCAGTGCGATGATTTTTTTTTCTTCAGATGCTACTTCTTGTTGTTTTCAGTGGCGTAGGAACTTTGTACAATTAGGGGGAGCCGGGGCATATTGTAGAAAGCTAGTAGTGAGGATCATTTCATTCATAATTTCATTCATTTCGGAGGATCTCTTCATAGTGTTGCACTTTTCACAAACAGGAACAAATAAAATAGAAGCATACCAAAAGATCACCAACTCTTTAATCCAGTTAAAATAATTTTTATTTGATATACTTGATAAATAGAAACTTAATCCTGACTGCAATATTCAAATTTAACGCTTCACCCACACCCATTTACCAAAAATTAATTCTTTTTGATGTTTTGCTTATAAATTCTTTACAAATCTCTTCCAAATTAATTTTAAAGGCATCCTCTTTATAAATATGCTGTAGCATCAAGTCGTTGAGTCTCTGTTGACCCATTGTTGTTCGCAGGTGTGTTTGAAGCCGGCGAAGATCGCTGAAAGGGATAACTTAAAAAAGCTGAGTGATGTCGGAATGTTTTCTTGCCTTAATTTGGTCCTACTTACGTTTAGTGCTCAATAGATTGTACACTGTTGTACCTTTCTCTAAAGATAAAAGTTGTGCTTCAATATTTTTTTTATGCAAAATGTTTTCGTGTTTTTTTTAGTTTCTCTAGAGCCCTCTTCCAGTTTCTAATTCCAGAATCCACAAAGGCTTTATCTTCATCATTTGAAGAAATCGACAGTTTCTTAAAATTACCTGAAATGCAGATGTAATGTGAACAGATGCGGTCCTAGAATTTCTCCCAGGGGAGCTGAGCCCATCTGAAATATTCCAGGGGGAGCCAGAGCTCCCCCCAGCTCCCCCGGTTCCTACGCCTTTGGTTGTTTTTGTTGTTTTTTTTTGTGGTGGGGGGGGGGAGCGGAGGTGTAACTTTCGATTACTGCATAATGCACATAACGGTAATCTCGTTTTTTACCGAAATCTATATTTCGGTATTTCTAAATCGTGTTTACGGGCTGCAGAAAAACAAATATTCAACGTTCTTGAACGTTTTCATGCAACGCATCTAAATGTTTCTTTTAAGTAATTTGTTTAAAATTACTTTACTTTAACTTAAGCTTAAACATTTGAAAAATGTAAATTATCAAAAGCGTAAAATTTTAAAACTATGTTTGAGAACCATTATTTATTATTACAGTTGTTTTTGTTGTTGATGTTGTTGTTTGTAGTAAAATTGGTCTTATTTCTCATACATAACCTTTTTTATGGTAGCATCAATTATCCGAATTTCTGCATATTTGGTTTACATTCCGACACACATCAATTCAGATTACTGTACTTTCACTGTATGTTTGCATATTGCAAGAAACGTAATAATACCTTTTTATAAAAGGATGGTAAAAAATATTGTTGGAATCTGAAAAGTTTCAAACAGATAAACATAAGGTGTAATCATATATATGCGTACAAGCTCCCATTGCTTGTGAACAGTTTTCTATTAATTGTGACTTTTGTATACATAAATGCACCCATTTTCGAAAAATCGCCTTCATGCGATGTGTTAATATCTCACAAATATTCAGAGTAGCACAATTATAATAGGAATAATATTATAACTCAACTTTTTGTGTTTACTTACACATTTTTCATCAATATCCGAAAGCATTAAAGAACCCTTGATTCTAAAAATTTACATAACTTTACTCGTAATTTATTTTACATTCAATTAGAGAAGTAGAGTCGTATGTCAATTTATTTATTACTTTCTTCAATCTTGAATCGAAGAAAGTATCGTAATCGGAATTTTTTTCGACTTCCGGATTTTGACGATTTTACACGTTTTAGGGTTCAGAAATTCCCAAAAGCATGTTTATATAAAATGTCTGTTTGTTTGCTCGTGTGTCGCCATTGTACTATCGAAAAGTGTATGAAGTTAAGCATAGAATTGATGTAAATGTTTTGTGTATGTTTTTTGGCTGTGGCAAGCAGGTCCTCCTTCTATTTAGAAAAATTCCGTCGGAAAGGAGCGCTGTAATAGTGATTTTTGTGCCATTTTCCATATTGTACGATCGAAAATTGTATGAACTTATGCATAGAATCGAACCAATTCTTTTGTGTATGTTTCTGGCTATGGCCAGCAGGTCCTCCCTGAATTTGAAAAAATTCCGCCGAAAGGGGGCAATATAATTGCAATGTCTGTGCCATTTTCATTATTTCACCATCACAAAGTGTATGAAGTTAGGCATAGAATGTATCGAAATTTTGTGTGTATATTTTTGGGTATGGCCAGCAGGTACTTTTTGAAGTTGGGAATATTCAACGGAAAGGGGCGCAGCGATAGCGATTTTTGAATAATTTTCTCGATTTTTCGTAGTTCTACCGTCCATCGGCGGCTCGTGCAGCGACTGGAACTCGCATCCTGTTAAACAAATCTATTAGCAAACAGCTTATGAAAACAGAATAAGGAAAAACTATTGATTTTAATAAATGCCATGATCGAGATTAACTCGTTTTTACTCCGATTAATTGACTGAAGCAGAAATTTAAGATGAAAATCAAAGTTGGTATAGTATTGAACTAATAATATTGAAGTATTGACATTTGTAACTACTTTTGAGATACTAGGGGGCTCTGCCTCCTACGAGCTAAGCTCGTCAACCCCCGTTCCGACACCCCAGATTCTAAAAGCAAGCTAATTTCATCGGCTTTAAAAAGATTGAATTATAATTTTAAAAAACAGTGGCGATCTCCCTGTAAACGGGTTTTTATTCATATTCCTTTGATTGGAGATTTTTAAGACAAAGTCAACGTTTGTTAAGGGATACAATGGCTGTTTTCGTCTTTGATTTAAAAAATAATTAGTTAAAAATTATAAAATAAGCTAATGTAAAATAAATTAAGTAAACAGAGTCTATGTCTCTTGGTTTTTTAACAGCTGTATAAGAAAGTTCTTTTAAATAACACATTTGAAATGTATCGTTTTATATCTGACGTAATTTTCACCAAAATTTTCTTTCTCTTTTTAACATTCACGTGAAAATACTTTTGTTGTTAGAAAGGAAATGTTATTTGCGCTGTCTTAGAATTCACGATAATAGTTGAAAAGATTTTCTCAAAATATAAAATAAATGTCTCGCGCAAACATAATTTTTAATTTAAACTGTTTTGCCAACTATCAATTATTTGTCCTTTTTAAATATGACGTAAATTTCCCCCATTTGCGACTTTTAACGCATAATAATGAATTTATTATTTAAACATTTTCTTTTTCTTTTAAAATTCATGTATAACCACAGTTTTTGTGACGTAATTTTCAATATTTTCCTGATTTTTAACACGTTATCACTTAATTCTGATTTGAAAGTTTTTTTCTGATTATAATAGCCACGTGTAAATAAATTTTTACTCTCAAGGAAATATTATTCTTGGCGCTGTTTTTAAATTTGGCAACAGTTTAAAATAATATCCTTTTCTAAAATATGTAAAAATAGCTCTCTAAATGCTGGAAATTTGAATTTAAAATGAAGATAAATCTTCAAAAAATGAGTCAAATTAATAAATGAGTCAAAAAATTAAATGCAGTCTGCACACCGGGAACTTCGAATGTATTAAAAAATGTAAAAATGTTTAATTTCCTATGTATGGTTTTTGCTCATATAATTTTTTTTAATGAAACGATTTTGACCAACTTTAACATTAAATATCACTTAAAATAATTATTCGATTTCAAAACTGTCTGCATCACCCTGTTTATCAAACATTTCTCTATAATCGCTCCAATTTTCATATTTTTGTATGAAACAGTTTTCTTAATATTAACGAAGAAAGGTACAAGGTCACAAGAAATATGGATGCCGATCTAAAAGTGTACCGGAAAGATCTACGCAGATTTTTATTGGTCTATTTCCAAATCGTTACTTTTTTATATAAAAATTAAGATGTATGACATAGAAGAAACTTTTGGGATTGACGCGTCCAACTAGTATTTTGTTTATAGGCCTATTCTAAGGAACTTTTTCTTGACAGTTCGATTTCAACCGTCTAAAAGTATAAATAAAAATGCTATTTTGTATACTGAATTGATATATAAAACTATTTATTTTAAATTTTTTATCTCTATGAGTTTATTATGTAACTTTTTTTATGATAACTCCAATTAACTAAATTTCTACATATTCGGATTACGTTCAGACACAGATTAATCCAGATATTTGACTTTCACTATATATTATCACATTGCAAGAAACGTGATACAGCAGAATCCCGCTAATCCGAACTAATTGGGACTGATGCCTGTTCGGATTACAAAAAATTCGGATTACCCGAAATTTCGATAAAAATAGAAAAGAAAAAGATGCGTGCTAAAAAAATGTAAGCTATAAGTACTCAGTAGTACACTCAATATATTCTAATCCGCATGCTGGATAATCCGGCACGACTCTCGGAAAAACATAGTATTACTTTCTTACTCACTCTTGACGTTTATAATAATCAATGGAACTACAGAATGAGGAATTACGTAAGAACCCATTACAAACGGTTCAAAATCGCGAATCCATAAATAGCTCAGTCACCATGTCGACGGGGGGGGGGGGGGGGAGGAGAAAAAAACATTTCTGTAGAGAATTCGCGAAATCAAACTGTTGAAATGAAAAATAAATTTTTATCACCTAAATTAAATACTTTTTGAGTTTTAGAAAATAATTTTAGAGTGACTGGTAGGGCTGGACGATATCAGAAATTTAATATCACAATATATCAACGAGTTAATATTGATAATTGTGATATATCGCGATAACTACCTTAACACTAGAACGCCCGGAAATTTTACCCAAGTTTCATAAAAATATTTAATACCAGAATTTTTATTTAAAATTATTTGACTGATTTATTTAACGCAAATCTGCGTAGTTTAAATTTAACTTATTTCATGAAAGAATAGCTGGTTCCAGTTGACATTTAATCATATGGTCGGAGTCGAATCGACTCCATCCGGGCGTTCTAGTGTTAAATTGTGCAAGAATAGAAATTTTACTAATTTCGAAACATAAATATCATAATATCAGCAATTTAAGTAAAAAACAGATGTAGAGAGAAACTACTCATGTATGACTGTGTCTACATTGAGTACATTGTCATACATTGTCATACTGACTATGGATGACAATGTATGACTATGCTCTACAGAATGTACCTATTATGTTCACACAGCAACATTAAAATAAGTATATATATTTATAAAAAAATATTTTAGAAAAGGAAACAATGTTTGATATCTGTTTGCACGTATACCATTTGTTGCAAAGTATTTTCCTTCAAAATTAGTATGTTTCCTATTATTGCTACTCTCTGCGTTATTTATCAGCGACATTTTAATTATTGAAGTACTTTGCAAATTACTGACAAAATTATAAAATACAAACTAAAATAGAACATTCTTAAATTTAGACTTTGACGATTTTATTTTAACACGTTCACGCCGGCGTGCATCACCGGTGGGTCACACTTGACTGTCCCATCGGGCGGCGTGCATCACCGGTGAGTCAGGCTTGACTGCCGCATCGGGCGGCGTGCATCACCGGTGGGTCACACTCCACTATTAAATAGAAGGCGTGCACTACAGGTGGGTCACAGTCGACTATGCATAGATGCTGTGCACTACAGGTGGGTGACACTTGAATATTCAAAAATTCAGTTGTGAAAACATTTCAATATTATAAACCTTATACATTCACGTCGGGAAACGAGAATTCTCGTTTTCATTCAAAAGATATCATAGATTACGGGCGTGGCTTCTAACTTACCGAAAATGCATTTATATCATGTTGTCCATATTTCTTTAGATTTTAAGGCATTTTATATTAAATTCGTACATATGCAGTCAATAAAATCATGTCTCTAAGTAATTTGTTTACTCCTTACAAACTTTCAGACATTCACAATCAACTCTGCTTGTTATATTCGAGTTCAATTTAATAAGTATGAGAGGAGCGTGTCTTTACATACAGTGTCTGAATAAGCGAAAGTACCGCACCGCCAGATGAAGCAAAACATGAATTCGAGCGCCGCCTCACAGTGAAAAACATGAATACAGGCGCCGGCATGAACGTGTTAATTAACACAGGGCAAGAGAAAGCTCGGGAAAAAACTAAATTTAATGCCACGTGTCGTGCTAATATACTTGTTATTAAACATGTTTCAGTGGATGATAGATGCAACAGAAATTTTGCTTTTCAATCTTTCTCTAAAGAATCAATTCATTCTTGTCTGTTCTCAGATACAAAAGGGCAACTTTATGACATGAGTTTTAATTTATTTTTGTTCGGAAATGCATGAAACTAGCAGGTGTTGTTGTTCAGAAACTATGCAATCGAACTGCTTTTTCCGTTTTTTTTTACAAACGCAACAGATCTTTCAGAAGATAGTGACAAAGGAGGAGTTTTGAACCGAATTTTCGTGCGAAAGAAGAATAACCACTCAAGAAAGGGTAAAAACGTCTTTGCCACGTGATCAAAAGCGCTTAACTCAATAGGTAATTTATCAAAAAATGGAAAACACAGTTCGTTTGTAAATTGCTTCCAAAGTCAGGCCTTCCAATTTTGTGCCTTTACGTTTAAAAATGAATTTGTAAATGTGTCAAAACGTTTTGCGTTTGTTAAGCAGAGCAGATGAGAACAAACAGCCTTAATAGAAAAAAATCTATGTATTTATATCTTCCTACCTATTTACTACAAGAAAACAACATTGAAACCTTTTCAAAAAATATATAAATACTTAAATCACACTTGAAAATAGTTTTATAACTAAATTTTGGTTTTTGATAAATATTCATAGCTGAAAAATATCAATACAGAATATATTAAATCCACTCCAGAAAACTTCGCTCTAACAAAAATACGACAAAGAAGAAAGTCAATATGAATAAACATTACTGACTGGGAAGCTCTTTTTAAAAGCAACCAATCACCACTGTGAAAGACTGCTTTGACCTTGGGCTTTTCGCCAACTTTCATTGCAACTTTGCTATAAACAAAAGGGGAAACTTATAGCGGACTCTGATTGGTTGCTTACAAGCCACGAATTCTATCTGCTTACGTATAGACTCGATGATCACCAGTTATCGTCCGTATTAAACGCGACAATGAATAACCAATGATCATGCGTTATTATTCATAATGTATCAATTATCTGGAGTTATTGGAATAGGTGTAGGCTAATCACAGTTGATATGAGAAAGGATGATAAGTGTTATTCAGTATTACGCAGAGAGTCAAACGAACGTTAAGTTTACAGAGAAGGGATAGATGTACTACAATGATTGGGATAGTTTCTATTGCAGATAATCAGCGGAAAGGAAGATTATCGATGTAGATTTTCTGTTTTGAATGAGACAGAAGGAAGTAGACATTGGAATAGAATTTTTTTTTTCAGCGCAAAATATTATTATTTTATTGAGTTCTGAGTTATTTTGCGATATTTTTTTCAGTGCTCGTGTTCGTAATTGCAGTGTTTGTTAATATGTTAACACTGTTATATTATTGAGATATATCAACCGAGTCAAAGTTTAGATATTGTTATTGCGATAGTTAAAAAATATCAATATCTGTCGATATATTGATAAATAATCCAGCCCTAGTGACTGGCACACAAACTGATAATCGATTTTTTATTTATTTATTTATTTTTTTTTTTAAGATGGCTTTTTCGAGTAGACCTACAGTACACGTTTTGATTTTATATTTGTGCTTGTATTCTTGTACTTTTATATTGTTGAGTATTTTTTTAAATTCTATTCAAGCTGTTTAAAGAATGAAAAACAGATTTACTGCCAGTTTTTGTTTAATTCTAACTTCTAAATATTTTTCCTGACATTCATCCTGTAATCCAGAAAATTTCGTAAGTTAATTTTTTCAGTTAATCTGTTGAAGTATAATTTTCGAAAATAAAATCGTTTCGGATTAATCGGAATTTTGGATTAGAAGGGTTCGGACTAGCGGAGATCTACTGTAATACGTTTTTATGAATGGATGATAGATATGATTGTTAAAACCTAAACATTTCTAAATAGATAAACACAAGGTGTATTCCAAGAGTAATTGGTAAGAGTAATTCTCCCAATTGGTTGCGAACAGATTTCAATTGATAGTGACTTTTGTACACATAAATTTCGCGCTCATTTTGTAAACACCGTTGTCATACGATACGTTAATATCTCACAAATATTCAGAGTAAGGGAATCATAATATGAATAATAGTACAAGTCACAAACATTATGCACTCAGAGCAAATCGTTTTTGAGCTATGAGAGGTCTCCTCTCATGGTAGCTTCCTTCTTGAAAAAAGCCATTTAAGGGCCTTGTTCTTAACCCTTCACTACATGCCGTGCCACATCTGGTACATACCTAAAAACACTGCAATTCTTATTATGTACCATGAATTTGGTCAATATTATCTCTATCCCCGATCAAGAACAGTCGAAAGAATGGAATAACACTTATTTTGTCCATGTCAGATGGCTGCATTTGAGAAAAAAATTAGAATTTGTTTTTCGGAAGCAAAAAAAAATTCGATCAAGCTATTAAGGTAAAATTTACTTTCATGATTTTTAGTGAATACTTAAAAATATTAATATAAAAAAAGTTACAGAGTGTTAAGCAGATAAAATTAATTAATTTAAGCTCATTTAGTTGTTAAATATAGCAATACAATGCTTTAAAACCTAATTGTGTACATAGGGTACACGCCCTAAAATATAAAATTTTAGCTGAAAATTTGAAAATAATTTTTTTTTTTTACTTTTTTTCCCATTATTAGACCGATATATAGATTTCAAATAATTTTTTTCATAAAAATAGAAAAAATCGCGTAGTGAAGGATTAATCAAGAACTACCCCAATGACAGGTAGGTAAGACATGTAAAGTACAGGAAAAAATGTTTCTGAATGACACTTTTAGAAAAAAAAGTGGTGACAATTGGATTTTTCTGCACAAAAACCATAAGGAATTAATAAATTTTCTATTACCGACCCAATGTGCCTACAAATAACAGGCAAACGGTTCTTAAAATATACAGCAGCCGATTTTACTTCTCTGCTTTGCCCCCGTTTCATGTTTTGACATTCCTTCGCTTAGAGTTAACAAATAGGGTTTTTTTTTTAATTTTTTCAGCCAATCCAAACTGATATCGAAAATTACGACGAAAAATATTTTGATTCAGGTAATTATAAAACTGCCCCATAATTCGCGAATCGCGGCGTTCCGCGTGTCCGCCCTAGATTATTTCCCTTTCTTTTTAACACTGACCACTTTCTGACACTTGACAGGACCGGACAAACAAAAAATAAAAAAAAGAAACGTTACAGGACAGATTTAAAAGCGAAATTCATTAAACAAAAGACATCGAAAAGCGGAAATGAACGTGATCAGAGATCTGAAGCCATCGGGCGACCTTTGCGGCTTCGAGCTTAATGTTCGTAACTGAAACAAAAATTACTATTTCAAATTTCTGGTAATAATTCGAAATTTCTAAATATGAAAAAGGGCAAATGGCAACCTTGGCTGCAGCTGGAACTAGGAAAAATATAAGGGAAGTAGTGTACAGGATAAGATCTTCAATTATGAGGACTGTGGGACCTTAGATTAAAGACGGGTAGCGTGTGAAGACGATGACAAAGTCATAACAAAAAATGATTTATTAAATAAATAACAAATGCAAATTTCTTGATTAACTTTGTCAAATCACAATAAATAAATTAAGTTGATGATGTGAACGTTCAACAATTTATGACGAAATGAAGTAAAAGATCTAAGTGCCAAATAATGGATGTAAAATGTCCGCAAATAATGAAGATGCAGCCTTAGTCTATTCCGACTAATATTGATTCCTTTCTCTACCACCTAGAGAACCGTGCGACTCAATAGTCGGCTTGCCTTTTTTCTCTCCTGAGTCCGGGAGAAGATAAGTTTTTTCCCGGAACAACTACCGAGTTATTTATTCTGCTTTTCCTTGAGAGAGTACCTCTCTCACCAGGTTAAGAACCTGACCTTCACGTGATGAGATCTAAACACTGAATAATTTTCCTTCTCATCAAGGATCTCATCTCTCTCGATCCCTTGATAAAAATAATAGTACATTTTAGCCACTTAGAGCGTGTGGCTCGTGAGGTCATTTTCAAGCTATCCTTTGATAGGTTGGCTATGTTCCTGCCTCCCTGAGGGAGATCAGTTTCATTTTCGTCTTGGCTCGTGGGAATATTTTCTCTTCCTTACGTTTAGTTTCACTTTGAGGTGTATCACAGGAATTACACTACGGTTTTTTTATTCAACTGTTTGTCTGCGTAGTGTCATCTCTGAAAAAGAATTTAGATCGATCGTTTTCGTTTGATCCTCCCGGCAATATGCAGGACTTAGTTAAAATCACTGGTTGTTTTCGCAAATTGATCAGTTTTCCTATACCAGCCAATTTCTGGATATTTAACCTTCTGGAGACCAGAACGGCCCAAACGGCCGGACAAGCAGACGACCAGGCCGTCGGCCGAAAATGAGAACTCGTTCCTACCCCCTCTTGGCAGAAGGGTGGTAGTTCTTTCAATCAATTTGCCAATTGTTTGGTTGTCAGGTGGTTCCTCCGTTCCATTTCGATAAGAATCAGTCCTTCTTTCATGCTGACTTTCCCTAAAAGCAATAGTTTCAAAGGGATTTTTTTCAGTAGAAAAATTTCTTTAGCTGAATATTGTAAAGGATCACAAACTATTAAATATACACTGATTGTTTAATTAGTTGAGCTTTCTAAAATTAATATATAATGTATGTATTTATTAGATTAAAAAATCTGTATGCATTTATTAGATAAAAAAAAATCTGCATGTATTTATTAGATTAAAAAGTCTGTATGGATTAATGTGGTTGATACAAGTTTTTTTTCCTTTTTTTTTAATGTATAGAACGATATCAATTTATTAATGAAAAAGTTTTATTTTATGAAATTCTCTAAACGTGTAAGCAGATTTCGCCATTAAAAGACCCTTTTTTTTAACTAAAAATTGTTAGAGCCATTTAACGAAAACACACGTTTATATATATTTGCGTATATATATATCAATCATATATTTGTGATTTCATCATTATATATATATATATATAAAGATAATGTTTCCAGAAATGGGAAATTATTCCTTACGATTTAATGTTTCTTAAATTATTTTTAAATAATATACATGTATATATAAGTCGATGACCTTTTTTTCTTTTCTTCACCCATATTTTGAAAAATAAAAGTTATTTTTGAGAAATAAAATATATTTTTGCAAAAAAGAAAATTTGTAATGAAAGATAAAATGAAGTCCTCCAAATGTCAAATTTGAACAACTTGTTTTGTTTGCAAAACCTAAGAAAATAAAATAATTAATAAAGAGTGTGGTTTTATAGAATTGAATTTTGTGAATCGACGTATTTTATAAAAGAGATTTTGTGAGGGAACCTATTTCATTAAAAGTAATTTTCTGAAGGGCTATTTTATTATTATTATTATTATTGCTATTATTGTTATTATTATTTTCTTTTTTTGTATGCGTGTAAAGTGTCTGTAAATAGCCTGAAATTTACCTGGTTCGACACCTGATATATATATAGATAATAATTATTTTTTAAATAAGACAAAAATTATTTATTAGAATTTATGACATTTTAGGAAAAAGAAACGCCTTTTTTCTCGAGAATAATAATTTTTATTATGTGTGTTTATGCATAACTTTAACATGGTTGCATTAATTCTAAAAACATTTGTTGGTAACCTCAGGACACTATATTACGTTATGTTTTGTGTGGAAAACAATCATTGTAGTCATTATATTTCTTTCAACGCATAATAATAAAAGAATAATGCATATTAGGATAATTAAAGATAATAATTTATTATTTTTAACTTATTAAAAAAGTAGCACACTTATTAATTGCATTGCATTTTAGAATCATAAATATTAAAGATAATATGAATGAATTAAGATGAAGATGATTATTATTATTGATTGTTATTTTGATTAAGAATATTTGTCTTTTAAATATTATTACAGTTTACTGCAAAAGTATTTATTTAAAAAAATAATAACTACATTAAAATATAACTTTTCTGACTTATTTTAAACTGGGTACTTTTCTTTTTTATTATTATGTATGTTTATGCATCACGTAATATAACATGGTTACATTCATACGAATAATATTTGTTTTTAGCCACAGCACACCACACTATTCGTACATAAACAGAAATCCAAATCTGGGGTTCCATGAATGCACTATTTTATATAAATGCCGTTAAGTCTTATAATTATTTTTTAATCACATGTATTATCTCTGGAAATATATATTTATACAAAATATTAATTATTAATTTAAAAAGTGAATTTGGAAATTTTCAGGGAAAAAGTCTTGATACTTAATAATTACTTGAAGTGTCGGATATCCTTGACTCGGACTTTAGTAGGTGATTAAAACTGATTAAGGATATTTGTTTTTTAACTCTTTGAGGGGTGGTGTGATATATTATATCCAACTTCATTTTAATCAAGATTTGAACCAGAAATGTTTTATTAAATTTTACTTTTTGAGTTTATTTTTTTTGTGTGTGAGGGTGGGGGTTGTAAAATTGCTTTCTTTAATTTGAAATAAAAAATTTCGAAAATTCCTGTACGAATTCAGCATTTCAGAAACAAAGTTACTTGCCCCTGAAAGGGTTAAATATTATTAACTGTTTGCTCCAAAATTATTTTTTATTTTAAGATTACATTAAAATATAACTTTCATTAAAATATAATTTTTCGTTATTTATTTATTTTTTAAATTGCTGAAATATTTTTCTTAATTTCTCAAAATAATTTTGTATAAAAAATAGTAAGTATATCAATCAGACCACTACCCCCTACATACTAAATGCCTCTCGCATTCACTGTTTTCCCCATATAAGAACTGGAAGTCAGTTTAGCCCCAAAATGCTCTGCCATCTATCGGTGACAATTGACATGATTTTTAAAAACCTGTAGATAAATAACGTAAACAAAAGTTGTTTTGAGAATATTTAAATAGAAAATTTTTAAATAAATTAGCTTAAAAAGCAAAATTTGTTAAAAAATTTTTGTTATTTGTTCCTAGAATTTCACTTTTTTTTTTCTCTTTTCGTATTTATTTTAATTGTTGTATTAAATGATATTTTTTCTATAAAATATTTGAAAAGAGAAATTATTTCATAATTTCTCTTCAATTTCAAATGATGAATGATAAAATAACGCACATACTTTATTTTATTATATGCATTTTAAATTATATGTTCTTTTTTAAAATTAATTATAATATATAAATTAATAGCACTTACATTTACTTGTAAATAGATTTCCATCAAAAATAAAATAAACAAGGTTTATGAAGTGAAAATATTTATTAACATTATAAAATGGTACATGAATTTTAATCAATGGATCAAAAACTATGAGCAAGTTTAAAAAGGTTATTGCAAAACATAAAAGTATTTGATTAAATTAAATTTTACTAAATAGTAAGACATGTATTTCTTTCAGGCAAAATATTAATAATAAACAAGGTTAATATGAGGTGAATGTGTCAGTGAAGGACAATCTTAAGGAATTGCTTTAAAAATAATTTTTAATTAATAATTATAATTATTATATTCCTATTTTTTTACATTATATTAATCTATCAACAATGTTTAACTAACTTCATAGTTGTACTTCCCATTGTGAATTAAAATTTAATTCTAATAATAACATAATTACTTGACATTCCAGTACTAGTACCATACAGTTGCCTCAATAAATAGATTGCAATATTTTTCTGAACTTCCCTATTTAATATTTTCTATCTAAAATAATTAAATCATTGATATTGTGATAATAATACTATAAATATTAATTACCTTTATCATAATAATGAAACTAGCAAGTCTTTAAGTGTTTAAAAAACATTTAACTCACAGTTTCATTTCTTTTATATTTGAATTATTAACTATTATAAGTAATCATCAAGTACTTTCAGGAAATTTAAATAGTTGGAAATATGATTCTGTTCAATGATGCTCCAAGGCACTTTTTTTTCATCTTTTTGACTACCCCCCCTGCCCCCCCCTCACACACACACCAGGGCCGAAACTAGCCTTTTTTGCACCCGGGGCAAACATGGATTTTGGCACCACCCCCCTCCCTCTTCCACAAAGTATATTTACAAAGAGAATTTTACTAATTTTATAATAGACGACTTATTTCAAAATTTAAAATATGTAATACTGAACTACGTAATCTACAGTGGCGGATCCAAGGGGGAGGTCCCTCTGAACACCAGCAAAAATATTCTGAAGATCATTTTTAAAATGAAATATACAGTAGAGTCCCGATTATCCGAGTCCTGCCTAACCGAGTTTCCGCTTTCACCGAGTTATTTTATTCTGATGGACTGATGGCTTCCATTATTATAAAACAGCCATTATAAATGAAGTGTTAGGTGAAGATGAAAGAGCAGTCGTAAAAAGTTAGAACTCTGATTTTCTGGTCAGAATGGGAAAAATATGGGCAAAATCTTTTTTGAAAAAAAAAAATTATGGCCATTTTTTTTTTCGAGAACTTTGATTTTCTGGTCAGAATAGAAAAAAAATGGGCATAAATTTTTTTGCCATCAAGTACAGATCAAGTACTTTCAAGAAATTTAATAAGTTGGAAATACGATTCTGTGCATTGATGTTCCAAGACACTTTTTTCATCTTTTTTACTATACCCCCCCCCCCCCCCTCTCCGTTACACACACACGTTGCCTCAATAAATTGATAATAGTATTTTTTTAATTCCCTATTTTATATTTTCTATGTAAAAAACTTAATTTATTGATATTGTGATATTAATACTATATATATTAATTACATTTATTATGATAATGAAACTAGCAAGTCTTCCGGTCAAGGCCTCAAAACGTCAATTCTGCGGTTTTTTTTTTTTTTTTTAAACATTTAATTTAGTTTCATTTCTTTTATATTTGTATTAGTAATTATTACAAGTAATAATCAAGTACTTTCAGGAATGAAATTATTGATATATTTCAATTACATAATATTTATATTGCTTCAAAACACAATGCTATGAATACATATTTATTTTGACCACATTACTAATTCGTATTCGATTTCATCGTGTATCATTTATTATTATTATCATTATAATTTTGCTGGAAGAAATTTAAATAATTTTGAATGTTATTGTATTTTCATTTTCATACAGAATTTCAGGCTTAGCATAATTATTTGATAAAAAAAAAATACTTTGATCTATCATTTTTATTATTAATAATAACATTATTATTTCAGATTCTTTCAGATTAAGGTACTCTTTTCCTTTTAAGACATTGTAAATTAATAAAAATACATCTTATTAATAGCAACTGTACATTAATTTAATTTATTATTATACAACGGAATGTTATTAGAAACATGCAAATAATAGTAGTAAAAATATCTATTTGTATTTTTAAAAATACAATGAAAAAAAGTTAAAAAGACTCGTTGACTGTCTTCTACAGGAATGGTGAAAAGAAATATTTTCCTTTATTTTGCTGGATGAACAGCAGTAAGGCACACAGCAGTATGGCAATTTATAGAGAATATATTAACTTCATTAAAAGTAAACATTCTGTTTAAAAAAATCACAAATTACTGCAAAAAATAAAAAAAAAAATAATAGCTTTCAAAGACAGGTCTATGAGGCGATCCATGTAAATACAGCAATAACATACCCCAAACAGTAGCGCCATCTATCAACCTTGCTGACTTCCATTTTTGAGTCAAATGCGAGAGGCATGTAGTATGTAGGGGGTAGTGATCAGACTTACAGCATAGTTGCCAACATCTTACGCTTTTCTGTACCGCAAAAGTTTTATACTAAATTTTACCTTTTTAAATCGCTGTAATTTGCCGATTAAATAAGGCAAAAATTTCTATTAAATTTTTGTGGTACTAAAAAGAGGAAGTGTTGGCAGCTATGCTTAGGAACACAAAACTACTTCAGCAGATGTAAAAATGAATGTCTCTCAAAAACAAATCGTCTGCATATATTGCCATCAATTTTAATTTGTGTCATTTAGTTTTTCTTGATGTTTATTTATTTAATTACTTATTTATTTTTCATTTTTAACATTTAGCAATTTTTATTTTATTTATAATAAATATTATTGTATTCATAAGGACAGGGGCCGTACGTCTGAGGGAAATTTTCAGGACAAATATCAGTAAGTTTTTATAGAATAATAAATCTAGGTTATCTCTATCAAATCTTGCCTTATTTAAGGAGAGATTTTCTATAAGAAAATACTGGTATCAAACATTTTCAGGACCGGTACTACTTTTGTAAGCAGTGTTGAATTCAGACATTTTTCTCCGGGAGGGATTTCTGTGGCTCCGGGGGGGGGGGGGAGATTGCTCTTTTCGACCATTAAAAGCATAAATTTTCAAATCTTACGGGGAGGAATTCAATGCTCCCGGGGGTGCCCCTCCCGAGCCAGCCCCTTAATTCAACACTGCCTGTAAGGAAAAACTTGTAAGAATATAATTTATTAAATTATTTGTTACATTAGAATTAAATTATAATAATTTTACATATTACTTTAAAAAACTATAATTTGACTTCGAATTATCATCTTTAGTCATTCAATTTTCCCCCATCCCTCTCTCCACAAACACACACTGGGAAAAATATTTTATGTGTTATTTTACCAGTCGATATTTTCAAGTCGACGCAATATTTTTCAAAAGTTGACACTACAAAATGCTGTTAAGGATAAATGCAACTGAAAAGAATCTACTTGTATAAAAGGCTCTCTGTCTGTATTGTTATACAAAGTACAGATAAGAAAAATGCTCGGAGCGATGCTTTTGTTTACATTTTCTTCTCTAATATCAAACAACTTTTTGAGGTCTGCCGATTACAGAACTTTTGGCGGACCCCACGGCGCGCAACCGCGCAGGAAGTAAGTAATTACTCTTCACGATTCTGAGTCATTTTTCTGTTTGTCGTACTCTAAAGTACGCGTTAATACAGATTTTTTTCATCGTCAAATCCGGAATTAATGCTTATATATATTTCAAATATATAATAAATATATATTCAAATATATAATATATATTTCAAAAACCTCAATATTTAAATTGTTGCAACATGTCAAAAATTATCGAATAAAGCAAATAAACCTACCACAAACTTCTAAAAAATTCACTTTTCAGAAATATATTTATTTAAACAAAATATTTTCTAAATAAAATTGCAAATTGCGAATGAATGCGGATTAACAGAGCATTAAATAAACGGTTGTAGAAGGCAAAATATTTTCGATGAAAATTACCGCATCTCATTAAAGAGAGCATTGAAATTGCAGCGGAAAGGTGGAATGATATTTTAAAACTACTACGCACAAAAATGAAATAAAAAATTCAGAAAAATGGCTATTTTTCAATGGGATTAATTGTTCATTTTAAAGAAAATAAACAGTCAAGTACGAGCATTACTCGCGCACAGAAGGTTCCGTAGAATAAATATATGAATTTGTAATTGTATTATTAAAAAAAAAAAAAAAAAAAAAAAAAAAAAAAAAAAAAAACGTTGCTAAAAGAATACTAAGACTTTGTAAAAAACTATACAACGTAGGGATAACTGTATATATTAGAAAAGTGTAATCGGGTATACCATGAAAGTTAAAAGAGATATGGAACCTAAATAATATCAAATATAGCTATACGTATAACTCTTTTTTAATATTATCCTAATCTGTTTATGATGAACTTAATTCGGTACTAACAATAACAGCAGTGCATAGTTAAACTTCATTTGGCATTTCATAAAACTAAATTCAGCCTAGTAATAACCTTTATTTCTACAGTGAAGCTAAAACAAAACCTTTGTTCAAAGTTTAAATTTGGCATTGTCCTAAGCGCGCTTCGAATTGAGGTCTCAAAGTTGCAACGCCGCCTTGGTCAGTGCCGAGTTTTTCCAGATAGGTGCTTAATTAACTTTTAAAGTCACTCGAGGCGTATTGAGAGATACAATCAATGGAAACTATCGCGAATCCCACAGTATTCATGCGATTCATTCTAATTAAATCTTTCGAGGGCGATGCCCTTAAAAAACGGACACCTAATTTTAATTCCAAAACAGACAAACGGCACCAAGAATATTTAACTAAAATTTTCCTTTTATCATGTACGTGAAAATAAGCAAATTCGCATTTTCTAATAGATTCGTTTATAAATTTTGGTGTCAGTTCATTATTTCATAAGTTTATAAATAGAATTATTCCATGCCGGAAAGGATTAAGTGGTCGCAGGACTCTTAAAGCTTCAAAATTTAAGAAATTTTGATTTTTTTTTAGATGTTAAACTCCTATCTTTTCTGAATATTTTGATATAATTGTTTCCTTGAAATTGCCATTGGAACAGAAGTTTTGGCTTTTAGAATTATACCCGCTCAATAGCTGAAGCGGCGTTTCCGAAACTTTAAAGTCATTATTTTCCAAATGGCGTTTTTGGGGCATAACGCGCAGGATACGTCAAAAACTTCTGAATATTTTTTCATGAAATTTTCAAAACATATATTTCATGTTAGTCTGTATAAACTGAACCTAAAATTTCCTTTTTATTGTTCAAAATTATATTTTTTTAGGTGATTTTACTGTTGAAAATTTCAAAATTTTGTATTAGCTAAATGCAACATTGCATTAAAAATATAAAAATGCTTTAAATACAAATTGATTTAAGTTCAGGGAAATTATTACAATCTGAAGATTATTACATCTGAGAACACCCCATGTCCTTACCGTGGATCCCCGCTTGGCTTGTTAATAAAAATTTCCTCGCTAAACCAGAAATATTGTTTATTGTTTAATCTGTTAATTTTCTAAAAAAGTCAAATGCAAATTTCAGACGTATTATAATATTTGTATAATATTATGATATAAAATTTGTGCTAAGTCAACATGCCATACGGATAAAAGTTCCAAAGGGCATAGCCGGATAAGCATTGGAGACATGCCTTTCTATCAAATTTCCTGATTTTTTCCCCCAGATGTGGCTATCTATCTAACAATATATTTCCCCTTTTACCACCCTATAAATATTGATATTTAATGAGATAAAAATGTGTTTTCGTTTTTTTTTTTTTAAAAACGGATTTTCTCAAAAACTGCTGCGCGTAATTTCATGCCATTAACTGAGGATATATAGATACCAAAGATGCATAACTGGTATTTTTTGTATAATTTTCTGTTTATAAAAACTGTGTGAAATAGCGAAATAAAAATTCAAAAAAATAAATATCATATCTTGTAGTTATCCGAAAATTACCATTTTCTTGTAAAAAATTCTCCATATGTGCCCGTATATTCCATATAAATGCCGAAAGTTTGCGTTGGGTACTACATATAAATATTTACAAAAATGTATATTAAAATTATTGAAATTCATTTTAAGGCGTTACTTGGGGCGGAGCTACTTAACTTCGACATCCGAAGAATTTTTGGAGCAAAGTCAGCAGACACTATGTCAACTGATGTATTTTAGATTCCATTAAGCATATAAGCCATGTTTTTCAACTTCATGTTCATTTTGATATCGACAGAGTTGAGAATGTTGCTCATGTGTTCATTAAAATTTAAAATACAGCAATTCTGTAACTGTTTATTCCAAAAATTCTTCGGGTGTGGAAGTTGTGGAGCTGCTCCCCAAATAACGCCTTAAAATGAATTTCGATAATTTTAATATACATTTTTGTAAATACTTATATGTAATACCCAACGCAAACTTTCGGTATTTATATAGAATATACAGGCACTTATGGGGAATTTTTTACAAGAAAATGGTAATTTTCGGATAACCATAAGATATAATTTTTATTTTTTTAAATTTTTATTGCGCTATTTCACACAGTTTTTATAAACAGAAAATTATACAAAAAATACCAATCATGCATCTGTAGTATCTATATATCCTCAATTAACAGCATGGAATTCCGTGCAGCGGTTTTTGAGGAAATCCGTTTTTTAAAAAATCGAAAAACCATTTTTATCTCATTAAATATCAATATTTATAGCGTGATAATAGGGGGAAATATATTGTCAGGTATGTAGCCACATCTGGTGAAAAAATCAGGAAATTTGATTGAAAGGCATGTTTCCAATGCTTATCCGGGTATGCCCTTTATCATAAATTTTCTTGAAAAATTTATGCGTTTTAATATGCGAATCAATATTTAACTGATCCTAGAATTTCATCCGTGAAATCGATGATTGTTTGTTCTGCCGGCTCCCTGCTTATAATCTAAAAATCAAAATACTTTGATTTTACGACTTGACACAATTCAAAATCATCCTTGCAGTGTTATAAGAAAGGATAACAAGAAAATTTTGAAAGGTTTTCCGGGATTTAATCCCTTCGCGACGGGAGCCTTTATTCGAAATGTTTATTACTTTGCTACCGGTTTTAAAAAACAGAAGTTTGTGCCTATTCTAATCGGGAAAATGCTCGGATTAAATAAGGCAAACTTCACAGTAAAATTTTACTGGTGAGGATAAACGAGGATCCTTAGGCCTATTTCCGGCACGTATACGTGTCGCTCGTCCCCAAGGGGTTAAGAGACAAAATAAATCTGAATCATGCACTTTTTCACACAATACCTCATAAAATAAAGCCTTGAAAACATAATTTTATGTATAATTTATTGTAGCATAAATAATCTGCTAAATAATCATAAATAATCATGCTTAACCCTAGAACTACCGGAAATTTTACTCAAGTTTTATAAAAACATTCTACAACAGAATTTTTACTTAAAACTATTTAATTTGTTTATTTAACTTATTATTGTCTGATTTATACATTTAGTTTGTTTTGAAGAAATTTCTGGTTTGAATAAATATTTTGAATGTACATGTCGGGTCCAATGGACCCGTCTGGTAGACGGAAGGTTAATATAGCATAAATAAGCAAATATATACTAAAATCTGAGTGTATGTATGTATATTGCCTATGCATGTCTTTCTTAGATATTCCTTGAGTGGGAGAACAGGATCATTTGTGATTCGAAACAAACGTAATTTATTTGCAAGAAAACAGTTACATAAAAATAGTACACTAAAATCTGAGTGTATGTATGTATATTGCCTATGCATGTCTTTCTTAGATATTCCTTGAGTGGGAGAACAGGATCATTTGTGATTCGAAACAAACGTAATTTATTTGCAAGAAAACAGTTACATAAAAATAGTACACTAAAATCTGAGTGTATGTATGTATATTGCCTATGCATGTCTTTCTTAGATATTCCTTGAGTGGGAGAACAGGATCATTTGTGATTCGAAACAAACGTAATTTATTTGCAAGAAAACAGTTACATGAAAATAGTACACAAAATTTAAAAAGTGAAATCTATTTCTCACATTGTTAACGAGTTCTGAATTTTTATTAAGGATACTTTCTTAATAAATTCAAATGGCGGAAACAGTTTTGCTCTATTTTTTAAGGAGAAGAGGAAATAATAAGGATTATTAAATATTTATTGATGCCATCTTCTGGGTGAAATAAAAAAAAAAAAAAACGAAACAAATGCTTAATATGAATATACTATAATTAATCGCCGTAAAAGTGCATACTTTTTTGAATAAAATGTGCATCATTTTTAAAATAAAGCGTACTTTTTAATTGATAAAATTAAAATATTAGTAATAGCCAGTCTGCTCAAAAATTAGTGAATGAATTTCTAAAAGACGAATACTTTCGCATATGAAAATTGCATTAGTAAAAATGTGTAATTTTATTGCTAATACTTCTAAGCAAATGTACCAACTGAAAATATCCAAAGGTAAATTTCGCAATTATTGTCTAAATTGCATTAAAAGCGATATGATTACGCGCTTCAAATTAATGTTACAAATGTTTTATAAATGTAGAAAGAAATGAGATTTCTTTTCAATTTTCATTCTTTTTTTCTTTTTTCTTTCTGTTTTTACGTAGTCGAAAGTTTTTTTTTTTTTTTTTTTTTTTTTTTTCAGTCATAATTCAACACAACTAATTGCCATACATCAAGTTGTCGTTATCTCTGATAAACAAAAACGGTTTTTTTAATAAGAATCAGAAGAAATCTTCCATTTACACGTAATAAAATTTTAAATGTTTTTATCAAATTCGTCTTTTAATTACTTGTGTATTATTGATAAGTGTCGGATAAAAATTGTTGCAAATTTGTTATTTAAGCTATCTTTTATAACGAGCATCGTCAAATAACTATTGATAACAGTGACAAATGTTTTTTTTTCCCCTGTGTCCTCTCCCCGGAGAAAAAAATCCTGTCGAATTTTCCCTCTCTACCCATGCGGCGAAGAAATCCAACTCTCTGGTTTGCGCCAGATAGAATGAAATGTGGGTGAAATTTTCTCAGCCGTTCGGCCGTCAGCCTGGTCTTTTAAGGTATGAGGAAAATTTGATCCCCGGTCTTTAGAGAGTTAAAGGGTTTCTCTGGGGAATCATTTTGATTTGTTACAGAATATTTAAGGACATCGCGAACGCAGTCTAGAGTTAGATAACTCATACAGAAGGTACCCACTTGTTCCATACGACGTTAGAATTTCTCCCAACGCTTGCAATTTCGGATTGGAAGTCGCTCCAAAATTGTTCGCGTTTATCTCTATTTGATGGGGTGACAGTTGTTTTAGGATGAATGAATGAATGCGTGTGTCAGCGTCAGTGTGTGAGGTGGAGTCGAGAACAGGCACAGTTTGAAGAAGCTAAGGAAATAGGAGGGATAGAAAGGACAAAGGTACTATAACTCCGTAAAGAAGGTTGACTGCCACAGGTATGATGTAAATGGGTGGAATCAACTTGGTTCCTCAATATGTAATGTGCGATAGACAGCTTTTCAGCGGAGTAATGTAAACCAACCGTCGGTATTTACTTGTTCCCTCCCCCCTCATTTTGTTTTTCGTTAGTTTTTATTCTGTACAGTCAATCAGGGTAACTTTGATCCGCATTTTCTCTATTTTCATATGCCACACTCTTATTTGAAGAATATTGTCGCAACTAGGGGCATAAAATAGAAGAAATGATCCTAAATTATTGTCTGACTATAAAAAATTAAGGAATAATAAGGATAAAAGCAATAAAAAATGGATTTTTAGCCTGTTTCAAAGTTACTCAACCATTTAAGGTAACTTTGCACCATATGATAAATTTTTATATAAAATAATTCATTATAAAAAAGGTATTGTAGTCAGGACAACTTTAAACCCCCAAAAATGTTTTCAGATATGTAAAGACTCCGAATTTACATTTCTCAACATCACAAGATTTGCATAATTTATGATATTACAACAAATATCAGGCATAAGAAAAGTGGAAGAGAGAACCATGAACATTTAGAAATAAAAAAAAAAACCTGTTTATTGTTCATATAAAACATAAAAATGCAGTGAAAAACAATTTTCAATGTTTTAACTCAATAATATACCCATAGTTACAGTAATACATACAAGTACTAGTATTATTCAAACAAGAATAAAAAACGTCGAACGTATGAAATGTCAAATTTGAGTAGCTCCGCCCCTAATCACGCCTCTAAATAAATTTTATGTATTTTACACATATTTGTGAAAATATTTACATGTTATATCTAATGCACACTTTCGGCATTTATATAAAATATACGTGCAAATATGGGAAATTTTCGACAGTAGCACCTATAATCAGTAAATTATAAGCATCAGTGTAACTTTGAGCCGGCTCAAAGTTACCCTGAAAATGCGGTAAAATGCTAGTACCTTCTTATTTTACATTTTATTAACTATTAATAAATAAATAATCACAAAATATTAACACATTTACAACATTTAGATAATAATATGTCTGATAAATGAGTATATTGTTACTTACTATGAAAATTTATTTAGATTACAACAACTTCAAACAGCATTCAAAATTAACTTGAGAACAGTACTTCACAAAAGTAGTTAGATGATGCAATTAATTGCGCATAATGTTGCTAATTTATTTTCTAAAATAAAGAGTAGAAATCCCAGTTTAGAACCTTGCCAACAGAGCACAGTTCTGGAGTTTATTTAGTCTTTTAGAGTAAAAAATATTTAAAAATAGGAGGTGGTGCAAAGTTACACCCCGTGGTTCAAAGTTACCCTGATTGACTGTAATTCTAAATTACGAACATAATTATTTCATTTAAGAGGCCCCATACCTTTTAAAATTTCCGTCGCCAGTGCAAAAGTGATGTAATCGCAAATTCTCATAACTTTCTAAATGCTTATTTAAATTAAATAAATCTCTGTAATATATTTAAAACATTGAATGTATAATATGTGATTTATCACAATACTAACTAAGCGTAGAAGCAACAGAGTGAAAAAATGTCCAAGCCGGGAATCGAACCCGGAAACATTGGAATAGCGCTCCAAGTGCTCTACCATTTAAGCTACGAGGACGATATCCAGCTTGGCATCTCTCACTCATATATGTTGGTAAGGCTGCAACTGCTTCACAAGATGGAACAGTCTAGATGAGAAGACAGAAATGAACGGATAATAGATGTCTACAAATCTTTATTAACTAACTTAATAAAAAGCGAAACAAAACACAAATAAAAAATGTAAAAGTAACAGGGAGGATAGAACCCGCCTACTTGAGTTTGCTAGACAAGCGCTTTAACCACTGGACAAGATCGTCTACACAAAACTCTCACCAAAATAGCATGAATTAACTAGGTCCGATATTTCTCAACGTGCTTGCATTTGATCGCCAAATCATCCCTGAGAAGCAAGCCAAGACCGGTTTCTGATCAACCAATGAGATAATGGAACCTTTCACTCTCGAGTCGCTTCCAAACATGAGACACAAATAAACCCACCATCGGTGAACCCATATATATAATTTTTAATTAATTTAAAAATTCGAGCGATTCCCGGCTTTGTCATTGTTCAGACTGTTGGTTCTACGCTTAGTTAGCAATGTGATAAATCACGTATTATATATTCAATAATTTCAAGCATAATTTCACTGCTGAAAACTAATTAAAATTATTTAAAAAAAAAGAATTGAAAATTAATTAAAAATTATATATATTTAAAACATATTTTTAAAGTTTTATAAAAGTGTAAAAATAAACACTTATAATATAATATAGTCAAACCTCGTTATCCCGACACTCTAATGACCAGAAAAAAGTGTCGTCATACGCGAGGTGTCACGGTAACCGGAGTTGAAGAAAAATACGTTTATAAAAAGCTGTATTTTTAAGTAACTTAAAACAATTTTAAATTAATAACTGTTCTTGCAGTTTTAAGCAAAATAAACACAAAAACAAAATTGAAAATAATAAAAATCAGATTTATGATAACTTGTTTTTTAATGTTACATGAAATATTGATTGAATTAAAGTTTGCTTATCACTAGATGTGCTTCCTACAATTCTTTTTTTAATATTATACATTGGATTGTAATCGATATTCGTAG
The DNA here is from genome assembly GCA_963932465.1 of Maratus speciosus. Taxonomy (NCBI): domain Eukaryota; kingdom Metazoa; phylum Arthropoda; class Arachnida; order Araneae; family Salticidae; genus Maratus; species Maratus speciosus. The sequence goes on along the minus strand of OZ010798.1, from coordinate 195,553,131 downwards.
TTTCAGAAATGGATGTTAAAAAATTTCTGATCGTTTTAATACAATGCAAATGCTTCGATTTTAGTCGGATGAAAAACGCCTTGTAACCACAAGAAAGCACTGCCTGACCAGAACAAAAAGACCGCGAGTAGACTGATACGTTTATCTGGAGCTGAAGTGGGTCATTCATAGTGTGTGGTTTTATTTATTCAGATAAAGGATTGAAGTAAAATTTCTCATTTATCTCAGTGGGTATTTTAGACACTTTGCGAAAAGTTTGGCTAAGACATTTCTTACCGCTTAATTTCCGTGCTTATAAGATGGGTTATGAAAAATGGACAGTTTTCCTAAACCGTCGGGATATCCGGAGTTTATTTACATTAAACTCATATACAGAAAATCGGGATTTTGAAAAGCTGTCGTGATAAGCGGAGTGACGTGAAAACCGGGTGTCGGGATAACGAAGTCCGACTGTATAGTAAAAATTACAATTCTGTTAATATTACAAATTTTTTTTACATGGTATATCACAATCCGCACGGTAACTTAACTTAGAATAGATATAAACATAAAACTTGTGTTAAAATGAGTTCTAATGTATATTTTATAGAAGTAATTAATTTTATTGAGATAAGTAAATATTTTCCTTACTTTTTAATCATTAATAATTATTAAAAAAATCCATTTTTCAAATTCAATTAAATTTTTGAAATAGTTTCTGTCAAAGAAATTATGTATCATTAATTCATTCTATAAAGTATAAATTAAAGGTCATTTTAACATAGTTTTATGTTGATATATCTATTCGAAGTTAAGTTATTTTTCGGCTTGTGAGATATGTGAAAAATTTTTGCAATATTATTTGAACTGTATTTTTTATTATATTTATTATGTGTTTAATTTTATATTTTATAAAGCCTTAAATATGGTTTAAATATATTAAAAAATTTTGAGTAATTTCAATAAGTATTTAAAAAGTTGTGAAAAATCGAAATCAGACCACTCTTGCACTGGAGACGAAGATTTTAACCCTTTGAGGAGCAAGTAATTGTGTTTCTGTAATGTTGAATTCCCACCGAAATCTTCATAAAACTTTATGGCAAAATAAAGAAAAGGAATTTTACTACTTTTTCCCATCAAAGCTAGAAAAGTAAAACTTAATAAAATTTTTCTGGTGCAAATCTTCATTAATCATAGGTGGCCCACCGCCTCTCGCGGTGTTAAAAGGTATGAGGCCCCTTAAGTAGAAACTATTTTCAAAACATCAGATAATACAGTAGAGCCTCGATTATCCGAAGTAATTGGGACCGCCCCTCTTTCGGAAAATCGAAATTTTCGGATAATCGAGAATGCTTCCATTTTAAGATTAAGGAGGAATATATGCAATATTTCTTATATGGTGACAAGTGCTTAAAAAATTAAAGTAATAGCAAATTAGAAACAAGAATAAACTACCTGAATTTTAATTTTGAAAATAAGTACCTTTTACATATATCACAAGGGTTTTAAAAAACGTTTTGTTTGTCGTAGTTTCGATTGTCTTTGCTTTGAAGCTCTATCACGGAGTTTTTTAATATTATTAGTTCACCAGTATCACAGTATTTCTGCTGCTCCAGCCATGCTAAACCTTTTTCAAAACATTCAAAAGCTTCAGAATTGTTAATTTGTTCGTTTTCTTCGTTCCACTCCACAGCTTACGGGAGTTCAAGTTAAATTCAAAGGAACTCTAAGAAAGGGGCTCGAAAATATTTATATGTGCTCGTAGTTCGGGAATGACCGCTTGCACACAAGGAATATAATAGTTAAAAAAAAAAAAAAAAAAAATGCTTTCGAAAATGATTTCGGTTAACCGAGAGTTTCGGTTAAAAGAGTTTCGGATAAAAGAGGTTCTACTGCATTAACAATTTAAATATGAACGCTTAAATCGCTAAAATACTACTAAAAAATGGACAGGTATTATTATTATTATTATTATTTTGAAATCAGTCAATAATATATATTACAAAACAAAATTAATGTGTGAAAGCTTATTGTTTTTTTGAAATGAAGGAATTATGTTTTGTTTTTTAAAAGGACAGGTATTATTATTATTATTATTATTATTATTTTAAATCAGTCAATAATATATATTGCAAAACAATATTAATGTGTGAAAGCTTATTGTTTTTTCGAAATGAGGGAATTATGTTTTGTTTTTTAAAAGGACAGATATTATTATTATTATTATTATTATTTTTAAATCAGTCAATAATATATATTGCAAAACAATATTGATGTGTGAAAGCTTATTGTTTTTTCGAAATGAAGGAATTATGTTTTGTTTTTTAAAAGGACAGGTATTATTATTATTATTATTATTTTTAAATCAGTCAATAATATATATTGCAAAACAATATTAATGTGTGAAAGCTTATTGTTTTTTCGAAATGAAGGAATTATGTTTTGTTTTTTAAAAGGACAGGTATCATTATTATTGTTATAATTTTTAAATCAGTCAATAATATATATTGCAAAACAATATTAATGTGTGAAAGCTTATTGTTTTTTCGAAATGAGGGAATTATGTTTTGTTTTTTAAAAGGACAGGTATTATTATTATTTTTTTTATTTTTAAATCAGTCAATAATATATATTACAAAACAATATTAATGTGTGAAAGCTTATTGTTTTTTCGAAATGAGCGAATTATGTTTTGTTTTTTAAAAGGACAGGTATTATTATTATTATTTTTTTTTAATCAGTCAATAATATATATTACAAAATAATATTAATGTGTGAAAGCTTATTGTTTTTTCGAAATGAGGGAATTATGTTTTTTTTTTTAAAACATAATTTTTCCAAATTACATTTGATTATTAGTAGATATTCTGAATATATGTACTAATTTCACACATATTTGAAAGGAAATACAACTAAAAATAATTTATATAACTGATGCTTTGAAATGATTTCTAAAATTACTGACACCGTTAAAATATAAATTTAATTATCATTAATTTAAATTCACGCAATCAGAAATTTAAGATCTGTAAAGAAGTGAATGATCTACAAAAACTCAAAATTTTTTATTGTAAAGGTTTTAACCCTTAAATGCCTGGTGTTGCTTTTCGGCAACATACCCAATTTAGGCTCTAAAATACTATTAGAATAATATTGAAGCTATAATGCCTAATGTTGCCAATAAAATACATTCTGAAAATATTATTAAATCGATTTTCAATATGTAGATGACAACACTTGTGCTGTTTAAGAATAAAGATAGATTTATTTTTTCAATTGTTGCTACTTGCACTTTTTGTTTTGTTTGGGAGCATGCGAAATACCCTATTTTGTTTCGCAGTAAGCAAGTAAAATTTATTTCTTATTGTAGTTCCTAAAATTCTTGTGTGTTTAATATTATAGAATTTTATCAAGAGAAATTATTTTTTCAATTAAACACCAGTATTGCCGATTAGTAACAAACTGTTTTTTTAGCCGTAAACTATACTTAAAACAAAATATGATTTTTTAAAGTATTTTTCCCATGATTTATTTAAGAAATGAAAGCCGAGAATCATTATTACAATGATTTTTGAAGAATCAGGCATTTAAGTGTTAAGATAAATAGTTACGAAAACAGCACTTTTTTTAATGAGGAAATCAGTATAGATGCTGTGATTCTTTGGTTTGCTTTTGAGTTTTGAAGCAAAAAACGTCCGGCTAATCAGAAATGAAGTCAAAATGTAAAGAAACCAAACTAGTTTTTATAAAGAAAAGAATCGATATACCCGAACATGTTTAAAAAAATGTCAACCTAAACATACCAGATCCACAAAACGCGGGTAACAATGGAATGTTTTCATTGTTTGGAACGATTTCTAGAATGGGTAGTGACTCAAGAGTGAAAGCAAGAGATAGAAAATCTTTCGTGCTGGATTTCTAAACATTTGTAACATGAATTACCTTCCGGGTTGCTGTCTAAAAATCTAAGGGGAAGATTTTTCTTTGAAAAAAAATGGCATTTTAAAAATGGACCTAGAAGGAGGCCTGTAAGGACAAGGATTTCGTTCTTATTGGTAAGAAATTATTTATTTTCAAGTTAATTTCATAAGTTTATAGTTTTTCATAATTTTACCGTTTACTTGGTAAAGAAAAAAAATGTGAAATATTTAGAGAACGAACCCACCGCATAGCTGCCAACATCTTACGCTTTTTCAGACCACAAAAATTTTATAGTAAATTTTATCTTTTTAAATCGCCGTTAGCTGCCGATTAAATAAGGCAAAATTTTCTATTAAATTTTTGTGGTCTGAAAAAGCGGAAAGTTGGCAGCTATGCCACCGTGTAGTTTCATAGTAAATAAACATAAGACATCGCAGGCATATATTTACAGCTTTTATTATCTTATAGGATTAATTTACATTTACATAGATACTTTTCCCGTATAGGGGCCTCGATGTTTTTTTTAAGCTTGGGGCGCTATACGGGCTTCATTAAATAAGATTTATTACCAAATGATATAAACAGATACGAAAACAAACTTCATGAACGTTTATGCTTCTTTATATATAGTTATATATATGTGCAAAAAATTTATTTATATATATATATATGTTACGGCTAAATCAAGAATGGAGGATAAACCTAGGTTTAACCGGTTAAAGTGCAGAATTACCCAGGCCTTGCGGATAAAGCCCGAAGAGTTCCCAACGTTTCCATCTTTAACCGGTTAAAGCTAGGTCTAACCAATCTTGGTTGGTTAAAGTCCGAAGCTTTCCTAACGCTTTCAGCTTTAATACAATAATTAATTCAAACAGCGAATAAATCTCAAAAATATTTTATTATTGATATCCTAATTGTTAAGTTTATTTGGAAATAACTATTTTGGCTCATTAGTATGTTTTTATTAAATTCTGATATCAAATACAGTTATAAAAACAATTATATCTATTATTTTTGGTGGGGTGTCCATGACTGGAACAGAGAGTGTACATTATTGGAAGTTTGGGTGTTTTGATATATTTCTATTATTTACAATTAAATTTTGATCCATATTGAGAAATGAGACTATGAGAATGATTAAGTTTATAGATTAATATAATATTGAAAAATACAGAATATAGTAACTATAAGCATTAAAAAAAATAAAGAAAGAAAGAAATTCCTTAAGAGTATCCATTACTGTCACATCTACCCCATATGTTATTATTTGTTTATAAGATTAAACCATTTGATAAGATTATTATTAAAATAAGTAGTAATAATATCCAATTTAAAGCAGTAAATACTGTTTGATAAGATTTTTTAAGGTGCATCAGTTGTTTAAAATGCATGGTTAACCCCTTAATTGATTTGCCCGAACCGCGTTTGCTATCTTCGACACAAAAAGCTTTTGCATACCACTTAATTTTAACTATAATATTTGGTTTGTTAAATGGCATAACTTTTTCGATTGTACAAAGCCAATTATTTTAGTAAACAAAAAGTTGTGCAGAGTCCTTATTTTTAATTTAGTGTGTTAAAAAAAACAAACAGTTAAAGGGTTAAAGAGTTGTATTGGTAATATTGAAAAAGAAAAGGGTAATGTTATCTTAAATAGAAATAAAATGTGAAAATTAAATCACTATTTAAACGTTATTCTTGGGCTAATTTTTTAATTCTTGTGTAAACTTTTGTGTAAAATCTATTCTTAAAGTACTGATTTATTCTTTTCTTTTCAGTTTCTGATTTCAAATTCTTAAATTACTCAAATTTTTCCATTCAGTTTTTGGAACAAAGGTACAAACAAAATTTTTTCTATTTCAAGGTTTTAATATGTTTCTACAAAGATGTTTTATAATAATTTTGGGCTTTAACCGACCAAGATTGTTTAGACCTACCTTTATCCGATTAAAGATGGAAGCGTTGGGAACTCTTCGGGCTTTAACCGCACTTTAACCGGTTAAACCTAGGTTTACCCATAATTCTTGCTTTAACCGTAACATATATATTAATGCTTTTTATATGCAATTTATTTCCGTTTGTATATAAAAAAAAGATAAATGACTTCTTTATATTAACTAAATTGTTTAAATATTGAAAAAAAAAAATTGCTTGTATATATGAAACAACTGAATAGGATGCTAGAAAATATGTTGCCAATTTTCATTTTCTCGCCAAGGCCATCTTCTAGCTCCTATAATGGAATAGTACGCATACATGATTAAAAATCAGACAAACTCTGCCTTCAATTTATAAGTCCTTTTCCAAATGTCAAATGTCACAAAGACAGACTGTCAAGTGGAAACGAACGAATATAGTGAGAGGTGAAGTAACGTGTGTGGTGATAGTTCATGCCCAGAAGCCATAAAACTTCATCTGCACAGGATTTGAATCAGCTCCCCTTGTCTCCAGTGTGTTGATAGCCCACATTGCAAAGTTATACACAAGAAGGAAGGCGACCATCTCTCTGCCTGGTTTTCGATAAGCTTGGTATTATTTTGAAAAATCCCCTGGATTAGGCAAACTAAGGCTGTTAGCAAAACCAGTATCGTGTTTTGATCCCTGGTGAAATATCCCACGATTACGCTGAATATTGTAAACAGGTACAGCCCACTCTGAGCAACAATTAAGAGGATGATATTAAGTTCCATAATTTGGTGGTGGTTGTACTTAAGTTCAAGGACCTGGACCAAAGCGATGACCACTGTTAGGGTGGTCAACAAATACAAAGCGAGATCCGCAATATGAGCTTCGAGAATGACCAGATATTTGAATTGCGGTTTATTCATTAGAACGAAAAATATTATAAAACAGATGATGGTTAGAACAAGAACTGTTAATTCTATCTTAAACAGTAAATATTTTTAAAGCAAATTCTAAAGCAAAGTTTCTCCTACCTGTTATATTGCAATTTTAAATCAAAATTCCGGTGAGCGGTCATCTGCTGTCTGGTTCTGTTCTTGTTAAAATCATGACAAAACGTTGAATAAATCCAAGTGACTGCATCAGTTGAAATTATCCTATATTTTCTTCTCTTGATTAAATAGGTGAAAAACAAATTAAAAGATTATATATTAAAATTAAGTTTACAATATAAATTTAGAAATTCTTAAAGTTTTGAATTAAATTGTCTGTTTAACTTTGTTAAATATCCAGTTTGGACAAGAGAGGTGCGCCTAAAAGTAACCTTGTTCTTTCATCTTTTTCTCAGTTCTGAAGTGCTGGGGTGTTGTTCGTTCTCACATAATCAAAAGGGGTTTTTCCATTGCGAAATCAGTTTTCTGAGATGGGCACAGTATTTACAAAAAGGAAGTACAGTTGAACCTCGATTATCCGAAGTAATTGGGACCGACCCTCTTTCGGAAAATCGAAATTTTCCCATAATCGAGAATGCTTCAATTTTAAGATTAAAGAGAAATATATGCACTATTTCTTATCATGGTAACAAGTGCTTAATAAAAATAAAGCAATAGCAAAATAGAAACATGAATAAATTACCTGAATTTGAAATTTGAAATTAAACACCTTTTATATATATATCGGAAGGGTTTGAAAAAAATGTTTTGTTTGTCGCAGTTTCGATTGATTTTGCTTTGAAGCTCTATCACGGAGTTTTTTAATATTATTAGTTCACCAGTATCATAATCTTCTCCAGCCATGCCAAACCTATTGCAAAACATTCAAAAGATTGAGAATTGCTAATTTGTTCGTTTTCTTCGTTCCACTCCGCAGCTTACGGGAGCTCAATTTAAATTCAAAGGAACTCTAAGAAAGGGGATCGAAAATATTTATATGCACTCGTAGTTCGAAAAGTTTCGCTTACACACAAGGAATATGATAGTTAAAAAAAAAAGCTTTCAAAATAAGACTTACACACAAGGAATGAAATAGTAAAAAAAAAAAAAACTTTAAACATGGATTTTGGTTAACATAGGGTTTCGGATAAAAGTGGTTCTACTGTAATTGTTTATGTAAAGGTAAGAATTGCTGCATATTTCTAAACAAGAACAATTATATCATTGAAGAGTCCTTTGTTTGCCTTAGCGCAATACTTTTGGTAGTGGTGCCGCTGGCGTGCTAAGTGTAGAAGAGCATTGTTGTATTGTTGAGATCTAGGGCATTAATATTTGACACTTACCCTGCGTTTTCCACATGATATAGAGCATTACGGCGCATATTAGACTGCATTCAATGGTACAAGGGAAGAGGAATGACTAGCATGTTGCACCGGTTCACCCATGATGTTGAGCCTCCTGCAGCCGTGCCTGATATAGATGCCGCGAATGTCAACCCAACGACGAAGCCGGTGGTGGTCCGTCAAATCATCTACCAGTGGTGATAAATAATCTTGCTCTAAATAAATTAAAGTAAAATATTTCAGTGATGCTATATATTTCAATGAAAAATTTTAATGTATTATACTTTTAAATGCTCATACAGTCAAGCCCGTTTAATGTGGTATCGGTTAAAAGACTATTGCACCTAACTTTATCATGATTGCTATGAATCCCTTTTATAAGTTTTGAGTACCGCTATTTCCAAATAGTAATCGTCATTTTATATAATCGCAGATTCTGCAATTAAACAAGCGAAGACTATTTAGCAAATTAAGCTGCTCTACACACCCTGTTAAAACAATATTAAAAATATTTTCGACTGAAAATTAAATAATGGCTGATAGGGATCAAAACTGAGATTTTCTCCAAAGAAAGATTTAAGATATCGACATCCACAAAATATAACTAATCACCTTTTAGTTGATTTCCATTTATTTAACCCCTTGAATGGCGGTAGTTCATTTTTGGATTACTTAATTTTAATTCCTAAATGCTACACTGGCATCTAAGTTTTGTAATGAAAATTTCCCTTCTGTAATTTTCTCTTTGTAATAAAAATTTCCTTGTAAATGAATTGATTTCAATCATTATTTAATTTTTTTATAAAATATCTAAATTACCCTCGCATGTTTATGCTTTTGATATTTTGCTTTGCATTGTTAAACAGTGATTGGCGTTGACCTTGTTTATAACAGAACTTTGTTTTTAGTTTCGTCTGAATCGTTGTAGAGAAGTTCCCCTGTATTTTTATCGCTGTGACAATCAATTCCCACTGCACAAATAAATAAATAAATAAATAAACAAAACAAAAAAATGCAATTTAACAATTTACAACGACTATTTGGAAAATGATTTTTTCAAAGAATAAAATTTAAGATATAAAAAATCGCACGGAGTTGATCATACATTACGTACGCCATGGATTAAACATTAATAGTGCTATTACACGTACAAATTGCAAGCGACAAAAATTGTCAGATTTCCTGAAACTTACGTATTATCTACCTGAAACTTACGTATTATCCAAGCATTTCATTGGCTGTTCGGGAAAAGGCTTTTCCATCATCAAATTTCCAAGAAATCTGACGACCCATTTTAAATGAAATTTCATTCTTAAACTTCTAAACATCCCACAATATTACCTTTTACACCGTCGTATAGAGAAAAAAAAATGTACTTTTAAATGCAATTTGTTTGAAAGCTGTATCTCAATTTGTTTCTGAGTTATTAATTTTTTTTTTTGTAGTTTTTATTACTTTTTTGACATAGTGGCAACAGAAGTATCCATCTCTGTTGAAAGTAAAGGGAAAATACATATTACTGTATAGACCAATCAGAAAACGAATAAAATGCGGATTAAAAAAATAAAACGTTTCAGATATGCTTTTGATTTCCTACCCTGACGAGGACAATAACCATTTTTCCAAATGGTTAAGAAAAAAAAGTTTTTTGAATCCTTAAAAAATGATTAATTATTCGTAGAGCAACAATTTCAAATAAGAAAAATAGTTCAGAAAGAAAAGTTTCACCCAACGCATAATTAAGAGAGTATCGGTAGTTAAGGAGCTACTTCAGTCATGCAAAAACATCAGTTCGCTAGTGTTAATCCATAGGGAGAAATTTTTTAAGATATCTTGTTTGCATATTTATATTTTTAAATGATTTTTTTTTTTTTGCATTGAATAGCTGAGGTCGATCTCTACATAGACGGTTTTGTACTTTTTGTATTTTGTTTGCAGATATTTTTTATGAGGATGAGGACACTTTCGAAACCTGTTCCAAAAGGAAAAGTCTCCTTATTAAAAATGCTTGAAAATAAAATCGAAAAAGTAAAAAACAAAAACCTTGTAGAAAATAACTCAATTATTCGATGCGAAAAAAAAAAATCCCTGCCGGCTCGGGCCTACAGGCGGAGGTAGATTTCGATGTTAAGTACTAAATTCTCCAACAAAACTTAAATCAAGATTAGAGATAAAACCCAGTTTCTTCACAAAAAGCGAGCTGTAGGGAGCTAAACTTTTTGTGAAAATTGTAATATACACGAATACACACACACATATATATGTAATAGGTATAAAAAATGGCTACAAAAAATTCAGAGAACCTTAAAGTGTTAAAATATGTTAATATTTCCATAGTCGGGTTTTTATCATGTTTTAATACGTTTCTTCAAACTTACATGGCGTTACATATTCACCTGCTGATGTCCATTATATTTCCAATATGACGCAATATACATATTTTTTTAATTCGTCAAACTATTTATTTTGAGTTTCCATGCTGAAATCTTGCTATAGGAAACTTATGACGTAATATTCAATTTGTTTTCAATTTGTCAAACTATTTAATTTTACACGTGAAAATTTTGCAAAAGAAAAGTAATTGTTGTGGTGAGAATTTTATTATTTGTTTTTTTTTTTTAATTGTTGGCAACTGCTATAACGAAAAACTTTTATTTTTTTCCTGCCATTGTTGTGTAAGAGCTGGTTTTATCGGAATCATGTTAAGATAGTATTCAAAATTTTGAACCCTCCCCATTTCCACTCTCTTGGGCCGATTTCGCCCATTTTCAATCCCCGCCGAGATATTAGCCATCTCAAAGTTGTTGGCGAGTTTGAAGATGATTCGTGCATAATTGCGACTTTTATCGTGCGGACAAAATTTAGTACATACATACATACATACATACATACATACATACATACATACATACATACATACATACACACACACACACACACACACATATATATATATATATATATATATATATAAACTTTTTAGGTGGGAGTGGTTTTGGGTTCCTGGGGTCCTATAATGAAAAGTTATGAAGGAATCTTTCAAAAGTCGCACCATGGTAACGACTGCAATAGATAGTATTTCTTACGAAATCTACCTAAAATCATTGAAAAATATTCAAAAGGGTTTGGGGGGTGGGTGTGCATGTTTCATATAATTTTGAGCAATAATCGTTCCGTCTGATGATTATATTTATGAAAATATTAAAAAAGGCATTTAATATATTTTTAATATGAAGGTTTTAGTAAATTTATCAATTAAACATACGTTTTTTAATAAAAAAAAAATCCCTAGATTATGTTAGGCTCCAATGAACGTATCCTGAAAAAAGTAACATTTTAACTAGATCAATTTTTGGGAAGATATAAATTTAAGTTTGTTACGTGGATTTAAGAATAACATCTTCAAATTTTAACACACTCTAACATTATGAAAATGTAAGAAAGAACTATATATATATTAAACAAAAACATAATTTGAAGAACAAATTAAAAAAACAAAATTTATTTCCTACATTGTTTAATCCCGAGAAGGGACAGATATTGAGTTATTTCATTCAATTAGTTCTACATTTAATGTTAATTTTTTGTAAAAAATTAGTTAAGCCAATTAAAGATTAAAAAATAAAAATAAAATTCATACAATATGGTACTTAAAACACCCTAAAAAATTAGATTTCGTTCAAAAGAAATCGAAATAAATCTTAGACTTCTTTCATTTTGAATTGAAAATATTTGTATTGCAGATTTTGTATTATGTTTATGACAATTGTGCATAAAATGATAAGATGCATGCAAAATACAAAACTTAAAAAAAAGTCTAAGATTTATTTCTATTTCATTTGAACGGAATCTTATTTTTTAGGGTGTTTTAAGTATCATATTGTATGAATTTTATTTTTATTTTTTAATCTTTAATTGGCTTAACTAATTTTTTACAAAATTTTAACATTAAATGTAGAGTTAATTGAATGAAATAACTCAATATCTCTGTCTTCTCGGGCTTAAACAATGTAGGAAATAAATTTTGTTTTTTTAATTTGTTCTTCAATTTATGTTTTTGTTTAATATGTCAAGTTTTTTAATAACTACTGCACTCAGACGAACGCATTTCAAAATTAATAGAGTATCATCATTAGGCTTTGATGTATGCGGTATTGCATCACAATGTGGGATGCAGTTTACCAATATGTAATTCAAAATGTTTCACCACTGTAGTAATGCAGGTTGCGGTAGTTTGGACAAAAACTTCTAATCTGAACGTAAAAAATCTATAATCAAAACATAAAAAATTAACTTCACTTAAATTTAGATACTTTATTTCCCACTCAGGAACGCTATGAATGTAAATGTAAATTGTGTTGAATCCTTACTGCTAATATTTAACAATGTTATAGCTGTGATACAGTAAAAAATAAAAAAATAAAAGTTTTACTTAAATTTTTAAACCTTATTCTCTCCCAAGGGGTGATGTAAACACATCAGAAAATTATTACCTAAGTTTAACTTGGGGTATAAATAGTTCATCTCGGAAAAAAAATACATTATAAAATTTAAGTTATGTAATTCCCCACTAAGTTCGCAACCTGCGTAAAAATAGCTATCCATTAGAAACTTTTTACTAAAATATAAACTTGACCAAAGCAAAAACTTATTCTAAAAATACCCTTTTTATTTCCACTATGACGCCATATTCAACTTTTTAATTTTTGAAAAAAAAAAAAAAAACTAGCTCAATTTAATATTTCACGTGAAAATCTTTCAACTAAAAATAAATAAATTATTACTACGGCTTTTGAAATTTTTGCAACAATGAAGTAAAAATGTTACATTTTCTATAAAAAATGTCCGTTGATTTTCAATGAAAAAAGTGAAAATTGGAATTATTAAGAAAATTATTTGAATAATGTAAAAAAAAAAAAAAATGGCCCATGTTTCTCTCTGGGTTATAATTCACCCATATGCAAAGGCATTTTATCATTCGTTTTGACCCTGACGTCTGGCAAACGTTTTTACACTTTAAATTTATAATATCATTAGAATTAGTAAAGAATAAAAAATGAGTGGCATCAGGGACAAAAAGGTGGGAAGAAAAATGAAAAAGTTATGATCTCCATAGGCTTTTCCATGTTAAATTAACATTGAGAAGTGACACTGGAAATAAATAAGTATTGCGCTGCCGCGCAATACTTAAATATATATACACTATATGGCCAAAGGTGACCGGTCACTTGCGATTTTAGACGTTTTGTTAAATATCTAGAAAAATACACGAGGAATTAACCTGAAACTGCAGGTGTGTAAACAATATAGTATAGGTCATATATTTCCGCGAAGATTTTTTTCCCGAAACCCCATAGGGGACCGTCAACAAATTGAAAAGAATGGATATCTTTTGGATAACCCTGTAAAAACTAATGCAGCAAAAGCGTTCAAACTCGAGATTATTAATAAGTGGCTTATTGTAATATAATGTGTTCATTTTTATGAAGATAGTATGTATACTCGTAGAGAAATTAAGAATTTTATAAAAACAGTCCTAAATTTCGCTATGTTTTTTGCTTATAATTTTCAGAGTTCTTAATATAAAAGACAGTTTTGTTCAGAAAATATGACAAATAACATTGTACATAATACCCTGTAATCAGAATTAAAAAATAATAAAAATTGGATGGAAAATGAGCAGGTATACTAAAACTTGTTTCACTGCGCATGTGCGAATGCAATCAAAATAAAATGTGTATAATGTATTATCTAAGTACGTAGAGCAACTTTTGTGAAAGTCGCAAAATCATAGCTTGAAAATTCTGAAAATTATCGGCGATAGAAAATATCTGTTGATTAGTGCCAAGATAGCGTATACAATATTGCACGTACTACTATATTTGGATACAACCCCTCATCTTTTTGCTTCTTTTGGGAACAACGGATTTCGAGCTTATTCTATCGATGATAATTTTCAGAATTTTCAAGCTATGATTTTGAGACTTTCTCAAAAGTTGCTCTATATACTTAGCTAATACATTATGCATATTATGTTTTGATTGCATTCGCGCGTGCGCAATGAAACATATTTTAGTAAATCTGCTCATTTTTCATCCAATTTTATTTTTTTTAGTATTGATTGCAGAGTATTATGTACAATGTTGTTTTTCATATTTTCTGAAAAGAACTTTTCTTATACTAAGAACTGCAAATTATAAGCAAAAAACTTGGCGAAATTTGGGACTGTTTTTATAAAAACCTTAATTTCTCTACAAGTATACACGCTATCCTCATAAAAATGAACACAGTATATTACAATAAGTCCCTTATTAATAATCTCGAGTTTGAACGCTTTTGTTACATTAGTTTTTACAGGTTATCCAAAAGATATTCGTTCTTTTTCAATTTGTTGACGGTCCCCTATGGGGTTTCGGGAAAGAAATCTTCGCGGAAATATATGACCTATACTATACTGTTTACACACCTACAGTTTCAGGTTAATTTGTCATGTATTATTCTAGATATTTAACAAAACGTATAAAATAGCAAGTGACCGGCCACCTTTGGCCATATAGTGTATATATGGGGCATTCTCACAATCTTTTGACTTTCGGAAAAAAAAAAATCTGGTGAAATTAAATTTGCTTAAATAACTTTATAATCTGATAGACTTAATGATTCAAAATAAAGGAAAAATGGTCAGCAACGAAAAATATTTTATTTAAATGACGTTTAAGTTAATCCTGCGAGATTAATACCATTTTACCACTATAACTTTTTATTTTCTTCTAAATTTTTACTTATAATGAATTTGCATAGTACCCACAGGACATTCAAATAAGAAATAATACAAATGTAGTACTTTTAACACAGAATTTTTGTATAACATTGTCTTAAAGGGGTGTTAAAGAAGGGACAGTAAGGTAAAAAAAGGGGACGGTATAGGAAAAAAGGGACGAAATGTGGAAAAGGTAAGGAAAATTATCACCTATTTTTAGGCAAATCATGTTAAGACTAAGCAAGCCACAATGTTCATTGATTTTTAGAAACAGTTGTTAACATTGGATTAATTTTTTTTTTTTTTAAATTTACCTCGAAATGTGTAGGAATGAACCTTGGGGGCGGTAAGACAACCAATAAAACCACGATCTTGAAATTGATATTTAAATGCTGATCTAAATTCTGCAGTAAATTTCCCGCCAAAGAATTTTAGACATTCTTTCTCTAGCGTACTTCTGCATGAGAAAAACTTGAAAAAAATTCTGTGGCTGCATCTGAAGTGATTTTCTGTATAAGTTTAGCAAAAGGGATGGTAAGGATGAAAAACTCAGGTACAGAGTTCAAAAAATAATATCAACCGTAAAAATGTGTGCAGATTAATTTTTTGCTACATATTTATATAAAACAATTGTCCCAGTTTCGGAAAAAATTTACATCGAATTACTTTTATTGAAACAATTTTATACAGATATTTCCAAACTTAAAAATCAGCATCAGGGACACTCGACGGTATAGGAGTTTTCCTGGTATTTGGACCCCCAACATCGTCCAAAACTTATTTATCTCGTTAATATTGTTATGCAATCATGCAATGAGATGTTCCTCAGTATATGAATAATAAAGAAAAAAAAACACAAAAAAGTGTATTAAAATAAAAATTATTATTCAGGGACATGAAAGTCAAAAGATTGTGCGAATGCCCCATATATACATATATTTAGATTGATTTCTTCCAATGAACCCATATAAAGTGTGTAACGTCATGTTACTGTTTTAAAAAATTGAAAGTTGGTGCAATTTTTAATATGCATTTGACCCCTATTAACAAAACTGTTCATATTTGGAAGAAGAAAAAAAATTCCAATTAAAAGGTACCTCTTGCATCTCTTTGCAAGAATTCACTGATGAGTCTTTTTTTTTTTTTTATGTTGCAAAACTTTTAAAGTAAACCCGACCCGATTCCGATTCGCCGCAAAAAAAGTCAATCCGACGCAAATCCGACCCGGAACAAAAAAAAAAAAGCAAGAAAACAGGAATTCTGTTTTTTCAGAATTTAGTGTCGCCCCCGAAGAAAAAAAAATATGTATATAAATATAGATAGTTCAGTTTTAAGATACGGGCTTTTATTTTATATAAAATGACGTCATCCGTATCCGTTGAAGAATTCCTCATTTACGACCCAGTCAACAACATCTACAGTAAAAAAGTCCTTCCGGCCAGTACCGGGAGGAAGAGGTAGCTTTCATAATCCTTATTTAAAAAAAGCCAACTTATATCATGCAAACACACGAAGCTCAATTTAGTGGAAACCGAATATAGGAGATTCAATACTAATTTTTATCAACATAATGAATGAGAATTTCGCGAAATTAGTCAGCTTTATCCAAGCTGCTTTTCTTTAAAGTAACTTATATTTGGCTGCCAAATTCGGCAATTTCTTTAAGTGCCTGTCATTTTAAGACAGCATGGTGGATGAGGCTAAGCAGTGAACTTGGTCGAGACCTTGGTAATTGCTGTGCACATGCTCACTCACATCGGAATCGGTTAATATATAGGAGTGCTGTCGCATGCAAAAAATCAGATTTTTCAAAATGTCACCCACAATAGAAATTGAAACTGCTATATCTGAGCCATTTTTTAAGGTAAAGACAAACAAAAAATGCTCCTGAATCCTTATATCAAGATCAAATACTTAAGAAAGAAACCTTTTTCAATTTCTAATTTTTTTGCACCTCACTTTAAATATATATATATTTTTTAATTTAATGGCCGCCATTTTGAAACAAGATGGCTGATGAATCTGGCCAGCGAACTTGGTCGAGGTGTTGATGTATACTATCCACATGCCTTCTTACATCGAAATAGGCGAATACGTGTGTTATCGCGTGACAAATACAAGATCGTTTCAAAATGTTAGCCATGCTAGAAATTCAAAGTGCTATAAATCAACCATTTTTTAAGATATCAACAAAAGAACAAATTTTCAGAAACAAAAACTGCTCCGGAATCTTTGTATCAAGGCCAAACACATAAAAAAAAATCTTTTTCATTTTCCAATTTTTTAATACCTCATTTTGAATTTTAAATTTAATTTTTTTAAATGGCAACCCTTTTGAAACAAGATGGCGAATGAAGCTGGCCAACGAACTCGGTCGAGACATTGGTATGTACTATGTACAGACCAAGTTACATCCAAATAGGTTCATAAATACGCCTGTTATCGCGTGACAAAAATCAGGTCGTTTTAAAATGTCAGCCACAAGAGAAATTCAAAATGCTATTATTCAGCTATTTTTTTTTAGATATAGACGAAAGAAAAACTGTTCCGGAATCTTTGTATTAAGGTCAAACACATACAAAAAAAAATCTTTTCCATTTTCCAATTTTTTGGTATCTCATTTAAATTTTTTTATTATTTAATTTTTTTAAATGGCCGCCATTTTGAAACAAGATGGCGGATGAAGCTGGCCAACGAACTCGGTCGAGATATTTGTATGTACTATGTACACACCAAGGTACATCCAAGTCGGTTCATAAATACGCCTGTTATTACGTGAGAAAAATCAGGACGTTTCAAAATGTCAGCCACGCTAGAAATTCAAAATGCTATAACTCAGCCATTTCTTAAGATATAGACGAAACAAAAACTGCTCCCGAATCTTTTTATCAAGGTCAAATACATAAGAAGAAAATATTTTTTTCAATTTTCAATTTTTGGTACCACAATTCAAATTTAAATTTTTCTTAAAAATTTAAATGGCCGCCATTTTTAAACAAGATGGCGGGTGAAGCTGGCCAACGAACCCGGTCGAGACATTGGTACGTACTATGCATAAACGAAGTTACATCCAAATCGGTTCATAAATACGCATTTTATCGCGTGACAAAATTCAGGACGTTTCAAAATGTCAGCCACGCTAGAATTTCAAAATGCTATAACTCAGCCATTTTTTAAGATATAGACGAAACAAAAACTGCTCCGAAATCTTTGTATAAAGGTCTAATACATAAGAAAAAAATATTTTTCCATTTTCAATTTTTTGGTACCACATTTCAAATTTTAAATTTTTAAAAAAATTTTAAATGGCCGCCATTTTGAAACAAAATGGCGGATGAAGCTGGCCAACAAACTCGGTCGAGAGATTCGTATGTACTATGAACACACCGAATTACATCCAAATCGGTTCATAAATACGCCTTTTATCGCGTGACAAAATTCAGGACGTTTCAAAATGTCAGCCACGCTAGAAATTCAAAATGCTATAACTCAGCCATTTCTTAAGATATAGACGAAACAAAAACTGCTCCGGAATCTTTGTATAAAGGTCAAATACATAAGAAAAAAATATTTTTCCATTTGTAATTTTTTGGTACCACATTTCAAGTTTTAAATTTTTTTTTTTAATTTTAAATGGCCGCCATTTTGAAACAAAACGGCGGATGAAGCTGGCCAACGAACTCGGTCGAGACATTGGTATGTACTATGTACACACCGAATTACATCGAAATCGGTTCATAATTACGGGAGTTACAGTGTGACATAGGTCAGATATATATATATATATATATATATATATATATCAATTTTGAACGGAGGGTGGTTTCGGGGTCTGGGGGTCATGATCGATGAAAATATACCAAAATTTTTTGAAATCGCTTTCCTCCGAACGGCTGCAATAGGTAGCTTTTTTGTAAAGAAAGCTACCTAATATGCATAGGACGTGACTATCGCTGAAGAATACACA
Source organism: Maratus speciosus (assembly GCA_963932465.1). Lineage (NCBI taxonomy): Eukaryota > Metazoa > Arthropoda > Arachnida > Araneae > Salticidae > Maratus > Maratus speciosus. Next base: position 195,534,327 of record OZ010798.1, on the reverse strand, counting down.
AATCCAAAAAAAAAAAAAAAAGAGATTTCGTCATTCAAGAAACTGGACAAGAAAAAAAAATCGGCTATCTGATGATTCATATGCCTTCATTTGTTAATAATATTAATATAGATACTTAAAATTAAATATAGTTTATAATAGCTCCATTGTTTTAACAAAAATCATTCGTTTATATTTTTTTTTTTTCAAAATAGCACGTATTTTAATTACATTTTCTTTCGGTTGTTACGAGAAAATGGCAACAAAAATATATAATTACTATTTTAAAACTGTTTTTCCTTACTTTCTACTGAAATGGAGTATTTCCGTTGCCAATATTAAGCAAATGGCTCCAAAAACTACAAAAAAAAAAAATTAATATTTCAAAAATAAATGGAGATGCAGTTTTCAAAAAAATTGCATTTAAAAGTACCATTTTTCCCAATACGACAGCATAAAAATTGAAAATGTGCGATGCTTAGAAGTTTAAAAAATTGTACTAGAGATTATTCCGTACAATGATACACCTGCTTTGTGTTAGGGTTGTCTTATACGACGTAACTTTATTTTTTGGAGACGACACATAATTAGTTGGGAGAAAGAAATAGCACACCGGGCGCTAATTAGCGTCAATCCGACCCGACTTGAAAAACATGTCGGTCGTGTTCAGATAAAATCGAGTTACTCGTTCCGATGAAATGATTATAATGTCAAATACCATTTTAAGGTTAGTATACCAAAAACTAATTTCCTTTTCACGTGTTTCACAAAGATAAAGGATGTACATTTCAAAATATAACATACATATTTATATTTACTTTCATTCATTCACAAGAAAAATAATACTCTCGATTATTCTCAAAATTTTATGTTTTGAGAATATTCCTGTTCTCTGAAAATATTCTCAAGAGATTAATCTCTTCTCAAATCTTTAATACAGCTATTGGTGAAATATTAAATGATTTCCTTCAAGGAAAAGTGCAAACAGTTACCAAAATAATATCTGTTCTATCGCAGATGAAGACTGCTTCGGCTTTATCGATTTCATCGGCTTATTGGACATGAAACTGCATCATAACAAGTAAAACTGATTTTTTTGGTATGTTTTTGCTTTAATTCTTTTCAAAAGTGTTAATATGTGTTTATTATTTTTACAGAATTCAGTACAGTAGAACCTCGATTATCCGAAGTATTTGGGACCGACCCTCTTTCGGAAAATCGAAATTTTCCCATAATCGAGAATGCTTCAATTTTAAGATTAAGGAGAAATACATGCAATATTCCGCATTATGGTAACAAGTGCTTAATAAAAATAAAGCAATAGCAAAATAGAAACAAGAAAAAATTACCTGATTTTAATTTTGAAATTACCTTTTACATGTATCACAAGGGTTTGAAAAAATGTTTTGTTTATCGCAGTTTCTATTACCTTTGCTTTGAAGCTCTATCACGGAGTTTTTAATATGATTAGTTCACCAGTATCAAAGTAGCATTTCTACTGCTCCAGCCATGCCAAACCTTTTGCAAAGCATTCAAAAATATCAGAATTGCCAATTTGTTCGTTTTCTTTGTTCCACTCCGCAGCTTACGGAAGCTCAAGTTAAATTCAAAAAAGCTAAAAAAAAAAAAGTTTTAAAAACGGATTTCGGTTAATCGAGAGTTTCGGTTAAAAGAGTTTCGGATAAAAGATGTTCTACTGTATTTAGAAACCGGGCCCAACATAGATTAGATAGGATCCCGATGCAAACATCATTATGCCCTCCCCCCCCCCCCTTAAGGGGCCCGGGACACATTTTAAAATAATTTTTATTTATTGAGTTAAAATTCTGAAATTTTTTGTGATGCTTAACCATATCATTTGTAAACAAAATCACATGATAAAACTTCTCAGAATTTTTTTTTAAATTAAAAATTAAAAATTTATTAAAAAAGTGGGGTAATTTAAAATCATTATAACTCAAAATATTACATGTAGAATTAATTTTTTTTTTTCATTTAACTAAACAGAAATGTATAAGTTTTAATTTTGATTAGGAATTTTTAAAAATATTAATTTAAATAAAAATTAAAAATATTTAAAGTTAAAAAAAAATGTATAACTCTTAGAAAAAAAAAATAATGTTTTCAAAAGTAAACATTCTTTTCAAATTTTCTGAATCAAAATTAAAGTAAAACAATTGAAAAAGATATGTTTCAAGTTTCAACCATTTATCTTTAACGGTTCTTGACTTATAACAATTTAAAGACGAGAAATACTAGTGAAAAAACCCATCTTGAAGAAAAACACATTTTCTCCAAAAGTCGTTTCCATAAGAACCATTGCTTGAAAGCTAGATTTTGAAAACAAACTAAAATGAAAATTGAATATTTCCTGTTTTAATTAAGATAGAAACATGATTTAAACGTCATTGTAAGCAGAAAAAAAAACGATAAATTTTTTTCAGAAAATTTGAAGATTTTTGTGCACCGGACCCTCTTATGTGACAAATATTAACCTTTTATGTACTGAATTATGAATTCATGAAAATTGTATCTTCTAAAGCATTTTTCGTGAATTGTTTAAACTACATTAAAAGATTTATACATGATCATTTAATAAATTTTAGAAGGATTTCAGAAGGATTGAAGGATTTAAAAGAATTCATTAAATTTGAATTTATAGAGATTTTGTGCAATATTTATAACCCCACTCAAATGTTTTATTTTAAATATTTTCTTAGTAGAATTAGGAAATGCACAAATATAATGTTCTTACAATAGAAATATACAAATATTTCCGAATTGAACCCCCCCCCCCCCCAATAATGCTTTTGGAACAAGATATATTAATGTATCTGTAACTCATTCTAAACTGTATTACAACTAATCGATGTATTAAATGAGTTTTATAACAAGTTATTTTAATGGTACTTATAAGTACCGTTAGTAGATAAAGGTTTAAACTCCATGCCCTTTTTATATGTACTACAGTCGTTGAAAAAAAAATTAAACATCCTCTACTAAAACTGCAATTAAATATAACAGAAGAAAGTTACTGGTTCAAAACAATTAGAAATAAAGTTAACTTTTAAATTATGCATATAAAATTTGCTTTAGGGGGCCATCTACAAATCAAAACCAGACCAAACTGTGTTTCTTTTCAATGGCAACACCCTTTTGACAATGTACTTTAAAGTTTTGGTTGGAACTATGCCTGGAAACGAAATTCCAAGTAATTAGGATGATAAAATTTTGAATTATAAACATTCAAAATTTAGAAATTCTAATGTATTCATATTTTCATTAATATCTCCAGAAATTATAATCCTAATGTGGCAATTTTTTTTGTGTGGTTTGGTTATAATACTAAAAAGCCCAAAGATAAATGCATTGAATTTGTAATTTAAAAAATTAATTAGAATTATGAATTACGAAATTCATATTTTCATTAATATCTCCAGAAATTATAATCCTAATGTGGCAATTTTTTTGTGTGGTTTGGTTATAATACTAAAAAGCCCAAAGATAAATGCATTGAATTTGTAATTTTAAAAATTTTATAATTAGAATTATGAATTACGAAATTCATATTCGAAAAAAATATGAATTGCAACCTACAATTTTTTTTGATAGATTTATATTTATTATGTCCTGCTTTATCGGAATTCTCAATTTCAATTTTTTCTTCGAAGTAGTTTTTTAATTATGATTAAAAACATCTAAATGATAGTTTAAGGGGCCGTTTACGATGTGCAGAAAAGCATAATTTGCAAAAAAATATATTTTACTCGTTCTTTTTAAATATTTGGGCTGACAATAGTCGAAACACATTAAGTGAGTGAAATGGGCAAATTGGCAAGAAAAAACACATTAACAGAAGTGATTTAGCCGATCTGTAGCATTTCAACAATCGAGTACCGAACTTCAATTTGCATACAGCCCCTAAAATAGGTTCATTTTAAAATAATCAATTTCTCTGAAACTAATCATACGGTTACATGGAAATTTGTATTTGGTCTAATTCAAGGGTGTAGAATTTATTTATGTTGTCAAACTTTTGTGTATTGCTATTAAAAAAAACAAAAATTTGGGTTCGTTTTGATACGTAGATGACCACCTTAGTAAATTATATACACTTCATTTAAAAATAGACTTTATTTCCTATAGTTTGATACTAGTAACTCGCTTCTGCAATAATTAGTTGCAGACTAAGTATTGAGTGTTTACTTTTTGTTTCACGACTGTACATAAATTTTATACCAGGCTACTAATCACTATACAGGGTATAACAAAAAAGATAATTACAATTTTAAGAAAAATACTAGTAGGAAAACAAGTAGAAACTATCAGAAGAAATAATGGATTTGTTGATGGGAGTGGGACTGCTTGTTTCCAAACTTTCACTTTGCGTATCTACTTATGTCATAAGACAGGCATAGCGAAACTTTGTACGAGCGCGTGCCAAAAAATCACAAACAATTTTTGTCAGCAATGTAAGGTGCCAAACTTTTACATAAAATAATCCTGCAGCACACGATATTTATACAATACACTAGTTAGAAAGTTGCTTTCAAGCAGTAATATTAATAGTTCAAAAATATTTTAAATCAAAATGCAATTTCTCTGTGTATTGGATTCAACCATTAAACGGTAAAAAGAAAGGAAAAGAAAATTCACAAGAAAAGAAAACTCTTGATGTGTCAAGTCGTGCAAAAATAATTGCACTATTCGTGATTGTCTGTTCGTATGGTGAAAATTATTATTAATCAAAACAGAAATAAAAAATTAATTTCATCTGCATATTGATTATAAAATTTAATTTTTTCACGTTCCTGAGAAATTGTCTTACGTGCCAACTTTGGCACGCGTGCCATAGGTTCGCCAACCCTGTCATAAGATATCTAAAAGTAAAGCACCCCCAACGGACCTTTGGCACGCGATCTCAGGTCGAGGCTAAAGTTCGTTTGCTGGTGATATTTACTGTTGAACATGAACATAGCAGTCTATGGAGCGTGAGTTATTAGTGCTTGTTTCTTAAAAATACCACAAAAAATTCTTTGTTGTAGCAGTAGATACTTAATATATCTACCCTATCTATCTATATTATAAAGGACAAACATATCTGTGCGTAACGTATACGTCATTTTGCGACAGGCAACACTTTGAAATTTGAAATAAATTTTTGCTTTTGCAATTTTCTCTACTGCAAATTTTTAAACTTCTAAACATCGCACATTTTAAATTTTTACACCGTTGTATAAGGAAAAAAATGCTCTTTTAAATGGAATTTGTTTGAAAGTTGTATCTCAATTTATTTTTGAGATATTAATTTTTTTGTAGTTTTTAATACCATTTTTCTTATCGTGGTAACAAAAGTACCTCATTTCTATTGAAAGGCTTTGAAAGTAAACGGAAAATAGCCGAAAATAGGAGATACTGTATCTTTTTGTTGCCATTTTCTCATAAAACCTGAAAACAAAGTTGAAATTAAAATATGGGCTATGTCAAGAATATCGTCTGTTATTCCGTGATAATGACGTCATATGCATTCTTTTCTATAGACAAAGTTTAAGACTGGATTGTAAAAGTGGATTGCTTTAGCGGATGCAAATGACGTCATTTTATAAAAAAGCGTGTATTTTAATTCTTAAACCTGAATTATGTTTTGTAGAAGTGCGTCATTTTCACAGCCCAACTGCTTTGAAATTCTTCACAGATGAAAATCCTTCACTTTTGAAAATAATGTAATCGAAATCAGACACTGATAAAACGCAATGTTTTACAAAAAATTAGAGTGTCTTTATAAAAGAGAGGTGACATGCAAATAATAGCGATTTATATTACAGAAATTGATGATTCTCGTCTGGATGGATTTGCTTCGCTGAGTTAGACAAGTAAACAAATAATTCGTGGTTTAAAGTAATATCATGCTCCTGAATTTTTTGTCCAAGATTCTCTCGAATAATAAAATTTGAATGCTATTCTTTAGGACATTCTACTATAACTTTATCAAAATAACATAATTTGTTTAATTTAATTTTTCCTAATTTTATATAATCTATATATTTAAAACACAAGTATGTTATTTAATCATCTGCCCTGATCTTTCTGCTCAACCAATTTTACTAATATATTTTTATAACTGAAGGCTCTTCATTTGTAGATGTGATCGCACTATCTGTTTGTTTTTTAAATATCCCCTCTTTTATATTTTGATTTAAAAGCATTTTATGAAATTTCTTCAAAATGGTGAAAATTAGATAGCTTTCATTATTGCAGGCAAGAGAGAAATAATGAGGTATTTTTATCTTTATTCATGCTATTTTCTGCTAAAAGTTCAAAATGGTTGTCTAGGGTTTAGTGTCGCAAAATCCCATTAGGAGCAGAATATTATATTAGGGGCATAATAACGGAAAATGACATACTGCTTTTGAAAACACACATTTTTCCTCATAAATTTCCTATAGTGTTTTCCCTTCTGCATTTGTATTGACACTAAGTTTCAGACATTAGGCGAAATGCTTATTTAACTGAAAATGAAGTCATATTTAAAAGAAAACTAACATTTTCTTCGATAAAACTAAACATTTTAACACAAATGGGTCTAAAAAACATAAATTACGGAAATTGTTATTCTCCGGAATTGAGATTAGAATCTCGAGTAAAGAGTGCGTCTGCTCACATAAAAGATGTTGCTAACAATCGTGACTTCAAGTTTTGAGTTAAAATGATTTTAAAATGATCAAACAAAATACAATTTTTTTAAAATGATGAATATGGATATGAGAAGTGCGTATGCAAATTTTAAGAAGGTGAAATTTGTTGTTTTTCATTCCGGAATACCAAGCATAAGAGCCCCAATTGATAACCACATCCTAATAACTGATCTTTATTATATTTTACTGATTAAGTATCTATCTATATTATAAAGAACAAATGTATCTGTGCGTAACGCTGACGTCATTTTAGAATGGCAACACTTCACGATCAAATTTCGCTTTTGAAATTTTCGCTACTGCAATTTTTTAATCTTCTGACCATCGTACATTTTCAAATTTCGTCGCATAGGGAAAAAATTTACTTAAAAATGCAATTTGTTTAAAAACTGTATCTTAATTGACTGATGAATTATGTTTTCTAAAATAATTTTTAAGCATGTTTTTTTTTTTAAGTTTATCTTATCACGTGCCGGTTTCAATACATAATAATAAACATTTGGCACATAAAGCAACAAACATTGTTTATTGCGCAACAAACTTGTCGACAAACTTGTCAGAAACAAACAGCATTTTTGTCTGACTATTTTTGAATAACGAAATTAATACTTCCTTTATAAACAAATAAAAGAATAATATTAAAAAACCGCCAATCTAACATATTTGTGAAAGACAAATTAACGAAATTAATACTTCTTTTAAAAACAAATAAAAGAATAATGTTAAAAAAATACAAATCTAACATATTTGGAATCGTAAAATTTAAATTTTGAGATCACCAAATAGGATTTTTTTTTTTTTTTTTTTTTTTCAAATGGAATTTGTTTGCAAAGTTCATCTCAGTTTACGGATTGTCTATGGTTTTAAAAACAATTTTAAAGCATGTAATATTTTTTAATTTATCTATAGCACGCGGAGCTCGATTACGAAAGATTAATCCGTTTGCCCTTAAAACAAAACAAAGAGTTAATCATTTTCTTACGGCTAATATCCACTAAAAAAAAAAAAAAAAAAAAAAAAAAAACTTCCCTATGAATAAATAAATAAAATAATATAAATAAAACACAAATTTAACAGACATGTAAGCTCTGAAATTATCAGAATGTAAAAGGATGCCGTAATTAGCAAAATCTTGGTCTCTTAGCATGCGGCTAATAAGAAAATATCGCTTTTGATAAATTTCAAAAATTTATTTGATTGTATAATTCGTATTTTTCATATGAAATAATTTTTTAATGTAAGTGGGCAGTCTAAAAAATTTATTGCCTATAAAAAAATTATTAGTTTTCAATAAAAAAAATGTTTTGACCTATATTCTGTAACCCGGGGAGCCCGGGTACGATCCCCTAGTATATATAAAATCCTAATGGAACGAATTTATAAAGCGGATATATGAAACGGCTGAAATGCAACTAATTTATGAAACGATTCTATGAAACGACTGATTAAACAACTGATTATGTTTCGGGACGATTTGTCCTAAAATATGGAATACTTTGTGATGAAATTAACACCAAAAATCGGTATTGATCCGCAGATCTCAAAACTGGTATTAGAACTTTTAAATTCGAAATAGTTTTCGAAATATTAATTTTTTTCTAATTTTAAATGCATTTTTCTAATGATGGCAACTCAAATTGTAATCATAACAGATAGTTTTTTTCATATTTTAATAAAGATTATTATTTTAAACTAATTTGGCGACCAGTTTTGCCTCTCTTAAATGTATGCTAAGAAAAATGCTTATATATATATATATACATATATATATATATAACCATTAATTAAACATAACCTACCACCGTCAATTATTATGAATTAAAGCTGTAAGTATATTAAAAAAATAAATAAAATAATTTATTATAAGAATTATTATGGAAGAAAAAGAAAAAAGTGGACACCGACAAAAAATGGAAAAGCTTATATATTGAATTACGTTGTCAAGGGCACAGAATTCAATGATATAAGCAAAATGGAAGTTTTCTGTGAGAAAAATAAGCTAAAGCTAAAAATTATTTTCCCCTGTGCCCAAACAACCATTAAAATCAAGTGAATTGATTAAAAATGAAAACAGAATAGAAACAAATAATATGAAATGGAAGAATCAATAAAACGTATTTAAATATTTATAGGATATAAAATATAAATAATAAACACCATACCGATTAATATTTCAGTATTTTACAAATATCCACGCGCACATGTCTACCAGAATATCATAAAGATTAAGGTGAATAAAACAGTTAAGAAATCACAGTAATTGATACCAAAGGATGCAGTTAATACATTTTGAAATAAATTTTGAAATACCTTGTTAAATACATTTAATATAATATAAAATAAATAGATAGTAATTACATTATTTAAAATGCACTATTAAATTAATTAATAACTGTTTAACAATATCGTCAAAATTTAGCTAATAATACCCCCTGGTGTAGTAAATTATAACTGAAATGGAGCTAGAAAAATTAAAATTTAGAGCTATCTTAAAGAGACAAATTTTGGTGCTGCCATCTAGTATTACTTTTATTATTCAACTGTTGCAAGATAAATATTTGTAAGCAATTGAATGTAAATAATTTTTTAAACAGCAAAACCAAACATATCCTTATATATAGAGAATTATAAACCTAATATAAACCACACAATGTATTTAAAAAAAACTATTGTTAATAAAATTTAAAAGCATACAAAATATTCTATTAGCTAACTTATTTAAACTAAACTAAGAATTTAAATAATTCTAGAACTTTGATAATATATAGCATATAGCTATATGCTATAAAACAAAATAAATTCAGTAATGATTAATATAAATAATTATTAAAAATAATATAAAAATTATTTTTTAAATCAATTATATATAAGATAATTATAAAATGAACAGGAAATAAAAAACATGTGGAAGTGTATAGAAGGTTAAATGATACTTAAATTCCCATTACTTAAAAAGCACAAATATAGAGTGTGGATTATTTTCATACATCCATAAAAATCCAAAAAGTATGAATGCGGGACATTCAAAAACATTAAACCGATAATAAATATTAAAAAGAATAGAGGAATAATAATAAAAATAATTACCCAATTTTAATACATACAGTATAACCATATTTATATTAAACATACTTATATGTATATTAATCACTATAAAAATGGCATACTATTAGTAATTAATATGATATTGTCCTTAGTAAATTAAAATTTAATAACAAATGATTGTAAATTAGATTAATCAATAATTAAGCTAATTATAATATTAATGAAATTCTCCAATTACATATAAAATATCAAATCAACATCCATATAAAATACGTATCAAAAATATAGTAAAAATACAAAAGCCCCCATTTTTTTTTATAATTAACCATTGCGTATTATCCAGACAACACCACCCTCCTCCGTACTCTAACATCTACCCACCCAACCAACCTATAATAATTTTTTTATATTATTTTACAATTTTTAATTTTTTATAGATATTTTTTTTATTTTATAATTTTTTTTTTGTAATTATGTTTACGCATGTGTTAATTTGTTTTAAAAGATCATGTAAGAAAAGTACTAATTGTATATTATTGAATATATGAATTTTTTTGGAAAACCATGATTTAATGCATCAGAAATTAGTTTTTTAATATTATTGTTAATTAGAGGAGAAGAACATAAACATTTTATTCTATATAAATGATTAAGTATTATATTTCGAAATACAGAATGATGTAGACAAGATTTAAAATTTGTAAATGTATTAACTGTGAATTTAAATTCTTTACGTTTGTCACATAAATCTGTGATTGTTTTGTTGCCTTTTAATGTAATTTTAAGATCTAAGAAGTTAATTGTATTGTTAGATAAAAGGTTTTCCGTTAATTCCAAATTAGTGGGATAATCAACTGGAAATCAAGTAATTGCAGATTGATCAGTATCAATTAAAATGATGTCATCAATATAACGATATAAATCTAGATTATTATTAGTAAAATTACGTTCATAATGATATAAGTATAAGTCTGAGAGTAAACTGGAAGTACAACCGCCTTGTGGTATACCGACATGCTGTAAATATAAACTATTATCTTGCAATATATAATTATTATAGATAATGAAGTTAGTTAAAGATTTGAAATATGCAATATCTATATTAGATGGTAATTCCAGTTTTTTATAATACTTTTTAAATAATGCATTTATAATTTTATGTAAATCTAATAGGTCTATATTATTAAAAAGATCTTTGAAGTCATATGTCGTTATATTATAAACACAATGAAGATTTTTTAAAATATTGACAAGTTGATAGCTATTTTTTATACAATGTGTATTATCATTGTTTGTAGTAAGTACATATAATTGATTAAGAATTTTTAAGAGAAGTGTATTGGCTTTATTATTATATGTATTGCAACCAGTAATAACAGTCCTAAATTTAATTGGAGTTTTATGAAATTTGGGAATAAGAACTAAATATGGATAATTAAAGTTAGTAGATAAAATATTTAATAGTTTATAATAACTTCGAATTTTACGATTATTTACAATTACATTTTCATTAGTTTTTTGAAATGACTTATTAGAAGAAATACAATTTCTAAGAAGTTGGTGATAATATGATTTACATATAATAGCATAATTGTTAGGAGATTTGTCTACATATGTAATAACGTAGTTTTTTTGTAATTTAGTAATTTGTTGGAAATAATGCATTGTATTAATAGAAACCAAATCAGCAATATTATTTTTTAAAGCCATAGTTAGTTTTTCAATTACTAATATTTTCCATTGATTAAAATATTCAATAGGCTTATTATAAGAGATAGAAATTTTATAAATAAAAATATCAATATCATATGTAAACTGTTTGATAATAGATTTAACGTTAAATTTAGATGGAAGTCTATATTTAGTACCATAACCCATTAGTTGTTTCAATTTAAAATCATTAACAATATCAAGATTTCCAGTGATTATATGTCCATGATCATTGTTTATGTATTTTTTTAGAGTGGGGTCTTTGCAGTTACACGGAAAATTACTTGCAGCAGATGTATTTTTTGAAAATGTATTGTAGTTAAAAATCTTTCTACCAATTGTATTCGGATATTTAAAGGTTTTTGATATATGAAGATTATTGATAGGAAAAAAACAATTTTTATCATTAATTATAGAATTGATATTAATTTTATTAAATATGTGATTTGAAAAAGTAATTATCATTTGAGTATTCATGATCTGAATTTTATGGGTTTTTTTTGTAAATTAATATTTAAAAGATTAACCCTACACAGTAAAAAAAAACGGTAAAAATTACAGCTGATTTGGCTGTGAATCGCTAAAATACAGCGTTTTATTAACTTCCGTATCGATTTACAGTAAACTGCTGTTATTTCAACAATGGCAAAACCGCCTGGACTGCATTCCAGATGAGATACCTGCCCTACAGGCACACTGTCAAGCCAAAGCAGGTTATTATTAGCGTTAGTAGCGTCGTACGAATGTTAGCGTCGGTGTGAATATGTGCCTATTATGAATTCAAAATGGCGATTTTGGATACTTACATACAATTCTGGATTACATATTTTAAAAAAATCAGAGTAAGTTTTATTTTTATGTTTATTCGTATCATTGATTTAATAACTGTATCAAATAGGCAGTTCTCTTATATAATGTAAGATACAAATTTTGTATTTGCGTACATATATATAAACGTTGACTGACAGTAGCTTTGAATCATTTGTATAAGGGTTAAATATTTTGTCTTAAATTATAACAAAAGAGAATATTTCCAATTTACATTTGAAAAAATTATTATTTTTCTTTTCTTTTTTCCATCATAGGACTTAGTTATTATTTACTTATGTGTCAAAGTACCAGATTAAAAAAAAAAAAATCAATATTTTTGAGATATGTTTTGCTTTGCTATTATATATTTTTCGCAATTTCATTTTTTCCGTTATTTGTATTTTAACATACCTTACTAATCTAAATTATACAATATTTTTTAATTGTCTAAAAGATTTAAGTGCGCTTTTTGTACTAATTTAAATGTTTTTATTTATTTAATGTATTATTATAGTTTATTAAAATTTCAAAAACAATTTTACGACTTATGGTCCGATTTACCGTCGGAGTTATTCACATTTCATAGATGCTAGTTTTTTACGCGCATTTCTTTACATTTTTTATATGTAATTTTTAAATCATTTATTGTGTGTAAGCTGGATACACTTCTTTATTGATCCATAAAATATTCCAAGAGTTTGCTTACTATTGTCGCAGCATTCAAAAGCAGCAGATCGCATTTTGCTTTTGATAATTATCGAACAATAAGAAGTAATTAGAACTAGATGCTGAAATTAGATATTTTGAGTGTTGTCAATGTATGTTATATTACGCAGTAGATTTGAAATTCACATAAGGAAAATTCTTTACAATGAGTTACAATAGTTTAAAATTTACGATTTATTGCTTTTTTCGGTGTATTTTCCTATTTTATTTATTATTTTGCTTTATGGTGCTAAATTTGTATCTTACACATGTATAACAGAATTTATTATATAATAATGTTATTAAAACAATGATATAAGTAGACATAAAGATAACACTTATAGAGCTCTTAGTTTTTAAAAGATGTATCATAGTATACAAAAAAAAAAAAAAAAAAAAAAAAAAAAAACTCAAAGTAAACAAACATTGCAGGGCGGGAGGGGGGGGGGGGAAGATGCAAACGTATATCTACAAATAATAATAATAATAATAAATAAAATAAAATAAATACAAAATGTATATATATGAAAACAAAAACATATACCGTTAGAATGTCGCATTCACCTTGAAAACTATATCGAAATAAAATTAAAACTTGCTAAAAAGGTGCATTTAATGTCATAAATATAAAAAGATATTAATAAGATGTTATTACATAATAAAATAGTTTTTATAAACTTCCAATATTTCATGCCTAGCGCTTTCGATCACCTACTGATCGAATAGCGATAGTGATCGAAAGCGCTCGGCACGAAATCTTGGAGATTTTTAAGTTTTTAAAAACTGTTTTATTATGTAACAACATCTTATTAACATCTTTTTATATTTCTGACATTAAATGCACCTTTTTAGCAATTTTTTATTTTATTTCGATATAAAATAAATAATAATAAAGGCTAAAAAATTATTGTTATCTTGTTAAAAGGGCTGTAAAATTAACAGCAAAATATGCTGAAAAAATACAATTTTTTGTAAAATCTAAAAAACAAAATTACTGTAAAATTAAATGTAAAAGTGCTGTAAATTTACAAGTTTGCTGTTTACCCGTGGAAAACAAAATTGCTGTAAATTGACAGCAAAATTTGCTGGCACCCATATTGCCAGCATTTTTTGCTGTAAAGATACAGTGATTTTTTTTACAGTGTAGTCATAATTAAGTCAAAGTAAATATCAGAGAAATGTTTAGAGAAAGATTTACTTAGAAAGACATTTAAATGTTGTACAATCTGTTTCTTTTTAATAGCAAAGATGTTTTTTCGAATTAACAACCAGTTATAATTCTCTAAATAATTTCTTTGAAGATCATTAATTTGTTTTGTGATAGATTTTTTGGAAACTACAACTGATGATGAACCCTTTCCTCGTTTATTACGTGTTGTTTTAGCATTTAAATTATGATTAAGAGTAGGATAAATTGGAGAATAATCAATATTGTTATTTATAGATGTGAAGACTTTGACAGGTCTGTTAAATACTTCACTGTTAAGTCCATAAGGATAAATTGTGTTATAATATTTCATATATGATGATTCCATATAAAGACGTTCTGATTTATTTTTTAGAATTTGAAGGATTTCAATTGTCGTATTTTTAAATTGATGTTTATGAAAATGTTGAATTTCAGCTGTAGATTGTATATTTTTTGCTTTGTTATTATTAGAGTCTGAACGATGATGATTGATACGTTTATGAATTGGACCTGATGTTTCACCAATATATTTCATATTACATAAGTTGCACTTTATACTATAAATAACATTAAATGCTTTACAAAAACTTGAATAATTAGGATCTGAGACAATTTGTGTCTGAGAAGCGTATGGACATGTCTTGCACCGAGCATCATAACACTTACGAAAAAATAAAGGACAAGGGGGAGAGTATAAATGGTCGCTGGATGACGATCCAGGAACCACCCAATTATTGTTCCTGTACCGGGCACTACACTGCATAGATGCTAAGTGTATCTTGCCAGGATCGAGATGTTTACTAAGAACTGCCATATAAAAATTATGTTTGGAAAATGCAATAATTGCCATAAAAATAAGAAAATTTAATAATAAAAAATTAATAATTTAATTAAATTAGCCTTGATTAAATAATAAATCTTGAGTATGAAAAAATATATACAATATTTACAATAATAGAAGCAGAACGCAGAAACAATCTTCAAATTTTCCATAACCAAATAATGAAAACCCAAATTTCGTAGACTAATAATAGCAAGAAACCACTTGACTTTTTGATAACAAATAAGTCAAAAAAGATCCGCATAACATCCAAATCCTAGAACAACTATAACCATGCAAAGACAACCAAAACGCTTACTGTATATATATATATATATATATATATATATATATATATACATATATATATATTTCATTATCATTTTAGTTAATACAAAACTTTCATTTAAAACTGAAAAGTTTAAAATTAATGGCTTTTACTTCTTTCTTTTTTTCAAACGAAACGAAAAGAAAAATATTAGGCGCAGACCTCATATACGTATCGGGATACCGAAATGGCGCCAAAATGGCGTTATTTTGCCTGGCATGGTAAGCCGGTTATTGTTGTTTAATTATTAATAAATGTTTATTTACATTAATAATACATGGAAATTATTCCATGAAACATTCGCCTTGCATACAATATTTCAAATGAAAATCAAATTTCAAAGTAATTGCTTAAGAGGCGCAAAGGGCCAACATAGTGAAAAAGATTCCATGCCGGGACTCGAACCCGGGCCATCGGTATAGGGCACTGACGTTCTACCGACTAAACCACATGGAACGATACCCAGCCTGGAAAATTTCTCACTAGATATGTTGGCAAGGCACAAACGCAGCACAAGATAGAATATTTTATCGTGAGCTACCAACCTGGGGTGAACACGAAAACTTGATTAAATCCAGCATCGATAGAAACTATATAAATACATGGAAATTATTCCAGGGAGAGACATTCGCCTTGCATACAATATTTCAAATGAAAATCAAATTTCAAACTTTGAAAAATTTGATTTTCGCCTAATTGTTGTAAAAAAAAAAAAAAAAAAAAAAAAAAAAAAAAAAAAAAAAAAATCACGCCAAACCCGATTAAATAATGCAACAAATCCTGACATTTAATTTCAAGTTTAAAGCAATGTTTTAATGGTAATACTTAGTTATCCTGTCGAACAATTTCACCAAATTATATAAATCGCCAAACCACTCACCAAATTATACAAATTGACGTAATTTCTATTTTAAATAACGAAAGAACAAATAAATTAGTATAACATTAATAAAAATAAAACGTCGAAATAAAAATCACTTGATGGCGTAAACACGTGTAACTTCCTTACAGTCAAGTGAATGTGACATTTACGATCAACCATTATTGGCATTTAATCTTATAGTCTGGCGATAGCTTTTTGGTCGATGGAATAACCAAGTTGTGCCGTTTTCATTTACCATTTGAAAAATAAAAAAATGCTAACTGGAGACTAAAAAAAAGCTATTGGCGAGATTTGCACACGGCTAACATAAAAGTACCAAGAATTCTTTACTATCATGGCAACTTTCATGTAGTTTTCCTTCTATATCCTTCTATATATATAAAAAAAAGTAACGATTTGGAAATGTACCAATAAAAATCTGCGTAGATCTTCCCAGTACATTCCTAGATTGGCATCCATATTTCTTGTGACCGGGGGTCATTCTTCGTTAATATTAAGAAAATTGTTTCATATAAAAATATGAAAATTGACGCTATTATAGAGAAATGTTTGATAAACGTACTGATGCAGACAGTTTTCAAATCGAAGAATTATTTTAAGAGATATTTAACGTTAAAGTTGGTCAGAATCGTTTCATTAAAAAAAATTATATAAGCAAAAACTATAAATAGGAATTTAAACATTTTTACAGCATTTAATACATTAGAAGTTCCCAGTGTGCAGATTGCATTTATTTTTTTAATTTGACTAATTTTTTGAGGATTTATCTCCATTTTAATTTCAAATTTCCAGCATTTCGAGAGATATTTTTACATTTTTTAGAAAAGGATATTATTTTAAACTGTTGCCAATTTTAAAAACAGCGCAAAGAATAATATTTCCTTCAAATTAAAAATTTATTTACACGCGGCTATTATAATCCGAAAAAAACTTTCAAATGAGAATTAAGTTATTACGTGATCAAATTCAGGAAAATATTGAAAACTACTCCATAAAAACTATAGTTACACATGAATTTTAAAAGAGAAAGAAAATTTTTAAATAATAAATTCATTATTATGTGTTAAAAGTCGCAAATGAAAGAAATTTACGTCATATTTAAAAAGGCCAAATAATTGACAGTTGGCAAAACATTTTAAATTGAAAAATATATTTGCGCGAGACATTTATTTCATATTTTGAAATAATCTTTTCAACTATTATCGTGAATTCTAAGACAGCGCAAATAATATTTTCTTTCTAACAACAAAAGTATTTTGATGTGAATGTTAAAAAGAGAAAGAAAACTTTGGTGAAAATTACGTCAGATATAAAACGATACATTACAAATACTATGCTATTTAAAAGAACTTTCTTATAGAGCTGTTTAAAAACCGAGAGACAGCGACTCTATTTACTCAATTCAATTTTACATTAGTTTATTTTCTAATTTTTAACTAATTTTTTTTTTAATCAAAGACGAAAATAGCCATTGCATCCCTTAACAAACGCTGATTTCGCCTTAAAAATCTCCAATCAAAGGAATATGAACGAAAACCCGTTTACAGGGAGATCGCCACTGTTTTTTAAAATAATAATTCGATCTTTTTAAAGCGGATGAAATTAGCCTGCTTTTAGAATTTGGGGTGTCGGAACGGGGGTTGGCGAGCGTAGCTCGTAGGGGGAAGAACCCACTAGTTGTAAGATAAATTCAAAATGTTGTTCTGTATGCGAGAATATTTGCGAAATTTGCGAAATTTCGGTTAAAAGTTATGCCCTCAACCTCGGTCGAAGCTAAAAGTACTCTGCTGGCGTTGTTTGCGCCTGCGCATACTGGCATTCTAACGGTACAGTGGATCGAATAACAGACCAACAAACCGCCAGCTCTGGCGTCTGACGTCACGTGCATAAGGTGGAGGCTAACGAAAAAGACAGGCTACCGCGGTGCATCCCAAGTGTCTTTTTTTACAGAGAGCTAGAGTGACGTGATGCTCTTTTCGTATCTCTGCATTGGTACATTCGAGCATCACGTGATTCCAGCGGTCTGTTAAAAAAAAAAAAAAAAAAAAAAAAAAACATGTGAATGCACCGCGTAGCCTATCTTTTTCATTAGTCTCGCATAAGGTCCATTGGCTATCATAAATGATTTTAACTTACTTCATTTACAGGAAAACATCAATAATGAATTTCTCTTAAAACAGCAGGCTTCTAAGTTGTTATTGTCAAATTATAATCATTAGTTTTTTGATGATGTAGATCATTCTTTTGATTGTTTTTTTTTTGGTGGGCGGGGGAAGGAGGGAGAGGGAGCGTGAGGTACAGAAAGCATAGAGGTGAGGGGGAGGGCCGCACTGACTTCACAAATCTTTGAAAATGTTTTCTGTCAAAACAAATTTGGGTAATTTTTGACCAATTGGTAACCATTTGCAACCCTCTTAACCAGGGTTTGGTGGTAAATATCAATGAATATGTACCTTGATATATATCATGATATATATCGGATATTTATTTTCAAAATTTCATGAATTTTGATATTTTCGTTTTTTTCATATATTTGACACTAATTTTCAAAATATTGCGTATTATATTTTTGAAATTTCAAGTCAAAACAGGTGTAAATGAATTTTTTAAATGAATTCTGTTACTGAGTGTGTCATTCTGTAGATAAGAACTTTTGCTTTGGCAGGCCATTTTTAGCTCGCCTCCCCCCTTCCATAATTTTTTTTTCCAAGCTTTAAATTTGAAGCTGAATTTTTAAATGTAGAATCTAGAACGAACAATTATGTGGAACAATATTTACTTAAAACAGCTATTGAAAGATAAACTGCCTTATTTAAAGAAGTTATTTACATCTTCTTTAGAATCTTTTCTGTATTTGGTTTTCTTTAGTTTAAACTACACAACAGGTTAGAGAGCCAAAAAGCACACAAGTTTACATTAATGATCAAATTTTTCAATAAGAGCAAACTATTTTGTATATAGTTTTACTGTATAAAACACAAAATCTTCTGGAAACCTGATAATTAATCCGATAGTTGTTTTTTGTGAGTGTAAAAAGCAAATTGTGTCTGTTTTCAATTAGTTGATCTTCAATTTAGTTACATAAGTGAGAAAAAAAATACATTTATATTAGGTTGAGCAAAAAGTTCTGGGAAATTTTTAATCTAATAATTACCAGAATTTTGTATCGTATAAAGGAGTATTAGTGATATATCTATAGGAGTTCACGAATTTTGGTTCCAAAATGCCTATAGAACAGAATGATTTGCGTGTGTTGATCCGGCATTATTGGAGAAAAGGTCTAATGATTCTGAAAGCCGTCGATGATATTAATGAGAATGAAGGTGTTGGTACGGCGACAAACTTCGTACTTCCAGCAAATCCGGAATCTGGCAGAACGATGACAGAAAGTCGTGGACTATGAAGGTCTCTACTTTGAAGAATAGTCCTTGTTGCTTTTGTTGTTAATTTGCGCATAACAACGCAACTTTCACAAATTTCCCAGAAATTTTTGCTCAACCTAGTAATATTGCTTTATTAAGTTTTCATGCTAAATGCAATATGTTTTAGTTTCTAATTTATATTAGGTCTGAAAATATTTATAATTATCAATAAGTTGTCTATTTCGAAAATATCGGATATACTCGAATATCGGATATTTTTAATAATTTCGAAAATATTGTGATATTTACGAACCCTGCTCTTAACGAAAATCCTAGTTACTCCCACAATTAGCCCCCTCAAATGAGGCTCCTAAAAGTGTTATGACACATAAAAATTGCAAGCGATCGCAATATCGCCTGTGATTCGTTTGATTTCCCGCTTTTGAAAGTCACTTTTTTTCGTTTTCCAAACATTTCATTGGCTGTTCGGAAAAAAGGATTTTCCATCGTCAGATTCCAAGAATTTGATTGGCTGTTACTGGCGACTCGCTTCGTTATGGTGTTATTACACGAGGAGTCAAAGATGCTTGAAATCCCAGGCGTCTAAAGACAACAGCCGCCTCACGGCCCGTCTTTTCCAGGCATTTCATTGGCTGTTCCGGAAAAGGCTTTTCTATTATCAGATTTCCAAGCATATGATTGGCTGTTACTGGCGACTCGCCTCGTTTCGGGCGTCAAAGATGCTCCGACAGAAAAAAGACGCTCGCGCTCCAAGCGACTCCCCTGGAGCCATAGGAATACATGGAGACGCCCGGAATCTGAAGCGTCTTTGACCCCTCCTGTAATAACACCATTACAGGCATCAAAGACGCACCGACAGAAGAAAGTTGCTTGCTTTCGAAGCGATTCCCCTGGAGCCATAGGATAACATGGAGACGCTTGGAATTTGAAGCAACTTTGACCCCTCGTGTAATAGCACTTTAAAAGTCACCCCGCATGTTCCTGCATTGTTTAGAAGCATGGCTTAGTTTTAGCTAAGCCTTGTTTAGAAAGAACACTTTAAGCGTCTTAACTGTGTTTTACCGTCACTTAATCTTTGAATTAAAGGGCTGATTTAACACAAAATTCATATTAATGTTATTTTTTAACAGTGCATAAGATAAATAAATAAATAAGGTAATCATAAACAAATCTTCATAAAGATAATTTTAATAGCTATTATTTTGTGAATCATTAAACATAAATGAAAAATTCTGCAGAACCCTTAAAGGGTTAAAAAAAATATTACGAATGTACGAGTATAACTATACATTAGCTATGGTCATTTTAAAAGCTTCCGAACATTATTTCAAATACATAGCTGCTAACTTTTTAGGTGCGTTCGTAATTATGTAAATACGTAGCACCTAAAGTCGTCGTCTGGTCCGTCTGCCCGCCTCTTCGCATATAACAGCTAAAAACTACACAACCGAATGGTTTAAAATTTAATGTGTATAATCGTTGCAGAATTTTGTTGAGTCATTTCCAATTTTATGAAAATCGAATCAAAACTTAAAAAGATATTAACAAAAGTTTCTTCATTCTATTAAATCCTATCATACGTAATTAATTCAATGATATATCATGATAAGTAATGATTTTAGGTTATCATGGTGATGACTTCCTATTTAAGATATAGTCCTATTATTTCCGTATGACTGAATTTAATATATTGAATCATAATAAATTTTGTAATGCATTTTTGCATACGAGTGCAAAAGCTATTGCACCGAGATCTGAATATTTATAAAGCTAGTTTTAGTACAAAGCGCACATCTTTTGCCACGTTTGACGTATAATTTCCGACTTGTTCTCTTTTATGTTAACGCTATAATTTAATATAAATTTTTGCTTTATTTAATTACAGATTTTGACAATTAAATTAGTGATTGTCATAATCAAGTGATTCTGATTATCGAATGGTTTGATCTCGAATTATTTTGAAAATCGAATGATTTTAAATAACCGATTATTCGCATTGAAATCGCGGTTAAAATTTCTAATTATCTTTAAAATTTTCAAAAAATTTTGCATCGCAATATTATTATTGCTGAATTTTAATGATACTGAAAAAGATTTAACAATATGTAACAGTACGGTCATTCAGGGTAAGTTTGATCTCCATTTTCTCTATTTTCATATATCACACTCTTATTTTACGAATATTGTTGCAACTAGGGGCATAAAAGAGAAGAAAGGATCCTAGTTTACTGTTTGATTATCAAAAATTAAGGATTAATAAGGATAAAAGGAATAAAAAATGAATTTTTAGCCTGGTTCAAAGTTACCCAGCCATTTAGGGTAACTTTGCACCATATGATATATATTATCTAAAATAACTCATTATAAAAAAAGGTATTATAGTTAGGACAACTTTAAACCCCCAAAAATGTTTTCAGATATGTAAAGACTCCGAATTTACATTTCCCAACATCATAAGATTTGTATAATTTATGATATTACAACAAATATCAGGCATAAGAAAAGTGAAAGAAGAGAACCATGAACATTTAGAAAAAAAACAACTGTTTATTGTACATATAAAACATAAAAATGCAGTGGAAAACAATTTTCAATGTTTTATCTCAATAATATATCCATAGTTACAGTAATACATACTAGTACTAATATTATTCAAACAAGAATAAAAAATGTCGTATGTATGAAATGTCAAATTTGAGTAGCTCCGACCCGAAAAACGCCTTTAAATGAATTGTATGTATTATACACATATTTGTGAAAATATTTATATGTTATATCTAATGTTCACTTTCGGCATTTATATAAAATATATGTGCAAATATGGGAAATTTTTTACACTAGCACCTATAATCAGTAAATTATAAACACCAGTATAACTTTGAGCCGGCTCAAAGTTACCCTGAAAATAAGGTAAAATGGTTGTGCCTTCTTATTTTACATTTTATTAACTATTAATAAATAAATAATCACAAAATATTATCACATTTACAACATTTAGACAATAATATGTCTGATAAATGAGTATATCGTTACTTACTATGAAAATTTAACTGGATTACAACAACTTCAAAACAGCATTCAAAATTAGCTTGAAAACAGTACTTCACAAAAATGGTTAGATGATGCAATTAATAGCGCATAATGTTGCTAATTTATTTTCTAAAATAAAGACTAGAAATCTCAGTTTAGAACCTTGCCAACAGAGCTCAGTTCTGAAGTTTATCTAGTCTTTTGGAGTCAAAAATGTTGAAACATAGGAGGTGGTGCAAAGTTACACCCAATGGTTCAAAGTTACCCTGAATGACTGTACTTTGAGAAAAAAATCACAAAATACACAATATGAAGTTTAATATGAATTTAATATAGTTTTTTATGAGGTGAAAATTACATTAGGGGAGAGTAGTACACAGTGAGACAGCAGTCACATTGACATATTTTTCTCCAAGTTGGCACTCGCACATAACGACCTCATCTTATGCAACACGTGAATGTAGTTTCGGCCCTTCAGTTACTCGTCCGACAAAATAGTAAATAATTCTTTATTTTATAATGTTTAAAGTTACATAAACGTCTGTTTTAGGGTTTATTTCCCTCATTATGACGTACATTTACTTAACCAAACCTAGCTATGTCTAATAATAGGCTATTTCGACAAAACGTCACAAACTTTTTAAAGCAATGAAATTGATGTAACGGATGTGGCATTCATTTTGTTACAACGTAACGAAAGTGCACAGTGAGATTCACAATTGACGAGGCACACAGTGAGACACCACTGTGTACTTACTATGTGGTTATGATGTTAGAAAAAGTTATTTATTAATAAAATGAGGTATCTCTCTCTCTCTGTGTGTGTGTGCGTGGGCGTGCGATGGCTCGGGAGATCTACTAAACGTAAGAGGCTGAAAATTTGCATGAAGGTAGGCCAAGGTCTGCCATTGTCCACCTGAGGCTCATATTTTTATTATTTTGAAAATCTAGAAATATTAATTAGAAATCATAAACTGCATCTCAAAGTGGCTCATTGCTGATCTAGGAAACAGAAAACCTTCCCGTAAAAAGAAGAAAGGAAAGTCGGAATCTGTTCGAGGAATTGTATATGTTGTGTCAACAGTTAATAAATACACTAGAGATTAAAATAAAATTATATTGAAACAAATGTAGATTGACATCGTCCTGAGGGTACAGACATGCGGTTTGTTAATTTTAACAAGAGCCAGGCTTTGTGGATGCCCGGTTGCGTTGATTAAAAATGTCACAGCTAAAGATGAGCTGATGCGTTCAGTCTGAAGGTTGCACTTCAACTCTTTCTTCAAATGTAGAGATGCACTGAAAACCAGGAAGTGTCCTTGACCACCAAATATAAATCACAATAATTATTTTTAAACAACTGAGAAAATGTTTAAGTAGAAAAGATGACTTATGTGAATTATAGCTTCAAAATTGCTAATTGCTAAAAGAACATATTTCACAACAAGGATGGAGCTATTGGATTGTTTATGTTAAGCATATTTCTATTGCAACAGGAAATGAAATGTTGACTTATGATGGATAAATGCTTTTAGATTATTATTTCAAGAAATATCAATAAGGGTTTTCTTAAATAACAGTCATAGCAATAAATAACTCTAAAGTGATTTTAGCTAAAGTGATTATTCAGTAAATAGCTTCCCATAAATCATAATGGGGAAAAATGTATGTTCACTGAACAGAATCCATAACTTTATTTCTGAAGTCTTCAAAAACACATCAGACGGTGCAGAATGATTTGTCCTTTGATGACACATCTGATGAAGATACACAGATGGTTTTAGACGATTCTTCTGGTGACGAGGAATCATTTAGGTTTCAAGAACTGGAACGGGAGCCTGTCGTTCGCGATTATTTTTTTGTGCGGTTTCCAAATAGTGTGTTCTATGTAGGAAAAATCTTAACCTATAAGGACGAAGATGGTGATTTTGAAGTGATCTTCGCATGAGTGTGAAAGCAGCAAGCTTCGTGCCTCTTGTTACAGATAAGGCGTCTGGTAATGAATCAGAAATTTCAATTCTACTGCCAGAATTACAATTTATGATAACAAAGCAACTATGAGGATGCCACCGGTTTCCTATTTCCTTCGGAAATTTGGATGTACAGTCGTGGAAAAAAAAATTAACACCCCCTACTAACTCCTCAACAAATTATCGTAGAAGAAAGTTACTGGTACCGAACGATTGGAAATAAAGTTTACTTTTAAACGATGTATATAAAATTTGCTTAGGGGGCCATCTACATATTAAAACGAACCATAACTTTGTTTTTTTCAATAGCAGTACACAATACTGACAGCATAAATCAACTCTACACCCTTCAATTAGCCTAAAAACGAATTTTTATGCAATTCGTACCATAAGTTTCCGAGAAATTAATTATTTTAAAACTAGCGTATTTTAAGGGCTGTATCCAAATTGAAGTTCCGTACTGGATTGTTAACCGAGAGAGCCCCTTCCTTGATCAAGGCACCTTAAGCGCCACTCAAGGAGTCAATGAAGCGTGTTAGATTACAGTACAGCAGAATAAATTTCAAAATGTCTACTCACTTCTATCATAGACGGCCCCTTAAACCATCATTTTGCCGTTTATTAAGCATAATTTGAAAACTACTTGGAAGAAAAATGTGAAATTTTTGAATTTCCATAAAACAGGACTTAATAAATCTAAATCCATCAAAAAAATTGTTGGTTGCAATTCATAATTTTTTCGAATATTAATTTAATAATTCATAATTCATATCATAAAATTATAAAAATTGCAAATTCAGCTTATTTATGTTTGGGTATATTAGTATTATTACTACAAAAAAATTAGCACATTAGGAGCATAATTTCGGGAGATATAAATAAAAATATGAAAATGTAATTTAACATTAGAAGCACTAAATTTTGAATGTTTATAATTCAAAAACTTATCATTCAAATGACTTCAAATTTGGTGCCTAGGCATAGTTTAACCGAAGATTTGAAATATCTCGTTAAAATTGGGTATTGCTATTGAAAAAAATGAAGTTTGGATTCGTTTTAATATATAGATGACCCCCTAAGAAAATTTTATATACATCATTTAAAAGTAGACTTTATTTCCAATCGTTCGGTACCAGTAACTTTCTTCTACGATGATTTGTTGAGGAGTTAATAGGGGGTGTTTACTTTTTTTTTTCCACGACTGTACGTTGAGCTACGTTAGGCATACTCTTAAGACTTTATTTAAGATGGATAACTATAGTTTAATCACTACAATCTACAGTACATGTTCAGTTAAGCTCAACATGTGGTTGAATTGTTAATAATATTTGTACTGTAGCTATTGAAATTTTCTTTGCATTTTTACTATTGCTATATTAAAACTACTCGATCCCAAAAACATCAGATTAAACGCCAAGTGATAACCACGATTTCAGGCAGTATTTTAGACATTATTATACTGAAGAAAATTATTGATAGAGTGTAAAAATGTACGATTTAAGAAAATATATACATTGTCTCGCTGTGTACCACTTGTGGTACACAGGGAGACAATTTATGGTACTCCGTTATCATGCTTCTGTGCTTTTATGAATAACTTTTTAAAAACCCTTTAAACATTAATGTGTAGCGTATTTGTGTAACTTAAAGATGTAGCAAGATTTTTTTTCAAAAGAATAAAAATTGTCGCTATATGTTAAGAAATAATATTTTTCGTCTCACTGTGTACTACCTTCCCCTATATATAAAAACTATATTTACATTTAAAACGATTTTCTTATGGACAATATTCATGTGACTTCACATTAGGAATCACATAGTGTAAAAGTAGCGCGGCTAACAAATTTGTTTATATTTTGTATAAATTACTATTTGATAAAAAATAACACTTATCAGAAAATTCGTAGATAAGTTATTAAATAAAATAAACAACTTTCATTTAAAAAATAACATGAAAATATGCATGATGGTGCATTAAAATAAAGAAAAGAATTAAAATCTGTTACTGAAAACATCTAAAAGTCGATCAAAACATAAAGTTTCAAAACACAGTGCATTTTCGTTGTTCTCAATGCCCAAGCAGATGGAGTTTTTTAAATCCTCGAATCCAAAGGAAGAATTTTGCCCGTAGCGTCGTTATAAAAGTCTGATAGGCTGCGACATATTAAACCTAATCATTTTATTCAAGCGGATTTTCAAATGTGTAAGTGATTTTATTTATCAATTCCAAAAACAACCGTCAGCTGTTTCGACAGCGGTGGATGAGGCCATTTTAATCAAAAATGCCCCATTCAAAAGGAAAATCGTGGCAATCCGATTACAGAAAATAGTTGTTGTTCGTGATAATAGCATTCAATCTTCCGTAACCTGGTACATAATATTTTTAAATCAAGTCACGTTACCATGTTTTTAAAGTCTGAACGGGGGTTGGCTGGCGTAGTTCGTAAGGGGCAGAGAACCTAGTATTAATATAAAAATTTTCGTTTCGATTATTTAATTGAAATTTTTACGCTATGGAATAAAATTGTACGTGGAATAAATGGAATAAAATTTTCCGCATAGAATTACCCCTCTCTCTCTTCAAATTTTTGTAAAGCCTTTAATGGTTATTTTCACGAGCACTTGTCATGTAAGTCACATACTTTGTTGTTTTCCACCGTTATTTTATAAAAGTTTGCTTCATCTTTAT
The DNA here is from genome assembly GCA_963932465.1 of Maratus speciosus. Taxonomy (NCBI): domain Eukaryota; kingdom Metazoa; phylum Arthropoda; class Arachnida; order Araneae; family Salticidae; genus Maratus; species Maratus speciosus. The sequence continues at coordinate 195,507,091 of OZ010798.1, read as the reverse complement.
CAATTAATAAGATATCTCCCATAAAATAAGTCACAAATTTTCCGTACTAAAATGCTGGTAGTCAAAAATTATAGTATGTGACTTACACGACAAGTGCTCGCGGAAATGCCCTAATGTAATTTATTGTATAAAGTGCAAATTATGTAACTTGAAATATATAGTGGAAACATCAGGTCCAACGCATAAACGAATCAATCAACATCGTTCAGACTCTAACAAAAACAAAGCAAAAAATATAGTCTACAGCTAAAATTCAGCATTTTCATAAACATCGATTTAAAAATACCACAATTGAAATCCTATAAATTCTAAAAAATGAATCAGAACGTCTTTATATGGAGTCATCATATATGAAAAATTACAACACCATTTATCCATATGGACTTAATAGTGAAATATTTAATAGACCTGTTGAAGTGTTTTCATCTATAAATAATATTTGAATCAATGGAAAATACTAGTTATTGAAAAAATAACTAAAGCTTTAAAATATAATATTTCGGATTTGGTTACTATTAACACAAAGCATTTTTTCGAGCAAATTACTAAATTACAAAAAAAACTATGTAATTACATGTGTAGACAAATCTCCTAATAATTATGCAATTACATATAAATCTTATTATCACCGACTTCTTACATCCTGTGTTTCTTCTAATAAATCTTTTCAAAAAACTAATGAAAATGTAATATTAAACAATCGTAAAAATCAAAGTTATTATAAACGATTAAATATTTTCTCTACTAACTTTAATTATCCTTATTTAGTTCTTATACCCAAATTTCATAAGAAACCAATTAAACTTAGGACTGTAACTATTGGATGTAATACATATAATAATATAGCCAATAAACTTCTATTAAAAATTCTCAATCAAATATATATACTGACAACAACCACTGATAATACACATTGTATAAAAAATAGCTTTTCTATCAACTGGTCAATATTATGAAAAATCTTAAATGTGTAAACAATATAACGACATATGATTTCAAAGATCTTTTTAATAATATCGATTTATTAGGTCTACATAATATCATAAATGCATTATTTAAAAAGTATCATCATAAACTAGATTTACCATTTAATATAGATATAGCTTATTTCAAAACTCTAACAAATTACATTATCTATAATAATTACATTTTGCAAGATAACACATTGTATTTACAGAACGTCGGTATACCACAAGGTGGATGTACAGTCGTGGAAAAAAAAAAGTAAACACCCCCTACTAACTCCTGAACAAATTATCGTAGAAGAAAGTTACTGGTACCGAACGATTGGAAATAAAGTCTACTTTTAAATGATGTATATAAAATTTGCTTAGGGGGCCATCTACATAGTATAACGAACCATAACTTTGTTTTTTTTCAATAGTAGTACACAATTTTGACAGCATAAATGAACTCTACACCCTTCAATTAGCCTAAAAACAAATTTTTATACAATTCGTAAAATAAGTGTCCGAGATAATAATTATTTTAAAACGAGCGTCTTATAGGGGCTGTATCCAAATTGAAGTTCGGTACTAGATTGTTGACCGAGAGAGCCTCCTTCTTGATCAAGGCACCACTCAAGCAGTCGTTGAAGACTCATAGATTACATTATAGCGTAAGAAATTTCAAAATATCTAGTCACTTCTATCATAGAGCGCCCCTTAAACCATCATTTTGCCGCTTTTTAAGCATAATATGAAAACTACTTGGAAGAAAAATGTGAAATTTTGGATTTCCATAAAGCAGGACTTAATAAATCTAAATCCATCAAAAAAATTGTATGTTGCAATCCATAATTTTTTCGAGTATTAATTCTATAATTCATAATTCATATCATAAAATTATAAAAATTGCAAATTCAACGTATTTATGTTTCGGGTATTTTAGTATTACTGCTACACAAAAATTACACTGCACATTCGGAGTATAATTTCAGGAGATATTAATAAAATCTATGAACATGTAATTTAACATTAGTAGCACTAAATTTTGAATGTTTATAATTCAAAAACTTATCATTCAAATGACTTGAAATTTGGTGTCTGGGCATAGTTTGAACCGAAGATTTGAAATATTTTGTTAAAATTGGGTATTGCCATTGAAAGAAATGAAGTTTGGGTTCGTTTTAATATGTAGATGGCCCCCTAAGCAAATGTTATATACATCATTTAAAAGTAGACTTTATTTCCAATCGTTCGGTATCCGTAACTTTCTTCTACGATAATTTGTTGAGGAGTTAGTAGTTGGTGTTTACTTTTTTTTTCCACGACTGTACATCCAGTTTATTATCTGACTTATACTTATTTCACTATGAACGTACTTTTACTAATAGTAATCTACATTTATATCGTTATATTGATGACATAATTTTAATTGCCACTGATCAAACTAATATTGCTCAATTTCCAGTAGATTACCCTTCTAATTTAGAATTAACAATACAATTAACTTTTTAGATCTTAAAATTACAATAAAAGAAAACAAAACAATAACTGATCTATATGACAAACGTAAAGAATTTAAATTCAAAGTTAATACATTTACTAATTTTAAATCTTGTCTTCATAATTTTGTATATCGTAATATAATCCTTAATCATTTATATAGAATAAAGTGTTTATGTTCTTCTCATCTAATTAACAACAACATTAAAAAACTAATTCATGATGCATTAAATCATGGTTTTCTAAAAAAATTCATATATTTTTTAATACATAATTAATGCTTAAATGATCTTAAAAAACAAATTAACGCATGTGTAAGAAAATTGCAAAAAATATATAAAATAAGAAAATAATTCTAAAAATTAAAAATGTAAAATAATAATAAAAAATTATTATAGGGCGGTTGGTTGGGTAGATGTTAGTGTACGGCGGAGGGTGGCGTTGTCTGGATAATACGCAATGGTTAATTTATTTAAAGAAAAGGGGCATTTGATTTATAACTACGTTGATAATACACATTTTATAATGGATGTTGATTCGATACTTTAATATGTATAATGGTGTAGTTATATTTATACATTTATCAATTGATATTAAATTTATTCATATTCATTAATATTTAATAATGTTAACGATTAACTTGTATTTAAATTTTGGCCTACTCAGGACAATATTATATTAATTTCTAATACAAAGTATACTATCTTATATGAGAAGAAAATGAATGTTTTAATAAATTTATTATCTGTTCTTCCCTCTCCCCTTAAATTATGTGTATTTAATTTTTAAGAAAGTTTGTAGATACATTAAATGTAACACATTAATTTCAAAATTTAATTATTATTAATATTAATTCCTTAGCATCTTAATTTTAATTTTTATATTTGATTATAATTAATTTAAGTGATGATGCAATGTTGTCATAGGAATTTAAATTGTGATATGTTATAGCAAGGTACAAATATTTATGTGAAACATTAATAATAATCAATTTCACCATTTTACATTATAATACATTATAATACAATTGCATATATTTATCAATATAATTTTCATTATTATTTACTTATCATACATCTATCTCTAAACAGTATTTGCTTTAAAATTTAATCCATTAATAGTTATTAATAGTTTTTATTATATAATAGTTTTATTTTACTAATAAGTCAATCGATGGCAGCACCACACTGATTCATTTGAATACACGGAGCAGTTCATTCTCAATTCTAAATTATCTATAGAGGGCGCTGGTTATGTATAATGGGAGTGTGCTTGGCTATGCTGTATACTGTTCATCCTTGGTCCACCATCATATAAAAACTTCTTTGGCAACATGTGCTGGTGATCTCCAGTGATTGTATTTGTTATGCCTAATGCTAAGACAGTATGGATTTTAATTTGGTAATTTGTTTTTTATTTTTCCTCTATCCTTTTTAATCTTGTTTTATTTTGAACTTCATTGGTGTTAATGGTTTATTTATCTGTTTTATGTGTGTAGTTGTCTAAAATTCATATTCTTTAGCTAATTTAGGGCTAATATGAAGATGAAACCACACATTTTATTTGCGGAAATTTAGGCATTTGGGACCCGACGATTCTGTCTATGTTCTACAAATTTCCATTATTCCATTTCTGTTATTCAACTTCTGCTGTTTTTTACTATGTTTTTGGAATCTATGTTAAGTGTGTTGGGGGAAACTGTATTTTTGACAATTTGTTAATGTCATTTTATTCATAATTTCACAGTGTTTGTTGGTGGTCGGTAATGTTTATTTAATGGTTATATATATAGACATATATATATATGATATCATTAGAGCAGAGTTATGAAAACGCAGGGTGTAAGGTCCTTTGGTGTGGTGTTAAGTATAAAGTACATCTATAAAACAGTTCATTTGAAAATAACAGTTCATTTGAAAATAACAGTTCATTTATTAATTCAGCTTGAATTTTAAAACTTAAATGATAAAGATATATACATGTACCTCCAGCTTTTGCTGGGAACTTTGTTATATTGACATATTATAAATGTATCAAGGAGTAAGTTTAAACCCCAGTTCCATTGTCGTTCCATTACATCACCTCATACCACATCACGCTCCATGGAGTTGTTTCACACAAGATGTACTTACTCAGTACATTAAACTGGAATAAAAATATGCATACAGTCACAGCTAAAAGAGCGTGCCTTTACGACCGAAATGGTAAAAGAAAAACCGGTTCGGAACGATATAACTTCCGAACAAACACACGACAAATTGAGGGGGATATGACTTTGTCCAGATTTCCAACAATATACAGTGAATTCTCGATAAGTCGAATTCAAAGGGACCGGCAAAAATATTCGAGTTATCGTAAGTTCGACTTATCAAAAATCCTTAAATACATACAGAAAATATATGAAAAATAATTCAATCATCTACGTAGGAATTGCAATTATACTGTAATAACGGAGTCTGCAAAATAAGCGATAAAGAGATATATAACTTAATGCTACATATAAGGTACTTACAAACTCAAGTTTTCCGAAAAAACTTGTTAATTATGACTGTTTGAAGAAACTTTTTTGTCTTTCACATGTCAGAAAGTATGTAAACAAAGGAAGAGAATCGTCCACACCGTCTCTACTTTCGAGATATTGCTGTAGTGTCGTCATTGCCGCATGTGCTTCTTGAAAGTTTGGAGGTGAAACGGAATTTATTTCCTCATCATCCTCAAACTCAGAATCGTTCTCCACCTTTTTCATTGCTTCAACTATATCTGAAGCATTAATTTCTCCGCAAACTGCGACATTTTCATCAATATTCAAAAACTCATTATCGTCATCTTCAGAAATAACTTGATCGTGTAGATTTTCATTCACAACACATGAGTGCGCATTGCTTGCAAAGAAGCCACATCTACTGAAGCAATTTCTGATAGTGATTTGTTTCACGTCGTTGTTCCAGGGACTTGAAATCAGTCTAATTGCTTCTAACACATCACACTTTTGATTTATTTCATTTTTGTCATCTTCGATTGCCTTCCACCCTTTTCTGTAGGAATGTTTTAAACATTTAACCCGGGAGAACTCGCTAGTGAGAATGCCCAATTGCTTTTCTTTTACTTTACATTCATATAATATCAACTTTTTTTGGTTGGCTTAGTACTATTATTCACAAAATAGGTAAAATAATTGTAAAACATTTTGAAATTTAATTAAAATGAAAAATGATTTAAATAAGAGTCTTAAAAATGTACGACTGTGAGAGAAAATCTCATGCAGCGAGTTCTCCCGAGTTAATTATTCCCTGGTCTGCTGGCTGTAGTTTAGAAGTTGTGTTAGAAGGGAGAAATTCTAACTTGATAGATTTCAAGTTCAAAAGTTGATAGTGAGCTGTACACGGATCAACGAAGATCAATATTTTACGCTTTTTTGCATGAAACACTGCATATAAATTTCTGATGTATTCCTCGAACAATATCACCCTCATAGCATGCATGGTCACGGTGACGTCGTTGTGACGTCACTGTAAGTCACTGTAGTCACGTCACATCTGTGACCCAAATGCCACCACTCAGTGATGTCACATTGTGACTGTGATGTGAACATCTTAGAAAACTTTAAAAAAATACGAAAATTCTTCAAAACATATTATTTACTGTAAAATTATATTTTTCTAGCAATTAAAAAAAATTCTGACGTCATTGTTATGTCATTGCATGTAACGTACGTCACGTCACATATGTGACAAAAAAACCATCATATTGTAAGTCGTAGTGTGACAAAAATGTGAATTTTTAAAATCCTTGAAAATGAAGAGAAATATTTTAAACAGTATTTTAAACAGCCCCGAGTTACAGCGGCATAAGGAATGAAAATATATTAGTGCATAGCAAAACGGTAAATTCTGTCACGAAAGGGGGGGGGGGGCATAATATATATAGTGCACGATACAAGCATTAATAAACTAAATTTTCATGCTATATTTTATCAATTTGATGTCTAAGACAGTGAAAGTATACTTTTTTCATGATTTCAATTTTATATAGCATTGCAATTTAATATAATAATCCTTCACTGATTGTTATTATTATAAAAGTGTTTCTTGGGAAAATGGTACGTGCTGGAGCAATTTGGATAACATATTTAGAATTAGGAGTATTAAATCTGTACACTTTACATATTTAGTTTGCACGGAGGATTTTTTTTTTTTTTTTTTTTTTTCCAATTAATGGTATTCGAAACACTTCTGTGTTTTCAAACTAAAAATTTTCTATTACAGTTAGGTCAGCAGCTTTTAATGAGCACGTAGAAGGAGTCTTCAGAGTTTAGTCATATATGCATTTCTTGCTTTATAATTTGCATTCAAGTCATATTTTTGCCGTTTGGTGTTTAACTATTTTAAGTAACTATTTTTTCAAAAATTCTACATTTTTCAGACTTTTTAAATAAAATTAACATTTTCCGAAAATAAAAGAAATATACAAAATTTTTGCAAAACCTATGATATAATTAATTATTCGTATTTCAAATTTGTATTTTAGAGATATGACTTAAAAAAAAAAAAAAAAAAAAAAAAAAAAAGTTATTTTACAAATTGTTTCATTTTACAGAAAACGTGTGAAACAAACTTTACTTTAAAGAAAGGGGGGTGGGGGTTCATTATTACCATTAAATTGATTTTCACACATTTTAAAAATTTAAACAATGTTTTATCTAATAAACTCTAATTATGATTATTATTATTATTATTATTATTTAGAAAAAAGAAACTTTACAATACAATTTAACATAAATATTTGGTACTGATAAAAAGAAAAGGTAAAATACATCGGAAAATCCTTCAAATAGAAAATTTTAAATAAAGACACCCTCATTGCGCATTTAAGTTCCAAATCTATACAAAAACAAATAAGCAGTAAAGAACCATCTGCTCTGTAATTGTCTGCGTGAGATATAACCACAGAAAAATAAATACGGAAGACGCGGGAAGCCGGAAAGTTGCTTGACTGTTTCGAACATCGCCACTTGTACAACAGTTTTTTTAAGATAAGAGAATGAAGGCCACCATTTTAGGATACACGGATATTATTATAGAAACATAAACGTAAGTCTTATTTAATTTAAATCTTTTATTCCTAATGTGTTATGAGTTAAATAGTTTTATGTTATATTAATAAGAGACTGATCTGGAATTGTTTTTAGTAAGACTGATTTATGATTACATTCATAGGGAAATTAATGAAAACATTAATTTTCAGTTACTTGAGATTGAAAATGTGTTGAAACAATGATTTGGAGTTTTTTTTGCATCTTACTGTTTTCTGAATACTAACACTTATAGATTATATAGATATTCGATTATTATGGTATTACGAAATTGTTTCAGATTAGAAATTAGCATTACACTGGGAAAATGTACTTTTGCATATTACAGTAGTGATACTTTTGAAAGAGTTTTCTTTTAATGCTAATAATATTTTAAAGTATTTTTTTAAATCCTAAATCTTCATACCAATGTTTTCAGATTTAACATTTGTCAAAATTATAAAATAATAGGAATTACTTATAACATATGGAAAGATTTTTGAGATATTGTTAAATCTAATAATGCATTTAATTCATCTATAGTAGTTTGTTGTTGTTTAATAGTACAACCATAGCTGCCAACTTGTACGGATTTTTGCTACCACTAATATTTAATATAAAATTTTGGCTTATTGAATCGCCGAATCGCAGTGAATGTTGATAATTAAATGAGGCAGAAATTTCTGTTACATTTTAGTGGTAGAAAAAATCTGTACAAGTTGGCAGCTATGGTACAACTATAAATACTAATTATTATTTTTAGTGTTTTTCAAATTCGCATATTTATTTTTTTAAATTGTATGTAAGCATTTTTTTTCTGTTTGTGATTTTAATCAAACATTTAATTATAGACATTTTAAATTGATTATTAAATTTTCTTCTATTATAAACTCATTTTCTACGTTTATGATACACGTATTATTGGCACTAAAAAGTAAAATATGATATTTAAGCATTGATATAAAGTGTTTTTCATGCCTGATAGGAAGTTATAGATTAAACTGCTTTAGTACATATTTTTTTAAGTTCATATAATACAGGATACATAATATAGGACACAAGTTGAAAAGTGCTTATGACTTCGGTTTGTCTCTCCGTCTGTCCGTCTAGCAGTCTGTCCGCACTCTAACTCTCGAAAATATACTCGGATTGCCCTGAAATTTTTGGATGTTATTGACGTTTACCATAGCACGGTCCCTATTTGTAATAAAGTTTGTAACATGTTTATTTCATTTACAAGACAGCCAAAAGTATTCCGTTACATTACGGCCTATGGGAAAAAAATCGTTTTAAATGATTTTTAATGATTTTACGCACGCTTTCAAACAGAATAAAATTGATATGCATTTATGAAGCGCACTAAAATATGCATTCTGTTGACTATGCAATGCAAAGAATAGTTATTATTCATTTACAGGGCTAAAAAAGGAATTCCAATGCATAATGAGATAGGGGTAAAGGGAATTATTTGCTGCGTACTTTAATTATGTTAATATGTTTCATATATAATGAAACTGATATATGTCGCTGAGGTTTACATACTATAAATTGTATAAACTGTATAATACGAATAATACGTATATAGAATTTACAGGGACACATTATATAAAATATTTCAGATACTATATTGTATCCGAAGTATTGTACATTAGCGATGATGGCTGGAAATGCATTTTTAATTATGGTATGCGCTTTTATGATTCACTATATTTATGCATAGTATATGGTGTATATAAATGCTATAATTCCTATACAGGGCTACACAAAAGTATTCGTAAGGGTTACTGTGTATGGACGCAAATTGCTTAAAGGTTGTTTTTAAATGAGTTATGCTTTTTTTCGCTGAACTGCATTTAATTTACTAAGAAATGTTTGTAGAATATAGATAAAATGACATATAGGGTCACGTAAAGAATTGGATACATGGCCGTCTATAAATTATAATTTCTGGAAATGTGATTTCAGCAGTTTTAAGAGTGTCTTAGTTTGAATTAAATTTTAACTGAATAGTGGCGTGTAATAAAGATTCTAGGTAAACTAGAGGGTTGTACAAAAGTATTCAAGTATGTTTCCATGTAATAGTATAAATTGCTGAAAGAGAATTTCAAACTGTTAGGCGTTTTCTTGCTAAACTAAATTTTAATATTATATAGTATATATACGCTGAAAAAAATGGGTACTCAAAATTGAGTAAAAAGTACACAATTTTAAATGCGTCACATTCTCAAAATTGCTCCGATACAAATGTACTCAAATTTGAGAAACAAATGTACTAATTTTTTATTCCATGGTTGTGATCATATATGAATCGTTGTGTACTGTCCCCCCCCCCCGCAAAAAAAAGTAAAAATGTACTGACATTTATTTCCCGTTCAAAGTTATTAACAAGAAACGTTTAATTGATTATTTATTAACAAAAATAGCAAAATTCTTAACAAAATACTCAAATCGAATATTTTTATCACAAGAGCAATATTTCCAAGCACTTTAAACCATTTTAAAATATTGTGCATAATTTAATATTTACAGTAATGAACATCATTTATGCCGCCAAAATGAAATGAACCATTACATAGGGTAAAAAATTATTCGTTTGTTTGGGTTTGATAACATGTGATGTTTCAAAATAGAGAAAGCATAGGTTCATTTTTTATCCAAAAATATTCAATTCGATATGAGTACATCAGTTTACTCATTTTTGAGTACTTGATTTTTTTCAGTGTATCGACCTACAGATCAAATGCAGGGCTGTTCAAAAGAATTGGAAAACATATTTGGCTATGGACGATAACTGCTGAAATCAGTTTTTCAAATGTTTTATGCGTTTTCTAAAATGTTTACTTAGTTATCTTATTTACGTTATTTCCCTAAATTACGATATCTTGTTAAAGCATTCAGGAACTGTTGGAAAGTATTTTATAATCTATGCTTAACGCATGATTTTTCTTACTTGTTTTTTCTATTTCCCAGATCAGTCTTTTCCTATAAAAAATACCAAATCTATTTAGCTCATATTAAAAAAATACAATATACACGGGAATAAAAAATTTAAATAAATATTGCTTACCATACCGTTTTATAAACAATAGTTGTATTAATATCCGTTAGACTCCATGTTCGTATTTAATAAAGCAATAAAAAAATCACAACACATTAAAAAACTTACACATTCTAAATATCAAGCTTGAACTCAATATCAAGTTTAGAACTTAATAAAAAAATATGTCAGTTGATAAGCATTGTTTTTTAAATGGAGAAATAAAAAATGTTTTAGAAGAATAGGGCTCCAAAATAGCGATATTTTGCTAAGAAGTATGGTAAAAAGATAAAATTTTATATTTACAACCAAAGTTTACTTTAAAATTCATCGCAGTATTAATACTTAGACATTTTTCCAGAGAGAAACATTCGCCTTATATACAATATTTCAAATGAAAACCAAATTTCAAATTAATTGCTTAAAAGGCGCAAAGGCCAACATAGTGAAAAAGATTCCATGTCGGAACTCGAAACCAGGCCGTCAGTATAGCACACTGACATTCTACCGACTAAACCACATCGAACGACACCCAGCCTGTAAAACTTCTCACTATTACATGTTGGCAAGGCTACAAACGCAGCACAAGATGGAATATTTATCGTGAGCCACCGACATGGGGTAAACACGAAACTTTATTAAATTCAGCATCGATTGAAACTATATTAATACTTGGAAATTTTTCCAGTGAGAAACCTTCGCATTGCATACAATATTTCAAATTAAAATTGCCTTTTAAGCAATTAATTTGAAATTTGTTTTCATTTCAAATACTGTAAGCAAGGCGAATGGTTCTCTCTGGAAAAATTTTCCAAGTATTAATATAGTTTCAATCGATGCTGGATTTAATTAAGTTTCGTGTTTGCCCCATGTCGGTGGTTCACGATAAATATTCCATCTTGTTCTGCGTTTGTAGCCTTGTCAACATGTAATAGTGAGACATTTTCTAGGCTGGGTATCGTTCCATGTGGTTTTGTCGGTAGAATGTCAGTGCGCTATACTGATGGCCCGGGTTCGAGTCCCAGCATGGAACCTTTTTCACTATGTTCGCCTTTGCGCCTTTTAAGCAATTAATTTGAAATTTGATTTTCATTTCAAATCATCATAGTGTTTATGACAAGTTCGTCACAAATGACACATATTTCACAAATTGGTCACAGTGTGACTTTCGTCACAGGTTCGTCACAAAGTTAATGCCAAAATAGTCACAAATGACACACTTTTCACAAATTTGTCACACCGTGACTTCACAGAGTGGTCACAATGTGACGTCACAAACGACCTCTAAAACGGCCATTACGACTTCGCATTGTAGTGACTATGACGTGACATCGACCTCACGTGACGTCACATCGACGGTCACAAAATCATAGCATAACTTCACAACGACGTTGCCGTGACGTCACCATGCCTTACGGGCAGTGTCATCCAAACCTTGTTACTGGATTTTTACTCTACCAGAAGTGACTTTTTATGTTAGAAATAGCGAGAATTTTTGTATTTAGTGATGACTAGTAAAGGTAATTTTTCTGTCCCAGAACCATTTTCTTCGACAAGCACATTTAAACGTCCTTTACTTAACTTTCCACAGAAACATGCTAAGATTACCCCTTAAACATCATTGTCTTTTTAGGAAAACATTTGTAAAAATCTCCCATTTCATCCATATTGTAAACGTCGTCCGCACTATAGCCTGTAAGAAGTTTGGGTAATGAAACTGTCTTCGATTCATCACACAGCGTATCAGACACATCTTTTGCTTCAGTGTTTAATGTCGGAAACACAATGTTGTGTCTGGCTTTAAATTTTCCCAGTCATCCCGTGCTTGCAGGGAATCCCTCCACATTCAACAATTTTGTGAAATCCAAAGCATTCTCATGTAATATCGTACCACTTAAAGGAATTACACTCTTCTGTGTACTGCAAGATGTAAACCAGTTTACGAGGTCTGTTTCGATATCTTGGAAGGCACACGTATTCATCCTTTTTGCACTTTGGGTTGACACTTGACTTACGTCTTTCGAAAATGCGTTCTTTATCTTTGAATATGGTAGACAGAGTGTTGCCAGGGATACCATATTTCAGGGCTAGATCTTTTTCATTAAATTAGGATTGTTTTCAATATCTTTTATCAAATTTACTTTTTGTTCTAAAGTGAGAATTTCTAATTTCCGCTTCGACATTTTAAAAAAACCCCACTAAAAATGTATCACGATGTGAAAGCAATAAACATTAAAATGACAAGACTCAACATTAAAACAAAGAACCCGAATGAAATCTCAATAATGGAATCGAAAGATAAAAAAAAAAAAAAATTCTCCCATAAAAGCATGAGAAATTTGGCAAATTAGAATACACTAAGCCACTTGAGGGTTGAGAAAAGGGAATACGTAAAGGAGAAATGAATGGGAGAGGGGAACCAATTGCCACCGAAATTGCAAACTCGCAGACTCTTCTCACTGTCCAAAGTGGAAAATAAAAATAGCATCCTTCAAAGGCCGCGAAGGAGTTCAGAAAAGTTTTATCTAACAGAAAGTGTCAGCATTTTTGAGCTGTGGCTGAAAAATTAAGAAATTAATCCAATTACTGTTATTTGTCTTTCTGAAAAAAAAATCGACTTAAAAGATGTACACTTCGACAAAACGAGAAAGTTTAACATTGATTTGTAATAAAGAGGTCGGGACTTCGTGAAAACTTCGACGTAAATGAATATTCGACTTATCAGGCTTCGACTTATCGAAAATTCACTGTATATATATCTTAAACTATAATGCGAGCAAAAATTGTGTGTGTGGGTGTATGTAAATTTTATTTTGAAAACGGCTCAAACGATTTTGATTAAATTTTGCACCCTACCGTTTTCGGGCACGAAAAGACCATTGGGATGGGTCTCGTATTCGAGAAAATTCGATTAGTGGGTCATTTTGCGTCATAATGAGTCAGGGTCAAGCTAATTATATCTAGAGAACGGCTCAATCGATTTTGACTAAATTTTGTATTTAACCATTTTCGAGCACGAAAAGACCATTGGGATGGGTCTCGTGTTCGAGAAAATTTTATTAGTGGGTCATTTTGGGTCATAATGGGTCAGGGTCAAGCTAATTATTTCTAAAGAACGGCTCAATCGATTTTGACTAAATTTTGTATCTAACCATTTTCGGGCACGAAAAGACTATTGTGATGGGTCACGTGTTCGAAAAAATTCGATTAGTGGGTCATTTTTGGGTCACTGTGGGTCAAGCTATTCTTATCTAAAAAACGGCTCTAACGATTTTTCACTAAACTCTATATTCTACAGTTTTGGATTACGAGAAGACCATTGGGTTAAATCACATGTTCGAAAAAATTCGATTAGTGGGTCATTTTTGGGTCACTGTGGGTCTAGCTAAGTTTATCTAGATAACGGCTCTAACGATTTTGACGAAATTTTGCCCCCTACTGTTTTCGGACACGAAAACACCATTGGGATGAGTCTTGTGTTTGAGAAAATTCGATTAGTGGGTCATTTTGGGTCTTAATGGGTCAGGGTCAAGCTAATTATATCTAGAGAACGGCTCAATCGATTTTGACTAAATTTTGTATCTCACCATTTTCGGGCACGAAAAGATCATTGGGATGGGTCTCGTGTTCGAGAAAATTCGATTAGTGGGTCATTATGAGTCATAATGGGTCAGGGTCAAGCTAATTATTTCTAAAGAACGGCTCAATCGATTTTGACTAAATTTTGTATCTAACCATTTTCGGGCACGAAAAGACCATTGTGATGGGTCACGTGTTCGAAAAAATTCGATTAGTGGGTCATTTTTGGGTCACTGTGGATCAAGCTATTTTTATCTAAAAACGGCTCTAACGATTTTCAGTAAATTCTATATTCTACAGTTTTGGATTACGAGAAGACCATTGGGCTAAATCACATGTTCGAGAAAATTCGATTAGTGGGTCTTTTTTGGGTCAACGTGGGTCAAGCTATGTTTATCTAGATAACGGCTCTAACGATTTTGACGAAATTTTGCACCCTTCTGTTTTCGGACACGAAAAGACCATTGGGATGGGTCTCGTGTTCGAGAAAATTCGATTAGTGGGTCATTTTGGGTCATAATGGGTGAGAGTCAAGCTAATTATATCTAGAGAACGGCTCCATCAATTTTGACTAAATTTTGTATTTAACCATTTTCGGGCACGAAAAGATCATTGGGATGGGTCACGTTTTCGACAAAATTCGATTAGTGCTTCATTATGGGTCAAGGTCAAGCTAATTATATCTAAAAAACGGCTCAAGACATTTTCACAAAATTTTTTAATATACCGCCGTTTCTGGTCATTAGATGACCATTGGGCTAAGTCACATGTTCGAGAAAATTCTATTAGTGGGTCATTTTGGGTCACAATGGGCCAGGGTCAAACTAATTGAATCTAACAATATGAGCAAAACATTTTGACCAAATTTTATATTATACCGTTTCTGGGCATGAGAGTAGAATTGGGCTAAGTCACATGTTCGAGAAAATTCGATTAATGGGTCATTTTGGGTCACAATGGGTCAGAGTCCAGCTAATTGTATCTAAAAAACGGCTTAAACGATTTTGACTAAATTTTGTATTCTATCGTTTTCGGGCTCGAGAAGACCATTGGGCAGGGTCGCATGTTCAAGAAAATTCAATCAATGGATCATTTTGGGTCCTAATGGATCAGGATCAAGCTAACTGTATCTAAAAAACGGCTGAAAAGATTTTGACAAAACTTTGCACTACACCGTTTCTGGACAAGATAAAACCATTGGGCTGGGTCGCATGCTCAAGAAAATTCTATTAGTGGATCAATTTGGTGATAATGGATCGGGGTCAAGCTAAGGGCATCTCAAAATAGTTTAAACAATTTTGACAATTTTTTTTGTTATACCGTTTCACAGTACAAAAATGCAATTGAATAGCTCACATGTTCGATAAATTTCGGTTAGTGGGTTTTTGAATCAACGTGGGTCAAGCTTATTTTATCTAGAAAACAACTAACGATTTTCACTAAATTTTGTATTCAATCGTTTTCAGGCTCGAGAAGAGCATTGTGTTAGGTGTTTAGCATTGAGTAGCTCGGTCATTCCTGCTAGTGTATTGTAACGCGCAAAAACTCAATATGCAACGATGCAGCATCATTTCACTTACCAAAAATATGGCTCGAGCTACTCAATGATTATGAAAATAAATATAAAATAAACATCCAAGTAAAATAAAAAATAACGTGCATACTATGAAAGAATAAGTGGGAAACTGAATGATGGCGTGTCCTAGACAGTATAAATTTAGAATATCTTTATTCATTTGTTTTGAAAATGACTCGAGGTGAGTCGAAATATGTCAAGAAATAAATGTATAATAATAAACATATAATCGAAATAAACGTATTTTTACTGGCTTTAAATTTTTAATTCACACCTTTTAGCGTTTGATATTAATATATTCACACATTTCTTTTAATTTGAGGCTATAATAGCAATGTTAAAAAAGTAGTAATATATAGCAAAGCTGTCCCACACGTGACACGGAATTGTCCTATAACTCATTTCTGATATTATATTGTGCGCAAAAAATAAACAAGAAAGTGAAAGTGGAATAATAAAATAGAAACATCTTCAAACATCTGCAACAACAATCTAGTTTAATAAAGATCGAGTAAATTTAAACTGTAATAAATTTAAAATACATGTGTTTCCTGACACTATGATTAGTTTGTACTCCAATTGTTTTGAAATAAAGGCTACAAACAAAACCATGTCGTATAAAATTGTTCTGTGTGTGTTGAGGTTTATGGGAAGAGTTTAGAATTCAAGATCTGGTATAAAATGGTTGGATCATATACGCATGAAACGGATTGAGTAACTTTTTCTTTCCTAGTGTCAAGTGAACTAACAATGTGAATGATAGTGTTACTATTTGTTGTGATTACATTGGTAAGTTATTAATTGCAGTAAAACTTTCATTATGTGTCAATAGTGGCGTAACAATTTAAAAATTACGGGAGGAACTCACATAGCAAATTAGAATAAGTCGTATAATTTGAATTATCAGTAAGGAATAACATATTTTTGAGAATAAACTCTTAAACTAATTATTAATATCATTATTAAAAAATCAACAGTTTAATTAGTTTACATAGAAGACTTACTAAACGAAAAGTTCTAGAGATCGATTATCAAATTATTAGTAGTCAATTTAGAATAGTTAACCCTTAAATGCCTGATATTTCAAAAATCATTGAAATAATGTTTTTCGGTGTTCATTTTTTAAATAAATCATGGGAAAAATACTTAAAAAAATCATATTTTGTTTAAAGTATGGTTTACGGCTAAAAAACAGTTTGTTACTAATCGGCAATACTGGTCTTTAATTGAAAAAAATAATTTTCTTTGATAAAATTCTATAATGTTAAACACACAAGAATTTTAGGAACTATAATAAGAAATAAAATTTACTTGCTCACTGCAGAACAAAATAGGTTATTTCGCAACCTTCCAAATCAAACAAAAAGAACGAGTAGCAACAATTGAAAAAGTAAATCTATCTTTATTCTTAAACAGCACAAGTG
The DNA here is from genome assembly GCA_963932465.1 of Maratus speciosus. NCBI lineage: Eukaryota > Metazoa > Arthropoda > Arachnida > Araneae > Salticidae > Maratus > Maratus speciosus. The sequence continues at coordinate 195,489,957 of OZ010798.1, read as the reverse complement.
TTGCCATCTACATGTTGAAAATCGATTTAATAATAATTTCAGAATGTATTTTATTGGCAACATTAGGCATTATAGCTTCAATATTATTCTAATAGTATTTTAGAGCCTAAATTGTAAATGTTACCGAAAAGCAACACCCGGCATTTAAGGGTTAAGTAGTCAATTTTGAATAAGTCCTGTAATTGGAATTATCAGTAAGGAATAAAATATTTTTGAGAATAACTCCTTGAGGGGCCCTGGTATTTTTATGAAACCACTTAATTTAAATTCCCAGATGACACAATGGCACCAGAATTTTAGTAAAAAAAAATTCCGTTTATTATATATGCGAAATATAGATTTTTCGTATTTAGAAATAAATTTGTTTTCAAATTCGGTGTCGTAAATTAATTTCAACGTTTTAGCAATGAAATTGCTTTGCCCCTGAAAGGGATAACCCCTTAAACTAATTAATTATATCATTAGTATTACAAATTCGAAAATTTAATTAGTTTAGATAGAAGACTTAATAAATCAAAAATTCTAGAGATCGATTATCAAATTATTAGTTGTCAATTTAAAATCGTTAAGCAGTAAATTTCGAATAAGTTGTATAATTATAATTATCAGTAAAGAATAAAATATTTTTTAGAATAACCGCTTAAACTAATTATTAATATCATTAGTATTACAAAATCACCAAATTAATTAGTTTAGATAGAAGACTTAATAAATGAAAAATTCTAGAGATCTATTATTAAATTATTAGTAGCGAATTTAGAATCGTTAAGAAGTCAATTTCGAATAAGTCGTGTCATTAGAATTATCAGTAATGAATAAAATATTTTTGAGAATAATTAAGAAGTCGAAAATACGCAATATGAATTTTAAAAAGTTGACCGTTTTACTTAAAAAGGCGACAAAGATAATAATAATATAGATGTTACAAGCTAAAAATATACATTTTATTTAAATTTCCTGCTCCTTTCAGCCTGCAATCCCGTGGCCATTGTCAGGGAATATTTTTATTAACGGCTTTTCTATTCCATTCAAATACGTCACTTCGTTTGAAATGGGAAGTCTGTGTAATTATTAGGGTAAGTTGGAAGTAGAAGTAGCAGGGACTTGGACTGAACTTATGCAGAGAAAAAATATTTAACAGCCGTTCCATTTATTTTATCACGCCACTTTGTTCAGATACGTTACTTTCATTTTAAATGCGTAGGTAGACAGTAGTAGAAGTAGCAGTGTTTCGGGTTAACTTGCGTATATGAAAATATTTAACTGCCGTAGCCTTCATTTTAATACTTCACTCTGTTCATATACATCACTTCGTTTTTAAATCGGAAGTAGTAGAAGGAGCTTCAAATTAAAAGTATGTAGAGGAAACTTACTTATATAAAACGTACAAGAGGAAAGTCCTCTACTATCGAAGCTCCTTCTACTACATCACATTTTAAAAAAGAAATACAGTTTGTCAAATGTGAAATTGGAATTTCACACCCATAAAAGCATAATCAATATTTCAGAAATGAATTTATTGCATATTCTGTACATTTCGATCAGTCTTCAGTAGTTTAAAGAAAAAAAAATTATATCACAGATATATTGAAAATTGTTATGTGGTTGGGTTGGGACATTTTAAACTCAAATTTATTTTTGAAGCTTAATAATTTACAATTTGAGACACTTTTTAACTTACATAAACTTCAAGAAAAATATTATATGATCGTTATAAATCATCGACAAATAAAATGGGAAAATCACTGATGTACTAAAAAAGGACATAAAAAGAAATACAATTTGTCAAATATGAAATTTGAATTTCACACACATAAAAGTATAATCAATGTTTCAGAACTGAATTTATTGTATATTTGTACATTTCTATTAGTCTTCAGCAGTTTGAAAAAATATATGGGTGAAACAGAAAAATTATGTCCTTTTCATGTCCACAATTAGAATACTTTTTTTTTCTAGGTAAAATGGGAAAGAACTCTTTTAATTTTTTTGTTTCCATTAAAGCAATCAATAAGGACTTCATTAGTAAAAAAAATGTTTAAAAAAATATTTTTTTATTTAAATTATCCATTTTTATTCATCTTGTCTAACAAAACAGTCTGTCCGGATAACTGTAGGCATAGTTTTCAATTTAGAAAAAGTAAAATAAAAGTAAAAAAAGAAATAATATTTAACTATTAAAATTAATTTATTATTAAAATTAATATTTTAAATATTATTACTTAAAAAAGTAATAATATTTAAAATAATATTTTTATTATTATTAAAATTAATATTTTAAATATTATTACTTAAAAAAGTAATAATATTTAAAATTATATTTTTAACTGGTTTTATGTAATCATAAAACCTACTATTTTAACTAGTTAGGCTCAAAACACTAAAATATTTATTTTTTTATTATTATATTTTAAGATTAAATTTTGCCCACTGAAATGGTAACCTCTGTTACTGTAACTTTTCTTACCAAAGAAATGACTTCCATTGTCCCCAACAGGAGGTACTACTGCGCTTACTTGTAGGTAAAAATATTAGAAAAGATATGCTACAGCCATTTTGAATTTGTCCGGCACATATATGGTCAGTAAGCTGAAACGTCTGAATTCCAGATTAGTGTGTTTTCTATTTGTAACCTATGTTACATAAATTTAAAATTTAATATTATCATTTTAATTAAAGTTTTATTTTTATTATATGAAATTAAGTTAACTTAATATAAATAAATGTAAGATTTACCTATTTTTATAAAACTATAGAAAATACAATTTCTTTCTTTGTTAAATGCTATCTGTAATTTCTGTTACTACATATTTGTAACAGATCTAGATAAATTAACAAAAATCTAGTTCAGAGTTCATATACATAATAAAAATCCATCAAAGTACTTCAGTAGAGTTATTGTTTTTAGATTAATGTAAATACACTTCTACCGTCTAATTTGTGTTGCTCAATGTAACTTCTGTTACAAAAATGCAACATCTGTTACTATATATAATTTCTCTTACTCGCACTTTTTTCTATATTCTTCTTGTTGTATATGAATAGCTTTCAAAAAATGTTCCCAAAACATCAAAAGGCATCTGTTCTTTCACTATACTAAAACTATTTAACCACTTAGAAATATATTTACTGCAGGGAATTGAAAATTTTGGCTAGAATGTTGAATACAAGTAACAGAGGTTACATATTGTTATATATATTAATCCCTATTATTATATTCTTTTGAATATAAAACCACATATTGAAGTCTAGTACACTAACCATGATATAATATACTAGAAATAATATTTTGATAGGAATAAAAATGTTGTAAATTGAGTAGATGTTGTCCAGTACAATATTCAACTTCAACCCTGTCATGGGCAAGGTACTGCTATTCGTAAAATGCAGAAATGAATGAAAGACACCAGAATTTACAAACAAATTTATTTCAAAATAAGCAAAAGCTTTTGTTAACGTACTTAATAAAATGAAATTTTTCATTGCAATACTCTGGTGCCTATGTGGCATTTGGGAATTAAAATTAAGTAAGGGGTTAAGCCACTTTCAGGTGACTATATTTTTATCCTAATTATGAATTTAGCTATGCTGGAAATGATTTTAAATAGGTTGTATACATATAAACACAGAAAAAATTATATTTGGTGAAACTGAATACTTAAAACGAACATAAAAATAGGGAAAAGGACATACAATTTTTTTTACCCATATCACAGATAAATTGAAAATTCTTATGTAATTGCGTTGGGACATCTTAAACTCGAATTTACTTTTGAAGATTAATAATTTACTAGTCGAAACGCGCCGAATTCGACGAATGAAAATGTTTAAAAGAACTGGCTGATTGAATTTATAAAAAAATTTACAATTAATAGTCAATCTTATATTGGCTGCATTCCTAAAACAAATATTATTTACAACTAAAGTTTAATTTCTACTTTTAAAATTATTCAAAATTAAATTTAATTCCTATAGGTAATCAGTTACATGCAATTAAGATAATGAAATTATGAAGTTAACAATTGAGGCTTTGATCTTTAGTGTTACGTAATAAAAAATCAACGAAAATTGCACCACTATGACAGGATTACAATTTTTTTTTCAACAAAATCTAAAAATAACGTCGTTTTCGCCGTAGAAAAATTTACATGCATTCTTTTCATATTCATATTAACTATTTAAAAAATATTTTAACGTGCCATAGATTATTAACCCTTTATCTACTGGCGGTACTTATAAGTACCATTAAAATAACTTGTTATAAGATTCATTTAATACATCGATTTGTAGTAATACAGTTTAGAATGAGTTATAGATACATTACTTTATCTTGTTCCAAAGCCATTATTTTTTACACAAAATAAAAAATATTTTTAAAAGGATGATTTCTTTTGCCTTTGCATCTTTTCAGCTTTCTTAGCGTTGGGGGGGGGGGGATTTTTCAATTCGGAAATATTTCTATATTTCTATTGTAAGGACATTATACATTTAAATTTCCTAATTCTACAAAATACTAAGAAAAATATTTAAAATAAAAGATTTGAGTGTGGGTTATAAACATTGCACAAAATCCCTATAAATTCAAATTTAATTATTCCTTCTCAATCCTTCTAAAATGTATTAAATGATTACGTAAATCTTCTAATGTAGTTTCAAAAATTCACGAAAAATGCTTTAGAAGATGAAATTTTCATGAATTCATAATTCAATACATAAAGGGTTAATCAATATATCCCAGAGCTTGTTATCATATTTGCCAGTTACAATTTTGCATCTCAGCATTCAAACTCCTGACTTGAGGTTCTAATCTGAGTGCCGTCGAAATCCAGAAATTTATGCCTCTTTAGATGTATTCGTAATGAAATATTTAATTTTATCAAAGTAAATACTCATTTCTTTTTTAGAATTCCGTATTTAAAAAGTAAAAACGGAGCCATTATAAGATCACACCTGTGCCTGTCTCTCTGTCTGTCACAGCCATTTTACTCGTAAACTATGAGACGCGGAAAGTTCAATTTGGGTGAAGTAATAAAGACTATTGACCCATATATTTGCAGATTATTAAAAATTCACAAATATATTTAGAAAAAATGCGGACGGGCAAATTAAGTTACCAGAAAGAAAATCTTTTCTTTGTATATCGTGTGAAAGCTTTCGTAACGCTGAATTCAAAAACCGAACTCCTTTTTTTTATTTTTAGATCTAACATTTTAATTTTGTTTAAAGGAACATGTTCTCTCTATACTACCTCAAATTCAGTGTAATGTTCAGTTTTATTTGTAATTTATAATAGCCAGGAAAATGACACAATAAAAGTCTACTCAATTTTTACAAAGCCTTTAAACACATTATTTTCAAAGAAATATCTAAAAGATCTTGCAGGTAGCAATGATTTTACTACTTCTGACTTGAACTATGTCAAGAACAACAATAATTACTCTGCAGCGCCATCTTTATAACGAATAAAGAACTAAAATGAGCAGGTCATGAAAATGACATTAATTTCCAGTGGCAATCATATTTTAATTAAGGAAAATTATTTGTAAAATACAGAACTTGTTACCTTCCTCATATATGTGTTATATAAGGTATAATTATTAATAAAAAAACTAGAAAAAGATATTTGTACAGTATAGCAAAAAGCCTTTTACTTTGCACACATCACAGTGTGACATGCCATGAAAAGACAAACTGAAAGTTTAAGTCTTCCAATTGCTTTATTTTTGTGTTATTATGCATATAATATCTCTTGAAAATACTTCTAAGAATATGTTTAATTAGAATGTAAAAAAGAAAATTGCATTATATAACATTAAATAGAAATTTTATTGTGCGATCTGCCATTTTCGTATTTTGTTATATTGTCCCCTAAAGGAACAATTTGGAAAACACACATAACGCATTTGAATTCCTGATTTCCATTATTACCATGAATAATCGGTAAAATATACGATTTTTTTTGCAGTCCTTATATGATATACACATATATATATGCATTATGCTAAAAGTTAGTATAGTTAAACGCATAGCACAGTTGAATATTTCCACTCAGTAATTTCAGCCAATAAACGGATGTTGTTGCGAACTTTTGCGCGGCACTTGCATATGATCTGTAGAATTTGTACACGCTAAGTAATATTTGGAAAATAATTAAATTAAAAAACTCCTACCGCAACTGAAAATGCACTTCCAGTAATTATAGTTTGTAGACTTCAGTAGTTCAATAATTGCTCATTTTTTTCTATAACTAAACCCTTTTGTGTTTCCCTGTAAATAAACGATAAGTTCTATTCACACCTAATTCTACAGTACGAACCTTGTAGTACATCTCAGTGATATATATCAATTTCAATATGTTTAAAATACTGCAATGTCATTAAAGTACACGGCAAACGATTATTCACCAATAGACCGTAATGTAACGAAATTATTTTGAGTTTCCCTGTAAAGGAACCGAAAGCACTACACACTTCATTTTCAATACCGAACATGCCATGGTAAACCCCAATAACATATATCCATTTCATAGCAATCTAACTATATTTACTGAATTGGAGCACGGACAGACGAACAGGCAAACCGAATTCATAAACACTTTTCATCTATGTTGAAAAATTTAAAAAATAGGGATCACTTGGAAAGTTTTATGAGTGAAAGTCAGTAAGTATGTCACAAATCGATATAACAGGCCCGAAATTAGTAGTAAATTGTTTCCAAATATGCCAATAGGTGGCAGCACTATCCAACTGTAAGATGTCAATTTCGAATTTATGAGACAACAGTTGTACAAGATGAGTCGGGACGTTCAAAAGTTGTTGACAAAGAACGAAGTGGTCGTCCTGTTGAGGTTGCAACAGAAGACACAGTGCGGAAGGTTGAGGAACTGGTTAGAGCTGACAGACGACCAACAATAGGCAGTATTAGCCACTGCTACAGTGTGTTCACATGGTTTAGCCTACAGCCGACTGATGCAGACGTTGAATGTGAGGTACACAGATGGCTGAGAGCGGAGTCCAAAGACTTTTATGCAGCAGGTATGAAAAAACTCATAAAGAGATGGAACAAACGTATCGATGTAAATGACGATTATATAAAGAAATAAACATGCCTTTTAAGTATGTATCTTGGTTTCCTTTTTTTTATTGACTTTTGTGACCTACTTACTGACTTGCTCTCGTACTTTATTAGAAATAGTTACTTTCATTAAAAAAAGTTTGATATTTCGCGATTTTTCTCCATGCTTCTGATTTTTGTTATTGTTTTAAAGGCAGCTGAAATTAATCTGAAGATGGATCTAGTAGTTTTGTCCATATTTCTGCTGAGTACATTAAAAAATATCCGTGGAGATAACACCACAGAAGTAAGACAAATTGCTTTTATTTTTTCTTAAATAAAGTGTTTGCTAACATAGTAAGTAAATGTTTTGGTACAGTACAACCGCCCTCAGAAAAAAATAAATGCTATACGACTCTGGTTTCCTATTAAAAAAATATTGCAGTAACGCTCTATCAACTTTTAAGTCACATTTTATATGTTTAAAAAGTAATAGCATATATGAGTGGCTCAGAACCATAGTAGATCAAGTCCATTTGGAAACTAGTCGGATATGGCAATCCCAAAACTTTTTTCTATCTCATACATGTTAATACTTCCTGAAAAATGAGCATATCAAAGCCACCGGTTAGGTGATTTACGCCAAAATCTAATCAGCAACAACTTATGTCAAGTTCTAACTCATTCTGAAGTTTGATGAAAATCCGTGCATTAGTTTTTGAGATAGCACTATTGCGGAAATCGTAAAAAAATTTGCATAGCAGGGCCACCTTTTGGGCGATTTACTAAAAACACTAGTAAGGATAAATATATATCAACGGCAACTGAATCTAAAGTTTGATGAAAATTCATGAATTACTTCTTGAGATACGGTTATTGCGGAAATCGTGTTAAATGCAGCCTAGCAGCGCCACCTGTTGGCAGATTTACACCAAAAACAAAACACCATTAATTTATATCAGGAATTAACCGGTTGGTTGTGTTTATGACGGCCAATTATCAACACGAGGGATATAGGCCCTAAGTGGGGGAGTGCCCTCCGTGGGGGTCTTTCTAAGGGAACCTAACCCGTATTAACGCTTGGAAATCCAAGGTTCGAAGAAAACCACGAAAACTCCGAACGATTAGGCCGACGGGCGCGATTGGGTTCGAACCCAGCCCCTCCCGTCTACCAGCTTCGAGAGCAGAACCTCTCGGCCACTGGTGGGGCCAGGAATTAACCGATGAAAATTCTTACATTTGTTCTTGGGATAGAGCTATTGCAATAATCATTAATAACGCAGCATTGTAGCGCCACCTGTTGGGCGATTTACATAAAAAAATTATCAGTGCTAAATTATATCTAGCACTATTGGAATCTGAAGTTTTATAAAAATGCGTGCATTAGTTCTTGAAATAGAGCTATTGCGGAAATCGTGAAAATTACTGTATAGCAGCGTCACCTGTTGAGCGGTTTACACCAAAAACTAATCAGCACCAATTTATATCAGGGACCGACTAAATATAAATTTTTATTAAATTCCGTTTATTAGTTCTTGAGATAGAGCGCCCACAAAATTTGTGTCACACACAGACAGGCAGACAGACAAACATTTTCTAAAGACATGTTTTTCGGAATCTCTGACCCCTAAAACGTGTAAATACCAAAAGTCGAAAATTTTCACATATCCATTACTTTCTTCTCGTAAAGATAGAAGAAAGTAAAAAAATGAGATAGTCCATTGAGAACGTCTATAAAGTCTGTTTTATCCACTCCCACAGTGAACGAAGTCTGTTTTCACACACTTTCTCATGTATGTCAACTGCTTACAGACGCAGTTTACAGACGTATGTTATGTTGTTTTGTGACAAAAAAAAGTTAAAAACTAGAAAACAGGAATTCTTCTTTTTCAGAATTTAATGTCGCCCCCGATGAAAAAAAAAATATATATGTATATGAATATAGATAGTTCAGTTTTAAGACTGCAAACACGCGCTTTTATTTTATATAAAATGAAGTTATCCGCTTCCGCTAAAGAATTCCTCATTTACGATCCAGTCTTAAACAACGTCTACCGTAAAATAGGCATAAGACGTGACTATCGCCGAATAATACACGAATAAATAAAAAGAGATTTTGTCATTCAGGAAACTGGACAAAAAAATCGACTATCTCATGATTCATACACTGTAAAAAAAAATTTGTAAAGTTACTAAAATTTTTCTAGGAAACTGGGATTCCAGGAACTTTTTATGTAACGGCAACAAGAAAAATTCCTGTAACAGATGCTGTTACAGAAATTTTTGCTGTTGCCGTTACATAAATAGTTCCTGGAATCCCAGTTTCCGAGAAATAGGTTAGTAACTTTACAGATTTTTTTTTTTTACAGTGTATGCCTTCATTTGTTTGTAATATTAATATAGATACTTAAAATTAAATTAGTTTATAATAGCTCTATGTTTTATCAGAAATCTTTCATTTATCTTATAGTATAATGCGAGCAAAAATTGTGTGTGTGTGTATGTATGTAAATTTTATCTTAAAAACGGCTCTAACGATTTTGACGAAATTTTGTATTTTACCATTTTCGGGCACGAGAATACCAATGGGCTAGGTCACGTGTTCTAGAAAATTCGATTAGTGGGTCATTTTGGGTCAAGGTCAAGCTAATTATACCTAAAGAACGGCTCAATCGATTTTGATCAAATTTTATATCCAACCGTTTTTCGGCATGAGAAAACTATTGGGCTAGGTCACATGTTCGAGAAACTTCGATTAGTGGGTCATTTTTGGGAACTATGGGTCAAGTCAATTTTATCTAAAAAACGGCTCTTGCGATTTTAACTAAATTTTGTATTCTGTTGTTTTGGATTACGAGAAGATCAATGGGCTAAGTTACATACTAGAGAAAAATTGATTAGTGGGTCATTTTTGGGTCAAGAAAAGTTTATCTAGAAAATGGCTCTAACGATTTTGACGAAATTTTGTATTTTACCATTTCCGGGAACGAGAATACCATTGGGCTAGGTCACGTGTTCGAGAAAATTCGATTAGTGGGTCATTTTGGGTCATAATGGGTCAAGATCAAGCTAATTATATCTAAAAAATGACTCAATCGATTTTGACTATATTTTACATCCAATCGTTTTTCGACACGAGAAAACTATTGGGCTAGGTCACATGTTTGAGAAATTTTAATAAGATGGTCATTTTTTGGGTTCCTATGGGTCAAGCCAATTTTATCTAAAAAGCGGCTCTAACGATTTTGACGAAATTTTGTATTTTACCATTTCCGGGAACGAGAATACCATTGGGCTAGCTCACGTGTTCGAGAAAATTCGATTAGTGGGTCATTTTGGGTCATAATGGGTCAAGGTCAAGCTAATTATATCTAAAAAATGTCTCAATCGATTTTGACTATATTTTACATCCAATCGTTTTTCGGCACGAGAAAACTATTGGTCTAGGTCACATGTTTGAGAAATTTTAATAAGATGGTCATTTTTGGGTCCCTATGGGTCAAGCCAATTTTATCTAAAAAACGGCTCTAAGGATTTTGACTAAATTTTGTATTTTGTCGTTTTCGATTACGAGAATATCAATGGGATAAGTCACATATTAGAGAAAATTCGATTAGTGGGTCATTTTTTGGCTCACTGTGGGTCAAGCAATGTTTATCTAGAAAACGGCTCTAACGATTTTAACGAAATATTGTATTCTATCGTTTTCGGGCATGAGAATACCATTGGACTGGATCGCATGTTCAAGAAAATTCGATTAGTGGGTCATTTTGGGTCACAATGGGTCAGGGTCAAGCTAATTGAATCTAAACTTGTATGTTGTGGCCATCACAAAACTTTCTTCTACATAAGTCACGTCAATTAAATCATTTAAATAGTACAAGAAATAACAACGACTTAGCACCAATTCATATCAAAGTATATCTGAATTTGAAGTTGGATGAAAATTCGTGCATTAGTTCTTGAGATAGATCTATAGCGGAAATTCTGAAAAATGTAGCATAGCAGCGCCACCTGTTGAGCGATTTACACCAAAAATAAACAGCACTAAATGATATCAAGGTATACCTGAATCTGATGTTTGTTGAAAATCCAAGCATTAGTTCTTGAGATAAGGCTATTGCGGAAATCGCAAAAAATACAGCATAGCTGTTGAGCGATTTACACCAAAAGTTAAACAACACTAATTTATACGTCAATTCATGTCATGGACTAACTAAATCTGAAGTTTGAAGAAAATCCGTACAATAGTTCTTGAGATACAGCTCTTGCGGAAATCGTGAAAAATAGAGCACAGCAGCCCCAACTGTTGGGCGATTTACACCAAAAATTAAACAGCACTAATTTATATCAGGGACTAACTGAATCTGAAGTTTGATGAAAATTTGTGCATTTTTTCTTGAGTTAGAGCTATTGTGATAATCATGAATAATACAGCATAGAAGCACTACCTGTTCGGCGATTTTCATAAAAAAGGAATCAGCACCAAACTATATTCTGGACTAACGGAATATGAAGTTTTATGAAAATCCGTGCTGTAGTTCTTGAGATATAGCTATTGCAGAAATCGTGAAAAATGCCGCATAGCAGCGCCACCTATTGGGCGATTTTTACCAAAAACTAATCAGGTCCAGTTTATATTAAGGTCTAACCAAATATAAAGTTTTGTGAAATTCCGTGCATTAGTTCTTGAGATAGAGCGCCCACAAAATTTTTGTCACAGACTCACATAGTGACAGACAGAGTGACAGAGTGACAGACAGACTCACAGACAGACATTTTCTAAAAAGCATCAAATCGTGTTCTGGGCATTCTAAAACGTATAAATCCGTCGAAAACCGGAAGTCGAAAATTTTCACGAATCCAATACTTTCTTCTTGTAAAGATAGAAGAAAGTAAAAAAGGCCCAAAACCTTTTGACAAAATTCTGTAATATACCGTTTTCGGGCATGAGAAGACCACTGGGCTAAGTCACATGTTTGAGAAAATTCAATTAGTGGGTAATTTTTGGGTCACTGTGGGTCAAGCTAAGTGCATCTAAAATAACGGTTCAAAATATTATGGCAAAATTTTGTATTATATCGTTTCTGAGCATGAGAACACCATTGAGCTAAGTCACATGTTCTGGAAAATTCGATTAGTGGGTCATTTTTGGGTCACTGTGGGTCAAGCTAATTGTATCTTTAAAAAAGGTTCAAACGATTTTGACAAAATTTTGTATTATACTGTTTCCGGGCACGAGAAGATCATTGGGTTAGGTAACATGTTCGAGAAAATTGGCTTAATGGGTCATTTTTGGGTCACTGTGGGTCAAGTTAATTTTATCTAGAAAACAGCTTTAATGATTTTGGCTACATTTTGTTTTCTATCGCTTTCGAGTTCGAAAGGACCATTGGTCTATGTCGCATGCTCAAGAAAATTCGATTTACCAGTCATTTTGGGTCACTATGGGTCAAGGTTTAGTTAATTTTATCTAAAAAATGGCTCAAACGATTTTGACAAAATTTCTTATTACACCGTTTCCTAGCACTAGAAGACCATTGGGATATGTCAGATGTTCGATAAATTTAGATTTTTATGTCCTTTTTCGGTTACCGTGGGTCAAGCTAATTTTATTTATGAAATGACTTTAGCGATTTTGACTAAATTTTGTATTCTATCGTTTTTGGGTTCCAGAAGAGTATTGGTTAGGTCGTGTGTTCGAAAAATTTCGTTTAGTGGGTCCCTATGGTTTAGGATCATACCAATTTTATCTAAACAGCAAGAATTATACAGTGAGAATTAAATATCGAATTGAACACAAGGCTAATTTTGACCGAGCTTTGCTCGGTCATACCCGCTAGTATTTTTTAAAAATAGCACGTATTTTAATTACATTTTTTTTTTCAAATTTTATGAGAAAATGGCGACATAGTTCCCCCATAGTTTCTCCCAGCTTATTTTGTGTCGTCTCCAAAAAATAACGTTACGTTGTATAAGCCAGCCGTAAAACAAAGCAGATGTATCATCGTACGATTAAATACTCTACAGCAATTTTTTAAACTTCTAAACATCGCACATTTTCAATTTTTAACCGTCGTATTGGAAGAAAAAAGTACTTTTTAATGCAATTTGTTTGAAAACTGCATCTCCATTTATTTTTGAGACATTAATTTTTTTGTAGTTTTTAGAGCCATTTACTTAATATTGTCAACGGAAGTACTCCATTTCTGTAAAAAGTAAAGGAAAAATTGTTGTAAAATAGTAATTATATATTTTTGTTGCCATTTTCTCATAACAACCGGAAAAAAATGTAATTAAAATACGCGCTGTTTTGAAAACATGTAAACGAATAATTTCTGTTAAAACAATGAGCTATAATAAAATATATTTAATTTTAAGTATCTATATTAATGTTATAAACAAGTGAAGGCATATGAGCCATTAGATAGCCGGTTTTTTTTTTTTTTTTTTTTTTTTTTTTTTGTCGGCTTTCTTGAATGACGGCATCTTTTTGCTGCATTTGTGTATTATTTTGCGATAGTGACATCCTATGCATACTTTACTGTAGATGTTTAAGAGTGGGTCGTAAATGTGTAATTCTTTAGCGAATGCGAATGACGTCATTTTACATAGAATAAAAGCGTGTTCTTTAATTCTTAAAAATGAAATATGTTTTATACTATTTATATATACATATATTTTTTTTTTCATCGAGGGTGACACTAAATTCTGAAAAAGCAGAATTCCTGTTTTCTAGTGTACTTATTTTAACCCCTTAACAGTGACATTTGTTTTCTTACAAAAAAATTAAAAATGGGGCTGGACACCACTTTTTCCATACTAAAATATTTATCTTACTTAATCGAAAAATATCTGACAATCATTAAAGATAAATTTACAGTTACAAATTAGTGGTATCAAACTGCTTTTAATAACGAAGCAAGCAAAGTGTTCTTGCCCGAATCCAGTTCGGGCCACACTATTAAGGGGTTAATATATTTTTTCCGAGGGCATGTCAGTAAGTAGGTCACAAAAGCCAATAAAAAAGGGGAAAACAAGATACATACTTAAAATGCATGTTTATTTCTCTATATAATCGTCATTTACATTGATACATTTGTCCCATCTCTTTATGAGTTTTCTAATACCTGCTGCATAAAAGTCTTTGGACTGCACTCTCAGCCACCTGTGGAACTCACATTCAACACCTGCATCAGTCGGCTATAGGCTAAACCATGTGAACACCCTGTTGCAGTTGCTATGCTGTCTATTGTTGTTTGCCTGTCAGCTCTAACCATTTCCTTAAACTTCCGCACTGTGTCTTTTGTCGCAATCTCAACAGGACGACCACTTCGTTCTTCGTCAACGACTGTTGGACGCCCCTGTTCATCTTGTACAACTGTTGTCTCATAAATTCCAAATTGACATCTTACAGTTGTACAGTGCTGCCACCTATTGCATATTTGGAAACAATTTACCACTAATTTCCGACTTTTCATATCGGTTTGTGACCTACTTAGATTTTCCCTCGTAATATCGTACCATAAATAAGTTATCCCTCTAAGAACCGACCTACACAATTATGTAGGTGATCCTAAAGAAAAAGGAAAAACATTTTTCCCTTTTTGTTCGATTTAAAGTTAAGCCTGCACCTGCAGAATTGCGTAAATCCTTCTTTGGCATAACCTGCATCGGGTATTTTTTTAAATATTTTTTTGAATCAAATATGATCCTATTAATTAGGGGAAACCACCAAAACTTTTCATTTTTACCAAAAATCTTCCAGTCTTAAAGGGATATGAAACAGTGTTGCCAGTGGGCTACTTTTTTTAAAATTCAGATTTCTTGATTGGCACCACTTTCTTGAAATAGTGAAATTCGCTTTATTTAATGACATATTAATTAAGGCAACAAAGGGGTAATTCACAAGAGGAATTTTACTATTTCACAAAAGTGGTACCAATCAAGAAATCTGAATTTTAAAAAAGTAACCCATTGGTAACACTGTTTTCTTTTTGGATAGTTTGACATGGTACCGACGATATTTCAAAGGAAGAATTACATGTACGCCTGAACATTTAGAAAAGGTTTAGGAAAAGGATACAGCTAAAAATGAACTACTTCTCGATGTCAAGAACTCCAACTAAGCATTCGAGTTAGATTTAAATAATAATCAAGATCGGTTTTTAATCATATATGTATATGGACCTGAAAGATGCCTATCTAAAATTAACTGTATGTTTCAATATCTTCCTTGCATTGCCTGTATTTTTCGCTTTAAATTAAACGAAAATTGTTTAGTAAGTTGAAACTCATTAAAACAGATACGAGAAATTTAAAATAATAGCAACGATTAGTAAATTTAATCATTATATACATTTAAGATCAGATGCCTCCGTTATTATATCATAATTTTTGCAGCAAAGAAAATTCTCAAAATTTTAATTCATAAATAACTTTGAAGCATTTTCTGTGATTTTTATATTGTTTATTGGATAGTTTGACATCCCAGATAGCATGAACATTAGCAGCAAGTTTGATTTTTTCTGATATTATCTTGCCGTGACAAATTTGAATTGCGAAATTCGCAGCAAATCTCCCGCAAGGTATACCATCACCCACTTGCATGAGTAGTTTGTTGTTAAACTGATGGCAAGACTGTCTTTAATTCAGGAAAGTGACGAAAGCAAAAAATCTCTCTGTTGAGAGAATAGACAATCAGCACATACGCAGAAATGGCAGAAATTTTATTCGGTTGGCACCGCTTTTTTAAACGCTATACTTATCAATTACCAAAAAAGGGCTTGAATTGAAAAGTACAAATATTACCTGAACTTGCTTATGGCGATAAATACGATGCATGCACCTTCTGACGGTGCGTTCGCATCAATACACCAGATCAGGTCTTTGGACTCCTTCGGAGGGTTAAACTTATAATGTAACATTTGTAAACAGATAGTACGACATGGAAAGATTACAACTCTGCAGAATTTTTTATTACTTGTTTGCTATTAATTTGCAATAAATTTGATACAGCATGAATTTAAATTGCACGACAAGTTAGCTTCAAATTCAAAGTGTGATGACTTCGGCCTTTGCGTTATCTTGCTTCAGTCTTGTTATGAACTTTCAGCTTTGTCATGCTGAGCTTGCTGCAACTTTACAGGTTTTCAAAGCAAAACTGCTGCAATTTTTCTGCAAACTAAAAATGCTATGTGGGATGGTACGGCCCACATAGCATTTTTAGTTTGCAGAAAATTTACAGAAGTCTTGCTTTGAAAGTTTGCAAAGTTGTATCAAGCTCAGCATGACAAGACTGAAAGTTCATAACAAGACTGCAGCAAGATAACGCAAACGCCGAAGTCACCATACTTTGAACTTGCAGCTAACTTGTCGTGCAAGTTAAATTCATGCCGTATCAAATTTATTACAACTTAACGGGAAACCAGTTAATCAAAAATACTGCAAACTTACTGCAAAATAGTAAACTTTTCATGCCACATAAACTGCTTACAACTGTTACACTATAAGTTTAATCTCTTCGAAGGGGTCCATAGACCTGATCAGGTTTATTGATGCATGCGTACCGTTAAGGTGCAAGCATTGGTTTTACCACAACAAGTTAGGGTAAAATATTTGTACTTTTCAATTCGTATCTGCGTATTCTGCGTATGCAATTTCTGCAATTCTGCTGATTGTCTATTTTCTCAACAGAGGGATTTTTGTTTCGTCACTTTCATAAATTAAAGACAGCCTTGCCATAAGCTTCACAACAAACTACTCATGCAAGTGGGTGATGGTGCACCTTTCGGGAGATTAGCTGCGAATTTCTCAATTCAAATTTGTCTCTGCAAGATAATATCAGAAAAAATCAAACTTGCTGCTAATGTTCATGCTATGTGGGGGACGATATTTTTGAAACAGCTTTCTTGGAGAACATGTTCCATTCTTATAATTTTACTCCTATTGCATATCTAGCGAAAATGCAACCTATTATATTGTAATAATAATAATTGTTTTACAATGTTTTCTTTATGTTTATTTTACCTATTTAGTTTGATAAAATCAATTTATATGGTTTATGTGTCCATTAGTATAATTAACTTTATTATTTAGTCAACTAAATGATCATTTCTACCATTTGTAAAAACGTTTGCGAAACGATGTGTTAAACTATAGCTTGATAGAATGACCAATGATACTGTCGATGCTCATGGCATAAAAAAATAACTGTCTGTTTTTTCCCCTTAAAAAATTATGCTTCTACTTCCACGTAATATAAACAATTTTTCTTTAAACTATTAGACCGGGAGCTGGCAGCACAGACAAAAAACTCTTCGAGTTCACGGCTGAAATTCCAGAATTAGTTAAAACTCGATTCGCATATTAAAATGCAATTGGTCTGCCAAGTCATATCTTGGTGGAAAACACCGGAAAACCCGATTTATAGCGGTTGACTCATAAGTTTTCAATTGTGTTTTCCTGCTCAAAGTTCTCCATGTTTTCATACCTTTGGGTGCAGAAAACACAGTGGTAAACCTGAGAGTCAAACACTAAAATCAGATTTTCGGGAGTTTTCCACCAAGATATGATTGGCAGACCGATTGCGTTTTAATATGCGAATCGAGTTTTAACTAATTCTGGAATTTCAGCCGTGAACTGGATGAGGTGATTGTCTGCCGCTGCCTCCCTGTTTATGTATATTCCCTTTTTTAACACTTTCAAACATAGTTGGAAAGTGTTTTTGTCTTCGGTTTCTCTGGCCGTCTGTCCGCCTGTCCGCGCTCTAACTCTCGTAAATATACTTGGATTGCCCTGAAATTTTTGTGTTATTGATATTTATTATAGCAGAATCTCTATTGAAAACGAAGTTTATAGCACGCATTTACAGGGACAGTCATAAGTATCCCGTTACATTAAGGCAAACGAAAATAAAAATTGTTTCAAATGCACTTTAATGATTTCAGACTGATATGCATTTATGGGGTGCACTGACATAAGCATTATGTAGAATATGCGGTGCAAAGAATATTTATTATTCATTTACAGGGCCACGCAAAAGAATTCTGTTACATAATGGTATAGGGGGGGGGGGGGGAATTGGTTGTGGCGTATTTTAATTATATTAATCTATTTCATATACGTATAATGAAATAGATATACGTTGCTAAGGTTTACTACAAATTATTTCCTGTATAATATGTAGTGCACAGCATTTACAGGGACACACAAAAGATTTCGGATATTATACTGTATCTGAAGTACTGTATATTAGCGATGATTGCTGGAAGTACATTTTTAGGGTTTCGTTCATCTGACGAAACCCTATTCGTCTCGCTCCTCTGTCTGTCTGTCTGTCCGTCACAGAGCCCGTTCTCAGAAACTATACATGTTAGAGACATGAAATTTTGGGTACTTATAGCTGAACACCTCACATCATACGACAAATCATAAAATTTTGAAAAAGTCGTACATTTAACCCTTTGGGCTCCCGCATGTGTATTTTAAACAATTCTTTCTAAGTGAGCTCCTAATTAATTTGGAGGCGTGAAATTTTGCATACTTATAGCTGAACACTTCACATCGAATGACAAATCATAAAATTTCGAAAATGTCGTAAGTTTAACCCTTTGGGGTCCCACATGTGCATTTTAAACAATTCTTTCTAAGTGAGCCCCTAATTATGTTGGAGACATCAAATTTTGGGTACTTATAGCTGAACACCTCACATCATACGACAAATGATAAAATTTTGAAAGGGTCGTACATTTAACCCTTTGGGCTTCCGCATGTGTATTTTAAACAATTCTTTCTAAGTGAGCTCCTAATTAGTTTGGAGGCGTGAAATTTTGCATACTTATAGCTGAACATCTCACATCAAACGACAAATCATAAAATTTTGAAAAAGTCGTACATTTAACCCTTTGGGCTCCCACATGTGTATTTTAAACAATTCTTTCTAAGTGAGCCCCTAATTATGCTGGAGACATGAAATTTTGGGTACTTATAGCTGAACACCTCACATCATACGACAAATGATAAAATTTTGAAAGGGTTGTACATTTAACCCTTTGGGCTCCCGCATGTGTATTTTAAACAATTATTTCTAAGTGATTTCCTAATTAGTTTGGAGACGTGAAATTTTGCATACTTATAGCTGAACACCTCACATCAAACGACTAATCATAAAATTTTGAAAAAGTCGTACATTTAACCCTTTGGGCTCCCACATGTGTATTTTAAAAAATTCTTTCTAAGTGATCCCCTAATTAGGTTGGAGGCGTGAAATTTTGCATACTTATAGCTGAACACCCCACATCCAACGACAAATCATAAAATTTTGAAAAAGTCGTGCATTTAACCCTTTGGAGTCCCACATGTGCATTTTAAACAATTCTTTCTAAGTGAGCCCCTAATTATGTTGGAGACATGAAATTTTGTGTACATATAGCTGAACACCTCACATCATACGACAAATGATAAAATTTTGAAAAAGTCGTACATTTAACCCATTGGGATCCCGCATGTGTATTTTAAACCATTATTTCTAAGTGAGCTCCTAATTAGTTTGGAGACGTGAAATTTTGCATACTTATAGCTGAACACCTCACATCAAATGACAAATCATAAAATTTTGAAATTATAGCTGAACACCTCAGATCTCACGTCAAATAATAAATTTTGAAAAAGTTTTATGTTTAACCCTTTCAACTCCAGCTTGTGTATTTTAAGCCATTCTTTCTAACTGAGCCCCTAATTAAATTGGAGATTTGAAATTTTGCATACTTATTGCAAAAGACCTGAGGCCTGGCGACAAATCATAAAATCTTACGTTTAACCCTTTGAGCTACCACATATGTATTTGAACAATTCTTTCTAAGAGAGCCCCTAATTAAGTTGGTGACATGAAATTTTGCATACGTATAGCTGAATGCCTCAGACCACACGACAAATCATAAAATTTTGAAAAAGTCTTTTATTATTTACCCCTCTGGGCTCCAACTTGTGTATTTTAAGCAATTTTTCTAACCTCCGCTCTTTTAACCCGGGGAGAAAATTTCCAACTTTTGCCGACACTTCCTTTGACCATTCTTTCATATTATGCACCATAACCTTACATATTTTAGTTCCATTTTTTCCGCCAGGTGCGCCTACTTATCTCGGGTGCTATGGGCCCAATCCCCTCGACTAATATATCTAGGGATAGTATGTAAAACGGATTTTCGTTCGGATACAGGTTTGTTTAGAATCAAGTGCGCCCCTGGTTGTGAAATGTGGAACTAACAGATTTTTCAAAAGGATAAAGTGTTTTGAAAGGAATATTAAACGAAACCCTCTGTGCGATCTGTGATCACACTTACCCACTTGTTAGTTATAATATGCGTTTTTAACTAAATTTTTGCATACTATGTGGTGTGGACACAAAAAAATTCGTAAGGGTTACTGCGCATGAACGTAAATTGCTTAAAGGTGGTTTTTAAATGAATTACGCATTTTTACGTTAAACTATATTTGGTATAGTAAGAGATGTTTGTAGAATATAGATAAAATGATATACAGGGCCACGCAAAGAATTGGATACATGACGTCTATGGATGATAATTTCTAGAAGTGTGATTTCAATACTTTGTAGAGTGTTTTAGTCTGAATTTAGTTTTAGCTTAATAGTGGCGTATGCATAAAGTTAGTCGGTAAAATACAGGGCTGTACAAAAATATTCAAGTATGTTTCCGAGGACTGGTATAAATTGCTTAAAGTGAAATTTCAACCTAGTGTGCGTTTTCTTGCTAAACTAAATTTTCGCATACTATGTAGAATATATACTACCACATAGATAAAATACAGAGCTGTACAAAATAATTGGAATACATATTTGTCTATGGACGGTAATTGCGAAAATCACTTTTTCGAATATTATAGACATTTTCTAAAATGTTTACTTATTTATCTTATTTACAAAGAAGTTTTGTTAAAATATTCTGGAAATGTTGGAAAGTGTTTCATAATCTATGCTTAGTGTCAGATTTTAATATTTTGTCATTTTTTTCCTTTAGGTGATACCAATGTTTGAAAATGTCCGAGATCTAGATTCATGCAAAAGTAAGGGCAAAAATGTGTTTTTATTAATTTCTTTTTACATAAAATTTTGTATATCTCTTTATCTACACTAATATAAAGAAGTAAAAATTGTTTGTTTGTGTGTTTGTTCGAGGTAATCTATGGAGCTACCGAACCGATTTCAAAAGTATTGGTATCAAAATGATTGTGTTAGTCCCACTTAGAACATAGGCTATATCTTATGTCCGTACCACTAACCCAAAGGGGTTGCAGGAGCAAAAAAGTTCTAAAAATGCGATTTTTGTGTTATTGAAGGGCCTAGAAACATGAAATTTGGAATGGTAGTTACTTATAAGATATAAATGATCTCTAAGAACATTTCTTAAAACATTCGAAATTTAAAGGGGGGTGAAAATGCGCAAAAAAGAGTTCTAAAAAACGTTCTAAATGGTGATTTCTATGCAATCTCAGGAAGTAACGAATCGATTTAAAATATAATGGTGTCAAAATGATGGTGACAGACCTTTTTCCAAGATAGGCTATATTTTATGTCGGTACCACTACCTCAAAAGGGGTGCAGGAGCAAAAAACGTTCTAAAAATGCGATTTTTGTGTTTCTGAAAGGCCTAGAAACATGAAATTTGGAATGGTAGTTACTTATAAGATATAAATGATCTCTAAGAACATTTCTTAAAACATTCAAAATTTAAAGGAGGGTGGAAATGCTCAAAAAACGTTCCAAAAAACGTTCTAAATGGCAATTTCTACGCATTCTCAGGAAGTAACGAACCGATTTAAAAAATAATGATGTCAAAACGATGGTGACAGCCATTTCTCCAACATAGGCTATATTTTTTGTCGGTGCCACTACTTTAAAGGGGGTGAAGGAGCAAAAAACGTCCTAAAATGTGATTTTTGTGTTACTGAAGGGCCTAGAAACATGAAATTTGGAATGGTAGTTACTTATATGATATAAATGATCTCTAAGAATATTTCTTAAAACATTTGAAATTTAAAAATGGTGAAAATGTGCAAAAAGCGTCTAAAAAACGTTGTAAATGGCGATTTCTACGCACTCTCAGAAAGTTGCTAACCGATTTAAAAAATAATGGTGTCAAAATGATGGTGAAAGCCCTTGCTCTAATATAGGCTATGTATTATGTCGGTGCCATTACCCCAAAGGCGGGGCAGGAGCAAAAAACTTCCGAAAAATGCGATTTTTGTGCTACTGAAGGGCCTAGAAACATGAAATTTGGAATGGTAGTTATAAGACACAAATGATCTGAGAACATTTCTTTAAAGAATTGAAATTTACGAAGGGTGATAATGCGCGAAAAGCGTTCTAAAAATGTTGTAAATGGTAATTTCTACGCAAACTCAGAAAGTAGCAAACCGATTTCAAAAGTGGTTGGAAATTGATCATTACAGCCTTTGCTTCAACATAGGCTCTATTGCATGTTGGTGTCACTACCACCTGGAATTTGCAGGAGCGAAAATCGTTCTAAATTGCGATTTCTGTGATACTGAAGAGGCTAGAAACTTGAAATATGACATGATTGTTACTTATAACATATAAATGCCCTCTAAGAACTGTCGAAAATAAATTCGAAATTTAAAAGAGGCGAAGGGAAGGGGCGAAAAGCGTACTAAAAAAAGGTCCCAAATTACGATTTCTATGCAATCTCAGGATGTAGTAAACCGATTACAAAAGTAATGGCTGCGAATCAATGGTGACAGTCTCTGATTCCACAGAGGTTAAATTTTATGCCAGTGCCCTATCACATCGGGTTGGCAGGGGGAACAACGAATGTTCTAAAAAAGCCTTTAAAAACTTTCTGAATTACTAATACTATGGAATGTTAGGAAATACCAAACCGATTTCAAAATTAATGTTGCCAAATTAATGGTGACAGTTTGTGTTTCAACATAGGCATTTGCTGTTAGCGCTACTGCCACCAGAGAGGTGGTAGACCGATAGACAAGAAGCTTGGAATTTGAGATGATGATCATTTTTTAGATGTAAATGCGACTAAGAACGGTTTATTCAAAACTTCAAATGAATACTGAAATGACCGTAATGAGCATAAAAGCTTCAAAATATTTTCTAAATCACTATTTATTTAGTTTTAGTTATTTTTATTAATTTAAGTCTCATTTCTGCCTAATGCAGTGTAATAATGAGGTTTAGTTAAACTGTGTTTTAAATAGTAATTTATGAATTATTCCTAAAATTATAATTTTTTTAATTAAAAGTTAGACATATGACTATCACTTGGCATATTTCCACTGTTACGCGAGCAAAGCCGCGGGGTTTGCTAGTAATATATATTTTATTAAAATTTGAATCTACGTTTGTATTGTACATGTAATCCTCCAAGAATATAGCAAACTTCGAGATGAATTTAACCGCAATTATTTGCACGGATCCGAGGACGTTATAATTCTAAAACTTTTCAATTTTGAATTAATTTCTGAGGCATTTTTTATACGAATGCAATTCAGAAACTGACCTCCGTTTTGCTGTGAATAAAAAACACACATACACTCAACAATTTTCACTTTCTTCTATCTTTACAAGAAGAAAGTATTGAATTCATGAAAATTTTTACTTTCTTCTATCTTTACAAGAAGAAAGTATTGGATTCATGAAAATTTTCGAATTCCGGTTTTCGACGGATATTTAGGGGTCAGAGAACCCGAAAAACATGTTTTTACAAAATATCTGTCTGTGAGTATGCCTGTCTGTGTGTGACACAAATTTTGTGAGCGCTCTATCTCAAGAACTAATGAACGGAATTTAATAAAAATTTATATTCAGTTATTGCGGAAATTTCAAAAAATGCAGCATAGCAGCGCCACCTGTTGTGCGACTTACACCGAAATCTATAAAACGTCAATAGGTGTCAAGGACTAACTGAATCTGAAGTTTGATGAAAATCCGTGCATTAGTTCTGGAGATTGAGCTATTGTGTAAATCTTGAAAAATGTTGCATATTTGAGCGATTTACACCAAAAACTAATCAGCACCAATTTATATTGGGGACCAACTGAATCTAAAGTTTAATTAAATTCCATCCATTAATTCTTGAGATAGAGCGCCCACAAAATTTGTGTCACATACAGACACACAAACAAACTCACAGACATTTTGTAAAAACATGTTTTTCAGGATCTCTGACCCCTAAAACGTGTAAATACGCCGAAAACTGGAATTCGAAAATTTTCACGAATCTAGTACTTTCTTCTTGTAAAGATAGAAAAAAGTAAAAAAGTGCCATTCTCATTGAATTTCCTTTTATAAAGTTACATGTTCTTATATTTTTATCACTTCCTTCTATCTTTACAAGAAGAGAGTATTGGATTCGTGAAAATTTTCGAATTCCGGTTTTCGGCGGATTTACACGTTTTAGGGTTCAGAGATCCCGAAAAACATGTTTTTACAAAATGTCTGTCTGTGAGTCTGTCTGCACTCTAAATTAAAATGTCTGAAATTCAGACACTTAAGTGTCTGAAATGGAGTGTTCAATTTTCAGACATTTTAAAATGTCTGAATTTTTTCAGACACTTTTTGCGTCTGAATTTCAGACACTTCAAACGTCTGAATCGCATCCATTTTTTTGTAAGAATCATACGTAGCCATGTTTGACCACGTTGAATCCTGGAAAAATATTTGGCTGTGGTCCTCCCCCCCCCAAATACAGCCTGATTTTTTTGGTGCTCTCAGTTTTGGTATACAATTTTCGTTACGTTGATAATTTAAATCTTTTACGACATTGTACTGATTATAATCAATATCTTGAACTTCAGGAGTAGAACAAGATTAAAAAAAAATATTTATCTAAATATTAGATTTTTTTAAATTTATTTTGTTTTTAACCTTATTTTACTTTAAAAGTTCAAAATATTGATTATAATCAGTACAATTTCGAAACAGATTTAAAATATAAGCTTTACAAATATTGCACATCAAATTTGGGGGCACTACAGTCGTAGGGGGACGGGGCACTTCCCAGTTTGCCCTTCCTTTAATCAAGAAGTACTTTTGCAAAAAACGCAACCCTGCATTATAGTTGTCTAAATTGAGATGTCCGGTATTCGGGAGTATCCGTTGTGGAGGTTAATGGACATTCTCGAATAGCGAACACCTCTATTTAGCGAATACTTTTTTAATCAGCAGACATACATATTTGTATATTTTTACCTCAAAAAAGTAGACATCTCCAATTATCGGACAAATTCCGCGGTCCCGAAGTGTTCGCTATTAAGGGCTTTTAAGGTACATAGATAAATATATATATATATATTATAATCTTGTCCTACTCTAAAAGTTCAAAATATTTATTATACTCGGTTGAATGTGGAAAAAGATTTAAAATATCAGATGTACGAAAATTGCAAAAATCCCCCCCCCCCCCCAAAAAAAATGAAAATATAAAAAAATATATTGCCACATAGGCAATTTTACACATACATCACTTGATAATCACAACAGCCATTTAACTATGAATAATGAAAATAAATAAATAAATATTCTACTTTAATAACATTGGGGAAAAATGACTTTGGTATTTTGTTAAATATATTTGCGTTTTTCAACTTGTCCTACTCTAAAAGTTCAAAACTTTCATTATAATCAGTGCAAGATTTAAGATATCAGCTTTACAAAAATTCATGCAAAATCCCCCCCTCCCCCCCCCCCCCAAAAAAAAATGAAAATACTTATTTAAAAATTATGTTTTTAAAAAATTTATATTTCCACATGGGCAAGTTTTTATGTAGATCAGAGGGTACTCACAAAAGCTATTCAACTATCAATAAAAACAAATAAGTACATATTCTATATTAAAAACATGAGGAAAAAATAACTTATGATTTCCAAACTTCTTTCGTCTTAAATATATACAGTAACATCTGTCATTTTTGTATTTTTCGTATAAGTGCATATAAATAAAGTTACCACAATTTTAAATACGAAATCTAGTTAGAGGTTTTTACTTTTTCCCATTATAAATTTCAAATTACTTTTTTATTAAAAATAATAAAAAAATCAGTATTAGAGTTGATTGCAAATCAAATACATATGTATATTTTTACAGGCAGCTTCATATAATAGACCAGTCTCATTTACTTTATTTATCTTTTTTTAATCTGCGGTTTTATGCCAGGAAGTAAGAAAGCATTAGGTCATCTTTCAAAGTTTTTTTTTTCTTTACTTCCTTGTGGCCGTCATTTACTGCGAGATAAAAATTATCCATTGAAACTAAGAACTGACATTGAATATATAATTCGTAATAAAAAAGAACGTCATAAGTTTAAAAATATATACTTCTAGAATTAGTGGGGTTTTTTGCGAACAGATTCAAAACTAATTAAATTTCATGCAGGATTTTGTTTAGTACAATAAATAAAATCATAAAATACACTAATTTTACTACTATAAAGAAACTTACTTGAGTTGCTGCAAGAGGTAAGAAATATTCCTCGATTTGAAATTTTAAAAACTACCACAACCACAGTGAGGGAGAAAGACTTTCATCAGTTTAAAAGGTAATCCCATAATACATCCGACTAGCCATATTTAAAGAATGAGATGTTTCATCCTAAAAACAGGACCCGCCAGACAAAAGTTTCTTTTTTTTTGCCAGCTTCGACAGGACGAAGATGAATAACACAATATTATTGATATAAATTGATACGAGTTAACACTAAGCCCATTGCACATGCTTTGTAGAATTTCCGGGTGTAATCTTCAACCGTCGTCTACTTCTGTTCTGTGTCTATCCCGCCCTTGTATCGACGACAGCTTCTAAGAGACATTTGATGTCGAGCACACACGTCAGATGTATGTATTTAATAAATAAATAATCCAAGTTAATACGAATTAAAATCACAGTACTTCACATTTCGCAAAAAATGAATTAAAATACACGCGTACATAAAAACAAACTTTGTTTGAATTACAACGTATACCACTGCGAACGAAGACATCTAAAACGCATGCGCAACTGGGAGTGCTAGTGCCCCCTGGTGGTTATTGCGTCGGAAGAATCAAAACGTCTTAAATTAAGACAGGTTTAAAGCAATGAAGTGTCTTAAAATAAGACGTTTGCGGATATTTTAGACATTATTCTCAGTTCGTTTACACCATGGTCATAGTAAGACGCTTATGTATCTTAAATTAAGACATCTATAGTGTCTTAATTTTCAGATTAAGACACTTAAGTGTCTAAAATTCTTTTTCAGTCACATATGTGTCTAAATTTAAGACGCTTCTATTTGCAGTGTGTCTGTATGTGACACAAATGTTGTGGGCGCCGTATCTCAAGAACTATTGCACGAAATTTAATAAAAATTTATATTCAATTAGTCCCTGATATAATTTGCTGCTGATTAGTTTTTGGTGTAAATCGCTCTACAGGTGGCGCTGCTATGCTGATTTTTTTTCACGATTCCCGTAATAGCTCTCTCTCAAGAACCAATGAACGAATTTTCATCAAAATTCAGATTCAGGTATACCTTGTTAAATATTATTGCTGATTAAGTTTTGTGTAAATCGCATGCATTTTTTCCGATATACCCAATAGTCCTATTTCAAGAACTAATGCACGGAATTTCAGAATCCTCACGATGGGCATAGATTGTCATTTAATTTTGGCACTGTGATAGCAAATTTTGAAGTATTAACATATATGAGATAGAAGAAAGTTTTCGGATTGCCACATCCAACTAGCTCTATTATTCTTTATTATATTAAAATTATCTGAAAATAAACTTGTGTTTTAGAATGCGGTCTTATCCATCTGGAGAATTCAAGCGACACTTCAAAAGGAGGAGAAGTTCAACCTCCATTCAAGTATCCTTGGATGGTGAGTTCGTTATTTTAAAAAATAAGTGTTTATTTTAAAAAAAAGACCTATCAATTGATTTACTACAGAATGCATCCCCCATTTCAGGTAGATTTCGTATGAAATACTACCTATTAGAATCTCCCCTATGTTGGAATTTCGGAAAAATTTTTGCAGATCTACACCGATCGTGACCCCTAGAACCCAAAACCACTCCAGTAAGAAACTTTATCTATCTATCTATCTACCGGGTGTCCAAAAAGGACTGACTGATTTTAAAATTCAATAACTTCCAAACGGTGACAGATATTAAAAAAATTCTTGCAGGAGGGTTATGCATAAAGTCAAAAGTTTTTTGTACAGTGATTTTCGATTTTAGTTCGAATTATAAACAATAGATGGCGCTGCTATCAATAGAGGCTAAATTCAGGCTCGATTTTTGGTACTTCGTGGCCCGGATAATACATTTCCATCTCCTTTTTCTGCATGCAACAACAGAAAGGACCAAAAATCGAGCCTGTATTTAGCGACTATTGCTTACAGCGCCATCTATTGTTTGTAATTCGAACTAAAATCGAAAATCACTGTAATAAAACTTTTGACTTTATGCATAACCCTCCTGCAAGAATTTTTTTTAATATCTGTCACCGTTTGGAAGTTATTGAATTTTAAAATCAGTCAGTCCTTTTTGGGACAACCGGTATATATATATATCACTTTTTTATGGACACGATAACTTCCATAATTCTGCACAAATCTTTTCCAAACTGATACATAAAATCAAGGGGCATAAAATCTCGGTCAAGTTAGATAATGGGCATAATTGGACCAAAGGGGTAGAAATAGGTAGGGGTTTTGTGAAAAACGGAAAAACCCCATAACTTCTTAATTATAGTACATATCGACCCAGTTTAAAGTTATTATTATTTCTAAAAAATTGGCCAAAATTTTTTTTGCATGACAGATTTTTAATAAAACTAAAAATGGGCTCAAGGGACGCAAAAATAGGGTTTTGGAGAGAAAAAAATTCATAACTTCGTCATTTATCAAGATATCAAATCCAATTAAATTTTTTATAAATTGTAATACTATTTAATACTATCTACAACTTTTATATTGACATATTTTGGATAAGACCAATTCTTAATGCAAAAAAAAAAAAAAAAAAAAAAAGGAAAACAAAAAGTGGGGTTGAAAAAGCAAAAAATCCATAACGTCGTCAATTCTCAAAATATCAAATCCAATTAAATTTTTTATAAATTGTAATACTATTTAATACTATCTACAACTTTTATATTGACAAGTTTTGGATAGGACCAAATCTTAATGCAAAAAAATAAAAATAAAAACGAAAACAAAAAGGGGAGTTGAAGAAGCAAAAAATCCATAACGTCGTCAATTCACAAGATATCAAATCCGCATGAATTTATTGTATATCTTCTTAATATTGTCTACAACTTTTATACTGACAAGTTTTTGATAGGATCAACGCTTACAGCAAAAAATAAATGTAAAATTACATCGAGGTTGACAAAAAAAATATCGTATGAAGGATGTACTCAAATACAAACTGCTTGTTTTCTGACTCATTTTTAAATTCATTTTTGCTTTAAACGCATCAAATTGGTAGGATCTCTTATTCAGAAACTATATAATGTGCAGTAATTGTTGATTTTTTGATAGAGGCAGAATATATTTTTTAAAATGATGTCAAAGTGGGCATTTTGAGCAGAATTTCCCGAAGTGATTGTGTTGGAAACGAAAAATTAGGTCCGACTGAAAAAATAATTTTTATAAATTAAGTTCTAATTAATTGAACTAAGCATAAAAACACAGGTTGCTTATAAATGTCTTAAAAAATCACGTCAACAAGTATCATGTTTTTCATTTTAAAAATGAATCCGAAAATGTGTCAAAAAATTTCGAGTTGTTGAGCATGGAAAAATATTTTTTGAATACTGGCCTTAACACGATTCTGATAAAACCAGCTCTTATATAAAAATAAAATTAAAAACTATTCAAAAGTGTCCAGATAAAATTGTTTAAAGTGGGTTTATCTCTAATCAAGATTTAGTTTTTGTTGTTAAAAATAGTACTTACCTTCGAAATCTACCTGGGCCGGTAGGTCGAGCCGTCAGGGATTTTTTAGATGTGTTCATAATTATATAAATACTTAGTACTTATGGTCTTTGCCTGGTCCGTCCGTCTGTCTGTCTGTACATCTGTTCGCATATAACAGCGAAAAAGCTACCCAACCGAATGGTTTGAAAATTAATATGTATAACCGTTGCAGAATTTTTTCGAGTCATTTCATATTTTGTGAAAATCGAATCAAAACTTAAAAAGATATTAGTAAAAGTTTTTTTTCATTCTTTTAAGCCCTATCATGCGTAATTAATTCAATGATATCCCATGCTAGGAAATGATTGTAGGCTAATATGTTGATGACGTCTTATTTAAGATTACCTTATTTAAGAGTCCTGTTACTTCCGTATTACTGAAGTTAATATCTATAATCGTAATAAATGAATGTATAATCGTAATCTAATATATAAAAATGAAAATTTGTTTGCCTGTCTACTCTTTTTCATTATTTTTAATGTTAAGTCACCACTGGTGTATGGAATATGCCGCCCGTGTATTTGTGTTATTAGCCCCCGGAATGCTATTTCTTTCTCCCAGCTTATTTTGTCTCCTATAAATAACGTTATCTTGTGTACGCTAACCGTAAAACAAAAGCCAATGTTTCATTGTGCGATTAATCACTCTACAGCATTTTTTAAAACTTCTAAGCATCGCACATTTTCAATGTTTATACCGTCGTATTGGGGTAAAAAAGTACTTTTTAATGCAATTTGTTTGAAAACTGCATCTTCATTTGTTTTTGAAATATTAATTTTTTGTAGTTTTTAGCGGCATTTGTTTCATTTTGGTAGCTCAAATACTCCATTTCTGTAGACAGTAAAGAAAAAATTGTTGAAAATAGCAATTATATCTTTTTGTTGCCATTTTCTCATAAAAAATGAAAAAAAAATTAATTAAAATACGTGCTATTTTAAGAAAAATATAAACGGAGGATTTATGATAAAACATGGAGCTATTAAAAACTATATTTAATTTTAAGTATCTATATTAATGCAAATGACGTCATTTTACATAAAATAAAAGCGTGTGCTTTAAGTCATAAAATTGAAATATGTTTTGCAGTAGAGTCCCGATTATCCGAGTCCTGCTTAACCGAGTTATTTCCTTCTGATGGACTGGTAGTTTCTATTATTAATGAAGCGTTAGGTGAAGATGAAAGAGCAGCCGTAAAAAGTTAGAACTCTGATTTTCTGGTCAGAATGAAAAAAAAAATGGCCATAATTTTTTTTTTCAAAAAAAATTATGGTCATTTTTTTCCCATTCTGACCAGAAAATCAGAGTTCTAACTTTTTACGCTTCATTTATAATGTCTGTTTCATAATAATAGAAACCACCAGTCCACCAGAAGAAAATGAAATAATGGAAATGTCGCGGGCGAAACTAAATTCTGAAAAAGCAGAATTCCTGTTCTCTAGTTTATTCTATTTTCTTTCTCTTTTTTTTGTATATATAAGTGGGGGGTCTATTAGTTTTATATATATTATTTCTGATGTTAACATCCTCTTTTCTCTGCACATACTAAAGGCACAGCGATGAATGAGTTATTTTTTCGAAAAGTTCTGCGAGTGACTTTTGACGTAATATACTTATACATCATTAAAACACGTTGTTTCATAAAAATACTGTAGTTCCTTAAAAATTAATCAAAAAACGTATCAGCAAATATTCTAAAAGATTGCGGCGAAAAAGTCTCGAAAGGGTCTGCTTTTTTAGATGCGTTCGTAATTATATAAATACGTAGCAACTAAGTCGTCGTTCGGTTCGTCTGTCCGCATATAACAGAGCAAAAACTGCTCAACCTTATGGTCTGAAACTTTAAATATGTAATTTTTGCAAAATTTTGTCGAGTCATTTCAAATTTTGTGAAAATCGAATGTATAGTTTAATGACAGGGACAGTCAAAAGATTTCCGTTACATGACGGCCAATGGGAAAAAATTATTTCCAGGGTAAATTTATTTCCAGTTCCTTTCGAACAGAATGAAACTGATATGTACTTATGAAGTGCACTAAAATATACATTCAGTACAATATGCGGTGCAAAAAATATTTATAAAGCTAGTTATATTACGAATGGACCTCATTTGCCACGTTTGACGAGCAATTTCCAACTTGTTGATTCTGTTCATTTCAGCGGATTAAGCGCGAAATTTGACTGCATGTCTTAAGTTTATGTTTTACTAGGGGACTCTGCCCCCTGCAAGCTACGCTCGCCAACCCCCGTTCAGACACCGCAGAATCTAAACACACGCTAATCTGATCGGTTTAAAAAATATCAGAGAAGATTGAATTATACTGAAAAAACCTGTAGCGATCTCCCTGTAAACGGGTTTCCATTCAATTTCCTTTGATTTCAAAAATTTAAGGCCGAATCGGTTACTGTTAAGACATCCAATGGTTGTTTTCGTATTTGATTAAAGAGGATCAGTTAAATGTTTGAAAGAAGCTAAAATAAAAGGAATTAAGTGTACAGAGTCTTTCTCTCCCGGTATTTTAAAACAATATCTGTAACAATAGCCTAAGTCATGTGACTACCATCAACAGTTCCGGGCGAACCACTTCGCTTTTTATATTCCTGGTGCCATTTTGGTACTTTAATATTAGCCAGGTACAGGTGATAAGTCGCCAAATATTATTCTATCGGCATCATTTCATCTATATTGTAATAGTCCAAGTCATGTAACTGCCAT
This sequence comes from Maratus speciosus, assembly GCA_963932465.1. Classification (NCBI taxonomy): domain Eukaryota; kingdom Metazoa; phylum Arthropoda; class Arachnida; order Araneae; family Salticidae; genus Maratus; species Maratus speciosus. The sequence continues at coordinate 195,457,185 of OZ010798.1, read as the reverse complement.
AAATAAATATGCTCTGATCCCTTCGCTTTTCATATGAAAGTTTGGCCCAGATATCATATACGGACCCCATATTGGCGCGATTTTTTTCCGACGCTAATTTGGGAAAACATCAACAGCATAAACAAACACATCCGGCTTATCAAATCAAGCAAAATAACGATACTATGGCGCCAGTTTAGTACCCGTTGCGTATATGACATTGGCGTAAGAAAAAATAGCGCCAATATGGGAACGTATGTGGCATCTGTGCCGAAAGTTTTCCATTTCGATTAAAAAAAATCAATTTTTTTTTTCGAATAATACTACATAAAACCATGTCGCAAAGAATTCTTGGTACTGTTACGCTAGCCGGGTGCAAATCTCGCCAATAACTATTTTTCAATTCGCCAGTTAGCATTTTTTTTTTTCGAGTGGTAAATTAAAACATTGCTTTGAAGTTGAAATTAAATGTCATCGTTTGTTACATCATTTAATATTTGGCCAGATGCCATATTCGCACCCGGTTTGGCGTGATTTTTTTTTTTACGAAAATTTGGCGAAATCCTCGTTTTCGAATGCCAGTTACATATGTATTTTTGGTACTACTTAGTTATCCCGTCGACCAAAAATCTATCACCAAACTATAAGATTAAATGCCAATAATGGTTGATCGTAAATGTCACATTCACTTGACTTTAAGCAAGTTACACGTCTTTACGTCATCAAGGGATTTTTATTTCGACGTTTTATTTGTATATTTATTAATGTTATACTATTTTCTTTGTTCTTTCGTTATTTAAAATAAAAATTATGTCAATTTGTATAATTTGGCAATTTATATATTTTGGTGAAATGTTTCGATGGAATAACTAAGTAGTACCGTATTTTTTAATTATTTTCTATTACTTTTTTTAAAGGAAAATAACCAAAAAAATAATTAACTATAGAACAAAACAATTTATATGATTTAAAAAAAGAAAATCAAGTAAATAAACATTTATTATTAAATAAACAACAATAGCCGGGTTACCATGTCAACCAAAATAATGCCATTTTGGCGCCAATTAGGTACCCCGGTGCGTATATGACATCTGTGCCTAATATTTTTCTTTTCATTTCGTTAAAAAAAAAATAAAGAATTGAAAGCCATTTATTTTAAATATTTCTGTTTGTATTAAATAAAATGATAATAAAATACAAATTGAATTATGAATAAAAGTAACATGATATATTTCTTAGAATACATTTAAGGGAGGCCAAACTTCTCTCCAAATTAGTTTAAAATAGTAACCTTTTCTAAAATCTGAAAAAAAAAATATTTGTTTGATTAAAATTTGAGTTGCCATCATTATAAAAATGTATATAAAATTTAAAAAAAATTTAAATTTCGAAAACTAATTCGAATTTAAAAATTCTAATACCAGTTTTGAAATCTGCGGATCAATATTGATTTTTGGTATTAATTTCATCGCAAAGTATTCCATATTTTAGGAGAAATCGCCGTAAAACATAATCACATAGCTGCCAACTTGTACGGATTTTTCTTACCACTAAAATTTAATAGAAAGTTTTGCCTAATTCAATCGTCGAATTGGCGTGAATTTTGATGATTAAATAAGGAAGAAATTTTTTTAAAATTTTAGTGGTAGCAAAAATCCGTACAAGTTGGCAGCTATGTAATCAGTTGTTTAATCAGTCGATTCATACTTCCGTTTCATGAATTCGTTTCATTAGGATTTTATGTATATAGGGTAGATTTATTGATTGATGTGTGTTTTCACTTCGTTATGGAATAAGATGGAAACAAATGATGCGCTATTTATATTAATTCCAGTGCAAACGGATTTATCTTTCGAAATCTTCTGCACGCGATAGAGATAAATTTGAAAAAATTCCCCGAATTTCATCAAAATTTGGGCTAGAAGCCACGCATTTCACTCAGTTTTTAACTTAAGGGCGTCCGGAACACAAAAATCTTCAAATTTTGCAAAAACATTTTATTTCATTAAATTTTTTTCTGTTTTATTCTTGCTTAAAATGACTTTTAAATCATGTTTCTATATTAATTAGAACAAGAAATATTATTTTTTTCGTTTTGGTTTGTTTTCAAATGTAGCTTTCAAGCAATGGTTGTCTTGGAAACGACTTCTTGTAAAAATGCGTTTTTCTTAATGATGGTTTTTTTCATCATTTCTCGTATTTAAATTCCTATATGTCAAGAACCGTTAAAGATAAATATGGTTCAAAGTTAGAACACGTCTTTTTCAATTGTTTTACTTCAATTTTGATTCAGCATATTTTAAAAAAATATTTACTTCTGAAAATATGATTTTTTAACAAAAATGTTGCACTATTTTTTAAAAAATTTTTCGTTAAATATTTAATTTTATTTTAATTAATATTTTTAAAAATGCTGAATAAAAATTAAAACTTATATATTTCTGTTCATTTAAATGAAAAAAAAACTGAAATTTTATAAATAATATTTCGAGTTATAACGATTTTTAAGTACCCCACTTTTTTAATAAATTTTAAATTTAAAATTTTTAACAAATTATGAAAAGTTTTATCGTGTGATTTTGTTTAGAAATGATAAGGTTAACCATCACAAAAAAATTCCGAATTTTAACTCAATAAATAAAAAATATTTTAAAATGTGTCCCGGACCCCCTTAACCCATTTATGCTTAGCGTCCCATTTTTGGGACATTTCTAATTTTAATAATTTTTTATAATTTCCTTATCCTTTACAACATGAAAATTGTATGAAGTATCTAAAAGCCTATAAATGTCCTTATCTATTACCGAGAGATTACAGCATAAGATTGATATTTATTTACTTAAATGAAGGGGTTTTTTTTCGGCGTTTTTAGATTTTTCATTTTTCAAGATAGCGAAATATAAAAAGCAAGTTTATGTATTTTTTGTACCAAGGCTACAAATAAATAAGTCATAATCTTAGCTTGTAAACTTCTTTGAAATACGTATTTTTTTAAATTGCGAAATTATATGTTCAAGCCTATTTTTTATGAATGTTTGTAACGTACAAAATATAGGGCGCTAGGCGCAAATGGGTACATATTTAGATTAGCCATTTAGAGGTCAGTTATTGATGTAAAGTCCTTTTCAAGATGATTTTGAAATAAATTGTTTTTTACACATTATTCTTAATTTATGCTTAATTATATTTATAATGTTATTAGTGTATGTAAAGAAATAAATATATTTTTTTAATATTACGTAAAAATACTAATTATACTACATAATATACAATCTAAAAGCTTAATTTATATAATTTTGGAAAAAACATACAATTATGCATTTTTCCACATATGGATATTCCTATATTTAATACGTTTACATTTTATCAAATAAATAAAAAAAATTTTTAGCGTAATTTAAAAAAAATATTTTTCCAGTTAATTTTGCAATATTTTAAAGTAACTTTACCAACAAATTTGAGGAAACAAAAATTCAAGCATAAATGGGTTAAAAACTCATCAAATTTGAAAAAAAAAATTGATAAATTCGGGACGTTTTCATAAAGATATACAGCTTAAAAAGTTATAGATTTAAAAGTCGTGAAAGCTCTATATTTGAGTCTCGTAATATAATTTTGTCACCTTATGTGTAATTCACCAGATAATGATGCATGAAAAATGAATACATGGTGAATCACTTTTGAGAAGGTGTATTTCAAAAGTAAGATTTAATGATTACATTAGCTGAAAAGCATCATAACTTTAAAACACGAAAATCATGACTAGGCACAGTGAATGCAGATTTTATGAGCATATGATAATTCGATTTCTTCCACACTTCGACCGTTAAAACAAAAAACAAAAAGAAAGCACGTTAATTAACATTGAGATTTTGATGAATCTAAAACGAACACATGTTGAATCACTTTTGAGAAGGTGTATCTCAAAAGTAGTATTTAACCCTTTATCTACTGACGGTACTTAGAAGTACCATTAAAATAACTTGTTATAAAATTCATTTAATATATCAGTTAGTTGTAACACAGTTTAGAAGGAGTTATAGCTACATTACTTTTTCTTGTTCCAAAAGCATTATTGTTTACACAAAACAAAAATATTTTTAAAAGGATGATTTATTTTGTCTTTGCATCTTTTCAGCTTTCTTGGAGTTGGGTGGGTGGGTGGGGGGGGGGGGGGGTTCAATTTGGAAATATTTCTATATTTCTATTGTAAGAACATTATATTTGTACATTTCCTAATTCTTCAAAACATTAAGAAAAATATTTAAAATGAAAAAGTTGAATGGGGTTATAAATATTGCACAAAATCCCTATAAATTTAAATTTAATAAATCCTTCTAAATCCTTCAATCCTTCTAAAATCCTTCTAAAATTTATTAAATGATTATGTAAATCTTCTAATGTAGTTTAAACAATTCACAAAACATGCTATAGAAGCTAAAAGTTTCATGAATTCATAATTCAGTACATAAAAGGTTAATGTTTGTCCAAACTCCAAAACATCAGGATTTTAAATTACAATAAATATAAATGAAAATTTTTTTTAGAAAACATGCTTTCATTAAAATCCCTTAAAATATGAAAAAAAATAAATATTTTTAAAATGCTCCACCATATTTGGCGATATTTCGCCAAGTTAGCCAAAATTTGGCGCTATTGTGGTAATTTTGCCAATAGTACTTTTCAACAAATACTCATTGTTGAATCTGATAATGATTTCTGCATAGGAAATAAGACTATAATTGAATAGCTATTAAGATTAAGTAGTGGTTTTGCGATGTCTTTGGAAAACGAAGGGGACTTGGCGGCAGAAACTCCTTTTGGAGTCAAATTTTGAAAAATTCTGAAACACGGGTTTAATTTTAGTTACATAGGGTGAACCAAAAGTCTTGCCCTGGTTATAGGTATTTATTGTGCCCAAACTATTATAATTAGACATATGGATGTTTGGATACATTGTAAGTATTCTTATAAATTTTTTTATGAGACAACGTACCTCAGTAAATTTCAACGTGTGCTCCCTTGATAGGTCGGAGAATGTCTAAGCGATATTCTAGTTCCCGCCAAATGTTCTTTAACATGTCTTCTGTTATAGTACACCTAGTAGCTTGTATCGTAGACTTCAGTTATTCGACGTTAGCAATTGGTGTGGCAAAGACTCTGTCCTTGATATAGCCCCAAAAGAAAAAAAACTCCAAGGATTAATATCTAGAGAGTGCGGAGGACAGTCCCTTGCAATCCACCGATCCGGAAATGTTTCGTTTCAAAACTACTAAAGACTACTAAAACTGACCTATTCAATGATACAACAAGTTACATTATTATAGTCCAAGAGCCGACAGCACAAAAACCTATGTTATCAAGCACAAGAAAAAAACCTGTATTTTATGGAAGAGTAGAAGTAGAGGAATCTAATGATCCATGTCTGCCGGAAGTGATGTGGTGCATAAGCCAAAAATTAATACCACCAGTGGTTGACTCGTAGGTTTATCATTGTGTTTGTTCTACAACTATCCTCCATGTTTTTATACATTTGTTTGTAGGACAAACACAATGATAAACCTACGAGTCAACCGCTGGTGGTATTAATTTTTGGCTTATGCACCACTTCACTTCCGGCACACAAGGATCATTAGATTCTCCTACTTCTACTCTCCCGTAAAATAAAGATTTTTTTTCTTGTGCTTGATAACATAGGTTTTTGTGCTTTCGGCTCTTGGACTATTACACTATCAGAAAAACTCGTCAATATACACTAAATTATTCCTCATTTTTAACAAATAATTTCCGTACTCATAGAAAACATGTTTTATCCGTGAATTCTCCCCGAACGTCTAAAAAAGAGGGAGAAATTCCGTTCATTCCTAGCACGCATGCGTATTGGGTCTATTAATAATAAATCCGAATTTATTTTTAAAATGAAAAACAAAAAATTCTATGAATTAAGATTTCTAATTTAAATAAAAAAGACAAAAAGTTTTCGAATTTCAAAATAAAGAACAATTACTTTTCTCATTCATTCAAAAGTACTCACAATTTATTTTTTAAAGTTGAACAAAGTTAAATAAAGTTGAATTTATAAAGTTTTTTATAAATAAATATTCGAATTTAAAATATATTTTAAATGAATACATTTAAAAGATATTTTAACTAAGAAAATTAAATGGAAAAAAATCGATATTACTCAAAAAAAAAAAAAAATCTTATCGAATAAAAATGTAATATTCGTATTTCACCTCTAGTGATCCAACTAAAACTATTTAAAATTCACATTTTTATACTATATTAATACTAAAGCATAAAAACCTCAGCCACAATCTGATTAAAGACGAAATCTTCCCGAAATGAACTTCAAAATTAAAAGCGTTGAAGAAAGTGATTAAGCCATACCCATATGAAGCAAACATATTTACTTCAAAGCATTTCGCTGCTGTACAACTATAGCTCAGTGCTAGCGCGTTGATCTCGTAGCGTTGGGATGGCTGGTTCGAATCCAACACCGCCCGCTTTTGCTTTTTCCAAACTTTCTTCAATTGACGGATATTTAACTTCCTGTAACGGAGAATAAAAAAACGGATTCATGGAAATATGCCGGTAGAATTTCCGTGTATTGAAGAAAGTTTTTTTGAGAGTGTATACAAACAGTTAATTTGTAATGAATACTCAGGGCAAGACTTTTGGTTTACCCTGTACTATAGGCATGTCAAGTTTCAAGATTTTATTTCCATTGATTTATGAGATATGATGATTTATTTTTAAATTCTTAATTTGCCCCCCGTTGCCCCTTTTAGGGATCGAATAAAAAAAAAAATGAAAGTTTAATTTCTGTATTTCCCTCAGGAATACATATATATTCCGAATTTCAAAGCTCTGTGCCATCAGGAAGTGGGTGAAAAAGGAGCAACAAGATTTGACTACCACATGCAAACATGCAAACAGAATTGCAAGTTAAAAGAAAGCATGTAACAAGTAAAAATTAAATTTAAAAAATCAAAAAACCCGACTGCGTAAAAAGCGAACTAATTAATTATTTCTCATCAATGTGAAACTATTTTTTATATTACTTACCTATTTTTTTAATTTAATTGTATTGGTGACTTTTAAGTTGTGTTCAGTTGTTAGTTCCTATCTATAAACACTGTTTTGATGAGGCCTATAGATGTCTATGAAGGTTAGAGTTGCAGTGAAGCTAGAGCTCCTACATCCATGTTGTGTAATATTTAAACGGAGCTTCTGACTGTAAAATAGTCAATAAAACATCGTCTTCATTTTGAAAGACCTATCCAATGATATGCCACTCAGTATGGCGCGTAAAATTGTTTTTTTTTGTCTCTACCGCCATTTTGTATTTTACGGCCGCCATTTTGAATTTATAAAAACAAAACCTAGCCTATAAACATCAGACGGTTAAGACGAATCGATAGAGACCTCATTCATTAAAATCCATCCAGCCGTTGGGATATTTCGAGCGTATAAAGAAATCCACATACCCAGGAACGCGTGAAACACATAAGCCTTCTTGGCAGCCGGGTAAAAAGCATAACTATGTGCAGTTTTTTATGAGCTTCTAATGATTCAATTTCTTCCGCGCCGAAATTGTTTCAGTAGATATCATCAAAACGAAACCTTCGATCAGACAAATGACCCCGGAGTAGTGGTGTGTATACGATGATAAACACAGTACACCTTCTGGATTTTTTTAAGTAACTACATACATAATCAGTTTCATAAATAAAGTTATAGCAAATACTTTCTGGGTATATCTTGGGCGTATTGTGTAAACTCTCTCTTTTTATTACTATTACAATACTGAAAGGACTATTTACCCTGTTGCAATTTATATTTACAAATTTTTCTTTTCTTTAGGCTGCGGTCCAGCTTGGCAGAAAAAAAATTTGTGCCGGTGCTATACTAAGTGAAAAATACATATTGACAGCTGCTCATTGCTTAATCAAGTAAGAAATTAATACTTAAGTAATAATGGAATAACTTTCTACTTTAATTTAACTCAGTCAGTGGCGGTGGGATATTTTTTATACCATTTAATCTTAAATTTGTACAACAAATTTTGGACATTCATTTTTTTTACTTTTATAGCTTTGGTAAAAAAGGCTGTAAAATTGAAATTCCTGAAAAAAAAAAAAAAAAAAAAAAAAAAAAAAAAAAAAAAAAAAAAAAAAAGCCACTGCAGGATTCTTCCTTATACAAGTGAACACGAATGATGACAAGAAAGAACAGTTAGATTATCTTGGCATAACAAATCGGAAATTTAAATTACGTCTTAAAGAACACATTTCATATACAAAAGTCCTTCCGGCCAGTGCCGGGAGGAAGAGGCAGCTTTCATATTCCTTATTTTTAAAAAGCAAACTTATATTATTCAAACACACGAAGCTCAATTTAGTGGAAACCGATTATAGGAGATTCAATCCTAATCTTTATCAATATTAAATCATTGTGAATGAGAATTTCACGAAATTAGTCAGCTTTATCCAAGCTTCTTTTATTTAAAGTAACTTATATTTGGTTGCCAAATTCGGCGATATCTTGAAGTTCCTGCCATTTTAAGACAACATGGTGGATGAGGCTAACGAGTGAACTTGGTCGAGACCTTAGTAATTCCTGTGCACATGCTCACTCACATCGGAATCGGTCGATGTATACAAGTTCTCTCGCAGGCAAAAAATCAGATTTTTCAAAATGTCACCCACATTAGAAATTCAAACTGCTATATCTGAGCCATTTTCTAAGATAAAGACAAAACAAAAAATGCTCCGGAATCCTTATATCACGGTCAAATACTTAAGAAAGAAACCTTTTTCAATTTCTAATTCTTTTGCACCTTACTTTAAATATAATTTTTTATTTAATTTAATGGCCTCCATTTTGAAACAAGATGGCTGATGAAGCTGGTCAGCGAACTTGGTCGAGACATTACGATATACTATCCACATGCCTTCTTACATCGAAATAGGTTAATGAATACGCCTGTTATCACGTGACAAATATCAGATCGTTTCAAAATGTCAGCCATGCTAGAAATTCAAAGTGCTATAATTCAACCTTTTTTTAAGATATATACGAAACAAAAACTGCCCCGGAATTTTTGTATCAAGGTCAAACACATAAAAAAAATCTTTTTCATTTTTCAATTTTTTGATAACTCATTTTAAATTTAAAATTTAATTTTTTTTTAAAATGGCAGCCCTTTTGAAACAAGATGGCGAATGAAGCTGACCAACGAACTCGGTCGAGACATTGGTATGTACTATGTACACACCAAGTTACATCCAAATCGGTTCATAAATACGCCTGTTATGGCGTGACAAAAATCAGGTTGTTTCAAAATGTCAGCCACAATAGAAATTCAAAATGCTATAACTCAGCCATTTTTTTAGATATAGAAGAAACAAAAACTGTTCCCGAATCTTTGTATTAAGGTCAAACACATACAAAAAAATCTTTTTCATTTTCCAATTTTTTTGGTACCTCATTTCAAATTTTAAAATTTTTTTAAAAATTTAAATGGCCGCCATTTTTAAACAAGATGGCGGATGAAGCTGGCCAACGAGCTCGGTCGAGACGTTGGTACGTATTGTGTATACACCAAGGTACATCCAAATCGATTCATAAATACGCCTGTTATCGTGTGACAAAAATCAGGTCGTTTCAAGATATCAGTCATGCTGGAAATTCAAAGTGCTATAACTCAGCCATTTTTTAAGATATAGACAAAACAAAAAATGCTCCGAAATCTTTGTATCAAGGTCAAACACATAAGAAAAAATTATTTTTCAATTTTAAATTTTTTGTTACCACATTTCAAATTTTAAATTTTTTGAATTTTTTTAAATGACCGCCATTTTGAAACAAGATGGCGGATGAAGCTGGCCAACGAACTCGGTCGAGATATTTGTATGTACTATGTACACATCGAGTTTCATCCAAATCGGTTCATAAATACGAGAGTTACAGTATGACAAAGATCATATATATATATATATATATATATATCAACTTTTGAACGGAGGGTGGTTTCGGGGTCTGGGGGTCATGATCGATGAAAATATACCAAAATTTTTTGACATCGCTTTCCTCCAAACGGCTGCAATAGGTAGCTTTTTGTAATGAAAGCTACCTAAAATGTGATCGCCCTCCACACAGACTTTCCAGACTAAATAAAAGAAGTGACACTAAAACATTATGCGTTCTGGTGGCACCGCGATGGTGCCATGCGAAAACTATCGGGCAAACGCCGGTGGCTACACGTTGGTGCTATGTGAAAATTATTGGGCAAGCTCCGGCGGCTCAACGTTTGTGTCATGCGAAAACTATTGGGAAAGCGCCGGTGGGTCTATTGTGCTGTTCAGAACTGTCGAACGAAGTCTAATATTGCCATGTTTTGCGATTACCCAATAAGCTAGTAGCCCATAGGTTAAGATTTCGCTTTCGGAACTGTAGGTCTTAGGTTCGAAACTCACCGGTGGCGAGACGAAAGTTTTAATTTAATTTAAATCGGTTTTCTGGAAGTTTCCAGTGATTTTTGTATTATGTAAATTTATGTTAGTTTCGATGTGAATAGAATGTTCTAAATCTATTACATGTACTTATATAAGTTGCTAGGGAGTAATTCTCTCGGTGTGCGATCAGTTGGATCACGCACGATTTGTTCTGCTTCGAATAATTCTCACGGCTGTAGTTACTGTTGTATCGCCTGCTATCCTACCGACACCTTTTCCAGTTTCTGCGTGTTCTGTTTAAGTAACAATAAATTATAGAAGTAATAACTTTTTGTTTTCATAAAAACCTGTGCCTTTCGACAGTGGCAAACGAAAGAGAAGACACGATTATACATTATGAGAGCGTGGACAGCTTGTCTTATGATCCATTCGTATTTGGGGATTACGAGGAACTAGGAGCTCGCGTCTTTAGAAAAAGAAAGTGAGGCAACATTTTCGAATTAATCTGAAATGCATAGACGAAGAATTCGGCGAACGCTACCGTTGATAAATGATACGGAAGAATCAGACGAACCTAACAGTACACTGTCAGCCAATATACCGTAAATTATTCCTCATTTTTTTCAATTCCTACTATTAGTTGTCACTCTCCCTATATATATTTATATATCTTGTTCAAATTTTCAATCGTTAATAAAATACTTATTATTCATGCACTCAAGTTCAGATACATTTATTCAAACTTGTAGTGGATGACACTTGATGTTAATACAGTTTTTTCAAATATTAATTCATTAATTAAATTTAATTAATTAATTTAGTTTTATAAATTAAAAGGTTCAAAATTAAAAGTTTTTAAAGTAATTGATCAAGCCATACCCGTTTGAATCAAACATATTTACTTCAAAGCGTTTCGCTGCTGTACAACTGTAGCTCTGTGCTAGCATGCTCGTCTCGTATCGCTCAGATGGCTGGTTCGAATCCAGCATCAGACGCCTTTTTCTCAACTTTCTTAAATTGACGGATATTTTACCGCCTGTAACGGAGGGAAAAAAAACGTATATCCGTCAATTCACGGAAATATGCCGGCAGCACTGCTGCCAGTAGAATTTCCGTGAGTTATATCCGTGGCATATGCTTCATTCGGCAGAGTGGAAGGCAAAGAGTGTGCAAAATGAAGATTTGGCTCGTCGTATTTGTATACACAAATTTTTGTTAGTTAGTCAAAGTTTACATTAATGGTAAATCTATCTCACATTGAGAATATTATTCCCAACATAAAGAGGACCAACAATTATGCTTATGCATACTAAGACCGAAAACTGTATAAAGCGGAATGGTTTTCGGGTTTTTTTTAATTCAACTTTAAATTTTAAAATAAAGCAACGGATATTATAAACTTATAAAATTCTGTATGTAAATTAACTTTGCGCAGGAGGGGGAGTGTGTGTGTGTGGAGGGAGGAGGGAGAGGGGGCAAAATCCATGTTTGCCCCAGAAACAACAACAACAAAAAAGCTAGTTTCGGCTGGAAATATCGAATAAGAATAACTGTTAAAAATGAATTCGGAAAGCCCAAAGTCCCTGATTCTATAAGTTAAAAGTAACAGCCGAAGAAATATTGAGAATTAATCAAGTATATGAATATTATTCTACTATGTGGCAACGCTCCTGATGTTATACTGAAACTTGAAGACTTTGACGACCTTGAACAAAATCGAGTCAAGTACAAGAGACGGGCTACGAGGGCCAAACAGCAGAAAAAGGAAACATATATAAAGTGACTATACTTACTACATATTTGTTGATTAGTATCTTGTACATGATATAATTAATTCATGTTTCCAATATAAAAAATAAAAGCTCTTTTTTAAAATTACTAAATTGCCAGACAGTATTTTCCTGTTATTAAACAAAATCTCGTTGTTGTTATTTTCAAAGTCTATTACAAAAAATAATTATCTAATAAATGAAACTATGGTTTACTTCATGCTCTAAAAAGATGATTATGACTGTTTTATTTCTGAAATGCATTAAAAGTGAGCTATAAAGCAAACTAGTATGTTGTGGCCCTCACAAAACTTTCTTCAATGTAAATCACGTCAATTAAATCCTTTAAATAGTACAAGAAATAAAAACGATTTAGCACAATTCATATAAAGTATATCTGAATTTGAAGTTGGATGAAAATTCGTGCATTAGTTGTTGAGATAGAGCTATAGCGGAAATTCTGAAAAAATGTAGCATACCAGCGCCATCTGTTGGGCGATTTACACCAAAAGTAAACAGCACTAAACGATATCAAGGTATACCTGAATCTGAAGTTTGTTGAAAATCCAAGCATTAGTTCTTGGGATAAAGCTATTGCGGAAATCGCAAAAATACAGCATAGCAGCGCCACCTGTTGAGCGATTTACACCAAAAATCAAACAGCACTAATTTATACGTCAATTCATGTCAAGGACTAAGTAAATCTGAAGTTTGATGAAAATCCGTGCAATAGTTCTTGAGATACAGCTGTTGTGGAAATCGTGAAAAAGGCAGCACAGCTGCGCCACCTGTTGGGCGATTTACACCAAAACTTAAACAGCACTAATTTATATCAGGGACTAACTGAATCTGAAGTTTGATGAAAATTCGTGCATTTTTTCTTGAGTTAGAGCTATTGCGATAATCATGAACAATGCAGCATACCAGCGCCACCTGTTGGGCGATTTTCACAAAAAAGTAATCAGCACCAAACTATATCTTGGACTAACAGAATCTGAAGTTTTATGAAAATCCGTGCAGTAGTTCTTGAGATAAAAGCTATTGCAGAAATCAGGAAAAATGCCGCATAGCAGCGCCACCTGTTGGGCGATTTTCACCAAAAACTAATCAGGTCCAGTATATATCAAGGTCTAACGAAATATGAAGTTTTGTGAAATTCCGTGCATTAGTTCTTGAGATAGAGCGCCCACAAAATTTGTGTCACATACAGACTCACAGACAGAGTGACAGAGTGACGGAGTGACAGAGTGACAGAGTGACAGACAGACTCACAGACAGACATTTTCTAAAAACCATCAAATCGTGTTCTGGACATTCTAAAACGTATAAATCTGTCGAAAACCGGAAGTCGAAAGTTTTCACGAATCCAATACTTTCTTCTTGTAAAGATAGAAGAAAGTAAAAATACCGTCATTTGTGGATTTTTGTAATTTTTGCAAATTTTACCCTATTTTCCCGGATCTGTATCTGGCCTCCTATTTGGTCAAATTACAAACATAAATAGTGCATGTTGTAGAGAATTTTATCCTCTACAAAAATGTAAAATATCACTATTAATTAAATGTAGTAATTAGTAAATTAAATTTAAACTACAAAAATTATTAATTAAAAAAAATGACGAGAACTGTGCTTTATTTTTCTTTCCCGACATGTCTCTCTTAGAAAAGTATCTTTTACTGTAATTTCTTGCATATAAGCCGTGGCTATGTTAAGTCTGTTTCTAACCAGAAATTGTTCTTAAGAAATGAAGTCAAATAAATGCTAAGCAAAAATAAGTCGCAATGTGTTTAAAAAAAATTCTGTTAGAAATCAGAGTTATCGTTATATTTTTGTTCTAGGTCGTCAAAGTCTTCAAGGTCCAGTATAACATCAGGAGCGTTTCCGCGTAGTATAATAATATTCATATACTTGATTAATTGTCAATATTTCTTCGGCTATCAGTTTTACCGTATAGAATCATGCACAGTGGGCTTTCCGAATTCATTTTTAACAGTTATTCTTATTCGATACTTCCAGGCCAAAACTAGCTTTTTTTTAAATTCTGGGGCAAACATGGATTTTGCCCACCTCCTCCCTCTACACAAACACACTCTCCTCTTCCTGCGCAAAGTGAATTTACATACATAATTTTATAAGTTTATAAAATCAATTGCTTTATTTTAAAATTTAAAGTTGAATTAAAAAAAAAACCCAAAACAATTCCTCTTTATACAGGTTTCCGTCTTAATGCATAATTATAATTGTTGGTCCTCTTTATGTTGGAAATAATATTCGCAATATGAGATAGATTTACCATTAATGTAAACTTTTACTAACTAACGAAAATTTGTGTGACAAATTAATACAAATACGACAAACCAAATCTTCATTTTGCGCACTCTTTGCCTCCCATTCTGCCGAATGAAGCATATGCCCCCCCCCCCCTCTAGTTTCGGCCCTGTTGAATTTCTTTACCAATTTAAAATCTATAAATTATATTTTATTTATGTTTGCAGTATTTTTTTTATTTTATTCCCAGCACTTAACTTTACTTTCGGCTTCGGATTCTTAGCCCAAACTCTGGGCAGCGCCTATATCTACCGACTTGGTTTTTTGGTTAACTTCAGCACCCCCCCCCCCAACTATTCTCCAATTACTATTTATTGTACATTCTATAATAAATTAATTGCTTCATTTATTCAGTATCAAAAATTAAAGATCGTTTTTAAATTAGTGACTTGCCAGGCGGTATTTTCCTGTTTTAGCCATAAATCGTGTTCTGATTTTAGAGTCTGTTAGAGATAATTAATGTTCTAATGAATGAAACTTGTAGGATATTTCATACTTTACAAAGTCTATTACGACATTTTTGTCCGTAAAATGGAAAAATAAAAAATAAAAATGAGTTATTAAGGAAAAACTAAAGTCATTTGGTTTTTTTTTTCCTCCACTTTTTGAAAATTGTACCCCATTTTCCAGGCTCCGTATCTCGCCTCCTGTTTGGTCAATTCACAAACATAAATAGCGCATGTTGTAGAGAATTGTGTCCTCTACAAAATTGTAATTACAAGTTTTTCTGTAAATTGTACTGAAACGGAGTTAATTAAGAAAACTCGAAAAAAGTGCCGAAAATTTTTGGTTTTCTCGATATAGTAAAAAACGCACAAGGTCTAGAAGGTCGAAAACTTGGTTTTTTCATTAGAGGGTTAACCTATACATAATACCCGAAAATCAGAATTATCCGAATTTTTGCAAGGCAAAATGCTATTTTGCGCTTTATACAATGCGTTCACACTGCAACAACATCATAATGCAGAATCCAAGAATATCCATTTTCATGATTTTTTATTTAAAAAAAAATACGAATCGTGGATAAAAGATCATTCCCCTGTTGGTCAAGAGAATTTGGAGGTCCCTAGTACACCGCGTGCTACTAGTCGTGCTTCGATCAACAGACTTTCCGGCCATATGAAGGAACACCAGGTGATATATATTTCAGAAACCAAAAACCAAAAACACAGAAGATGTCATGTGTGTTACAAAAACAAAAAAATTAGAACTAATTTAATGTGTAAATCTCGTGGAGTTGCGCTACACCTTGGAGATTGCTTTGCTTCTTTTCATTTAAAAGATAAATACTAAGTATCCAACAAAATATAAACAAGTAATACAAAAATTTTGTTTTTAAAGTCAGTTCCTACTTGGGTCATCAAAAAAAAAAAATTAATATAATCCCTTAAGCTAATATTAGTTTTTTGTTGCATTAAAATATCTCAATTTGTTGATTTTCTATAAGCAAGTAGGTTTATAATGGAAGTCTATGAGAATTTGTGAAATATTAGAGATATGGCCAAGTTCGCGTCACTTTTGGCAACTCATTTTGGTCGCCAAATTTGGCGACATATCGCCAAGTTGGCGACAAACTTGGCGGTATTTGGCGACAGAGCAGGATCCCCCTATGGTAACCCGCCTTATAGATATGAAGATGCATTAAACGCTGTTCAATAACCAATGGCCGCCATTTTGTCTGCCGTATAAAACTAAAATTAATTAATTAAAATTTAATGAATGAATTAATATTTGGAAAAACTGTATTAACATCAATTGTCATTTAGTATAAGTTAAAAAAAATATTTCAACTTGATAGGATGAATAATAAGTATTTTATTAACGATTGAAAATTTTATCAAGTTATATATATAAATAAATAAATAAATATAGGGAGAGTGTGAACTAATAGTAGGAATTGAATAAATAGATAAACATATAAGACAAAAAAAATCTTGTACTTATTTACATATGTATCTCCTCACAATTTCGAGAAAATAGAGGGACAGGATTGCGAACTTATGGGAACTAACGATAAGATTAGTAAACTTGAAGATTTATTGTCTCCCGAGAACCTCAAAAAACCGCCGACGATAAGCGAAATGATGCAAGTCATTTCTACTGGCGCGACACGAAGGAATCTAGATTATCATGAGGACGGCATAGTGTTAATATACAGTTTAACAAAGCTAAGGTCACCAAGAAAATAATTGTGTATAACAGTTCATGTGTTATATAGACCGGGAGACGGCAACCCAGACAATCACCACATCGAGTTCACGGATGAAATTCTAGGATTAGTTAAATCTTGATTCGCATATTAAAATGCAATCGGTCTGCCAAGTCATATCTTGGTGGAAAACACTTAAAAACCCGATTTTAGCGGCTGACTGGATCAATTTATTTAGTTACAATAGCAGTTTTCACCTACCTACCATTCTACCCTACGTTTCATTTTGAAACATTCCATAGTGATTCTTGGCTTGAAAGGACTCAGTTCTCTGATTTATATTTTATTTCGAACCCTGATGATGAGTACGAGTGTACTTGAATGTACTTGGTTTTTAGATGTACAATTTTTCGTATGTATAATTTTGATGTATAATTAAACACATTTTAGTAATATAAAATTACATAAATCATTCATTACTTAAAATATGACTAAACATTTAAAAATATGTTAAAAATGGAGTACTTTCAGCTAATACTTAGCCATCATCAGGATTTAAAATGTAAACAGTTGTTACTGACGCCACTTGTCCATATCTCTATTACATATTAAATTTTAAATCTTGATGATGGCTAAGTATTAGCCGAGAGTACTCGATTTTCAACATCTTTATAATTAAGTATTAAAATAACTTCTTAAAACACCATAAAACACTTTTAGATTCACTAGGCCTTTCGAAAGATCTAAGTCTTTCTTCGTCAGGCGCAAAGAAGACGTGCTTCTACTATGAAAGCAGCAGCAAGACACAAAGTTTTTTATGGTGTTTTAAGAAGTTCTTTTAAAAAAGTTTTTATGGTGTTTTAAGAAGTTCTTTTAATACTTATTGGTTCACACCAGTTTCAACTTATTTGCTTTATCTTTATAATTGTTTAATTATCTTTTAAGAAATGAATACATTATGTAAATTTATATTATATTATTAAGATGAATGTGGGCATTCTCAATTAGTTTACCCTTTTTAGGGGCGTTCGTAATTATATAAATGCATAGCACCTGTAGTCTTCCTCTGGTTCGCCCGTCCGTCTGTCCGCATGTAGCAGCGAAAAAATTACCTAGTCGAATGGTTTGAAATTTAATATATATAATCGTTTCAGAATTTTGGTGAGTCATGTCAAATATTCTGAAAATTGAATCAAAACTTAAAATGATATCAATACAAGTTTTCTTCATTCTATTATATTCATTCTATTTCTCATACGTAATCATACGTAATTCAATGATATCCCATGATAGGTAATGATTCTAGGTTGCCATGGTGATTGCGTCCTATTTAAGATGGAGTCCTATTATTTGCACATTACTGAATTTTATGTATAGAATCGTAATAAATTTTGTATCCATGCATTTTTGCATAAGAGTCCAACAGCTACTGCACCAAGACCTGAATATTTATAAAACAAGTTATAGGTCGAACTCACCGCATTGGCCACGTTTGACGTACTATTTCTAACTTGTTTAACCCTTTAGTGCGCAGTTTTGCATATACGCAAACAACACTTTTTTGAATTTAATAGCTTTTATTTATTCGCATATACCTAATTCACACCAGAAAATTAAGATAGCAACATTTGCTTTAATTAAAAAACAAACATTTCCGTATTTAAATAAAGCGAAATTAACCACTGAAACTTTCCGGTGTAAAGCCAGATTCTCTGAACTACGTAATTTCTAGAACGTATTCTATCATGGGAATTAAACGGTTAAAGGTTAAGTTTTATAAAATAAATAATTATATAAAATAAGGCATTTGGAGGCATACTTATTAAAGTATTTACTAATTTGCATTATTTTATCGTAAAAAAGCCACACGACAGTAGTTTTTACTTATATTGCAGATGTGCAACAGAAAAAGAAGATTGACGTATTATATGAAAAATATCTCTCTGATTTTTTTCATTATTTTTCCTGCGTTATAAACCTTTCAGAGTATCATATATAATTTTTTCGAAACAAAATAAAAAATCGCGCATTTAAGGGTTAACTTTTGACCGAATCAATTTTGTGTTTAATTCATGTATTTATGTTTTTATTTTTATACTTATTTTCCTAGCAATTCTACTGCAGATCGGGACGGAAATACAGCAGATGAAGAAAATGAAAAACCGGAATTTTGGCGACCTGAAGATGTAACTATTGGTTTTTTAACGCATACAAGTTTTGTCCATAGGAGTCCAGAAATAAAGAAAATCATCCAGCATGAAGGATTTGATTTGTCTGACGAGGGTGGTGTGAAACATGACATCTGTTTGTTGGAGCTGAAAGAGAAGATACGGTGCAGTAAATATATGAACCCAATATGCCTACCACCAGCTACTGCGGTTATTTCTGGCGGAGAACTGTTCGATGTGAGTGGATGGGATATACAAGACTCTGAACCTGCAGGTATATAGATCACTTTTTATCTATTAAGGGGACTCAGGACTCTTAAAATTGGAAAGACAAGAAAGAAAAATCATGCGTTAAGTATAAATTACGAAACACTTTCCAACATTTCCTGAATGCTTTAATAAAACTTCGTTATTTAGGGAAATAAGGTAAAGAATATAACTAAGTAAACATTTTACAAAACGCATAAAAGATTTAAAAAACTGATTTCAGCAGTTACCGTCCATATCCAAATATGTATTCCATTTCTTTGAACAGCCCTGTATTTGATCTCTAAGTGGATATATATTTTTATATATACTATATAAAGGGAAAATTTAGTTTAGCAAGAAAACACATAACGGGTAGAAATTTCTTTTTCAGCAATTTATACTAATAAATGGAAACATACTTGAATACTTTTGTACAGCCCTGTAGCCTACCTAATACTTTTATTATACGCCACTATTTAGCTAAAATTTAATTGAAACTAAAACAGTCTTAAAACTACTGAAATCACATTTCCAGAAATTATCATCCATAGCCGGCCATGTATCGTATTCTTTGCGTGGCTCTGTATATCATTTTATCTATATTCTACAAACATTTCTTAGTAAACTAAATGCAGTTCAGCGTGCAAATGCATAACTAATTTAAAAGCCACTTTTAAGCAATTTAAGCTCATACAAATTAACCCTTACGAATTCTTTTTTGTAGCCCCGTATACGAACTATAGCATTTATACACACTATAAAGTATGCATAAATATAGTAAAACTTAAAATCGCATATCATAATTAAAAATGCATTTCTAGCAATCAATGCTAATATACATTACTTCGGATACAATATACTATATGAAATCTTTTTTGTGTCCCTGCAAATTCTATGCTCTTCGTATTACACATGAAATAACTTATAGTAAACATCAGCGACTTATATAAATTTCATTATATATGAAATAGTTCAGCATGATTGACATACGCCGAAAACAATTCCCGCCTATACCATTATGTAACGGAATTCTTTTGTGTGGTCCTGTCAATGAGTAATAACTATTCTTTGCACCGCATATTCCACAGAATGCATATTTTAGTGCAATTCTTAAATGCATATCAATTTTATTATGTTTGAAAGCATGTAACACTATTAAAAATCATTTGAAACGATTTTTTACCATTGGCCGTAATAGTTTTGACTGTCCCTGTAAAT
This sequence comes from Maratus speciosus, assembly GCA_963932465.1. Classification (NCBI taxonomy): domain Eukaryota; kingdom Metazoa; phylum Arthropoda; class Arachnida; order Araneae; family Salticidae; genus Maratus; species Maratus speciosus. The sequence goes on along the minus strand of OZ010798.1, from coordinate 195,436,865 downwards.
GAACTAAACATACTACAAACTTCATTTGAAACAGAGATCGTGCTATAGTAGAGGTCACTAACATCGAAATATTTCAGAACAGTCGGAGCATATTTACGAGAGTTAGAGCGCGGACAGACGGCCAGACGATAGACACACCCAGACGGACAGACAAACCGAAGTCATAAACACTTTTCAACTTTGTTGGAAAGTGTTAAAAAGACCGTTAACAACATTTAATATCTTAAAATGTATTTGACTTTAAAACACAATTTTAATTGGGGTGAAATATATAAGTATGCTCTTTCATTTCATGTATTTAAAAAAATGCAAGATGCAGAATTAGCATTCATAAAGGGCTCCAAATTGTCAGACATTTGACGAGCAGAAAATCGGCATAACAGATTACGCGCAGGATTTCAAAATAAATTTTGCCACTAGGATGAAACTTTTGGTGCCTACTTATAATTTAGATTGTATTAATTAGCCCGAATCTAAATAAATTTGTATTTAAAGCATTTTTATATATTCAATACAAAGCTGTGTTTAGCTAATGAAAATTTCGAAAATTTCATCAGTATAATCAACTAAAAAATATTTTTTTGAACAATAAAAAGAAAATTTTAGGTTCAGTTTATACAGACTAACATGGAACGAATGTTTTGAAAATTTCATGAAATAATATTCAGAAGTTTTTGAGATATCGTGCGTGTTATGCCCATAAACGTCATTTGGAGAAAAATGTCTTCAAAGTTTCGGAAATGCCATTTTAACTACTGAGCGCGTATAATTCTAAAAGCCATAACATCTGTTGCAATGGGATTTTCAAGGAAACAATTATATCTAAATGTTCAGAAAGATAGCAGTTTAACATCTAAAAAAAAGGTTTAAAATTTCGAAAATTTTAAAGCCTTAAGAGTCTTGAGAGCCCTTAAGGGGCCATATCATGAAAAGCGAACAAAATGTCCTGTACCTGGCACTTACATAAATACCTATATCTATTAACTTATAAGTTGTTAAAATATAAAATATGCATTAAAAATAACAAAAAACCCTAGATTTTCACATAGCGTAGTTGTTTTAAATTCAGGATACAATAGCATTGTTAAAACAGCAGTAATATGTGGAAAAGCTATCCTCCACGTGACATCGAATGGCCCTTTAATAGGTTTAAAAATCTCCTCATTTTTACTCTAGACCTAAGTAATCTGGCCGTTTATACAGGTTTAAAAATCTCCACATTTTAAACCTAAGACCAAAGTAATATGCCCGTTCAGGGTCATTCCATGACCAAAAAAAAAAAAAAAAAAAAAAAAAAAAAAAGAAGAAAGAAAAGAAAGAAAGAAAGTCCTGCGCGTAACACTTACATAAATTCCTATATCTATTAACTTATAAGTTGTAAAAATTTAAACTATACATATAAATAACAAAAAATCCTAAAATTTCATATTCGCATAGTTGTTTTAATTTGAGGACATAATATAGCATTTTTAAATAAAAAGAAAAGTATCTAGTTAAACTAATCTAACAAAAATATAACTGTGGAAAAAGGGAGCCAAGTTCTGTAAAGACAATGGCAAGAAAAGAAGTGATATCTAAGTGGCTGCCAAGTTCAAATAAAATTCACTCAAACTTACCTACTGAAGTATTATAGCATTTTTTAAATTGCTTAGAAATAAAAATTATTGATAGCATATTAATAATAAATCTAGAACTTCGCAAGTTTCTGATAAATGTTATGCCTATCAATTTCATGTCTTAATAAGATAATTATGTTAATATTAACAACAATGTCATTATAAAAAATAATATAGTTACTATTATAAACAAATGACTCATGTTAAAGATTTGATAAACCAATAAATACACAGATACACTCCCGCTCGTCCTTGGTTATCACTCTAGTACCTAGCCTTCGGAAACCTCAATGCAAACAGACTAAAAGGCCTGACAAAGAGACAGATACGCTTACGCTTGTTCTTGGTCATCACTCTAGAGACTGCACCCCTTTAACCCTTCAGGGGCAAAGAACTTTTATTCGTAACATGCTGAAATGATTGAATCACACCAGAATTTAAAAACAAATGTATTTCAAAATGGGTAAAAGCTTCTCTTCACGTATTTAATAAAATTAAACTTTTTAGTCCTGAATTCTGGTGTCAATGTGGCATTTCGCAGTTAAAATTAGGTGGGATATATTTTATACCACCGCCTTTCAAGGGGGAGGAGCTCACTCAAATGAAGGCTTCCAAACATGAAATAACAAGTTTTGATATAATAGTCATTAACGAAAATAAATTACTCGTAGGTAAAAACTTGCCAAGTTCTAGATTTATTATTAATCTAACAAAAACATAACTGTGAAAAAAGGGAGCCAAGTTCTGTAAAGACAATAGCAAGAAAAGAAGTGATATCTAAATAGGTGCCAAGTTCAAATAAAATTCACTCAAAACTTACCTACTGAAGTATTACAGCATTTTTTAAATTGTTTAGAATAGGAATAAAAATCTGGTGAAATTAAACTTGCTAAAATAATATTTTAAACTTATAGACGAATGACTTAACGATTCAAAATAAAGAAAAAATGGTCAGCAGCCAATTTTTTTATTTTATTTAACTGAGGTTTAAGTTAAACTTGCGAGTTTAATTTTCCTTACCCTTTTACTACCATAACTTTTTATTTTCTTCTTAATTTTTACTTATGATGAATTTCCATAGTACCCACAGGACATTCAAATAAGAAATAATAACAATGTAGTATTTTTAGCAAAAAATTTTGGGTAAAAATTTGTCTTAAAGGGGTTATAAAGAAGGGACGGTATAGGAAAAAAGGGACGGTAATGGAAAAAAAAAGGGATGGCAAGGATGGGATGGTAAGGAAAATTACCCCTATTTTTCATGTTAAGGCTCAGTGATGGCCACAATGTTCATTGATTTTTAGAAACAGCTTTTTACATTGGATTAAATTTTTAAAAAAATAATTTACCTCGAAAAGTGCAGGAATAAACCTTTGGGACGGTAAGCCACGATGCTTCAAATTGATATTTAAATGCTGATTTAAATTCTGCAGTAAATTTACTGTCAAAAAATTTTAGACTTTCTTTCTCTAGCATACTTCTGCATGAGAAAAAACTTTAAAAAAATTCTGTGGCTGCATCTGAAGTGATTTTTTGTATAATTTTAGAAGTGGTATAGTAAGGAATGTAAAACTCAGGGACAGAGTTAAAAAAATAATAACAACCGTAAAAATGAGTGCAGGTTAATTTATTGCTACATATTAATATAAAACAATAATCCCAGTTTCGGAAAAAAATTACATCGAATTACTTTTATTGAAACGATTTTATACAGACAGCTCCAAACTTAAAAATCTGCATTAGGGACACGGGACGGTGTAAGAGTTTCCTGTATATTTGGACCTCCAACGTCGTCCAAAATTTATTTATCTCGTTAATATTGTTATACAGTCATGCAATGGGATGTTCCCCAGTATATGAAATAACTAGAGAACAGGAATTCTGCTTTTTCAGAATTTAGTGTCCCCCCGGCATTTCCATTACTTCATTTTCTTCTGATGCACTGATGACTTCTATTATTATGAAACAGCCATTATAAATGAAGTGTTAGGCGAAGATGAAGGAGCAGCCGTAAAAAGTTAGAACACTGATTTTCTCGTCAGAATGGGGGGGGGGGGGGAGAAAATGGCCATAATTTTTTTTTTACGGGTGCTCTTTCATCTTCATCTAACACTTCATTTATATAGGCTGTTTCATAATAATAGAAGTCACCAGTCCATCAGAAGAAAATAACTCGGTTAAGCGGGACTCTACTGCAGTACAAAACATATTTCAATTTTAAGACTTAAAGCACACGTTTTATTTTATGTAAAATGATGTCATTCGCGTCCGCTTAAGAATTCCACAATTACGATCTACTCTTAAACATCTACAGTAAAGCATGCATAGCACATCACTATCGCAGAAATAATGCACAAATGCAGCAAAAAGATTCCGTCATTCAAGAAAATCTAAAAAAGGCTATCTAATGATTCATAGATACTTATAATTAAATATAGTATATAATAGGTTCATTGTTTTAACAGAAATCATTCGTTTATATTTTTTTCAAAATAGCACGTATTTTAATTACATTTTCTTTCGGTTGTTGCGAGAAAATGGCAACAAAAATATATAATTACTATTTTAAAACTATTTTTCCTTTACTTTCTACAGAAATGGTGTACTTCCGTTGCCAATATTAAGGAAATGGTTCCAAACACTAAAAAAAAAAAATAATAATAATAATAATAATATTTCAAAAATAAATGGAGATGCAGTTTTCAAACAAAATGCATTTAAAAGAATTTTTTTTTCCAATACGACGGTATAAAAATTGAAAATGTGCGATGCTTAGAAGTTAAAAAAAAAAATGCTAATATTTAATCGTAATGCTTTGTTTTACGGCTAGCTTCTGTAATGTAATGTTATTTTTTGGATACGACACAAAATAAGCTGGGAGAAAGAAATAGCATACCGTACCCGAGGCTAAAAAAACCACAAGAATATATACTAAAATAAAAGTTATTATTCAAGGACTTAAAAGTCAAAAGACTGTGAGAATGTCCCATATAAAAACAGACACAATTTGGCGAGACTTAGGAACGAATCAATAAGAATTAATGTAATATTGACGGAATTATTTCATCATCAATGATTATGATTAATATAATTATATTTCAATAAATCTTTTCAACGGTCAAGACAAGAAAACGTTTTGACACCGTAAACAATAATTTTATCTTCTAATAGAGGCAAGTTAAATTTTATTTTAATAAATGATCCAGTTTTTCCAAAGGGAATTACTTTTGATTATAAAGCATGCATAAGGCGTGATGGTGTTTTTTATATAAAATTTATTAAAGCAAGTAGATTTGCTGGGTAAATTACATATAAAAAATATATAATGAGTGAAAGGAGAATTATCTAGTTATTTATTTATTATACACTCAAGGAACGAATTTTGGATTGCACAACGGAAGAAAATGCAATCGATAGATTTATTATGATATAATGCATTAACGTAACGGATAAGACAGCTTTAAACTAAGAAAAACTGGAAGAAAGGCACTGGGAAATTTTGGAACATCTATATATATATTACGCTAACGTACGTGGCACAGAAATCACGATTATTTGTTATTGTTTAATGGCAACGACCGAGAAACACATCTCATTGGTTATTGTGGAAAAGTCATTTGGCAGGATTTAGGCGGAGGTAAATCCGGTTTATTTACGTTTCGCGTTTATTTATTTATGATCTCTCTTTCGCTGTCATTATGGAACTACACAATATCGTTAGAAATGCCCATAAAAGACCTCGGCGAATGCTTGAAAGTGAACAAGAAGCCGCATTAAGAACAGAAAATCAAAATAGTTTGGATCGAGAACGACGTCTAACACAGAACATAAGCGATTGCCAAAAGAGGCTTAATAACTGTCGCATGGGCGAACGCGTTGCTTCTGAAATCCAAATTACTGATTTAAACATTCTGGAGCATAACTGTGGATATCTAATTATATTGGCGTGGTGTGTATCTGTGGCAAATAAATATTATTCAGTGGTTTTTTTATGAAGTCCACTCCAGTGTTATATTTTTCAATGAGAGTCCCGGCACTGATTCTGCCCGGGCAACGCCGGGCGGGTCAGCTAGTTGTATATAAAGTCCAGATTTGTCGCATTGTAACTATCAAATGTTTGGACCATTAAAAGAAGTATTTAGAGGTCATTATTTTTATGACGATGCAGCGTTAGTGTGTCAGTGTGCTGTTGGCTTGACAACCCTTTCATTGTATTATAATAATTTGACAGAAATATCTGCCCAAAGGAAAGAAATGTATTTTGAAATCAGGAAATTATCCAGAAATGGAAAATTATATTGGCAACTTTGTACACTCTCAAAAATAATTTACTTAAAAATGTTCATGTACTCGTATTTTTTTAAGTACAATTGTTTCAAAAAGAAGTACATTGTTAAAAATAATCTACTTAAAAATGAGCATTTCTATGTACTCATATTTTTTAAGTACAATTGCTTCAAAAAGGAGCATTAATCTACTTAAAAATGAAAATTTCTTTGTACTCGATTTTTTTAAGTACAATTAATTCAGAAACGAGTACATGATATTTTGAAGTTGTGTATACTTATATTTGATTTATAAATGTATGCAGAAATGAATACATATATTTTGTATTTTAAAGTCTTAATATTCATAGTAAATACAGAACTTGTGTGGAAATATAAATTATTTAAAAACAACGTTTAAACACACAGTAAAATAAGTTGATTTGATCATACGTATACGTTTCGTGAGTACTAGGACTCACATCCTCAGTGTAAAAAACTTTAGAAACAATATCCCCCCAACTACATGAACGGTGAAAACCCAAATGTCACGAAACGTATACGTATACTCACGAAACGTATACGTATGACCAAATCAACGTTGTTTTTAAATAATTTTAATATTCATGTTTAAATCCTATGTGCTCAAAAATATGAGTTTTCTGATAAATCCTTTTCTTATACCGAATTGCCAGTAGGGATTTCCAAGCTTTTATTTAAAGATATGTCTATCTTTGTTGTAATTTTTAATTTATAATACACACTTTTCAAACTTATTTACAATATCATTAGAAATGTTAAAGTAGAAAATTTAGTTTAAAAATTGTTTTATTAGAAGTTAGAGTATTTAAGAAAGGGAAAATTCATCTCTGTTGTTAGCGATCTTCCATTGCTGATTCATAAAAGGTGTCATTTGGAAGTAGCTGTTAACTGCTCACAGTCAGTACAGTCAGTACAATAGTAATCTTCCACCTAGACGACTCGGGTTCAAATCACGGGGCGGCTCGTACACAAAATTTCAAGAATTAAAATAGTAAATTCGTTGTTCTTTACAGCAAAAATTGTAGTTCTTCGCAATTCAAAATTACCGTAATTAAAAATGGTAATTTATTTCGTTCTCTGTAATTTCGTTTTTTTTTTTTCTTATAGTGTATATATGTTTCTAAACATACTTATTTTCGAGTCCCTGTGTGTACTCGAAAAAATGAGTACATGCGTTTTTCAAATTTATGAGTTAAGTACTCGGAGCTATTTTAAGATCGGGAAGTGCTCAATAATTAGTACAATTTACTTATTTTTAAGAATAGCTTTTTAACAGTGTACCTATCCCAATAAATTACGAAATAGAAATTCCAGTTTATATTTGATCTACCATTGTTTGTGAGTAATCTGTTAAATACGTTACTTTTTTTTTGCAGATCCTACCAAACCGTTAAAAGAGTCCGAAATCAAGAAGGTGCAATTTGAAGAGTGTGAAAGTTTGTATCCTCAAGATCTGAAACACCATTATTACTGTCTTGTGAAAACTGAAAGCGCATGTCACGTAAGTAGTTTTAAAGACTGTTTTTATTACTACAATCAATCGTCATGTATTAATACTTTCTTCTATCTTTACAAGAAAGTATTGGATTCATGAAAATTTTCCAATTCCGGTTTTCGACGGATTTATACGTTTTAGGGGTCAGAGAACCCGAAGAACATGTTTTTGCAAAATGTCTGTCTGTCTGTGTGCGACACATATTTTGTGGGCGCTCTATCTGAAGAACTAATGAACGGAATTTAATAAAAATTTATATTCAGTTAAGCCCTGATATAAATTGATGCTGATTAGTTTTTTGGTGTAAATCGCTCAACAGGTGGCGCTGCTATGCAGCATATTTCATGATTTCCAGAATAGCTCAATCTCCAGAACTAATGCACGGATTTTCACCAAACTTCAGATTCAGCTAGTCCTTGACAGCAATTGATGTTTTATATATTTTGGTGGAAATCGCTCAACAGGTGGAGCTGCTATGTTGCATTTTTTGCTATTTCCGCAATAGCTCTATCTGAAGAACTAATCCTTGGATTGTCAAGAAACTTCAGATTCAGGTATAACTTGATATGAATTACTGCTGTTTATGTTTTGGTGCAAATCTCTCAACAGGTGGCGCTGCTATGCTGCATTTTTCAGAATTTCCACTATAGCTCTATCTCAATAACTAATGCACAAAATTTCATCAAACTTCAGATTCAGGTACGCCTTGATGTCAATTAGTGCTGCTTATGTTTTACTGCAAATCGCTCAATAGGTGGCGGTGCTATGCTACATTTTTAAGAATTTCCGCTATAGCTCTACATCAAGAACTAATGCACGAATTTTCATCAAACTTCAAATTCAGATTTACTTTGATATGAATTGGTGCTAAATTGATGTAATTTCTTTTACTATTTAAATGATTTAATTGACGTGATTTATATAGAAGAAAGTTTTGTGATGGCCACAACATACTAGTTTTAGGATATGATCACGATAGATGACCCAATTCAGGCGCTCAACCCTGATACATTTTAAGGGGGTCCGGTATACAATTTCAAATAATTTTTATTTATTAAGTTAAAATTTCGAAATTTTTTGTGATGGTTAACCATATCATTTTTAAACAAAATCACATGATAAAACTTCTCATAATTAAAAAAAAAATTAATTTAAATTTTATTAAAAAAGTGGGGTAGTTTAAAATCGTTATAACTCGAAATATTATTTGTAGAATTTAATTTTTTTTTTCATTTAAATAAACAGAAATATATAGATTTTAATTTAGATTCAGCATTTTAAAAAATATTAATTTAAATAAAAATTAAAAATATTTAAAGTAAAAAAAAAAATATTATCTAACTCTTAAAAATAAATCAGATTTTCAAAAGTAAATATTTTTATAAAAAATTTGCTCAATCAAAATTAAAGTAAAACAATTGAAAAAGACATTTTCCAAGTTTGAACCATATATATCTTTAACGGTCCTTGACTTATAACAATTTAAATACGAGAAATGGTGAAAAAACCCATCATGAAGAAAAACGCATTTTCACAAAAAGTCAAAAAGTCGTTTTCATGAGAACCATTGTTTGAAAGCTAAATTTTGAAAACAAACCAAAACGAAAAAAATGTATATTTCTTGTTCAAATTAAGATAGAAACATCATTTAAACGTCATTGTCAGCAGAAAAAAACAGAGACAACGTTAATGTAATAAAATGTTTTGAGAAAATTTGAAAATTTTTGTGTCCCGTACCCCCTTAAATCATTCATAAACAGCATCATGCATCAATAATGTCCATAACGGTACAAATAATTTACATGGATTTAACTCATTTAATTTTAACACAGCTATTGATTTCCTTTACTTGCTATTTATTCTATTGAGCTGATTCAGATATCAGATCAGATGTCATAATTAACAGGGCTCTCTGAGTTCGAAAGGTCCGCTAGATTTGTTCAAGATAGCTCTATTGGTAGAGCATTGCAGGGTTGCCACAAACGACTATTTTCATATTCTATAAGCACCACTATTTTAAGAGAAAATTATTTTTAAGTATATTTTTCTTGCAGGTTTTGTCAATATGTATATAAAAAGTTTCTGTTTTTAAAAAATGGTGCGAGATAGAACCTGTGACAGACCTGCTTTAACAGCTTACACCAAAGGTTCCTAGTTTAAATCCTGGTTTGTACACTTTTTAAGTCAGTTCGAAAACAACTTTGGCAGTTAGTATGATTAATATATATATAATAATTGCAATTTTTTGAAAGCCATGAAAATCACAAAAAAATTTTAATTAAAAAAAAAAAAAAATATATTTAAAAAATATTTATTTTTACTAAGAAATGTATTAATTGAAGAACAGAAGTGAAACAAAATTATGTTCGTAAAAAATATATATACGCTTGAAGTCAGTACAAACATATGGCAACCCTGGCCACAATGGGAACTTCCGCCATTTTTTTTATTTTGCCCCCCCCCCCCCCAAAAAAAAGGGGTATACTAATCAGTAATGATAAGACTATTGATAGTATCTTAAAGTAGATTAACGGTGTTATTATATTCATTTTTACTTTGTATTAAATGCTAACAAGTATTAATATTACGAAATATTCCTTACCTTTAAGAAATAATAACACGTTTTTTTTTTTTTTTTTTGCCAAAAATTTCACTTTGTCTGCCAGTAGTGTCGCCCACATGATACGACTTCGCCTTTATTGTTTTTTCCACTTTCTATCGTCCTGAGGGTCAAACGTATACTGCCATCTATTAAATTAAAAAGAAAGTAAATTAAATATACGACGTGGGCCATATTGGGAACCAGGCCATGTTTGGCCTAGGTACGTTATTTAATTTAATGTATTTATAATACATTTTATTTAATGTTACTCGTACATACCCCCTTAATTTATTGTATATTTTTAGATTGATGCAGGTTCGCCTATGTCCTTTAGACGTAACGGTAAACATTATGTGCTTGGTGTAGCATCCATGTTGGCTTCCGACAGGTGTCGGAATGAAGAGCCTTTTATATTCTCGTCAGTTCCCGACCATATTTCTTGGATAGAAGAAAAAACGGGATTGTCATCCGCAAAATGTGAGGTAATATTTTAATATATTCTCTAATTATATTGGTACGCAAAATAATTAAAAAATTTCCTCCCTGCAAATTAAATATGTAAAATGTACAGATCTAATGCAGTAGACACCCTCAAATCCGCACAGCTTGGGACCAGAGATTGTGCGGATTTTAGAATTTTGTGGATTCCTGTTTACATTTTTGCATTGTTTACATTTTTTAAACAGTAATTTCAATGCAATAACTCAATCGAAATTATAATGAATGCTTCCAATATAGTAAAATATTAAAATAAGTAAAGTAATAAAATAAAATAATAAAAAGTAAGATAATTTAAAAAATGAATAAATTATTAAAAGTAAAGGTCAAGTAAGTAATTAATATTGTATAATTAAATATGGGTCAATCCATTTCAAGTGGTCCAGAAAATCATTTATTCGTTGCTTGACACTTTTTAAAAAATCTGAAATTTTTTGTGCAGCAACCCTAACATGATGGAAATTCAAAATGACTATTATTTTAATTTTATTAATTTTTGTTTCTGCATGTTGCCTTTGTTTCATCATCTGCAGCAATTTTCTCACAAGAAAGATTTATGGAATTATAAATAATTCATCGTTTATTTCTACAATTCAAGTGTGGATTAAAGCAATTTGTACGGAATACATTGGACTAAAAATTTGGTAAAGTAGTTTCCGAAACTAACTGCTTATTGGTAAAATTTAAGCATAAAGTTTCAGTTTTTTTCCAAAATTTGTTCGTTTACAAAAGGAAATTTTTCTAGCAAGGAAAGCTGTGAATATGACATATTTTTTTTTTTACTATAGGCCGAAAGTACTTGTACTCACGCGCCAAGTTCCAGATCTGGGACTTGCTTTCTCTTCGCTAAAAAAAAAAAAAAATCCCAAATTTTTCAAAAATGTCAAAAATCGCACATTTGAGGCTTTGATATCTCTGGTGGGGCACGAGATAAAAATTTAAAGTTCTGGTTTCTGACAGTATTGTATGGCAGTGTTATGCACAAGAAATTTCAGGATGGACATTTGACTACAAGCTGAGATATGGCAAGGGCAACATGTTAAAACTGACAATATGTTTTGTCACGTTTGATCATGTCTCAACAAGTATGACAACATTAACAGGCTTTCTCTTTCCCTATTCTGTTTTTGTCTCAGATTTTGTATAAAAATATTTTCTTTTATCTAAAAGTGCTGAGGTTTCTTTTAGTTACTAAAATTACTTACAACAAAAATTACTGAAACCATACAAAATATTAGGCATAATTATTTTTTTATTTAATTGCTAAGCTTTGCCAAGGGATTTATTTTCTGCTACTATTATTTAAAGATAATCAAAAACATAAATTTAAGTGACACTCTGGGATAAATACTTAGCTGTGACTACAACAAAACAATAGTTTGGCAAAAAGTTAGAAAAATGCCCCCTTTGGGTCTAATATCGCGCCTCCTGGAATACATCATCCTCCCTCTCTTTGAAAAACCGTTTGCAGAAGTGTGTTACTGTGCACGGTGACTATATAGGAAAGGACTAATACAATGTGGCAATTTCATAAATTTCACTCAATTATTTCTATGTGAGGGCAAAAACTTATTGATACACCCTCGTATTAACCAGTTTTCTCAATCCGAAATATGCGTTTTTCGAATGCTGTCCATTCTCGAGTAAACATTTTTAAGTTCAACAAACATGCTTTTTAAACAAACATGATAAACTAACAGCATTAACATTAATGTTGAAATTAATATTATTTTGATGCTCTTGTATGTATAAATTCAGTTACGCACCTAAATATGTTCAATTGAGAATTGATCACATCCTAAAAACCGATATTCTAGTTTGAGAAAACTGATTAATTGAGAATATATTGCATCCTAAAACTCAATATTTTGGCTTGAGAAAACTGATTAATATATAATTGATTACATCCTAAAAACCGATAATCTGGTTCGAGAAAACTGATTAATTGATAATTGATTACATACTAAAAACCAATATTCTGATTTGAGAAAATTGATTAATTGAGAATTGATTACATCCCAAAAACCGATAATCTGGTTTGAGAAAACTGATTAATTGATAATTGATAACATCCTAAAAACCAATATTCTAATTTCAGAAAACTGATCAATTGATAATTGATTACATCCTAAAAACCGATATTCTGGTTTGAGAAAACTGATTAATTGAGAATTGATTGCATCCTAAAACCTAATATTTTAGTTTGAGAAAACAGATTAATTGATAATTGATTACATCCTAAAGACCTATATTCTGGTTTGAGAAAACTGATTAATTGATAATTGATTACATCCTAACACCAATATTCTGGCTTGCGAAAACTAATTAATTGAGAATTGATTACATCGTAAACACCGATATTCTGGTTTGAGAAAACTGATTAATCCACTATAAAAAGTACTCGGAAACGTAACTGAAAGTCTGTGGTAGTAAAAGAAGTTTTGTTTTTATATATAATTCTTTAAATCTCTAAAATATATCGGTTTCTAAATATAAAGAATTAAAGAACGCTTTCTGGAATCTTGGGTAATTTGGAAGAGGTCACTGTATATTTTCGTTCGTGGTTATATTATATTTTCGTATTAAGAAACATTTATCTTTTTGACTTTTTTTTATCTTTACAAGAAAAAAGTAAAAAAATTAGACTTTCGGTTTTCGGCGGATTTATCCGTTTTAATAGGTCCTGAACACGATTTGAGTGTTTTTAGACAATGTCTGTCTGTGAGTCTGTCTGTATAAGACAAGACATTTTTGGGAGCTCTATCTCAAGAACTAATGCACAGAACGTAATAAAACTTTATATTCAGTTAGTCCATGATATAAATTGGTGCTTCTAACTTTTTGGTGCTAATCACCCAACAGCTGGCTCTGCTATGCTGCGTTTTTCACTATTTCCGCAATGGCTCTGTCTCAAGAGCTAATGCACAGATTTTCATCGAACTTCAGATTCTGTTATACCTTTATATAAATTGGTGTTTCTTAGTTTTTGGTGTTAATCGCCCAACAGATGGCGCTGCAATGCTGCGTTTTACTCCATTTCCACAATAGCTCAATCTCAAGAACTAATGAAAAGAGTTTCATCAAATTTCAGATTCAGTTATGCGTTGACAGTTATATATTGTTGTTGATTAGATTTTAGTATAAATCACCCAGCAGGTAGCGCTTCTATGTTGTATTTTTCAGGATTTACACTATTTTAACGATGGTCCTATCTCAAGAACTAATGCACGGAATTTCACCAAACCACAACCTTGAGATTATTTGGTGCTGATTAGGAGTTCGCTTAAATTATATAACAGGTGGTGCTGCTATGCTACATTTTTCACGATTTTTCCAATAGATGTATCGCAAAAACTAATTCATGGAATTGAAACAAAATTCATATTCTGTTACATTTCAGGGTTCGTTCGCATCAAAGAACTCAGGGGAATTTAGGTGTTTTAGCACCAGAATTTTTTTTTAAATACTGGTTGCCATATTAGAAGATAATTTTTTTTTTTTTTTTTAAATAAGGCAAATGTTACTTTACGAATATTCTGGTAAAAGGTCTTTGAAAGTGCTTGAAGCGTACGAACCCTGCATTTTCACATAAATAGATCCTTATTTGGCTCAGATGTACACAGAGCGATATGCGTCGCTTTTTATGCCCGTTGGTTTGTGAATTTTGATTACAGATGTTTTAGAGGGTGGGAGCTGAAATTTAATGATTTGTTTGAAATATGCGATATGCGTTAGGTTGTGAATTTTGATTACAGACGTTTAAGAGGGTGGGAGATGAAATTTAATGATTTGTTTGAAATATGCACAGAATTTCATCAAACCATATTCTGACAGATCTTGACATTATTTGGTGTTGATTAGGTGTTCGTGTAAATCATGTAACAGGTGGCGCTGCTATGTTGCATTTTTGCACAATGTTTGCAATAGTATCTCAAAAACTAATTCACGGAATTGAATCAAAATCATTTTCTGTTACACTTCCACATAAATAGATCCTTATTAGGCTCAGTTGTATGCAGAGCGATAGGTGTCGCTTTTTATGCGCGTTGGGCTGTGAATTTTGATTACAGACGTTTAAGAGGGTAAGTGCTGAAATTTAATGATTTGATTGAAATATGCGGTGCTTATACCTCCTTTTTAACTGCTCACAATTCAACGAACCTATATCATTAGAATGAAAAGGGAGAAACAACGTTTAAAGAACACAAATGTAAGTAATTTTAAAAAGCATATAGCTATTTCGAAGCCTCTAAGGCTCCATCATCAGTGCTTATAAATTAAAGATAAAAGTAAAACTATGGAATAAAAGAGGGGGGGGGACGGCAGAGCCATAAGGCGCACCTCACATCCCGACCCTCAACAGCGAAATGAAAATCACTGTTGACAAACAGCCACCGAGTCGGTCTCACACGCACACAGGAAGACCAATCAAAAACCGCCCAGATGCTCCGGGAGAGTTCAAATAAAGCGGAGAAAAAGGGGGTGGGGAAGACGACGAATTAAAGAAAATTAAACCATAACTTTGAAAAATTGGGCGTGCTGGTCAAATTGTTTACCAAGCTGTTTGAATTTTTCCATATGTGGTAGGCTTCCCAAAAGTCAAGATCGTAAATTGATGAGCATTTTTGTATAATTGAGGCTTCGGAAAATTTTAAATTATGATTGTTGGACCAGCAGTGATTAGCAATAGCGGAACGCTTGACGTCATAATTTTTGACACAAGTTTTATGCTCCCCTAAACGGACCTTAAAGGGTCTTTTCGTTTGACCAATGTACATTTTATTGCATTCGCAAGATATCTTGTAAATACCCCAATGTGAAAAACTGTCAATTGGATGTTTCAGATTTGTGAACTGAATTTTGTTAAAAGGAGTATAAACTACCTTAAAATCAAATCTTAACAAGATTTTAGAAATTTGATGGCTTATTTTCGGAAAATATGCAAGTATAATTAAATTTTTTAAATTTTCATTGTCGACAGTGTTAACTTTGGAGTGAGAACGTTTACTTACTTTATTATGAATGGAATCTATGATTTTAGCTGTAAAACCTTGATCAATGGCAATGGATTTAATGTAATCTATTTCAGCTTTTAGTAAACTGTCGGAAGAACAGATATTTAAAGACCGATAGACATAAGCGTTGAAGGCAGCCAACTTTTGATTAGGTGGATGGGATGATAAAAGATGAGGGGGTAAAGATACTGCGAATGGTTTACGGTAAACTGTAGTGTGAAATAAGTTATTTTCGCGGAAAAACCATGACATCAAGGAAGGGCAAACGACAGTTATTTTCGAGTTCGGAAGTAAACTGAATATGTTCATCTATAGAGTTCATAGTATCGAGAATATTTGCAAGATCAAGCCCATCTGAGTTCAATAAGGCAAAACAGTCGTCAACGTAGCGGATGCAAAATGGAAAAGATAATTTCTTGAAAAGGTTTGATTCGTAATAGTGCATGTAAATGTTACTGAGGATGGGGCTGAGTGGGGAGCCCATAGACAAACCATCAGTCATGCAATAAAAATTACCATTAAAAATGATTGTATTTTGCGATAAACAAATGCTAGTAAGATTTATAAGCTCATCAATTTCGTATCATTTATAATCATTTATAATTCATCATTTTCGAGCTTATAAATCTTACTAGCATTTGTTTATCGCAAAATACATTCATATTTAATGGTAATTTTAATAATTATTTCACACTACAGTTTACCGTAAACCATTCGCAGTATCTATACCCCCTCATCGTTTATCATCCCATCCACCTAACCAAAAGTTGGATGCCTTCAACGCTTATGTCTATCGGGCTTTAAATATCTGTTCTTCCGACAGTTTACTAAAAGCTGAAATAGATTAAATTAAATCCATTGCCATTGATCGAGGTTTTATAGTTAAAATTATAGATTCCATTCATAATAAACTAAGTAAACGTTCTCACTCCAAAGTTAACACTGTAGACAATGAAAATTTAAAAAAATTAATTATACTTCCATATTTTCCGAAAATAAGCCATCAAATTTCTAAAATCTTGTTAAGATTTGATTTTAAGGTAGTTTACACTCCTTTTAACAAAATTCAGTTCACAAATCTGAAACATCCAATTGACAGTTTTTCGCATTGGGGTATTTACAAGATATTTGCGAATGCAATAAAATGTACATTGGTCAAACGAAAAGACCCTTTAAGGTCCGTTTAGGGGAGCATAAAACTTGTGTCAAAAATTATCACGCCAAGCGTTCCGCTATTGCTAATCACTGCTGGTCCAACAATCATAATTTTAAATTTTCCGAAGCCTCAATTATACAAAAATGCTCATCAATTTACGATCTTGACTTTTCTGAAGCCTACAACATATGGAAAAATTCAAACAGCTTAGTAAACGATTTGTCCAGCACGCCCAATTTTTCAAAGTTATGGTTTAATTTTCTTTAATTCGTCGTCTCCCCCCCCCCTTCTTTCTCCGCTTTATTTAAACTTTCCCGGAGCATCTGGGCGGTTTTTGATTGGTCTTCCTGTGTGCGTGTGAGACTGACTCCGTGGCTTTTTGTGAACAGTGATTTTCATTTCGCTGTTGAGGGTCGGGATGTGAGGTGCGCCTTCTGGCTCTGCCTCCCCCTCTTTTATTCCATAGTTTTGCTTTTATCTTTAATTTATAAGTACTGATGATGGGGGCCTTAGAGGCTTCGAAATAGCTATATGCTTTTTAAAATCACTTACATTTGTGTTCTTTAAACGTTCTTTCTCTCTTTTTAATATATTGACACAAAGAACAATCCTCTTCCCCTTTTATGCTATATCATTAGAGTCTTCATAATGAGCATAGATTGTCATTTAATTTTGGTACTGTGAGAGCCAATTTTGAAGTATTTACAGGTATGTAATAGAAAAAAGTTTTGGGGCCCACCGTAGCTGAGTGGTTAAGCACCACACTGCTAATCGCTTGAGAACGTAGTTGGGCTCTGGGTTCGACTCCCACTGGCTCCGTTGCATACTCTTTGTGGAGCTCCCGGCTAGAGTGTTGTAAATTTCATAGTGGCTATCTCGTCCTTGTATACTGACGATGACTTATCAGCTTGCACCTGTTGTCAAGCACACAAGTCAGATGTATGTGTTCAATAAATAAAAAATAAATTAATAAAAAAGTTTTGGGATTGGTACGTCCAACTAGTTTAAAGTGTGATTACAATATGCTTACTTTCACTAAACCTGAACGGAGTTATCTAAATTTCCTGAATAAAGTGTAATAATTCTGTTTAATCCCCGATCCTTTTTTAACACCGATAGGGAATATTTTTTTTTAACTGAAAGGATAAATTTTATTTTTAATTTTCGACATTTCTATTTACAGGATTTCGCAGAAACAGAATAATGAAGAAAAAAGTTGAATGATAAAGAAAATAAAAAGTGAGACAGCAATTAAAGCACACTCTTGTAACACATTTTTGAAAGCTTTTAGTAATGTATGACTTACATTCAATTAGCTTAAATAAATTTCAAGTAATTTTGTTGTTATTTATTTTTAATATTTCTATAAAAGTTATTTTAAAAATGTCTGTTACTCTTTGAAAGCTAATTAGTTAAGTTTTTTGAACTGGAGAGATATGTGTCATTCTTTATATTCAGTGTTTTTATTTACGGGATTTCAAAGAATAATGATTCGAAAAAAAAAACATCAAAAGATGTTCTCCTCAGATCTTTTTTAAAGTTTAAAAGTTTGTGTATTACTTACATACAACTAAACTAAATAAATTTCATAAAATTTTTGTTGTGATTTATATTTTGATATACCTATAAGGGGGATTTAATGCGAAAATGTAGGGGTATTTTGTGACCAAAGAATATAGCCTTAGAATACACTCTTAGTTTTCTATATTTATATTTACAGAATTAAAATATATATGTATACAGGATGATTCAAAAGACCAGTGCGAAAGTAAAACGTGATAAGAAAAAAATCTATGGGGTGGAGAGACGCGATTTGTAGATAAATATTTAGCGTGGTTCGGAATTTTGTATGGCACCAACAAAACATTAGTTCAAAATCTCGATAATAGGGGGTGCTATTACAGATAACACTGTACAACAGTGGTTTTGTCCTAGAACTAAAGTTAGTTGATCCTAGATCAGTTTTAGTTTACACTGAAACACAAAACGTCAATTGTTCGCGGTAAAAATCACTAATTTTGCCAAAGGATTTCGGAAAAAAAGCTAATTTTGTCAAAAGATCGCAGAAAAAACGCTAATTTTGTCAAAAGATCGCAGAAAAAACGCTAATTTCGTCAAAAGATCGTGAAAAAAATGCTAATTTCGTCGAAGGATCGTGAAAAAAAAGCCAATTTTGTCAATGAATTCCAGAAAAAAAACGCTAGTTTTGTCAAATAATCGCGAAAAAACGCAAATTTCATCAAAGGATCGCGAAAAAACGCAAATTTCTTCAAAGGATTGCGAAAAAACGCAAATTTTGTCAAAGGATCATGAAAAATAAACGCTAATTTCGTCAAAGAATTGCAGAAAAAACGTTAATTTCGTCAAAGAATCGCGAAAAAATACGAATTTATTTCAAAGAATTGCGAAAAACATGCGAATTTCGCCAAAGGATCGAAAAAAAAGCAAAATGCTTCAAAGGATTGCAAAAAAGCGCAAATGTTTTCAAAGAATCGCGGAAGAAGAACGCGAATTTCGTCAAATGATCGCAAAAAAAAACGTTAATTTCGTCAAAGGATCTGAAAAATAAACGTTAATTTCGTCAAAGGATCGCGGAAAAAACACGAAATTCGGTAGGGCCCGAAATCCGGAAAATTCCAAATTCCGGAAAGCCTTCGGTCCCGAAGATTCCGGATAATAGGTCCTGTACTGTATATATACAGGGAAAAATGGACGAAAATAAAACAACCATTAAAAAATGCTTTCGTCACTTCATTTTGAAAGTTTGAGCCACAACTGATAACATAATTACTTATCTTGATTATTTATATGATCAAAGATTCATTTTTCGATGATTTGAGAACTTGAAGTTAATGGAAATAACACTTTGCTAACTCTTTTTAAAAATTATATTTGTATTAAAAGTTCGTTAAGTCAATCTAAGATTTATTTTTTATTGTACTTAGTTTTGAAGGCTTATTATAAACTAGCTAATCCGCTGGGCGTTATCCGGGATCGTGATAGTAATCATAAACATATATAAAATCAGTGTTGAATGATTTCATATTTTTAGACAAAAATATTTTTAAACGAACGTAATATTAGGGGTTCCACTGTATTAGACACCGTACACCCTCCAAATTTATATAGTTTTATATTTTTAAACGAAAATTTCCAGCGAACCTACAGTTTAGGACTCCACTGCCTTTCGTGGTGCACACCCTCGAGTTCAATTTAGAAAATGAACCTCGAATTTGTACGATTATATTTGTTAAACAAAAATTATATTTTAACGAGTTGTAGAGGGACGGGGGGGGGGTGGTAAAAGAATGAAACCGAATTCATTTTACGAACGTCAAAGATTCACACGAAACGAAAAGACCTCTAAAAATCGATTTAAAAAATTGTCAAAAATTCCACAATTGTTGTACGAATTTCGAAAAACTTTATTGGGAAAGCTTCAACGCTAACTATATTGGGCTAAAAGTTTGAAATCGGATTTCTTTTACCAATGTGAAAAAAATCACGACGAAACGCTCACACACGCACAAAAAAGGGGGAAAATTTAAAAATCGCAGATGACAAAATTTATTATAATGTGCTAAACAGTTGAAACCGGATTCCTTTTATAAATGTCAAAAAACTGTCTGTCAAAAACTTGCGAAAAAGAACTGTAAAAATCGTATTAAAAATCACTATAAGATCACATGAATAAACGTTATTGAGAAGAGGGCGAAATTGGACTAAAAGATTGAAATCAAATTCCTTTTACTAATGTGAAAAATCGCAGAAAAAAGATAAAATAGCATAAAAATTTGCCAAAATTTCAAAAATAACAAAGAACTAAATTGGGCTAAAAGATTAAAACCAGAATCCTTATCGAATCTCGAAAAATCGCCACGGAACGTGAAAAAAACTGCAAAACTTGCATACAAAATTGTGAAAAATTTAAAAATCACTGTAGGAATTCGGAAGAAACATTATTGCTAACTAACTGACCCGCCCGGCGGTTCCCGCAAATGTGATAATAGCCTTAATGCTGCTAGTCAGACGCATTTGTAAATTTAAAATATCTCTTCAGGAAATCAACATTTTAAACTCATTTTGTCTGTGTTCTCTTCTTAAATAATGTCTCGTTTTACTTACCCAACATACGTATAGGGTAAGTCTTGTAATCGTTTTAAAAATCTAAAAAAAAATTGACGGATTAACACGTTTCAAATACTGGTGATTCCGAAAAAAAAAAAAAAAAAAAGGAAAAAAATTGCCGTCCGTCTGTCTGTGTGTGTGTCTGTAAACGCTCTATCTCCCGAACAAATTCAGATAGAGGCTTGTAATTTGGTGTGTACTTAGTATGTAAGAATCAGAAGTAACCTACTGAATTTCATTAACCTCGATTATCCGGAACTATTTTTTCGGATTCTCGAACTATTTATTTTGATAAAAGGTATATAAAATTATTCGAATTTTTTTATTTTAAGGAGTGAATATAAAAGACAATAAAAAAAACATAAATTTTGCATGAAAAATGAAGTCGATAGGATAATTAGTTGCCGAGATATTTGTAATCATATTTTCCACACTCTTCGATTTTTCATGAGACTGTATTTCATTTAAATTTCAATTCAAAAATATATTTTATTTTGAAATGAGACGCTTAATCCGACGCAGTAAACCGTTAGATAATAGGATTATCATTTTAGGAGTTATAAGGATGTTTCTCTTACGCAATTCAGTATTAGAGCATTTAAAGTTTAGGACGTCATCAAGAAACGATTTAAACACTCTATCTACCGCACAAATTGAGATAGAGGCTTGGAATTTGGCATGTAGTGCGACAAAGCCTATTAAATTTCACTAACCTTAGTTATCCCTGGATATGCATTTTAGAAATAATTTACGCATGTTTTATTTTCATATTTATATTTATTTCATATTCATATTTATATTTATTTCATATATTATGCATATCCATGATGATGGGTAAGTATTACGGTGACCCCCAAGAACTAGTTTATTTAGTTGTCAAGATATTTCTAAAATATATTACTTAATTTTATGTGAGGTGTTAAAATCTTACTTACAGATCGTCAGCTTTTAACGCATAAAATATTAATATAATCCTATATTTTAGAATTTTTTTGAGAACTGAGAAAAAAATAAACATCTTTTCAGAAAAGTACAAAGAAAAAACGAGTGAAAAACATTAATTTACCGAGGAGATAATTTGAAATATACGAATGCATTCTAAGCCCATAGACTTAACATTAGGGAGGGGAATTTGGAAATCGAGTGACTAACAGCCTTAAATATAATTATTATAAGTGTTGAAATGTTTTATAATTTTAAACGAAAACCCTTCCAAACGAACGTAATGTTGAAAGCCCCACTGCCTACGGTAGCGTACACTGTAAAAAAAAAAAAAAAAAAAAAAAAAAAAAAAAAATCTGTAATTCTACAGTTGTAAATTTACAGATATCTGTATGCTTACTAAAATTTTATCTGTACACTGTACAAAAAAACATGTAAATCTACAAAGCTACAGAAATCTGTAGCTTTACAAAATAATCTACTAAAATTAAAGAAATCTTACTAAAATTTTTTCTATAACCCGAGGATCGGCTACGTAAAAAGTTCTAGGCATCCCAGTTTCCTAAAAAATTCTTAGTATCCTTGCAGATTTTTTGATTTACGGTGGAAACGTATATCTGTTACATGTTTTTTTTTTATTTTGTTGTTTTTGCCGTTACATAAAAAGTTCTAGGCATCCCAGTTTCCTGGAAAATTTTTAGTAACTTTAGAGATTTTTTTTTACCGTGCACTGCTTCGTTTGCGTACACTGTAAAAAAAAAAAAAAAAAAAAAAAAAAAAAAATCTGTAGCTTTATATCAGATATCTGTACAGATATCTACAGATATCTGTAGCTTTACAAAAGAATCTACTAAAATTACAGTAATCATACTAAAATTTTATCTGTAACCCGGGTTACAGTTACATAAAAAGTTCTAGGCATCCCAGTTTGCTAAACATTTTTAGCACCCTTACAGATTTTTTGATTTACGATGCAAAAGTGTATCTGTTACATGAATTTTTGTTGTTGCCGTTACATAAAAAGTTCCAGAAATCCGACTTTCCTAGAAAAATTTTAGCAACTTTACAGGTATTTTTACAGTGTAAATCCTCGATTTTGTATGATTATATATTTTTATTTTAAAATCTATCCAAAAGAATCTAGAGTTGGGGCCCCACGGTCTTCAAATTTGTAATACAGTCGGACCTCTATTTAACGAACCTCTATTTTGCGAATTTCTCTACTTTGCGAACTTTTCCTTGGAACCAAGAACATTTTGCTAATTTCTTCGTAAAATAACCTCCAAATAGCGAAGTGCATTCTCTATTTAACGAACTTTTTCTTGTGATCAAATTTTTTTTTTCTCCCCATTTCTCAAAATATTTCTGGACATTTCAAACTTATTCTTTCTTTAAACACATTTTATGATGTTCAATGGCCTTGAACTGGTTTTACCAGGCGCCTTCTTTGTCAGCAGTGAGAATTCGGTAAGTACGGAGGACGAAGATCCCTTAGTGTAACTTAAAAAAATGTTGATACACTGAGAAAAAAAGAAGAAATTAACCATGATGTGCTGATTGATGATTGTATTTCACTTAATTCTGAAATTGAGATCTCGGAAACACTATCTGAATTGGATATTTTCGAAAGTGTGAAAAATAAAAACAATACAGCAATGAATTCGGATAAAGACGACTATGATGATGATGGAAATGATCATTATGCAGGAATTAACAAAACTTCGTTTGATGAAATGCTAAAATCATTTGAAACAATCCGACGTGTATTATAGTTAGAAGAGAATACGCATGAAGGGGCTTTCGATGCATTGCAAAGATGCGAGACGTATTATGGGAGAAAGTACTTTTTTAAATGAAAAACTCAGGCAAAATTAACAGAATTTTTCAGAAATTAAATTTAAGGACGCATATGTTAATGTATGGTTAAAACTATTTGTTATAATAATAATAATAATAAATACGATAATGTCATTAAAATTCGTTAATTTTAATGCAAAACTATTTACTTTAAACAGAAAATACAGTGTATTCCCGGACAATGTTTTGTTTTCCTTGCACATTTCAAAGATTTAAACACATAGAAAAAATGAATTGATGATGGATATTGGTGGGTAAAATAAATAAAACAAATCGATATAATTTATTAAAAAATATGTGATTAATTACTTTTAGTAAAAATATTTAGTGTTTATGAATTTAAAATCTGTTTTATGTAGTTTAAAGTATTTTAAAAGGTGAATCCCTATTTAACGAATTTTCCATATAACGAACTTTTTTCCGGGATTTAGCGACTTCGTTAAATAGAGGTTCGACTGTATATTATACTTTTTTGGCAAAAATCAGTCGAAAAGAACCCAGAGAAAAAGAAACACGAATTCGACGAAGCTCAAGTTTTTTTTTTTTTTTTTTGAAAGGGTTAACCTTTATATTTTTCAAAACGAATTGCTCCGTTAAAAACCTTAAAAAGAACGTAGATGCGGTTTGGTGTCTTTCGTTTTTCCGCATTTCGAACGTTCGAAGGATACGCTGATCAGAAAGGCAGGTAGAGAAAAAAACACTTATGGACTTTCAGATCTTCTCTGTTTCAGTGGAACTGTGTTATGGCGGGCATCGCCGCGTCGTTTTTTTTTACAGGCTTTTATTACTTCCGGTTTTTAATTAATATATCGACTCATTCTCAAAAACTGTAAAATCTGAGTTTTTGATGCATTAGCACCAGGGATGTAGTGGAGAGTACGGTAGAGGTCTGCACGGGCCCGGGCTTGGCCCGAGGCCCGTACCCGGCCCGGCCCGCGGGCCGGGCCGGGCCGGCGGAATGAAGGCGAATTTTCAAACGGGCCGGGCCGGCAGAATTAGGACAATTTTTTCAACGGGCCGGGCCGGGCCGGCAAGAAAATTAATCGGGCCTATCGGCCCGATATAAGAATTTAAGCGAAGCAGATAAAATACGAGCCATTTTCAATGAATATGATTTTCTCGAGAAGTATAAATGTGCGTCACAAGCCGATGCGAGTTTGACAACATCAATACAGAAATGTAACGTGTCCATCGTAGAGATCGGCATCGTACAGTTACAAGATGTCTGATTCCGAGTTTAATTTTTTTTCAGCAGACTCATGCCGGGAAGGAAGTGGTCTTAATCGATCTCAGGATGTGTAGAACAGTCATTTTGTTTTGTAATATTAATAGTGATAATGAACTTCTCTTAACAGTATCTTTGGAAATATACCTTAAAGTGGTTCTCATATTCACTGCTCAACAATGCAAAGCTTTCAGACACATGTTTCTGACAAAAACTTTAACTATAAAGGCATAAAATTGAGAGGCCTGTCTATTGAAGGCATTTGGAAACGAATAGCTTTTTCCATATTTTATAAATTACTTACAGAGATAACAGCGATTCCTGTCACGTGACTGTACGTTTTTCTTCTTTACTGTGCTATCGCTTCCGGAAATTCGATTCAAAACGCTAACTTTGACAGTATTTTCAGAAAGATATATTGCTTTTATCTATGAAAAAAACGACATTTACATAGCTTTTGAATAAGAATACCTGCCAATCTTACGCGTTTCCGAAAAGAAAAGACTTCATAAATGTGTCGAAATGTAGCTCCTTTGGATTTGAGAAAAGTCTTAAAAATGAGAGAAATATTTTCACAAATCTACTTTTTATTATACAGCTTCAAATGTTATCTTGTTTTTAATCCTTTATTCTGAACTACATTAATCTTTTAATGAATCCTTATTTCCATTTTGAAATGTCTGTAGACACGATGACTGTAAGTAATCGTTAATGTTTATTATTGTGCGTTTTCTGTTTTGCGAACATCATAGTAATGTAAAATATACTGTAAAATGTTCCCATAAATATGTATGTAGTATTCATTAAAAGAATCTTAATTGTATGTTGAGAAAAAACGGATTTTTTTTTTTTTTTTTTTTTTTTTTTTTTTTTTTTGTAGAAATTGTATCTGACTGGGCCCGTTTTCATTGATTTTTGTACGGGCCGGGCCGAGAACTGTAATAATGCAAACGGGCCGGGCCGGGCCGAACTTCCAATTTTTACAACGGGCCGGGCTCGGGCCGAACTTCCAATTTTTACACCGAGCCGGGCCGGGCCAAGATAGCTTTCGTACGGGCCGGGCCTGGAAAACCTCTAGGGTACGGGCCGGGCCTGCAGACCTCTAGGGTACGGTGGCATACGCCGTATACCTTCTGGATTTTTTAAGGAACACATTATACCCTCTGTTTCTCAAAAAATCTATAGTGTATACACTGTAAGATATACCTTCTGCCTTCAGCGTATACCCTCTGCTTAGAGCGTATGCCCTCTGCTTTTTTTACGAACACACCACTGATTAGGACCTGCCTTGGACTATACTCATTGTAACTTTTAGATGTCTTCGCACGGTAGATTTTCTTAGCTATCTCACGCACACAGAGACAAATAGCCTTCATTTATTAATATAGATAAACCAACAATTATTATTTTAGACTAAAAGGCTCAAACCGGATTCTTTTTACCAATGTGGTAAAATCACCGCAAAATGTCAAAAATCGCTGAAATTTCAAAAATCGCGGAGTAAAAAATTTACTATAGTGAACTGGAATATTGTAACTGGGTATTTTTCATGAATGCCAAAACGCTGAAAATTGCATAATAAAGTGCTAAAAATTCAAAAATCGTAGAGGAGAAAATTTATTATATTACACTAATAATTTACGAATACCTTTTACGGATGTCAAAAACTCACCGATAAACGCGAAAAAACTCTAAGAATCGCGGAAAATTTAAAAATCGCTGGGTGAATTCCTAATAAAATTCACATTTATGACCAAATGATTAAAACTGGATCCTTTTGACTAATGTGGAAAAATCACCGCGAAACTCTAAATAACCCCGTTAAAAAATCGCGTTAAATATCGCAGAAGACGAAATTTTCTATAGTTGGCTAAGGGATTGTAATTGGAATTCATTCACGGATGTCAAAATATTGCCACGGAACGCGAAAAAAACGATGGATATTGTATTAAAAATAAATAAAATTTCATAACTCTCTGAGGACAAAATGTACCGATTTAAGTTGGAACTTTGAAGCCGAATTCCTTGGCGAATTTCAAAAAAATTGTCGCGAAAACCGAAAAAATAAAACGCATAAAAGACGTGCGAAAAATTAAAAAATCACTGTACTAATTCCGAATCTGGGAATACTGCTGTGCCCCTGCCAGGTCGAGAACGCACAGCCATTGCACCTTTTACAAGGAGCAGCTCAAGGTACTTTTTTACTATAGTAAAAAAAAAAAAATCCTTGCAAAACGCGAAAAAATGCTGAAAATCGGAAAAAATCTAAAGAAAAAAAACAAAACATGCACACACACATACAGATAAACAAACAAGCGTTTATCTTTTTTATTATAGATTCAATCCACGAGTATCTTTTTAAACATTTTCTTTCGTCGAATTTCGACGGTTCCACCTTATTTCAATAACTGATTACGGTCATTTATTTATTTCACTATTCAAAATTTTCTATTTCAATATTTTATGACAGAAATTACTTGGTACTATTGTAAGACCACTTAATAAACCATAAAGTATATTATTTCTGCTCATTTATTTATTTCGCAGTATGCATCTTTCTTTTCAAAAATTTCATTATAAAAATAATATGTCATTGTAATCGTTGGAATTTTATATACTCAGACTTATTTTTTATTTCGCAGTTTTCACGTTACTTTTCAAAATGTTTCATTATAATAGCTCAAATAATATTGCAAATAGAAATGAAACGACAAATTATCACTTCCAGGGAATACTTTGGCGTAAGCTTATGTCAAACATGAATTTCCCTACGCTTTACAGAAGGCTGCCTTAACCAATTAGTTGGTATATCGTGAGATGAGACAATCTGATTACAAGTAAGGAAAATTTCTTTTTTCTTTGTTTTTAAAATGTTTTGAAAGAAGTTAAAAAGCATTTATATCTATTAAATGTGGAGTTTAAGAACAACGTACACTGTAAAAAACAGGGCAATTATTTCCTAATCTAACTAAATACAATGGGTGATCGGTTAACGAACTTAATCCGTTCGAAAATAGTGTCCGAAGACTTACCATAGATTTAGTATAGATTTGTATGGGAATTCAATTAATTCGTTTTAAAAGCTAAATAACATACAATAGAACCTCGATTATCCGAAGTAATTGGGACCGATCCTCTTTCGGAAAATCGAAATTTTCGGATAATCGAGAATGCTTCAATTTTAAGATTAAGGAGAAATATATGCAATATTTCTTATTATGGTAACAAGTGCTTAATAAAAATAAAGCAATAGCAAAAAAGAAACAAGAATAAATTATCCGAATTTCAATTTTGAAATTAAGTACCTTTTACATATATCACAAGGGTTTGAAAAAATGTTTTGTTTGTCGCACTTTCGATTGCTTTTGCTTTGAAGCTCTATCACGTAGTTTTTTAATATTATTAGTTACAGTTTTTCTGCATCTCCAGCCATGCCAAGCCTTTTTCAAAACATTCAAAAACTTCAGAATTGCTAATTTGTTAGTTTACTTCGTTCCCCTCCGCAGCTTACGGGAGCTCAAGTTAAACTCAAAGGAACTCTAATAAAGGGGATCGAAACCATTTATATGTACTTGTAGTTCGGAAAGAATCGCTTGCATACAAGGAGTATGATAGTAAAAAAAAAAAAAAAGGGTGGGGGTTGCACACAAGGAATGTGATAGTAAAAAAAAAAAAAAAACTTTAAAAAAGGATTTCGGTTAACCGAGAGTTTCGGTTAAATGAGTTTCGGATAAAAGAGGTTCTACTGTATTAAAAAAATACATAAATCTTCATTTTATAATAGGGTTAATATACGTCTTTATTTAATATGGACAGATCGTATTTTGATGTCTTTGTCCGTGTCATACCGTATTTAAAAAAAAAAAAAAAAAAAAAAAAAAAAACAAGAAAGAAAAATCATGCGTCAAGCATAGATTATGAAACACTTCCCAACACATTCAGAATAATGTAAGAAAACTTCATAGTTTAATAAGTTAAAATATTATGTCTAATTCAACCACATGGAAACGCATTACACATTTGAAAACCTAATTTCAGCTGTTCCCATCTACAATCCGAAAATTATCCGAATACTTTGAGCAGCACTGTATATGATTAAAACAGTTAAATTTAAAAGCGCAAGCTGAAATTGAAAACGCACTTCAGCAATTATTACTCAAAGACAGTATTGTAAACGATTTCTTTTGTGTGTCCCTGTAAATGAACGACGAATGCTATAAATACCCTATTCTGTCGTAACCATCTTGTAGTGAAATTCAGTGATTTATATCAGTTTCAATACATTTGAAACAGCGTAATGTCATTAAAATACTCTAATGTACTACTACATAATGCAATGGAATACTTTTGGATAGCCCTGTAAATGAAATATTAATCCCGCATACTTCATATGCAATACCAAATAGCGATGACAGCGATGACCACCTCAGCTTTCGCTTTAGAGTGTTAGGGCAATCCCGAGGGGTAGACCATATCCACTCCTCCCGACTCTCAACCAGAAGAACCAGAGGAAGCGTCGGGTCCCTGATCAAGCTGCTGAGATTTATTTCGGTTACTGTGAGATTTACAATTACAATCACAATTGGTTACCCAATTTTTCTGGGCGAACCGAAGGTTTCACATCGAGATATATGACTGTATGTAGTGATTACATGAGGATCATTTCACCTAATGTGATTGCATAATTGTTTACAATTTTCTTGGATATATATACGTCACAGTACATTTAACACACAATATTTAACATGGCAATTAGAAACACATTACAACACAATATCAAACACCTACTATTTACATGACTGTATGTAGTGATTATTACATGAGGATCATTATAATGTGATTGTATAATTATTTACATTTTTCATGGATTTATATACGTCACAGTACATTAAGCACACAATATTGAACATCACAATCAGAAACACATTACAACACAATATCAAACACCTACTATTTACAATTTGCACATACTAAAGTTTGGAGAGATGCACAAGATAAAAATTCAAAAGTGATAGAAGTTTCTGGCACCCGCTAATAACCCGTTTCTCCCTCCATGCTACACCCAAGTGATGGAGTCGGACTAGAATGGCTCTGGATTTGAAAAGATGTACTCGTTTGTTTCTATAAACCTCATTGCAATTCCAAACATGCTTAGATGATCCTAAATAAGGATTATCAACTGAATGAAAATCCGAGCATATTTACGGGAGTTAGAGCATAGACAGACGGCCAGACGGACAGAGCGACAAACGGACAGACAAACCGAATGCATAAACACTTTTCAACTTTGTTGAAAAGTGTTAAGAATGACATACCTTTTATAAAAACTTTTAGGATTACATTCATTGTCTACGGCATTAAGCCACATCAATTTGACCTTTCAAAAACCCCTTTGTTCTCTAAAAGATAGTGTTTACTGCAAAGTCCGATAAAGCTCAAGTTGAGCCTAGAGCAGGGACGGCGAACCTATGGCACGCGTGCCATAAGTGGTACGCTGCAGATTATTTTTGGCACGGCATAGATTCAGGTTCTACATGAAATCTAGCAGAATTTTACAAAATGCATTAATTAATCTTGATAATGTCTCTGTTTATCTTAATTCGATTCGTTCGATTGCTTGACATTGTCATACAGAAGAAATTGAAATATAACTTAATGTATTCTAATCTAGCTCAACATTGGCTCACAAAATTTTAAGAATAAGACAGAATATAAGAAAGATTAAAAGGCCTTGTAAGCAAAAATGCCGATACTAAAATTATAACAACATGGAATTCAATTTCAGATACTAAAAGCTGTGGATTCTGGCGTTTGTTAGTTTTTTTACGAGACATTCTTTTCGGAAATAAATAATATGAAAAATTCCTGTAAAAATATCTTGTCAAATGAGTTCAATTCTACTTGCATTCTCTTAAAAATAACTAAGTACGGAGTCGATATAAATTATTTGGCATCTAAGATGAGACGACATAAATAATATTTTTAAAATAAATTTCTAAATCATAGCATTAACAATTACCCATATTTTTTTAATGATAAAAACAAAATTTTAAATATTTTTTATTCTTTATTGTTTGATCTATTATTTTTTTTTTTTTATTGTTCGCACGTCATGATCACGTAAAATGTATTTTTGGAAATGTTTGGCACGTGGATAGGAAAAGGTTCGCCGTCCCTGTCCTAGAGCATGTTAATAATTTGCGTAATAAATTTCAATTAGAATAATTAATTTGCAATTAAAAATATTTCTTTAAAAAGGGACACAAAATATAAAAATTAATGTTTCTAATCTGTTCATTCTTATTTGGGATTCTAAAATGTAAGGTCCGAATCCGCGGTTACCCATAACTTAATTAGGCCATACATATACAACTGGTAAAAGGAATCGAAGTCGAAAATAGAGGCAATTAAATACGAGGGTGTAACAATAGAAATAATTGAGTGAAATTTATGAAATTGCTACATTTGATGAGTCCTTTTGTATCTAGTCAGTGTGCACAGTAACACATCTGTGCAACCGGTATTACAAAGAGTCGGAAGAGGATGTATTCTAGGAGACGCGATAGTAGACCCAAAAGGGGGATTTTTCTAACTTTTACCGACCCCCTCATGTGACATATTGTTCGAAAGTCCTGCGACTAGTTATTTATTCATGCTATGAACCTCCCGAACCCCTCACCGCAAATTTGCCCTCGGGGGGGGGGGGGGGGGCTTTGTAAATTTTGCGGACATCATTCATGCCCCCGGGGGTGGCAAATTTAGGGGGAGGGGCTCGGGAGACGCGTAGCATGAATAAGTGGTCACAGGCCTTTCCAAAAATATGTCACATGTGGGGGTCGGCAAAAGTTAGAAAAATGATACCCTTTGGGCCTACTATCGCGCCTCCTGGAATACATCCTCCCCCCTTTTAAAATACCGTTTGCAGAAATGTGTTAGTGTGCACGGTGATCCTATGGAAAAGGACTAATACAATGTAGCAATTTCATAAATTTTACTCAATTATTTCTATGTGAGAGCAAAAACTTATTGATACATCCTCGTACAACAGCAAATCTGAAACACGGCATTGCTTCTTACTGGCTTTGTTTTATGAGCCGTTCGTTAACCGAACATGTGTTCGTTAACATAAAAATCTATAGCAAAAGTGTTCGTTAACCGATCTGTTCGTAAACCGAACAGTTAGACCCTTTCTGACTGTGGGTTCTCCGGTTCTACCCTTATCGGCGCACATCTCCTGCATTGGTGACCTTGGACAAACGAACACGCACTTCACTATCTCCGCCCGAGACCAACAGATGGCAGCATTGAAAACAGCCCCAGCAAGCAAAGCCTGTGAAACGCTCACAACACGCAACCAGCAATCAAAGCCTGTGAAACTATCACAGCACGCAAAAGCCTGTGAAACGCTCACAGCACGCAAAGCCTATGACAACTCTCATAGCAAAAAGACTGTCACACCGCGCATCCCCGGGGGCACATACATGCACTCGGAAACACGACAGCATCAGTAGCGGATAGGGACAGCTTAATGCAACAATGCTAAAACTTCGAGCGTACTGGGTAACATAGCGATATGGGGAACAAATGAAAAATTCCCTAGCCGACTTTAGCACGTTGTTTTGTTGATGTTGATTTTCGTTTGTACTTGGTACTTATCCATGTGTTGTTTTTTTCCCTCATACATTTTTTATTAATGTTACTGTTATTATTATAATTTAAGACGTTAATACTTGAAGGCATTATAATTATTAATATTGTAATGTTAAAAAAAATATGAGATGCTCTCATTATACATTTGCTATAAAATAGGAACTGAAATAATCCTAAAATTAAATTATGTTTAGTTGAATGTAATAACTAAAGAAATTGAACTGTGCCCTATTAATTCGTTTTTTGTTTGTTTGTTTGTTTGTTTGTTTTTAAATACTATATATAGCAAAGAAACATTTTAAATTAAAACCAAAGTGCAAACAAATAGTAATAGCTTTTAAATCTTTCTAAACTATTTTAAAAACAAATTGAAACCACACTGACATACTAATGTATAGTAATAATGATATATGCATAATTATCTTAGGAAACAAGTATTAAATTATGTATATTTTAATTATAGAAGTATATGCTATTTAAATCATATTTATTGTTTTTTAAATCCTTGATTGAAAGCAAAGACAAAGATTTACCTTAAAATAAGAAATAATAATTTTATTTTATCCCTTGTAAACTAATTTGCTATAAGCCTTAAAGCGGTTAAAATATCACATGCATATCCCTATCTATTTATTTATATGCTATGAGTTATATATGCCATAAAATGCACATTATTATGACATAAAAGTTGATCTGCTTTTAAATTTTAAAAGTAAAAATTATAGATATTTGTTTATTTATTTAATATTATTTTCAAATATTTTGGATAGGTGGCGCCAGTATTAAATGCAAAATCTTATTTTTTTTCCTTTGTTTGAAACCAGCTTTAAAGAATACCTTACAAGATTTCCCTTCTCCCTTCTTCTATTACACAGGTCCTTCTTTAACATTGCTGCATTAAGCTATCCCCATCCGCTACTCGACAGCATCACTCTGGCAACCGCCACCGCAACACGAGTGCACATCGCTCGTCCAACGTCAATGAGACGTTCTTCTCATTGCGGGTGGAGTGCTGTGGCGACGCCATCTTGCGCGGTCAGTAAAACGAGTATCTCGCAGGAAGCGATTGAGCTAGCCTTTTGTTTGGCACGAAAGATCTCGCTTTCTGACCACAGGTTCTCCGGTTCTATCCTTATCGGCGCACTCTCCTGCACAATGATACACCTGCTTTGTTTTACGGCTCTTATACAACGGAACGTCGTTTTTTGGGGACGACATTTTATTTGCTGAGAGAAAGAAATAGCATATCGAGGGCTAATAAAAACTAATATTCCGCAAAACATACAATATAAACTTTTAAATTCTCCCCACTTTACTTAAAAGGTGACAAAGGTAATAATAATAAATTTCCTACTTCTTTCGGCCTGCAATCTCGCGGCCATCGTCAGGGAATATTTTTATTAATTGCCTTTCTATTTCATTCAAATACGTCACTTCGTTTCAAATGGGACAGTGTATAATTATTAAGGTAGCTGGAAGTAGAAGTAGCATTGCCTTGGATTGAACTTATGTAGAAAAGAATAATAAACTGCCGTTCCATTATAAATTTACGAAATAAAATGTATATTTTTAACTTGTAACATCTGTATTATTAATAATTTTTTTTTTTTTTTTTTTTTTTTTTTTTTTTTTTTTTTGTCGCCTTTTTAAGTAAAAAGGTGATCTTTTAAAGTTCATATTGTGTATTTTGTGATGGAATGAAAGTGGAATATTGCATTTCGTCTTATGATTTTATTTATTCATATTCCGGTTTGAGAAAATAATTTATATATCCTCCTGAGACCTGGAATCCATTTAAATGGATGTTTTGCTTTCTCTTTCTATTGCGTTAAATTTCATTGTAGCAATCTAAAACCAGTTTGGCATGGTAATGAATGAATCAAAAATCAACATTGAGCTTTTGGATTTTGGCAACGGTAACTACTTTGTTTACAAAATGGCGTAATAAATGAGTCAAGTTGGAATTTTACGTTCTGCTGGTAAGTTTCGTTTTTATGTTATTTTAATTTGTTTAAACTATTTTTTTTTTCAATTTTAATAGCAGATGTTAATACTTGCCTTATGTTCTTTATAATAAATTCTATTCTTTCCCATACTTTTAGCATTTTTTAAATTATTTTAAAGCGAGTTATGGCCTGAACATCCATTTAGATGGATGTGCTGTAAAACAAAATTAAAAAATCGAAATTTATTAATTTCTTTAAAAACATCATTTTTGATGTCTATTTGTTGAAAAAAACTCATATTAAAAAAATATATATGCATTATATTTTGCTTGGGTCTCAGGAGGATATACACTATAAAAATTACTAGGGAACGATTCCAAAAATCAATGGCAGAAAATAAATACCTGTTTTTATTAATGGTTTTCTGAAGGTAGGAAATATATCGATTTCTAAGATTTCTAATTATAAAGAACGCATTTTGGAATCGTGTGCAACACAGGAGAGGTCTTTTTAGAGATTAACCGAAAATTTGGTTTCGTTTTCGATTTCGATCCAAAATCTGAGTTTCGCCGAAAATTCGTTTTCGGCGAAAAGGGTGCCAAAAATTCGTTTTTGGCGAAAAGGATGCCGAAAATTCGGTCGGACCAAAACTTGATCGAAACTATCTGTATTCCAAAATTCTCGCTTCTTCCTTCAGAAATTGTCAACATTATACTCACTGATTTGAGCTATATCGGCTCAAATGAGACACTCTTTATTTACTGCTATGAACTTCACTGTTTATAATTATCAGTCATGACTGACTCAAGATGTCAGTGCAAATTATAAAGCAAGAAATGCCTATAGGACTAAACTTTGAAGACGCTTTTCACGTGGTTTTTAAAGCTGCAGACATAACTGAAATAGAAAATTTTTAGTTTGAAATCGCAGAAGTGTTTCGGATACTCTTTGAGAAAGTTCTAGTATAACAGATAATCATTTACAAAAATCATTATAAAAGATAAATTGAGGTATATATAGATAAACATTTTTTAATTAGATGAAATTCGTATAACTGAAAATAATTTTGAGTCGTTGACGAATTAATTACATTTTTTTTATATATGGAAATAAAAAGGTTTATTAAGAGGCGCAGGGAGCGAACTTGGACCACACATATAATTACTTTAAAAAAATTGAACATTTTCATTTTCGTTTTCGGCCGAAAATAGGATGATTACTGAAATTTGGTTTCGGTCTTAAAAACTTGTTTCAGTCGATCCTCAGTTATTGTACATTTCGTAGACTAAGAAACATTTATCTTTTCTTACAGTGTCTGAAATTTATTTAAAGCTGTCCCATTCTCATAATTAGAGAGAAATATTATGAATACTTATTTTCATATAGATAGTAATTTAGCATGAAATAGTCTGAGAAGATGTAGGGTAAATTTATTTTTGTCGTGTTTATAAAAAAAAAATTAAAAAAAAATGTGTTTATTGTTATGAAATGCCGAGTTTAGGTACGTTGCACAAAATTAGTTAAAATGGTTGCATTCTTTTAGTTGTTAGAAAATCTCTATAATAATAGCCTAAGTCATGTGACTGTCATCAACAGATCCGTGCTGATCGCTTCGCTTTTTATATGCCAGGTGACCATTTTTTACATTTTTTTTATTTTTCGCGTGGTAAATTAAAACAATGCTTTGATGTTGAAATTAAAAGTCGTGGTTTTTGGTATTATTTATTTTTTTTCTTTTCTTTTCTTAAAAAAGGAAAGAAAGAACTGAAAGTCATGAATTTCAAATTAAAATTATGTATTCTAAATAGAATGAGTGAAATTATTATATTTTAGATGAATTTAATGAAATGTGAAAAAATGCGACGGGAAAGACAATGTTTGATGATTTATCACTTGCGCCTGGCTAACATAAAAAGGGTACTACTTAGTTATCATGTCGACCAAATTCGCCAAATTATATTAATCGCCAAACCACTCACCAAATTATGCAAATTGACATAATTTTTATTTTAAATAGCGAAAGAACAAGTAAATTAGTTTAACATTGATAAAAATACAAATAAAACGTCAAAATAAAAATAACTTGATGACGTAAACAGGAGTAACTTGCAAGTTCGTAAGTCAAGTGATCGTAAAGTCAAGTGAATGTGACATTTACGATCAACCATTATTGATATTTAATCTTATAGCTTGGCGATAGATTTTTGGTCGACGGGATAACCAAGTAGTACCCACAAAAATACGAAGTTCTTGATTTCTCTACCAGAAACTTCTGATTTGGCGAAGAATTGAGAAAGTAAATTAAATTTTTGATAAAAGTAACATGGTACAATGCATAACACACATCTAACGGAGACCAAACTGGTTTTCAAGGACGGCTAGTGTAATGAAGAGATACCATTTACTGGGTAGAATTTTGCCATAAAGCAGTCTGAGAATGAAAAATGTCAATATCTTTCTACTGCGCTTACAAAATATTTTAAGAAAAGTTAATACGTATTCATTGAACACAGAATTTAGAAATAATGCTAAATATTGATTTAATTTCTTTATTTGTTGGGAAATAAATGAAAACATAAAATCTATTGCGTAGTATTTTGTCATAAAGCAGTATCATAGCAAAAAAGGTCAATTTCTTTCTATTGTACATATAAAAGGTTTAAAGAAAAGTTAAAATGCGTTCTTTTAATTGGGCTTATAAAATGTTTTTCATTTTTATCAAGCGCATAAGTTTAAGAATAATGCAAACATTAGCTACAGTTATTCTACCTTTAGTTGTTGGGAAATATAACAATGATATACCATCTATTGCGTAGTATATTTTGTCATAAAGCAGTCTCATATCAAAAAAGGTCAATTTCTTTCTATTGTACTTATAAAATGTTTAAAGAAAAGTTAAAATGTGTTCATTTTTACCAAACAGATAAGTTTAAGGTTAATGCAAAACATTAGCTAAAGTTATTGAATTCCTTTAGTTGCCAGGAAATATAACAATGAAATACCATCTATTGTGTAGCATATTTTGTCATAAAGCAGTCTAGTAACAAAAAAGATCAATTTCTTTTTATTGGGCCTATAATATGTTTAAAGAAAAGTTAAAATGTGTTCATTTTTATCAAACACATAAGTTTTAGAATAATGCAAACATTAGCTAAAGTTATTGAATTTCTTTAGTTGTCGGGAAATATAACAATGATATACCATCTATTGCGTAGTACATTCTGTCATAAAGTGGTCTGCTAACAAAAAAAGTCAATTTCTTTCAATGGGCTTACAGAATGTTTAAAGAAAAGTTAAAATGCGTTCATTTCTATCAAACACATAAGTTTAAGAACAATGAAAAACATTATCTAAAGTGATCGACTTCCTTCAATTGTTAGGAAATTCAACAATGATATACCATCTACTGCGTATAGTACATTTTGTCATAAAGCGATCTGATAACAAAAAAAGTTAATTTCTTTCAATTGGACTTGTAAAATGTTTTAAGAAAAGTTAAAATGTGTTCGCTTTTTTTTAAAGACACAGTTTAAGAATATTGCAGAAAGCTATTTAAAGTGACTAAATTCCTTTATTTGTAAATGAGTAAATACATACCTGCTATGGTGCAATATTCAGTAGTGGCTGATGATAAAAGAAATGTTGGTGCTACAAACTGTATTATATTTTTAGAAATAAACTTTTCAAAATAACGCTGCACTGCAACAACCACATGAAACGTTTTGTTCTTTAGCGAATACTCGTATTTCAAGAACAATTTTTAACACTTTCCAACAAAGTTGAAAAGTGTTTATGAATTCGGTTTGTTTGTCTGTCTGTCTTTCTGTCCACGTTCTAACTCACTTAAATAGTCTCGGGTTTTCATGCAATTGATATATTTTAATGATGTTTACCATGGCCATATTCGCTATTGAATATGAAGTGTGTAGCATTAATAGTTCGTTTACAGGGGCATTCAAAAGAATTCCGTTACATTAGCGTCAATAGGTAAAATTGTTGGCAGAGTATTTTAATGACATTAAGCTATTTCAAATGTCTTGAAATTGATATAAATCGCTGGATTTCGCTACACGATGATTACTATATAATGGGGCATTCATAGCATTTGTCGTTTATTTATAGGGACACACAAAAGAAATCGGTTACACTACTGTTATTGATTAATAACTGCTGGAAGTGCGTTTTCAATTTCGGTATGCGCATTTACGTTTAAGTAATTTTTGCACGTTATTCGTTGTGTATAAACTTTATACCTCGTATACAGGACTGCACAAAAGAATTCACGTACGATTAGGGGAATATTTAACTGAGGTATATATTTCCTAATTGAACTAAATTTTTGCATGCATGCATTTAATACATATAAATATATATACACTGAGGTGACAAAAGTCATGGAATATCCTGCTAATAGCGTGTCGGTCCTCCGTTTGCCCAGCGAAGTGCAGCAACAGGACGTGGCACGGACTCCACGAGTCGTTGGAAGTCCTCTGGAGAAATATTGAGCCATGCAACCTCTATAGTACACTCACCTAACACTTCATTCATAATGACTGTTTCATAATAATGGAAACCATCAGCCCATCAGAAGAAAATAACTTGGTGAAAGCGGAAACTCCGATAATCGGGACTTTACTGTAGTTCAGTTTTAAGACTTATAATAAGCCACTACATTTATAATGACTGTTTCATAATAATGGAAGCCATCAGTCCATGAGAAGAAAAGCATCCATTCCAAAGGTATAAATTCGGATAATCGGGGCTCTACTGTATCTATATTTATATACATATGTTTTTTTTTTTTTTTTTTTTTTTTTTTTTTTTTTTTTTTTTTTGTCATCGAAGGCGACACTAAATTCTGAAAAGCAGAATTCCTGTTTTCTAGTTTAAAGTATTTCTGAAACAAAATTTTCTTTTGCTGGTATCGAAAGAGATTATTGTATATGTTTTTTCATGGTTATATTGTATTTTACTAGATCAAGAAATATCTGTCTTTTTATACGGTTTATGTTTTCAGCTCCGATAATAAGTTTATTACATTTTAATGATTTTAATTTTTAAAAAAATTACATTTACAGGGTGATTAAAAAAAGTTTACAAAATGACATGGCAAAACAGGCATACAACAAAAATAAGACGTTGGAAATTGCTCGTCAAACGTGGCAAATGAGGTGTGTTGGTGTTCTCACTATAACTAGTTTTATAAATATTTTTTGACAACATATTGTACTGAATGTATGTTTTAGTGCACTTCAATAAGTGCATATCCATTTCATTCTGTTCGAAAGGCTGTAACATCATTAAATGCACTTGAAATATTTTTTTCCCATTGACCGTCATGTAACGGAAAATTTTTGACCGTCCCTGTCATTAAACTATGCATCCGATTTTCATAAAATTTGAAATGACTCAACAAAATTGTGCAAAAATTATATATTTAAAATTTCAGAACATTCGGAAGGCTGTAACATCCTTAAAATGCACTTGCAATAATTTATTCCCATTGGCCGTAATGTTACGGAAAACTTTTGACTGTCCCTGTAATTAAACTATGCATCCAATTTTCATAAAATTTGAAATGACTTGACAAAATTTTGCAACAATAATATATTTAAAATTTCAGACCATTTGGTCAGGTAGTTTTTGCTCTGTTATATGCGGACAGACGGACTGAACGACGACTATAGGTGCTACGTATTTATATAATTACGAACGCACCTAAAAATGACATAGAAACATAGGGTCGCAAACCACTTATTGAGTCACAAATACAGGGTCTTTCATCCTAACTCAATTTGGATTCATGGTTATAACTTTTATAAATCTGAAGTAAATTATAATAAAACATTTCACAGACATTCTCACCTTTGTTGCAAATGTGATAACACCAAACAAAACAAAAATGGTAGAAATTTACATTATACACGCCAGCTGTATGCACTTGACGCCCCACATTTTGGACTGTGCTGATCAATCCATACGGTATCATCGATTGCTTGAGCAACCGATTTTTCTAGATCTTTTCGTGATGTTATAACATTTCACACAAAACAAGGTTGCATTTTCATTACAATGTTTTCATATTTCTCGAAATTATTATCGTCAACCCGGGTTCAGTTTGAATGAAACATTTAGTATTTGTGACTAAATTAGTGGTTTGAGATCCTATGCCACTATGGGATTTTTAATCCTTGTTGTATGCCTGATTTGTCATGTCATTTTGTAAACATTTTTTGAATCCCCCTGTATAAAGACAGACTTGAACACAGTTAATACAATAACCCAACAGCAGCGAAAAATTAGCCGGGGTACACTGTAAAATGTGCTGGCAATTCAGACGCCAGCAGTTTGTGCTCTTAATTTTACGCAACTACTGTTATTTTTCATGTTTATATAGTCAAGAAACCTAAGAAAGCTACAGCACATTCGACTGTGATCGAGTTTCAGCGCGGGATGAACAATACTTTGTGCAATAAAAATGTCGTGTTTTTTTTTTTTTTTTTTTTTTTTTTTTTGTACAGTGTAGGACTTGAACCCTCAGGTCCGCAGCGCACCGTGCAGTTGCTTTAACCACTAAGCTATCCTGGGCCGCGTCCTAGCTTGGTGATTTCTCACTAATAAACGATGTTGGGAACGTCACCGGCAGGCAATCAGACAGCCCAAGATGACGAGACAATGATGAATAAATTACCATTCAATCGATCACGAAATATAACATTAACCCTTTAGTGCTCAGCTTTGCATATATGTAAACAACTGAGTTTTTTGCAACATTTCTCACTAGTAAACCATGTTGGGAACGTCACCGGCAGGCAATCAGACAGCCCAAGATGACGAGACAATGATGAATAAATTACCATTCAATCGATCACGAAATATAATATTAACCCTTTAGTGCGCAGCTTTGCATATATGCAAACAACAATGTTTTGAATTTAATATATTTTTTTTATGCGTACATACCTAATTCACACCAGAAATTTTAAATAGCAATATTTGCTTTAAATAATAACAGGCATTCCGTGTTTAAATAAAGCGAAATTAACCATTGAAACTTTCTGGTGTAAAGTCAGATTCTCTAAAGTACGTAATTTCTAGAACGTATTCTGTCATGGTAATTAAAGGGTTAAAGGTTAATTTTATAAAATAAATAATTATATAAAATAAGGTATTTGGAATCATACTTATTTTAATATTTACTAATTTGCAATATTTTAGCTTAAAACAGCCACACCACAGTAGTTTTTACTTGTATTGCAGATGTGCAACAGAATAAAAGATTGACGT
Source organism: Maratus speciosus (assembly GCA_963932465.1). Classification (NCBI taxonomy): domain Eukaryota; kingdom Metazoa; phylum Arthropoda; class Arachnida; order Araneae; family Salticidae; genus Maratus; species Maratus speciosus. Next base: position 195,395,141 of record OZ010798.1, on the reverse strand, counting down.
ATTATATGAAAAATGCATCTGTGATTTTTTTCATCACTAGGGGGCTCTGCCCCCTACGAGCTACGCTCGTCAACCCCCGTTCAGACACCGCAGACTCTAACAGCACGCTAATTTGATCGCCTTTAAAAAGATTTCGGAAGATTGAATTATAATTTGAATCTGACAATTAAAATCTGACATAATTTTCACCAAACTTTTCTTTCTCTTTTTAATATTCACGTCAAAATACTTTTGTTAGAAATGAAATATTATGATCATCTTAAAATGTCAAGTAAATGTCTCGCTCAATTTTTAAATTAAAACTGTTTTGTAATATTATTTTTTGTTCATTTTACGTAATAAGTGTAATATGACGTAAATTCTCCTATTTAGGACTTCTAACGCATGTTACTGAATTTATTATTTTACAATATTCTTTCTCATTCAAAATTCACGTGTAACTATAGTTTTCATGACGTAATTTTCAATGAGTTCCTGCTTTTTATATTTTTTGTTTATAATAGTCACGTGTAAAATAAATTTTTAATTTGAAGCAAACATTACTGTTTCCGCTGTTTATACAGTTGGCAACCGTTTAAATTAATACAATTTTCTAAAATTTGTAAAAAATATCTCTCGAAATGCTGAAAATTTGAATTTAAAATACAAATAAAACCTCGAAAAATTATTCAAATTAAAAAACTAACTGCAATCTGCACACCGGGAAATTCTGACGCATAAAATGATCTAAAAATAATTAAATTCCTATGCACAGTTTTTGCTCCTATAAAACTTTTTTAATGGAACGATTTTGTCCAACTTTGGCATTAAATATCTCTTAAAATAATTCTTCGATTTGAAAACTGTCTGCATCAGCGTGTTTATCAAACATTTTTCTATAATACTACCGATTTTCATATTTTTGTATGCAACAGTTTTTTTAATATTAACAAAGAAAGACCTCCGGTCACAAAAAATTCAAAACCGGCGGCGGCGGCGGCGGCGGCGGTGACAGCGGGAGTTACTTTTTTTTAGAATAGAGAGATTTTTCCTGTGTAATAAACCTTTCAGAGAATCATATTTAATTTTTTCGAAACAAAATAGAAAATCCCGCATTTAAGGGTTAAAGCGCATAAATTAACACGAGACGTTCATTTATGTGCTTTAACATATTTTTTTTTAATGTTTAATACGTTATAGTTTATCTCATAATATTACATTTTCCTCTTTATAGGTAGCCATGAAAATGCTTTTAAAGGTTTTGCTGATTTTTCTGTTACGCGGACTGAATGATGTCCAAGCATCAGATGATTCCCACGCCATTAATGATAGTAGACATGTAAGAAAAAATTCCTTCTTTTCTATTAAAATGTTTGGTAGCGTTTCAAAAAGAAATTGTAACAACAGAAAAACTCCACCCTGAGGTGGAATTTGTTGGTGGAAAAGTTGTAGATAATATTAAGAAGATTTATAATAAATTTAATTGGATTTGATTTGATATCTTCAGAATTGACGAAGTTATGAATTTGTTTCTGCCCAAAAACCTATTTTTTTCTCCCCTTGAGCCCATTTTTTATTTTATCAAAAATCTGTTATACTTAAATTTTTGGCCCCTTTTTTAGAAGTAATAATAACTTTAAACTGATTCGATATGTATTATAATTAAGATGTTATGGGGGGTTTTCAGAACCCCTCCCTATTTCCAGCCCTTGATTTTATGTATCAGTTTGGAAGAGATTTGTGCAGATTTATGGAAGTTATCGTGTCCATAAAGAACTGATATATATATATAGAGAGAGAGATAGATAGATAGATAGACAAATAGATAGATAGATAAAGTTTTTTTACTGAGGGTAGTTTTGGGTTCTAAAGGTCATGATCGGTGTAGATCTGCAAAAAGTTTTCAGAAATTACAACATAGGGGAGATTGCAATAGGTAATATCTCATATGAAATCTACCTAAAAAAATTACAAAATATTAGCAGAAAGTTGGGGATTTTAACACCTCAAAATGTCCCCTCCTCCGATCAATGAATGAAATGTCACATCACAACATGCCGTTGCATCAATAAAATCATTGTATCAACATAAAAAGAATCATCGTATCAAAATAATGTAATCATAAGTACCACATTCTTTACCGAGAAGTAATAGAAGAAATAACGAAGCCGGCTAAAGTTAGGCATGCGTACTAAGTGTCGTATGTAGGGAGCCATTGCTGTCTGGATACAGCAGTATATTTGGAACTTTACAGATCATTTTTTTAAAATGAAGATTGTGTCACTTACCACCTTTATCATTTGAGCTCTTCATTTTATACCAGTCGTTTAAAAATAAGTAACAAACATAGAATAATAAGCTTGAAAAAAAGGAAAATCATAGATGGCATATTAAAATTTAAAAAAATGAAATATTAACACTTTCTGTTTTTATTTTGCGGAAGATGTTTTAATATATATGACATAATAGTATTGTCAAAGCTCAAGTACTCTATCATATTAGCCTCATACACTGTCTCATATTAGCTCCATACGATATCTCACTTTAGCCCCATACACTGTCTCATATTAGCACCGTATACTGTATCAGCACCATACACTGTCTCACTTTAGTCTCATTCACTGTCTCACATTATCACCATACACTGTCTCCCCATATTAGCCACATACACTGTCTTACTTTAGCATCCCTTGTTTGTGGGTTTATAACTTTGACTACGTGTGAAGGTAGACTACGTTCGGAGCGCTTTAAAAAAATGTACAATACTGAATAAATACACATATTTTTAGTTCAATTTAAAACAAGTTGGAAATTGCTCGTCAAACGTGGCAAATGAGGTGCGTTCGTACTATAACTAGTTTTATAAATATTTTTTGCACCGCCTATGGTACTTAATGTATATTATAGTGTACGTCATAAGTGCATATCCATTTCATTCTGTTCGAAAGGCTTTAACACCATTAAAATGCACTTGCAATAATTTTTTTCCCATTGGCAGTCATGTAACGGGAAAATTTTGACTGTCCCTGTAATTAAACTATACATCCGATTTTCATAAAATTTGAAATGACTCGATAAAATTTTGCAACAATCATATATTTAAAATTTCAGACCATTCGGAAGGCTGTAACATCATTAAAATGCACTTGCAATATTTTTTTCCCATTGGCCGTAATGTAATGGAAAACTTTTGACTGTCCCTGTAATTAAACTATACATTCGATTTTCATAAAATTTGAAATGACCCGACAAAAGTCTGGAACAATTATATATTTAAAATTTCAGACCATTCGGTTGGGTAGTTTTTGCTCTGTTATATGCGGACAGACGGAGAGACAGACGAAGTGAACGACGACTATAGGTGCTACGCATTTATATAATTACGAACGCACCTAAAAATTATGTGGAAACATAAAATCCTATCAATAACTTCATAACATTAAAAAAAATTACAATTCCTTTAGCAAAATTCGCCGGACAGTGTACATTCAATTCCACTAAATATATTTAAATTTCCTTTGTGCTACATACTATTATTACACTTATATGTGCACTGAATTAGGAGTTTTAGAATACAGTAAATTCTGTGTAAGGCGGATTCTGTGTTAGCCGGAAATCTGTCTATCGCGGAAAATTTCTCGAGTACCGGCGAACCCATAGAAAATAACAATAATTCATGTTGCATAAGCCGGAATCTGTCTAACGCGGAAACGGAAAGGTTTTTAGGTCCCATCGAAATCAAAATTTTGCATAAGGCGGAAAAAAGGATGTTTTAAAAATGAAAGGCATTTGGTTTATGAAATTTTAATACTGATAAATATACGTCAAATACTCTGGCGAGCATTTTAATTAAATCCAATAATAGATTAATAAAGTTTATTTAAAAGAACAGTAACTTTTAAGTATTTCCTTCTTATTTCATTTTTTCCTACATTAATTTGAATTTAAAAGTCATTATTATGAATAGAATGCACATTTATGAAACTATGTGTATTTTCTAAAGTACAATACATTATGCTTTAAGGTTGTACTCAAATTCAAAGTCATAACTTTCTATCTAATTCCCGGTCATTTTTTGGGGTAAACGTCAAATTTGCAGGCATTTTTATTACAGCAGTAGGAAGAAATTGAATAGGGTTTTACATTTATCTATAAAGACAACGGATATTTCAGAATTTTAGTTTCCAACCGATTGGTCAGGACAAAAAATGAAAGATCTTCATCGGAGAGCTCGAATTCATTATAACTCAACATCCAATCCGTTTATCGGAAACGAAAAATGCTATTCGATTCTAAATCAATCCCGCCGACGATTTTTTTTCTCATTGTACTAGAGAAAGAATGTCACTTTTTTGCTTGCTTGGTACTTTCACTTCCGAAGATCGTCTACGCAATTCAGTCATTTGGTCGCTACTATTTGAAATATAAGGCATGTAATTGTATTTGTGAAAGTAAATGATTTTCATTTAATTTCAGAATTGAAGCAATTTCGTATTCGTAATATTTACTTTAGTGATCAAACAATATTTTTCGAAATTATTAAAAACCATAAATTTAATAACAAGTCTAATTTCATTAAAAGTTTCATTTTCAAGAACGGTACTAAAGGTTACGAAGGTAAAAAATATATAAAATTTGGGCATTTTCTTTCTTTCTTTCTTTTTTTTTTTTTTTTTTTTTTTTTTTTTTGGTGGATGGGTCTTTTTTGCATAAGCAGGAATATTGTATACCACGGAAAATTTTCTCGGTTCGAAGTGATTCCGCCTTAGACAGAGTTTACTGTATCTTCAAAATTCACTTAAATATGTCAAAATATGTCAAAAAACACATATTTTTTTTTTATTAAAAGTTCCCATTTTTAGGTGCTATTGTAATTATATAAATACGTAGCACCTATAGTCGTCGTTCAGTCCGTCCGTCCGTCCGCATATAACAGAGCAAAAACTACCCAATCGAATGGTCTGAAATTTTAAATATATAATTGTTGCAAAATTTTTGTCGTGTCTTTTAAAATTTTATGAAAATCGGATGTATAGTTTAATGACAGGGACAGTCAAAAGTTTTCCGTTACATTAGGCCAATGGGAATAAATTATTGCAAGTGTATTTTAATGATGTTACCGTCTTCCGAATGGTCTGAAATTTTAAATATAATTGTTCCAAAATTTTGTCGAGTCATTTCAAGGTTTATGAAAATCGGATGTACAGTTTAATGGCAGGGACAGTCAAAAGTTTTTCGTTACATGACGGCCAATGGGAATAAATTATTGCAAGTGCATTTTAATGATGTTACAGCCTTTCGAACAGAATGAAATGGATATGCACTTATTGAAGTGCATTAAAATATACATTCGGTACTATATACGGTGCAAAAAATATTTAAAAAACTAGTTATAGTACGAACGCACCTCATTAGCAACGTTTGACGAGCAAATTTCCAACTCGTTTTCTTAGTTTTCAAAATATTTCTAAAATCTATGCGGAATTTAATATTTTATGTAAAAGCGGGTGAACTGTGAGTAAGATTTTAACACTTCCTATAAAATTAAGTGTATACTTTAGAAATATTTTGAGAACTAAGAAAGAAAGAGACACCTTTTAGGAAGTGTACACAAAAAGTAGAAGTTAAAAATATTAATTTCCCGAGGAGCTATTCTAAATATGCGAATGCATCCAATGCCCATAGACTTTACATTAGTGAGGGGAAATCGGAAGCTGAGTCACCAGCCCCCCTTAATGTAGGCAGTTACCTTAAGCATATTCCAAAGTTTAAAAGCTAAAAAGATTTTTACAAAATCATGAAATGGTTGAAATATTTGGATAATAAACCAAAATAAAACAATGTGTGTATTCACGTGTTAATATCACGTATTTTTTTTTCTGTGAATAATAGTAGATTATTCATTGAAATAACTATAAATAATTTTAAAAAACAACAAAAAAATTCTTGTCTATGGCCTTATAAATTTGCTTTTTTATCTTTTCATTAAATAGTTAAACATGCAAGATTTCATAGTTAAAAATGCATTTATATGCTACAAAACATACATTTAATTTATATTTTCGTAAATTTTAATTATTATACATCAGGGTTCGTACGGGTACCATTATTTTCAAGGCGAAATATCAGTATTTTTTAATAGACAAATAAATCTAGTTTAAACGCGCGAAATTTCGCCTTATTTAAGCAGAGATTTTTCTATAAGAAAATAATGGTACCAATGAATTTCTTAGTATGGAAATTCAAGGATCCGCACTAACCCAGTACATATTTTTTCAATTGCGGTTCGAAAATAATTGATCGAAATTTTCGTTCCGAAAAACAAGCCCGAGCGGGATTCGAACCGACAAAGAAAAATATCAAATCTGGTTTGCTGACGACCATGCTACTGAGCCGCTTGCCAAAGAGGGAAATTTGTCGGATTATAAACTGTAGCGTAAACTTTGCGATTTATTTTCTCGAGAGCCCCTGGGTGTAGTGCCTTATGGCAGGCATACATTTATATACTAACTATACTGTATCGATACACAAACGTTCGCCGTATTCGGTAAGTCCAACCTCGGACCCTCTCCTTGTAAGATTTTACTCAAGTGTTGTACAACAGAAGTTTTGAAGTCTGACATAAGCGTTTCTCTCATTAAAAAAATAAGGCTGTGTAATGTATTGTTTTGGGGATATTTTTCCTTGCATTTTGAGTGTATCGGAGTTAATATAAATAAAATAATGTATTACTTATACACAATATACATTATTTTTACAATATTTTTAGATTAAGTCAAGGCAAAAAAGAAATTCCAAAGCATTTAATCCCGTAAATAATGGAATAAAAGGTTCTAGCGCTCTGAGATCATGCAAAAGTAAGATGATTTTTTGGTTTACTTCATATTTTATCTAAAAATTTCTATTCAGAATTTCTTTTTAGACAGTTCTTTTTCTCTAAAAACTGTTACATTTAATTTTTTTATCTAATGCTCTGAAGACTTGTATGATATTTTGAATGTATCGGAAATACATATGCACTGAAAAGGGTATATGATGCAGTGGTGGAAAATTGGCGCAGAGGAGGAGCCTATTGACACCACTAAATTTTAGTAGAATTTTTCGTCTTATCTAATGACAGTTTTTATTAAGATGAAGAATACCATAAAATATTAGTGGTGTCAATAGGCCCCTCCTCTGCGCCAATTTTCCACCACTGTATGATGTAGCATCATATATTGCGTTATTCCTAAATTACATTCAGTTAATTTATTTGTCACTCATAAATCTTAAAGTATTCATTGACTATTCAATATAACTTGATTTCTTATTTCATTTTAAAAACTCTCTTTTTAAATAAAAGTAGATATATCTAGCTACAGTTGAAAGGTCATTAATAATCAAGAGGTAATCATAATAATATTTTATTTCCTGTCTAAATAAATCTTTCTGTTATCTTTTCTTTATTAAGTTAAATGTGTCTTGCATTTCGCGAATCTTCGCATATTGTTTATAAGGGAAATTTAACATCTGTCCGAAAATAAGTAATTATATATGACAGATGGCAGATTAAAATTATTATTTGTGGATTTGCGTAGTGTTTATTGAAATAATGTAAAAGGTTATTGCTCATTTCTTTAATCGTTATATAAAACATTTTTCCATCCGTTATTTATCGACAGAGGAATTCGTTAGATTTTGAATTTTGTATGTAACATGCCAACGGATATTTTTATTAACTTGTTTACTTGGCTCGCCAGATATTTTATCGGGAGACTTTACAACCAGCCTTAGAAGAGTAAGGTCGCAAAGGTACTGCTCGTGTTAGGGGGATCACCTCACCACGTCTTATTGAATTTAAATAAAAGAAGTTACGTGGATTTTGTTATGAGTCTTCAATTTTTTTTTCGCCAGTTTCTTATTTTCAGGAAACGGACAAAGTATTGAGGATAAAACGCAATCTGCGTACTAACTCCTAGTACAGATCAACGGCCTTTAATTAACTCAACTTAACCAACAAATCCCTCCAAATAAATTCAAATAAATATTTACACCATAGGGTAGCATATATTGATTGTGCAGGATGTTCCAAAATTCGACCGACAAATTTAGAGGGGTGATATGTAGCCATCGAGAGGATAAAAAATTACTATAGAACATGAGATCGCAAACCACGTATTTAATCAAGAATAAAGGATGTCATTTCATCCTAAGTCAATTTGGGGTGACGGTAATAACTTTCAGAAAACTGAAGTCTATTATAATGAAACATTTAACAGACATTCCCACCTTTGTTGTTAAGGGGACCGAGAAAGCCCTATCTTCGCCATGTTAACCCTTAAATGCCTGGTGTTGCTTTTCGGCATTATACCCAATTTAGGCTTCTAAAATATTATTAGAGTAATATTGAAGCTATAATACCTAATGTTGCCAATAAAATACATTCTGAAAATATTATTAAATCGATTTTCAACATGTAGATGGCAACACTTGTGCTGTTTAAGAATAAAGATAGATTTATTTTTTCAATTGTTGCTACATGTTCTTTTTGTTTTGTTTGGAGGCTTTCGAAATACCCCATTTTGTTCTGCAGTGAGGAAATATAAAATTTATTTCTTATTATAGTTCCTAAAATTCTTGTTTGTTTAATACTATAGAATTTTATTAAGAAAATTATTTTTTCAATTAAAGACCAGTATTGCCGATTAGTAACAAACTGTTTTTTAGCTTTAAACGATACTTAAAACAAAATAGGATTTTTTCGAGTATTTTTCCTATGATTTATTTAAAAAATGAAAGCCGAAAAACATTATTACAATGATTTTTGAAAAATACGGCATTTAAGGGTTAAATTCATCAACTTTATGTACAGTCGTGGAAAAAGAAAAAAAAAAGTAAACACCCCCTAGTAACTCCTCAACAAATTATCGTAGAAGAAAGTTACTGGTACCGAACGATTGGAAATAAAGACTACTTTTGACTGATGTATATATAATTTGCTTAGGTGGTCATCTACATATTAAAACGAATCCTAACTTCATTTTTTTTCAATGGCAATACCCAATTTTAAAGAGATATTTCAAATCTTCGGTTCAAACTATGCCTAGACACCAAATTTCAAGTCATTTGAATGATAAGTTTTTGAATTATAAACATTCAAAATTGAGTGCTTCTAATGTTAAATTATATTTTCATATTTTCATTTATATCTCCCGAAATTATGCTCCTAATGTGCTAATTTTTTTTTTGTGGCAATAATACTAATGTACCCAAACATAAATACGTTGAATTCGCAATTTTTATAATTTTATGATATGAATTATGAATTATGAAATTAATATTCGAAAAAATTATGAATTGCAACCTACAAGTTTTTTGATGGATTTAGATTTATTAAGTCCTGCTTTATGGAAATTCAAAAATTTCACATTTTTCTTCCAAGTAGTTTTCAAATGATGCTTAAAAAACGGCAAAATGATGGTTTAAGGGGCCGTCTACGATGGAAGTGAGTAGACATTTTGAAATTTATTCTGCCGTACTGTAATCTAACACGCTTCATTGACTCCTTGAGTGGCGCTTAAGGTGCCTTGATCAAGAAGGGGGCTCTCTCGGTTAACAATCGAGTAACGAACTTCAATTTGGATACAGCCCTTAAAATACGCTCGTTTTTAAATAATTAATTTCTCGAAAACTTATGGTACGAATTGCATAAAAATTCGTTTTTAGGCTAATTGAAGGGTGTAGAGTTCATTTATGCTGTCAGAATTGGGTACTGCTATTGAAAAAAACAAAGTTATGGTTCGTTTTAATATGTAGGTGGTCCCCTAAGCAAATTTTATATACATCATTTAAAAGTAGACTTTATTTCCAATCGTTCGGTACCAGTCACTTTCTTCTACGATAATTTTCTTGAGGAGTTACTAGGGGGTGTTTACTTTTTTTTCCCCCGACTGTACATACTAAAACGATCCATAACTTTGTTTTTTTTTAATAGCAGGATACAGGTCTGACAGCATAAATGAACTCTACACCCTTCAATTAGCCTAAAAACTAATTTTTATGCAATTCGTACGATAGGTTTCCGAGAAATTAATTATTTTAAAACCAGCGTATTTTAAGAGCTGTATCCAAATTGAAGTTCGGTACTCGAGAGAATGGAGTTATGAATATAGAGGAGAAGACATATATTGCACTGTCTACCAGTTGCGAGTGAAATAACTGAGGAGGTTGTCACAAGATGGCGGCTGGTTTTTTTCAAATCGGATCTTCAATTTCTGGTTACCGCCAGGACAGACTTCCGACCAATAAAATTGATTAGATAATTTCGTCTTAATTAAGTGTCTTATTCATGGAAAATTTTCTCAAAAATGTCGTACAAATTTCTATTTGTTTTTTTCTGGTATCAGTATTAGTGATGGGCGATTCTTGAAAATTCGACAATCGAGAAAAATCGTCATCGTAAAAAATCACAATCGATACAGCCATCGATTAATTCCTAGAATCTACAATCGAGATGTTTTACAATCGATTATAACGAGAGAGCTAAAAACAATTGTTGGAAAACTTAGCTATTATTCTGGCCGAAATTTTCATAGTAGTGATAGGGTTTGCTCGATAATTCTGCTATTGTAATTATTTCCTCCTGATTTAGGCTTAAGGGGTTACTTCAGTCAATTGAAAAGACCTGCTCGCTAATGCTAATCTTATGGAAGAAATTTATAAATATATCTCATTTGAATTTCAGTATTTTAAAATGATTTTCTTTGCATTGAATAAATTCCCCTTTCTTCATTATGAAACTGCAATGTCCAAATCTCGTAACTATGGCGCATTTGATGAATCAAATAACCTTTCTACTGTTTAGATATCTCCAAAAAGTTTGATACAGCTTAAAGTTCGCCTAAATGTCAAATACTGTGGAATTTCTCCATTGATCGAAAACAAAAGTTTCTTTCGAAAAACGTAAGGATAGTAAGATAAAGATACCTGCCAAGAGGGAACCTGCCTATCACGGAAACTGTTTTCCAGTACCTAGCGATTCCAACATGACTCTTTAAGTCTGTATCGAAATCCAAAGTAGCTACTCTATGACACATTTAAAAACTCATTTTTTATTTTAGACACATTAGCTAGAATCGATTAGCATTTTCTTCTTTTCGATAAAGGCAGAAGGTTTGATACAAATTAAAGTTCCCTAAATGTCTAAAGTAAAGTATATCAAATGCTGTGGAATTTCTCCGTTTATGGAAAACAAGACAGCTTTATCGAAAAACGTAAGGATAACCTGACATATATAACTACTGAGAGGGAACCTGCCTAACACGGAAATTGTTTTCAGTGCCTAGCGATTCCAACATGATTCTTCAAGTCTGTATCGAAATCCAAAGTAGCTAGTTTCTGACACATTCACTAGCTCATTTTTTATTTTAGGCGCATTAGCTAGAATCGATTAGCATTTTCTTCTTTTCGATAAAGGCAGAAGGTTTGATATAAGTTAAAGTTCCCTAAATGTCTAAAGTGTGTCTAATGCTGTGGAATTTCTCCGTTTATCGAGAAATATAAGGGCAACCAGACAAATATAACTGCTAAGAGAAAACCTGTATAACACGGAAATTGTTTTCTAATGCCTAGGGATTCCAACATGACTCTTCAAGTCTGTATCAAAATCCAAAGTAGCTAGTTTCTAACACATTTACTAGCTCATTTTTTATTTTAGGCGCATTAGCTAGAATCGATTAGCATTTTCTTCTTTTCGATAAAGGCAGAAGGTTTGATACAAGTGAAAGTTCCCTAAATGTCTAAAGTGTGTCTAATGCTGTTGAATTTCTCCGTTTATCGAAAACAAAGGAGTGTTATCGAAAAATAGAAAAGTAAACAGACAAATATATCCGCTAATAGGGAATTCTATAACTAAAATAAAACATCAATGGACTTCATTTTTGGTATTTTGGATAATTTTAATTTTCCAAGCCTTACCAACGTGGTATTAGATGATGGGTCTGGAAAAGGTAGAAGAAACGCCCCCCCCCCCTCCCAAAAAAGGGGCTTTAGGCCCCAAGAAACAAAACTTTAAAGCGCCCTCTTGAGGCGAAGAAGGGAGTTAAAATTAAGAAACATATGCCCATATTTTTTATTCGATTTTAGACACAATTTGATGTTAGTCCTTATAATTTTCCTATGAGTGCAAGATACCGTACCACAGTACGAAAAAAACCGCTGCTAAGTATATTCCTTTAGAGCATTTTAAGCCCAGGGGTCTAAAATTAACGGTGGATTGACAAAAGGAAGGTAGATTTAGAAAGGTTATGAGATTACCCTTATTTTAATATGTTACATGAGTGGGGTAAAATAATTTTGAAAAATCCTCTTTCCTGAGGCGACACTTAAAATCTTGAAAACACATAATTGCAGCGCAGTTTTGTTTTAACAATAGCATTCTAATATTAAGAGATATGGGACAGCTTAGGAGGGCTAAAATAAGAGAAACATTGAAAATCAAAGACAAACTGGCGCCGCCAAATTCACTAGAAATCTTCTATATCAACAAAAACTCGAACTGATAACTTAAACCACTATGCCTCCTAACCCATATCGGTTAATAACAAAAGCGAATGGAAAAAAACATGTACTCCTTTGGGAAATCATGACTTACACCACAAGCGCGGTAAGTTTGACTCTTCTGAAAGCTTCCTTCCTCTCGAAGTGCGAGAGAGAGCTCTCGCTCTATTTTCTGGACGCAAACTGCTCGTTTATCTCGAGGAGACATTCTGCTCGAGGGCAAACCTTTCGCTTACTTCGAGATATCTCACCGATTGCTTCCTTCGTCACTTCTCGTTCCTCGCTCTCGGTCTCTGTTCAACATTTCATATGACATTGTCGAGAATGAGAAATCAGTTTTCGTCCTTTCTCTGAAATGTTACTCTCGATGATTGTCATTTCACGCTCAGCCAAGAAGGGCCGAGAAGAGATATCGAGGGGTAAGCTGGAGAAAGAAATAGGCATGACAATGAACTATGAAATGAAGCTTTAATTTTCAATGTTTTTCTTATTTTAGCCCTACCAAGCTGTCACATACTTGGAGCCCTCCGATAAATATTATTTATTAAATATAAAAATTTCAAAGAGGAAGGTGAGTCGGGTGAGTTCCGAGGACGTGAGAGTGGGTGGGGCGCAATTAAAAAAAAAAATTACCGAACTCTTCCTGTGACATATAATCGAAAAGCCCTTTGACAATTCTTTCATATTATGAACCTTTCTTCCCCCGAAGGTGAAATTCGGGGGGGGGGGGGGAGGGGGGGCGAACAAATTTTTAAAACCGTAGCCGATTTCTATAATAAATTTAAATATCATTTTAGATGTAGGTTTTTTAGGCAGTCTTCCAATAAATATTATTTATTGAACATAAAAATTTTAAAGTGGGGGCTGCGTAAATTCCGGGGCGAAAGAGTGGGCCCAAAGGGGAGAGGGAGGGGGAGCAATTTTCAAACTTTTTTGGACCCGTCATGTGATATGTTATCTGAAAGCTCTCGGATGACTCTTTCATATTATGAGACTTTCTTCCTCCCCTCCCCAATTTGGCCCCCACTGCGGGGGGTCGTTTTTTCCGTTTTTATCATTTTAGATCGGATTTTTTTATGGAGCCCTCCGATAAATATTATGTATAATATATGAAATTTCAGGACACTTTTCTAAATTTAGCCAAGACCCTTCATGTAACATATCGTTGGAAAGATTTGTGACTACTTATTGATGTTATGCACTTCCGGTGGCCGTCCAACCACTTTGCCCCAGGGGGACACTTTTCCAAATTTAGCCAAGACCCGTCTTGTGAGATATCATTTTAAAGGTCTGTGACTACTTATTGATGTTATGCACCTCCGGTGACAGACCCCCCCCCCACATTGCCCCCCGGGGGACATTTTTCCAAATTTAGCCAAGACCTTTCATGTGAGATATCGTTGGAAAGGTCTGTGACTATTCATTGATGTTATGCACCTATGGTGTCCGTACCCCCCACTTTGCCCCCCCCGGGGGCACTTTTCTAAATTTAGCCAAGACCCCTCATGTGAGATATCGTTGGAAAGGTCTGTGACTACTTATTGATGTTAAGCACCTCCAGTGACAGCCCCCCCCCCCACTTTGCCCCCCCGGGGGACATTTTTCCAAATTTAGCCAAGACCCTTCATGTGAGATATCGTTGGAAAGGTGTTTGACTATTCATTGATGTTGTGCACCTATGGTGTCCGTCCCCCCAACTTTGCCCCCGCGGGGGGCACTTTTCTAAATTTAGCCAAGACCCCTCATGTGAGATATCGTTGGAGAGGTCTGTGACTACTTATTGATGTTAAGCACCTCCAGTGACAGCCCCTCCCACTTTGCCCCCCCCGGGGGACATTTTTCCAAATTTAGCCAAGACCCTTCATGTGAGATATCGTTGGAAAGGTCTGTGACTACTTATTGATGTTATGCTTCTCCGGCGTCTGTCCCCCCAACTTTACCCCCCCCCGGGAGACACTTTTCCAAATTTAGCCAAGACCCCACATGTGAGATATCGTTGGAAAGGTCTGTGACTACTTATTGATGTTATGCTCCTCCGGTGTCCGTCCCCCCACTTCCGGGGAGACAGTTTTACAAATTTAGCCAAGGCCCCACATGTGAGATATCGTTGGAAAGGTCTGTGACTACTTATTGATGTTATGCTCCTCCGGTGTCCGTCCCCCACTTCCGGGGAGACACTTTTACAAATTTAGCCAAGACCCCACATGTGAGATATCGTTGGAAAGGTCTGTGACTACTTATTGATGTTATACACCTCCGGTAATCGCCCCCCCCCCACTTTTCCCAAACGGGGGACACTTTTCTAAATTTAGCCGAGACCTCTCATATGACATATTGTTGGAAAGGCCTATGACCACTTACTCATGTTATCCACCTCCCGCACCCCTCCCCCCACTTTGCCCCCACGGGAAGGGCATTTTTATAAATTCAGATCCAGACCCATCGTGTGACATATGGTTCGAAAGGCCTGAAGACCTGTGACGGCTTATTCATATTATGCAGCTACTTTGCCCTTCCGCTCACTTTGACCCCTCCCCCAAGATATCTGGTCCGAGGTTCGTTCGTTTCGAGATTATATTTTTTTACAAGATTTTGTAGTGCGTGCACACCACGCCTGCTATACGGTGTCGTATATAGCGGGTATCCTGTTCGTGATTTCATATTACAAGATTACGTATAACTTAGGGGCCCGATTAAAGGAGGGGCCCACTAGCGGGCGACGTAACCTTGTCTTTATTAACACCGACTCATTCCAGTTCACCCGCAGACGATTCTTGATAAATGTATGACGTATATAATATATGATGTATCAAAGCAATTGGCAAACTGGAGTCATCGAGAAAAAATTTACACAATCGAAAAATATCGAGATGTCCATACAATCGAGACAATCGAGAAAAACATCTCGTTATCGCCCATCACTAATCAGTATGCCTTGTAAAACTGTCAGCTTGTTATTCTGTTTGTCACAATATGGCGGAAACGGAGGGCCTAACTACCGTCAAAGTAAATTACTACCAGTAAAAATAAAAAAATCTGAATCTACCATTATTTATGACTGAAATTTTGTAATAATGAGGGGTATAAATAAGTTGAAAATTTCTATATAAATCTACTGGTGGAAGTTTCCACCGGCGGTAAACAACTCCTGCGATATCGGTTATAGTTGAAGCTTCACTATTTTAAAGATATGTCAGGTCCTCTTTATTAATAGTTCCATGCTCGAGAGTGCCCCCTTCTTGATCAAGGCAACTTAAGCAGCCAATGAAGCCTGCTAGATTGCAGGAAATCAAACGAAATTTCAAAATATTTAGTCAGTTTTATCATAGACAGCCCCTTAAACCATCATTTTGCAGTTTTTGTAAGCATAATTTGAAAACTACTCGAAAGAAAAATGTGAAATTTTGGATTTCCATAAAGCAGGACTTAATAAATCTAAAT
The DNA here is from genome assembly GCA_963932465.1 of Maratus speciosus. NCBI lineage: Eukaryota > Metazoa > Arthropoda > Arachnida > Araneae > Salticidae > Maratus > Maratus speciosus. The sequence goes on along the minus strand of OZ010798.1, from coordinate 195,379,184 downwards.
CCATCAAAAAAACTGTAGGTTGCAATTCATAATTTTTTCGAATATTAATTTCATAATTCATAATTCATATCTTAAAATTACAAAAATTGAAAATTCAACGTATTTATGTTTGGGTATATTAGTATTATTGCTACATAAAAAAATATCACATTAGAAGCATAATTTCAGGAGTTATAAATAAAAATATGAAAATGTAATTCAACATTAGAAGCACTAAATTTTGAATGTTTATAATTCAAAAACTTATTATTCAAATGACTAGAAATTTGGTGTCTAAGCATAGTTTGAAACGAAGATCAGAAATATCTCGTTAAAATTGGGTATTGCCATTGAAAAAAATGAAGTTTGAATTCGTTTTAATATGTAGATGCTCCCCTAGGCAAATTTTATATACATCATTTAAAAGTAAACATTATTTCCAATCGTTTGGTACCAGTAACTTTTATATACGATAATTTGTTGAGGAGTTAGTAGGGGGTGTTTATTTTTTTTTTCCCACGACTGTACCTTTTTCTCAAAAATGGTGAAAGATAGAAGTCTAGATTTTTTAGAGTAGTTAGAATAACATGCTTTACGCATTTTACTGGACCATTTTCTTTCTAAGTGAATCTGAAAATTAATTATTAATTATTTATTGAAAGTCATTTTTAAATTAGCATTTTTGGTAAGATTTCACTGCCTAAAATAAATAATTCTTAATCAATCATCGAATTCCTGCGTTAAAGTATACAATATAACGTAATATAAGTATTTAAAAACGGTATTAAAGTATTTAAAATATAAAAAATAATAATATTAAATTATATTATATTATATTATAAAATTTAATATAAATAAGTATTTAAAAAAGGATTAAAAAAATCTGAGTTCTTAAGTTTAATAGATATTGAAAAAAAAAAAGGAACACAAACAGGAAAAATCCAAGTTTTGAGAAAAAGTCAATTAAAGATTTAAATGCCCATTAAGCTGTGAAGAACTTTTAAAAAGATTGAATAATTATAAAACTCCTTTTTTTATATTCAAACATGTTTGATATATCGTCGGAACGATGAAAGTTTAAACTATTTAATAATATAAAAAAGTAAAAATCGATATTTTTCCCCAAATTTCGCTTACCTGGACAGACGGTGAGACAAACCGAAGTCATAAACACTTTTCAACTTTGTTGGAAAGTGTTAAAAAGACCGTTAACAACATTTAATATCATAAAATGTATTTGATTTTAAGTTTAATTTTATATTGGGATGCAATATATAAGTATGTTCTTTCATTTCATGTATTTAAAAAATTGCAAGATGCATAATTAGCATTTACAGGGGTCTCCAAACTTTCAGACATTTGCCGAGCAGAAAATCGGCATAACAGATTACGCGCAAGATTACAAAGAATGAAACTTTTGGTGCCTACTTATACTTCAGATTGTAATAATTATCTTGAATCTAAATAAATTTGTATTTAAAGCATATTTATATTTTTAATACAAAGTTGTATTTAACTAATACAAAATTTTGAAAATTTCAACAGTACAATCACCTAAAAAATATTTTTTTGAACCATAAAAAGGAAACTTTAGGTTCAGAATTTACAGACTAATTTGAAACATGTGTTTGAAAATTTCATGAACAAATATTCAGAAGTTTTTCATATATCCTGCGCGTTATGCCCAAAAACGTCATTTGGAGAAAGATGACTTCAAAGTTTCGGAAACGCCACTTCAGCTATTGAGAGTGTATAATTCTAAAAGCCATAACTTTTGTTCTAATGGAAATTTCAAGGCAACGATTATATCAAAATGTTCAGAAAAGATACAAGTTTAACATCTAAAAAAATTTAAATTTTGAAAATTTTAAAGCTTTAACAGTCCTGAGATCACTTGTGATAAGCAAAAGATGTAGAAGTTTGCATTATACGCGCCAGCAGTATGCACTTAATGCCCGACATTTTGGACTGTGATTATCAGTTCATAGAGTATCATCGATTGCTTAAGCAACATGTTTTTCCAGATCTTTCCGTGATGTTATCCCATTTCACACAAAACAAGGTACATATCGTTGAATTTTCATTGCAATGTTTTTATTTTTCTCGAAATTATTACCGTGAACCCAGATAGCATGAACATTAGCAGCAAGTTTGATTTTTTCTGATATTATCTTGCCGTGACAAATTTTAATTGAGAAATTCGCCGCAAATCTCCCGCTAGTTATACCATCACCCACTCGCATGAGTAGTTTGTTACGAAACATGGCAAGACTGTCTTTAATTCTCGAAAATGACGAAAGCAAAAAATCCCTCTGTTGAGATAATAGACAATCATCAGATAAGCAGAAATTGTGGAAATTTTATTCGGTTGGCACAGCTTTTTAAACGCTATGCTTTTCAAATGCCAAAAAAGGCTCGAATTGAAAAGTAGAAATATTAACCCTACTGGTTTATGGTGGTTAAAACGATGCCGGCACCTTAACGGTGCGTATTCATCAATAGACCTGATCAGGTCTACGGACTCTTTTGAAGAAGTTAAACTTATTGTGTAACAGTTGTAAACTCTTCATGTGGCATGGAAATATTACTTCTTTGCAATAAGTTTGCAGTATTTTTGATTACTTGTTTACCGTTAATTTACTATAAATTTGATAAGCATGTATTTAACTTGCACGACAAGTTAGCTGCAAGTTCAAAGTGTGGTGACTTCGGCGTTTGCGTTATCTTGATGGAGTCTTGTTATGAACTTTCAGTCTTGTTATGCTGAACTTGCTGCAACTTTGCTGGTTTTCAAAGCAAGACTTCTGCAAATTTTGTGCAAACTGAAAATGCTATGTGGGAACCCGGATTCAGTAAGCGTGAAATACTGTATTTGTGACTCAATAAGTGGTTTACGACCTTATGTTCTATGACAGTTTTTCACCCTCTTGATGCCCAATATCACCCCCTCTAAATTTGTCGGCCGAATTTTGGAACTCTCTGTATAATAATTCTCAAGCCTACATCATTGTCAGAATTCTCTATCATTGTTTTAATTTTTTTTAGAATTCAGAAAACTAAATCTAAAAAGTTATATTTTATACAGAATGTACAATCGTGGGAAATAAAAACAAGTAAGGAAAAATCGTACGTCAAGCATAGAACATGAAACACTTTCCAACACATTCAGAATAATGTAACAAAACTGCACCGTTTAAAAAATTAAAATATCACGTCTAATTCAACCATATGGAAACACATAATACATTTCAAAACCCAATTTCAGCTCTTTCCATCCACAATCGGAAATTATGCGAATTTTTTTAGCAGCCCTGTATAGGATACATAGATTTGAATCTATTAACTGCATACATGCCAAAATTTAGTTCACTTGAGAGATACATATACTTCAGTTGAAAATTTACCTTCAGCAATTTCCTCTAATAAGGAGAACGGTACGTGAATACTTTTGTGCAGCCCTGTATTAGAGGTATAGAATTTATATAACGAGTAAGATGCAAAAAATTAATTAAATTTAAAAGCGCATACCAAATTTTAAACCGTACAGTCCAGCAATTATTACTCAAAGGCAGTACTGTACTGTAACCGATTTCTTATGTGTGTCCCTGTAAAGGAATAAAAAATGCTATGAATGCCCTGTTCTTTGACCTTGTGATCGTAGTGAAATTCAGTGATTTATATTAGTTTCAATACATTTGAAATAGCGTAATGTCATTACAATACTCTGCAAACGATTTTTCCGCATATACCATAATGTAATGGAATACTTTTGAGTGCCCCTGTAAAGGAAAAATTAATCCTACTTACTTCATATACAATACCAAACGCTTTGGTGACCCTAAATAAACTTCATCAATTTCATGAAAATCCGAGTATATTTACGGGAGTTAGAGCTTGTACAGACGGAGAGACAAAACGAATGCAACAGTTCTCTCACCGCCGAAACATTATCGGTTCGTAAATAGCTGCCGCAACTAGCGGCAGGTCATTTACGGTACAACATTGTTTGGTTATAAATGGCCTTAACTCCTTTAGGCCGCGACATATACACCATTCGGCCATAAATCATGTTTTTGTTGGGTAAACACTTTTTAACTTTGTTGGAAAGAGTTAAAAAGTAAACACCCCTGCTAGCTCTGCAACAAATTATCGTAGAAGAAAGTCACAGGTACGAAACGATTGGAAACAAAATCTACTTTTAAATGATGTATATTAAATTTGCTTAGGGGGGCATCTACATATCAAAACAAAGCCAATTTTTTTTTCAATAGTAATGCCCAAGTTTGACACCATAAATAAATTCTACACCCGTCAATTAGCCTAAATCAGAATTTATGTGAAATTCGTACCATTAGTTTCGGAGAAATTGGTTATTTTAAAATCAGCCTATTTTAGGGGTTGTATCCAAATTGAAGTTCGGAACTCCATTGTTGAAATGCTACAGAATGATTATGTCACTTCTATTCGTGTACTATGTCTTGCCAATATGACCATTTCACTCTCTTAATATATTTCGACCCAGCCCAAATATTTCAATAGAATTAGTAAAATATATTTCTTCAGATTATGCTTTTCTGCACATCATAGATTAACTTAATGATGGCTTTAATCATCATTTGGCCGTTTTTTAATGGTAATTCGAAAACTACTTGAAAGAAAAAAATTAAATTTAGAATTCGCATAAAGCAGGTCATAATAAATATAAATTTGTCAAAAAATTATAGGATACAATTCATATCTTTTTTAATATTAATTTCATAATGCATAATTAATATTGTAAAAATTTTAAAATTACAAATTCAATGTATTTATGTTTGGTTTTTTTATGTTGGTTGTATTTATGTTTGGTTAGTATTATAAACGGACACAAAATTATTTTTTTAGGATTATAATTTCCGAAGATATTAATAAAAATATGAAAATGTAATTTAACATTAGCAGCTCTAAGTTTTGAATGTTTGTAATTAAAAAACTTACCATTCAAATTACTAGAGACTTCGTTTCCAGGCACAGTTTGAAACAAAGATTTAAAATATATTGTCAAAATTTGGTGTTGCCATTGAAAAAAAACAATGTTTGGTCTGGTTATTATTTGTAGATGGTCTCCTAAGCCAATTTTATATACTCTATATGCCCAAAGGTGACCGGTCACTTGCGATTTTAGACGTTTTGTTAAATATCTAGAAAAATACATGAGGAATTAAACTGAAACTGTAGTTGTGTAAACAATGTAGTATAAGTCATATATTTCCGCGAAGATTTTTTCCCGAAACTCCATAGAGGACAGTCAACAAATTGAAAAAAAAACGAATATCTTTTGGATAACCATGTAAAAACCAATGTAGCAAAAGCGTTCAAACTCGATATTATTAATACGTGGCTTATTCTAATTTACTGTGTTCATTTTTATGAGGATAGTATGTATACTCGTAGAGAAATTAAGGTTTTAACAGTCCCAAATTTCGCTAAGTTTTTTGCTTATAATTTGCAGAGTTCTTAATACAAAAAAAAGTCCTTTTCAGAAAATATGACAAACAACATTGTACACAGTACTTTGCAATCAAAATTAAAAAATAATAAAAATTGGATGAAAAATAAATAGGTTTACTAAACAATGTTTCACTGCGCATGCGCGAATGTAATCAAAATATAATGTGCATAATGTATTAGCTAAGTATACAGAGCAACTTTTGTGAAAGTCTCAAAATCATAGCTTGAAAATTCGGAAAATTATCGTCGATAGAATAAGTTCGAAATCCGTTGTTCCCAAAAAGAAGCAAAAAGATGAGGGGTTGTATCCAAATACGTGCAATATTGTGTACGCTATCTTGGCACTAATCAACATATATTTGATATATATTTAAACAACCAAAGTAAGTTTTTCTATTTTTGATTTAAAGCAATTAATAAATAATCTTGAAGTTTCATATATTTTTGCATGCTAAAATGATATAATCTCTTATTATATTTATTGATATAACTGGAAAAAAAATTTGCAACATTTATTAAAACTAACATTTTAAGTATTTTTATGAAACTAGTGATCTCAAATATTTCATTGCCAGAATTTTTTAATTTTATTTTTTTAAAAATTAGTGAAATATTCTGTTGTCATTTTTACTGTAGCTATTTTATACGGTAAAAGTATTTCATACATAAAAGATATTTATTTTTTGAGCCCCCCCCCCTTTTTTTATATGAAACTATAATCCAATTTTTGCTTTAAAACTGTAAAACATTAAAACATATATTATCAATAATTAGCAAATAAAATATACCTTTGTAGTGTGGAATAAAATATGTTTTTTGAAAATTTTCATATCTTCATACCTATCCTATTGATCCCTGGAAAAATATGTATGCATTATAAAAATTATAAAATTATAAAATTTATTAAAATTAAACGAGAATTCTTTCTTAATTGTAACTATCGTGCCAATAAGTTACTAACTTTGACGTATTCTTTTTTTTAAATTAACGTGGTATGCACTTAAAGTTACTGTCTAAATATGAAAATTGTCTAATTCATCTACACTCTACTGTACTTTTAAAATTATATAAATTTATTAAATATAAAATGTCTGTTGAGATGAAAATAAAGACGTAGGTGTGCAAATAATAGATAATTTACTGCTAGCAATTTTTAGAAGTCGACATGCACGATTAAATCCGTGGGGAACATTTGAATAATCGGGGCAGAAATAGTTTTTTCACGGTTTTTAAGAAAATTGAAAAAAATTGTCTTATTTTTGAAATGGCGTACTGCACTTGTTATTGAGTGTAAAAAAAACTTTGTAAATATGAATGTTGTAGAGAATTATGTCTTCTTTAATATTGCAATTGACAAATAATTTGCTACGGCAATGGGTATGGAGATATTTAAAAAATAAAAAAGTCTCAAAATTTTGTTCTTTTTGGTCCTGGTCACTAAAAATTCAGCCTTAAGAAATTTTGTTGGAAAACTTGATTTTTTCATGTTGGCCTCAGTATAAACAAATAATTAAAAAAAAAAACTTCTGCCCAACCTTTTGCAAGGTAAAATGTACATTTCCACTGGGCTAGTGGCATTTGGACGGGGAAAAAACATAGAATTAGCCTATTAACCACTTCCGTACCAGTGGATCCATGACCTGATTCTCCACAGATACCAGTGGATCCGCGTATGGATCCATGATCTGATTCTCCACAAACACCAGTGGATCCACATATGGATCCATGACCTGATTCTCCACAAACACCAGTGGATCCACGTATGGATCCATGACATGATTCTCCACAGATACCAGTGGATCCATGTATGGATACATGACCTGATTCTCCACAAACACCAGTGGATCCACACATGGATCCATGACTTGATTCTCCACAAACTCCAGTGGATCCACGTATGGATCGATGTTGGTTTTGGATGGTTGGAACTGGTTTTGCATGTAATCTTCGTATACACATGCTGGTACGGAAGTGGTTAAATTGATTTTTTATTTATTAATTTTTTTCACCGGCAATCCTCCCCTTCCATTAAGGGCAGTTGGAAGCTCCTATACCTACCATGTTAAATTTATGTACAGTCGTTGAAAAAAAGTAAACACCCCCTACTAACTCTTCAACAAATTATCGTAGACGGAAGTTACTGGTACCGAACGATTAGAAATAAAGTCTACCTTTCAATGATGCATATAAAATTTGCTTAGGGGGCCATCAACATATTAAAACGAACTCAAATCTCATTTTTTTCAATAGCAATACCCAATTTTAACGAGATATTTCAAATCTTCGGTTCAAACTATGCCTAGACACCAAATTTCAAGTCATTTGAATGATAAGTTTTTGAATTATAAACATCCAAAATTTAGTGCTTGTAATGTTAAATTACATTTTCATATTTTTATTTATATCTCCTGAAATTATGCTCCTAATGTGCTAATTTTTTTTTAGCAATAATACTAATGTGCCCAAACATAAATACGCTGAATTTGCAATTTTTATAATTTTATGATATGAATTATGAATTATCAAATTAATATTCGAAAAAATTATGAATTGCAACCAATAATTTTTTTTATGGATTTAGACTTATTACGTTCTGCTGTTATGAAAATCCAAAATTTCACATTTTTCTTCCAAATAGTTTTCAAATTATGCTTAAAAAACGGCAAAATGATGGTTTAAGGGGCGGTCTATGATAGAAGTGAGTAGATATTTTGAAATTTCTATTGCTGTCCTGTTATCAAACAGGCTTCATTGACTGCTTGAGTGGTGCTAGAGGTGCCTTGATCAAGAAGGGGGCTCTCTCGGTTAACAATCAATTAGCGAACTTCAATTTGGATACAGCGCTTAAAATACGCTCGTTGTAAAATAATTAATTTCTTGGAAACTTGTGGTACGAATTGCATAAAAATTTGTTTTTAGGCTAATTGAAGGGTGTAGACTCTATGGAAGGGTGTAGACTGAGTGGTTCCCAACCTTTTATCGGCCATGCCCCAACAAAGCATCTATAAAGTCACTATGTTCCCCCCCCCTCCCCCATGTTCTGTAAATTATTTTCTTATTATTTAATAAGTTAACTCTACTCACACGATGGGAGTGCAATAGTGCCTTAACAATAACTATTCATTTTGCATTTTTGAACTTATCAAAGAGGTGCGAGATTTATTGTACTTTTCCAACTTAACTGAACGTTAAAGAAAAGTGCTATACAGTCTGCGGTTTTATCATCACAAAATATCTTTAAAATACACTTATATTTAACGTTAAAACTGATAAATTCATACATTTTATATGTTTTCTTGTAACTTATTAAGAGTTGGTGGAAAATCTTTGGATACTGACTTTTCTTTCTATGCATAACACAGTATACAAGAAGTATTTCAATATTTTCATCGTTATAGAATTTAAGTAGCCATTATTCCGGATAATGCATTATATTTTTCCTTTCCCGATATCGTTAATTGACTTCGTGAATAGAAGTAGAAAACTCATTCAATAAATAATCGGAAACATTACGAAATCTTGAACAGCACCAGAAAAGTTATAACGAGTTTAATACTTTTATAGATATAAAAATATTTTAAAAAGTTGTTCGCATAATTATTCTGGTGTTAAATCTATTTTAAACTTTCGATAGGGAACATTTTAAAAATTCAATAAAAAACTGATTTCTGAAATTTTGCTTGTATTCCATTTATTTTTAGCCTACAACATTACCCCCCCCCCCCAAAAAAAAAAAGTAAGTGATAGCGAATGAGTGAGTAAGAATTTTGGAATTGTCCCCCCTAGACGATCAAATTGCCCCCCGGTGGGGCGTACGCCCCACGTTGGGAACTACTGGTGTAGAGTTAATTTATGCTGTCAGAATTGGGTATTGCCATTGAAAAAAATGAAGTTATGGTTCGTTTTAATATGTAGATGGCCCCTAAGCAAATTTTATATGCATCATTTAAAAGTACGCTATATTTCCAATCGTTCGGTAACTTTCTTCTACGATAATTTGTTCAGGAGTTAGTAGGGGGTGTTTACTTTTTTTTTTTTTTTTTTTTTCCACGACTGTACCTTTTCTCAGAAACTACCAAAGATATTCACTTGAATTTTTTTATATACATAATAGGAATAATTCTTAATAAAGTGAAGTCAGCTTTATAAACAGATATGCTTTAGTTATTTTTTTAATGTGTAATAAAAGCCACTTTTAAATAACAAAAAACTTGCATTTTTCTAAAGAAAATCTTTTTTATAAAAATTTTGTACGAATTTGTGTAACAAAAGTTCACTTCATATTGATCAGGGATATGTGAGAAATATTCTGTTAAGATTGCAAATAATAATGTGTAGTAGTTTCTATAAAAAGGTACATCGAAGTTCAAAAAGCAACATTTTGAGGGAAATCAGTTTAAAGTTTACGCATGTAATGTTTATGCTTGATGTTAACAAACTGAATTATTTAAATTTCTTTTTAACTTCTTTTTGTCATAGAAACAAAATTAATATATCATTCAAAATGGGAAAATAAGGACTCAAAATAAAAAAAACGACTTTTTTCAAAAATTTTACTTCCAACTGCCCATAAATGCTTTTACATTTTCTATTACTTCCCATTACATCAAAAGATTATATATATATATTTACACATTTTAGTATGTGGCCAGAATTTTGCATCGCCGACTGCAGGTATGGTTGTCAAAGGCAACGATGTTAACCCTCCATTCAAGTATCCATGGTCGGTAAGTTGTTTTTTAAATGTATGAAAATAAATTTACTTTTAAAGATAATTTTTGTCTTTTTTACCCGACTGCCAAGAAGGGTTATGTGTTTCACGCGTATCTGGGTATGTGGATTTCTTTATACCCTCGAAACATCCCAACGGCTGGATGGATTTTAATGAATGAGGTCTCTATCGATTCGTCTTAACCGTCCGATTGTTATAGGCCAGGTTTTGTTTTATAAATTCAAAATGGTGGCCGTAAAATACAAAATGGCGGTAGACACGAAAAAAAATTTAAGCACCCTATTGAGTGACATATCTTTGGATAGGTCTTTCAAAATAAAGACGATGTTTCATTGACTATTTTACAGTTAGAAACTCCGTTTAAATATTACACACCTGGAAGTTGTGTAGGTAGGATCTCTAACTTTACTGACTCTCTAACCATCATAGACATATATAGGCCTCATCAAAACAGTGTTTATAGATAGGAATCAACAATTAAACACAACTTAAAAGTCATCAATGGAAGTAATTAAAAAAATAGGTAAGTAATACAAAAAATAGTTTAACATTGATGAGAAATAATTAATTAGTTCGCTTTTTAGCAGTCGGGTTTTTTAATTTTTTTAATTTAATTTTTACTTGTTTAAGACTAGTGGCTCTGGCCCCTACGAGCTACGGTCGTCAACCCCCGTCTAAACCCAGCAGGTTATAAAAACATGTTAATTTGTTCTGTTTATAAAAAGATTACTTGAAATCGGAAGATAGAATGATAGTCTCATGACCACGGGATATCTTCTATAATCGGGTTGCTATTCATTTCAATTTGATTGGGGATTTTTTGGCTCCCGAGGCTACGTCTACCGCTGTCACGACACCTAACGGCTGTTCTGATAAATTATTAAATAAGATCTATCCCACATTTGAAAATCAGCTTGTATAAAAAGGTTACGTAAAAAATGTCGCTACCTCCTGGACTTTAAAAATAATGTCTAGCAGAAAACAATTCTTTTAGACGCTGTAAGAAAATCGTGTTAAATATGACGCTTTAAATACATTTTTTAAATATGATATAATTATCCCCATTTAATGCATTTACAAGTACTATTTTAATTAATTTAGAGTTTTATTATGTTTCAGTAGTCACGTCTAAATATTTTTTTTAACTGAAACATGTTTGGAAATATTATTGTTTCAAGCTTTTGAATATGATGTAATTTTCACCATTAAACGCTTTTCGCACGTCATGATTTAATTACTTTAATTTTTTTTTCTCTTTTGATCTTTACATGTAAATATATTTTTTAATTCTAAAATGTTTGAAAATATTATTATTTGCGCTTTTTTTAATTTGGTAGATTTAAAAAAAAAAGTAGTTGATTTAAAAAAAAAAAAAAAAAAAAAAAAAAAAAACACTTTTTCGAATTATGAAGCAAATTTTTATTCAAATAAAAAATTTTAGAATTTAAAAAATTTAAAAAAATCTAAAATATTAGACAAATTTAAAAAATGTTTGACATTGCACACCACATTCTAGTCCAGTATGTGCCTATGAAAGATGGTTGATGAAGTATGTACACTTTTTGATCCAATAAAACTTTTGCAACCGAATTATTTTGAACAATTTCAACAATAAATCCATTTTTAAATAATTCTTCGATATAAAAACTGTGTTTATTTAACATTTCTCTGTAAATCAATTAGTTATATGCATCAATTATATATGCAATATATTTTATATGCCAGTTATATGCAATTATTTTGACCGATTTCAACAATAAATAGCATTTAAAGTAATTATTCGATATATAAACCGTGTTTATCATACATTTCTCTATAAATCAATTAGTTATATGCATTGATTATTTTTTATACAAACATAGAAAGAACCCGACCACAGTAAATTAAACGGCAGCGATAGCAGTTGCGTTAGTTACTTTGTATTAGAACAGAGAGATACAGAGATTACCTTATAACCGCAATAATTCTTTACTGTATCTTCAATCTCTATAAAAATTTAAAAAACAACCTTTAAAAATTGTATTTAGATTAAACAAGAAAGAAAAATCATGCGTTAAGCACAGATTATGAAACACTTTCCAACATTTCCTGAATGCTTTAACAAAACCTCGTTATTTAGGGAAATAAGGTAAATAAGATAACTAATTAAACATTTTAGAAAACGCATAAAACATTTTAAAAATTGATTTCAACAATTACCATCCATAGTCAATAGTAACTTTATTACAGGCCACTATTTAGTTATAATTTAATTTTAACTAAAATACTCTTAAAACTACTGAAACCACATTTCCAGATATTATTATCCATAGACGGTTACCTGTCCAATTCTTTGCGTGACCTTGTCTATAATTTTATCTATATTCTACAAACATTTCTTAGTAAACTAAATGCAGTTAAGCGTAAAAATACATAACTCCTTTAAAAACCACCTTTAAGCGATTTACGCTCATACTCAGTAACCCTTACGAATTCTTTTGTGTAGCCCTGTATATGAACTATAGCATTTATACACATCGTATAGTATGCATAAATATAGTGAAACATAAAAGCGCATATTATAATTAAAAATTCATTTCAAGCAATCATCTCTTATGTACAGTACTTCGGATACAATTTAGTATGTGGAATATTTTGTGTGCCCCTGTAAATGCTATGCACTTTTTATTAGGCATGACTTAACTTATAGAATAACTTATAGTAAACCTCAGCGACGTATATCAATTTCATTATATATGAAATAGTTTAACATAATTAAAATACGCCGTAAGAATCCCCCACCCCCTGTATCATTTTGTAACGCAATTCTTTTGTGTGGCCCTGTAAATGAAAAATAAGTATTCTTTGTACCGTATATTCTTCAAAATGTTTATTTTAGTGCACTTCATAAATGCATATCAATTATTTTATGCTTAGCGTGTAACATCATTAAAAATCATTTGAAACGATTTTTTCCCATTGGCCGTAATGTAACGGGGTACTTTTGACTGTCCCTGTAAATGAACTAAACATGCTACACACTTCATTTGAAATAGGGATCGTGCTATGGTGAACCTTAATAACATACAAAAATTTCAGGGCAATCCGAGTATATTTACGAGAGTTAGAGCGCCGACAGACGGACAGACAAACAGAAATGATAAACACTTTTCAACTTCGTTGGGAAGTGTTAAAAATGTAAAAGCATTATCATACAGGTTACATTTAATAAATTAATTTTTTCTTTCGATATTAATTTAGAATTAAATAAATGAACGTGTTAAACACATTTTTGTTATCTATTGTTATTATATTTGAAAGTAAGGATTATCTTTAAGATAATTCTTAAATCTAACAAGGAGAGGGCCAACCTTGTTAATCACAGATTTTGATTATTTTAATATATGTTGTAGGGTAGAGACCCCTTAGTGTCAGGTTCAACGGATTTTATCCAACGATCCTTAGTTCTTGAAAAACCGGGAGGGGTGGGGGGTCTAATAATAGTACGCAACTTAAATACTTACTTTGCAACCGCCGTGATAGGTTGGTCGTAGCTTAGTTGGTATGGCGTTTGCCGGCTGATCTGCGGGCCCGGGTTTGATACCTGAATACGCTACGTCTGTTTTTCTCATTTTTTGTTTTATAAATATACTTGTAAGTATAATTAATAATCTCATTGTCAATTAAAATTTATAATACTGTACATCAATTATAATTTTAACCTATTTATTTTTTTACTTTTAACTAAATAGTTGTATAAAACATCATAAAACTGTTAATTTTTTAAAAATCACTTTTAAAATGTATTTCATATATTCTTTATCGATGCAATGATATTGAGCAATTGAGTCAATTCGTGATTTTAAAGAAACATCATTTACGCATTGCTTTAACAAAGGAAGTCAATGCGATAATACTATTATTCTGTTTTTAAAGTAAGAAGCATAATTAAATTAAAAATTAGCATCAGAAATTAATTACAACCGATTTTTTGCATATTAAAGATTTTTAAATTTGTAATACGTATGCTTGCGCTTTCAGTTATTTTGCTTTCACCTTTATCTTCTTTCTGCTTTTATTTTTATTTTATTTGAATATTCTTTTATTTTATCATAACTAGATGGCACCACAACAGATTTTGTCACGATTTTAGGAATTTTTATCATTCAATAATAGATCCAATTTCTTTTTAAACCTCTTTAAAGGATGAGAAATGATAGTTTAAAAATAAAAAATGATAAATTTAAGTTTGTTAACACTATAATTAATGTATGATATTAAAATTTGTAATTGAAATTATTAATTATAATTACAAGTATATTTATAAAACAAAAAATGAGAAAAACAAATGCAGCGCGTTCGGGTACCGACCCCGGGACCGCAGATCAGCCAGCGAGCGCCGTACCAGCTGAGCTACGACCAACCTATCACTGCGGTTGCAATCTAAGTATTTAAGTTGTGTACTATTATTAGACACCTCCCGGGTTCTCAAGAACTAAGGAGCGTTGGATAAAATCCGTTGAACCTGACACTAAGGGGTCTCTACCTACAACATATATTAAAATAATCAAAATCTGTGATTAACAAGGTTGGACCTCTCCTAGTAAAACAATCTTTAACCCTTTATGTCCCAAATTATGAATTCATCAAAATTTCATCTTCTAAAGCATTTTTCGTGAATTTTTGAAACTACAATTGAAGACTTACACAATCATTTAATAAATTTTTGAAGGATTTTGGCAATTAAAATTAATTAATTCAATTTGAAATTATGGGGCTTTTCAGTAATATTTATAACTCCACTCAAATCTTTTATTTAAAATATATTTTTTGGTATTTTATAGAATTAGGAAATATACAAATACGATAGAAATATAGAAATATTTCCGAACTGGAACTTTTCCTCCCCAAATTCTCAACGTCAAAAAAGCTGAAAAGATGCAGATGAAAAAGAAACCATCCTTTTAAAAATATTTTTGTTTTGTGCAACCAATAACGCTTTCGGAACAAGATAAAGCAAAGTACCTATAATTCATTCTAAACTGCATTACTACTAATAGATGTATTAAATGAATTTTATAACAAGTTATTTTAATGGTACTTTAAAGTACCATCGGGGTATAACGGATTAAAGCAGCTGTACCTTACAGCCTGGCCGATTCTGAGATTTAATTGAAACTTGTAAAAACAGAAATTTCACTACAATCTTTGGAAGCTTTTATTGTGTAATTTCTTTTTTCTTTAGGTTGTTTTTCAAATCCAAGGGCAAACATTCTGTGGTGGTTCTTTATTAAGTGATAACTATGTACTGACGGCTGCTCATTGTTTAATTAAGTAAGTGGTTCATACATACATAATTAAAAATGGATTTATTTTAATTTGTAGTTTCTGCTTATAACAGCACAGCTAGTTACGAATTCACTTCAGTCACGGGAAGAAAGGGAAACGCTAATGTTAAGTCTCTGTGGGCGTTATTTTCAAATTTCTCGCACTGGTTTTAATATTTTTTATGATTTTTCTTTCTTTCTTTTTATTTTATTCCATAGGATAGCTGAGGACGATCTATCATACAACCGGGCTAATTTTTACTCTTTCGATTTTTGTTTCAGATTTTTTTTTTATTACTTTCATTTTCGGAAACGGTTCTGAAATTGAAATATCCTAATATAAAAAACAAGTAATATAAAAATTTTGTTTTTGAAGTCAATTCCTACTTAGGTCATCAAAGAAAAGTTTAATATAATCCCTTAAGCTAACATTAGTTTTTGTTCCATTAAAATATCTCAATTTGTTGATTTTCTATAAGCAAGTAGGTTTACAATGGAAGTCTATGGGAATTTGGCGAAATATTAGAGATATCGCTAAGTTGGCGTCACTTTTGGCGACTCATTTTGGTCGCCAAATTTGGTGATATATCGCCAAGTTGGCGACAAACTTGGCGGTATTTGTTGACAAAACAGGGTCCCCCTATGGTAAACCCCCTTATAGATATGAAGATGCATTAAATGCTTTAATAACCAATGGCCGCCATTTTGTCTCCCATGTAAAACTAAAATCAATTAATTAAAATTTAATTAATGAATTAATATTTGAAAAAACTATATTAACATCAATTGTCATCCAGTACAAGTTTTAAAAAATTTAATTCAACTTGATAGGATGAATAATAAGTATTTTATTAACGATTGAAAATTTGAACAAGATATATAAAAAATAAATAAATATAGAGAGAGTGTGAACTAACAGTAGGAATTGAAAAACCACATCCAAAATCGAAAATGTAAAAATTAGCCCAATTGTAGATCGCCCTTAAACTATCCTATGAAAAAAAAAAAAAAAAAAAAAAAAAAAAAAAAAAAAAAAAAAAAAAAAACATTCAAAATATTAAAATGAAAGCGCGAAATTTGCAGATAACGCCCCCATAGACTTAATATTAGTGTTTTCCTTTCTTTCCGTGACTGCACTGGGCTCTTAATGCGACGCCACAAATGCTCACAAGTGTCTTACTTACAAAAGTGACCAAAATGTGACTATTTCGTCACATTATTACTCCCGCGCTTAACGAAAGAGACGCGAGACAAGCACAGTACTCCATTGATCTGGGCTGTTTATCAGACTACCTTGATCACATGGCAGCTCGATATTTGGTGCAAACTAGCCTATCTTTTGCACGTGACAGAGAAGAGGGATGGAAATATTGCGTAGCTGCGATGACTCTCGGATGACTATCACTTCGTAGTTCCAATGTGAAGTCACTTTTAAGTCACAGTAACTAATTTTGAAATCATTTCCGCCTTTTTTACAAAATGGTACATATCTATTTCATAGTAACTTTGCACTGATACAGCTATCACATCACTTGACGCCAATGTGGATAGTAAGAAGTGAATTTTCGTCACATGGTTTTCACATATTGATCATATTCGGGTCATAATACTATTTTGACTTTTTTAAATTGGCAACATAAGATAAAAAAAATAACTTTTTCGAATTATGAAGTAAATCTTTATTAAAACAAAGAACTTTTAAATAACAAATTGAAAAAGAAAACTTTAAAAAATTAGATAAATTAAAAAAATGTTTGGAATCTGCCCGTCGCAATCCAGTCCAGTATGTGCTTGTAAAAGATAGCTAAACTGCTATGCATAGTTTTTTTTTTTTATCCTATAAAACATTTCTAACCCAATTATTTTGACCAACTTGAACATTAAATATTGCTTAAAATAATTTTTAAATTTAAAACCTGAAATTATTAATATTAAAATAGGCGAATATGTGTTTATGTTATAATAATAATATGTAAATGTTATATTTAGTTCTCCCTTTACTGCTTGAAATTTTCTATTGTTACGAAAACAATTACTTGATTCTATTTGAGCGGTTTAAATTTTTTATTTTCAAACTATTATCTTAATTCTTAAGTCTATTTTTTTAATTTTAACGCCAAAATCAACGTATCCGAATATTTATTTATTCAGTTCCTAGTTTTACAGGTTTTTCTTAATTATTTACTATTAATGAAAACATAAAAAGACAACTCTATTTCGAAATTATATCAGACTTGACAATATAAAGGTTTTGTTAAACTGTTTTTTCTTCCCTTCTCTTTGGATGTTACAAACAATTTGTGTGTGTTTGTGCGTTCTTGTAATTTTCCCACCTAACATGTAACTTTGGTATTACCCCAAATATCACAGTCCGTCAATATGAAGTTACAAAACCGTCACAGATGGACACAAGCGTTACAGCCAAAATATAATCAAAATATGACTTATTTAGTAGCCAAATAGTGGCTGTCAAGTGACATTGGAGACTCCTATGTCAAAATGCCATAGGTTTTCCCAGGCCCTGATTGTGGAATAGGCACGATAAGCAAGTGCTTCCCTTAGAAAATTTTGAAGGGGCCCGTAATTGAGAAAACAGGTGACCCCAAATTCTATATTGAATTAATTTCATTCCAAAATTCTTTCTTTCCAAATTATTATCAAAATATTATAAAGTATTTTTCAGAAATATCTTTCATAAGAAATTAATTATTCATTCAGTTTCAACCACATGATCACAATGTCTCAGTTTGTCCAGTTAACGAAAGTCGTCAATTTATCAGGTAGTATCTCTGTATCCGGGAAATCCGTTTTTCGGATTCTGTCCATTCTCAAGAAAACATTTTCAGCTACACTCGTGGAAAAAAAAAGTAAACGCTTCCTACTAACTCCTCAACAAATTATCGTAGAAGAAAGTTACTGGTACCGAACGATTGGAAATAAAGTTTACTTTTAAATGATGTATATAAAATTTGCTTAGGGGGCCACCTACATATTAAAACGAACCATAACTTTGTTTTTTTTAAATAGCAGTACACAATTCTGACAGCATAAATGAACTCTACACCCTTCAATTAGCCTAAAAACAAATTTTTATGTAATTCGTACCATAAGTTTCCGAGAAATTAATTATTTTAAAACGAGCGTATTTTATGGGCTGTATCCAAATTGAAGTTCGGAACTCGATTGTTAACAGAGAGAGCCCCCATCTTGATCAAGGCACCTTAAGAAGTCAATGAAGCCTGCTAGAATACAGGACAGCAGAAGAAATTTCAAGATATCTAGTCACTTCTATTATAGACGGCCCGTTAAACCATCATTTTGCCGTTTTATAAGCATAATTCGAAAACTACTTGGAAGAAAATTGTAAAATTTTGGATTTCCATAAAGCAGGACTTAATAAATCTAAATCCGCCAAAAAAATTATAGGTTGCAATTCATAATTTTTTCGAATATTAATTTCACAATTCATAATTCATATCATAAAATTGTAAAAGTTGCAAATTCAGCGTATTTATGTTTGGGTATATTAGTATTATTGCTACACAAAAAAATTAGCACATTAGGAGCATAATTTCTGGAGATATAAATAAAAATATGAAAATGTAATTTAACATTAGAATCACTAAATTTTGAATGTTTATAATTCAAAAACTTATCATTCAAATGACTTGAAATCTGGTGTCTAGGCATAGTTTGAACCGAAGATTTGAAATATCTCGTTAAAATTGTGTATTGTCATTGAAAAAAAATGAAGCTTAGATTCGTTTTAATATGTAGATGGCCCCCTAAGCAAATTTTATGTACATTATTTGAAAGTAGACTTTATTTCCAATCGCTCGGTACCAGTAACATTCTTTTACGTAGAGGAGTTTGCAGGGGGTGTTTACTTTTTTTTCCCCACGACTGGTACATAACTGAATTTGTGCATCCAACTGTAACAAAATAATGTTAATTTTCATATTAATGTTAATACTGTAACTTTAATATGTTTTTCTGTTAAACATGTTTTCTGAATGTCAAAATATTTAAAAGAGAATTGATAGTCTCTGAAAAAGTGACATTCCTATTTGAGAAAACTGATTATGGCACTGTAAAATCTACTCAGAAACGTTTCCGAAAATGACGGGCTGCTAATAAAATTTATTTTTGGAAATACTTCTTTAAATTTCGAAAACAAATTGTTTTCTGAGGTTTCTAAAGATAAAGGAATGCTTTTCGGAATCTTCGGTGTCTTGGAAGAGGTTATTGGATGCTTTCGTTCGTGATTATTAGAGTATATTTTTTAGATTAAGAAACATCTGTCATTTTTTACAGTGTAGTAATTTTAATAATAGGGCAATTCCACAGAAAATTATCTTTTTTTTTGGGAGGGGGGATAGAATTTATAGTATGTTTAATTTAAGGGTATGATTAAACAACTCGATATTTTTATATTCTATAATAAAATCGGGTCAATTTATTTCAAGTGGTCCAGAAAATCATGTATTCGTTGCTTGACCATTTTTAAAAAATCTGAAATTTTTTGTACAACAACCCTAACATGATGTAAGTTCAAAATGACTATTATTTTAATTTTATTAATTTTTGTTTGTGCATGGCGGCCATCTTTGTTTCATCGTCTGCAGAAATTTTCTCACAAGAAGGGTTTACGGAATTGTAAATAATTCATCGTTTATTTATCCAATTCAAGTGCGGATTAAAGCAATGCGTACAGAATATATTGGGCTAAAAATCTGGTAATGGAGTAGTTTCTGAAACTAACTGCTTATTAGTAAAATTTAAGCATAAAATTTCAGATTTTCCAAAATTTGTCCGTTTACAAGAGGAAATTTTTCTAGCAAGGAAAACTGTCAACATGACATAATTTATTTTACAAATAGGCCGAAAGTACTTGTACTCACACGCCGAGTTCCAGATCTGGGACTTGCTTTCTCTTCGCTAAAAAAAAAATCCCAATTTTTTCAAAAATGACAAAAATCGCACTTTTCAGGCTTTGATATCTCTGGTGGGGCACGAGATAAAAATCTGAAAATTTTTTTATAAGAGTATTGTATGGTAGTGTTATGCACAAGAAATTTCAGGATGTAGATTGACTACAATCTGAGATATGGCAAGGGCAACATGTCAAAACAATACTGCCAAACTATTGTTTAGTTGTAGTCACAGCTAAGTATTTATCTCAGAGTGTCATTTAAATTTATGTTTTTGATTATCTTTAAATAATAGTAACAGAAAATAGCTTAGCAATTAATTAAAAAAATAATTATGTCTAAGGCCATACATTTTGTATGGTTTCAGTAATTTTTGTTGTAAGTAATTTTAGTAACTAAAAGAAACCTCAACACTTTTACGTAAAGAAAAAAAATATTTTTATACATGACCTGAGACAAAAACAACATAGGGAAAAAGAAAAGCTGTTAATGTTGTCATACTTGTTGAGACATGATCAAACGTGTCAAAACACATTCTTGCTTGTTTGTTCAAAAACCTCAATTTTGATCTTTCTCAAAATTGTATTTGTAGGAACCAAGTCTTGTCATCTCTTGATAACTTGATTGAAGATCTTGGCCCTGCTGGCTCATAGAAATATACTTTGAAATCACTGTATGCAAGTATCAATTCATTTATAATTCCTAGCTTACTTCTTATGCAAAAATGTGATTTTTCTGAAGTATAAATTTTGAAAAGGCTTTGGGTATCTTTCCTTTCAGAAAATTACTTGAGGCTGATGCATGGTAACATCGCATAATGTTTCATTTACAGGAATATACTTATGGTAGGAACAAGTTTCAGGGACTGGCAAGCAGCATTAAAATTGTGGTTTTTAAACCAACAAGCAGGAATGTGTTTTGACACGTTTGATCATGTCTCAACAAGTATGCGAACATTAACAGCTTTTCTCTTTCCTTATTCTGTTTTTGTCTCAGGTCTTGTATATATATATATGTGTAAAAGTGCTGAGGTTTCTTTTAGTTACTAAAATTACAACAAAAATTACTGAAACCATACAAAATGTAGGCTTTAGGCATAATTATTTTTAAATTAATTGCAAAAGACTTTATTTTCTGTTACTATTATTTAAAGATAATCTAAAAAATAAATTTAAATGATACTCTGAGATAAATACTTAGCTGTGACTACAACAAAACAATAGTTTGGCAGTATTGTTTTGACATGTTTGTTGCCCTTGCCATATCTCAGCTTGTAGTCAAATCTCCATCCTGAAATTTCTTGCGCATGACACTACTATACAATAAATTATTTGAAAACAACGTTTAAGCACACAATAAAACAAGCAGATTTGATCATACGTATACGTTTCGTGAGTACTAGGACTCACATCCTCAGTGTAAAAACTTTAAAAACTTTAAAAACAATATCCCCCCAACTGCATGTACGGTGAAAAAAAAACCCAAATGTCAAAACATAATACCAAAAGACCATCAAGTTCTAACAGCCAATGAAATTAATGCGGAAGTGAAGTGTCGTGACACAACAAATCCATCCAGAAAGTTGAGATGTATGGTTTACTAGATAAATCATTAACCAAGGAGTCTTTAAATTTATGGATATGAATAGCCTCAAAAAAGTCTAAATCCAGAGGAGTAATGCATTTCTTGATAATAGTAGCACTAGACTTTTTTGAGGCTATTCATATCCATAAATTTAAAGACTCCTTGGTTAATGATTTATCTAGTACACCATACATCTCAACTTTCTGGATGGATTTGTTGTGTCACGACACTTCACTTCCGCATTAATTTCATTGGCTGTTAGAACTTGATGGTCTTTTGGTATTATGTTTTGACATTTGGGTTTTTTTTTCACCGTACATGCAGTTGGGGGGATATTGTTTTTAAAGTTTTTAAAGTTTTTACACTGAGGATGTGAGTCCTAGTACTCACGAAACGTATACGTATGATCAAATCTGCTTGCTTTATTGTGTGTTTAAACGTTGTTTTCAAATAATTTATATTTTCACACAAGTTCTGTACTTACTACCATACAATACTCTTATTAAAAAAAATTTCAGATTTTTATCTCGTGCCCCACCAGAGATATCAAAGCCTGAAAAGTGCGATTTTTGTCATTTTTGAAAAAATTGGGATTTTTTTCTTTAGCGAAGAGAAAGCAAGTCCCAGATCTGGAACTCGGCGTGTGAGTACAAGTACTTTCGGCCTATTTGTAAAATAAATTATGTCATGTTGACAGTTTTCCTTGCTAGAAAAATTTCCTCTTGTAAACGGACAAATTTTGGAAAATCTGAAATTTTATGCTTAAATTTTACTAATAAGCAGTTAGTTTCGGAAACTACTCCATTACCAGATTTTTAGCCCAATATATTCTGTACGCATTGCTTTAATCCGCACCTGAATTGGATAAATAAACGATGAATTATTTACAATTCCGTAAACCCTTCTTGTGAGAAAATTTCTGCAGACGATGAAACAAAGATGGCCGCCATGCACAAACAAAAATTAATAAAATTAAAATAATAGTCATTTTGAACTTTCATCATGTTAGGGTTGTTGTACAAAAAATTTCAGATTTTTTAAAAATGGTCGAGCAACCAGTGCTGGACCACTTGAAATGGATTGACCTAATCCTAATGAAAAGGCATAGTAAATTACTGTTTACAAACTGAGTTAAGTACCATTATTGTCTTTGTAAAGTCATAATGTTACGTCAGTTACACAATAAAAGCTACGTCAGTAACACGTATGAATGCCATTTTTTCTTCTTTATCATTCAGAAATTAATTAAACAAGTTACTGGTATGATTTGGCATTACTTAGTGTTGTTGAGAACATTAAATCACTTTTTTTAACGGGATAGTTTTGATAATTTTTACACTTCAATGATGGCAGAAAAAATGTTTGTCTATTTTATGTTACGTCAGTTACAGAATTGTGAATTGCAATTTTTGGGACTCAAAGAGAGATTGAAAAAATCTGCAGGTATTTGGGTATAAGTCCTCAATAAGAAATATTTTAAATTGTAAAAATTTGTTCTAGCTTTATTAGTAAATTTTATAAATATTTTTGAAAAGAAAATTATGATCAAATGTTACGTCAGTTACGATGAAATTGCCCAATATTTGTAGCATTGGAGAGTTTCTGAGTACAGTATAACTTCGAAAATCCGGCATCATCGGAACCGAGACTATGCCGGATTTTTGAAGGAGCATCAAAAGTAGTAACTAGGTAAACTACGCAAAGGTGGTTCTATATTCTTAATGGTGCTTTTAGCCATAATTTAATTCATTATTAATTGATAATTATGTAAGAAAAAGAGAAAATTAAATATAAAAAATCCTTACTTTAATTGATATTTTCTATGTTACAGAAAAAAAAATCTAATAAAGAGTGAAATTATTTCTTCTCTTGTAATCTCAGAAACATTAATATAAACTTTGTTTGCTTCAATATTTTTGACCGTTCTTTAAAAAGATTTTTTTTTTCGTATTTTATACAAATGAAGAATGTCTATTTCGGAAATACTGTCTTGTTTATCTAAAGCATATATTAATTCTTCAATCAAATTTATGCATTTTTCTAGTGACACCTTTCCTTCTGCCGGTTGTTCATTCTCGTCTTCTAAGCTGTTTCTAGCATTATCGGCAGTTCTGTTTAGCACAGCGTCAGTGATCTCGCTGTCCGTTAAATTGTTCGTTGTTGATGCATTTTCGCCAATACTTAGCCAATCATCTATATCCGTATTTTCGACGCTTAATGCATTTCCGATTTTGCACGTTCAATCAGCTCATAAATTGCGAAATGTGAAAATTCTTCCCCATCATTGATGTCGTTGTTGCCGAAAATCCGTTCCGGCCATATATTGTGCCATGCATTCGCCAAAGTTGTTCCCGTTACTAAGCAACAGTGCTGCTCCCAGAAAATTTGTTCAGAAAATAATCGCCTCTGACAGTTAAAAAAAAAAAAAAAATGTCAAATATTCTTTTTTTGCATTTTTACTTTTGATCTTGAAGTTTTTAATTCATAAAGAATTGCTACTTTTTCGTTTCCCATAACTTGAAAGAGTAAAAGAAAAAGAAAGGGAAAAGATGGTTTTGATGTCAGATTTCCGAATGCCGGATTTGTGAAGTTGTCGGATTTCTGAATGCCGGATTTTTGAATTCATACTGTACGTCGAATTTAGGCAAGCTTTCTCGAATGAAAGAGAGCGCCGAAATGACACTGTGCGTCCCATAGCTTCAGAGTTTAGTTGAACCCTTCCTTTTCCTTTCTGACAAGTACTCAGATGATGTCGTGTAGGAGCCGAGTTCTTGTGTTTTACACCACCAAAGACTGACAAGGTCTCCATACGGGAGTACTCCGAAAACTCTGAAAAAATTCTAGAATAGATATGTTTATGAAAAAAATTCAGCGGAAAATCGATAGAGCGTCTGTAAAAAAATAAGGAAAATCTTGTCATTTGGCGGTTTATCACCGATTGGCGATGGAATAAAATTTCAAAAATTACTTTTCTATGTCAAATACTTTTTAAGATAAAAATGTTTCAAGTTGAACTTGTTTCAACAAATTTAATGTAAATAACTTTAGTTTTGTAAGTTTTAGTTTGATTTAACCATAGTTTGTCATATATATATATATTTATAATGAAAGAAAACTATCAAATTTTATGAATTAAAACAAAATTTAAATTAATTAAAATTGTTCCAATCTCAAAATTACGAACTGAACACTGTCGATTCAATTTTGTTGCTATGGAAACAACGACTTCTTTGATATTGAAATGAATAACTGCAGCATTCTTCATCTTACCTTTAGCTTAGAATACGCTTAAATATATGAAATTATTTGTTATATATGAAATTGTTTTTAAAGTAATAAAATTAAATAACAAGCAATATAAATATGTAATACAAAAAAAATGTATTTATTAAACTCTCTCGTTGTTTAAGTTCAAATTAATTTTATGCTATTTACTCGCATTCTAAAAATCAATTAACAAACAATTTTCGGGTGTATTAAAATCGTTTGCTTTTGGCGAGGAAAAGTACTGCTTACCAAATCGGGTGACGCTTTCGTCTTTTTGCGCCAAATACTCGAAAGTATTTTTTTTTTCGGACTTTCTACTGTAATTCCGCCGCTAAATTTGCCTGATCGTTTATTACATACATAAGTAAATTAATTCAATTTTTTTTTTCAAAATATTCTGAGTAGTTCGGTAAGGAGACTTTCCTTGTGAGACAATCCGCGATACTTCCACAGCACTTGGACGACGCGTGATCAAGATAGGCTGGTTTCTACCAAATATCGAACTGCCATATACTCAAAGTAGACTTAAAAGCAAGCGAGGTTGGTGGAGTGCCATGTGACCTGTCGTTTTTGCTGACTGCGATGTTATCAAGTTTTGAAAAGCTCCTAACCCATTTATGCCTAATGTCCCATTTTCTGGGACGTTTCGAATTTTAACAAATTTTTATAATTTTCTTTTTTTTTACAACATCAAAATTGTATGAAGTAATTGTCTATAAATGTCTTTATGTATTACCGAGAGATGACAGCATATTTATTTATTGATATTTATTTGCTTAACCCTTTCGGGACCATTGGTGCATATATGCACCCTCAAAAAGTGCCTACAGTGCTTGAGTTTGATACCAGTAAAAAAGAAAAATAAAATTCATTTTATTTAATTACGACCTTTTTGTGATTTATAAAGTTAAGTCAAATAATTAACAAAAAAATGTGCTGAACGAATAAAATTCGTGTAAAAGGTGCTGGTCCTGTTTTAAATTTTTCAAGATAGCGAAATGTAAAAAGTAAGTTTATTTGTATTTTTTATATCACGGATACAAATAAATAAGTCATAATCTTAGCTTGTAAGCTTCTTTGAAATACGTATTTTTTTAAATTGCAAAATTATATGTTCAAGCCAATTTTTTATGCATGCTTGTAACGTACAAAATATAGGCACAAGGCGCGAATGGGTACATATTTCTATTAACCAGTTAGGGGACAGTTATTTATGTAAAGTCCTTTTCAAGATGATTTTGAAATAAATTGTTTTCTAGCCTCAAATAAGATTTTTATTAATTTATTATTAATAATACTTATAATGTTTAGTCTCTGTAAAGAAATAAATATATTTTTTTAATAGTTCATAAAAACTAATTATAGTACATAAGGCACAATTTAAAAGCTTAATTTATATAAATTTAAACAAAACATATGATTATGCATTTTCCACATATGGATATTCCAATATTTAGTACGTTAACATTTTATCAAATAAATACAAAAACATTTTAGCATATATTTTTTAGTATTATTCTAATTCATTTTGCAACATTTTAAAGTGGTTTTACTAAGATATTTGAGAGAACAAAAATGCAGACATAAATGGATTAAAATTGTAGCTTAACAATACTGCAGTAAATTGTATAATGTTTATGCCTTTTTTTTTTTGGCAATGCATTTATCTTCATGTTTTCTTACATGAAAGCTAGCGATTGGGCTCTATACAGCTAAAAAGTGGCTAAAATCCCTAGTTAAATAATATCGTAATAATAACTATCATATTTTCTTACGCCATTTTTCTAACTTGTATTCGTCATCTTGAATTGGTTAGCACCGGTTCTGAATTTGAAACTATCCTAATATTAAAAAAAAAAACTGTATCCAAAATCGAAAAAAGTAAAAACTAGCCCGGTTGTAGATCTTTCTCAGGAATCCTATACAAAAAGAAAAAAAAATAAAATCAAAGCGAGAAATTTGAAAATAACACCCCCATATACTTAACATTAGTGTTGTCCTTTCTTCCCGTGAGAGCCTACACTAGTCACTCAAAAAGACCTGGATAATAATGTTAATCCTATGGGGAAGTTTTCTTCAAATATCTCGCTTGAATTTTGATATTTTCGATTTTTTTTTTTTTCAACCATTTGGAAAAATGGTTATTGTTCTCTGCCAGGGTAGGAAATCAAAAGCATATCTGGATGTTTTTATTGGTTTAATCCGCATTTTATTCGTGTTCTGATTGGTCTATACAGTAATCTGTATTTCCCTTTACATTTAACAACGATGGATACCTTCTGTTGCCACTATGACAAAAAAGTAATAAAAACTACAAAAAAAATTAATAACTCAGAAACAAATTCAGATACAGCTTTCAAACAAATTGCATTTAAAAGTACATTTTTTTCTCTATCCGACGGTGTAAAAAGTAATATTGTCGGATGTTTAGAAGTTTAAGAATGAAATTTCATTTAAAATGTGTCGTCAAATTTCTTGGAAATCTGACGATGGAAAAGCCTTTTCCAGAACAGCCAATGAAATGCTTGGATAATCCGTAAGTTTCAGGTGGATATTTTTGTCGCTTGGAAATTTTACGTGTAATAACACTATTAATGTTTAATTCGTGGCGTACGTAATGTAGGATCAACTCGGTGCGATTTTTTATGTCTTAAATTTTAGTCTTTGAAAAAATCGTTTTCCAAATGGTCGTTGTAATTTGTTAAATTGCTTTATTATTATTATTATATTTTTTTTTTTGTATAGGATAGCTGAGGACGATCTACAACCGGGCTAGTTTTTACTTTTTTGATTTTGGTTTCATATGTATTTTTAAAAATTCCTTTTACTTTCGGAACCGGTTTGAACCGTTTCTGAAATTGAAACTATCCTAATATGAGAAAACTATAACCAAAATGAAAAAAGTAAAAACTAGCTTGGTTGTAGATCGTCTTCAGCTATCTTATGCAAAAACAATCATTCAAAAATATCAAAATTCAAGCGAGATATTTGAAAATAATTTCCCCATAGGATTAACATTATCATCCGGGTCTTTTTGAGTGACTAGTGTAGGCTCTTTTGATTTTGGTTTCTTTCTTTCTTTCTTTCTTTTTTTTTTTTTTTTTGGTATTACTTTTACTTTTGGAACCGGTTTTAACCGGTTCCGAAAGTAACCGGTTTGAACCAGTTCTGAAATTGAAACTATCCTAATAAAAAAAAAACTATAACCAAAATCGAAAAAGTTAAAACTAGCCCGGTCGTAGATTGTCCTCAGCTATCCTATACAAAAGAAAAAAAATCATTCGAAAATATCAAAATTTAAGCGAGATATTTAAAAACAACTTCCCCATAGGATTAACATTATCATGCAGGTCTTTTTGAGTGACTAGTGTAGGCTCTTAAAGAAGCTACATTTTAGTCGTCGATTGTGACTGTCTCCCTTGTAACCTTTTGAAACGTCATAATGATGTCTAATCGATCGGCCGTGTTATTAAAAAAAAAGACTTTTTATTTTCATAAACTAATTAGCCCCCGGTACGGTATGCTATTTCTTTCTCCCATCTTATTTTGTGTCATCTCCAAAAAATAACGTTACCTTACAGAAGCCAGCCGTAAAACAAAGCAGTACGATTAAATACTCTATGGCAATTTTTTTAACTTCTAAGCATCGCACATTTTTAATTTTTATACCGTCGTATTGGGAAAAATGTACTTTTAAATGCAATTTGTTTGAAAGCTGCATCTCCATTTATTTTTGAAATATTAATTTTTTTTGTAGTTTTTGGAGTCATTTGCTTAATATTGGCAACGGAAGGACTCCATTTCTGTAGAAAGTAAAGGAAAAATAGTTGTAAAATATTAATTATATATTTTTGTTGCCATTTTTTCATAACAACCGAAAACAAATGTAATTAAAGTACGTACTCTTTTGAAAAAATATAAACGAATGATTTTTGTTAAAACATGGAGCTATTATAAACTATGTTTAATTTCAAGTATCTACATTAATTTTACAAACAAATGAAGGCCTATGAATCATCAGACAGACTTTTTTTTCTTTTGTCGAGTTTCTTTAATTACGGCATCTTTTTGCTGCATTTGTGCATTACTCCGCGATAGTGACGTCCCATGCATACTTTACTGTAGATGTTTAAGAGTGGATCGTAAAATGTGGAATTCTTAAGCGGATGCGAATGACGTCATTTTACATAAAATAAAAGCGTGTGCTGTAAGTCTTAAAATTGAAATATGTTTTGTACTATTTATATATACATATATATTTTTTTTTTCATCGCAGGCGACACTAAATTCTGAAAAAGCAGAATTCCTATTTTCTAGTAATTTAATTTTTCTTTTTTCTGAACTCTTTCTGTGTAATTTTTGTCATAATTTTTAGTAGAATTTCCTTTAAATCCAATTAGAGGCTTCTAATATTTTTATTTTTATTTCCTTCTACTTAGACAGGGGACAGAAGAACAACAAGTAAAGTCGTCTGTGAAAGGGGGAAAGAAAGAAGTGAAATATATGAAACCCAACGAACTAACTGTTTCTTTTGTAACAAAAACAAGCCGCGTCACGCAGCGTGGTCCGCCAGTTGAAGCGCTGATCCCGCATCCCGAATTTGCAAAATCTCAACTGAAACACGACATTGCTCTGGTGAAACTCAGCCGCAAAATAACCTGCGACATATTTAAAATTCCAATATGTCTTCCATCAACCGACGTCAAAGTAAATATTGGCCAAATTTTTACAATCGTTGGATGGGGCACAGCAGGAAATTATAGTAAAGGTGAGTAAATTGAGTAATTTACATACTATGTAAGGGAGAAGATGGGTAAGTGCTTTTAATAGAAGCTAGGCTATTTACAATTTAGTGCAGCTGGTAAACGCATATATTATTAAAAATTCACAAAAGGAAAAAACACCCAAAGACAGTTTAAAAGTTTCTTTATTATGTCCTATTTTCAATTATCTTCTCCAGATGCGTCAAGCTGTAAAAATAACTGGTGTGTCTGAAAACAGTTATTGTTCGTTTCGTTAACTTCTTGAAGAACGATGGAATATTTTTTATACCACTTAATTTTAATTAAGATCTGCACCAGAATGTTTTAACAACATTTTAATTTTTATGACTTTGGTTTAAAAAAATCTGAAAAATTGCATTTACTTATTTTAAAATAAGATTTTTCAAAAATTTTGGTGTGAATTCAACATTACTGAATCACAATTACCTACACGTGAATAATTTAAGAGAAATTATGACATTTTGTTGTTTTTGTTGTGACGAACACCGATTAAAACGATTTAAATAAAACCATTAAAACCATAAAGCAATTAAACCCATTCCACCGTTTAGAAACTATACCAAATATATTGAACTGCAATCGTTCGATATAGCATTTATTATTGTCGGAACACGGCTCCGGCTTCCTTGCAAAAATTACACTTTTGTTAGAATTAGTTTTGTTTTTGCGAGCCCTTCCTTCCCGCTTTCCGGTGTCTTTAATTTGTGTAATTTCGCTTTTAAATTTGTTCGGTTTTAATTTTTGATTTTTTTTCAACCTGCATTCCGCAAAAGTGTCGGAATAAGAGTAGAATAAAGGGCTGCGGACGGAAAGAGGCCGCATGATAGGGAGAAAGAAAAAAGTGAAATATATGAAACCTAACGAACTAACTGTTCCTTTTTTGAAAAAAAAAAAAGCCGCGTCACGCAGCGTGGGCCGCCAGTTGAAGCGCTGATCCCGCATCCCGGATTTGCAAAATCTCAACTGAAACACGACGTTGCTCTGGTGAAACTCAGCCGTAAAATAACCTCCGACATATTTAAAATTCCAATATGTCTTCCATCAACCGACGTCAAAGTAAATATTGGTCAAATTTTTACAATCGTTGGATGGGGCATAGCAGGAAATCATAGTAAAGGTGAGTAAATTGAGTATTTTACATACTATGTAAGGGAGAAGGTGGGTAAGTGCTTGCAATAGGAGCTAGACTATTTACTATTTAGTGCAGCTGGTAAACTCATATATTATTAAAAATTCACAAATAAAAAAACACCCAAAGACAGTTTAAAAGTTTCTTTATTACGTCCTACATTCAATTATCTTCTTTAGATGCGTCGCGCTGTAAAAATAACTAGAGTGGCTGAAAAAAATTATTGTTCGTTTCGTTAACTTCTTGAAGAACGATGGGATATTTTTTATACCACTTAATTTTAATTAAGATCTGTTCCAGAATTTTTAAATAACATTTTTAATTTTAGGACTTTGGTTTAAAAAAAGGCTGAAAAATTGCATTTATTTATTTTAAAATAAGATTTTTCAAAAATTTTGGTGTGAATTGAACTGTGACAAACACCGATTAAAACAATTTAAATAAAACCATTAAATCCATAAAGCAATTAAACCCATGGGTTTAATTGCTTATGGAATGGTAAACGGTGACGGTATATGGTAAACATGTAATGCATTCCAACGTTTAGAAACTATACCAAATATATTTAACTGCAATCTTTCGATATAGTATTTATTATTGACGGAGCACAATTCCGGCTTCCCTGCAAAAATTACACTTTTGTTAGAATTAGTTTTGTTTTTACGAGGGCATTTCCACGAGCACTTGTCGTGTAAGTCACATACTATGATGTTTGACTACCAATATTTTAGAACGGAAAAATGTTACTTATTTTATGGGAAACGTCTCATTAACTGAAAAAGGCGAAGCAAGCTTTTATAAAATAACGGTGGCGAACAAGCATAGTATGTGACTTACACGACAAGTGCTCGTGGAAATACCCAAGAGCCCTCCTTTCCCGCTTTTCGGTGTCATTAATTTGTGTAATTTCGCTTTTAAATTTGTCCGGTTTTAATTTTTGATTTTTTTTCAACCTGCATTCCGCAAAAGAGTCGGAATAAGAGTAGAATAAAGGGCAGTGGATGGAAAGAGGCCGCATGAAAGGGAAAAAGAAAAAAATGAAATATATAAAACCCAACGAAGTAACTGTTTCTTTTGTAGCAAAAACAAGCCGCGTCACGCAGCGTGGGCCGCCAATTGAAGCGCTGATTCAGCATCCCGGATTTGCAAAATCTCAATTAAAACAGGACATTGGTGAAACTCAGCCGCAAAATAACCTGCGACATATTTAAAATTCCAATATGTTTTGCATCAACCGACGTCAAAGTAAATATTGGCCAAATTTTTACAATCGTTGGATGGGGCACAGCAGGAAATCATAGTAAAGGTAAGAAAATCGAGTATTTTATATACCATGTAGTGCTCGAAATGTACCGGAGCAAACCGGAACGATGTTCAGGATTTAAAATTGTCATAAATATTGTTCCGGTTCGTGAAAGTATGGAAAATATTGTTCCGGTTCGTGAAATTATTAAAAAATATTATTACAGTTTCAGCCTCTCCGTAGCTTTTTTTTCTAATTATTTAGAATCTTGAAATTTTTTAAATTGGTTTTTCTACGGTTAATTGTAAATTTGCTGTACAGTAAAGTCCCGATTATCCCAGTTAATATGGACCAAGCTCACCTGGGATCAGCAAAAAAACTCGTATAAACCGGATTGGCACAAATCGTCACCAACTAAGGAGGTGAAATATTTTCACTTAATTCATTTATTTGTAGGGTACTAGTAACATTTCTTTGATGTACATTTCCTTTACTTTTAAGAAATACGGGGAATGAAAATGTTTTTTTGAAAAAGCCATTGATAGTTTTTTGTTCATTGAATGTCAGTTTTGCTGCAGTATTACTCTACTGCATAACTACCAATTTCTAAGATTTTTTCTTACCACTAAAACTTACTAGTAAATTTTCCTAATCCAATCCCGAAATCTAAGAATTGTCAATGATTCAATATGGCAAAAATTTGTTTTCAATTTTAGAGGTAACAAAATCTTACAAATTGGCAGCTATGTGATTCTATTAGTGTCATGAAAATTGCAGGTGTAGCCTCTCTTCAAAGCTGCTCAAAGTATTAAATAGTTGTTTCCAATCAAACTTATAGCTTTGGAATGGATCATTTTCTTCTGATGGACTGATGGCTTCCATTATTATGAAACAGCCATTATAAATGAAGTGTTAGGTGAAGATGAAAAAGCAACCGTAAAAAGATCTCCGTAAAACCGTAAAACGTAAGAAAACTCTGGTTTTCTGGTCAGAATAGGAAAAAAAATGGCCATATTTTTCTTTTTTTTCAAAAAAATTATGGCCTTTTTTTTTATATCTCTGCGAGTTTTGAGGTTATCGAAATGGGCTTTTTTGTGTTTAATTTAGGAATGGTTAAGGAAAATTTTCCTAATTAGAAATTTTAACATATATAATAGCTGTATAAAAATTTAGTTTTCGTATTTTCTCAATTAGATCCCCTACGAAGTTGTAACTTATGTCATCCAATTTTGCACTTTTTTTTTTTTTAATAAAACTTTGGAACTGAAAGTATGTGTCTAGGGGTAACATTTAAGGAAATAGGCTATTGGTTCGATCTTTATTAATCACACTACATAATATTTATCTTCAAAATTATGTAATTCAATTTGGAACTAACGATTTATTTATAAGGTATTTAGCGTTGATCCGCATTAAAAATTTTGTCTAAGGTTGAGCTTAAAAGTTATTATTTTACTACTTTTTTTTTTTAACTTGGGGTAGGATACCTTTAAATATTCAAAAATTTCGATTTTTGAATACATATTTTGATTCCGCAATCATTTCTGAATAATATGCAAAAAACCGCATTAAAAAATATGCAATTTGTTTACTAATTATGGCAGTTTTATTAAGACAACATATTAAGATTACATAGGATAATTAAACTTTGCGTTACGTTTATTCAAAACGATGAATTTTGATAGATACTGCGCGCAGTGTTACTAAAAAACTATGCATGGCAATCAAAAGAAATTTTCACCACATATTCATTTCTGTATTATCTACAACTTAAAACCAGAAGAAGGTAAGATTTTATTTTTTTTCTGTTTTTGTACTTTGAAACATTTTTTTTAAGTGAAAATTTTTAATTTTTTGTTAATTTTTTAATTTAGTCAATATTTTTTACAAATATTCTGGTTTTAGTATAAAGGTAACACTATTATTGTATTTATTTTCACCAAAATGCCCTCTTTATACGCATATTTTCAGATTTTATCATGCGCGCAAGGTTTTTTTTCTCTTATTATCATATATTTTTAAACTTATCATTTCAATATTTATTTGTAAATTTACAAGTATATATATTTTTTTAAATATAAATTTAAATATGAGCTTTATATTTAAATGAAGTTTGATTTTTATTTTTGACTTATTACACACGCTTTGAAACTTGGAACATAGTGATATTTTTTACTTTTTCAACGTGTTCAAAGGTATCTTAACCCCCTTACAGAAAAACTGTCAAGGTTCGATCGTTAGCTGTTCTGAATCATAAAGTCATTACTGCAATTTTTACAATACTAAATAATCATACTTCGTACATTTAAAACGCATTTCATACCTTATCCCCTATTAATATTTTATCATATTAAATATAGATATATAAATAAATATATCTATAAATAAATAAATATTAATGCATGTGTTGTGCCCACATCCTGAAATTCAACCAGTTCTCGAATTGGCCGGCCATTTCGCACTTTAGGCAAGAGTTCTGGCCAAAGTCTAGTGTAC
The DNA here is from genome assembly GCA_963932465.1 of Maratus speciosus. Taxonomy (NCBI): domain Eukaryota; kingdom Metazoa; phylum Arthropoda; class Arachnida; order Araneae; family Salticidae; genus Maratus; species Maratus speciosus. The sequence goes on along the minus strand of OZ010798.1, from coordinate 195,344,243 downwards.
ATGAAGGGAACACTAGTCAGTGTTGGCAGATTGGGGGCTTTTTTGCCCCCAGATTGTTAATTGTCACCGCTTTCTTGAAATAGAAATATTCGACCTATTTAAAAACAGATGAAATATTCTGAAAAATAATCCGAATTATACTATTTTTAAAAAGTGGTGACAGTCAAATAATCTGAATTTAAAAAGTCCCCAATCTGGCAACACTGACACTAGTATATGCTGTTTTGGCCGGCCATTTCCCGAAGCGGTTGGATACAGCTGTCTAAAACTCAAAATGGTTATTCTAGGCTTTCTGGCAGGTGACACTGGTGCGTATGTGCTATAAAGGAAGGTGCCACACAGTGACGGTAAAAACCTGTTCATCATCAGAAGAATTTTTTTAGAAAACTCAATGGTAACATACCAACCAAACGCTAAAATTGGCCCTGCAGGTGATTTCCACCAAGATATGATTTAGCATACCAGTTCCATTTTTATATGCTAAAAGAGTTCTTGTAGTCCTGGAATTTCAGGCGTGAACTCGACGAGGTGATGGTTTGTTCACAGTTCCCGGTCTATGAGTTTAAGATTATTGGTCATTGGCAATGGGTTAACAAATAAAATCTTTTTCTTGGCCTTTGAATTTTTGATGCTAAAATAGAGGAAGAGAGTGAGGAACGTGGTACATCATAAAAAAATGCGCTTCTAGATCTCAATGCACAAACAGAAAAGTTCTGTCGAGAAAAGACAACCGTCTTTAGATTCCAGACTGGGTCAGAAAAAAGTTACAAATATCACTTGTAAATTTAATCATTTGAATAAATCGTCAGCGGTTAGTATACTCAAAAAATTTAGTCTTGTAGAGGGTCAGAAAAAAGGTTACAAATATCACTTGTAAATTTAAGAATTTGGATAAATCGTCAGTGGTTATTAGACTCAAATACTTTAGTCTTGCAGAGGGTCAGAAAAAGGTTACAAATATCACTTGTAAATTTAAGAAGTTGGATAGATCGTCAGTGGTTAGTAGACTCAAATAATTTAGTCTTGTAGAGAGTCAGAAAAAGGTTACAAATATCACTTGTAAATTTAAGAATTTGGATAAATCGTCAGTGGTTATTAGACTCAAATACTTTAGTCTTGCAGAGGGTCAGAAAAAGGTTACAAATATCACTTGTAAATTTAAGAAGTTGGATAGATCGTCAGTGGTTAGTAGACTCAAATAATTTAGTCTTGTAGAGGGTCAGAAAAAAGTTACAAATATCACTTGTAAATTTAATAATTTGTATAGATCGTCAGTGGTTAGTAGACTCAAATAATTTAGTCTTGTAGAGAGTCAGAAAAAGGTTACAAATACCACTTGTAAATTTAAGAATTAGAATAAATCGTCACGGGTTAATCGACTCAAATAATTTAGTCATCTCTGCTTTCTTTATAGGTTAATCACCAGTGATTTCTTTATTTTAAAGAATGAGTTACAATAATTTTATGCGAGCCTTATGTTTAAAAATAAAACCTAAACTCCACGCCTCTACAATCCATGTAGCATCTTGACCTTTGATACGCAATTCTGCTTTCGTGAAAATGTGTCCTTAAGCTAGATATGGTATAAGTCCCCGGTAAAGTGAACAGCTTGATGCGGACCGCCCCCCCCCCCCGAATTTAGTTACCCAAACGTACTTGATATTCATTTTATCGAATCACAGGATTGAAAAGTTTGTTTAAAACTACCACGTGAAAAATTTTCTCAACTTCAGAAGGATTTTTGCTAACAAATATAAAGGAGTTTTATTTAATATATTTTTTTAATTATTTACCAAAATTATACAGATAGCTTTTGATAACATCGATCTACTTTCTTCAGAACATTGGGAGTTTCTTTATTCTTGTATAATATAAAGAACTGCAACGTATCTGAATAATCCTGCACATAAATTTTTTAGCTTCTTTATCCGATGAAAAGCGTGGTCTTCCTAACGCTTTTTGTCAAAGAGTATCAAAATAAATATAAGAGGTTGATAAAATCGAACTATAAGATAGATGATCAAGTAATTAACAGTGAAATTTTTGCTTCGTTCGATTTGTAAGGTTGTGTATTGTCCCAGAGAAAATTAATATTCGGATTGAAATAGGGAAGATGTTTGACTGATGTGTAGCTTTAAACTTATCTAATAGCTAAAACTGCTATACCGCATTATATGTACAGTCGTGGAAAATAAAGTAAACACCCCCTACCAACTCCTCAACAAATTATCGTAGAAGAAAGTTACTAGTACCCAACGATTGGAAATAAAGTCTACTTTTAAATGATGTATATAAAATTTGCTTAGGGGACATCTACATATTAAAACAAACCCAAACTTCATTTTTTTTTAATGGCAATACTCAATTTTAACAAGATATTTCAAATCTTCGGCTCAAACTATGCATAGACATCAAATTTCAAGTCATTTGAATGATAAGTTTCAAAATTATGAACATTCGAAATTTAGTGCTTCTAATGTTAAATTACATTTTCATATTTTCATTAAGATCTCCTGAAATTATACTCCTAATGTGCTAATTTTTTTTGTAATAATAATACTAAAATACTCAACCATACGTTGAATTTGCAATTTTTATAATTTTATGATATGAATTGTGAAATTAATATTCGAAAAAATTATGAATTGCAATCTACAATTTTTTTGATGGATTTAGATTTATTAAGTTCTGCTTTATGGAAATCCAAAATTTCACATTTTTCTTCCAAGTAGTTTTCAAATTATGCAAAAAAAACGGCAAAGGGGCCTCTATGTTAGAAGTGACTAGATAGTTAGAAATTTCTTATGCTATCCTGTAATCTAGCAGTCTTCAATGACTGCTTGAGTGGCGCTTCAGATGCCTTGATCAAAAAAGGGGCTCTCTCGGTCAATAATCGACTACCAAACTTCAATTTGGATACAGCCCCTAAAATACGCTCGTTTTAAAATAATTAATTTCTCGGAAATTTATCGTACGAATTGCATAAATATTTGTTTTTAGGCTAATTGAAGGGTGTAGAGTTCATTTATGCTGTCAGAATTGTGTACTGCTATTAAAAAAAACAAAGTTATGGTTTGTTTTAATATATAGATAGCCCCCTAAGCAAAATTTATATGCATCATTTAAAAGAAAACTTTATTACCGATCGTGTGGTACCAGTAACTTTCTTCTACGATAATTTTTTGCAGAGTTAGTAAGGGGTGTATACTTTTTTTTCCCACGACTGTACAACATTCATTAATAAAATAGGCGTACAAAACACACCGAAATCTCTAAAATTATTAGTGAGAATTTTGTCAGTTTTTGCTTCTGTCGAAAATAATCACTTTTTGTGCAGTATTCCATACAGAATTGCCTTGATTCGTCTTCTTCTTTTAAAAAAATTGTGAAATTTACGTAACTGAAACCTTGACAGAGTGTCATTTCGGAATTGAGCATTCAATCACTGTAAAATATTAGTACGTCCGACATTTTCATCTGTTGAAAGTCTTCTAGTTATATTTTATGCAACTACACTAGGTACAATACATGGATCTATGAAGGACTTCCTGTGACCAAGTATATAGGAGCATAAGTTTTCTAAGTTGTAGTGTCAGGTTCAACTCCCGACGGTTCCCTTGTATACATTTCATGTGGAGCTTCTGGCTGTATTTATGTTGTCGAATGGATCGTCTATATCTCTGCGGTCACCTTGTATATAAAAGAATCTATGATAATAAGGAAAGAAGTTTGTGTGTGAGTGTGTCGACGATATTCTGAAGAGACAGCTGCACGTAGAGCTACAAAATTTGGGGAAAAGGTACGTCTATATATGAAGTTTTGCACCTCGAAGCCCGATTTTCGATTTTCTTAGTATATTTTTTTTTATTTAATTTTTTAAGCGATTTTTAGCGCTTTTTTAAGTTGCGAAGCGATTTTCCCACATTAGTGAAAATAATTACGGTTTCTTTTTTTTTAACCCAATATCGTAAATTTTGTTCTCTATTCAAAAAAGTTTATTCAGAATTCGTACAGCAATTTTTGAATTTTTAGCGAATTCTTTATGCGATTATTGAACAGCATTTAATGCATCACCATACCTATAAGAGGGTTACCGTAGGTGGGACACAGTTCTGTCGCCAAGTTTTTTGCCAACTAGGCGATGTATCGCCAGATTGTAAGGACTTAAGAGATAAAGAGTATTGTAAGATATAGACTTCTATTGTAAACCAATAGAGATTACTTGCTTACAGAAAATCAACAAATTGAGATATTTTAATGCAACAAAAACTAATATTAACTTCAGAGATTATATTAATTATATTTAAGGAAATCCAAGTAAATTAAATTGTGAATAAAAGTAACATGATACAATGCTTAGCATGCTTTCCCAAACATAAATTTTAAGAGAAAACGCAGGTCAAAGGAATTAGATTTGAAACTTTTATCCAATTATAGTAAATTTTTACTTTCGTGATGTTTGAACTTTTAGTGATTTTTAATTCGATTTTTACATTTCTTTGCGATCTGCTGCAATTTTTTGGCATTCCATTTTTGACCTATAATGCTAAAGTAATTTCTGCCCTTCATCAGTAAAGTTTATTCGGATTTCGTATAGCAGTTTTCGAATTTTTCGGGAATTTTGTATGTGATTTTTAGTGTATTTTAGCGATGTCCTACCATTTTTCCACATTAGTGAAATGAATTAACTTTCAATCTTCGAACACAATATATAATTTTTTTCTCTTTCCGAAATTTGTACAGCGATTTAAAATTTTTTCGCGATATCTTATTGTGATTTTTAGAGCTTTTTCGCAATTCGTGCTGTTTTTTTTTTTTTTTTTTTTTTTTTTTTTGACGTACCCGGGCAACGCCAGGCAAGCTAGCAAGTAAAAATACAAAGAAGATACTACCGCACTAGGTATTTCGTAGAAAGAGCACCGAAAACTGGCGATAACTCACAATTAAAATAATAAAACTTTGTAAAAATCATCATAAAATCAAAACAATGCATAGAACGCATTTTGAGGTTGAAAATTAACAGCCCGTTATCAGCTATTGTAAACACGTGTCCGTAAGGGGACAAGGTCACAAATGAACAGAAAGGGAAAGGAGGAAAGCTTGAAAAGAGTGCGACAGGTGGCGTTAGCAGTAAGGTGAAAACCAATCACAGAGGATCGCAGGCAGAATTGAAAAGTGTTGCCACAATGATAGAAAACATTTACAAATGAGAAAGGAGAATAAACAAATTTAAAATAAATAAAGAAGTAAATACAAAATTAAATAATAATCTAATACATAAAAATGAAAATTTGTCGCTCTGTAATTCTATACAAATCCACAGTTTGGAAGCCAAAATTGTGAAATATTACGTACAGTCGTGGAAAAAAAAAGTAAACACCCCCCTACTAACTCCTCAACAAATTATTGTAGACGAAAGTTACTGGTACCGGACGATTGGAAATAAAGTCTACTTTTAAATGGTGTGTATAAAATTTGCTTAGGGGGCCATATACATATTAAAACGAATTCAAACTTCATTTTTTTTCAATGGCAGTACCCAAATTTAATGAGATATTTCAAATCTTCGGTTCAAAATATGCCTAGAAACTGAATTTCAAGTCATTCGAATGATAAGTTTTTGAATTATACACATTCAAAATTTAGTACTTCTAATGTTAAATTACATTCTCATATTTTTATTTATATCTCCTGAAATTATGTTCCTAATGAGGTAATTTTTTATGTAGCATTAATACTAATATACCCAAACATAAATACGTTGAATTTGCAATTTTTATAATTTTATGATATGAATTATGAATTATGAAATTAATATTCGAAAAAATTATGAATTACAACCTACAGTTTTTTTGATGGATTTAGATTTATTAAGTCCTGCTTTATGGAAATTCCAAAATTCACATTTTTCTTCCAAGTAGTTTTCAAATTATGCTTAAAAAACGGCAAAATGATGGTTTAAGGGGCCGTCTATGATAGAAGTGAGTAAATTTTTGAAATTTATTCTGCTATCCTGTAATCAAACAGGTTTCATTGACGCTTAAACGTGCCTTGATCAAGAAGGCGGCTCTCTCGGTTAACAATCGAGTTCGGAACTTCAATTTGGACACAGCCCTTAAAATACGCTCGTTTTAAAATAATTAATTTCTCAGAAACTTATGGCACGATTTGCATAAAAATTTGTTTATAGGCTAATTGAAAGGTGTAGAGTTCATTTATGCTGTCAGAATTGTGTACTGCTATTAAAAAAAAAACAAAGTTATGGTTCGTTTTAATATGTAGATGGCTCCTTAAAAAAATTTATATACAATAATTAAAAGTAGATTTTATTTCCAATCGTTCGGTACCAGTAATTTTCTTCTACGATAATTTGTTGAGAAGTTAATAGGGGGTGTTTACTTTTTTTTTTTCCACGACTGTACATGTGTATTAAAACACGGCCGATGCAGCTAAAGTAATCCGAAATCGAAATAATTTATAGTTAATTTTTAATTAATAAAAAACTACTAATTTAACAGCAATTTCCTATCAAATTGAAACATTTTTCGTTGTAGTAGTTGCCAAGAATTAAAAATTCACAATAAAATTCTTACCACAACAAATACTTTTTTATTGTAAAATTTCCACGTGAAAAATAAAAATGAAATAGATAGTTTGACGACTTAAAAAAAAAGTTAATATTACGTCATGACATTTTTATTGCAAGATTTCCACGTGAAAAAGGAAAATGAAATAAACACTTTGAAAAATTTAAATAAAAAGTTAATATTACGTCATATCTTTTTTATTGTAAGATTTTCACATGAAAAATGAAAATGAAATAAATATTTTGACGAATTTAAAAAAAGGAGAATACTATGTCATGTTGGAAATATAATGGGTGTCAGCAGGTAAATATATAACGTCATATGAGTTTGAAAAAACATATTGAAACATGATAAAAACCCAATTATGGAAATAGTGGCATATTTTAACATTTTGAGGTTCTCTGAATTCCTTTTCCCCATTTTTAAATCTATTCCATATATATGTACGTGTGTGAATGGATGTATATTAGAATTTGCACAAAGTTTTAGGTCCCTAGAGCTCATTCTTAGTGAAGAAATGAAATAAAGATGGCTTTATTGCTTTCTTTTATTGTTTATTTTATATTGTATGTTTAATTTTGAAATTAAGTTTTCAAAGCAAACATTCTTAAATTTCCGGACAACGCCGGGTGCTTTAGCTCGTAATAATAATATAAATAATAATAAAATACAGAAAAATAAATAATAAAAATAAAAGAGACCTTGTCCCTTTACGGACCCGTGTTTACAGTAGCTGTTGACGGACTGTTAATTTTCAAGGTCGAAACGCGTCCTATGCATTGTTTTGATGTTATGGTGATTTTTACAAAGTTTTATTATTTTAATTTAGATATTTTGTGCATATTCATAATGCTTGCAATTAAATAAATGAATCTATGAAGAGCTTCCTGTGGCCGAGCACAGAAAGATTCTACAAGGAGATCTGCAAATTTACGAAGTACAATATAATGCATAATTTTAAGTTTTGGCACAGTTAAAAAAATTTGCGCCGATGACGGAAAAAGCGAACTTTTGATGTTGCAGCAGCTGCGACCTTAAAATTATCAAAAGATGCTACTTAAGTTGAAATACAAAAATGTGTATGTTGAACCACGAACTGGTAAAATGGTGGATGCAAAACTGGTAAAATGTGGAACTAAGAACTAGTAAAATGTAGAACAACAAACGGTCAAGTGCGAGAATTGCTCGCGCTCAGAGGGTTCCGTACAATAAAATAGGAATTATTAACTATATTATTTTTAAAAAATCGTTCCTTAAAGAATAATAAGAGTTTGTAAAAAACTATACAACGTAGGATTGATATATTTGTATATGCTAGAAAAGTGTCAATAAGTATACTATAAAAGTTCAAAGAGATATGAAGTCTAAATAATATGAAATATTGCTATTCTGGGTAATTCTTTTTTTAATCTTATCCTAATCTGCTTATGATGAACTTAATTCGGTACTTGCAATAAAAGTAGTGCATATTTAAACTTCATTTGGCATTTCATAAAACTAAATTCAGTGTAGTAATAATATTTTCTTTTTACAGTATAGTTAAAGCAAAACACTTGTTCAAAGTTTAAACTTGGCATTGTGCTATGTGTGCTTCGAAAGAAGGTCGCAAGTTGCAGCGCCACCTTGGTCCGTGCCGCGTTTTTCCAGATACGTTTTTAATTAACTTTTAAAGAGACGGGAGGCGTATTGAGATCATATTGAGGCGTATTGGTACTCAATGCAACCTAGTCGCGAATCCCATAGTATTTATGTGACTAATTTTAATTAAATTAGTCTGTTTTTAACAATTTGGCATTTATTGCTTTTACACTGCTACTGGGCATTGCATTACACAAATATATCATTAAAAGTTGTTATGTAGGCTTTAAAAGCCGATGGTTTATAGAGTACGCCGCCCCTGTCATTATATATGTCCAAACCTTCCGTGTCTTTAAGGGTTAATATTTCGGCTAATTACTGACGATTTTTTTTCGAAAATCATTATCAACAATGCTTTTATAGTTTTGCAACGATAGGTACCTCCAGCGCTCTTCAACACCTTTGTTGAAAGACCGCAAATCGAAATTTGTGTGTAACGAAAAAATGCGCTTTTCTCCAAAACTATGTGACCTAGGGTGATCGCTATAATTTTCCTCAAAAGTTTAAATGAACGTGTACTACCTCTATTTTTTTAATAATTTTAGTTTCAGTAGATTCGGAAATAGATAGGGGGTGGGGGGAGACATATTTTTGCGCTACATTTTCGACAATACCGCTGAAAATATAATACCTAAAATTTAAAGAAATGTATTTTTGAGTTCAATGTTACGAAAGCTACACGATACCCCACACGGCATACAGAGAAAAGGCTTTTTTTTTAAGTAACTTGATTAGCCCCTGTATGATTTTCCTAAATATATTTGTGCTTGTTTAATAATGTGTAAATATGTGGGCCAATAGTCTTTATTACTTCCCCCAATTTGAACTTTCCACGTTCCAAAGTTTATGAGTAAAATGGCTGTGACAGACGGACAGACAGACATAGGAGTGATCTTATAATGGATCCGTTTTTACTTTTTAAGTACGGAACACTAATAAAAGGCACTAAAGTTATCCTTGTAAATATGTAAAGAAGAAAAAGTGTGTCAATACCTGTATGTGTGCTAAGTTTCTGTTAATAAATGAACCATTCGAGACACAGGCCATAGTACCACACAACGTTCCCAAAACGTTGAAAATACGCTGGTATATTTCTCAAACCTATTAATCGTAATTTCAAATTAATCTATGCAGAACAAAGTGTTGCAAAACAAAGTTATAGACCATAAACGTCTTATCATAATTATCCTAACAAGTATAAAATTGTTTATTGATAGGGTAACTTGAGGTGAGATGCCGTGTTGTACAAGTAGTATCACCTAGTTTTCATATGCGCAGGCGATGTAGGGAAATGTTGCTCAGTTGTAAGGAAGAGGGTTCCCTAGTAATACTTTAATTCCCATTTGTGTTCTTATTTAAAAATTTTAAGTGGTACATTTTTATTGCTATTTCGTCTTAACACTTCTGGTAAGTGTCCAAAATCTTTTACGTGACTTCTTTATTTGCCTATATAAGTCTTTGTTTAAGCTCCAGAGAAATAAATCTGATGTTTTTAGAGAGTACAGGCACCTGACCTTTCTGCAAAGCATAAATAGTGGTCGGTTCCTGCTTTTTGACGTCAATGGGGGGCACCGACGTCTTGCCCAATAATTTGGCTTGAGTCGACGAAAAGTTTTGGGGGTAAGATGCCGGTTATTTTCCCTTGGTGTAAGATGCCGGTTATTTTCCGTTTCGGTCAAATGCGTGGTTGTTTCTTCATTGTTTAAATTACTCTTGGCTATTAACTAACTTGTCAACAATTTTAATCAGATAATTTAAATCAGTGATTAAATCGTGATTTTAATCAACTGATTTAAAAAAATCTTTGATTAAAATTATAAATTTTCTAAATGTTTAAAATGACATAAAGAAATATTAAAATCTAAGGTGAACATTATTCGAAAGGTTTCTATATGTATTCTGCCTTATAAATAAACTTTATTGGCTTTATAAATAATTGTTTAATAATTATTAATTTTAATCATTGTTAAAAATTTTGTTTTAAATGCAGTTATAAATAATTTTAATAAATGTAAATATCGGTAGTATATAATATAGTTTTAGATAACTAGGGATTTACAACACCTATGTGCTATGCTCGCCAACCTCCATCCAGACACCGCAGACTCTAAAAACACGCTAATTTGATCTGCTTTGAAAAGATTACGGAAGATTAAATCGTAATTAAATGACTAGTGGCGATCTCCTGTAATCAGGTTTCCATTCATTTCCCTTTGACTGAGGGATTGTAAGGGGCTAATCCATGAAATCATGGACACACATTGAAAAAAAATAATATTTATGAATGCACATTTATTACATTTTTTTTTTTTGCAACAAAAATGTTCAAAGTTATTTTTCCATGCAAAATAAAAATTGGCAACAGTGTTTTAATTTCAAAATGGCTAACATTATGCAACCATGTGCTTCGTGATTTGCGGAGAGAGCAATATTATAGATTTTTGAACTTCATCCTCTGCTATAATTGGTAAGTTTGAAACATTTTACTATGTTTATACCTTTTTCATATTTAATAGTTACATAATGAATATCTTTTTAAAGTAACATATTGCTTAATTGTAAATCAAATCACTACATGAATATGTCTTTGTTACACATGTAACGCGAGTCACAAAAACATGCATTTTTCATCACTACTGAAAAAATACTGAATGCATTTATGTATAATTTCATACTTTCCTCCTGTGATATGCTAAGAATTAATATATAACCCTAAAAATAAATTATAAGCTTTAAATATATAGAATAAACACTAATTCATTTGGTAATGTGAGTCACATGTAACGTGAGTCACATCCATGTAATGAGAGTTACTTTTGAAAAAAAAGTTAATATTGTATTCTATCTTTTAAATATTGCTATTAAGTTGCATAGAAAAACTTTTTTATATATTCAAGACCTGTTTTTTTTTTTCAAATGAAAATCAAATTTAAAATTAATTGCTTAAAAGGCGCAAAGGCCAACCTTGTGAAAAAGATTCCATGCCGGGACTCGAACCCCGGCCATCAGTATAGCGCACATTCTACCGACTAAACCACATTGCATGAGTCTAGGCACAATACCTCGGGTTCGAGACTCGGCATAGAATCTTTTTCATTGTTGGCAGTGAGTGTAAGGAAGGTTTAGGTTTTAAAAAAAGATATATTCAGAATACAGATGTTGACATTTTGAAGTATGTGAAATGGTATGAATGGAAAAAAGATAGTGAAACCCATATTCAAAAGATAATGGAGGAAGGAACAGCTGAAGAACTCATTTCGCACATCTCTAATCTCGCACCAACATTTTTGGAACACTTATGTAAAAAGGCATCAGGCAGAGGAGTACCAAAAACAACGTAATTCTGTTACCACATCCCTTAAAAGACCTCTGATAAAAGTTGACTTCGCAGAAAATTATACCTGCAGATTTCAAGGTGAAATACAGAGTGCACAATGGCAACACAGTCAGGTGAGCTTATTTACAGCTGCCATCTGGCATTCTGGCACATTTCATCCTTTGGTGCTGTCTTCTGATAATACCATACATTCAAAAGAGACTATTGTAGCTTATATTGGTAAAATTCTAGAGTGTCTCCCCAGAGATTTGGTGGAAGTGGATATTTTGGTCAAATGGACCATCATCACAATTCAAAAACCGCTTCATTGCAGTAGCTCTCCGTGCATTACACAAAAAATACAATTTCATTATAAAATGGAATTTCTTTGCTACTTCGCATGGCAAAGGGCCAGTGTATGGAATTGGAGGATCAGTTAAAAGACAGGTTTGGGGAGCTGTATGTAGCAGACAGTACATTGTGGTAAATGCTGCAAGTTTTGTTGCAGCTTTTAATAATAGAACATCTAAGAAGATTACTGTTCTTGAGATAACTTGCGCGGAAATTCAGAAGCGAAACAAATCTCTGGAATTGGAAGATTTATTTAACAATCCACAACCAATTCCAAAAGTTAGTGAATGGAAAGTGATAAGAAGCAAGGATAATTGCTTAACAATTAAAAATTTTGTTTAAATTTTTGTATATGATGTCTCAATTGTGTTTTTTAAAATTATTATTGATAACTAATAACTATTGTATTCAAATAAATCGACAGAAAAATGATAATGAATGCCATGAAAGCGATGTAACGTGTGTCACATTTTCTGTGTAACGTGAGTCACAGTATTTTTTTTTCTTTGCAGCTTAAATAATTCCTTCATTTCAAATCTACTCTGTGATTAAAATATTTCAATATATATAAAAAAGGTTCCATCATCCTTTAATTTTGTATCCATGAGGGTTTGGAAGAAATTTAAATTTTAAATGTGTATTTACATTCTATGTCATTTTTACTGTAACGTGAGTCATACATCTGTTTTTACCTGAAATACTCATTTAAACATAAAATATTTTTTGAACTAACTATGAAACAAATCCACATGCATAGTCAATATGAAAAACGAAAAAAGTAAAACAATTGTATCTAAAATGTACACAGAGCAGTTTATTTTGATTTAAATATTCTTTCCACTTGTAACGTGAGTCACGCTGGATTAGCCCTAAGAGAGAATCGATTGCTGTCGAGACAGCTAACTGCTACTTTTGTGATTGATTAAGTAAGATCAACACAACAATTTAAAGTTAACTTGTATAAAATGGTTAAGTAAAGCCGCTATAAGGAATTTATTTTAAATTAGACATTTTAAATGTATCGTTTTAAAGATGAAGTAATTTTCACCTAAGTTTTTTTTTCTCATTTTAATATTCAAATAAAAATAATTTTAAAGGCCTATAAAAGCCAAACTAAATCGGTGTGACAATAGCAACTGCCAATTTCCAGGTGTATCAAGCCTTTCTAAAAAGGAATTAGATAAGAAGTCAAAGGGTGGAAAGACAGAATCTTCAACTAACGACGATATGAATGACGATTAAATTCTCTCCCAAGATTCGGAACACGAGGATTTTTTTAAGTGAATTAGAATGATTGTTCAGAGTGTCTAGCAGGGTGCAATAAAACCTCGAGAAATTGTGATAGGATCAAGTGCATTCAGTGAAGCTGTTGGTTATATAAAAACTGCTCCAAATTCCTAAACAAATGTGCAGTTTGTGGCAGACCTGAGATATTACTAAAAAGAACAAAGGAGCATATGAAAAACATTAACAAGAAAGCTTGACTCTAGAGCACTTTATCACAGTGGCTTTACCGTAGTTAAACTTGTTATAATGTTTTAAAATAGGCATAGTTAAGAGCCATAATTCTTTTAAATGTTAAGTAGAACATAATATATTAAATAAATATTACACAACCAAATATATTAACATAACATAAATAATTATATAACAAATAAATATTAGTTTGTTCTTTTATTATATTGAAAACGTTTGTTACATTCATATTTTTGTACTTTCCTAATATTAGGTAAGTTAACAACTTTAGTATGTCTAAAATATTAAAGATACTTTTATTCGTCCCATTATGTTTTATACTGCTTCACAAAAATCACTGTTTACATTGAAAGTCCATAAGGCATCTTACCCCTAGAGAGTTGGCCATATTACTCATACCAATGGGTAAGATGTCGAAATACAAAAACATAATTTTCGATGCTTTCTATAACATCTTTAAAATGAAATAAGTTTTTAAATTATACATAAGAGTCTAAACTTTAACAAGAAATCAATGAATAACAAATATAAACAACAGGCGATTTTTAAAACAATTAAGTCAAAAACTACGGCATCTTCACCCAATCTACCTTATTAAAAAAAATATCTCCTTTACATTTGGTACATTCTTGTAAAATGCATTGTAGAACATAAAATTGAGTACTAAAATCCATACAAAATATACAAGTAAAAACTATACATGTAAAGGGATTTTTCTTTTCTTTTTTTGCAGATTCTTCCGAAACGTTACAAGAAGCCATAATCAGGAGCGTGAATTTTAATAAGTGTAAAAGTAGTTTTCCCAGCTATATGGAATCACTTGCTTATTGTCTTATGGGAATAAGAGGCCAAAGTCCATGCATGGTAAGTAACACCAAAGCATTTGTAGATTTGCGGAGCACAATGCCAAGCATAATTTTAACTTTTGACACATTTAAAACTAGTTGGATGTGCCAATCCCAAAACTTTCTTCTATCTTATACATCTTAATATTTCAAAACCTAGTTACACATGTTAATACTTCAATATTATTAGTTCAATACTATACCAACTTTGATTTTCATCTTAAATTTCTGCTCAAGTCAATTAAACGGACTAAAAACGAGTTAATCTATATCATGATATTTGTTAAAATTATTAATTTTTCCTTATTCTGTCGTTATCAGCTGTTTGCGAATAGCCGGCATAGCAGGAAGAGAGTTCCCGCCGATGCACAACAGAACTACGAAAAATCAAGAAAAGTATACAAAAATCGCTAGCACGGAGCCCCTTTACCGCGCAATATTTCCAAATTCAAGGAGAACCTGTTGGCCAAAGCCAAAAACAAGCACAAACATTTTGGTTAAATTGTATGCACAATTTTATACACTGTTCGATGGTACAATAATGAAAATGGCACAGAGATCGTAATTATAGCGCCCCCTTCTTTCGGAATTTTTTCAAGTTCAGGGAGGACTTGTTTGCCATAGCCAGAAACATGCACAAAAAATTTGGTTCAATTATATGGATAACTTCATACACTTTTCGATGGTACAATAATGAAAATGGTACAGACATCGCAATTATAGTGCCCCCTTCCGGCAGAATTTTTCCAAATTCAGGGAGGACCTTCGTGACATGACCAAAAATAAACACATAAAATTTGGTTCAATTCTATGCATAATTCATACACTTTTCGGCGGTACAATATTCAAAATGGCACAAAAATTGTACAAAAAACGCTATTACAGCGCCCTCTACGAGCGATTTTTTTACAAATTAAGGGAGGATCTCCTTGCCATAGCCAAGAACTTAAAAATTTTTTTGGTTCAATTCTATGCACAACTTCATACACTTTTCGATGGCGCAATATTCAAAATCGCACAAAAATCGCTCTTACAGCGCCCCCTAACGGCGAATTTTTGCAAATTCATGGAGGACCTGCTTGCCATATCCAAAAACTTAAAATAAAAATTTGGTTTAATTCTATGTATAACTTCATACACTTTTGGACGGTACAATATTCAAAATCGCACAAAAATCGCTATTACAGCGCCCCCTACCGGCGAATTTTTTCCAAATTCAGGGAGAACCTGCTTGCCATAGCCAAAAACTTAAAATAAAAATTTGGTTCAATTCTATGCATAACTTCATACACTTTTCGATGGTACAATATTCAAAATCACACAAAAAACGCATTTACAGCGCCCCCTACCGACGAATTTTTTCCAAATTCAGGGAGGACCTGCTTGTCATATCCAAAAACTTAAACTAAAAATTTGGTTCAATTCTATGCATAACTCCATACACTTTTGGATGGTACAATATTCAAAATCGCACAAAAATTGTTATATCAGCGCTCTCTACCGGCGAATTTTTTCCAAATTCCGGGAGGACCTGCTTGCCATAGCCAAAAACTTATAATAAAATTTTGGTTTAATTCTATACATAACTTCATACACTTTTTGATGGTACAATGGCGACAGACAGGCGGACAGACGGACGGACAGACAGACGGACAGACGGACACACAGACAGACAGACATTTTCTATAAACATGTTTTTTGGAATCTCTGACCCCTAAAACATGCAAATCCGTCGAAAACCGGAAGTCGAAAAAAATTTCGATTACAATACTTTCTTCTATTGAAGATAGAAGAAAGTAAAAATTGTGCCGGTGACGGATTAAACGAACTTTTTATGTTGCAGCAGCTGCAACCTTAAAATTATCAAAATTTGCTGATTAAATTGAAATATACATATGTGTATGTTAAACTCTACCCCTCGGGATTGCACTAACACTCTAAAGCGAAAGCTGAGTTCCCGAGGTGGTCATCGCTGTCATCGCTGTGTATGTTAAACCACTAACTTAATGAATACACTCAATAATAACTCTAATGAAATCACTAAGTCCCAGTTCTTTTAAAAAGTCTTTAGTTTATTTTTTACGCATTAACCCACTGATGAGAAAGCCTTCTCCACAGTATTGCTCAAACCATTTTTTTACACATTTGAGCACATTGGGAAAAGGATATGCACGGCTCTTTTTACCCGACTGCCAAGAAGGGTTATGTGTTTGACACGTATCTGGGTATGTGGATCTCTTTATGCCCTCGAAACATCCCAACGGCTGGATGGATTTTAATGAATGAGGTCTCTATCGATTTGAGTTAACCGTCCGATGGTTATAGGCTAGGTTTTGTTTACATAAATTCAAAATGGCGGCCGTAAAATACAAAAGGGCGGTAGAGACGAAATTTTTTTTATGCACCATATTGAGTGGCATATCATTGGATAGGTTTTACAAAATGAAGACTATATTTCCCAGACTATTTTACAGTCAGAAGCTCCGTTTAAATATTACACAACCTGCTAGTTGTGTAGGCAGGCTCTCTAGCTTAACTGTAACTCTAACCATCCTAGACATCTATAGGCCTCATCAAAACAGTGTTTATAGATAGGAACTAACAATTAAACACAACTTAAAAGTCATCAATACAAGTAAATAAAAAAATAGGTAAGTAATATAAAAAAAATAGTTTCACATTGATGAGAAATAATTAGTTCGCTTTTTATGCAGTCGGGTTTTTTGATTTTTTTTAAATTTAATTTTTACTTGTTCATGGTTTTAATACTGTTTCCAAGATTCTTTTTGGTGAAATCTTTAGCATACTTGCTAACATTTCCTATGTATCCTCATGTAACCTCAAAAACTCGGAAACTATAGGGCGCAGGGCTACGAAATTTGGCACACGAGTTACTGATAAGGGGCCCATGAACAATTAGGGTAAAAAATTCGATTTTTTTTTTTTTTTTGACGAATTTTTGCCGATGTTCAACTCGTAATCAACTGAGTTCTAACCAGTTCTAAATGTTTAGTGTAATGTGAGATATTCTTATTACGTATAGCACTCTGCAATACTAAGTAGCTGTGGCTATTAGTACGATAACTCTTTTACCTCGCATGCAAATATTTAGAGATTATTTAATTGCGCTTAATTATTACTTTTTTCAAAAATAAAGAAAAACAGTTTATCACAAGCATCAACAAAACTTTTTATTCTATTTATTCCCTTATGCCAAAGATATCGTTTTATCGTCTGCTGCCATAGCAACATGATAAATTAAATTTCATTAAAAAAAATGCAGAGTAGTAGAAAAATAATTTTTTAAATCGATTAGTTATTGAACATGAACTCCCGTGCGTAGAACTGGTTAAACAGCCAGTAGTATATTAAAAGGTGAAACTGTAATTAGTAACATGTAGAACAAAAAAGTCGCTTTTCAAACAAAATTTAAAGAGACTATGACCTCTGATTAAAAGGGATTAAGATAACATATTCAAAAGTGTGATAAGGGATATTTTGGTGGGTTGCGGAAAGATTGGTCGCATCTTCAAAGATGTATAATTAATTTTATTAGCTGCAATAATGTAATAAAATGTGGAAATGAGAACAAGTAAAATGTAGAACAATAAAGTCGCTACAGTTATTCTTTCAATCAAAAGTTAATGAGATTATGACTGTTTTTTAATTGGATTCTGATACCATTTTCCAAACTATCGCTGAAAAAATTCTGGTTCGTTGCGGAAAGATCAATCAGATCTTCAAAATGCATTATTAATTTAACTTGCTGCAATAATATATTAAATTTAGGAACTGAGAACTAGTAAAAAGTAGAAAAATAAATTGCTACTGTAAACGAAACAATGAGCTAGAATAAAAGGGATTCTGATACCTTATCCGAAACTGTGCTTGAGGGATGTTTTAGTAGGGTTTGCAAAGATTCATTAGACCTTCAAAAACGTATAATTAATTTTAACTGCTGCAGTAGTACAAAAATGTGGAACTGGTAACTAAATAAAGTGTAGAACAATAAAGCCCCCAAGTAGCACAAAATGATTTGTCGACGTTAGCTAACTGTCATTCCACTTTGTCCGCGTTAGAACGGAATTGGCCGTACCGTTAACCAGCGAATCACATACCAATAAAGGCCCAAAAGCAGCCCAACAGTTCGTGGCTAAGAATCCTGCTCATATACACTCCAAATTAAAGAGATTGCTTTACTTACCAT
Source organism: Maratus speciosus (assembly GCA_963932465.1). Classification (NCBI taxonomy): domain Eukaryota; kingdom Metazoa; phylum Arthropoda; class Arachnida; order Araneae; family Salticidae; genus Maratus; species Maratus speciosus. The sequence continues at coordinate 195,325,823 of OZ010798.1, read as the reverse complement.
TTTCCTACCATTTGTTAACTCTTCCATCATAGACCAGAAGCCGACAGCACAGACAATCACCTCATCGAGTTCACGGCTGAAATTCCGGAAATAGTTAAAACTCGATTCGCATATTAAAATGTAATCGCTCTGACAAGTAATACCTTGGTGGAAAACATCTAAAAACCCGATTTTAGTGGTTGACTCGTAGGTTTACCATTGTGTTTTCCTGTTCCCAGTCCTCCATGTTTTCATACTTTTGGGTGCAGGAAAGCACAATGGTAAACCTACGAGTCAACCGCTAAAATCGGGTTTTCAGGTGCTTTCCACCAAGATGTGACTTGGTAGACCGATTGCATTTTAATATTCGAATCCAGTTTTAACTAACTCCGGAATTTCAGCCGCGAACTCGATGAGGTGATTATCTGTGCTGCCGGCTTCCGGTCTATTACCAATCTTAACGTTTCCCAATGATTTTCACTAACTATAAACGATGGGTCAATAAACGGTGCTACTTGAGCCGCTACATTTATTTTTCGCAAACAAACTTTAATGAGACTATAACCTGGGATTAAGACTTCATGCTCCGACGACACGCTTTTTAAGTCCCATTAAAGAAAATGAAGTATAAAATTTAAATAATTCGCTACCAATAAAAGTATATGGCACTTTTCATGCAAAATACTTTGCTTTTCACCCTATACGTTATTTTCTGCGTATATCGGGTGAAGCCAGGGTAGCTTGGGTCTGCGCTGGTTGCTTCATGCACCGCGTTGGACTGGGCGCAAGAGATGCAGCCGAACGGCTAGTTGTTTACCCACTTCGTTTAAAAAAATTTTAACTTCTTAATTTGTCTTTTTATATTTTTAAATCTTGTTAAGTAATTTTTAATTTGTTCTTAAATTTTTATTTTCATTTTCTTTTTTTCGTGTGTTGAACTCAAGAACTTAAGTCGCCCCCATCCCCCTAATTTTTTACTTTTTTGCACTGCTCTCCAAGGAATCCCACCTTGCAATATATCCAAAGTGTCCTGTATCCGGGGATGTGGGACATAAATCCCAGGCTCCTCGGCCAAAAACTTTTCGCATCGTCCTGTACGCTTCAATTCCCTAGCATACTTACAAGGAAGGTCTCCATACGGGCATACTCAGAAAAATCTGAAAAAAATACAGAATGTTCTTCTCCCATGAGTATATATGTTTATAAAAAATTTTTTGGCGGAACCTCGGTAGAACGTCCGTAAAAATATAATGAAAATTTCGTTTATTTGGCGACTTATCACCGTTTGGCGAAAAAAATAAGTTTAAAAAAAATACGCTTGTCGAATACTCTTTAAAACAAAAACTTTTTATGTTGAATTTGTTTTAAATAAGTTTAATTTAAATAACTTTAGCTTTGTCACTTTTAGTTTGTTTTAACTATAGTTTTGTCCTATATATTTATATGTACTTATAACGAATTTTAACTATCATATTTTACGATTTAAAACAAAATTTAAATTGATTAAAATTGTTCCAAACTCAAAAATATGCCCCATCGAGCACTGTCGATTCAACTTTGTTGCTATGGAAACAACTTCTTCGGTATGGAAATGTATTACGGCAGCATTATTCATCTGGCGTTAAAAGTTATTTTTATAAACGATAAAGTCGTTTAAATTTTTAAAAAAATGTGGATTGGAGAATAAAACAATGGCAAAATTTCTTTCAAATCGGAAACAAGCAACAAGTATAATACAAAATGTAATAATAATAATAATAATAAATTCTTTCATGGTTTAAGTTTAAATTTGTTAAATACCGCATATTCTCAAAATCAATTAACAAACAATTTTCTGATTCATTAAAATCGTTTGCTTTTGGCGAGGAAAAGTGCTTCTCGCCAAATTGCGTGCCGCTTTCGTCTTTTCACGCCAATTATTCGAAAGTATTTTATTTTTCTACAGATTTTAATTCCGCCGCTAATTTTAACTGATCCTTTATTACATACATGAGTACTTTCATTAGCATTTTTTTCAACATATTCTGAATATGACCAGTATGGAGGCCTTCCTTGTTAGTCAATAAAGAAACTAACGTGGGTTATCGCACGTAACGTTTCCCTTGAATAGTAACAAGTATGAGCTATTATAATGCTTTATTTTCAGCGGCCAATCAAACAAAAAGAAAGCCTAAGTCCTGGTACAGTTTGGGTGCATGCGTTTGTAAATTCACACAAAAACATTATATTTGCAAATTGATAGTTGTTTTGTATTGAGGATAGATCATTCAAAATAAACATCTAGATATAGTGGACTAATCCTGGTACAGCTTGTGAAGCTCTAATCTGGTTGAGGAGAAAACAAGAACAAAAATCATGGGAAAAGCACAGATTATGAAACACTTTCCAACACATTCAGAATAATGTAACAAAACTTCACCGTAAGTTGAAACAGGATATCTAACTGAACCATTTGGAAACGCATAATAAATTTGAAAACCCAATTTCAGCAACACCCAACTGCAGTTAGAAAATTATCCGAATTCCTTGAACAGCCTTGTATAAGATTACATAGATTTGCATCTGTAAACAACATGCATGCGGAAAATTTAGTTACGATAGGAAATACATACCACAGTTGAAAATTCACATTCAGCAATTTTCGTTAATAAGGCGATTGGTACGCGAATTATTTTGTGCAGCGCTGTATCCGAGGTGAAGAATTTAAACAATTAGAAGAAATTATACAACGAATAACATGCAAAAAATAAGTTTAATTTAAAAGCACATACAGAAATTGAAAACGCACTTCCAGCAATTATTGCTCAAAGATTGCAATTGCTCTTTTGTGTGCCTCTGTAAATGAACGACAAATTCCATGAACGCCCTATTCTATACTAATCATCTTCCAGATAAATTCAATGAATTATATCAATTCCGATACGTCTGAAATAGCGTAATGTCATTAAAATACACTGCAAATGAGTTTTTCCCATTGATCCTAATGTAACGGAATTATTTTGAGAGTCACTGTAAATGAACTATTAATGCTACACACTTTCAGTACACAACATGCCATGGTAAACATCATTAACATATATTAATTGCATGAAAATACGAGTACATTTACGTGAGTTAGAGCGTGGACAGATGGATGGACAGTCAAACTGAATTCCTAAAAACTTTTTAACTGTGTTGGAAAGTGTTAAAAATAAAATTTGTTCACCTTTTGGAGGTATTATTACAGGAATGTAAAAATTGTTATCATGTGGGCAGGCATGACATATGCTATATGAGGGGTACTGAAATGTGCCCCTACATGACCATGCATTAATCAACTATTTTTAACACTTTCCAACAAAGTTAAAAAGTGTTTATGCATTCGGTTTGTCTGTTCGTCTGTCCGTCTGTTTACGCTCTAACACCCGTAAATATACTTGAATTTTCATGAAATTGATACACGTTATTTAGGGTCACCAAGGCACGTTTGGTATTGTAAGTATGTGGGATTAATAATTCATTTACAGGGGCACTCAAAAGCATTCCATTACATTATGCTATATGAAGAAAAAATCGCTTGCAGAATATTCTCGTGAGATTACGCTATTTCAAATGTATTTAAACCGATATAAATCACTGAATTTCACTACAAGATTATTACAATAGAGTAGGCCCTTCATAGCATTTTTCGTTCATTGACAGGGACACACAAAAGAAATTGGTTACAGTACTGTCTTTGAGTAATAATTGCTGGAAGTTCGTTTAATATTCGGTATGCGTTTTTAAATTTAACAAATTTTTTGCATGTTACTCGTTGTATATAAATTCTATACCTCATATACAGGGCTGCACAAAAGTATTCACGTACCATTTCCCTTATTAGCGGAAATTTCTGAAGGGGAATTTTCCACTGAGGTATAGGCATTTCTTAACTGAACTTAATTTTGACATGCATTTAGTTAAAAGATACAAATCTGTATATCATATACAGGACTGCTCAAAGAATTCAGATAATTTTCCGATTCTAGACGGGAACAGCTGAAATTGGATTTTTAAATGTGTTATGCGTTTTCATACGGTTGAATTACACATAATATTTTAACTTATTAAACTGTGCAGTTTTGTTATATAAATCTTGAATGTGTTGGAAAGTGCTTCATGATCTATCCTTGACGCATGATTTTTATAAAGTAATTTAACTTTATGTATTTATAAACTAAATATAAAAATCACTTCAAAACATAAAAGTACTCATTAATTTTTTTAAGTCATAAACATAAATTCTAAAACTCCAAAATAGCTTTATGTATTCACATTTCGACATGTTTCATTGCATCAGGCATTCTCAAGAAAATAAAATGATAAAAATATTTTTCGCAAAAATTCAAATTGAAAAACTAGTAAACAAAAACAAAAAATCACGCGAACACAAGCATAATGAAATTAACTGCAATATTAAAAATGGAAATTTGTGAGCGTGAATTACTTTATATTGTTGTTTCATTATCCTGTACAGAATTTCTTTCCAAATTTTAGGGAGCTCCATAGATGCTGAACCATTGCAAATATTTTCATTGCGTAAGATCACTATTGTATAAAATATAGTTCAAACTATAATTGTTGAACGTCACATTCACCTTGAAAAACATATAAAAAATACGATGTTACAATTCACACGTCATTTACTACACGTCATTTACTACACGTTCATTTACTACACGTCAATAATCAGAGAATCATGGGAAATTTTAACTCAAAGAAAGAATACTTGCAACAATACTTTATCCTACAACATATCTAAGATCTGGTATAGTATACTAGATATTTCTAGCGATTTTGAAACATGATCATTTTCATTTTACCACCTCCCCCCCTCCTCCCTTCCTTTGAAATAGACTCGTCCACTGATACTTAAGTAAAGAATTTTCCATCAACTTTCACTCCTCTGGTTTTTCCCCTGAAGACGACTGTTATAATGCAGTTGAAAGCGCTTGGGATTTTAACATCTTTGATGGTTTTCATGTTCTAGAAACCTTTTATGTATTTTTTAGCACCTTTTTAAGTAAAATTTTATCAGAATTGTAACATCGTATTTTTTATAGATCACTAATGATTGTCTGATGATGGATGGCAAATAAGATCTTGGTGGATAAATTATTCTACTATTTTTAAAATCTATTTGCAGAGGTTCTCTGTTATATAGTCTGGCCAGAGCTGTATTTGATGTCTGCTATATATTCACGTTCACAAATTTCCATTTGTAATACTGCAGTTAATTTCATTATGCTTGTGTTCGCGTGATTTTTGTTTTTGTTTACTAGTTTTTCAATTTGAATTTTTGCGAAAATGTTTTTATCAAACTTAAACTTACACTATGTGTAAAACTACTTAGAAGATGAGACAATATTTAAAAAGATGTTAAATTACTTTAATACCTTAGTACTTTCAACTATAAAAACATAGTCTTCGTCAGAGAAATATATGAAATACAATTGTTATTAAGGTCTAATTTTCAAAATTCACGTAGATGGTGACGAAAGGAGTGAAAGTGGAAGTCAATTTTTAGATCCGGAAAACATTGGAAAAAGAAAACATGGATATAGGGAAGTGGAATATTATATCCATGTTTTCTTTTACCAATGTTTTTCGGATCTAAAATTTGACTTCCACTTTCACTCCTTTCGTCACCATCTACGTGAATTTTGAAAATTAGACCTTAATAACAATTGTATTTCATATATTTCTCTGACGAAGACTATGTTTTTGTAGTTGAAAGTACTAAGGTATTAAAGTAATTTAACATCTTTTTAAATATTTTCTCATCTTTTAAGTAGTTTTGCACATAGTGTAAGTTTAACTTTTTAAAGATGAATTAAGCATTTCTATTTGTTTATTTACTGATATTTTTATCATTTTATTTTCTTGAGAATATTGCCGTCTGATGCAATGAAACATGTCGAAATGTAAATCAATAAAGGTATTTTGCCGTTTTAAAATTTATGTTTATCACTTAAACAATTAATGAGCACTTTAATGTATTTAATTTAAATTAATTTATTTAATTTTTCTATAATCAATATTCTTTGATTTATCTATTAATTTAATGTTATTTTTAGGGTGATTCGGGAGGCCCTATGTTTGACAAACGTAATGGAAAATATTTCATATATGGTGTAACATCTATACACAGTTCCGAAATATGTGACGCTAATACGCCTTTTCTCTACACATCAGTTCCGAAGCACATTCAGTGGATAAAGAATGTCATGGGATCGTCATTTCCAAATCAAGAAAAACAAAAGCCTCATTATAAACCAGGTATTATGTAATCTCTAAATACAGTTGGACCTCGTTATCCCGACAGCCGGTTTTTACGTCACTCCGCTTATCACGTCAGTTTTTCGAAGTCCCGATTTTCTGTATATGATTGTAATGTAAATAAACTCCGGATTTTACGTCGTTGAATAATTTTCAACTCCGGATATCCCGACGGTTTAGGAAAATTGTTCATTTTTCATAATTCTATCTTATAAGACGGAAATTAAGAATAAGAAATGTCTTAACCAAACTTTCCACAAAAGTGTCTGAAATACCCATCGAGATAAATGAGTAATTTTACTCCAATCCTTTATCTGAATAAAACCACCCACACACTATGAGTGACCTACTTAAGCTCCAGATAGACGTTTCAGTCTACTCGCGGTCTTTTGTTCTGGTCAGGCGGGGCGCTTTCTTGTGGTTACAAGGCATTTTTCATCCGATTAAAACCAAAGCATTGCATTGAAACGATCAGAAATCCATTTCTGAAACAACGAATATTGATTACAATTCATTGTATAATAATGAAATAAAAAGAATTGTAGGAAGCACAACTAGGGACAAGCAAACCGTAATTCATCAATATTTCATGTAACAATAAAAAAAATTTCATCATAAATTTTTATTTTCAATATAGTATTATTACTTTTACTATTTTCAATTGTGTTTTTGTATTCATTTTGTTTAATAATAATGTTTTATTGCTTAAAACTGCAAGGACAGTTATGAATTTAAAATTGTCATTAATTAATTAAAAATGCAGGTTATTATAAACATATTTTTCTCCAACTCCGGTTACCGCGACACTCCGCTTAGGACGACACTTTTTCCTGGTCATTAGAGTGTCGGGATAACAGGGTTCGACTGTATTATCAATAGCTAAATGGCAAGTGACCAAAATATGACCAGAAATTTACAAAATCGCTTCTAATGATTAAGGGGGCTGGTCACCCAACTTTCGATTTCCCCTCACTAGTGTAAATTCTATGGGTATTGGATGAATTCGTATATTTAAAATATCTCCTCGGGAAATTAATATTTTTAAATTCTATTTTTTTGTGTACACTTCCTAAAAGATATCTCTTTTTGTCTTAGTTCTGAAAATATTTTTAAAAAATGAATTAAATTTAAAAAATCAAAAAACCCGACTGCGTAAAAAGCGAAATAATTAATTATTTCTCATCAATGTGAAACAATTTTTTATATTACTTACCTTTTTTTTTTTTTCTTTACTTGTATTGATGGCTTTTAAGCTGTGTTTGATTGTTAGTTCCTATCCAGAAACACTGTTTTGATGAGGCCTATAGATGTCTATAAAGGTTAGAGTTGCAGTAAGGCTAGAGATCCTACCTACACAATTTCCAAGTTGTGTAATATTTTAACGGAGCTTTTGACTGTAAAATAGTCCATGAAACATCGTCTTCATTTTGAAAGACCTGTCCAATGATATGCCACTCAATAGAGTGCGTAATTTTTTTTTCGCCTCTACCGCCATTTTGTATTTTACGGCCCCCATTTTGAATTTGTAAAAACAAAATTTAGCCTATAACCATCGGACGGTTAAGACGAATCGATAGAGACCTCATTCATTAAAATCCATCCAGCCGTTGGGATATTTCGAGGGAATAAAGAAATCCACATACCCAGATACGCGTGAAACACACAAACCTTCTTGGCAGTCGGGCAATTATAGACTTAATTTTATCTGAAGTGTTAAAATTTTGCTTACTGTTCGCCCGCTTTTAATGCGTAAAATATTAAATTCAGCATGGATTTTAGAAATATTTTAAAAAACTAAGGAAAAAAAGATACATCCTTTCAGAAGAGTACACAGAAAAAAGATGCTAAAAATATGAATTTTTCCCTAGAAGATAGTTTAAATATTTGAATGCATCAAAAGTCCATAGACTTAACATTACGGAGGAGATTTCCGAAGCTGAGTGACCAGCCCCCTTAAGAGCCCACACTAGTTACTCAAAAAGACCCGGATGATAATGTTAATCCTATGGGGAAGTTATTTTCAAATATCTCGCTTGAATTTTGATATTTTCGAATGATTTTTTTATCTTTTTTGGTAGGATAGCTGAGGACGATCTACAACTGGGCTAGTTTTTACTTTTTTGATTTTGGTTTAATATTTTTTTAAAAATTACTTTTACTTTCGGAATTGGTTTGAACCGGTTCTGAAATTGAAACTATCCTAATATTAAAAAAAACTATAACCAAAATCAAAAAAGTTAAAACTAGCTCAGTTGTAGATAGTCCTCAGCTAACATGTGTAAAAAAAGTCATTCGAAAATATCAAAATTTAAGCGAGATATTTGAAAATAACTTCCCCATAGGATTAATATAAGAGCCTACACTAGTCACTCAAAAAGACCCGGATGATAATGTTAATCCTATGGGGATGTTATTTTCAAATATCTCGCTTAAATTTTAATATTTTCGGATGATTTTTTTTTTTTTTTTTGCACAGGATAGGTGAGGACAATCTACATCCGGGCTAGTTTTTAATTTTTTGATTTTGGTTTAAGATTTTTTTTTTTTCAATTCTTTTACTTTCGTAGTGTTCGCTCTTAAGAGTCCACTTCAGTCCTGGGAAGACAGGAAAGCGCTAATTTAAAGTCTATGTGGGCGTTACTTTCAAATTTCTCGCTTTGATTTTAATATTTTTGAATGATTTTTTTTTTGCATAGGATAGCTGAGGACGATCTACATCCGGGCTAGTTTTTACTTTTTCTATTTTGGTTATATTTTTTTGTATTAGGATAGTTTCAATTTCAGAACCGGTTCCAATCAGTTCCAAAAGTTAAAGTATTTTTTTTTTAAATCTAAAACTAAAATCGAAAAGTAAAAACTAGCCCTGTTGTAGATCGTTCTCAGCTATACCATGCAAAAAAAAAATCCTCCAAAAATATTAAAATCAAAGATAGAAATTTGAAAATAACGCCCCCATAGACTTTAGATTAGCGTTCGAGTTTTTCCGCGCGACTAATGTGGCCTCTTAAAGGCATATCACACACTGAGACGACAGAGCAACATGAACCACAAAAGCCGGTCGAAATAAAGAACGAAGTTGTTTCAAACTTCTTTTAAACCAGTTTTTCCAGCGAATTCAAGCGACATGTCCTCCTTAGTGTGTGACTTGCCAGTCCACTTCAGTCACGGGAAGAAAGGAAAGCACTAATGCTAAGTCTATGGGAGCGTTATTTTCCGATATCTCCCTCAAATTTTAATATTTTTGAATGATTGTTTTGCATAGGATAGCTGAGAATGATCTACAAACGGGCTAGTTTTTACTTTTTCGATTTCGGTTTTAGATTCGTTTAAAAAAAATACTATTACTTTCGGAACCGATTCCGAAATTGAAACTATCCTATTATATATTAAAAAAAAACTGTAGCCAAAATCCAAAAAGTAAAGAAGCCCAGTTGTAGATCATCCTCAGCTATCCTATGCAAAAAAAAAAAAAAATCATTCAAAAATATTAAAAAGCTCAAAAACCAACGTTTAAAAATGCACAAAAAATATATCAAAAGCAGCAAACAGCTGTTTCGAATCTACTAGCGAGAATCTTCTTCAGTGCAAGATAGGGGAAAAAGAACAGCGTGCTAGAAAAAGCAAGGCTGAGCAAAATGATAGACAGAGACGCGCTGCCTTATATACCCGATGCGGGTAGCGAAGGCGCCAAAAACAACCAATGAAAGAGAAGCAGTGGAAACGACTGGGTGGACAAGTAGCGACATCTACCGGAGGAGGAGAGAAAAAGAAACCAAAAAAGGGGGAAATTAATGCTTTCCAAATACTTGGAAAATCAGAAGTACCAGATAAGTCATTGACTAAAGAGTGAGAATTTTTAATGATGTGGTAAGCTTCCCAAAAATCAAGATCGAGGTTAGAAGAACATTTATGGATAATGATGGCTGAGGAAAAATCGAACCTATGTTGAGAAGACCAAGAATGTTGAGCAATAGAAGAACGTTTAAGCTCCTGATTTTTAACATAACCTTCATGCTATTTTAAACGAAATCTAAGAGCACGTTTAGTGTGGCCAATATATTTGGTAAATTTTGGTACATTTTGGTAAGATTTGGTAAATACCTCAGTTATCTAGGCAATCAACGGGATGTTTGAGATTTGAAAAAGTGATTTTATTAACAGGAGAAAAAATAACATTAAAATCAAACCTTCTTAAGATTTTAGCATCTTGTTGACTGATTTTAGGAAAAAATGGTAACACAACTGAATTATTAGAGTTGGAATTTGAATGCTTTTCAGAATGGACTGATTTCGTCAATTTCTTATAAATAGAATCAATAATATTAGAGGAATAACCACGATCAACAGCAATAGCAGTGAGGAATTAAGTTCAGCACTAAGTAGCTGAGGAGTGGACCAAATATTGGTAGCCCGACAAACAAAAGTATTGAAAGCAGCGAATTTGTGATTAAGGGGATAAAAAGAATTCCTGTGATGTGGGAGACTGACAGCAAAAGGTTTACGAAAGACGGTAGTCTGAAAGCCATTTTCACAACGAATAACAAGGACATCCAGGAAAGAAAGACAGTTATTGGTCTCAATTTCAGAGGGAAATCGAATGCAGGGATCAATGGAATTCATAATAGAGAGAATGTGATTAATATCCGAATTCATTTCAACCAGGACATAAACATCATTAACATAACGATCATAGAACGGAAATTTTAAAATTTCAAAAAGTTTGACCTCAAAATTGTGCATCTAAATATCGCATAAAACTAGACTAAGAGGATTACCCATAGCCAAATCGTCAATCATACGGAAGTAATTTACCATTGAAAACAAAAGTATTTTGCGACATGCAAGCGCGAGTGAGAAGGATAAGCTCCTCGATTTCAAAATAAGAGAAATGGAATTCACAAAGCCTTTTCTTGAGGCAATCTAAAGCCCCTTCAACCGGAACGTTTGTAAAAAAGGATGTGACCCTGCGACTTAAAATTATGAAGTTTTTTAGCAAAATCAAAAGAATTCTTAACAGTGAAACAGTTACTGCTCAAAAGTGGGAAAAAACAGAAACTAAATGTTTGGCAAGCTTATAAGAAGCTGTACCGATACAAGAGACAATAGGTCTAAAAGGAATGTCAGGTTTATGGACCTTAGGTAAAGCATAAAACCTGGCACAATGCGCAATAGATGGAAAAAGAGACTTCTTAAAGTTAGCAGGAATAATGGAAGAAGACTTGATGGCAGTTTTAATGGAGTTAATTTCACTAGTGGAAGGGTCTTTGCGGATATCCACATACGGACCATCATTAATTAATTTATGGGATTTTTCCAAATACGTAGATTTGTCGAGAAAAACAATCTGACCACCTTTGTTGGCCTTAGTAATAATTAAGTTTGGATCAGAACGCAAATTTTTCAGACATTATTTAACAGGATTTTTAAGATTAGGCTTATAAACACTAGCATTGAAATCAACAGCAATGAGATGCCTAATGGACTCTTTTTGAGAAGAAGAAAGAGCGCTAAAAGGCTCTTTCAATAGGAGCAATAAGTTTAGGTGAAGAAGGAATAGCAGAGACAGAAAAATTGTTATTCAATTTGAGAGCATCGAGCCGATTGTTACTTAAAGGAACACTAGAAAGATTGACAACAGCATTTGGTTAACAAGAGGCAAATTACTGCAGTTATTAGCGACTGAACTTCCACAAAGCGTATTAAATTTCTTCTTTAAAACCGAACAATGGACAGAAGAAGCTGTGAGAACTCTGCTCCATGACCTTCTGTCGATAGACTCAAAATCAGGTGTAGAATTAGCGAGGCTGATATGTAAAGAATATACCTTGCGCTCTATGTGAGCTATTTTGTGGCGAGTCTCTTGAATCAAAGCTCTTAAAAGAGCTAATTTAGATCGAAATAAGACCTTGTCAATCCTATTTGAAGAAATTAAATTACAACGTATGGAAATGAATTTAGGAATAACCTTCTTACGACTACAATCAAGTAAGTAATGTAAGTGTTCCAAGAACCTGTACTTTTTTAGTCGTAAATTACAAAACCTATTGATTTGAGACATTGCGAGAAGGAAAAAAAATCACAGAGGAATAAAGGCCCGTTAACGCCAAATACATAAAATTAGCAAAAAAAAGCCATTGTGCAACAATATTAACAAGTTGGAAATTGCTCGTCAAACGTGGCAAATGAGGTGCATTCGTACTATAACTAGTTTTATAATTATTTTTTGCACCCCATATTGTACTGAATGTGTATTTATTTGCAATTCATAAGTGCATAGTCTGTAACATCATTAAAATGCACTTGCAATAATTTTTTCCCATTTCCCTTAATGTAACGGAAAACTTTTGACTGTCCCTGTAATTAAGCTATACATCCGATTTTCATGAAATTTGAAATGGCTCGACAAAATTTTGCAGCAATTATATATTTAAAATTTCAGCCCATTCGGAAAGCTGTAACATCATTAAAATGCACTTGCAATAATTTTTCCCATTGGCTTTAATGTAAAGAAAAACTTTTGACTGTCCCTGTAATTAAACTATACATCCGATTTTCATAAAATTTGAAATGGTTCGACAAAATGTCGCAATAATTATATGTTTAAAATTTGAGACCATTAGGAAAGCTTTAACATCATTAAAATGCACGTGCAATAATTTTTCCCATTGGCCGTAATGTAAAGAAAAACTTTTGACTGTCCCTGTAATTAAACTAAACATCCGATTTTCATAAAATTTGAAATGGCTCGACAAAATTTTACAACAATCATATATTCAAAATTTCAGACCATTCGGTTGGGTAGTTTTTGCTCTATTATATGCGGACGGACGGACAGACAGACGGACTGAACGACGACTATAGGTGCTACGTATTTATATAATTACGAACGCACCTAAAAAGCAGAAAAACCAACGTATTAAAATGCACAAAAAATATATGAAAAGCAGCATTTTTTTTTGCTAATTTTACATTCAAAAATATGAAAATTTGAGCGAGAAATTTGAAAATAACGCCCCATAGACCATTAGCGTTCGATTTTTTCCGAGTGACTAATTTGAGTTCTTAAAAGTTTTCAAATTTTAATTTTTACAACGTATTTCTCCTTTTAGGTGTGAAAGGCTGGCCAGTAGTTGGTAAAGGTCTTAAAGCTGGTGATGGTGGTGTACATGAAAAAGAAGAAGATACATATTTGCCTGAAACACCATATCGTGTTGAACCGACAGGTAAAGAAGGAGTTAAACCTTTATATCCTGCAGGTACTTTTAAGTACCATTAAAGAAATTTCAATGTAAAATTTATTTAATTCGTCTACATATAAATGTAGATTGTACTTTTCATGCAAAATAATTTGCTCAATCCTATTTAGAAAGTACAGTGAAACAGTTGGAGCTAAATATTTTTAATGTGTTTTTTTTTCTCAACCATTTACCTAGGTGTAGCTTTTATTCTATTAAAAAAAAATTACAGTGAAATATTTTTAACACGAAACTAAAGGGACCGAGAAAATTTTTCGTTTTAACCCCTTAACGCTCGAATTAAATTACGGTTGAATAATTCAAATTGCTTATTGGCACCACTTTTATGAAAAAGAAATATTCATCTTATTTAATGACAGGTAAAACGGTACTAAAATATAGCCAATTTCACTATTTTATAAAACTTGTGGGAATCAAACAATTTGAGTAAAAGACACAGCCCGAGAATATCTCGGGAGCGAGAATTAAGGGGTTGAAAGAATTTCGCGTTAAAAGATTCGTAAAAAAAGAACAAAACTCACAAATATTTTCGACGTCGTCAAATTTTATGTCGATTTCCTGTTAAACTACTAGTAAGTTGCATCCATTAGGATAAAAAACAAGTAAAAGAAAAACTTTTTTTTTGGTGGTGTGTGCGAGGGGGGGGGGGAGGAAATCATATATCCTTTTTTAGGTGCGTTCGTAATTATATAAATACGTAGCACCTGTTAACTCATATTAAATAATCACAAATACACAAAATAACAAAACTGCAGTGCACTGTTTTTTATTTAAATAATATCACAAGAGCCGCTCATGGCTACTTCTCTCACAACAAAACATTCTATAAACTCGCATAAACAAACGCAGACGATCAAAGTTATTGCCAAAAATGCAAAGCATAAAAACGACCGAACATACCGGCCCCCGTTGAATGATTTTCATTCAACCACAATTATAATACATTATTACACTTTGAATTTTAAACAAATAATACAGCATGTACTAGTAAACAATAAATTGACAAATTACAAAGATAATAATCATTTTTGCATGGGTAACAGACAAATTTTTGAAATTGATCTCTTGAAAACACCTCTTTGTGTTTTTATGTTTACCACTCTAATGATTCCATCATTACCTGGAAATAACTCTACAATTCTACCTAGAGGCCAATTGCAAATAGCAACATTGTCCTCCTTTATAATTACTAAATCGTTTATTTTAACATTTTCTTTCTCAAACATCCACTTTACTCTTTGTTGTAAGGAGCTCAAATAATCTTTGGACCATTTTTTCCAAAAACACTGAATCATTTTTGTTGTTCTTTCCCATATTTTTAGTTTAGAATCAGGAACATTAGTTATTTCAGGTTCAACAATAGAATTGATTGGCCTACCAATAAGAAAGTGGCCAGGAGTCAAAGCGTTCAAATCATCTGGATCAGATGAGAAAGGCACAAGAGGACGTGAATTTAGGGTTCCTTCAATTAGTGTTATTACAGTCAAAAAGCCCTCGTAGGTTAATTTTGAATTTCCCATCACACGCTTCAGATGATATTTGAAGGATTTGACTCCTGCTTCCCAAAGGCCTCCAAAGTTTGGAGCCCTTGGTGGAATAAATTTCCAGTTAACACCCTCACTGCTCAAGTAACCAGACAAATTATCGTCAGGAATTCTAACTAAATTATGTAACCGTTTGAGTTCATTATTGCTGCCTACAAAATTTTGAGCATTATCAGAAAAAAGACAAGCAATTTTCCCTCTCCTAGCAAAAAACCTCTTTAAAGCTTCTATGAAAGCTTGCGAAGTTAATTCAGTAACAACCTCTAAATGGATTGCACGTGTTACAAAACAAATAAATATGGCTACATATACTTTATGATAAATTCCTTTACGTTGGTACTTATACTTTATGAGAAAAGACCCAGTGAAATCAACACCTGAACAATTAAATGGATAGCTCTCAGTTACTCTCTCGTTTGGTAAATTTCCCATGAACTGTTGACATGAGATGGGCTTCGCTTTAAAGCAAATAATACAATTATGAACTGTTTTTCTACATATTGCACGACCATTTAAAGGCGAAAACTTCTGCCTTAACTGAAAAAGTAAAGCTTGTGGACCTAAATGTAAATACCGTTTATGAAAGTATTCTACTATCCTTTGAGTAAGTTTACTTTTATTATGTAGTAAAATTGGAAATTTTTTGGTTGGCATTTAAGTTACTGTTCGCTAATCTACCTCCTACTCTTAGAAGACCTTCTTTATCAAGAAATGGATGTAAGTTTTTTAACTGACTATCATGATTAATATTACCTGATTTTTGCAAGGATTTTATTTCCTTGTCAAAAAACTCACGTTGAACACTTTTTAACAAAAAACTTTCTGCTTTGTTGAGCTCTTCGAGGTCCAGAGGACCCTCCTTTTTTTCTTTTTTACAATTACTAAGGAATCTGAAAATAAATCCTAAAATACGAATTATTTTACAATAGTTATTACTTAAATCAATTATATCATGCACAAAAGAATTAATAGAAACTGTAAAAACAGATATGCTTTTAAAGTCACTTATATTAATATTTTTCAGTTCATTTGAAAAGTCATTGGAATTAACTGCTACAGGAATATTTGTATTGGGATAGTCTTTTTCCTTTAGGAACAATGGACCACTCCACCATAACTCATTTGATAATAGTTTATCAGGATTAGCTCCTCTTGTTAGAAGGTCAGCAGGGTTATGCTGAGATGGAACATGTCGCCACTGCATCCCTTGAGTTAGTTCTTGTATTGTAGAAATCCTATTCGCAACAAAAGTTTTTAGAACGTATGGTTCTTTTTTAATCCAGGATAATACTATCATGGAATCGGACCACAAGAAGATTTTGTTTACACTAATTTTGAGCGAAGAAATCACTCGTTTCATAAGCTTTGTCAATAAAACTGCTGCACAAAGCTCAAGTTTTGGAACAGTTAATTGCTTTAAGGGAGAAACTCTAGATTTACTTGTCACTAATTTTACAGACACTTGACCTGATTCTGTCACTGATTTGCAGTAAATTACCGCACCATAGGCTGCTTCAGACGCGTCGCTGAAACCATGTAACTCGATCATAATTGCATCTTTCAATAAAATACACCTACTAATCTCAAATTTATTAATTAATTGTAGGGTATCAGAAAACTCTCTCCATTCCTTAGCCTCTTTCTCGGTTAGCAAATCATCCCAATTTAATTGTAATAACCATAACTTCTGCATAAATATTTTTGCTTTAATTATAACAGGAGATACTAAACCTAAGGGATCGAATATACTTGATATAGTTGATAACACTTGTCTCTTAGTGACATTTACATTATTATGGATTTTAACACTGAAACTTAAACAATCTTTCTTCGATTTCCACAAAACACCTAACGCTTTAGATTCTTCTGAATCACCAAAGGGGTATATTTCGTCAATTGTTTGACAAAGTTGTGGAGCATTACTGCACCATTTATGTAATAACATTCCTGCACTGTTTAAAATTTCTATTAATTGATTTTGGAGTTCCAATGCAGAACTTAAAGAATCAGCTCCAGATAGAATATCATCCATATACATGTCTTCTCTCAGTACGGGTGCTGCTAAAGGAAACTTGCTTCCTTCATCCTTAGACAATTGAAGTAGTGTTCTCATGGCCAAAAAAGGTGCGCTAACAGTACCATAAGTAACTGTCGTTAATTCAAAATTTTTAATTGGCTCGTTAAGACCTTCCTTCCATAAGACTTTTTGCAGCTTCCTCTGATCTGGATGAATAGAGATTGCTCTATACATTTTTTGAATATCTGCAGTGAAAGCGACGATATATTTTCTAAATCTCAACATAATTGAGAATAAATCATCTTGTATTACACCTCCGTTATATTGAATAGAATTAAGTGAGTTTCCCTTAGTTGTGAAGGAAGACGCGTTAAATACAACTCTCAAAGGCGTTGATATACTTTTTTCTATTCCTCTATACACTCCAAGATGGGGAATGTAATAGGATCCATTTTCTTCCTCGCTTTCGTTAACTTCAACCATGTGGCCTAACTGTTGATATTCTTTTAAGAAATCTGAATATAATGATAAGTACTCAGGATCTTTTGCTAGACGATTCCATAAAGAATTTAATTTTTTCGTAGCGATTTGTTTTGAGTTTCCTAAAATAGCTGGATCCTCTTTTAAGGGCATTTTAACAACATATTTACCACTTTTGTCTCGTGTATAATTTTCTACGAAATGTTTCTCACAAATTAAAGTCTCTTTACTTTTTGGTTTTCAACCTCGATATTTTCTATCTCCCAGAATTTCCTAAGTGTCTTGTCTAGGTTGGTTTCTTTCTTAATAAACCCACAATGAACTTTGTTTTCATTCTCTGTCGAAAAACTTCCCGATACAACAAAACCGAAAACTGTGTCTTGCAAAATAAGATCAGAATTATTAACACGAATTTGTCCCGGTCTCAAAAGCTCATAAAAAATTCCTGCTCCTAAGAGCATGTCTACATGTTCTGGGATATTGAAACTAGCATCTGCTAATTTTACATTAGGTAAATCTTGTATTGAGATTTCAATTGGACGTGAAGGCGTTAAATCTGCAGTTATTTTCGGAACTACCAAGAAATCTAAATTTTTCACAAAACTTTCATCTCTATTGCATATTGATGCATTAACTTTATGATTTATTACTAAGATAGCATCATTTAGACCTGACACTAAGATGTTTGTTCTCTCTTTTTTTAAATGCATTAGCTCTATTAAATGGCGGGATAAAAAATTAGACTCACTGCCTACATCTAATAAACACTTTACTCTATGTTTACATCCCGATTCATCAATTAGAAAACATATAACAGTTGAAAGTAAAACTCTGCTCTTTTTATTCGAATAGTTACTAATAAAGGTTTTCTGAACGAACTCTTCTGCATTAGCGTTCAAGACTGATGTGCCACGATTTGTTGGCCTAGAATCTGAACATTCTTCCACATTCACTTTTCCTTGTTTATTTTGTTCCGATGAAACATATTCTTTCACGTATGTGTTGTTATTTGTTTTTGGGAAATGTATAGTTTTATGATGACGTTTTTTACAAAAGCACGTGTACTTTGATGGACAATTTGCAACTGAATGTGAATTTAAACAATTAAAGCATAACTTGTTACTTTTTATAAGTTCCACCCTTTCATTGACAGATAATTTTAAATAATGCGGGCATTTTGAAAGAGTGTGATTTTCGTGGCAAAAAATACAACTTAATGTTTTAACATCTGATAAGAATACTTTAGATACACTTTTGGAGTTAGTATATTTACGATTAACACTAGAATTCTCAGTAAGAGATTTTCCGCGTGATGTGAAATATATATCAATCTCTCGTCCCAACTCTTCTGGTAAAAACCATTTATCACCTTGTCTCACACTAATGTGGGAAGCTGTTTCTCTATCTAATGTTTGATATAATTTATCCGATACTATAAGTTGTTTTAGACTCTCGAAATTGGAGACATTTCTTAAATTTAAATAATATTCCCAGTTTGTCATTAGACGTGAAGCAAACTGTACATGCGTCTCATTTGGTTGTTTAACAGCTTTTCTAAATTGCTCTAAGCAAAAATAAGGTGTAGGTTGAAATTCTTTTAACACTAATTCTTTTATTTTTGCATAATTCTCGATATCACTATCATGTAAGTAAGTTAATATGTTAGATGCTTTATCCCCTAATAAATTTAACAGAATTTCTGCTTTATATTGTTCTGGAACATTTTTAGTCTTAAAAGCTCGTTCTAAAGAAGAAAAGTAAAACCCCCATCCTTCAGGACGTATAGGTATTTTTACAGTCAAAGTTCGAATACTTTTTATCAATTGATCTAATGATTCTAATTTTATTTCACTTTCACTAATATTAGATTTAGCTTCAGATTTAATTTTAGCTAGTTCTAATTCAAGTTTAATTTTTTCCAGATCATATTGCTTTTGCTCTTCATGTTTACGATTTTCAATTATATCGTTTGCTATATCTTTCACAAGATCTGGTTTATTTTTATACATTTCACTGTCTTCAATAATAACGCTTAAATCAGCAATTGTCATTTTTTCATTAACATTTAGATTTATTTCAGTGGCTATAAGCCTTAAATCTTCTTTTTTTGCACCTTTAAACATTCTTTAATATATGTATAAAACAGTAAAGATAAGAAAAAACACATTCACTTACTTTTCGAATAAGCTTTTGATGAATTTCGTAGCACGGAATTCTTAGCACTTATCATTCATGTCGGAGTTTCACTCAACTTAAAATTTGATTTTAGAAGCTCGTTGGATTTAATCCTAGGCTGTTTCTTCGTTGCTCGGCGGACCATTATGTTAACTCATATTAAATACTCACAAATACACAAAATAACAAAACTGCAGTGCACTGTTTTTTATTTAAATAATATCACAAGAGCCGCTCATGGCTACTTCTCTCACAACAAAACATTCTATAAACTCGCATAAACAAACGCAGACGATCAAAGTTATTGCCAAAAATGCAAAGCATAAAAACGACCGAACAGCACCTATAGTCGTCGTTCAGTCCGTCCGTCTGTCCGTCTGTCCGCATGTAACAGAGCAAAAACTACCCAACCGAATAGTCTGAAATTTCAAATATGTGATTGTTGCAAAATTTTGTCGAGCCATTTCAAATTTTATGAAAATCGGATGTATAGCTTAATTACAGGGACAGTCAAAAGTTTTTCTTTACATTACGGCCAATGGGAAAAATTATTGCAAGTGGATTTTAATGATATTAGAGCCTTCCGAATGATCTGAAATTTTAAAGATACAATTGTTGCAAAATTTTGTCGAGCCATTTCAAATTTTAGGAAAATCGGACGTATAGTTTAATGACAGGGACAGTCAAAAGTTTTTCTTTACATTACGGCCAATGGAAAAAATTATTGCAAGTAGATTTTAATGGTATTAGAGCCTTCCGAATGATCTGAAAATTTAAAGATATAATTGTTGCAAAATTTTGTCGAGCCATTTCAAATTTTAGGAAAATCGGATGTATAGTTTAATTACAGGGACAGCCAAAAGTTTTTCTTTACATTACGGACAATGGGAAAAATTATTGCAAGTGCATTTTAATGATATTACAGCCTTCCGAATGGTCTGAAATTTTAAAGATATAATTGTTGCAAAATTTTGTTGAGCTATTTCAAATTTTAGGAAAATCGGATGTATAGTTTAATTACAGGGACATTCAAAAGTGTTCCGAAAAAATTATTGGAAGTGCATTTTAATGATGTATCAGACTATGCACTAGGGTGGTCACAAGCAACATGGGGATAAAATTTTTTTACGTTTTCTTCGGGGGGACCCTCCTAAAAGTTGCTAATTAGTTAGAAAATGAGATTGGCAAAGTTTCAGCTCAAATAAATAACATTAACCCGTGCCTCATCGAGGTTGAATTCTTGAAAATTTGCAATTTTTGGTAAAAAATTGTCGTTTTTCTTTCTTTACGTGAAAAATATTTGTCTTAGAAACCTTATTCTTGTTTTATTTCATAGAAACTATTGTTGCCTTGAACTTTTACTCTCATGAAAACTTATATTTAATGAACATTTAGCATTTTCAGGACAGCTAGTGAACCATGACCTCAAATTCTGCATTTTTGAAACGTAGGTAAAAAATGACAAATTAAAAATTTTATTACTTTTGATAATTTTTTTGTATTATTTTTATTAATAGGCAAAAATAGGTGAACAATTTTTGTAACTTTAAAAATATTTCACGAATTATAATTAATTATTAGTTATCTAGTTCTGTGTCTAATAAGAAATAGCTTCTCGATTTGTATCGCAGTTGAACCTCTGAATTTCTCTTTTTATTACAAGGCTGTTTTTGTTATCTGTTAGGGTTATCTATTTTTAGAATTGACGAAACATTCCGTAAAATCCCTTCCCCCTCTTGATATGATGGCAGACATTTAAGATTTTTTAAATTGGCCACATGTCTCAGCAAATCATCGACAGTAAGCAGCCAAGTAATTGTCAAGTTTTATGTATTTTATTTTATAATATTCGCAAAATGAACTGAACGCCAAAGAAGCTGCTAGACTTAGAATACATCCACTAGCTAACCACAGACATTGACTCTGCAAATAACTGTTTCGTAAACAAAAAACTGAGCTCATCAAAAACAGATTTTAAAATTCCCGTTTAGAGAGAACTGTTGTTCACTGGGGTGGAAAACTGCTTCACCATTTTTTGAATAAAGAAAATGTAGAGTGTGTAAAAGTTTTAATTAGTTGTGGGGATGAAGAACAGTTACTACGAGTTCCTCAACTTGAAAATAGTATCGGAATAATTTAGGCGAAAGCTGTATTTTCAGCAGTTGAAGAGTGGAAGGAAGTTGGTAAAATCCAGGCAATATTTTTTGATACAATTGCAGTAAACACAGGTCGCCTCAGAGGAACCTGCATTTTTCTATAGCAATTATAGCAAGGAAAAGTCTTCTGTATTTACCATGCCGCCACCAATTTTCCTAAAAGTTCTTCTTGATTGTAAAATCGGCATAATCACTGCCCCTCAGTCAGATATTTAAAAAAAAACAATTCTGATTGGGTGGTCTAAATTAAACCAGAGTAAGTATACAAATGCTATTGAAGATGAAATACTAGGTATAAATAGTTAATTCAGAAGAAATTTCAAATTTTCTTACAGGAACTTTTAAAAATTAACAGCTCAGGGATGATTGTAAAGAGCTTATCCAACTTTGTTTAATTTTTATAGAACTCCTTCCGGCAAAAGACTTTTTTTTCAGACACCTGGTGCTTTTAATCATGTCAGATGGATGGCGGCACAGGCACTTCATTCTCTCAAAATATATTGTTTCAGGGATCATCTTTCAATAACAAATTTAGAAAAAGAAGGTATCAGAGATCTTTTCTTATTTTCAATCAATATTTATGTAAAAGCGTGCTTCAATACTCACTGCCACTTTAGCCCCCAATTCAAGACCTGCAAATAATAAAATCACTTGTTCACTACAGAAAATTTGATAAATAGGTTACAGACAAAGCACTTGCTAAAATGACAAACCGCCTTTGGTATCTTAACTCGGATCAAGTTGCATTTTCATTTTTAGATAATACTTTGGTAAAAAAAAGTCAACATAAGCCACTTTATCTAATTCATTGCCACTTAAATTCTTTCCGGCGCAGTGTCCCACGCCGGGACCACCTAATTTTAATTCCAAACTTACAAACGGCATGAAGAATATTTCAATAAAATTTTGCTTTTACAATGAAAGGTTAAAGTAATGTGTTTTTGATTTCTAAAAAAGTTTGTAAATTCTGGGGTAGACAATCATTTCCTCCTTTTACGAACAGAATTTTTCTGTGCCGGAAAGGATTAACGTGACAGTTGTAAGGGAAAATAATTTTTTTTTTTTTTATGCCTCCTTTCTTGTAACACAACTTTAATAATAAAATGCAGTTGAGCATTATTTGCTCTCATTTCTATACTTCCTTTGCCCTCCCTTTTTTTTTAAATTCTTTCAGTTTAAAATTCAATTTTTTTCCTTTTCTTTGGATTTTTTTTTAATCAAACACTTTATTGGACTTCACAAAACGAAAAACAGAAAAATAAAAGGTGGAAAGCAGATGAAATGGAATGCTACAAATTTTTTTTCGCTTTTTCATAAAAAGTCAATTTTTAGGATTCAGGTGAAGTCTGGTCCGGAAAAATACGCATATTTTTAAATCTATACATTTTTAGAAAAAAATGGTGTGTGGTTCTTCAAAGCAAAACTTTTTTTTTATAAAATGAGACCTGCATTATGTTTCTAGGTTCAATTGTATTCATTTCATGAAGGAAAAACAGCATTTTTTTTGCGAAAAATCACATTTTTTTCAAATTTAAACCTCAATGAGGCACTCGTTAATATTATTCAAATGAGCTGAAACTTAGCCAATCTCATTTTCTAGTCAATTGGCAACTTTTTGGGGGGTCCCCCCGAAAAAATTCGAAAATTGATTTCTTGTGACCACCGTACTATGCACGTTATGAAGTGCAAAAAATTATACATTCAGTACAATATGGGGTGCAAAAAATAATTTTAAAACTAGTTATAGTACGAACGCACCTCATTTGCCACGTTTGACGAGCAATTTCCAACTTGTTTTTTTAAGTGTATTTTTCAGCATTCTGAGATCTAGCTTGTTTGAACCAAATAAGCAAAGCTGTCTCTAAATCTTCCTGCTTAGCACTTCTCATGCGTTTCATACTGCACTCAAACACTAACGTAATGGGATCCCTGTTTTTTATTATTCTTCATAAAGTAGAATTGGCAATGCCAAACTCTTTGCAGATTTCTGTTTTCGTCCTTCTTTTTCATAAACTGCATTAAGCAGCTTCATCTTCTTTTGAAGAAAAGTAGCAGTTTGTTTTCGGACCGATTTCTCAGTCATTGTGCTCATAAAACATAAGCTAATTTACAAAAAACACGAAATTCACTTATTTTCACCCAAAATTCAGTATTTTTAACAGAAAATTCAACAATTTCAACTCAAACTAACTAGATCGAAAGCTAATTTTTTTTTCGTGCTAAACGATTTTTGTTTCGTGTTAAAAGAAACAAAAATACATTAAATTGCATAGTATACTGTCCGGACCGCTATTTCATTTCGTGGTAACCGATTTTTCATGATAAGCGTTTTCGTGTTAAACGTATTTCACTGTATATGAAAAATTGGCGATTACAAAACAATTCTCTGTTACAGATAGGTTCACAATACATTTATTTACACTGTTCTTATAAGAATTATTTGATTTCCATAACAGTATTTTTTGATAACTAATCTAAATATTCTAGTAAATACATTAAACAATTAAAATTATTGCATAAAAACACTAAAAACATATTAAAATTGGGACGTTTCGGATCATCACGATCCCTCCTCAGCCAATTATAAACGTTAAGTCAATACTATCAACAGTTACAAGAAAAACACAACAGAAAGTCATCAATTTCAGGTTACAGTTAAAATAAAATAGAATACTCGGCCGGCACAGATGCAGCTTCGTTAATCGCTAAATTCTTGGTTTTAGTATGCCAGGCTTCTAAAAACACTCTCCCTCCGTAATTGTTGCAGCCGGATCGGATCACAAAAGCTTTATTAAAATCTGGAAAATGGTCGGTTCCAATAGTATGCTGAACGATCTTTGAATTCAAATTTCTACATCTAAATGCCTGTTTATGCTCTTTAAGCCGTATTTCAAGTGTCCTGCTAGATTCACCAATATAAACCGCTTCACACTGCTCACACGGAATTCCGTAAACGATGTCTTTAAACTGCAGGTTGGAATATCTATGTTTAAAATTACATAACAGATTCTTAAGAGGATTTGGGGGAATGAAAGATGTATCAATACCAACTGATTTCAAATAATGCGAAATCTTTTCGGAAATGCAGCTATAATAAGGAATGCTTGCGTAAACGCTTGATTTTGTACGCTGGAAAGGAGGAGGGGTATTTATGTCTGCACGGAGAATTTCTCTGAGAATTCGAAGGCACAATCTTAATGGGTAACCATTTAGCTGTAAATCAATTAAGATTTTTTGTTTTTCTATGTTGAAAAGATCCCCAGTACTGCAATAACGCAAAGCTCTAGCAAACAAGGTTCTGATAACTGCAATTTTATGGGATTTGGGGGATTCTGAATTAAAATTTAAATACTGTTCAGTGAATGTTGGTTTTCTATAGACTGTGGTTACAAGGGTTTGGGAAGTGGAACCAGAACTTCTACGAATCAAAATATCTAAAAAGGGGAGCTGTTGGTCAGTTTCATACTCAATTGTAAATTGTATAGAACCACAAATTGAATTTGCATGCGATAAAATAACTGGGAGGTCGTGAAACTCAACAATGAGGAAAACATCATCCACATACCTACGCCAAAATTTAATTAAACAACCTGTAATATGAAAAATAACCTGTAATATGAAAAATAACCTGTAATATGAATCATATTACAGGTTGTTTAATTAAATTTTGGCGTAGGTACGTGGATGATGTTTTCCTCATTGCTGATTTTCACGACCTCCCAGTTATTTTATCGCATGCAAATTCAATTTGTGGTTCTATACAATTTACAATTGAGTATGAAACTGACCAACAGCTCCCCTTTTTAGATATTTTGATTCGTAGAAGTTCTGGTTCCACTTCCCAAACCCTTGTAACCACAGTCTATAGAAAACCAACATTCACTGGACAGTATTTAAATTTTAATTCAGAATCCCCCAAATCCCATAAAATTGCAGTTATCAGAACCTTGTTTGCTAGAGCTTTGCGTTATTGCAGTACTGGGGATCTTTTCAACATAGAAAAACAAAAAATCTTAATTGATTTACAGCTAAATGGTTACCCATTAAGATTGTGCCTTCGAATTCTCAGAGAAATTCTCCGTGCAGACATAAATACCCCTCCACCTTTCCAGCGTACAAAATCAAGCGTTTACGCAAGCATTCCTTATTATAGCTGCATTTCCGAAAAGATTTCGCATTATTTGAAATCAGTTGGTATTGATACATCTTTCATTCCCCCAAATCCTCTTAAGAATCTGTTATGTAATTTTAAACATAGATATTCCAACCTGCAGTTTAAAGACATCGTTTACGGAATTCCGTGTGAGCAGTGTGAAGCGGTTTATATTGGTGAATCTAGCAGGACACTTGAAATACGGCTTAAAGAGCATAAACAGGCATTTAGATGTAGAAATTTGAATTCAAAGATCGTTCAGCATACTATTGGAACCGACCATTTTTCAGATTTTAATAAAGCTTTTGTGATCCGATCCGGCTGCAACAATTACGCAGGGAGAGTGTTTTTAGAGGCCTGGCATACTAAAACCAAGGATTTAGCGATTAACGAAGCTGCATCTGTGCCGGCCGAGTATTCTATTTTATTATAACTGTAACCTGAAATTGATGACTTTCTGTTGTGTTTTTCTTGTAACTGTTGATAGTATTGACTCAACGTTTATAATTGGCTGAGGAGGGATCGTGATGATCCGAAACGTCCCAATTTTAATATGTTTTTAGTGTTTTTATGTATTAATTTTAATTGTTTAATGTATTGTCTGTGATTTTAATGTAAATATTTTAAAGATGGAATTCAGACGTAATATTTTTCTTTATATAATTCTAGTAAATAGTTTGCAAAAACAGCTCTAACTACCGATTTATTAAATCAGTTTTGATTAGAGATCAACCGAAAATTCAGTTTCGTTTTCGTTTTTGTTTTCGACCCAAAATCTGAGTTTCGCCGAAAATTCGGCTGAAAATTCGGCCGGACCGAAACTATCAGTATTCTAAAAATCTCGTTTCTTCATTCGGAAATTTTTAACATTACTCATTGATTTCAGCTTTATCGGATCAAATGAGACTATTTATTACTACGAGCTTCGTTGTTTACAATTATCAGTCATGAATGACTCAAAACGTGAATGCAAATTATAAAGCAATCAATTCATATATAACTAAACTTTTTCACGTGCTCATTAAAAGCTGCAGACATAACAGTAATAGAAAATTTTCAGTTTGAAACCGCAGAAGTGTTTCAAATACTCTTTGAGAAAGTTCTAGTATAACAGATGATCATTTACAGAAATCATTATAAAAGATAAATTGAGGTGTGCTTACATAAAACTAAAATATTTTTTAATTAAATTAAATTCGTATAATTAGAAAATTTTTCTGTGTCGTTGATGTATTACGTTTTATTTTATATGAAAATAAAAGGTTTTCGTTCTAAGATACAAGGAACCAATTTGGGCCACACGTATAATTAATTAATAGTTATATATATTTAATATTCATTTTCGTTTTCGGCCGAAAATAGGAAGATCTATGAAATTCGGTTTCGGTCTTAAAAACCAGTTTCGGTCGATCCTTAGATTTAATTTTAAAAATATCTAAAAATCTATTATTATACACGTTGTTCTGGATATCTTAGACATTAACGTAAATAATTATTCAGGGGAAGCAATTTTTTTATTCAAAATTCAGGATATAAAGGGTTAAATAAACATCTTTTATACTTTTTGTGGGGTTATATTTTGAATCAGGTGTAAGAAGCACTGGAACACTAAATACTGAATATGTTTGATAGGTAGAGTAAAACATTGGAAAGTTATAATTCAAATTTAAAAAAAAATCGCGTAACTAAAATTACTGAAAACAGAGCAGATTAATTATCTATAAATTATAAAATGTATCAACGCTATCAAATTTAATGGGAACTGTGAAAACCTCACCAAGAATTTTTTTTGAGATAAAAATGCAGACCACAGGATAATTTTGCATCACAATAAAGAATATTAACAAGCAACAACAAAACTCTTCTACATATAAAGGCGGAAATTCATTGAATTTTTAGAGTTATGTTAAAACACATGTGACAAAAACTTTATCAATTTGAAAAGCTGAAATAAAATGAAGTCACTTGTCATTATTAATTTTTTTTTTTACATTTCTTCCACGTGTTCACTTTTTAGACAAATAAGTTTCCATTGGATTAGCATCAATTTTCAGAATTTTACAAGAAAATGCTTATTTGAGTTAGATTTTTGCTAAAATGTCAGTTACTGGTTATGAGTCACAATAAACGGGGGGTTTCATCCTCTAGTTAAACATTGAAAAATTATCATTCAAATAATTCCAATCTATTTATATAAAATCCAAGTCTCTGTGTGTCCCTCACAATTCCGGTAGGACCGACTCATTGAAATGAGTAATTGTTGAAAATTACTAATGCAGGGTTACCAAAGTAGCGACAAATGTTGACCGACTTGGTGAATTATCGCCAAATTTGGCGACAAAAATTAGTTGTCATATAGGAAGCCAACTTGGCGATAGCTAACTAATTTGGCGAAATTCCCATTTAAAACCATTAATATTTCATAATCGAGGTCACTGCAGTTTAATTTAAACTCCGCACTTTTAAGGGTTTTTTTCAAAATCTATGGGTAAGAATTTAAAGTGCAATATACGAAAATGTACGTCTTTACATCTTCATCCCGATGGTACTAATAACATAATAGCCAATACACGGCGCTGTACTGTCTGAGCTCCTAATTGCCAGATTTTAATGTGCTTTAGGTACTTTTGCAGTATAGGGGCCTTGGCGAGATAGAAAAAATGAAATTTGGCAACATTATTTTCTAGCAACCTATTCACTGTTTCATATAAACAAGTACTTTTTAAATATTTATACAATTTATTTAATATAAAGAAGCTATTTAACTATTTTTGCATACAAACGGAAGTAAATTGCATATAAAACAAGCTGGAAATTGCTCGTCAAACGTGGCAAATGAGGTGCGTTCGTACTATAACTAGTTTTATAAATACTTTTTGCACCGGATATTGTACTGAATGTACCTTTTAGTGCACTTCGTAAGTGCCTATCAATTTCATTCTGTTCAAAGGGCTGTAACATCATTAAAATGCACTTGAAATAATTTTTTCCCATTGGCCGTAATGTAACAGAAAACTTTTGACTGTTCCTATAATTAAACTATACATCCGATTTTTATAAAATTGGAAATGAGTCGACAAAATTTTGCAACAATTATATATTTAAAATTTCAGATCATTCGGAAGGCTGTAACATCCTTAAAATGCACATGCAATAATTTTTTCCTATTGGCCGTAATGTAACGGAAAACTTTAGACTGTCCCTGTAATTGAACTATACATCTGATTTTTATAAAATTTAAAATGGCTCGACAAAATTTTGCAACAATTATATATTTAAAATTTCAGACCATTCGGTTGGATAGTTTTTGCTCTGTTATATGCGGACAGACGGACTGAACGACGACTATAGGTGCTTCGTATTTATATAATTACGAACGCACCTAAAAAACAACAATAATATAGTTATAAGTAAAATTTTTATAGATTATATAAACTTAAAAGTTCATTAATTTTGTTTTCATAGCTGTTTATATCATTTGGCAAAAACAAAAAATAATCACTTCTGAAGCCCAAATTATGACAAACTTTAAAAAAGTACGCCAAGGCCCCTATACTGGAAAAGTACCGTGCATTATATAGTCGCATACAAAAGTTAAATTATCGATATTTTTCCACTTTAGAGGCCTTGGCGAAGAAGGAAAATTGGCAATATATTTTCTGGCAACCTATTCGCTGTTTTATTTCATATACACACGCATTTTTTTTTCAATATTTATGCAATTTATTTAGCATAAAGAAGCCATATATCTAATTTTATAGTATAGACATGACCTGTAATCTGCAAAACGTCTCAAATCTATACAACACATGGAACCAAGCTATGCGGATAAGTGGTATTCAGTTATACAGTTATATGTTCAGTTATATGTATTACAGTTTTCTTTATAAATGAGTTTCCTTTTTGAAATCTATTATTTTCATCTATCACAGCGGAAAAAGTGAGAAAAACTCATATTCTTACACGTGTGTTGTATATATATTTATACTAGCTGTTACCCGTGACGTCGTTCGCGTAACATAAAAAGAAGAAATTAATTAATTAAGCAAAGCATTTGCCTTCCGATAATTAAAAACATATATAATAAACCAATTCTTTATCACATTTTATAGGAGAAAATCTCTCCATATATATATTACGCTATCGCACGTGGCACAGAAAGCACAATTATTTGTTAATTGTTTAATGGCAACGCCCAAATGAAACACATCTCATTGGTTATTGAACAACATTTTATGCATCCCCATACCTATAAGGCGGTTACCATAGGGCACCCTGTTCTGTCGCCAAATACCGCCAAGTTTGTCGCCAAAAGTGACGCCAACTTGGCGATATCTCTAATATTTCGCCAAATTCCCATAGATTTCCATTGTAAACCAATAGGGTTTACTTACTTAAAGAAAATCAACAAATTGAGATATTTTAATGCAACAAAAACTGATATTAGCTTAAGGGATTATATTAATTATATTTAACCCTCTCTCTGCCTATATATATATATTTTTATCAAAATAGGTTCAAAAAATTGCACTTTTTTTATTACATGTTTCAAATCTATATATACCTTAAAAGCTTAGAGTTTAAATATGTAAACATTTTTTGTAAAAGAGTTCAGGATCTTAGATGGGATAGGATATTAGAAATTAGGCGAAATCAGGGCTGTCACTGGAGACTATTTTTATAGTCTCGCACCACTATTGTAATAAAATCAATTTTGTAGTACAGTTATCTTGTTGTTAAAGTCCATATGGAATTTTTGTACTTAATTAGTGATCCCAGTTGAATTAAAAAATAATCGCCAGTGGAAAAAATGAATCCCCGAGGAAATTTCGGATTGTGCAAATTTTGCTACTTTTACGTTGCCCGAGGAAATCTCGGGTTGCGCAGCGAGAGGGCTAAGGGAGTCCAAGTAAATTAAATTATGAATAAAAGTAACATGATGCAATGCTTAGCATGAACATAAATTTTAAGAGAGACCAAACTGGTCGCCAAGGGCGGCTACTATGAGTAATTTAAGGTATTTCTTTATTATAGGATCATTGACATAACTCAGGTTTATACGCTGAACCAGGATGTCTGCTTACATCATGAATTAATAAGAAAATGGTACAGATGTCATATACGCACCGGGGTACCTAATTGTTGCCAAAATAGATTTTTTTTTCTTGACATGGTAACCCGGCTATTGTTTTTTATTTATTAATAAATTGTTTATTTACTTTAATTTTCTTTTAAAATTACATAAAATAATGAAACTTTTTTTTAATTTATTGCTATTTCCTTTTTTAAGTAATAGAACATAATTTAAAAATATACACGTAATAGGTATTCGAAAACGATCTTTTCCCCAAATTGGCGTCAAAAACAGATCGCGCCAAACCAGGTGCGTATATGGCATCTGTGGGTAGAAAATTATCGGATGATACTTTTTTATATTTTTTACAATCATACTTGGCATCAAAGGTGGGCGAAGAAATGATCGTCTAGAATATTATTAAGTCTTTACTACACAAAAAACAAACCTGTTTACAACAATGTATTTATTTTTGCAACAAATGTCTTTCTCTAAAAAAAGCAAATTGACTACGAACCCGATTACAGAACATAACCTTTCTATATAGTTAATTTTTTTACTTTTTAAGAATGAAAATACATATTTCCTGCTAATCATTACGTCATTTTCGGCACTGATAATTTTACTGTGCATATTATTGACATTTGCTATCCATTTGCTCTTCAAAAGTTTTTATTTTTATTTTTAAATGTTAAATTAAAATTTAAATCTTTATGTTAACCGTGCGCAGACGATAAACCGTAAGCATTGATAACAATTTTCCTTAAATAATAAGAATTAATACAATAATACAATCTCATTTTATTTCAACATCAAAGCATATCCGTTTTATATTCCATATATGACGTCACATTTGCCTTCATTCCGCACATACTCAAAATTCATGCACCTTGTATTATTAAAAATACTTGAAAATTTCCGTTTTAATCTTTCAACAAGAAATTAAATTATTATTCTTTTGGCAACGAAAAAAGGAAGATGGTGAAATTTTATCGGAAAAATGTCAATTCATTGCGTATGAAAAATAATGAAATTTTGGATTATTAAGCAAAATATTTGAATAAAATAAATTAAACATAGCCTATGTTCATTTCCAGGTTGTAATCCATCTATATCCCCAAATGCAAAAGCATTAATTCATCCGTTTAGACGCAGGCTTCATTCAAACTTTCGGACACACAATGACATTTATAATATTATAAGGATCTCATATTCCGTCATTTTTGACGGGCTATCTTTCTAGTATATGATAATTTCAGTTTAACTGAGTTCCAGTATTGTGATTTATTGTATATTAGGTTAATATCAGAAGATAGTACAGATACTCGGTATTTTTAAAATTAAATAATTCATTAACTATAAAATATATAAAGCGATACAAGTAATGCTTATCGAGTAGCTCATAAAGTTTGTGTGGAATAAAATAAAATACATTTTAAATTTTCATCAGTGGACGGCGCTGTGCTGCCCGAAATTTAAACAAGTTGGAAATTGCACGTCAAACATGGCAAATGAGGTGCGTTCGTACTATAACCAGTTTTGTAAATATTTTTTGCACCACATATTGTACTGAATGTATATTTTACTGCACTTCATAAGTGCATATCAATTTTATTCTGTTCGAACAGGTTGTAACATTATTAAAATGCACTTGAAATATTTTTTTCCCATTGTCTGTAATACAACGGAAAACTTTTGACTGTCCCTGTCATTAAACTATACATTCGATTTTCATAAAATTTGAAATGACTCGACAAAATTTTGCAATAATTATATATTTAAAATTTCAGATCATTCGATTGGGTAGTTTTTGCTCTGTTATATGCGGACAGACAGACGGACCGAACGACGGCTGTAGGTGCTTCGTATTTATATAATTACGAAAGCACCTAAAAATGCTCAAACTAAAATACAAAGCTGCATCACAGTCCTCTCATTTCTTACTATTTACTCAGTTTTCATTACATAGTTTTTATAGCATACATGCGGGAGGAGGGTGTGTTTGCCCGAATATACCATTTGTTGTAACACATATTTATACACAGTTTTGAAAAGTGAGAGACTGAAACCTTTTCTATGCAACTCGGTTTCGAGTCAACCTCAGTGGTTAAATCATGGAATAATCATTTCCAAAACAAAAGAAATAAGTTATATGTAGAAAAGGCGACGTTAGGTATCTGACTACGTTAAAAATGCAATTTTCGACTAAAATTGTCAAATTAATTTTATTATATTTTATTAAAGACCAACTTTTTACCTTTCCAAATTTGTATTTGTTTTTATTGTACGATAAATAGATCCGGAGTTATAGCGGTTTTAAAACTACTCAACAGCTGTCACTCAAACCAGAAGTGCTGTTTAAAGGGCTTTCAAATTTAAAATTTTTAAATTGCTTTTAAAGGGTCGTATGTTTAGAGAAATTTCGCGATTTTGGATGCATTTGTTTAATAATAAGAAATGTAAATAATATGCTCCATGAAATTCAGTTATAAATTCTTGTAGTAAAACATAAATCTAAACTATAAATGCATTTTTTGGAAAATGTAATTTTCGGTGAAAATTCCATACGCAAAACATGATTTCTCAAAAAGTTATAGGAACATCACTATGAAATTTAAAATATATGTTATTTACACTATTGTGAAGGCAATGAACTAAAGATTTAAATTTAGAATAAATATTTTTTGTTTTATGGATGTTTTTGTGGAATGACATCGATGAATTTTATGAAAATTAACATGTAAACAGGTGCGATATGCTATAAGTTTCGAAATACTTAAAGAATCTCTTAGATTTTAGTTCATTGCCATCACCAATGTCATAAATATGAAGTGTAAAAAGGAAATTAAGATACATACAGTAGAATTTTCTTTAGAGCGTTTTGCGTTTCGGGCCAAATTTCACTAAATTTTACTATAAATTCCTCCATTTACCAAAATTTTATCAATGAATGAAATATTTTTTACTTTTTTCACATTTTCTAGTCCTAATCTTAGTAAAAATAAGTTTAAAAAATAATTAAATAGCTTTTTTGGAAAAAATTGTTCCGTACGTAGCGGCAGAACTTTATATCTCATTGCATGCTGGTTTTGGTAGCATTCAGCGTACCGTCTTTAGCGCAAAGAATGACGGAAATCTGCTAAAATATGTATAGAAGAGAAGCGGATACGAGTGATAGGTTTATTGACCAATGGGAAAACAGGAAATTACTGTTGACAGCGAATAGGAAAATGGCATACGGAATGGAACAGAAAAAGTGAAAAAATATCGGAAGAAATTAAGAAATATTTTCTTAGTTTCTTCCCCATAATTTACTGTCTTCCTATTGACCAGTAAACATATCACTCCAATCCGCTTCTGTTCTATATATCTGAGCAAATTTCCATCATTCTTTGCATTGAGGACTGCACGCTGAATGCACCGAAACTATTATTCTATCAGATATAAATTTCTGGCGCTAATAACGTTCTTTTTCAATTCCTACTACTAGTTCACACTCTCCCTATATTTATTTATTTATTTATATATCTTGTTCAAATTTTCAATCGTTAATAAAATACTTATTATTCATCCTATCAAGTTGAAATAAATTTTTTTGAACTTGTACTGGATGACAATTGATGTTAAAAAAGACTTTTCAAATATTCATTAATTAAATTTTAATTAATTAATTTTAGTTTTATATGGGAGATAAAATGGCGGCCATTGTTTATTGAACAGCATTATGCATCTTCGCAAGGGGGGTTACCATAGAAGGGACCCTGTTCTGTCACCAAATACCGCCAATTTTATCGCCAACTTGACGATATCTCTAATATTTCGCCAAATTCCCATAGACTTCCATTGTAAATCTACTTGCTTATAGAAAATCAACAAATTGAGATATTTTAATGCAACAAAAAACTAATATTAGCTTAAGGGATTATATTAAATTTTTCTTTCATGACCTAAGTAGGAATTGACTCTAACCCATTAACGCCCAGTGTCCTCATTTGAGGACTCTAGACTTAATGGCAAGAAAGCGCTTTTCCCACCAGAAAATATGAAGATAAATATATTCTTTCTTTCCCTAGACAGATTCCTTGATAAAATAGGAAAAGAATTATTCTTCTTTTAAAAGTGGTGGCGAATCCAAAATTTACTTTTTAACGAAGATAATAATTTGGGCGTTAATGGGTTAAAAACAAAATTTTTATATTATTTGTTTCTACTTATATTATGTTTCGCGAAGTATCATCTTAATAATCAAGCAAAATAAGGGTTTCCTATTAATCTAGGTGTTATGTATTCTCGAAAAATTAGCACTAAATAAATGCCACTGTGATCAAAATATGACAGGAATATAAGAAAACCATTTCTATTGATTAAAAATATGAAAATTTAATTTTTACAAGGTGTTTTCCCTTTTAGAAAAACGTGGCTCTCAACGACGTGGCCAGGGTAGTAATGGAGGTGATGTTGGTGATCGCCTGCCTGAAAAAAAAGGTGGTTCCCCTATATTGCGACATCCTGGTAGACCGACAGGTAAAGAAAAGCTTAAATAGACATCCTTTAGTTTGTTTGTGGTGTTAAATTTTTAATCAGGTGCTACGTAAACGCTGAATATGCTTTATAACACTTTAACACGTTGAATGCCAAGTCTATTTTCTCTGTCTTTCCGTTTGGGCCACGAAATAAGATTCCCGTTACACAATCTATAAGTATCAGTCACCGATAACTGGCGCGGCCTAAACGGAAAGTTCAGTGTCAGTTACCAGTGACTGACGTGACACTCAACGTGTTAACCGCTTGGAGATGAGCGACCGGTATACGTGCCACTTAAGTTTCTCAGAAACCTTCGTTATTCTCACTAGTTATTTTTTATTGTAAAGTTTACCTTATCTAATCAGCGCATTTTCGCGATTCAATTACAGAGAAATTTCTGTTTAGAAAAACCGATGGTAAAAAATTATAAATTACGCAAAATGTTCTCGTTACGAAGGGGTTAAGACGTGAAGTTTTTGGTAGAAATTAAAAGTGTTGGTTGTTAACCCTAATTAATAGGATCATATTTGATTGAAAAAAAATATTTAAAAAAACTTCAGATGTCACGTTACGTCAAGGGAGGATCTACAGAGATCTGTGTGGGTGCAGGCTCGGCTTTAACTCAGAAAAAAGAGGAAATTGCTTTTTCTTTTTGCTTAGGATCATCTACACAATTGTGTAGGTCATGTTTTAAAGGGTTATTTAAGGTGAAACTCCAAGTAACTGGCACCTTAAAGATTATTTTTTATTAAAGTCGTTTTCACAAAGTTTTAGGTCTTATTTTATACTTATCTTTGTTGTTGAAAGTAGAGTAGAGATACATTAAACTAGTTGGATGTGCCAATCCTAAAACTTTCTTCTATCTTATACATCTTAATATTTCAAAAACTAGTTACACATGTTAATACTCGTACTTCAATATTATTAGTTCATTACTATACCAACTTTGATTTTCATCTTAAATTTCTGCTTCAGTCAATTAAATGAACTAAAAACGAGTTAATCTATATCATGATATTTGTTAAAATTAATAGTTTTTCCTTATTATGTTGTTATCAGATGTTTGTGAATAGCCGGCTTAGCAGGAAGTGAGTTCCCGCCTTTGCACGAGTCGCCGATGGACAATAGAACTACGAAAAATCAAGAAAAGTATACAAAAATCGCCATCACAGAGCCCCATTAGCGCGCGATATTTCCAAATTCAAGGAGGACCTGTTGGCCAAAGCCAAAAACATGCACAAAAAATTTGGTTCAATTGTATGCATATTTTGTACAATTTTCGATTGTATAATAAAGAAAATGGTACAGACATCGTAATTATAGCGCACCCTTCCAGCGGAATCTTTCCAAATTCAGGGAGGACCTTCATGCCATGAACAAAAAGAAACGCAAAAAATTTGGCTCAATTCTCTGCATAACTTCATACACTTTTCGATGGTATAATATTCAAAATGGCACGAAAATCGCTATTACAGCGCCCCCTACCAGCAATTTTTTTCCAAATTAAGGAAGGACATGCTTGCCATAGCCAAGAACTTAAAATAAAAATTTGGTTCAATTCTATGCATAACTTCATACACTTTTCGATGGTACAATATGCAAAATCGCTATTACAGCGCCCCCTAGTGCAATTTTTTTCCAAATTCAGGGAGGTGCTGCTTGTCATAGCCATAAACTTAAAATAAAAATTTGGTTCAATTCTATGCATAACTTCATACACTTTTGGATGTTACAATATTCAAAATCTCTGTTACAGCGCCCCCTATCGGTGAATGTTTTCCAAATTCAGGGCGGATCTGCCTGCAAAGGCCAAAAACTTAAAATAAAAATTTGGTTCAATTCTATGCATAACTTCATATACTTTTGGATGGTACAATATTCAAAATCGCACAAAAATCGCTGTTACAGCGTCCCCTACCGGCGAATTTTTTCCAAATTCAGGGAGGACCTACCTGCCATATCCAAAAACTTAAAATAAAAATTTGGTTCAATTCTATGCATAACTTCATATACTTTTGGATGGTACAATATTCAAAATCGCACAAAAATCGCTATATCAGCGCCCCTACCGGCGAATTTTTTCCAAATTCAGGGAGGATCTGCTTGCCATAGCCAAAAACTTAACATAAAAATTTGGTTCAATTCTATGCATAACTTCATATACTTTTGGATGGTACAATATTCAAAATCGCACAAAAATCGCTATATCAGCGCCCCTACCGGCGAATTTTTTCCAAATTCAGGGAGGATCTGCTTGCCATAGCCAAAAACTTAACATAAAAATTTGGTTCAATTCTATGCATAACTTCATATACTTTTGGATGGTACAATATTCAAAATCGCACAAAAATCGCTGTTACAGCGTCCCCTACCGGCGAATTTTTTCCAAATTCAGGGAGGACCTACCTGCCATATCCAAAAACTTAAAATAAAAATTTGGTTCAATTCTATGCATAACTTCATACACTTTTTGATGGTACAATGGCGACAGACACACGGACAGACAGACATTTTCCATAAACATGTTTTTTGGGATCTCTGACCCCTAAAACATGTAATTCCGTCGAAAACCGGAAGTCGAAAAAAATTTCGATTACAATACTTTCTTCTATTGAAGATAGAAGAAAGTAAAAATTATCCTTCACAAAAATTTTGAAAAATTATACTTTTTATTGCTAAAAATTAATTGTCTTTCATAAATGAGCTCAAAAACTGAAGTAACTGGCACATCCCGTTTAAAAAAAAATCAATAACTGAAAAATAAATTATAATAGTTAAGACACATAAGATACCAGTGAATTGGCATTATTTTTCAGAATCTATATATATATATTACGCTATCGTACGTGGCACAGAAATCGCGATTATTTGTTAATTGTTTAGTGTCAACGCTCGAATGAAACGCATCTGATTGGTTATTGAACAGCTTTTAATGCATGTCCATACCTATAAGGGGGGCCATAGGGGGACCCTGTTCTATCGCCAAATGCCACCAAGTTTGTCGCCAACTTGGCGATATCTCTAATATTTCGCCATATCTCTTTATTATGTCTTTCGCACAATTGCACAACTTAGTGAACAGAAGTTTCGTCAGTAGACAATTTAAAGAAGTGTCGTTTAATTATGGATATCCTGTATATAAAGCTTCGGAAGCTATTTCCGACACTCAACCCCAAAGGTTTAAAGATTCTTAAATGTACACGTGGGTAAAAAAAAAATTGGTAACCACTGGTCTAGACCTATATTCGATGAATGGCGCAGTAAATATTACGTAATTGCTCAACTATGTATGCTTCTGAAATGTGCTAAATTAGTCATCTTTTTTACACTTCAGTTTGCCTGTATATAATGTGGATACAAAAAATTACGAGATCGTCATTTCGAATACTTTCATCAATTTTGAATGGAATATGAGGCATTTATAAAGTTATTTCAGTTTAATTGTTTTCAAATTTTATGATTTATTGTATGTCAGGTTAATATTAGTAGATAGTACAAATACTCAGTAACTTTAAAATTCAATAATTTATTAACTATACTAAATATCAAGCGGCACAAGTTGGAAATTGCTCGTCAAACGTGGCAAATAAGGTGCGTTCGTAGTATATCTAGTTTTATAAATATTTTTTGTACCGCATATTCTGCTGAATGCATATTTTAGTGCACTTCATAAGTGCTTATCAATTTCATTCTGTTCGGAAGGCTGTAACATCATTAAAATGACTTGAATTATTTTTTTTCCTATTGGCCGTAATGTAATGGAAAAATTTGACTGCCCCTGTTAGTAATCTATACATCCTATTTTCATAAAATTTGAAGTGGCTCGACAAAATTTTGCAACAATTATATATTTAAAATTTCAGACCATTCGGTTGGGTAGTTTTTGCTCTTTTATATGCGGACAGACGGACAGAGAGACGGACCCAACGACGACTATAAGTGCTACGTATTTATATAATTACGAACTCGCCTAAAAACGGCATAAGTGATATGGCTGTGATGAAGCCCATAAATTTTGTGTGTAAAATATCAAAACGCGTCTTCAATTTTCATCAATGAATGGACTGCATTGACCGAGATTGTAAGAGCGTTTAAAATGAAATGTGAACTACATCATAGTACACTAATTTTTTTACCGTTTACTCAGTTAGTTAGTTTTTACAGCGCACATGAGTTTAGTTGTCCGAAAATATTGTATATTACTGAAACATCTATGCACAGTTCTGAAGTATGAGACGATGAAAAATCTTTTCAACTACCCGCCCTTGGCGACCAGTTTGGTATCCTTTAAATCTATTCTAAGCATTGTATCATGTTATTTTTATTCATAATTTAATTTACTTGCTCAATCCTACGCCAAATCGGAAGATTCTGATACAGAAATCATGAACACACTGTAAAAAAAAAAAATGACCAGTTTTCCTGTAGGAATCGGAAAAATAGTTGCCCTTATCGTACCGGAAAATTTTCCAACCCAGCTCGTGGTAAAATCCATAAAATACCGTTTTATTGACTATTTCCTTTTTTTTTAGGAATTCTATTCCGAGCTGGGTCGGAAAATTTTTCCGGTACGATAAGGGCAACTATTTTTCCGATTCTTACAGGAAAACTGGTCGGATTTTTTTTTTTTTTTTACAGTGCACGGTATTCTTATATTAGCCGAGTGCAAATGATAAATCGCCAAACATTGTACCCGTCGTATTTTCCTTATTTCATTAATTTCATTTAAAATATAATACTTATTTCACTCATTTTATTTCAAATACATAACTTTAAAATAAAACTTAAATACTTAAAATTTATGACTCTCAATTTTCTGTTATTTCTTAGAAAAAAAAGAAAAAAAATGAAAAAAGAAAAAGAAAAGAATGAAAAGAAAAAAAAGTAATAAATAATACTATAAACTATGGCATTTAATCTCCACATGAAAGCTTTGTTTTCATTTACCTCGCAAAAAATTGTTTATGACATTCGCATGAGATGGACTATTATAATATTGATGATATGATGGCGATGGAACAATATTTGGCGATTTATCACGTGCGCCCGGCTAACATTGAATTACCAAATTGGCTGTTTGGCACATAAAAAGTGAAGCGGTCAACCCAGAACTGTTGATGACAGTCACATGACTTAGGCTATTATTATAGAGATACAACTCATAGTCCGGAAGCCAGTGACATCAAAAGTCCCGTCATCGCGGAATTGAAAAAATATTTATGTAAATTGACAGCAAAAAGTCATACGAACCAAATGAGATAGGTATGACTAGGTTTGACATCCCGGAAATAAACTCAATAAACTTTACAACATACTTATAACTACTTAAAAGGTGACACAAACATATAAAAATATTATTTAATGCAAACCTGAGATCTTTCGAACACACACGCGTTCATTTTCAAAAGGAAAAGATGACTGACAGAATAGAAAATAAATTTTTAAAAATAATAATTATTAAAAATTATTAAAATTATTAATTAATTATTGCAAATTAATAGGTATTATTAATTATTGCAATTTTTTTTTTCTATTCAGTCGGTCATCTTTTCTCTTTGAAAATGAGCGTGTGTGTGTTCGATAGATCTCACGGTTGTATTAAATAATATTTTTATATGTTTGCGTCAGCTTTTAAGTAGTTATAAGTATGTTGTAAAGTTTATTAATAATAAGGTGAAAATTTCCTTCATGATACTAGTTTTTAATACAGTGTTTTGACTCTCTTGAAGCTTAATTAAATTAATAATTAGCAAAAAGCTATAATGTGTTCCCGTCATCGCGGATATTAACCACTCTTAGAGCATTTTATAGAAAATGTCATGCTCTTTAGAAAAAATTGGTATGACAAACTTTATTCTGCCAAAAAAAAACTGTCGTACCTATTTTAAGGAGGTGGACGGTGATAAATTTACACATTTATTTAACTTTGAATGTTTACTTTATTTCGCGTCTGGACGCTGTCCAAGTGTCGACTTTCCGCGAAAACACTAATTCATTACAGCTTTTTATTAATAATTAATTTAATTAAGCTTATTTTTAGCACGTCTGACCTAGTATACCTAGCTGATTTTGTTCGTATGACTTTTTACCGTGGATTTACATAAAAAAACTTTCAATTCTGCGAAGATTTTGATGTCACCGGCTCCCGGAGTATCAGTTTCCAAGCATACTCACAAGGGAATCACTTCTGGTGCTGCTCGCACCTAGCATTGAGACCTGGTGCATTTTAAAGCCCTATATTACGAAGTTTGAGAATCGATAAAATTTTTCTGTTAAAATAATATTTCTTGATTTTACAGCAGCAAAACTTTCTGAAAATGCAATTTTCGAGACCACTTATCGGACTATTAACATTGATTTTTTTTTAAAGAAACGCATTTAAAAATGCGAAGAAACGCATATTAAAGAAACGCATTTAAAAATGCAAATTAGTTAATAATAAGTATAAAATATTGAAAAAAGTTTAAAAATTCCTTCAAGAACCCACGAACTTGATTTTGAAAAATTGCAACATTATATTCATATTTTTGGCGAGGGCACGTTGGCGTTTTTTTTCAAAAGTAGAGCTTTCCGGCAACCCTAGTCAAATGTCATATATGTTTGTCTTGCATGAGAAGTTATTTTTTGGACTTCAGTAGAAATTGTAATGTCCGACCTAATTAGCCACAGTAATATTTCTAAATTGTGTAAAAATATTAATTTACTTTATGATTACTTTTACCAAAGGACTATTTGATACAGCAACATTTCATTTTAAACATTCGAAAGTTTATTTTATTCGATTTCAAAAGAAAATAGTTTGCTTACTTCGTATTTCACTAAAAAATAGTTTTCAATGATCTTGAAAGCTTTTATAGAAATATATCTACTATTTATATATTTATCGTCTGCATAGAAAAAAATAAAAAGAAAAGACCTAATTTATGTTTCTAATGCTATCAATTATTAAACAAATCACAATCTGATATAATTCTAATGTGCACTGTACTTAATTCCAGGATAAAGCAGGCGGAAAAATTGTAGCGCCATATTTGGCGACTTAACTCACTTTTGGCGTAAAATAAACATCTAAAAAGGTAATAATAAAAAATTAAAAGTATAAAAAAGTATATAAAATATGATTTAACGAATACATTTTATCGGTTCTCTAACTTTTATGTATAGGACTACAAAATGCACCAGGTCTCGATGCTAGGCGTGAGCAGCAACAAAAGAGATTCCCTTGTCAGTGGTTAAATAAACTCATGGGAACATTATTTCCAAAACAAGGGAAACAAGGGTTTTCTGGTGAACTAGGTGCTATGAATTCTCTAAAAATTAGCACTTGATAAATTCCCCGAATGTAGCAAAATCCTTTCCAATGATTCAAAATTGTAAAACTGTCATTTTTAT
Organism: Maratus speciosus; assembly: GCA_963932465.1. Taxonomy (NCBI): domain Eukaryota; kingdom Metazoa; phylum Arthropoda; class Arachnida; order Araneae; family Salticidae; genus Maratus; species Maratus speciosus. The sequence goes on along the minus strand of OZ010798.1, from coordinate 195,282,776 downwards.
AAAGTATTTGTACTTTTAGGTGTACGTCGCGGTCAAGGAGGTAGTCAGGGTAGTGATGGCGGTGATGTTAGTGATCGCCTACCTGATACAATCAGCCGTTTCCCTGGATTATCAGGTCGTTGTAGACCAACAGGTAAAGAAAATAAGCTTAAATAGACATTCTTTAGTTTGTTTGTGGGATTGTACCATTAACTCTTTATCTACTGAAAAATGAATTAATGAAAATTTTATCTTCTAAAGCATTTTTCGTAAATTGTTTAAAATGCATTAAAAGTACAGATAATATCAGAAGACGAAACGCAATTTTTCACCTTGATTCAACATAAAATAAATAATGTGAACATTAAGAAGGTCCACAACCTTACTTAAAAGGCGACTAATGTAATGAAAAAGATGTTACAAGTTTAAAATATGCATTTTATTTAAAACTTCTTAGTACTTTCAAGCCTTCCAGGCTCATCATCACAGAACATCTTAATAACTAAATGTTGTTTATTTATAAAAATACACCCCCTTGTTACTGCTAATTTCTACTGCTACTTCTACTTTCAACTCTAGTAATTATTGGCTGTCTCGTTTTCAAAACAACGTGACCTATTTGTATAAATAAACAACATTTAGTTATTAAGATATTCTATGATGATGAGCCTGGAAGACTTGATAGTACTAAGAAGTTTTTTAAAAAATGTATATTTTAAACTTGTAACATCTTTTTCATTACATTAGTCGCCTTTTAAGTAAAATTGTGGATCTTTTTAATGTTCACATTTTTTATTTTATGCATTAGAAGATTTACATAATCATTTAATAAATTTTAGAGGGATTTTAGAAGGACTGAAAGATTTAGAAGGATTAATTAAATTTGAATTTATAGGGTTGGGTTGATTTTAAACGGCCGATTATCTACTCGAGGGTATAGGACCCTGGGAGAGTGCCCTCTGTGGGGGGTCTTCCTAAGGAAACCTAATCCGTATTTACGCAATGTTTCCCACGGTTAGGCCGACGGGCGCGATTAGGTTCGAACCCAGAGCCTGCCGTCTACCAGCTTCGAGAGCAGAACCTCTCAGCCACTGGTAAGGCTAAAATTTACAGGGATTTGTGCAATATTTATAACCCCACTCAAATCTTTTATTTTTTATATTTTTCTTAGTATTTTGTAAGATTAGGAAATGTACAAATATAATGTTCTTACAATAGAAATATAAAAATATTTCCGAATTGAAAAATCCCCCCCCCCCCCCCAAACGCCAAGAAAGCTTAAAAGATGCAAAGGAAAAAGAAATCATCCTTTCAAAAATATTTTTGTTTTGTGTAACCAATAATAACCAATAAATAACAAGATAAAGTAATGTATCTATAACTCATTCCAAACTGTATTACAACTAATTGATGTATTAAATGAATTTTATAACAAGTTATTTTAACTTGTTAAACGCGACGCCGGTCCCTGGGGACCGACATTGATCTTTCCGTTTAGGCAACGCCGGTCCCTAGGGACCGGCGGTATAAAATTATAATAATAATATATTATATAATATTAAAAACATTTTTCAGTTTTTTAATGTATTTTATTAAAACATTTCAAACATAAAAAGGGGTTTCCTTCACAAGAATTACAAATTTTATTCGCAAATTTTGTACAAATGCATACACAATTTCTGTGTATGCTGTAGCTTAAACGGAAATTAAAGTAAAGTTAGTGTCGCGTTTAACGTGTTTATTGTACTTATAAGTACCATCAGTAGATAAAAGGTTAATCAGGTGTGACTTAAACAAAATTGTACGATTGTTCAAAATAAAATGTACAACTACATCATTGTTCTCTGATTTCTTACCGTTTACTCAGTCAGTTTTTGTTTTTTAAAGCGTACATGCGTTTTGTTCCATGAAAATATTAGATATTTGTGTAACATCTACAGGGTGATTCTAAATTCATGGTGAATACTTTAAGGGCCGGTACAGGACACTGTAAAAATCACTTATTGTATAGGAATGCATAGGCGCAAGTGACGCGTTGAGTTACAAACACCAGAAGACCAATTTGCTTCCTCTTTAGCTCACAGGCTATCAAAGCCTGAGAGCTTATGTGCCCGCTGGTTCTGCATGTAGTACGTACGTAACGCGATAACTCTTGATAGAAATATCCGATTTGCTTCAAATTTTGTTTCTAGGTTCATTCTGATAAGGCGCTTCCTGATTAGTTTTAGGGCTCATTGTTTAAGGATAAAGGGGGAAAAGGGGTGCTAGCCCCCCCCCCCTTAATTTAGATAAAATGGTTTCCCATGCAGAAATATTCGATTTGCTCCAAATTTAGTACACCGGTTTATTATATTAAGGAGCTTCCCTGATTAGATTTGGAAGTTCATTACTTAAGTATAAATGGGGGAATGGGGGGGGCTAGCCCCCTTAGTTTAGATAAATGGGTTTTTCATGTAGAATTATCGATTTGCTCCAAATTTGGTATACCGGTTTATTATGTTAAGGAGCTACCTCCATTAGATTTGGAGGCTCATTAGTTAGGTATAAAGGGAGGAAAAAGGGGGCTACCCCCCTTAATTAAGATAAATGTGTTGTTCATGCAGAATTATTCGATTTGCTCCAAATTTGGTATACCGTTTTATTATGTTAATTAGCTTCCCTCATTAGATTTGGAGGTTCATTAGTTAAGTATAAAGGGAGGAAAAGGGGCCTAAGAGCCCCCCTTAATTTAGATAAATGGGTTTTTCATGCAAAGTTATTAGATTTGCTCCAAATTTGGTATACCGGTTTATTATGTTAAGGAGCTGCCTTAATTAGATTTTGAGGTTTATTGCTTAAGTATAAACGGGGAACGGGGGCTAGTTCCCCCCTTAATTTAGATAAATGGTTTTCATGCAGAATTATCCAATTTACTTTTTTTTTTCTAGGTTCATTCGGATAAGGAGCTTTCTTGATTATATTAAAGTTCATTGGTTCGGCATAAAGGGAGAAATGGGGGAGCTAATAGCCCTTTAATTTAGCGAAATGGTTTTTTCATGCAGAATTATCTGATTTGCTTCATATTTGGTCTACCAGTTTATTATGTTAAAGTGCTTCCCTGATTCCATTTGGAGATTCATTGGTTAAGTATAAACGGGGGAAACGGGGGCTAATCCCCTTCATTTATTTTTTGAGGGGCATTATTCTTTGAAATAAGAGTATAATATGCAATTAGTGTGAATAGCCTGTGAGCTCAATGCCATCAGTTTAACTGGACACTTTTCTTTTTATTTTATTTCAAAATTTCTCATTCATATCTGAAAATTCTTTTACTATTCTTTTCTTTATTAAAGACAACCATTTCATGATTACATAAAGAAAAATTTCTTCTTTATGAAATTGAAATTTTTGAATTTAAAAAAACTCCATTTCTATTTCTTTTCATGTATTTGCTGTGTTTGTCAAATTTGCTAGTTTTGCTTCTTTTTTTTTTCTATTCAAAAATTTTTATTTCATGCCAGAAATTTTCAAAGAAGATTCTTTTTCTTTATTTAATCATGAAATGTTTGTCATAAATAAAGAAAAGAATAGTATTGGAATTTTCTGGTATGAATGAGAAATTTTGAAATGTAAAAAAAGGGCCAAATTGGCCCCCTTGTGTTTGTACCTCAACGCGTCACTTGCGCCCATACATTCCTATACAATAAATGATTGTTACAGTGTCCTGTACGAAGCCTTAAAGTTTGTATCATGAATTTAGAGTCACCCTGAATACACAGTTCTGAAATATGAGACGCTGAAACACCTTTTCTATGGGCAATTCCACAGAAAATTATCATTTTTTTTTTTTGGGTGTGGGGGGGGGAGGATAAAATTTATAATATGTTTAATTTAAGGGCAGTGGTGGAAAATTGGCGCAGAGGAGGAGTCTATTGACATCACTAAATTTTAGTAGTATTCTTCGACTTATCTAATAATAAGATTTCTGAGTTTTTATAAAGGTGAAGAATACTTCAAAATATTAGTGGTGTCAATAAGCTCCTCCTCTGCGCCAATTTTCCACCACTGTAAGGGTATGATTGGAAAACTTGATATTTTTATGTTCTACAATAAAATCGTAATAAAAAGACATTGTAAATTACTGTTTACAAACTAAGTTAAGTACCATTATTGTCTTTGTGAAGTCATAATGTTACGTCAGTTACACAATAAAAGTTACGTCAGTTACACGTGTAAATGCCATTTTTTTCCTTTTTATTATTCAGAAATTAATTAAACAAGTTACTGTTATAATTTGGCATTACTTAGTGTCGTTGAGAACATTAAATCACTTTTTTTAATGGGATAGTTTTGATAATTTTAACACTTCAATGAAGGCAGAAAAAATGTTTGTCTATTTTATGTTACGTCACTTACAGAATTTTGAATTGCAATTTTTGGGACTCAAAGAGAGATTGAAATAATCTGCAGGTATTTGGGTATTAAGTACTCAGTCAGAAATATTTTAAATTGTAAAAATTTGTTCTAGCTTTATTAGTAAATTTTCTACATAGTTTTGAAAACAAAATTCGATGATCAAATGTTACGTCAGTTACGATGGAATTGCCCCTATACAACTCAGCTTCCGAGATCACTCAGTGGTTAAATAACTTTTAAATGCATAGAGTGACTCAGGAGTTACATAATATTATTTTGCCATTTGGCGCTTTTTATTGGTCTTTTGGTGTGCCATTATGTGTTACTTACTTGTGCACTGTAAAAGAAAAATCTGTAAAGTTACTAAACTTTTTCTTCCTAGAACTTTTATGCAGCGGCAACAACAAAAATTCATCTAACAAATACACTTCTGCACCGTAAATCAAAAAATCTATAAGGTTACTAAGATTTTTTGGGAAACTGGGATACGTAGAACTTTTTATGTAACTGCAACCCGGGTTACTGATAAAATTTTAGTAAGATTACTGTAATTTTAGTAGATTCTTTTGCAAAGCTACAGATTAGAATTACATCTTTTTTGTACCATGTACAGATAAAATTTTGGTCAGCATACAGATTTCTGTAACTTTACATCTGTAGAATTACAGATCTTTTTTACAGTGTGATAAGATGCATTTAAAGTCGCGAAGTCCGTTTTTGTTCTGATTTGTTATTACGGGGGGATTAGAACATCTTTTGTTGATATTGCTTGCAGCGTGCTCGACTGGTGTTTTTTATCCCTCTTTATAAGCTAGTCATTATTAATTCTGCAAACTATTAAAAGCATTATAAAAATTGTTATATTGTTGCATCGTTTTTATTGCACAGTGTAAACATTTTAAATTAAGTTGTTGATAATTTTAAATTATCATTTTTGAACCATTTTTGTTATGTAACTCAGGAGTTGCATTATGACATCATGCCCGAAACAAAAATAAATTTTTTAACTATTTTTCTAGTGGACAATTAACAAAAATCGACTAAACATAATGGTTTCCTAATAAAATAAAAAATCATGCATTAAAGGGTTAAACTTGAGTGATCATCATTTCCAAAACAAGGGAAACAATTGTTTTCTGGTAAGGTGTTATCACTTACGAAAATGGTTCATAGAACTGTATAGAACTCTACAGAATTCTTTAAAAGTTCTATAGGATAGCTTTATAGAAGACTATTTCTGTAAAGTTTTGAAAAGTTGTATAGAATGCTTTTTCTAAAGAAAATGTTTCTATTGAATAGACTTTCTACAGAATACAATTTCTATAATGTTTTGATGAGTTCTATAGAATACTTTTTCTAAAGAAAATTTTCCGATAGAATTGAAATTTTTTTCTATAGAGTACATAAACGATATAGAATGTCTATAAACTAATGATTCTATAGATTTTTTTTGTTTTATATATATATATTGGTCTTTTAAAATTTATGTGTACTAATTTATTTACAGATATGCAAGTATATTAAAAATTAAAAGGGTGATTAATTTTGCAATATATCAGTGTAATATAGTAGCACTCTATAGATTTAATATGAATATAATTTAATTCTAATAGATGATTCAATTGTTAATGTAATAATATATCACTCAAACTAGTGTCCCCACCAGTGACCGAGAGGTTCTGCTCTCGAAGCTGGTAGACGAGAGATGCTGGGTTCGATCCCAATCGCGCCCGTCGGCCTAATCGTTCGGAGTTTTAGTGGTTTTCTTCGAACCTTGGTTTTCCAAGCGTAAATACTGGTTAAGTTCTTTTAGAAAGATCCCCCATGGAGGGCACCCTCCCCCCCCCCCCCCCATTAGAGCCTATATCTCTCGTCCTGATAATTAGCCGTCATAAATACAGCCAACCACTCAAACTAGTGATTTAAAAGATGGTTTATTAGTTTGTTTATGATTAATTCATTTTTTTAAACACCATCAACAAACTAAATCAGTAAATAAATAAATAAATTCTTTATTTTAATGGCTTTTTTTATCTTTTCTAAGTTACAAATGGTTTCTATTTTCTAATTCACACAGTTTGGGAATCAGTATAAATTATGTACGGGTTTAATGATTGGGAACACAAATCACAAATAAACAAAGTTTAAATGGTATAATAAAAGTGCACAAACTGTCAACCGGCATACCAAGCTGAAAGTACTCGTTCACGACCGACAATCGAAGTAGAAGCAGCATCGATCGCGGTTAGTGCTTGGGAGGGTGGCCGCATGGAAATTGTTGGGTATTGACGAAATTCGAGTTTTTTTTTTATGTATTCAAATGTTTTTGTAGAAATTCTATATTATTTCTATAGGTATTTTTATAGAAGCTCTACGAATATTTCTATAGAATTTCTACAGGTATTTCTATGGCTTTTAGAACACTAGCTTACAGAAAAATGGGCCATAATTCTATAGGATTCTATAATACTTTTTCTATAAATTTTTTTATAGAATTCTATAGGAAATTTTTATAAGGGATGTATTCTCCAAAACATAACGTTAGCTAAATGGCATCGTGGCTAAAATATGCCTCGAATGTAACAAAATCATTTTTAATGATTCAAAATTGTAAAAAATTTCATTTTTATAAGGTGTATTTAATCTTTTAGGTGTGGCTGGCTGTCAACCAGGTAATCAGGGTAGTGATGGCGGTGACGTTAGGTATCGTCTACCTCAAACAAAGGGAGGTTTCTCTGGATTACCATATCCTGGTAGATCAATAGGTAAATAACAGTTTAAATAAACATCCTTTAGTTCGTTCGTACTATTGTATCATTAATCAGGTGCGACTTAAACACTGAAAGCGTTATGTAGGTATAGTAACACATTGAAAAATTACAGGTCGAATAAGAAAAAAAAACGTAAATAAAATTAAAGAAAATGGAGCAGATTAATTATGTACAAATTTTGTGTGCAATCCGAATACGAAATCCAAAAATAAAGTTTTGAAACTCGGTAAAAAGAAAAAAATGAACACTGCTATTAAAAAGATACAAATGTTTCCAAGCAGATATGTTCCTACTCTACATATATAAAACACTACTGAAACGAATTTGTGAAATGATTTTATGAAACGACTTTAGCGACAGATTAAACGATTGATTACGTTTCACGGCTATTTCTCCAAAAATATGGAAAGTTTGGCGGTGAAATTCACACCAATTATCCGTATTGATCCACAGGTGTCAAAACTGGTATTAAAATTTTAAAATTTGGATTAGTTTCCGAGATAATAAGTTTTTTCTAATTTTAATAACATTTCTCTAATGATGGTAACTAAATTACTCCATTTCTGTGGAAAAAAGGAGAGAACAGGGAAAAACTACAGGGATTATTAGATTTCTTCTTTTCATTCATTTTCAAATTGAAATTGAAATTATCTTTTATTTCAATCTATAGTGAAACAATATTGTGATTAAATTAAGTTTTTCAGGAAAGTTTGAAAAAATTTAACTTGGATTTGTTTTTTGCCGTCATTTTCAAATTGAAATTGAAAAGTGAGAATTAGTATGCAGAAAGAAAATTATTTTAAAGTAAGAATTAAATGATCACGCATTAAAAGCAGAAAATAGGGAAAATTACGTTAAAATACTTACAAGTAAATGTTAAAAAATTACGAAAACTTCAAAATAATAAAATTCTTACGCGCCCAACGCTTTTAAAGGCTATATGTAAAATGTTTTCACGTCATATGTAAAATATCCAAATATTAAATATCTTCATATTTAAAACGCCTATAATAATTAGATTATTGCGCTTGAAAAACTTTAATGGTGGATATTAAGTCATATTTAAAAAGCTCAAATAATATTTTCAAATTCTTTTAAATTAAATAATATATGTACCTGTGAATCTAAAGTTTAAAATAAATAAATTATCACATAAGAAATGCATTTAATAGTGAAAATTATGTCATATATCAAAACGATACATTTAAAAAGATTTTCATTCCGGAGAATTTTAATGTGACATCACATGGTATAAAAGTAGCACAATTAGCAAATTTTTTTATATATTTCATCATTTGATAAAGCGTAAATACGGCTAAATGTATGCGGAAAATGCTTTCGCTTTATTTTGTACGAATTACTATTCGATAAATGCATTTTAGAAAATTCGGATATTCTTACACACATAAGATAAATAAATAAACACAACAATCAAAACGATATATCAAGGTTAATTGACGATCAACAACAAAACTCTTCATGATATAAAGGCGAAAATTTGTTGCATTTTTAGAGTTATGTTAAAACATAAGTGGCAAAACTTTTACCTCTTTGATAAGCTAAAACAATATAAATTTACTTTTCTTTTAAAACTACTTACTTTACTTATTCATTTTTAATCGTCCTCTGTGTGTACACGTTTTAAGTAATAAGAATAATAATGATTTATACAAGAGGGTCAATCAAGATTTCAGAGATTCTAGGTGGGAGTGTGGGTAAAGAAGGGTTGGGAACCGCGGTCTAGACTTATATCCAATTGTCGCAGTAAATATTATGTAATTGTATCAACTGTGCAGTGCATGTTGCTGAAATGCACCAATTTATCAATCTCTTTTACACCATAGTTTGCAGGCAAATAAGTTGATTAAGCTAAATAATGCTGTAAAAAGTGATAAAATATCTTTATTTAGACTGACGAACGTTTCATCTTACAAACGGCGACATTTTCAAAATCATTCATGATAGAAATATTTTCAAAAAATTTAAAAACAATAAGTTGGAAAACAATGTCACGAGACATCATGTATAATGAAAATCAGTGCAAACATAAAATAAAATGAAATTGGATATTTGTGACCATGTACTATTTTTTACTATTATTACTAAAATTGCATAGCATCTCTTTCCGAATTTTAGGCAAATCAAGAGACACTGAATCATTGCAAGTATTCTCGTTAAGTAAAGATATCTCTATTGATTCCCAGATAATGGATGGCAAATAAAATCTTGATGGATAAATTATTCGGCTATTTTTAAAATTGATCTGTAAAGGTTCTTTGCTGCATAATCTGGCCAAAACTGTGGTTCTCCTCTTGTATTTGATGTCTGCTATGTGTTCTTTGATTCAAGTTTTAAGTTTCCTGCTTGTCATACATATATAAAAGTGCATTGTTCCGTCTTCATTGGTAAAAGGTATTTCGTATACTCTTGATAACTGGTTTTATTCAATTGGATCTATTTCATATTGAATACAATATTTTTTAATTTCATGGAAGGTTTTGCAACAAGGGAGATATTGGATTTATTGAGTTTCTATTTCAAACGTTCGAAGAAACCAGGAAAACATTGTAAAGTGGATAAAATGGAATTTTGTGGATTGATGATGTCTCATGACATTGCTTACAAAGATATTGTTTTTTAAATTTTGTAAAAATATTTCTATCATGAATGATTTTGAAAATGTCACCGTTTGTGTAATGAAACGTTCGTCAATCTAAATAAAGATATTTTATCAATTTCTATAGCATTATTTAGCTTAATCTGTTTATAAGTGATTATTATACAGGCAAATAAGTTATATATCATGGTACTGTCATTTTGAATATTTGATTCGAGCTTTAATGAAATATGAGGCATATATATAGTTTGATTCAATTTAATTGTAATCAAATTTTGCTACCCGACTGAAAAGAAGGGTTATGTGTTTCACACGTATCTGTGTATGTGGATTTCTATATACCCTCGAAACACCCCAACGGCAGGATGGATTTTGATGAATGAGGTCTCTATCAATTTGTCTTAACGGCCCGATGGTTATAGGATAGGTTTTGTTTTTATAAATTCAAAATGGCGGTCGTAAAATACAAAATGGTGGTAGAGACGAAAGGAATTACGGACCCTATTGAGTGGCATATCATTGGATAGGTCTTTCAAAATGAAGAAGATGTTTCATTGACTATTTTACAGTCAGAAGCTCCGTTAAAATATTATACAACCTTGAAGTTGTGTATGTATTGTCGATCTCTAGCTTTACTGCAACTCTAACCATCATAGACCTCTATAGACCTCATCAAAACAGTGTTTATAGATAGGAACTAACAATTAAACACAACTTAAAAGTCATCAATACAAGTAAATTAAAAAATAGGTAAGTAATATAAACAAGTAATATAAAAAAAATATGTTAATTCCTACTTATGTCAATAAGAGAATTTTTTTCTCCCATTCTTCTTTCCTCTTGAGATGCGCTTAAAATGCCTTGATCAAGAAGAGGGCTCTCTTGGTTATTGAAAATTAATTAATTTAATTTAATTAATGAATTAATATTTGAGAAAAAACTGGATTAACATCAAGTGTCATCCACTACAAGTTTAAAAAAATTTATTTGAGCTTGATTGGATCAATAATAAGTATTTTATTAACGATTGAAAATTTGAACAAGATATATATATAGCGAGAGTATGAGCTATATATATAGTAGGAATTGAAAAAAATAATAGTTTCACATTGATTAGAAATAATTAATTAGCGGGATTTTGATTTTTTAAATTTAATTGTATATTATTTATTGTATTTTAGAATAATATTAGAAGATAGTATAAGGAATCCGTAAATTTAAAATTAATTCTTTTAATATATTAAATATAAAGTGACAAAAGTGATTTTTTTTATCAAATAGCTTATAAATTTTGTGTGAAACAAATTAAAACGCCTTTTAAAATTTCATCAATGGACACTATAGTCCAGGGGAAATGTACATTTTACCTTGCAAAAGGTCGGGTAGAAGATTTTATTTTTCTAAATTGTTCATAATGATGCCAACATGGAAAAACCAAGTTTTCTAACAAAATTTCTTAAGGCTAAATTTTCTGTGAACGAAAAACAACAATATTTTGGGACATTTTTTGAGTTTTTGGAAATATCTCGAGATTCGTTGCCGTAGCATATTATTTGTCAGTTACAGTATTAAAGAGGATAAAATTTTCTACAATTTTGACATTTACAACTTTTTTATACACTCAATAGCAAGCGCAGTACGCTATTTTAAAAATGGGACAATTTTTTCAATTTTCTTAAAAACCGCGAAAAACGTAGTTTTGCCGCGATTATTCAAATGTTCCCCGCGGATTTAATTGTGTATGTCGACTTCTAAAAATTGGTAGCAGTAAATTATCTATTATTTGGACACTCACGTCTTTATTTTCATCTCAACAGACATTTTATATGCAATAAATTTATATAATTTCAAAAGTAGGGCAAAGTGTAGATGAATGAGACAATTTTCATATTTAGACAGTAACTTTAAGTGTATACAATGTTAACTTCAAAGCATTGTTTCAAAGAATTTTTCAATATATAGTAACTTATTGGCACGATAGTTTCAATTAAAAAAGATTTCTTGCTTAATTTTAATAAATTTTATAAATTTAATACCTTTTTTAATGCATACATATTTTTCCAGATATCAATGCAATAGGTGGGTCATTTTCTAAATCTGTCCATGTTTTGGAATAAGAAAATCAAATTTTTAGAAATAATCAGAATGTTTTAAATGTTTGTAAATAATTACCTTGCAAACATTACCTTGCAACATTATTTACCTCATAAACATTAATATACAAGCATCAGCAGAGACCAAATTACTAATTTAACATTCTAAAACTAATTTTTAAATTTTAATGCACTTTTGTCTAATGATACAAGTGAGCACGGTAATGTCAAACTAAGCAAAATATTTTTATTTTTCCCCCAGGCATAAATGGCAGCCATTATATCTTCTGGTCCATACAATGATTTTCTATTTCTCATATAATAAAAGCAGATTAAGAAATAAAAGTTCATTTAATTATCAATTAAAATTGAGTACGGTAATGACTTACAAAAGAATACTCACCAAAACATTCAAAGTCTTTGCTTGTTTAATTGAAAGTATAAAAATATTTACTCTATTCACCTAAACCTCATAATAAGTTGACTTTTAAGGAGTACTTCTGCCTTGATAAAAAGGCATGTGCTGTCCTCTAAAAAAATCCAGAGGAACATTTTGTCAAAAGCATGGCAATGACACTCTTTCTTGGGACACGGTTTAAAATAATTATTAAAAATTATAGATAAGTTTAATTAATGAAAATAAATATTTTTTTAATTAGTAGTATCTTAATAAACAAAAATGTATAAAAAAAATTATAACCATCTGTTTTAAATAGAACTTTGTCAAATCTTTACGTAATAAATTGCTTGTTGGGACAACCTACGGTAATGACATTTTGACTACAAAAGAATATATTTCTTATTTTGAAATTTTTTATAAATAATAATATATCTGTAAATTATCATTAAAAAACGTGATAGTTAAAATGCAATAATTAAAATTATGATATTTAAATATTTTTCTGTGCAAATGTGAAAGGAGAGTAAAACATGAGACTTTTTTTGAAAATCACCCAGGTATGAAAATTTCCGAAAAACATATTTTATTCCCCACTACAAAGGTATATTTTATTTACCAATTATTGATAATATATGTTTTAATGTTTTACTGTTTTAAAGATAGGAAACATTGAATTGTAGTTCCATATAAAAGGGGAGGCTCAAAAGATAAATATCTTTTATGAAAGAAATACTTTTACCTTGTAAAATAGCTACAATAAAAATGACACTAGATTATTTCACTAACTAATTTTATATATTTATATCTTGTAAAATTTATAAATTCTGTTAATAAAATATTTGAGATCACTAGTTTTATAAAAAATATTTAAAAGATTAGTTTTAAAATATATTGTCATTTTTTTTCCACTTCTGTCAATAAATATAACAAGAGATTATATCATTTTAGCATGCAAAAATATGTAAAACTTCAAGATTGTCTATTAATTTCTTTAAAGCTCAAACAGGATACTTTAAATTTCAGAACGGGTTCCAAACAGTTTTCAAAAATGAAAGTGTCTGAATATATATATATATATATATATATAAAGCAACCAAACCCGAAAAAGTACAAAAGCACAACATTAGATATTGATCTCAGGTATCCCATGAAGAAAAAAATATTTAAAAGTAACAAACTGCGAGCGAGATACTTGTCAAGAACGCTGCCATAGGTTTAATATTACCTTGCGAATGTCTTTGTGTGACTAATTTAGTCCCATCTGTATATACGGAATTCGGTCTTTACAGAAAAAGTATATATTTTTTCAAGAGAAAGAATATGAACAATTATACCTGCTAAGATGGAAACCTGTTTAAAGCGGAATATATTTCGGTTCCTTTCGGTACGGTTTTCAAGGTTTTAATGAATCAATATTTGGCAAAGCTGATTACGTAGTTCAGCATTACGTATTTAATGCTTACACACTTAAAATTTTCAAAATCCTGCTCTTAGAGATTTATTAAAATTGCCGTGGTAAATTTTCTTTTTTAAAGAGGGGGGGGGGGGGGGGGCTCCAAAATCCATGTTTTCCACGGGTGCAAAAAAGGCTAGTTTTAGCCCTGAAACACATAATTTACTGCAACTAATATAGAGAAGTTGACATACACGATTAAATCCTTTGGAAAGATTTGAATAATCGGGGCAGAACTGCGTTTTTCACGGTTTTTAAGAAAATTGAAAAAATTGTCCTATTTTTAAAATGGCGCACTGCGCTTGCTATTGAGTGTATAAAAAAGTTGTAAATATGAAAGTTATATAGAATTTTATCCTCTTTAATATTGTAACTGACAAATAATATGCTACGGCAACAAGTCTCGAGATATTTCTAATAAATCAAAAAATGTCCCAAAATTTTGTTGTTTTTTGGCCACAGAAAATTTAGCCTTATGAAATTTTGTTAGAAAACTTGGTTTTTTCATGTTGGCATCATTATCAACAATTCGGAAAAAAAAAACTTCTACCCGACCTTTTGCGAGGTAACCCCCTTTTCTTGGTATATTTCCCCTGGACTACTACCCCAGACTGAAAGAATGCTCAAACTAAAGTGTAAGGTTGCGCCATAATTTTCTCATTTCTTACTGTTTACTGAATTTTATTAGGCCCCGGTATGCTATTTCTCTCTCCCATCTTATTTTGTGTCGTCTCCAAAAATAACGTTGCGTTGTATAAGGCAGCCGTTAAACGAAGCACATGTATCATTGTACGACTAAATACTCTACAGCAATTTTTTTAACTTCTAAGCATCGCACATTTCCAATTTTTATACCGTCGTATTGGGGAAAAAAAGTACTTTTGAATGCAATTTGTTTGAAAACTACATCTCAGTCTCTTTTTGAAATGTTAATTTTTTTAAAGTTTTTAGCGTCATATGTATATAGTATGCAAGATCGATTGTACGCTGTTATGAAGGCTAAAGGGGATGCTACAAAATATTTACTATCATTTACTTCATATTTATAAGGTAATAATGTTGCGGCAACGGTAGTACTCCATTCTGTAAAAAGTAAAGAAAAAAATATTTCTAAAATAGTAATTATATATTTTTGTTGCCATTTTCTCATAACAACCAAAAGAAAATGTAATTAAAATACGTGCTATTTTGAACAAAATATAAACGAATGATTTCTGTTAAAAATATGGAGCTATTATAAACTATATTTAATTTTAAGTATCTATGAATCACTAGATAGCTGTTTTTTTTTTTGTCGATTTTCTTGAATGACGGCATCTTTTTGCTGCATTTGTGCATTATTTCGCTATAGTGATGTGCTATGCACACTTTACTGTAGACGTTTAAGAGTGAGGTGTTTAAGAGAGATCGTAAATGTGTAATTCTTCAGGGGATGCAAATAACGTCATTTTACATAAAATAAAACCATGTGCTTTAAGTCTTAAAATTGAAATATGTTTTATACTATTGATATATACTTTTTTTTTTTTCATCGGAGGCGACACTAAATTCTAAAAAAGCAGAATTCCTGTTTTCTAGTTTAATTATGTTTTTACAGTATACATGCTTTTTGTTGGTCGAAAATATTGTAAATTTCTTCTAGCTCCTATCTGAACACAGTTCTGAAAAGTGAGACGGTGAAACATGTTTTCTGTACAACTGAGTTTCCAAACACACTCAGTGGTTAAGGGTGACTGTGAACCTTTATTTGAGCAGAAATTGACCCTAAAATCGAAAATTATTTTTGTGCATATTATTATCCTCCAATTTATTCTCAACCATTTGCGAAAAACCGCATGCAGCTGCGATTATCTTTCGCAAAGTTCCAAGCGTTTGAATTTCTTACGCAAACGATTTTTTGGTCCTTTAATATACAAGGTGGCCATAATTAAACTGACAGTACTCAGAGTATTCTGTAGCGCGATTTAATTTTTCTGAAACTTACGTATTATCCAAGCATTTCATTAGCTGTTCGGGAAAAGGCTTTTCCATCGTCAGATTTCCAAGAAATCTGACGACCCATTTTAAATAAATTTCATTCTTAAACTTCTAAACATCTCACAATATTACTTTTAACACCGTCGTATAGAGAAAAGATGTACCTTTAAATGCAATTTGTTTGAAAGCTCTATCTCAATTTGTTTCTGAGTTATTAATTTTTTTTTTGTAGTTTTTATTACTTTTTTGTCATAGTGGCAACAGAAGTATCCATCTCTGTTGAAAGTAAAGGGAAATACAGATTACTGTATAGACCCATCAGAAAACGAATAAAATGCGGATTAAACCAATAAAAAGCTTCAGATATGCTTTTGATTTCCTACCCTGACGAGGACAATAACCATTTTTCCAAATGGTTAAAAAAAAAAACGTACATATACGTGTAATTTTCTGTGAAAATTCTGCCTTTTAACGGAAACTTTCTATTTGAGTGAAAATCGTAAATTTCTCCGGAATGAACAGAAAGTTTCCTTTTTATCTTCACTCGCTTATTATTAAAAACGGCATTGTTCCTTCGAACACAGGCAAATGTTTATTTTCAATTGAGAGAAAACGGAAAAATTCCAGTTCAGTTTTCGTATTTGATGTTTTGGCCTATAAGTAAGTCGTTTGACGAAGTCAATTGATGTAGAACACGGAGCATTCATTCTCTAATGGCAGTAATTCATTCAGACTCCTTAGGCCTTAGACTACTTACAAGGAAGGTATCTTTACTGGGGATACTCAGAATATTTTGAAAATAATACCAATTAAACTACTTATGTATGTAATAAAGGATCAATCAAATTTACCGGCGGAATTACAGTAGAAAGACTGTAAAAAAATAAAATACTTTCGAGTATTTGGCGCGAAAAGACGAAAGCGTCACGCGATTTGGCGAGCAGTAATTTTCCTCGCCAAAAGCAAACGATTTTACTGCACCTGAAAATTGTTTGTTAATTGATTTTTAGAATGCGTGTAAAAAGTATTTAATGAATTTAAACATAAACAATGAGAGAGTTTAAAAATACATTTTTTCGTATTACATATTTATGTTGCTTGTTATTCAATTTTAATACTTTAAAAACAATTTCATATATAAAAAATACTTTCATATATTTAAGTGTATTCCAAAATAAAGACCAGATTCATTTACCAGTTATTCATTTCAATATCAAAAAGAATTCGTCGTTTCCATAGCAACAAAATTGGACCGACAGTGCTCAATTGGACTTAATTTTGAGATATTGAAACAATTTTAATATATTTTAATTTTGTTTTAACTCATAAAATTTGATATTTAACTTTCATTATATATATATGACAAAATTATAGTTAAATCAAACTAAAACTGACAAAACTAGAGTTATTTACATTAAATTTATTTAATCAAGTTCAATATAAAACATTTTTATCTTAAAGAGTATTCAACATAAAAAAGTATTTTTCGAAACTTCATTTCATCGCCAACCAATGATAAATCGCCAAATAAACGAAATTTTCATTATTTTTTTACGAACGTTCTATCCAGGTTCCGCCAAAAAAAATTTTATAAACATATATATCCATATGAGAGTCCCTCATATCCTCAGTAATTTTTTCAAATTTTTCTGAATATGCCCGTATGGAGACCTTCCTTGTCAGAGTATTCTGTAGCGCGATTTAATTGAGAGAATGACGCCTAATTTTGTAAGAAGATTAAACAAGACGGGAGGCGAAAGATTTCGAGAAGAAAAATTTGTTCCAAAAGTCATTGCTAGAGCAATATGTGGCCCTGTGTAACAGAAAAGAGAATTTAAAAAATGCAGAATCAATACAGAAATAAAATTACCCTTTATTTAGCAGATTTAACGATTTAATTCAAGCTCAATATGGCATTAAAACTCTCTTTTCTGTTACAAAGCGCCACATATTCCCCTAGTGGTGACTTTGAAACTTTTTTTTTTCGCTGAATTCTTCGTCCCCCGTCTTGTTTAAGGGGTCTCAGCACTCTTAAAATTGGAAAAAATGGAAAAAAAAGACCATTCTCAACATTTAATATCTTAAAATGTATTTGATTTTAAGACATAATGTTAATTGGAATAAAATATATAAGTATGTTCTTTCATTTCATGTATTTAAAAAAATATAAGATGCAGAATTAGCATTTACAGGGGGCTCCAAACTGTTAGACATTTTTCGAGCAAAAAATCGGCGTAACAGTTTACGCGCTCGATTACAAAATAAGTGTTGCAATTAGAATGAAAATTTTGGTACCTACTTATACTTCAGATTGTAATAATTACCTTGAACCTAAATAAATTTGTATTTACGGCTTTTGTATATTTTTAATACAAAGTTGTATTTAGCTAATGCAAAATTAAGAAAATTTCAACAGTATAATCACCTAAAAAAATATTGCTTTGAACAATAAAGAGGAAATTTTAGGTTCAGTTTATACAGACTAACATGAAACCTATGTTTTCAAAATTTCATGAAAAAATATTCATAAGTTTTTGAGATATCGTGCGCGTTATGACCAAAAACGTCATTAGGAGAAAAATGGCTTCAAAGTTTCCGAAACGACGCTTCAGCTATTGAACGTGTATAAATGTAAAAGCCATAATTTCAGTTCTAATAGGAATTTCAAGGAAACAATTATGTCAAAATGTTCAGAAAAGATAGGAGTTTAACATCTAAAAAAATTAAAATTTCGAAAATTTTAAAGCTTTAAGAGTCCTGAGACCCCTTAATCTTCTTACAAAATTTGGCGTCCTTCTCTTAATTAGATCGCGCTACAGAACACTCTGAGTATTGTCAGTTTAATTATGGCAACCTTGTACTTTACATCTGTTTTTCTCAAAACTGATTTTTCAACGTTTTTGGATTTTTGAAATGCTCCAAGCGTCATAATGTTTGTTCAAAATTCATGAAATTGATAAGGAAGAATCCTGATAATTCTTACAAAGAAACTGTGGAAGCATTTTAAAATTCGACTTCATTAAGGTAACTATATGTGGTTTTTAACTTATTAAAAGGCAAAATTTTGACGAAAATCAATAGCGAATTCAGAAAAAAAATCTCTTAAAAATTAATTATTCAAGGGATTAGAAAATTGATGCACAGATTTGTTAGTGATAGAGTTTTAAGTGATTAGAATGCAAATTTGAGGAAATATCTATAAAATTATGACGCGTGGAGCATTTTAAAATTTCGTTTTAAAATTATTATTTAAAAAACAACTTTAAATTATAATAAGATTGGAAGTTTCTTTTAACATGTTTTGTGTACTTATGATCAAATATATTTTTTTACAAAATTACATATCTGTATGATGAAAATTAAAAAAAAAAAATATTTTAACGCCCACCATTCCCTTAAAGAAACTCATAGGATAACCATTTCTACAACAAAGAAAAGAAGGATTTCCTATTAAGGGGGTCCGAGACCAAAGCGATATAAGTAAGCGTCCTATATTAAATGGGAGAGGTAACCGTAAGATTAAAGGCGAGGTGACATCAATCAAGGTCGCATGCCACGTAGCGGATGGGGTAAACTACAGAAAGATGCCTAACTGTTTTCTTTATGGATAATCTATTAATTGCACATCTATGAATTAACTGCGCAAGCGCAAACGTCGTGTTTTCATTTGTTTGTAGCATTTATATTCTGACAGTAATAGAATATTCTATTAATTTTTATTCGTGTTTTTTGACTTATTTATTGTAGTTAAATATTTAAATAAAAACAGTTCTTTTTAGAACTAATATTATTTGTTAAAAGGGCAAAATGTTCGCCTTCGAATAGCTGTAGTTTTCGAAATTGTAAGAAAATTCTTTTTCTTATAGAATTCATATCTGTCCTTTTCCAAAGAGTAAAACAAGTTAGTTACGTATTTTAACTTTAATTTATTAAAAAATATAAAATATTGTTTAATATATATTATCAAATGTTGCTGATTTAAAGACGCTCGATTTTAATTATTTTTTCTTAATGAAATGAAAAATGACGCATAAAAATTAGTAAGTAGTTAATGTGTAAAGATTGAATTTTGTAGTCTTATTTTTTACTCAATTCTTTATGTGCTAAAGTTATAAAAATGATTTACATGGTTGTATTCCCGATGAGAATACAACGTTTATGAATGTTTAGAATATGTATAGAATTTAATTATAAATAAAATATTCAATTTTAAGTCCTTTTGTTCGCTTACCCAGCGCAAACGGTAAATTTCCAATATTCTCTTAATCGCATTGCAATCATCTTATTTAACTAGCAAATATTTCATTCATTTAATTTAAAACTTATTTCATTTTATATTTCGAATCACTTTAATTTAAAATGCTTGCATTAAATGTTGTATTATTAAACGAGCAAGTGTTGTTCATTTATTTGTTTAAATATTTTGCGAGTCTAGGCAATAACTTCAATAATTTTCTTAAAATCGCCAGATTAGATTTTTTTTTTTTTTTTTTTTTTTTTTTTTGGAACAGACAAAGCCATTTAGAGAATCCCTGTTAAGAATTCAATCACGAATTTCAGATTGTTACTTACACACAGAAGATGAATCTTGTTTGCCAGATTTATTGCAAAATATTTTTCTTACAGCTTGTTTTGATAAAAATATGTGTATTTAAAATAAAGTCGCAATGTCATTTTAGTTTAAGGGCAAAGGGCACTAATGCTTTCATAGCATTAGTGCTTTTCTCCCGAAATTAAAATGATATTGCGACTCTTTTTTTAAAATGTACATAATTTTATCAAAACAAACTGTAATAAAAATATTTTCCAATAAATCTGATAAACAAGATTTATATTCTATAAGTGAGTAAAGATTCAGAAAATATGCGAAAGAGATGCGCAGATAGTAGATATTCTGTCATATATGACGTTATAGTGAAAACCCGCGTATTTGCATTATTCACCCCGTCCACCAGATTACGCAGTTGTGTCAATATACTCCAGATTCCAGTATTGACATTGTACGCTTAGTAGATATGCAGTTTTGGTCCAGGACACATTTTAAAATAATTTTTATTTATTGAGTTAAAATTTTGAATTTTTTGTGATGGTTAACCATATCATTTGTAAAAAGTCCTTCCGGCCAGTGCCGGGAGGAAGAGGTAGCTTTCATATTCCTTATTTTTAAAAAGCCAACGTATATTATTCAAACACACGAAGCTCAATTAAGTGGAAACCAAAATGTAGGAGATTCAATACTAAATCATTATGAATGAGAATTTCGCGAAATTAGTCAGCTTTATCCAAGCTGCTTTTATTTAAAGTCACTTATATTTGGCTGCCAAATTCGGCGATTTCTTAAAGTGCCTGCCATTTTAAGACAACATGGTAGATGAGGCTAACCAGTGAACTTGGTCGAGACCTTAGTAGTTGCTGTGCACATGCTCACTCATATCGGAATCGGTTGATATATACGAGTGCTGTCGCAGGCAAAAAATCAGATTTCTCAAAATGTCACCCACTTTAGAAATTGAAACTGCTATATCGGAGCCATTTTTTAAGATAAAGACAAACAAAAAATGCTCCTGAATCCTTATATCAAGGTCAAATACTTAAGAAAAAAACCTTTTTCAATTTCTAATTTTTTTGCACCTCACTTTAAATATAATTTTTTTTAATTTAATGGCCGCCATTTTGAAACAAGATGGCTGATGAAGCTGGCCAGCGAACTTGGTCGAGATATTGATGTATACTATCCACATGCCTTCTTCCATCGAAATAGGCGAATACGTGTGGTATCGCGTGACAAATACAAGATCGTTTCAAAGTGTTAGCCATGATAGAAATTCAAAGTGCTATAATTCAACCACTTTTTAAGATATAAACAAAAGAACAAATTTTCAGAAACAAAAACTGCTCCAGAATCTTTGTATCAAGGCCAAACACATAAAAAAAATCTTTTTCATTTTCCAATTTTTTAATACCTCATTTTAAATTTTAAATTACATTTTTTTTTAAAAATGGCAACCCTTTTGAAACAAGAAGGCGAATGAAGCTGGCCAACGAACTCGGTCGAGACATTGGTATGTACTATGTACAGACCAAGTTACATTCAAATCGGTTCATAAATACGCCTGTTATCGCGTGACAAAAATCAGGTCGTTTTAAAATGTCCGCCACAATAGAAATTCAAAATGTTATAACTCAGCCATTTTTTTAGATGTAGACGAAACAAAACCTGTTCCGGAATCTTTGTATTAAGGTCAAACACATACAAAAAAAATCTTTTTCATTTTCCAATTTTTTGGTATCACATTTTAAATTTAATTTTTTTTTTAATTTTTTTAAATGGCCACCATTTTGAAACAAGATGTCGAATGAAGCTGGTCAACGAACTCGGTTGAGTTATTTGTATGTACTATGTACACACCAAGGTACATCCAAATCGGTTCATAAATACGTCTGTTATCACGTGGCAAAAATCAGGACGTTTCAAAATGTCAGCCACGCTAGAAATTTAAAATGCTATAACTCAGCCATTTTTTAAGATATAGACGAAACAAAAACTGCTCCCGAATCTTTTTATCAAGGTCAAACACATAAGAAAAAAATATTTTTTCAATTTTCGATTTTTTGCTACCACATTTCAAATTTAAATTTTTCTTAAAATTTTAAAGGGCCGCCATTTTTAAACAAGATGTCGGATGAAGCTGGCCAACGAACTCGTTTGAGACATTGGTCTGTGCTATGTATAAACGAAGTTACATCCAAATCGGTTCATAGATACGCCTTTTATCGTGTGACAAAATTCAGGACGTTTCAAAATGTCAGCTTCGCTAGAAATTCAAAATGCTATAACTCAGCCATTTTTTAAGATATAGACAAAACAAAAACTGCTACGGAGTCTTTGTATAAAGGTCAAATATATAAGAAAAAAATATTTTTCCATTTTCAATTTTTTGGTACCACATTTCAAATTTTAAATTTTTTTAAACTTTTTAAATGGCCGCCATTTTGAAACAAAATGGCGGATGAAGCTGGCCAACGAACTCGGTCGAGACATTGGTATGTACTATGTACACACCGAATTACATCCAAATCGGTTCATAAATACGAGAGTTACAGTGTGACATAGGTCAGATATATATATATATATATATATATTGATATATATATATATATATATATATATATATATATATATCAATTTTGAACGGAGGGTGGTTTCGGGGTCTGGGGGTCATGATCGATGAAAATATACCAAAATTTTTTGAAATCGCTTTCCTCCGAACGTCTGCAATAGGTAGATTTTTTGTAAAGAAAGCTACCTAACAAAATCACATGATAAAATTTCTCTTAATTAAAAATAATAATAATAATAATTTTAAATTTGAAAAATGCATTCGGGAGAATAGGTCATTTGAACGATTTGCTGATTTGAAGGACAGTATAGTATGTGTGTATGCTGTGTAATTGTGAATAGTACGTGTACAGCTTTCATGTACCAAAAATACAGAAAAACTTTGGTATTTGATTTCAGGTGCTACTGCAGTAAACTCTGTCTAAGGTGGAATCGATCGGGACCAAGAAAATTTTCCGTAGTAGATAACATTCCACCTTAGACAAATTTTACTCTATGTCTATGAATTCGCAGAGACTTGAAAATCTTTCTGAGTTCTACAGATTTCCGTATTACACAGAGTCCGCCTTACAGAGAGTTTACAGTATTTTTTTCCAAATTAGTTTTCTCATACCTTCAAATCTCTAAATATAAAATTCGGTCTCACTCTGTTCAAAGGGAAAATTTTGGTATATAAAGCATTCTCACAATCTTTTGACTTTCGAAAATAAAAGTCTGGTGAAAATAAACTTGCTAAAATAACATTTTAATCTGATAGACGAATGCCTGAATGATTCAAAATAAAGAAAAAATGGTCAGCAGCGAAAATATTTTTATTTAACTGAGGTTTAAGCTAAACTTGCGAGCTTAATTATCCTTACCATTTTGCCACTATAACTTTTTAATTTCTTCTAAATTTTTACTTATTATGAATTTGCATAGTACCCAGAGGAAGTTCAAATAAGAAATAATAACGATGTAGTATTTTTAGCACAAAATTTTAGTATAACATTGTCTTAAAGGGGTGTTAAAGAAGGAACGGAAGGGGGTAAAAGGTGGTAGTATAGGGGAAAAGGGACGGTAATGGAAAAAAAGGAATGGTAAGGGTGGTACTGTAAGGAAAATTACCACTATTTTTGGGCAAATCATGTTAAGACTAAGCGATAGCCACAATGCTCATTGATTTTTAGAAACAGTTATTTACATCGGATTAAACTTAAAAAAAAAAAAAAATTAATTTACCTCGAAAAGTGCAGGAATAAACCTTGAGGACAGTAAGACTGCCAATAAAGCCACGATGCTTGAAATTGATATTTAAATGCGGATTTAAATTCTGCAGTAAATTTCCTGTCAAAGAATTTTAAACGTTTTTCCTCTAGCATACTTCTGCATGAAAAAAAAAACTCTGTGGCTGCATCTGAGGTGATTTTCTGTATAACTTTAGCAAGAGGGATGGTAAGGAATCTAAAACCCAGGGACAGAGTTCAAAAAATATTATCAACCGTAAAAATGTGCGCAGGTTAATTTTTTGCTACATATTTATGTAAAACAATTGTCCCAGTTTCGGAAAAAAATTACATCGAATTACTTTTATTGAAACAATTTTATACAGACCGCTCCAAACTTAAAAATCAGCATCAGGGACACGGGACGGAATATGAGTTTACCTGGTATTTCGACCCCCAACATCGTCCAAAAATTATTTATCTCGTTAATATTGTTATTCAATCATGCAAAGGGATATTCCCCAGTATATGAAATTAAAAAACACAAGAATATGTACTAAAACAAAAATTATTATTCAGGGACTTAAAATTCAAAAGATTGTGAGAATGCCCCATAACAATCCGCCCGAAACCAAAACCCGATTGAAGTCCAACTTGAGATGAAAAATAGTTTGCCCTACTGTCACAATAGGCCTTCCTCCTCGAAATTGGGGGCAATTCCACAGAAAAGTCTAATTTTGAGGGGGGAAATGAAATTAATAATATAATTAAGTTAAGGGTGTGATTGGAAAGCTTTATATGTAGCTTTATACTTGACTCGTATTTTTATATTCTATACAAAAATCGTAATAAAAAGGCACTATAATTTACTGTTCACAAACTAAGCACCATGATTGTCTTTATAAATTGATAATGTTACGTCAGTTACACAATAAAAGTTACGTCAGTTACATACGTAATTGTCATTTTTTTTCTTTTTTATTGTTCAGAAATTACTTATAAAAGTTATTTTTATTATTTGTCATTAGTTATTGTTGTTAAGAACATGAAATGACTTTTTTTAACTGGATAGTTTTCATAATTTTCAAACTTCAACGAAGGCAGAAAATATGTTTGTATATTTTATATTACATCAGTTACAGAATTTTGAAATGAAATTTTTGGATTAAAATATAGATTAAAATATTCTGCAGGTATTTGGGTATTAAGCCCTTAATAAGAGACATTTTAAATTATAAAAATTTGTTCTAGCGTTATTAGTAAATTTTCTACACAGTTTAGAAAACAATAATCGATCATGAAGTGTTACGTCAGGAATTGACCTGAGTCAAAATTATGTTGGTTTTCTTAACAGTAGAATACAGCAGACTCGTTTCTAACGTTTCAAAATTGCTAATATTTGATTTTTATAACGAATTTTCATTCTTTAGGTGATCCAGATTTTAATCCTGATCGTGGTAGTCGTCGATGTGGGTCAAGAAACAATCAAGGTATATCTGGTCCTGTGAGGCCGAAGGGTAAAAAAAAGCTTAATTTTACATCGTTTAGCTTATAGTTCAGTCTACTTCTTTAATCTGTTGCGAGTAAAATACTAAACATGTGTAATAAGTAATATGTGTTTTATAGGTAGAGTGGTAGATTTAAAAATTATTATTTAAATTTTAAAGAAATGTATTGAAAAGGAATTTACTTTTTTTAGTTGACCCATATTTTAATCCTGATCGTGGTAGTCGTCGATGTGGGTCAAGAAACAATCAAGGTATATCTGGTCCTGTGAGGCCGAAGGGTACGAAAAAGCTTAATTTTACATCGTTTAGCTTATAGCTCAGTCTATTTCTTTAATCTATTACGATTAAAATACTAAACATGTGTAATAAGTAGGGGAAAGTAGGGTAATAACTCTCAGAAGGGCAATGCCGCTCACCCAATATCTCTAAACAGAATAGAATTGAAAACGTGCGATCGGTACCCGCACCTAGCAAACTTCATCGTAAGTTCCCAGTAAGGATATAATGACCGTCGGAAGGAAAGTATTTTTGTTTCCTCACGTTTTTAGTTTGCAGTTGTTTTATTATGAAATTCTACAACATCTAACTTGAAGGTAAGTGTACACTCTTATTTTCCAATATTAATTTACTCATTATGTCTACAAAATATATACATTTAGCTGTACTTTCATGCTTTTCTTTATTTTTGTAGTGCGTTAATTATAATGCATTAAAGCCCAACATGGCGATAACGGGTGATGGCGCTCGCGTGGAATTCCAGAAGTTTTGCCAGTGAGCAACTTTTTTAATGGCGTTTTGTAATTCGCCAATTATAATGCATTAAAGCCCAACATGGCGATAACGGGTAATGGCGCTCGCGTGGAATTCCAGAAGTTTTGCCAGTGAGCAACTTTTTTAAAATTCAAATTTATTGATTAACACCACTTTTTTGAAATGGTAAAATTCCCCTGTTTTCGCCTTAGTTAATATGTCATTAAACAAGGAGAATTTTACGATTTCAAAAAAGTGGTGAAAATCAAAAATCCTAAATTAAAAAATGTAGCCCACTATATGTGTAACACAATATGTGTGCACAATATGTGTAAAGTGGTCGCAAAAAGTCTGCAGTGGTGTGAATAGCCCACACAACTACATATGTGACTTTTGTCTTACTTAAATGTTCTAATCAAACTCTGAGCGCAATTACCATACCATGTCGGGCATTACCGCTCAATCGATGATTATTTAAATAAAACGATAAAAAAATTCTTTAAACTTTTATTCAAATTAGTTGATTGCACACTGTTCCTTATGCTTTGGAGTTATACTTTGTTAATAAAATATTGATTTTTTTGTCTAAATTTGACTAGCTATTCATGTTTTCCCTTAAATGAGCGCCATTACCCTACTTTCCCTTAATATGTGTTTTATAGGTAGAGTGGTAGATTTAAAAATTGTTATTTAAATTTTAAAGAAATGTATTAAAACGAATTTTCATTTTTTAGTTGATCCAGATTTTAATCCTGATCGTGGTAGCCGTCGATGTGGGTCAAGAAACAATCTAGGTATATCTGGTCCTGTGAGGCCAAAGGGTAAGAAAAAGCTTAATTTTACATCATTTAGCATATAGTTCATTCTATTTCTTTAATCTGTTGCGATTAAAATACTAAACATGTGTGACACGTAATATGTGTTTTATAGGTAGAGTGGTAGATTTAAAAATTATTATTTAAATTTTAAAGAAATGAAAACGAATTTTCATTTTTTAGTTGATCCATATTTTAATCCTGATCGTGGTAGTCGTGGATGTGAGTCAAGAAACAAACAAGGTATATCTGGTCCTGTGAGGCCGAAGGGTAAGAAAAAGCTTAATTTTACATCGTTTAGATTATAGTTCACCGTTTAGATTATAGTTCATTCTATTTCTTTAATCTATTGCGATTAAAATACTAAACATGTGTAATAAGTAATATGTGTTTTATAGGTAGAGTGGTAGATTTAAAAATTATTATTTAAATTTTAAAGAAATGAAAACGAATTTTCATTTTTTAGTTGATCCATATTTTAATCCTGATCATGATAATCGTGGATGTGGGTCAAGAAACAAACAAGGTATATCTGGTCCTGTGAGGCCGAAGGGTAAGAAAAAGCTTAATTTTACATCGTCTAGCTTATAGTTCAGGCTATTTCTTTAATCTGTTGCGATTAAATTATTAAACATTTTTTATAAGTAATATGTGTTTTATTGGTAGAGTGATATATTTAAAAATTACGATTCAAATTTTAACACTATTTTTACCAAGAGGTGTCAAAAGACACCTTTCGGATTTTAACCTAAAATTATTCTCTAAGTTTAATCATTTCTCCACAATTAAATTTTTGACTTTTCGTACAAAAGTTGTTAAATTAATTCAGCGATATCATTTTCCTCCAACTCATCCTGGATCTAAAAATATGCATATGGTATACCTATTTCTAACATGAGGTACCTTTCGACACCTTACGGATTTCATAATTTCTAATTTCTAAGGATTTCATAATTTCTTATTAAAAAAAATTACATATGAATATCAACGCCATTTTACAGCATCATATCAATTATAATCAGATTAGAGAATACCGCTTTCAGTTGTAACGGAAAATAAAGGAATTGCTGCATAACTTTGATATGCGCTTGTTTTCCGCTATGTTGCATTTTAGTATGGATCATTGCAGTGACTAGTTTAAAAAAAATCAAGTAATGCGTTTTGTTCTCGAATTCTGGTAGTGAGTTCAATACACATAAATTTTGTTTCCGTTCGTGTAAAAATTGTGGTATTAAATAAGGGAAGAATTTTATACACTTTTCGATGGTACAATAAAGAAAATGGCACAAACATCGCTGATACAGCGCCCCCCTCCGGCAGATTTTTTTCAAATTCAGGGAGGACATGCTTGCTATAGCCAGAAACATACACAAAAAAATTGGTTCAATTCTATGCATAACTTCACACACTTTTCGATGATACAATAATGAAAATGGCACAGACATCGCAATTATAGCGCATCCTTCTGGCGGAATTTTTTCAAGTTCAGGCAGATACTGACAGATACACAAAAAAAATTGTTTCAATTCTATGCATAATTTTATAAAGTTTTCGATGGTACAATAAAGAAAATGGCACAGATATCGCTATTACAGCGCCCCTTTCTGGCAGATTTTTTTCAAATTAAGGGACGACTTGCTTGCGATAGCCCGAAACATAAACAAAAAATTTGGTTCAATTTTATGCATAACTTCATACACTTTTCGATGGTACAATAATAAAAATGGTACAGACATCGCAATCCCTTCCTGCGGAATTTTTCCAAATTCAGGGAGGACCTTCGTGCCACGACCAAAAACAAACACAAAAAATTTGGTTTAATCCTATCCATAACTTCGTACACTTTTCGATGGTACAATATTCAAAATGGCACAAAAATCGCTATTACAGCGCACTCTACCGGCGAATTTTTTCCAGATTAAGGAAGGACCTGCTTGCCATAGCCAAGAACCTAAAAAAATTTTTTGGTTCAATTCTATGTATAACTTCACACACTTTTCGATGCTACAATATTCAAAATCGCTATTACAGCGCCCCCTACTGGCGAATTTTTTCCAAATTAAGGAAGGACCTACTTGCCATAGCCAAAAACTTAAAAAAAAAAATTTGTTCAATTCTATGCATAATTTCATGCACTTTTTGATGGTAGAATAGCGACAGACACACGGACAGATGGGCAGACACACGCATAGACAGACATTTTCTATAAACATGTTTTTGGGATCTCTGACCCCTAAAACGTGTAAATCCGTCAAAAACCGGAAGTCAAAAAAAATTTCGATTACAGTACTTTCTTCTATTGAAGATAGAAGAAAGTAAACGCACGAAAATATAATTTGTAGGAGGAACATAACATCAAGGTTAAAATACATTTGCGCAATATTGAATTCAGAGTCGTTTTTCTCTGGGTGAAATTTTGCTTTCCCGAAAAAGACCATATGGATTTCGGTGAGAGGGAGGCTTTCAAGGGGAAATTCCACTTTCTCGGCGGTTTTCCCCCTTGACATCCCCTGAATTCATCACTGAATCTTCGTTTTACCAAGCCTGCAAAAGATGGTTAAACTGCTATGCATAGCTTTTGATCCTATAAAACTTCTGTAAATGAAATATCTTGACCGATTTCAACATTAAAAAGTGTTTAAAAGAATTCTTCTCTTGTTCGTTTTAAAAACTGCCCACTTCAAAGTGTTTGTCATACATTGCTCTATAAAATTACCAATTCCATGCTTTTATATGCAATAGTTTCTGAAAGATGAGCTGAAAAATTAAAAAGATCACTAGTTTCAGTTAAGGCAGAGGCAGCGTTTGAAACTTTCTTTTACAATAAAAGGTTCTCCAGCGTTAGCTAGCATACTTCAAAAGGGAAGAAGTTTTTCGTAATCTCAAAAACTAATACACGGATTTTCATCGAACTTCAGATTCAGTTATACATTGACTTAAATTGATGCTGATTATCTTTTGGTTTAAATCTCGAAACAGGTGGAGCTGCAGTTTTCACGATTTTTGCAATAGCGCTATCTCAAGAATTAATGCACGAATTTTCATCGAACTTCAGATTCAGTTATACATTGACTTAAATATGGTGACTATCTTTTGGTTTAAATCTCCTAATAGGTGGAGCTGCCATGCTGCAGTTTTCACGATTTTTGCAATAGCGCTATCTCAAGAACTAAATCACGGATTTTCATGAAACTTCAGATTCAGTTAGATGTTGATATAAGTAATTGATGGTTAAGTTTTTTTGCAAATCGCGAAAAAAGTGGCACTTGTGTGCTGCATTTTTCACGATTTCCACAACAGCTCTATCTGAAAAACTAATACACATATTTTCATCAATCTTGAGATTCAGTTATAGCTACTGACATATCTGAAGAACTAATGCACAGAATTTCATCAAACTTCATGTTCTATTGTAAAGGATTTATGCGGTTTAAAACGTCCTGGTCACGATTTGGCTATTTTTAGAAAATATCTGTCTGTATGTGACGAAATTTTGTGGGCGCTCTCTCTCAAGAACTAATACACGGAATTTAATCAAACTTTAAATTCAGTTAGAACTTGATATAAATTGGTGCTGATTAATTTTTTGTTGTAAATCACCCAACAGGTGACTCTACTATTCTACATTTTTCATGATTTCCTCAATAGCTCAAGAACGAATGCGGGGATTTTCATCAAACTTCAGTTTCAGTTAGACGTTGACATAATTTGATAAAGTTTTAGTGTAAATCGCACAACATGTCGGGACTGCTGTGCTGCATTTTTCAGGATTTACACTATTTTAGTGATAGTCATATCCAGTAGCGCCAACATAAAAAATGTTTTGGGCGGACTCAAATATTTTTGAGTAAAATATTAACACACACAATTTTCCCCCTTATTGCGTGTGTGGTGGTGGGAAGAGCGAATGAGTAAAGATGGTAATTCGAAGTCAAATTAGGTCTTTTTCTAAGTAAAATATAAATGTATTGCAATTTAATAAATAATTTTATTAAATTATATTCTCATAAATTATCCCTTTTAAAAGTTAATATTTATTATAGACTAGCTCATAAGCGCGGCGATGCCCGGGCCTTTGATGAATAACCCTTTAAAACCCTTTCCGGCGCGGTGTCCCTAAAAAAGGACACCAAATTCAAAACTTTAAAAAAAAAAATCCGTAGTAAAATTTCAAAAAACTGCAGAAAAAGTTGCAATTAGTTTTACATTACCACAATAGATGGCAGCACTAAGCATTAAGGTTTCTATTCTAGTATTAATCTTATATTTAAAATTGCTCTATTTCTAAACTAAAATAATGAATATTTTTGAGTTCTTAAAAATTGCGATTTTCGAAAAATGATGGGGCCATTGGCTTTTTGTTTTTTTAAATGTTATAATTCATCCTAAATATTTTTCTATTTTATTTAGTCAAATTTAATTTTTAGTTTATATTAGTATTAAATTGAATTAGTTTTAATTTTGTTTAATTTACTTAATTTAGAATAATTTTTGTAGTAGATTTTAAAAAATTTTGTATTTTAATTTTTTTAAATCATTTTAAATTTCTTCGAATACAAATAAAAATGTTTAAAAACTTTAAAAAAAATCCGTAGTAAAATTTCAAAGACTCCAGAAAAAGGTTGCAATTAGTTTCATTTTACTATAATAGATGGCAGCACTAAGCATTAAGGTTTTTATTCTAGTAAAGTTACAAAAGTGTTTAAAAACTTAAAATATACATAGTTACTGTTATTGTTATAAGAAATTTACGCAATCCTTTCAGAAGATTTCTTATGTATTAAATGAGCTTTCATATAAATGAAATTCATAAAATTTCAGAAAAAAAAGTGAAATTTCTTTTATTAAAACAACATTTTATCTTTGGTAGTACCGAGAATCGAAACAGGGAACTTCGCTTTGGTAGGTTGAGCCAAGGAGACTTGAGAAAGGATTCGAAATTTACATTCAATTTCATAGGGATGCGTACTGGGCATGCGCGTTCATGACCAGAGATGAAATAGCTACTTTTTTATGGGAGTGATGTCCGAATATTAATTAATTACTCAGCTAATAATTAGAATATTACAATTCTGAAGGTATGGTGCATCATGAGACACTTTGGGCTAGCCTCAAAAACATTTTGAGCCTCGTACGTTCCGTAGATTTTGCTAGCCATCGCACATAGACAGACAGAGCGATTTGTTCTTTTACATAGATAACACAAAAATTGCTAACTATTGAATGTGCAAAAAAACTAAATGTTAAGTAAAACATACATGCTAGTCAAAGTACTTTATCTATTCAAGACATTAAAAGAGATGACAAAATATGCAAAAAAAAATTATTTTTGAGATAAATTTAATTATAAATCCGCTG
The DNA here is from genome assembly GCA_963932465.1 of Maratus speciosus. Lineage (NCBI taxonomy): Eukaryota > Metazoa > Arthropoda > Arachnida > Araneae > Salticidae > Maratus > Maratus speciosus. The sequence continues at coordinate 195,250,335 of OZ010798.1, read as the reverse complement.
GAGCGGCTTTTAGTGCTACTGTAGGTCTAATGGATGTCCTTACTGTTTTTCAAACAAAATTAGTTTGAGAACGTCAATAAAATCAAATTTTCTTTTCAGTTATTAAATAAATGAATAACGAAGTAAATAAATGGAAATTGGGTGGGCAGCGCGATCGAATTATTGGGTGGGCTCGGGCCCCACGGGTCCATATAAGTTGGTGCCACTGGTCATAACTCTCGAACGAATGCACGTAATTTCTTTGAACTTCATATTCTGTTAAACCTTAACACAAGTTGGTTCTGATTAGGTTTTTGTGTAAATTATACAACAGGTGGCGCTCCTATGCTGAATTTTTCACGATTTTCGAGATAGCTCAAAAACTAATGAACGGAATTTAATCAAACGTGATATTCTATTTCAATTTCACATAAATAGATCCTTATTAGGCTTGGGTGTATACAGCCCAACAGGTGCCGCTTTTATGCTCTTTGTGTTCGGAATTTTGGCTTCAGACATTTAAGAGAACGGGTGCCAAAATTCGATGATATGTTTGAAAAATGCGATACTTAGGCTAATGTCAGACGAACTTCTATTTGCACGCTTTTTTGTTTCAACATGAAAAAGAAACACATGCAAGCGAAGATGTAGGAAGGCTGTAGGAAGGAAAAAAACGTGCAAATAGACGCTCGTCTGACATTAGCCTTATATCTTCTTTTTAAATGCACGCGATTCAACGAACCTATAACTTTAGATTCCTAATGATGGGCATAGATTGTCATTTAATTTTTGCTCTGTGATAGCGAAATTTGAAGTATTAATATGCAGGGCCCGACTTAGGCTATGGAGGGCCCCGGGGCAAGCATCATTCTGGGAGGCCCCCTTCTTTCTATCTATAGAATTTTTTTGCGAATAATGTGGAAGTGGCTAATACTAAACTTCATACATATTGTATGAATGCATAAATTTTGTATCCGTTACTGCTTACACCTGTATACAGGGTATCATAAAAGAGAGTCACAACTTAAAAAATACATACTTGTAAGATAATTGTAGAAAAAAATGATAGATTGGTTGACAGGGGTATTTCTTTGCAAACTTTTACTTTGCTTATATACGTACTACGTTATAAGACAGCTAAAAGAAAATGCCCCAAATCGGTCATAATGAATGGTTTTAACTTGCCATGTTACGAGGAAAATGTTAATAAAGAATTTCTTTTGAAAACAATAGAATGCTAAGTTGTTGTAATAAAATTTTAATCATTAGTTTTCTAAAAATATAGTTTGTGTTTTGCATAGGTGGAGTGGGTACTGTAAGCAGAGAGGGGAAGAGGGACCGCACTCCCTTCCTAAATGTTAGAAAATATATGAACTTTAATCACTTTTGGCTAATTTTAATCTTTTGGCACCTTTTAATGAAAATTCCAATTGCTTCCATGGGAGACCCCTAAAAAGAGGGGGCCCGGGGCAGCTGCCCCGCATGCCCCTGCATAAGTCGGGTCCTGTTAATATGTATGTATGAGATAAAAGAAAGTTTAGGGATTGGCACTGTAAAGTCCTGGTTCTATTCAATAGCACTCTGTCAATTAAGGCAGATGTGGCACCTAAATATCCCTCTTTTGCTACAAGGCGGATACATTTTGTGTATCATAAAATCTCTAACAACCCAATTAAACTTGCAATATATTCCACTTCAAATCTCTCCAATTAGCAGGATTAAAATCATATTTTAAGCTAAGATCTTAGCTTTAGACGTTTTGGGTATAATAACTCTTACAATACTTGAAACCCTCCTCAAGCATTTTCAAGTGCCGCCGGTTATCAAAGAACTCTGACTTACATATACCCAAAGGCTTGAGGCCGTTTAAGGGGCTCTCGGCTGAAACTCCGATAGGTGAAGACCTAATATTTCTACGCTCCCAGCGTAGGTCTGTCCAGGTAGCTCAGGGCAGGTTGCGGAGATAAAACTCTCTCCGGACAGAGTACGAAGTACTCTAGGCTGTAACCCACGCGCGGTACTAATAATACTGCGGACCGAGTTTAGATAAGCTCTAGATTGTGAAAAATCAACTTCTTCAATTTTAACTTTCTGAATATTTTTGTATAGCTGTGCCGTGCTGTCAATAAATGCTTTTTGTAGCTAGACCATCCTGAATTCCTGACTTATGACGGTACAGCACATCCGACTAGTTAAAAGATAGAACAACGAAAACTTGTATTGGAAGAAAATGCAACTGAGTTAGTGAGATTCATAAGATGAGAAATGAAAATTAAATCTAAAACCAAGAACAACAGGATCATTTGATTACTTTATGCTTATGTACGCTGAGATTTCGGAATTCAAGTATCAGTTAAAGAATTGGTTAAAAAAAATCTTTATTGACTCGATTATTTAATATTTAGAAAATGTTGCGCGGAGCCTTTTTTTTCACGAAAAACTAACTTTGGTCATCCACATTGTTCGTTATCCATTTATGTTTTTTTTTTTTTTTTAGAATCTGCAATACTACACTGTAAAAAAACACAGATGTTTCTTGATCTATTAAAATAAATTATAATTACGAAAGAAATTACACAATAACCTCTTCCAAGAATACTAACGATTCCGAAATGCGTTCTTTATCTTCAGAAATCAATATATTTTCGAGATTTAAAAAAGCATTCATAAAAACAACGCTTCTTTCGCTGCCACTAATTTTCGGAAACGTTTGCAAGAAGTTTTAAAGTGCATTAATCAGTTTGCTTATGATGTAGAATCATACATTGATAATTAATATACTCAAAATCATGTTTTTTCCTAAATTACATTGTTAATTTATTTGTGTTTTCATAAATCTTAAAATCTATTCATTTACTGAATAATATAACTTGACTTTTATCTAATCTAAAAAACTCTCTTTTTTTTAAAAAAAAAGTAAATATATCTTGCTACAAGTAACTGTTATTGAATGCAAATGTAATTATAATAATATTTAATTCCTGTCTAAAATAAATCTTTTTTCTTGGTAAAGTACTTTCCTTTGTTATTTAACGGTGCCTCGCATTTCACTAATCTTTGTATAGTGTAATGCGCGTTCCCACTTGGGTGGGAACGCGTGGGAACGCCGTTTCCAGAAATATTTAGTTTGTTTATTTAAATATATATATCGCGTACGAGCGCAATCTTTTGTCAAGCGAAACGACAATTTATGCTAATTTTAAGAAGATCCGTTTCACTTATATTCGTAAGCTGTGTAGGGCCTCCTTTAAAATATTTTTGTCCTAAACCATACGTGAAACCTTGGCAGTGATCAGGAAGAAAATTTGCAGACGAGGCAGCTTGCCTTAAATCAGAGAGCACAGAAAACTCCTCTCATCACCGTTCTTTTAAAAACTTCTAGGATAAATGTGCCATTAAGTAATATATGGATTTATTCTTGTTATTTCAATTTATTTTGATTCATAATGGAAAATGTTACTATGAGATTGATTAGCTTTTAGATGGATTCTATACAAATACAATACTATAAAACTAGACTATAATAATTATAACTGTTAATCGAAAAAAGTCGGCTTTTAGCTAAATGCTTTGAATGGGATTTTGACTTTGCAAAAATCCTGTAGCGTCAACATCTACTCTAAGAAAAGGTGCGTTCCCACAAATATTTTTTCCAACTACAGCACTGTAGTGTAACATCTGTCAATAGAGATAAACAAAATAATAATACCTTGAAATATATAAGCTGACGCGAGTTTAAATAAATAACTTTGAAGAGTTAAAGTCTCATTTTCAATTAATCATTATAAAACGTTTTTCATCTGTGATCTATCGTCATATTGACTCCATTTGATCTTTGAATTTTATCTGTAGCAAGGCTAACGGTTTTTTCGGGGTTGTGTATTGGTGTGGCTCGATACCACGTATATGAGGTAGGGACTTCCCTACTGACTCTACTAGTCAAAGCATCAATTTCGGACTGTGTAAGGGGACCACCTGGCTCTACGTATCTCTTCACAATAAACTTAATAGTTTCCATGGATAATTTTTGAATTTTATGCCTCCTATTTGTTATTCAACTTAGTTTCATCGGGACGAGAATCAGTGTGGAAGTCGTAAAAAAAGCAGAGTGTATACGCTATAGGCAGAAGGTATTTGCTAGCATCATAAACGTTCATGGTTAGGGTATACGCTATAGCTTTATTTGAGAAACAGAGGGCATACGGAGTTTCTTTAAAAAATCCAGAAGGTATACGGCGTATACCTGCGTATACCATACACTACACCCCTGACGAGAATACTGGAGTTCTTGCTGCTTATGATTTCGCAATGTACACTATGTTTTTGATCATGTGTCGTTAATTTTTACTTTCTTCTATCTTCAATAGAAGAAAGTATTGTAATCGAAGTTTTTTTCGGCTTCCTGTTTTCGACGGATTTACACGTTTTAGGGGTCAGAGATCCCAAAAAACATGTTTATAGAAAATGCCTGTCTGTCCGTGTGTCCGTATGTCCGTGTGTCTATATGTCCGAGTGTCTATATGTCGCCATTGTACCATCGAAAATTATATGAAGTTATGCATAGAATTGAACCAATTTCTTTTTTTAAGTTTGTGACTATAGAGAGCAGGTTCTCCATTAATTTGGAAAAAATCCGCCGGTAGGGGGCGCTGCAATAGCGATTTTTGTGCGATTTTCAATATTGTCTCATCGAAAGGTGTATGAAGTTATGCATAATTCTAATAAAAATACTAATAAAACTAATAAAATGAATTATTGGTATTTGTAACAACATTTTGAAATATTAAGATACATGAGATAGAAGAAAGTTTTGGGATTGGCACATCCAACTAGTTAGTAAAATGCCATCGCACCACATAAAATTTCTAAAACCGAAATATTGGTTTTCAGGATGGTATCCATCCTGCAGTAAACAATTTCATGTTCAACAAACTTGTTTTACTGACCAACATGATAAATTAACAATATTAACATGAACATTAAAATTGATATTATTTTGTTACTATTGCATGTGTACATTCAGTTACTTATCTGAAAATTTTAAACTGACAAGGAGGGGGCCAAGCTTGGTAATCACAGATTTTTATTATTTTTACTTTCTTCTATCTTTACAAGAAGAAAGTATTGTATTCGTAAAAATTTTCGAATTCCGGTTTTCGACGGATTTACACGTTTTAGGGGTCAGAGATCCCGAAAAACATGTTTTTACAAAATGTCTGTCTTTATATGACACAAATTTTGTGGTCTCTTTATCTCAAGAACTAATGAACGGAAGTCAATAAAACTTTAGATTCAGTTACTCCCTGATGTAAATGGTTCCTAATAAGCTTTTGGAGTAAATTGCCCAGCAAGTACCACTGCTATGTAGAATTTTTCGCGATTTCCCCAATAGCTCTATCCCAAAAATTAATGCACGGATTTTCATCAAACTTCAAATTCAATTAGTTGGTGCTGATTACTTTTTTGTGTAAATCTCCTAGCAGGTGGCGCTGCTATTCTGCATTATTCATGATTTCCCCAATAGCTATATATCAAGAACCAAAGTACGGATTTTCAGAAAACTTCAGATTAAGTTAGTCCTTGATAAAATTTGGTGCTGATAACTTTTTGGTGTAAATCGCCCAATAGGTGTCGCTGCTATGCTGCATTGTGCATGATTATTACAATAGCTCTATACCAAAACTAATGCACGGATTTTCATCAAACTTCAGATTCTGTTCGTCCCTGATATAAATTAGTGCTGTTTAGTTTTTGGTGTAAATCGCCCAACAGGTGGCGCTACTATGCTGCATTTTTCACTATTTCCACAATAGATGTATCTTAAGAACTATTCATATGAATTTTCATTAAACTTTAGATTCAGTTAGCCCATGATGTAAATAGATCCTGATACGCTTTTGGAGTAAATTGCCTAGCAGGTACTACTACTATGTAGAACTTTTAGCGATTTCCGCGGTAGCTCTATACCAAAACTAATGCACTGATTTTCATCAAACTTCAAATTCTGTTAGAAGTTGACATAAGTTGTTGCTGATTAGATTTTGGTGTAAATCACCTGACCGGTGGCGCTGCTAGGCTGCATTTTTCAGGAAGTATTAACATGTATGAGATAGGAAAAAGTTTTGGGATTGCCACATCCGACTATTTATATATGTCGTAGGGTAGAAATATCTTAGTCTCAGTTTCAACCGATTTTATACAATGTTCCTTAGTTATCGAGAAACACGGTGTCCATTATTATAACACAACTTAAATACATTATTTGTAACGAAATTGCTGAGTTGGTCGTAGCTCAGTTGTTGTGGTGCCTGCTCGTTGATCCGTAGTCTCCGTTTCGAGACTGAAACGCGTTACATTTGATTTTGTCATTTATTGTTTTATAAATATGCTTGTAGTTATAATTAATAACCTCAATTAAATATTTTAATAAAGTACATTAATTATACTGTTAACATATTTATATTTCAATTCAGAATTTTGGAATTGACACAATTGTTCAATATCTTTGCATTATAAAAGAATATATGAATAGCTTGGCAATATATCGCCAAAAGTGACGCCAACTTGGCGATATCTCTAATATTTCGCCAAATTCCCATAGACTTCCGTTGTAAACCAATAAGGTTTACTTTCTTATAGAAAAAAAAACAAATTGAGATATTTTAATGCGACAAAAACTAATATTAGCTTAAGGGATTATATTAAATTTTTCTTTGATGACCTAAGTAGGAATTGACTTTAAAAACTAAAATCTTATATTACTTGTTTTAAAATATACTGATCACATATTGGTTTGAATTGATGATTAAGTTATTTTCTAGACATATTTAACTCTCAATTACCGCGCGCACATTATTGGCATTTTATGCACGAGTACTACCGGTTTTAATTTAAACATAGCAGTGGTCCGAATACCGGGTACATAGAGTGGTCTAAATACCGGCTAGCCGGTTTTTATACCTCTCTCGGTTGGTATGCTTGAAGGGGAGGAAAATAAATTAATTAAAATAGTTTCATAATTAATAAATTAAGACACTGGTTACCGGATCACTTCACAAAAAACGCTGTTGGACACTTCAAAATTGCCAGCGATAAATGTGAAGCGAAAGAAGAAAATGACGGAAGAAAACAGGCGAAAGGCACAGAAATTAGATTTTTAAAAAGTGAAAATTGAAGATATCCAACAGAGGAAGATGATGCAATTTGTGTCTTCTGCATAGGTGCTTTCTCTCCGGACAATAATGGGGGAGGGGAATCTGGGTTCAATGTTAAGAATGCGATATGTGGCCCTATAGGATTGTACCGACGCAGAAAGTGATATTATGTTTGTGTGTTTTTCAGATGAAATAATTCTCATTTCAATCAGCAAGCTTTTTTTCTGTTTTACACGTTAAAAAACAAAACTAGAAACATAATGGAAAGAAGACTGTGAGAGATAGTTGTTAAGAATTTTATAAATTTGACAAAAATGCTTGTTTATTAAAAATTACGTATTTCTTCTGTGCATAAGAAATGTTATTAATCAATAAAATTTATTAAAATAATATTCTTATTGGTTAATAATTTTCATTAGCTCTATTTGTAGGACCTTTTAGAAAGAGACTTAGGTAGCCGGTATTTAGACCCCATTTTCAAAACTCAAAATTTGAAGACTTTCGGAATTTTACTTTTTATAAACAGAAAACACCTTTTAGACTGATTTTTTTTCTCTAAACAGGTGTAAAACATGTCAAGATACCCTGCTGTTACTTTTTCTTTTACTAATTTTGAAAATTGCATGATCTAGATTGAAAACAAAAGTGGTAGCCGATATTTGGATCTTCTCCTCTACTTAATATTATGGAAATTGGATAAAAATGTGATGCATGGAACATTTTGAATATACTAACTCAAGGAAAATTCTCAGTTTGAGAAAACACGATTTAAAATTTTAATTTTAGTGTAACTCAGTTATCGTATAGCGACTAGAATACATAGTGTGGAAATCGGCTATCTCTGTAATGCTTAAAAAAGCACTAAAATATTGTATCCCTTAAATATGCAACGATGCTGCTGCAATATACAGATCGCAGCGACATCTGCAGGATATTTTCTACAACTGCAAGGTATTGCTAGTCTATACAATGTAATACTAGTAATACGAAAATCCCGCAGATGTCGCTGCGATCGACACTTGGATTTTAGCAGTATCGTCGCACATTTAAGGGATAACATTTTTTAGCACTGTTTGGATAGCATGTTTCCACACTAGGTATTCTAGACGATGTAGTTAGGGTGTGCAAATTGAAATGTTTGTAACTACGCTAGGAATCGTTACTATTACATTCGGTCTTTTGCAAATGACAATTGAAGTATATTAATAAAGCAAAAAAGAAAGGGCGATTTTTTACACAATTTTTGCACAACTGAAGGTCTACGGACCCATAATAACCATTTGTCTTTTTTTGCAGGGTATATTAACAATTTCTTTTTATTTTTTATTTTATCTCTATAGGTAAGAAAAAGACGTTATGAAGTCGATGATCCGCTTGAAGCCATTGACTAGAATCGAATCAAAGAACGAATCTGTACTTTTTTCGCAATGTCCAAGAACTCTAATCTTTCAAATAATATTGCCAAATTATAAATTATAGTAAATTCGTAAAAGCCAAAAACTTTACAATAAAGGTAATGTGATCATAATACTTTTATCAGTGTGATTCCATGTACATTAACATTTACGTTTTTAACACTTTCAAACATACACTGTAGAAAAAAGACATCTGTTTGTAAAAGTCAAGGACTTTTCAATAAATGTAATGTTACCATAGTAGTTTTTTCTGTCTGATTTTATGTACATTAACATTTACATTTCTTAACACTTTCCAAATAACCTACACTGAACACTGAAAAAAAAAAAAAAAAAAAAAAAAAAAAAACGTTTGTAAAAGTCGGTGACTTTCCGATAAAGGTACACTGTTAAAAATCTGCAGCTTTAGCTGTATAGTCACTCCGCCGCTTTCATAGAATATCTCTATTCTGACCAATGAGAATGCTCCATAGTATAGTCAAGTAATCGTTTTCTATAAAAGCGGTGGAGTGACTATGAAGCAAACGCTACAGATTTTTAACAGTGCAGCGTAATCATAGTAGTTTTGTCCGTCTGATTTCGTGAACATTAACATTTACCTTTTATTAATGCTTTCCAACGTACACTGACAAAAAAAAGAGAGACTGATTTAATAAAAATCACATCCTCAAATCGAGAGGTCTCGATTGAAACTAAACATATGGAAGCAAAATCAATAGGAAGCAGGGTCGTACTGGCCCACCGGGCAACGAGGCAAATGCCCGGTGCGCCCATCGTCACTTTTTTTTTTCTAAGCACGCTTAAAGTTCTGTATTCTGAAAGGCATAAAATTTTCAAAGATTTTCATTTGGAAAATTAAAAAGTAATGCTCTTTTTTTTTTTTTTTTTTTTTTTTAAATATACATAAGCAAACTATGTGTGATCAAAGACAATTAGATAACCCAATTTCGAGATAACATAAGTTATCGACAATCAGATGTGCCATTGTTAAACATGGTATCCTGACCAAACCTTGTTTCAAAGCCTGTTCTAATGATAAATTCTAAGAAAAATATTAAGTATTCATTTATTTAGATATACGCCTAAATAAGTTCTGCTTTAAGAATGCTTCTAATAAGTGTCTAATAAGTCTGCGTCTAATAAGTTTGCATATTTTCTGCGTCTAAGTATTTAGCGCCCCTGGTGTTGCCAGGTATTTTTGTATTTCTGCCTTTTGCGCAAGTATAAACGACGAAACACTGTATAAGAAACAGATTCTCATTTTAAGTGGATTCATTGACAGAAACTTCGATAGTCATGGCGCCCAGGTCCAGATTTTATTCAGTACCCCGAAGAATAGTAACTTCCACATAAATTAATATTAGAATTAATGGCGTATTTAGCATATTTTCTGTCAAATGTTTAGCGCCCTGTGTGGCTGCCCGGTAGTTTGATATTTCTGCTTTTTGTGAAAGTACAAAAGACAAAAGATAGGAATTAAAAAAAAAAAAAAAAAGGAATTCCAATTTAAGGCAGGAGATTTTGATTTTAATTTCATTTGGTCCCAATGTCAGAGCGGCGGCTTCGGTAATCATGGCGCCCTTGGTCAGATTTTTTTTAAGCGTTTCTGTAAAAAATAACTTTCAAAAAACTAATATCGTGTTTTTGTAAGAATGGCGTCCTTGGTCAGATTTTTTCAGCGCCTCTGTAAAAATAACTTTCTAAAAATTAATATCGTGTTTTTTAATCACGGCGCCCTTAGTCAGATATTTTTTCAGCGCCTCTATAAAAATGCCTTTCAGAAAACTATTTTCTCTAATCATGGCGCCCTTGGACAGATTTTTTTTAGCGCCTCTCTAAAAATAAATTTAAAAAACTAAACTAAAATCGTGTTTTTGTAATTATAGCGCCTTTAGTCAGATTTTTTCAGCGCCTCTGTAAAAATAACTTTTAAAAAATTAATATCGTGTTTTTGTAATCATGGCACCCTTGGTCAAATTTTTTTCAGCGCCTCTGTAAAAATGCCTTTCAAAAAACTATTATCGTGTTTTTCTAATAATGGCGCCATTGGACAGATTTTTTTCAGCGCCTCTGTAAAAATAAATTTCAAAAAACTATATTGTGTTTTTGTAACCATGGCGCCTTTGGTCAGATTTTTTCAGCGCCTCTGTAAATATAAGTTTAAAAAAACTAATATCGTTTGTTTTGTAATCATGGCGCCCTTGGTCAGATATTTTTCAGCGCCTCTGTAAAAATGTCTTTCAAAAAGTTATTATCATGTCTTTCTAATCATGGCGCTTTTGGTCAGATTTTTTTCAGCGCCTGTGTAAAAATAAATTTTCAAAAACTAATATCGTATTTTTCTAATCATGGCGCCCTTGGTCATATTTTTTTTCAGCGCCTCTCTAAAAATGCTTTTCAAAAAACTGTTATCGTGTTTTTGTAATCATGGCGCCCTTGGTCAGATTTTTTTTCAGCGCCTCTGTAAAAATAACTTTAAAAAGACTAATATCGTGTTTTTGTAATAATGGTGCCCTTGGTCAGATATTTTTCAGCGCCTCTGTAAAAATGCTTTTCAAAAAACTATTATGTTTTTCTAATCATGGCACCCTTGGACAGATATTTTTCAGAGCCTCTGTAAAAATGATTTTCAAAAACCTATTATCGTGTTTTTCTAATCATGGCGCCGTTGGTCAGATATTTTTCAGCGCCTCTGTAAAAATGCTTTTCAAAAAACTATTATGTTTTTCTAATCATGGCACCCTTGGACAGATATTTTTCAGAGCCTCTGTAAAAATGATTTTCAAAAACCTATTATCGTGTTTTTCTAATCATGGCGCCGTTGGTCAGATATTTTTCAGCGCCTCTGTAAAAATAAGTTAAAAAAAAAAACTAATATCTTATTTTTCTAATCATGGCGCCCTTGGCCACATTTTTTCAGCGCCTCTGTAAAAATAACTTTCAAAAAACTAATATCGTGTTTTTGTAATCATGGCGCTCTTGGTGAGATTTTTTTCGATAGCTAAAAACGTTTTCTGCCGTTTTCTAAAACCCGATCTGCTTAACCGCTTTAAACTTCAAACGCCATCCCGATTTATAAATTGAAAAATACACATGTAATTAAAATAAATAGATAAACCACTAAAATTGTAAAAGTCGTTTTACAAAAGAATGGATGAATATCAGTAAAGATAAGTGCAAATGTGTTTGTGTTCAGTTTTCAATGCTGTTAGTCAATAACGTGGGAGTTCCTAAGGTGACAAATTACCATTTCGGCGGAGTTTCAACTATTAGATATGGGTTCTATCGGGGCCGTCGCGAAACAACTTTCTTCTCTAGTTGTTTCGCGACGGCCCCGGTTCTATACCCAGTGGTTTCTGTAGTAATACCAGATATGACACTTTTTATTGATTATACTGTATTCTGAGATTTCTGGAGAAAATAGAAATCGGATGTGGACTGCGGAGGTATTTTCCCATGAAATACTAATTAATACACGACACACGCTCGGCGTACAGGTATCTGTGAAGAATGAATCGTTAAAAAACGAAAAAATAAAATATTGAATTAAGCAACTGTTATAGCAGTTTTATAATGTTTTGTGTAGTAATACAAGTGTTGTATTACACAAAATTCCTTCTTCAGTCGAGAATTTTTAATTGTTTTACATCTTTTTTAGCCTGCCCAAAACTTTTGACGACATTATTAAATAATTTTCATTGATACATACATCAAATTTTTAAAATTTGCCATTAAGGTGAAAACGAAAAATAACTTTGTCAATAAAGCTTATAATTTTTTAGATACATTTCTTTTTTTCAAGATATCGAGTAAAAAATAACTGAAAAATAATGAACACATATAAGCTTAATTGCGGTAGGAAAAAACGTGTTATTCTTCTTTTCAATTTTTTTCCACATTACGCAATTAAGGGGGCTGGTCACTCAGCTTCCGATTTCCCCTCACTCATATAAAGTCTATGAGCATTGGATGCGATATCTCCACGGGAAATGAATATTTTTAACTTCTATTTTTTGTGTACACTTCCTAAAAAATGTCCCTTTTTTTTCTTAGTTCTCAAAATATTTCTAAAGTATAAACTTAATTTTATATGAAATGTTAAAATCTTACGAGTGGCTGAAGTGTTAAAATCTTGAGTACACACATAGCTGCCAACTCTTCCGCTTTTTCAGACCACAAAAATTTAATAGAAATTTTTGCCTTATTTAATCGACAGACTACGGCGATTTAAAAAGGTAAAATTTACTATAAAATTTTTGTGGTCTGAAAAAGCGTAAGATGTTGGCAGCTATGGTACACAGAAAAAAGATGTTAAAAATGTGAATTTCTCGAGAAGATATTTTAAATATACGAATGCATCAAAAATCCATAGACTTAACATTACGGAGAAGAATTTCGAAGCTGAGTGACTAGCTCTCTTATCCCTTGAGGGGCGGTGGGATAAAATATATCCTACCTAATTTAAACAAGATTCTGTCCAGAAAATTTTAACTAAATTTTATATTTAATTTTAACTTTTGGGGGAAATCGATGAAATGTTGCTTTTCCTTATTTAAAAATAAAATTTTTCGATTATTCTGGTGAGAATTCAATATTTAGAAACATTTTTGCTTGCCCCTCAGGGGGTTAAGTGTTTCTATTTTCTTTGACTTTGTTTTTTATTTTGTAATACAATGCTTTAATATAATTTTGATAAATATTACTTTAAAAAAATGCAAATATATTTGAAGCTATTGTCGCTCTTCTGGTGTATGTTTTTTTTTTCTTTGTGCGCGTGAGTTGCAGCGGCCATTGTAGTTTAAATTTGGCTTATCTGAAATTAATTTTTAATTAAATATGACTTATTTTAGTGACTAGACGAGACAAAGGATGGAAATATTCAACTTTTATCGTAGAAAAATACTGACTTTTGATGTCTGGAAAAAAAAAACCTTAATGCACTGCATAATTATGTAAGAAAAAAAGCTGACAAAATTAGAAGTGAAACAATTCAGTATTATTAAAGTAATCGTGTCGTGGTCATCTATTTAAAAATGCAATTTTGAGAAAAACTAGTTTTAATTTTATGTTATAATTATAATAGAATGCTTATTGTATTTTTTCTTTCTTTTCTTTTTTTTTTTTTTTTTTTTTTACTTACATAGAATCGTCTATACCAGATTTTGGCAACATAAAGAAATCTAAATTCCGTTGATTAAGCCGCTAAAATAAAAACTCGATTTTCCGAAATTTATAAGTTATGATTACGTGTAAATCCTTAAAGCGATCTCAAAAAAGTATTTTTTAACGTTCAATAATGCGAAAATTTCTGCTCATTTACAAACATAAAAATAGTGTTCGACAGAAATCGAATTTCGGTTATCTTCCTAGTTTTGAGCGAAAACGAAAGAGAAACTGTTTTAAAAATAAATTCAAAGTAATTAACATAAACATACATATATGCACGCTATCTGAATAATGTTTTGCGTAGAAACGGCAGTAAATAATTATTAATTAAAAAATAATTTGATTGAAACAAAAATTAATTAAATATAAAGTGCTATAAACGTAAAAAAATATTAAAAAATAATTTAATTTAAAAATAAAGAATTTAATCAATATTAGCAATACCTTCTAGATTTATCACCTTGCAAGGGCGGATCTGGAGGGTTCTCAAGGGGGGGGGGGCGATTTTAGAAATTTGGAGATTCCTATCTGATGCGAGGGTCGGGGCTAATTTTTTGCACTGTGGGTCGTGTTACTTCTACTTTTTGCTGGGGGTCGGGTTTGGGTCCGGCTGACTTGTAATTTTTGCTGCTGGTCTGGTTAACTTATAATTTTTGCTGTGGATCGCGTTTGGGTATGGTTGACTTCTACTTTTCGCTGCGGGTTGGGTTTGGGTCCGGCTGACTTCTAATTTTCTGCTGCTGGTCGGGTTGACTTCTACTTTATAGCTGCACCTAGCGCTTTGGGTTTGGGGCAAATTAATATACATTATTTCGAGTTTGGGTCAATTTGGGGCGAGGGTTTTCACTCTTGCGAGAAGGGACCCTAATTTTGAATAGAAAGTCAAAATATTTTTTAAGATAAAAACTATATGCAGTAAAAGCTCCATAACGGACACGCCCAAATAATTTTTTTAGGAATACTTTTTAATCTTCTGGATTATGTAAAAAATACTAATTTGCTTATAAGACTGCTTGTCTCTTTATATCTAAGATCAGTTGCAATTCAGTAAAGAATGCTTCGGAACTTATTAAAAAAGCACACCGGATGTGCTAAAATGGACTCACTGAGTTTAAAATTCTTTAATTTACAAATGGTGACAGGAATTTAAAAAAGTCTTTCAGGAGCGTTATGTAAGTTGTCAAGATATTTTTTACTGCGATTCTTGATTTTACTTTACAATAGCAACGATAGTAGCGCTCCAAACAGTACTCGTTAAATTGGGGCCCGATTTCTGTCCTTCCTCCTCCGGGAATCGATTTAGCGCCTATTGCTTGCAGCACCATCTATCGCCGCTATTTTAAACTAAAATCAAGAATCGCAGTTAAAAAAAAAAAAAACTCCTGATCAAGGGTGATTCTGAGAAAGAAAGAAAAAAAAATCTGAAATTCAAAGCAAATTTCCTGAAAGGTTACAGTAGAGGGAGTGGGATTCCCTCCTGCCACTAATTATTTTTGTTGCCGGTCGGGTTAGCTGTTTTCGATCCGGGTCGGTTTCAGGCTGAGTGTAGATTCCTACAAGCCGGGTTTGGGTTAACACGTTTTCTTCAAAAGTTAGTTCAGTATTTTGTTTCAGATTAAAAACTATACCTATAATAATAAATATAGATGTATGTATGTGTGCTGTTTTCTAAAGAGATCACTGCATTTTCTCCACGACTCCTTGATGAAATTCGCATTTCTTCCACGACTCTTTGACGAAATTCGCGTTTTCTCCGCAACTCTGACGAAATCAGCATGTTTTCGCAGCCCTTTGATAAAACTCGCGTTTTTCCGCAGCCGTTTGAGGAAATTCGCATTTCTTCTACGATCCTTTGTTGAAATATGAGTTTCTTCCGCAACCCTTTGACAAAATTAATGTAATTTTCTAGCCCTTTGATAAATTCCGCGTTTTTTCCTCGATCCTTTGTCGAAATTAAAGTTATTTCCTGCGAACGATTGACGAAATAGATTTTTTATGGCGACCATTTGTCAAAATTCGCAACTATTTTTATGTCCGAATTTTCGGATCGATGAATTTTTTCAATTTTCGGAATCGAATGTCTTAACCCTCTCGCTGCGTAATTCTTTTTTTTTTCTTAAATCAAAATAGGTTCAAAAATTGCGCATTTAATTTATTACATGTTTCAAATGTGCATATAATTTACAGGTAAAATATATCCAAAATCTTTGTGAAAGAGTTTTTTAAAAAATTTGATCTTAAAAAAAAAATTGCTGCAGAAATTGCGGGTTGCGCAAATTTTGCTACACTGTAAAAAAAAATCCATGGACTTTCCGTTCTGGAAAAGGCAACTAGTTGCCTTTTCCGAAACGGAATAGATTCCTTTTGAGAAAGAGAAGTTTTAATTTACAACACGATTAGTTTCACATCTGCAATGAAAGTGACATCTTTCATTACCAAAAAGATTACTTTCATTGCAGA
The DNA here is from genome assembly GCA_963932465.1 of Maratus speciosus. NCBI lineage: Eukaryota > Metazoa > Arthropoda > Arachnida > Araneae > Salticidae > Maratus > Maratus speciosus. The sequence continues at coordinate 195,234,161 of OZ010798.1, read as the reverse complement.
TGTGAAACTAATCGTGTTATAAATTAAAACTTTTCATTCTCAAAAGAATCTATTCGTTTCAGAAAAGGCAACTAGTTGCCTTTTCCAAAACGGAAAGTCCATGGATTTCTTTTACAGTGTACTTTTACGTTGGCCGTGGAAATCGCAGAATGCGCAACAAGAGAGTTAAATTTTCAAAGCTTTTGGAAAATTCGGAATAGATTCAACCCTGCTCTTGACGTCTTACCTAACCCTCTGCAAATATATATAAATTTTTTTTAATAGCTGCATTTGCAAGTTAATAGTAAGTTAATAGCTGCATTTGCAAGTTAATAACATTTGCAAATTACTGAATTTTAAAATCAGTCAGAACATTTTAGGACATCAGGTATATTCAGTAGGTATGGGATGATGGCTGAAAGAAGCATTTAAAAAAATTAAAGCTGTCTTCGATATGTCAGTTAAGGTTTTACCCGGGCTGAAATTTCCAGGCCCAAGCCCAGGTCTAACCCACACAAAAAAATTATTTGCCCGACCCGGTAGAGAAACTAAAAAATAGACAGCAGACCAGCCTGCATTTTGCAATTAAAATTATTCATAAAGCGCACTTACTTATGCTCATATTTTATTTCCAGATTATGTTCGAAATTCATGACAACAGAAAAACAATAATATTAATGACTATTTAGGCAATTATGTATATAAACACTACGTAAAAATATGTCTTAGACAATGACATTCAAATGAAAATCCAGTAAGAAAATCAGTTTAGAATGAAATAAACGAGTGATAAAAGAACGTTATAATTTTAAAGCTCTACAAAGAAAAAAAAGTAGATTTTTAAAAATGTATCTCTGTAACTTACCAAATCAAATTAAATTTCTAACGATTACGCTAAACAAATGTACAACATAAATATAATTTTTACGAATAACAAATAAGTAATATGCCAGACCAACTTGGCCTCGTGGGGGGGGGGGGGGGAGAATTTAGAGGAGTGCACGGTAGAGATCTGCACGGGCCGGGCTCGGGCCGATTTTCATTCACGGCATTCGGGCCTGGTCTCGACTCTCTTCGGGCCGGGCCCGGGCCATACTTTTTTCTGAAGGCTGGGACCGGGACGGGCCTAACTTATTTTTCCGTACAGAGCCGGGCCTGGCTCCATTCCTAGCCTTCACGGCCCAAAATTTTCAGTCCTAGTTTTGACCCAGCCCGTATGAAAATCATTGTCTTAGGGTGGCCTGGTCCATTTAAAGGTCAGTAAAATTAGGCGTGGCCCAAAAATTTTTGCAAAAAATGCATACATTTTTAAACTGCCATTATTCTACACTTAAACATTAAAATTTATTCTTTTTAAAGAATTATAGATTTCTACGCTTAGTAAAATATAGCTAAATTAAAACGTGTGAAAAAGAACCTGCCTATGACGGAACCCTGTTTTAAATTGAAAAACGTGTTGATCCATACAAAATTAATATACTAATACGTAAGAAAAGAATATATAATACATTTACACTTGCTAAGAAGTGGATGTCTATAACGCATTTTTTCCCCTTTTCTATGCAATTCCATTTTAGAAGATTTTACTGCATAGCATTTTTCAGATTTTAACACTTCAAAATATAAAATATGGATTAACAATATTAATGATATCTGAAACATTTACATATATGAAATAGAGATTCATTAAAAAAATTAATATCGCAGCCTGCGGCACTTCTATAAAAATGAAGATTATAAACATGAAAAAAATAATGTTAAGATAAATATTTTTGGTCAGATCTCCTCGTACAAGACAAGTTTTTAACCAAATCGACGTAAAAAATCAATGTTTTGTAGAAAATCACTCGGGCCAGGCCAAGATTTAAACTTTTTTCCGGGCTCGGACCGAACTTTTGAGTTTTTTACCGGGTCGGGCCGGACCAATATTTTTTTCCTACGGGCGGGGCCGGGCTCGGGTCGAACTTTAAATTTTTGTATCGGGCCGAATTTTTTTTCTATGAGTCGGGCCGGACCCGGGCCTGGAAATTTCGACCCGTGCAGATCTCTAGTGCACGGGTCGCGGACTGGACAATAATGCTTATCATACGGGCTGACACGGAGCGAACGTTTAGATTTTATTCTGGGCCGAGCCCCGACCTGGAAATTTTGGCCAGTGCGGACCTCTAAGAAGAATGAAGTCCACACCACGCTCGACCTGGACGAAAAAGAAATCTGCCCCAACCCAAATCTGCAGAAAATGTAAGATCAGGGCACGGCCCAGCTCTAAAAGAGAGAAGACCTGACCCAGCCCGTGTCTCATGGATTTAAACTGGCGCGACCCTTGGCTCGAGCTTCGCCCCAAGTGATTTCCCGTGAGGATGCATAAAGTCATTTTGCAAACCCTTTATTAGACCAAGGGGGGGGCGATCGCCCCCCCCCCAACGCCTTAGATCCGCCATTGTCACCTAGTATGTTAATACATAGTATGTGCGGCTCTTTGGATGGGAGTGTCGTTTGGGGGAGGCTAGGAAGGGGCAGTTATAGTAATAACGAATATTCGGCAGTATTTTTTTTGGACGGGAACAAATAATGACGATTTCATTCATGTATCTATTTCTTTGAGAGTTTCCTGACAGAATAGGGCAGGAAAGTTTATTGACCGTCATTCTTAATTTGTCATCAGAGTTAAATTCATTGTCTAAAAAAGCACAAAGGGGTTTAAACACTTAAAAGTTACCGGAATTAAAAAAATCTAAACTTAGTTTAGAAGTTTGATGAATAATGCGCTCTCCGGAATTATTTTTCTAATAAAACCTTCTTCAAGCGACCAGAAAAAAACTGAATTTGTTTCATTTTCTTCAAAGAAATGGGTCACTCATGGAGGGAGCTCAACTGGGATGGTTTCTGAGTGGGGGTAAAATTCGTATTGAGCCTACGGGAATAAATTTCGTCCCATGCAAAAATGGTCGTTCTGGGAGGTGGTCGCACAAGGAGGTTTCACTGTATATATATATATATATATAGATATAAGCATTTGCGCCCTTTTGTAAGGCAATCGGCGCCCTTCTTATCCATTTTGCCACCGCCCTCTAAGTTATGCCAGTACGACCCTGATAGGAAGTAATAATTTTATATAACAGGAAGTAATAGGAATGAATATTTTGTAAAAGTCATGGACTTTTAAATAAAGTTAATGTAGTTTTGTATGTCTGATTTCATGTACATTAACATTTACGTTTATTAACATTTTCCAACGTACACTGTGAAAAAAAAGACTGATGTGATTAAAGTCACGACATCAAATCTAGACGTCTCGATTGAAACTATACACGTGGAAGCAAAATTAATAGAGAAATTATTTATAAAAGATTTATGAATAAGATAATTCGTTAGCACCGGAAGCCCGTAATTGGACCCCTTGTATGTGTTTGCGAGTTCTCTGAGCGAGCGCCCTTGAAATGAATTTGTGGTTTATGGGTAAAAGTCTCAAAATTGAACAAGAGATGTTTTGTTGAAATAAACAGAAATTTGTTCCTCCCAGACAAGCAGACAGCAATAATTTACGAGGCCTACGCTTGTGATCCAGATCATGGAAAAGTAAGGATGGGCAGCAATACAGCTGAAATTCAGGAAGCGTGAAATCAGGGCCAATCAAAAGGCCTCAGTTTATTAGATCACACACAATATTAGGACCTCTATTATGGGGACAGTTTACCTTTCAACAATTTTGCTTATTTTTGTAAAATACACTATATGGCCATTAATGACCGGCAACTTTCAATTTTAGACATTTTGTCGAATATTTAGAAATATACTTGTCAGATTTTTCTGGAATTTCAGGATTGAAAAGAACAGGTATGACCTCATATTTATCAATGTCGACCTGACAAGAGGGACAATTAGGGGGCCAACAAAAAATCAAAGAAAAAAAAGTAATACTTGTGATCAACCTGTAACATAAAATACACGAAATGATCTATCGCTACAGAATATAAATAAACAGACATTGTGCAATATGTGTATTCATTTGAGTAAGAATAGCACGTATATTAATAGAGATATAGCGATTTTTTTTAAATAAAAAAAAATCTTGCATGTTTTTTGCTTATAACATGCAGGGTTTTCAGCCAAATTTAACGCCAGTTTCATAAAAATTGACAAAATATAGTAGACACAATATAGTGCAACTGGAATATAAATATATTAAATAATTTAGGAAATATGAGCAGTTGTATGAAATAATTTTTATCTGCGCATGCGTGAACGATAACAAGGATCTTTTTACATAATTTAACAGTCAACTCTATGGAGCAACTTATTAAAAATATCCAGTCAAATATCGTAAAAATTCAGAAAGATATTGGCGTTAAAGTGAGCTAATTGTTAGTTAGTCGCTTAAACTAGCTGAATGATAAGGGATTGTCCACAAGTTGTCAATTTTAATTAAAACTTTTTTTAATTTTCATTTTTTATTGATTCTTTAGTTCTTGTTGGATAACCACCAGAACGAGCCTATACCATGATAAAAAGAAGTATCAAAATCGAAGCATTTTTTTCCAAATCTAGTTGTTGATAGTCACTAAATACTAACTCTTTTCTGAAAATCAATTAATAAAAAATAACAATTTGTGGAAAATACCTTATCATTCAGCTGCTTTTAGAGAACAACTAAAAATTTGCTCACTCTAACGCCGATATCTTTCTGAATTTTTACGATATTTGACTGTATTTTTTTAATAAGTTGCTCCTTTGAGTTGACTATAAAGTTTATGTAAAATGATCCTTGTTATCGTTCGCGCATGCGCAGATAAAAATTATTTCATATAACTGCTCATATTTTCTAAAATATTTAATATATTTACATTCCAATTGCACTATATTATTTATACTATATTTTGTCAATTTTTCTGAAACCGGAGTTAAATTTGGTTGAAAACCCTGCATGTTATAAGCAAAAAACATGCAGGAATTTTTTAATTTTTTTAAATAAATCGCTATATCTCTATTAATATACGTGCTATTCTTACAAAAATGTGTACACATATTGTACAATGTCTGTTAATTTATATTCTGTAGCGATAGATCATTTCGTGCATTTTATTTTACAAAGTGATGCCAAGTATTATTTTTTTCTTTGATTTTTTGTTGGCCCCCTAATTGGCCCCCTTATCAAATCAACATTGCTAAATATGAGGTCATACCTGTTCTTTTTAATCCTGAAATTCCAGAAGAATCTGTCGAGTATACAGTAAAATCTCTAAATAACGGACATCTCGGGAGCGCGGAAACTGTCCGCTATTCGGAGGTGTCCGCTATTGGGAAAACCTCAGAGATTCAAAAATTGCTAAGAAAAGCTTAATGCTTCATTAATTGACTTTTATATGTCCTGCAACCTCTATTATATGATTAATCAGAAATTAGAATTTTTTTTAAGCAATGAAACTAAAATAAAATTGTACATAACTGTATTCACTATTAATTACATTCTTACAAAAAAAAAAAAAAATCTGTTACAAAAGTTTGCTTTTTCTTACGATTACTTGTAATTTGTTTTTTAAAGTGAAGTTTTAACTCTGTCAGTCGTTTTAATCCTTCTGAATCATCTTTGGGTATAATAATTATGATGGCCCGGTTCGGTATTCCATGATATTGATGAAGAAAGAACACAAGATATAATCAAAGCAGAGAGGTCTAAGCCGGGATATGATTAACTAAGTTTACTATTTACATAAGACTACACAGTTACAACACACGCACACATAATATAACATAATAATAATATTCGAATTACATATTTTACAAGAGAGAGTGCGAACACAACCATTCAAGAAAAATCCCTCGTCTCTCTCTCCTCTGGCTGTTGCCAGTCCGAGTTTCCTAAAGTCTTTCGACCACGGAGTATAGGCGACTTTCACAATAATAATTTAAAAAAATACTAGTCAAGGAAGGTAGCATCTGTCCTGAAGTTTCATGCCAATTGTAAACGAAGTTATCTTACGCGCATTTAAAATGAAAGAGAAAATGATATACTATGTAGGAATTCTGCGGCTCAAGAAATTTGCACTTCAAGACAATAAACAGCAGATAATCCTAAATCTTTCAAGAAGTGACGTTTTCTCTCTCGGGCATGGCGTGGGAGGGGGATTTTTCCGAACCTACTCGCTACATCTGTGGTCACAAAATTTGTGACATTAATAACTTCATAAATATCAATAATTCATAAATTTAGAGGCTTTTTACTTTTTTCCCCATTCTTTTCTCTTTAAAAGATAATTTTTCATCCTTTATCGTCAAAATTACTGTCCGCTATTCGTAATGTCCGTTATTTAGAGGTTAAATATACAAAAAATTAGGTTTTGGGAGTGGGTATTGGAAAACTGTCCATTAAATAGAGGTGTCCGCTATTCGGGAGTGTCCGTTATGGAGGTTTTATTTTTGAATATTCGACAAAATGTCCAAAATTGAAAGTTGCCGGTCGGTGATTAATGACCATATAGTGTATGGTTCAAATGGTGAATGAAGTACATTTCAATGTTCAACTAACAGTGAATTTTGAAGGAAAAAAAGTTTGTAACCTGCATATTTAATTAACATTTTTAAAAAGATTTAAAAAAATTGTCTTTTTTAAAATCCCTACTACTTTTTTAAATATTGATAATTTTTCTCAATGTTTTTTAAGTGTTTTTATATCTGTATTACACAAGACTGCGCATGGGTTTTAGATACATCTAATATTACCTTTAACATATTTTTTTTTACTTATATATTGAAAAACGATGAAATCTAAAATATCTTCATATACTTTTTTTTTTTAAATAACAAAAAATCTGAAGGCTAATTCCATTCGCAGATTTCTCACATATATAATAAAGAACATCTACAAAAAAGTTTAAATCTCTATCTTAAATATAAAAAAAGCCTTAGAATATGAACATGGAGTAAAAGCCATTTAAACTTTTAGTTTGTATGGGTAATTGCGCTGGGTGTATTAACAAAAGTTACAATATCTCGCTATATACTTGCCGTATGGTTAAAAATGAGGTGTCAAATTATTCACAATTAAACATGCTTTTCTTTAATATTTAAAAACAAAAATCGACTTCTTGACAAATTTTGAGGAAAACTGTCCCCTTAAAAATCAAGAAGTAGGAACCAGAATGAAAGTAAATGGTTTCAGAATGGTTGACCAGAAGGGACAATGAAACAAATAAAAAAAATTACAAGATATTATCTTCACAATAATGAGAGTGGTGAAAGAAAAAAGTATTTGGAAAAATTTACATTGGCATGCCAAAAATCTTCAAAATTAAAAGAAAACCAAAGTTGTCAGTTCTTCACTTTTAAGTCCAGCTAATGATGACTTCTGCAAATAAAAAAAGCCTTTACATGTGTTAGAATGTTTGTTAATGTCATTTGTTGAGAAAAATTACAAATATATCAATCCTCCCTATGTATCAAATTCCCCTACTATGGACACTGCCATTAGAGGAATCCTTCAACACTGATTTTCGGTATATTTAAGGTTACTAGTGTTGGAAATATTATAAATAAAGTGATTTCATATTTTTAAATTATCGAAAGAATCAATCAACTACAAGTAATTACAAGTTAAATATATGTGAAGTTTGTTGTAACAGCGAATATCAGGAAGAACATTTGGTTGTGAAATCGTGGCTTAGGATGCTAATTTATTCGACCCATGTAAAGAATACTTTGATGTCGTAAAGTATAGCTCCAAGTGAGAGCACATGGTGGTTGTTTGCAGTCATAATTATTAATTCATACGTCGTGGCTTAAGTATAAACAAGGCAATGAATTCAGGATTCCTGAGATTTCTCCACAAAAGAAAACGAAGTCAGCTTGTCGTTCAAAGAAGCTTATTCATCATACATAAAACTTAAAGAAGTCCCACATGGTAATGAAAATTCTATAAGGCCTTCAGGTTTTGGCATGCGACTCTGCCATGCCGGAAGACCTTAAGAACAATTTAAAAAACTATGAGACTTAATAGACATTAGATAAAATTTTCTTGAGCACTTGAAACAAACAGAAATCTGAGCTCCGAGTTCAGTGCACGAGCTTTTTGTTAAACTCGCGGAAGAAGACAAATGCCGACGTAGCACCCAAACGAACAAACCAGTGAAAGGCGCACGCCCTCAGATGAGCAGCTAAAGGAATGACGCGAGAGGGGAATGGCCTTAGGCGAAAGAGTTCTTTACTTAGTAGAGTATGTTTTTGAAGTAAAAAGCCGAGTGTCGAGATGCGCGGGAAACTAAATTTGTGAAATGAAGATTGGAAATAAAAAAGACAAAATGGCTTTCTTAAAACATTCGAAAATAAAAAGTAGCTTCTCTTGTATATTATATAGATTGGATAGCTGATAAAATTTAGGAAAGGACTAAAAGCTTTAGATTAAGATTTTGAATAAGATAATTACTAATATACGCGTTTTAAAATTAAAGGGGAATTAAATAGAAATAAATAATAGATTATTAAGAAATAGGGAAATAGTGAATATGCCGAAAATTAGAATTTAAAGGAATATTTCGAAGTAAAATTTTTATATAAATTATATATATCAGCATTCTACAATAAATTCTCGTTAAGAAGACACTAAATCATTTCTCATCCAATTTTGTGTTTACAATATGAAGTGAAATAAGGTGTATTTCCAGTAAAAAAGTAATTATCTAAATCTTGTTTCAAGAACATTTAATGCTGGTGTTATGTAAAACTAAATGTATCATTTCAAAAGAATTATGGCTTTTTATATGAACTGTCGACAGATTAAATAACTTTTTATCAGAATGTCCATATAATTAATGAACTCTAAATATAAACTTTATTTAACCTTGATTTTTCTGTGTTTGATTTTGTCAGTCTCTAATGTGCTCTATAGCTTTATGTAGGCAGAATATTTCTGGTTGCTTAAAATTTTTTAAATATATACCGTATATCCGGCGTATAACACGCATCACTAATTTGAGAGTATATATTTTTATTTCAAGCATATACTGCTGTGTAACACTCATCAAGTTTTCCCCATGAAAACAAACCAGGAATACTTAGAACAAAAACTGTTAAGTTTACAGAAGTTTGTCATTGATAGACTAAAGGAGGAAAACTATGATTTATCTCAAATTGGAAATATGGACGTAACGCCAGTAATGCTTGATATAACAGGAAACAAATAGTGTATAAACAATAGATGTAAAATCTGTTCCATTTAAAACTATAGCACACGAAAAATCCTACTTCACAGTGGCTCTTTCTTGCTTAGCTAAAGCACCAAATTAAAACAAATGGTAATTTTCAAACGAAAAACAAAGCCATTTGGTAATTTTATATTTTTATTTTAAGCACATACTACCGCATAACGCGCGTCAAATTTTCTCCACGAAAACAAACCAGAAATACATAGAACAAAAACTGTTAAGTTTACGAAAGTTTGTTATTGATAGACGAAAGGAAAAAATCTATGATTTATCTCAAATTGGAAATATGGGCGAAACGCCAGTAATGTTCGATATAACAGGAAACAAATAGTGTATAAACAATAGATTTAAAAACTGTTCCATTTAAATCTACGGAACACGAAAAATCCCACTTCACAGTGGCTCTTTCTTGCTTAGTCAAAATACTAAATTAAAAACAATGGTAATTTTCAAACGAAAAACAACCAGAAATACTTAGAACAAAAACTGTTAAGTTTGCAAAAGTTTGTCACTGACAGACGAAAGGGGAAAAACTATGATTTGTCCCAAATTGGAAATATGGACTAAACGCCAGTAATGTTCGCTATAACAGGAAACAAGTGGTGTATAAACAATAGGTGTAAAAACTGTTCCATTTAAAACTACGGGACACGAAAAATCCCACTTCACAGTGGCTCTTTCTTGCTTAGATAAAGTACAAAGTTAAAACCAATGGTAACTTTCAAACGAAAAACAAGACTACTTGGTAATTGTATATTATTATTTCAAGCATACTGCCGCATAACACGCATCAAGTTTTCCCCACGAAAACAAACCAGAAATACTTAGAAAAAAAAACTGCTAAGTTTACAGAAGTTTGTCATTGATAGACGAAAGGAGAAAAACTATGATTTGTCTCAAATTGAAAATACGGACAAAACACCAGTAATGTTCGATATAACAGGAAACAAGTGGTGTATAAACAATAGGTGTAAAAACTGTTCAATTTTAAACTATGGCACATGAAAATCCCACTTCACAGTGGCTCTTTCTTGCTTAGCTAAAGTACCAAATTAAAACCAATGGTAATTTTCAAACGAAAAACAAAGCTACTTGGTAATTTTTCAAATGGAGTTTTTGTTCATGTCCAAGAAAAGGGCTGGATGGACGAAAATGGGTTAAAATAATGGATAAAAAATGTTTGCGAAAAGCGTCTAGGAGTTTTACAAAAACCTGAAAGTCTCTTAGTTTGAGATATGATTAGATCCCATAGAACAGACATAATTAAGAAAAAGAATAAACTAATGTAATCATATTTATGGCTAGATGAAAGCGACAGTGAGGATAAAATATATCAAAACAACGATTGGCGAAGATTACATTCCTGAAAACATAAATGAGGACGAGTGTAACGAACGTTTCATATTATCTCATGAAAAAAATTAAGTTTGTTACAAAAAATATATATGGTCAGTTTCTTTGTCTATATTTATACTTAAATGCATTTAAATATACCTCTAAAAATTTGGAAAGTTTTCTTATTGTCATTTTACATCAACCATTTTATATTCGGTGTATCACGCACGCGGAAAAATAAAGTGATAGTTTAGAGTTAAAAGTGCATATCATACGCCGAATTATACGGTATTAATTTTAATGTAACAATTTTGTATTTAATTTAATTTTTTTTCAATTAAAAGTTATATTAGCACAAAAAGAGTTCAAAACAAACTACGAGCATGTCACCTAGCCTGACATAAAGTACAGAGTGTCCATAATTAAACGACCCTACTTTAAAATTGTCTACCGACAAAATTATTGGTCGGAAAATTGTGAAATTTTGTGACGGAGATAATAAAGAAATGGGAATTTGTTTGAGCGAAAAAACCCTTAGTTCAAAATTTCGCCACCAGTGGGCTGTTTTAATTAATTACACATTTTTAAAAGTTTTTACGCTTTATTTTTCTCAGATTAAATAAGACAAATATACAGACCGCCCCCTGAAAAAAAAATAAAGTGTAAAAACTTAAAAAAAATTATTGGCATTTGAATTGAAAGGACCGTACAAACTCTGAATAAAAAGATCCGCCTACGACAGCCGCCATTTTTTTCATAGAGCTCAGGCACCTTGAAATACCAATTCTTTTGTATAAAGTGTAAATAGCAACTTTCATTATTCCAGTACAGATTCTTAATTATTATTGGAGTATTTTTGTGTTGTGAATTTAGATATAACTATTATTTACAATTTCTTATACTTTTATAATAGTGCATAATATTAATTATTGTTCGCATCTTGTACTTTAATACTAAATTTTTAGTGTAGATTTAAAAATAAGTTTTGCATCATGTATCTTACATAATATCTCAAACATAGTATCATTGTATTGTAAATTTGTAGATAATTATTATCTACAATTACTTATACTTTCATAATAGTACATAACATTAATTATTGTTCGCATCTTGTACCTTAATACGTATTTTTAGTATAGAGTTAAAAATAATTTTGCATCATATATCTTGAAAATAGCTTTAAGTGTTGCAAATATCACATTTGTACATAGTTTAAATTGATGTTCGTATTTTGTATCCTGAAAATAACATAAGTATTGTAAATATGTAGGTAATTGTGATAAAAAAAGTTTAATATCAAATTCTAAAAACTATGCATATTTATCTATACTAATATTATAAAGACGTAAAAATTGTTTATTTGTAGGAGGTAAGCTCTGGAACTACCGAACCGATTCCAAAAGTAATGGTATCAAAATGATGGTGTTAGGCCAACTTAGAACTATATCTTAGGCTATATCTTATGTCCGTGCCACTGGCCAAAAGGGGGTGCAGGAGCAAAAAACGTTCTAAAAATGCAATTTTTGTGTTACTGAAGGTTCTAGAAACATGAAATGTGGAATGATAGTTACTTATAAGATACTAATGATCTCTAAGGACATTTCTTAAAAAAATCGAAATTAAAAAGGGGTGAAAATGCGCGAAAAGCGTTCTTAAAAACGTTCTAAATGGCGATTTTTACGCAATTTTAAGAAGTAGCAAACCGATTTAAAAAATAATGGTGTCAAAATTATGGTGACAACCCTTGCTCCAACATAGGCTACATTTTATGTCGGTGCCACTACCTCTAAAAGGGGTGCAGGAGCAAAAAAAGTTCAAAATTGCGATTATTGTGTTGCTGAACGGTCCAGATACATGGAATTTGGCATGGTAGTTACTTATTAGATATAAATGATCTCTAAGAACATTTCTTTAAAAATTCGAAATTTAAAAGAGGTGAAAATGCGCAAAAGGGGCTCTAAAAAAAGTTCTAAATGGCGATTTTTACGCAATCTCAAGAAGTTCCAAACCGATTTAAAAAATAATGGTGTCAAAATGATGTTAACAACCCTTGCTCCAATATAAGCACATTATATGTCGATGCCACTTCCCCTAAACATATAGTGCAGGAGCAAAAAAATGTTCGAAATTGCGATTTTTGTGTTACTGAAGGGCCCAGATACATGGAATTTTGAATGGTAGTTACTTATAAGATATAAATGATCTCTAAGAACATTTCTTTAAAAATTCGAAATTTAAAAGGGGTGAAGTTGCGCGAAAAGAGTTCTAAAAAACGTTCTAAATGACGGTTTCTACGCAATCTCAGAAAGTACCTAACCTCTTTCAAAAGTAATGGTTGGAAATTGATGATGATAGCCCTTGCTCCAACATAGGTTCTATTTCATGTCGGTTTCATTAACACCTAGGGGTTGCAGAAGCGAAAAACGTTCTAAATTGCGATTTTTGTGTTGCTGAAGGGCCTAGAATTGTGAAATTAGGTAGGGCAGTTATTTATAAGATACAAATGATCCCTAGGAACATTTTCTAAAAAATCGAAATTTAAAAAGTGTGAAACTGAGTGAAAAGCGTTCTAAGAATTTTTCTAAATTGCGGTTTCTATGCAATCTCAGGAAGTACCGAACCAATTTTAAAAATAATGGTGTGAAAACGATGGTGATAGCCCTCGCTCCAACATAGGTTGTATTTCATGTCGGTGCTACGACCCCAAAGAGGGTGAAGGAGCAAAAAACGATCTAAATTGCGTTTTTCGTAATACTGCAGGGGCTAGCAACTTGAAACTAGGCATGGTAGTTACTTATAAGATATAAATGATCTCTAAGAACATTTCCTAAATAATTCGAAATTTAAAAGGGGTGAAAATGGACGAAAAACGTTCTAAAAAACGTTCTAAATTGCGATTTCTACGGAATCTCAGAAAATAGCCAACCGATTTCAAAAGTAATGGTTAGAAATTGATGATGACAGCCCTTGCTCCAATATAGAATCTATTTCATGTCGGCGTCACTACAACCTTGCGGTTGCATTTTAAAAAACGTTCTAAATTGTGATTTTTGTGATACTGAAGGGGCTAGCAACTTGAAATTTGGCATGGTAATTACTTATGCGATATAAATACTCTCTGAGAAGAGTTCCTTAAAAATTTGAAATTTAAAAGAGGTGAAAATGAACGTCTAAAAACGTTCTAAATAGCTATTTCTACGCAATCTCAGGACATATAAACCTATTTCAGAAGTAATGGTTTCAAATTGATGGTGACAGTCCCCGCTCCAACATAACCTATATTTTACATTGTTGTCACTAACACCTGGGGGTTACAGGAGCAAAAAAGTTCTAAATTGCGTTTTTTGTGTTACTGAGGGAGTCTAACATTTTAAATTTGGAATGGTAATTACTTCAAAGATGCAAATGCTTTCTAAGAATTGTCGAAAGAAAATTCCAAATTTAAAAGGGTGAAGTGAGTGAAAAGCGTTCTATAAGCGTTCTAAATTACGATTTTTATGCAATCGTATGAAATACGAAACCGATTTAAAACATAATGGTTGCAAATTGATAGTGATAGAACCTGCTCAAACATAAGCTATTTTTTATGTCGAGGGTTGCAGGAGCAAAAAACTTACTAAATTGCGATTTCTGCGGTACCGAAGAAGCTAGAAACTTTAAATATAGCACAGTAGTTACCTATAAAATATAAATGTCCTCTAAGAACAGTCAAAAATAAATCCGAAATTAAAAAGGGGTGAAGCAGCGAAGGGAAGGAGCAAAAAGCATTCTAAAAGAGTCCTATATTACGATTTCTATGAAACCTCAGATATTTTATGCCGGTGTCATTACCACCTGTCTGGCAGGAATAACAGGAAAGCCTTTAAAAACATGTAAATTCCGTTTTCTATACAATATCTGTAAATACCAACCGATTTCAAGGTTAATGTCGGCAAATTAAAGGTGACAGTCTCTGTTTCAACATTTTACGACACATTCTATTTCAACTCTGTTTCGGCATGTTTTCGGCTCTGTTTTTTATGTTGGTGACACTAACACCAGAGAGGTGGTAGACTGTTAGACAAGAAGCTTGGAATTTGACATGATGGTTAATTTTAAGATGTAAATGTGTTAACATGGTTTCTAAAAAATTCAAACTTCGAATGAATACTGAAATGAGTGTATGAGATGAGCATAAAATCTCAAAATACTTTCTAAATTATCATTTAATTGGAATTAGTTTTAGTTCTTCTTATTAATTAAAATCTCATTTCTGTCTATTGTATTTTTATAATGAAGTTTAGTCAAACTGTGGCTTAATTTGTCATTTTTGAATTATTTCAAAAAGTATTCTTCTAATAAAAAATAGTGATGCAAATATCACTTGGCACATTTCAACTATTACGCGAGCAAAGCCGCGGTGTTTGCTAGTATGTTATAATTGTCGGAGCACAGCTCCGGCTTTTCTGCAAAAATTACACTTATTGTTAACACGATAGCGTCCAAAATATTTGACGCATCGACACAAAAAATGAGCTGGACGTTGGTAGGGCCAAAATCTCGGCGCGTATTGAAAATCATAAATATTCGTCAACCCTAACAGCCTGAAATGACGGCTCAAAATTTTCCCATAGAGATAACATTGCGGGTTTAAATCTATATATTTGAAAGATAAGGCTTTTTTTTTTAGTCATGTACCTTGAGCTTTTCTTTGCACCAATTTTAATAATTCTTTTTTTAAATGAAAGCTGTTCCTTTGTACATTTGCCCGCACTAGCTATTTTTTTTTAAATATTCCCATTTTTATATTTAAATTTGAAATTTAAAAAATTTTTTATGAATTTGTTTCAAAATGGTAGCAAATGGATTACTTCCATTGTTGTAAAGAAAGGAAAAATAATAAGGTTTGCTTATCTTTATTGATGCCATTTTCTCATAAAATTCAGAATAAACTTTCTGGAAAAAATTGAACAGAAAATGACGTCATGCTTTAATAAAATACTCACGTTTTCCGCAAAAAGCTGTTATAATTCAATTCTTTTTCATTCATTGAGTTTAAGACGGTTGGTGAAATGCTTCAATGGGGCAAAATGACATCATGTAAATGAAAGCGATCATTTTCTCTGATAAAAATAAATATTTCAAAAATATATATTCTAAAAACACACTCAAAATATATATTAAACATTTAATTGCTAAAAAGGACGTCAAACGTTAATAAAATACATTAAAAGATCTTAATAATTTGACATGTTTCGATTGAATTTACTCAATCATCATCAGAAAAATAAATAAACACAAAGATGGAAAATGACAATAAATTATTACAAATGAAATTTAAAAATAAATAAATAAAATAAAAATCACGCGCGTAATATTTTAACATGTTTCACGTTGCCCTATTTTATTTTCAAATTATCTAACAATTCAATCCAAATATTTGGGATTTGAAATGACAAAGAATCATTGCAGACCATTGAGTTTCTGACGTAAATTTCAATAGATTCTCTAATAAAAAGTTGCAAATAAAAATCTGACCTCTAAATTAATCTACTTTCATTAAACAAAATATTTATGTTTTCTATTTTATTTAGCCTAGATAATGCGGTTTTACCTCTATTAAATTTTATGTCTGCAATGTGCTCTTTACATCTCACTTGAAATTTTCTCTGAGTCATGCCAATATAATAATTTCTATAACCACTTTCTTTAAGAAACGGAATGATATAAACACCGGAAAGGTCAAATTTATCAATAGGGTCAATTCTAGTGGTTAAAATTGATTTTAATTTAGGAGGGGGTCTAGCAATTAAATTTACATCAAACTTTTTAAGTTGAGTTTTAGCGGATTCGAAGAAATTTGGATAATAATTTATAACCACCCTTTTCATGTTATTTTTTCTGTCGGTTTTATTCTCAAAAACTGCATCGCTCCTTTTGTTAATAAACTTTTTAATTAATTTATTAACTATTTTAACATGATATCCGTTGTTAATAGCTATTGTTTTAATTTTATCTAATTCATCATTTAAATATTCAGGGGAACAAATTCTAAAAGCTCTGTTAATAAAGAATCTAAAGGTAGATAATTTATAAGAATATGGAGTGCAAGCATCAAAAGGTATAACATTTAAGTTAGTTATTGGCTTACGATATATTGAACGAATTAGTTTATTATTTTCTCTTTTTAATTCAACATCTAAAAAAGGTAATTTCTTATCGGTTTCAAGTTCAAAAGTAAATTTAATCTTATTATCTAAATCATTTAACTGTTGAATGAAAACTAACAATTTATCAACTTCTCCCTGTAAATTGTGTCTCCCTGTAAAACCATCTAAAAGTGTTGTCACATAAAACAACTTATGTCATTTTTACTGTAGTTTGTCATTTAGAGAAAGTTCTAATGGAAGCAATTTTCGCTAACGACAGGCTTTACCCAAATTAGAAGTATGGAAGCACTTGCTGACAGATTAGAATTTGTGCATTACCCGAGGCAACTGACGACTGAGTTAAACACTTTAAAATGAGGTATCGAAGATTGTTATTTCAAACTTACTTTTATACTATTAAACAGCAATCTAGAAAATAAAACATTTTTTAAAATAATATCTTTTAAGTTTACGCGCCTCCATGCTCCGACATTTCGGCCTGACGGATACTAGTAATGAATATTTCTCTCAAATGTAATTATAGGGGTCATTTGTAAATATTTATTGCACACACTGTCAATAATTGTCATATATCTAACATTGTTATTTCTCCTAAACTGAAAAAGAAAAAAAAATCATTCAAGGGGTTCCGCAGGTAGTAGAGCTTTTCCCAGCCCTGGGCTTGGGGGTTACACCTAACTATAAGCCAAAAGCGGTTTCCCAGGGTGGGTGCTTACCTTACCTTACCTTACCTCAGTGGGAGGTGGCTAAATGTATAATTTATTTTTAAAAAGCCTTCTGGTGGCGAAATTTTGAACAAATTTTTTTTTTCGCTCAAACAAATTCCCATTTCTTTATTACATCCGACACAAAATTTCACAGCTTTTTGACCAATAGCTTCATATTTAGACAACTTTAAAGTAGGATCGTTTAATTACAGGCACCCTGTATATTGAGTTTTTAAGACACACTATTGTTTCGGAATGGCATCTGTTACCGAAATCCTTAAACGCAATATAAGCTGTCAAGTTTAAGATTGTATATGTGATATATCACCCAATACTTTGTGAAATCAGAATAGAACAATATTAACATCACGTTTTTATTTGAAATGAAATAAATCAATCATAATCAGCCATTATACAAACCATATATATGTCAAGAAAATGTTTTCCGTAATTAAATAACTTTCCTAATCGCATTTTTTAATCTGACACACATTTCGCTGTCGCATTTTTTAAACTGACACACATTTCGCTGTTTTTATTCATAAAGTTATAAAAATTGATTCCAGCAGGATATTTTGCTTTTTTCAGTTTTATAACTTGTTGAATCAGTTCCGATGAAATTAAAAATTATTGCTCTTAAGATAGATAGATATGGAAATAAAGATGCTTTTAGGAGTTTTTATCATGTTTGTGCTAAGTAATATGAACCACGTCCAAGCTGATGATATTGAACAAGTAAGAAGAATTTTTTTTTCTTTTTATATAAAACGTTTCAAAGTAATCCATAAAAACAAGTCGGAAATTGTACGTTAAACGTGGCAAATGAGGTGCGTTCGTACTATAACTAGTTTTATAAATATTCAGATCTTGGTGCAATAGTCTGTTGCACTTTTATGCAAAAATGCATGAATTCAAAATTCATTACGTTGGTGTTGGTGTTATTTATGAAGGCCGAATATCTTCACTAGGTATATAAAGCCCGAGAGGGCGTGCCTTCCGTGGGGGTCTTTCTAAGGGAACCTAACCCGTATTTACGCATCGAAATCCAAGGTTCAAAGTAAACCACGGAAAACTCCGAACGATTAGGCCGACGGGCGCGATTGGGTTCGAACCCAGCACCTCCCGTCTACCAGCTTCGAGAGCAAAACCTCTCGGCCATTGGTGGGGCCCAAATTTTATTACGATTCTATATATACGAGCTGGAACCCGTCGAAATTCGACGAACTAAAATGTTTAGAAAGAAACTGTTAGATGAAATTTATAATAAACCTACAAAAATAATTACAATAAAAAATCCATGTTATATTGGTTGTCTAACTCTTAAAACAAATAATATTTTTAACTTAAAATTACCAAAATGTTACTTCCACAAACTTCAACTGCTTAAATTATTGAAAAATTAAATTATGATGTTATCGATTGCAGCTCTTACGTTTGTTTTTACAGGATGAAAAATCAGTAAAAAGAATTTTGCTTTGTCACATCATAAAATTTCCCCCCATAAAATCTAAACTCTACGTTATTTTGACATTCTTTAAATTTACATACGCACCACTCAAATTCACAATTTAAAAGTATTTTAACGCGCAATAGATTATTAATGAATGTATTTCCAAACTTAAAGTCACGTTTGTCCGATACAACTTTGCATGTGAACATTCGCACAAACTTTAATTTCTAATCTCAGAACGCGCGAATAAAAAATTCAGAAATTTGCCTTTAATTGTCATAGTATTGGTCAAATATTTAGTTTTATCAAAGAAAATGATCGTTTTGTTTTAAATATGACATCATTTTTACTCACTGAATCCTTTTGCATTAGCGTCTCAAACTCAGTATCAGCGTAATGTAAAAATATTGAAATGTAACTGATTTTTGAAGAAGAAAGCCTGTTTTATTAATGCCTGATGTCATTTTCTGTTCAAAAATTATAAAAAAAAGTTACTTTTATTTGTAATGTGAAAATAGCATCAATAAGGATATAATCAATAAAAATAAATAAACCGTGACTATTTTCCCTTTACTTTTAATAGAAATAGAGTACTTCAGTTACCACAATTACAAAATTGGTACTAAAAACTATAAAAAAATTAATATCTCAAAAATAAATTGAGATAGAGCTTTCAAACAAATTGCATTTAAAAGTACATTTTTTCCCTATATTACGGTGTAAAAATTGAAACTATGCGATATTTAGAAGTTTAAAAATTTGCAATAGCGAAAATTGCAAAACCGAAATTTCATTTAAAATTTCAGAGTGTTGCCTTTCGCAGAATGACGTATGCGTTACGCACAGATATGTTTGTCCTTTATAATATAGATAGATAGATTCCATCTGAAAGCTGACGTAATCACTATGGCAATCCAGAATCATTAATTATCACTGAATATCACTGAATGAATGAATGATAGGATTTAACAGAATGAAGAAAGCTTTTATTAATATCTTTTAAAGTTTTAATTCGATTTTCCTAAAATTTGATATGACTCGACAAAAGTTCTGCAACGATCATATATATTAAATTTCAAACAATTCGATTGGTTAGTTTTTGGCTGTTATATGCGCGGACAGACAGACAGACGGACGGACCAGATCACAACTATAGGTGCTACGTATTTATATAATTACGAACGCACCTAAAAAGTCGTGAGAGTCGAAAAAGTTCCGCAGGTCGTCAAAATATTTACGGAACTTGTTGATTCCTGCAATGTAATGTAGTGCTAAACTATGACATTACAGGGAGAAACAAAATATTTAGCACAAGAATTATACTTAAGTGCATGTGATGTATTTTTATTTCACGTTTAATTGTGATGCAAAGGAACAGATTGAAGTGTCTAAAACTTAGATTTCATGCAATATTTTTTAATGCATGTGATCAATTTTCCATCACATTCAAAATATGAGATTAACGTACGAAACCTTTAGCGTCAGGTTTGTACACAAAAGCTCAACTAAAAGCAAATAATTCCTTTTTAAATTGAATTTTGAATTAAATTTTTGTATGGAGTTTGTTCGATATGTACCGTAATTTCCGGTGTATAGCCCGCAGATCAAACAATTCAGTTTGGACCCAGAAATTTTATTCAGTATTTGAAGACCAATATTTACCGTGATCTAAAACGTTTACATTTTATTTTAAAAAGTTTCTGGGTCGAAACACAATTGTTTGATCCGCGGGCTATACACCGGAAATTACGGTAATATGTTTTAGAAATAGACAAGTTATAGAACGTTAATTCGTGAACACATTATGAAAACTATTAAATCTAATTTATCTCAATCTATATATTTAAAAGACCAGGCTGTTTTTTTAGTCATCAGCCCTGAGCTTTCTTCCGAACCTATTTTGATAATTAATTTTTTAAATGAAAGCCGTTCATTTGTAGATTTGTCCGTACTAGCTATTTTTACCCGACTGCCAAGAAGGGTTATGTGTTTCACTGGTATCTGGGTATGTCGATTTCTTTATACCCTCGAAACATCCCAACGGCTGGGTGGATTTTAATGAAGGGGTCTCTATCGATCCGACATAACCGTCGATGGTTATAGGATAGGTTTTGCTTTTATAAATTAAAAATGGCGGCCGTAAAATATAAAATGGTGGTAGAGACGAAAAAATATTTTTA
Source organism: Maratus speciosus (assembly GCA_963932465.1). Taxonomy (NCBI): domain Eukaryota; kingdom Metazoa; phylum Arthropoda; class Arachnida; order Araneae; family Salticidae; genus Maratus; species Maratus speciosus. The sequence continues at coordinate 195,213,164 of OZ010798.1, read as the reverse complement.
CGCACCCTATTGAGTGGCATATCATTGGATAGGTCTTCAAAATGAAGACGATGTTTCATTGACTATTTTGCAGTTGGAAGCTCCGTTTAGATATGACACAATCTGGAAGTTGTGTAGGTAGGATCTCTAGCTTTACTGCAACTCTAACCTTCATAGACATCTATAGGCCTCATCAAAACATTGTTTACAGATAGGAACTAGCAATTAAGCACAACTTAACAGTCATCAATACAAGTAAACAAAAAAAAAGAGTAAGTAATATAAAAAACAGTTTCACAATGATGAGAAATAATTAATTAGTTCGCTTTTTACGCAGTCGGGTTTTTTGATTTTTTAAATTTAATTAATGTTATTAAAATTAATTTTCATTTTTATTAAAGTTTTTTGTGAAATTTCTTTAAAAAGAATGGTGGTAATCGGATTGCTTCCATTGTTGCAGATAAAAGAGTAAGAGAAGTTTGTTTATTTTTATTGATTGATGATCCTTATTGATGTCCTTTTTTCATTATAATTAAAAATAACTTTTAAAAAATTGAACAGAAATTGACGTCATGCTTTTAAAAACCCGCACTTATCTCATAAAACTATTAAATTTCAATATTTTTTCGTTCCGTCGATACTGATGAGACGCTAAGCAAAATGCTTCATCAAAATGAGAGAAATACGGGAGAAAATGTCGTCATATTTAAAAGAAAGCTAACGTTTTCTTTGATAAACTAAATATTTTACCACAAATGCGTCTAAAAAGGCATAAATTTCTGGAATTTTAACTCGCCGGTACTGAGATGAGAATTTCAAGTCAAGAGTGCGAATGTTCATATGCAAAGTTGCAGCTGACAAAGTTTGGGAAACAATTTAGTAAAGTGCCAAGTATTTTTCACTCCCTAATTTTATCACCTTCTCAGTGCATACTTTTAAAGTTGAGTCTTAGACTCTTCGTCCTATACCAACACCTTCATATTTTTATTGGTGCCCTAGGGCCCTTTTTTAAACATTTACCCAATATTTTGTGCATTTATTTAAAATATTATTCTAACGGATAATTCGTACACTATGCTTAATTTCGACAAATTGAAGATCTAAAGCTCTAAGCACTTTTCATTTTAACATGTTTTCGTGTTCGGGTCCTGTTTAAAATCAGTTGGCCCCTTTTGGGCCCCCTATTATAGCTCCCTTAAACTTCACTAGCTTTTTTTCCCCCTTCACTAGCTTTTTTTCCCCCTTCACTAGCTCTTTTTCCCTAACAGTTTCTTAGGTCCACCAGCTATTACATGAATGACAAAAAAAATTTCGGACTTCAGCTACCACCAATTTTGAACATTAAGCGGCTTCTTGGGGCCCTTTGTGCAGCTTTTGAAAAAATGATCTGAATTGCTTGCAATTTTCTTTAACATAGTCCTAGCGTCCGCCGATTGTTTTAAAAACTACTGAAAAATATCTTTATACCTAAGTACATGCTAGTAACTACCCTGGCACCTGCAATTTGTTTGAAAACTGCATCTCCATTTATTTTTAAAATATTAATTTTTTTTGTAGTTTTTGGAGCCATTTGCTTAATATTGGCAACGGAAGTACTCTATTTCTATAGAAATTAAAGGAAAAATAGTTGTAAAATATTAATTATATATTTTTGCTGCCATTTTTTCATAACAACCGAAAGAAAATGTAATTGAAATGCATGCTATTTTGAAAAAATATAAATGAATGATTTCTGTTAAAACATGGAGCTATTATAAACTATATTTAATAGACGCTTTCAAGGTGACGTCAGTCATTACGTTTTGGTTGGAAATTGACTCCAAACAAGCGGTTGCTATGCGTCATTTCTTTTTAAATATAAATCGTATAGAATGTTATCGGTACATAGCAAGTATTAAAACACTCATATGTGCGATATAGATATAATATATAGTTATACTATGCAAACAAAATAGAAAATACACCATAGCAACCGTTTGTTCGGAGTCAATTTCCAACCAAAACGTCATGACTGACGTCACGACTGAAATCGTCTATTTTAAGTATCTATATTAATGTTACAAACAAATTGAAGGCCTGTGAATCATTAGACAGCCGGTTTTTTTTTTTTTTTTTTGCTTTTTTTTTGGTCGAGTTTCTTTAATGACGGCATCTTTTTGCTGCATTTGTGTATTATTTCGCGATGGCGACGTCCTATGCCTACTTTACTGTAGATGTTTAAGAGTGGATCGCAAATGTGGAATACTTAAGCGGATGCGAATCACGTCATTTTACATAAAATAAAAGCATGTGCTGTAAGTCTTAAAATTCAAATATGTTTTGTGCTATTTATATATACATTTATATATGTATATGTGCTATTTATATATATTTTTTTTTTTTCATCAGGGGCGACACTAAATTCTGAAAAAGCAGAATTCCAGAATTCTAGTTTAATTATTTCTGCGAAAGCTTTATACAATCAACCAACCGAAAGGAAGCGGAGTAAAAAAAGCATACTTTTCATGAGAGTGAGTTGCGATTTTTCAATTCCTACTATTAGTTCGCACTCTCCATATATATATCTTGTTCAAATTTTGAATCGTTAATAAAATACTTATTATTCATCCTATCAAGTTGAAATAAATTTTTTTTTAACTAGTACTGGATGACAATTGATGTTAATACAGTTTTTTCAAATATTAATTCATTAATTAAATTTTAATTAATTAATTTTAGATTTACATAGGAGACAAAATGGCGGCCATTGGTTATTGAACAGCATTTAATGCATCTTCATATCTAAAAAAGGGGGTTACCATAGGGAGGACCCTGTTTTGTCGCCAAATACCGCCAAGTTTGTCGCCAACTTGGCGATATATCGCCAAATTTGGCGACCAAATGAGTTGCAAAACGTGACGCCAACTTGGCGACATCTCTAATATTTCACCAAATTTCCATAGACTGCCATTGTAAACCAATAGGGTTTGCTAGCTTATAGAAAATCAACAAATTGAGATATTTTAATGCAACAAAAACTAATATTAGCTTAAGGGATTACATTAAATTTTTCTTTGATGACCTAAGTAGGAATTGACTTTAAAAACAAAATTTTTATATTACTTGTTAATTAATAAATAAACTAATTATTAGAATTTTAAAATTCTAAAACACAGGTACATAAGGAGAGGCCTTCAACTATCTTCACAAAAGAATTCAGCCTCGTGCGTGCCGTAGATTTCGCTAGCCATCGCAGACACACACACAGACAGACACGCATACACACACACACAGACACGTATACACGCACAGACTTAGCGACGTGTTCCTTTATTAGTATGTATAAACAGACATGGAGTTATAAAACATACCATTATGTCTTTGTATCCTCCGTTAAAATATTATTAAGGAAATTATCATCTAAATATTTAGAAAATAAAGTAAACACCAAGTAATCAGAAGTCGAAAAAAAATACTTTAAAGTTTTCAGCTCATATAAAAACAAATTTCCCCTTGCATTAAAATATGTCTTTTTAGGTGCGTTCGTAATTATATAAATAGGTAGCACTTACAGTCATCGTTCAGTCCGTCCGTCTGTTTTTCTGTCTGTCCGTCCGTCCGCTTATAACAGAGCAAAAACTATACCCAACCGAATGGTCTGAAATTTTAAATATAGGATTGCTGTATAATTTTGTCGAGCCATTTCAAATTTCATGAAAATCGGATGTATAGTTTAATTACAGGGACAGTCAAAAGTTTTTCGTTACATTACGGCCAATGGGAAAAAATTATCTCAAGTGCATTTTAATGATGTTACAGACTTTCGAACAGAGTGAAATCGATATGCTCTTATGAAATGAATTAAAATATTCATTCAGTACAATATGCGGCGCAAAAATATTTATAAAATTAATTATAGTACGAACGCACCTTTTTTGCCACGTTTGACGTGGAATTTCCAACTTGTTATTTTATGAAATAATAAAAATACAAGTCGAATATTTTACACACGCATTTGGATAGGTAGTACCTTTGATTTAACCATTTTTAACCATTTACATGCTTGCCAACTTCCGACTTAATTTCCGTAAGATGTGAGTTAATTTAAACCAGGTTAAACATGTTTCGAACCAGATTTTGTTTTTAAAGAAATGTTATTAAACAAGTTCCACATAGAAACAGGAAATTAAATAGCTAATGATCCGTAGATAATAATACATCTAAAATATTTTCCGATTAGAAACATGTTTAACGTATTAAAAAGCAGAAAAACCATCATTATCCAAAAATGGTCTTCTAAACTTGATCTTGATTTTTGGGAAGCTTACCACATCATTAAAAATTCTCACTCTTTAGTCAATGACTTATCTAGTACTGCTGATTTTCCAAGTATTTGGAAAACATTAATTTAATCTCCCCTTTTTTGGTTTCTTTTTCTCTCCTTCTCCGGTAGATGTCGCTACTTGTCCACCCAGTCGTTTCCACTGCTTCTCTCTCATTGGTTGTTTTTGGCGCCTTCGCTACCCGCATAGGGTATATAAGCATTCGCTTCTCTGTCTTTGATTTTGCTCAGCCTTGCTTTTTCTAGCACGCTGTTCACGTTTGCACACAAGTTGTCACGTTTGCATTTACTCTCCGTCGTCATGTATGCGACCAAATTTTTTTTCTTTTTTGCAAAATCGTCTTTATCGTTTCTTATCGCTTCTTATGCTTCTGAATTTCGTATCATTTCATATCTTGTCTTATAGACCAGGAGCTGGCAGCACAGACAACCACCTCATCGAGTTGGAGGCTGAAATTCCAGAATTAACTAAAACTCGATTCCCATAGTAAAACGCAATCGGTCTGCCAAGTCATATCTTGGTGGAAAATACCTAAAAACCCGATTTTAGCGGTCGACTCGTAGGTTTACTATTGCGTTTTCCTGCACACAAAGGTATGAACACAATGGCACACCTACAAGTCAACCGGAAAATCGGGTTTTTGGGTGTTTTTCACCAAGATATGACTTGGCAGACCAATTGCGTTTTAATATGGGAATCGAGTTTTAGCTAATTCTGCAATTTCAGCCTCCAACTCGATGAGGTGGTTTTCTCATGTTTCGTACGGCTCCTTGCATTTTGCAGACCAGAAAATTTTTCGGCACCAGTATTATCTTATAGAAAATCTCTTCCTAAAAGAAGGCGAAACTTTTGCGTTTAATCTAGATTACTTTTTCTATAAAAAGATACAGGTAGTTTTCCTGTAGAGATAACGGTATCCGTACGAACCATGTGTCTGTGCTACCGGCTCCTGGTCTTTTACGCATCTGAATCATTTGCATTTTCTTCAGCAAAACTATCTTATCTCCTGAACTATACAAAATATACTTCCATGTTTAGAAAGAATAATAAAATTAACTCAGTTAAAGGGTTTTTTAGTAGATAAAATAACTTTTTTAGTCATAAAAATGAGAGCGTTAAGTGGTTAATGCGAAAAAAATAATTTTACATTTTGAACATATTTTAAGTATTGTATTCTCAAAACATTCATTTTCAATTAATAGTTCTATAACTCTTTTCTGATATTATATTGTACGCAAAAGTAAACCATAAAATTAAAAGTGGGGAAAAGAAAAGTTAGAAAAATCGGCAAACACCTGCAACAACAAACTAGTTTAATAAAGATCGAATAAATTTAAACCGTAATAAATTTCAAGTACATGTGTTTCCTGACAGTATGATTCGCTTGTCCTTCAATTGTTTTGAAATAAAGGCTCCCAACAAAACTTTGTCGTATAAAATTGTTCTGTGTGTGCTGAGGTTCAAACGAAGAGTTTAGAATCAAAGACCTGGTATAAAGTGGCTGGATTGTATACGCATGAAACAGGTTGAGTTACTTTTTATTTCCCAGTGTCGAGCGAGCTAACAATGTGGAAGATAGTGCTACTATTTGTTGTGATTACATTGGTAAGTGATAAATTACAGTAAAACTTTCAATATTCGTCAACAGTGGGATAGCAATTTAATCCTTAAGGCCCTACTTCAATAACGCTCCGAGATAGAGCGGCTAATGTTATTTCAATGGGAGAAATTTATAACTACTATTTTTTTGCATTTTGCTCGAATTTGATATTTTTAGTAGCTTTCAAAAGCTGTACTCTTAAACTATGCAGGCCACTTTAAAATTTTATTTATTTTTTTAAATTTTAAGGCGTTCTAGATGTTTTATTTTTGGTTGATAAAGATTCGCCTTTAGTACTTTATCGCGAAAATCTGTTGGACATTTTAAGATTTGGTAAAGTGGTATGCATAGTTTAATAATTAAACTTTCCGAAAATGCTTTTTATTTTGATTTAAAAAAAAATTAAATCTATGCTACATTTATAAAAAGTTGAAACACTTTCATTTTAAACAGACGAAAGTGCTCCAAGATACGCCTCTACAAGGTTAACGCCTTAATACAGGGGGGTTTCAGACGACACCTGTTTAATCAGCGGAAAATCTCTAAACGGGAAAGTCTTCCTATAGTGTGAAATATTGCCTGTGGCTATTTTCTGCACTGGAAGCAACTTTAGGTGTCTGATAAAAACAATTTCCTTTTCTTGCGCAAAGAACGAAGTTTTATTAAAAATGCGCTCCTGAAATGTTCTAAATAGATGTTGATTTCAGACGGTTTGTTTTTCTAGGCATCTAATCTAATAGTAAAGATAAAGATAAGCATTATTGATTTGGAATAAAAACAGATTTATCATTGTTATCATTTTTCTTTCCTACTTTTGAATTTTAATTTCCGAAAGATTTTTTAATTGCATACAACATCAAAATATTGCTTATTCTCAAAAGATACTAGAAATATCTTTTTGTCATCTGCACTCAACAGGGGGGGGGGGGGGGGAGGTGAGAGAGAGAGAGAGAACGAAAGAAAATAACAATAGTTACTAGTGTCATTAAAAATTAATAGATATATGCGGCGAATAAATACATTTGTATTTAAATTGTCTATAATACCTTTTTTTCTATCATTTATTAGGTAATTCTTACTGAATTAATTTAAATGTTTCTTTCATAAAAATTAAACATTTGTGCTATACAGCAAACTAAAAGATAACTATTGTACAATTCATTATTAAATTGGATTACACTAATTTAAAACTTAGAAATGTGTTTCTCAAACTTTAAAGAAAGATTTATTTTCACTGTTTTAATGAAATAATGAAATTTTCGGCTAATTTTCAATCGTTTAGCAAATACATTCCATTGCGGCGAAATCCTCATACACAAATGATACATTTCTACTTAGTGTATATGTTGTTTTTCTTTTCTTTTCTCCCTATTGAAAAGCAATCGAATAATTTTTAAGGTTATTCTAAACATTTTGATAAAATAATAAGCATATTTTGTTGCAATTCTAATCAGCAGTGAGTAATGCTAAGAGGCTACTTCAGTCGCGCGAATACACCCGCTCGCTGATGCTAATCCTATGGAAGAAATTTATAACGATTTCTCGGTTCCATTTCAATATTTTTAAATGATTTTTATTGCATTGGATAGCTGAGATCGATCTGTACAAAGGACGTTTTTTACATTTTTGATCTTGATTGCGGAATTTTTTATGGGGTGGCTACTTTAGTCAAGCGAAAAGACGTTCGCTAATGCTAATCCTGTATAGGAAATTTATAGAGATATCTCGGTTGCATTTCAATATTTTAAAATGATTTTTATTGCATTGGAGAGCTGAGATCAATCTGTACAAAGGCCGTTTTTTTACATTTTCGATCTTGATTGCTGTATATTTTATGGGGAGGCTATATTAGTCACGCGAAAAGAACCGTTCGCTAATACTAATCCTATAGATGAAATTTATAAAGCTATCTCGGTTGTATTTATATTTTTTAATAAATTTTATTGCATTGGATAGCTGAGATCGGTCTGTCCAAAGTCCGTTTTTTACATTTTCGATCTCGATTGCAGAATTTTTTAAGGGGACGCTTCTTTAGTCAAGCGAAAAGACCCGTTCGCTAATGCTAATCCTAGAAGAAACTTATAAAGATATCTCGGTTGCATTTCAATATTTTTAAATGATTTTTTTTGCATTGGATAGTGGAGATCGATCTGTACAAATGCCGTTTTTTACATTTTCGATCTTGAATGCAGATGTTTTTATGGGGTTGTTTTTACATTTTCGATCTTGAATGCAGATGTTTTTATGGGGGTGTTTTTACTTTCGAAACTTGTTCCGAAAATGAAAGTGTCCTCACTAAAAATATCTGTAAACAAAATCGAAAAAACAAGAAACGGCCTTTGTACAGATCAATCTCAGCTATCCAGAGCAAAAAAAAAAATCATTTAAAAATACTGAAATGCAATCGGGAACAGGCTACGTCAGTCACGCGAAAAGACCCGCTCGCTAAAGCTAGTCCCATGGAAGAAATTTATAAAGATATCTCGGTTGCATTTTAATATTTTTAAATGATTTTTTTCCCAGTGGATAGCTGAGATCAATCTGTACAAAGGCCGTTTTTTTACTTTTCGATCCTGATTGCAGAATTTTTTATGGGGATGTTTTCACTCTCGCACCTGTTCCGAAAATGAAAATGTCCTCACTAAAAATATCTGTAAACAAAATCGAAAAAACAAAAAACGGCCTTTGTACAGATCGATCTCAGCTATCCAATGCAAAAAAAAATCATTTAAAAATATTGAAATGCGATAGAGAAGAGGCTACTTTAGCCTACCAAAAAGACCCGTTCGCTAATGCTAATCCTTTAGAAGAAATTTATGAAGATATATCGGTTGGATTTCAATATTTCCAAATGATTTCTTTTGCATCGGATAGCTGAGATCAATTTGTACAAACGCCGCTTTTTACTTTTTCGATCCTGACTGCAGAATATTTTATGGGGTGTTTTCATTTCGAAACCTGTTCCAAAAATAAATTTTAAAATTATTATTGATTAGGAATTAAAACAGATTTATAATCTTTTTTTTCTTTCTCACTTCTGAAGTATATAATGCCGGATAGATTTTTTTTTATTCCGTAAACGTCAAAAGGCAAAAGTCTCTCATTCAATAGAAATATGTCATTTGCACTCGACAGGGGTGGGGGGGAGAGAGAGAGAAAAAATAATAATTGACTAGTGTCGTTAAAAATGAATACATATATGCGGCGAAAAAATATATTTGTATTTAAATTTTCTATATATTTTTTTATAATTGATAAGGTAATTCTTGCGGATTTTGTTTATTTCACAAATATTAAACATTTGTTTTATATAGTAAACTAAAAGATAACTACAGTAAAGTTTCATTATTAAATTACGCTAGTTTAAAATTGAGAAATGTGTTTTTGAAACTTTTAAGAAAGATTTCTTTGAGTGTTTTTGGCCGAGAGATTGTGCTGTCGAAGCTGGTAAACGGGAGGTGCTGCGTTTGACGCCAATCGCACCCGTCGGCCTAATCGTTCGGAGTTTTCGTGGTTTCCTTCTAACCTTGGATTTCCATGCTTTAATATGGATTGGGTTCCCTTAAAAAGACCCCCACGAAGGGCACTCCCCCTTCGGGTCCATATCCCTCGAGTAGATAATCGGCCGTCAAAAATGAACCCAACACAACCCGAAAATTTCGGCTAATTTACAAATACTTTAGCAAATTTTGTTGCGGTGAAATCAGCATACACAGATGATATATTTCTGCTTACTGAATATGTTGTTTTGCATTTATTTTATTTTTTCCCTCCTGAAAGGCAATCTAATAATTTTTAAATTTATTATAAACATTTTTATTAAATAATAAGCATATTTTGTAGCAATTCAAATCAGCAGTGCTAAGGGGCTACTTCAGTCATAAGAGTAGACCGCTCGCTAAAGCTAATTCCATGGAGGAAATTTATAAAGATATCTGGGTTGCATTTCAATATTTTTAAATGATTTTTTTTTTTTTTTTGAACAGCTGAGATTGATCTGTACAAAGACCGTTTTTTACGTTTTCGATCTTGATTGCAGAATTTTTTATGGGGAGGCTACTTTAGTCAAGCGAAAAGACCAGTTCGCTAATACTAATCCTATAGAAGAAACTTATAAAGATATCTCGGTTGCATTTCAATATTTTTAAATGATTTTTATTGCATTGGATAGCTGAGATCAATCTGTACAAAGGCCGTTTTTTTACATTTTATATCTTGATTACAGAATATTTTATGGGGAGGCTACTTTAGTCAAGCGAAATGACCCGTTCGCTAATGCTAATCCTATAGAAGAAACATAAAGATATCTCGGTTGCATTTCAATATTCTTAAATGATTTTTTTTGTATTGGATAGCTGAGATGAATCTGTACAAAGACCGTTTTTTACATTTTTGCTCTTAATTGCAGAATTTTTTATAGGGAGCAGCGTTCGAAATCCTTGGTGGTCCGCTGGTCCGAGACCACTAAAAATTCAATCGGACCACTAATTTAAAAAATTTAGTGGTCCGAAGGACCAGTAACTAACAGTAACTTTTTCCCCTTTCTGACAGGTAAACGTAAATTTTCCCATCCCTGAGAAAACTGCAACCAAACATTACAATAAGCATAAAATTTGCATAAAAACTTAGTTAAATAGACGGAAATAAAAAACATAATTTCAGTTTTTGTTTATACACTATTTATTTAATTTTTAGCAAATTATAATTTTACATTTTATTATGCCGAAAATTTTGGGTAACTGAAAGGAAGTTTGGTTTATATTCTCGGAAGAGGGGGGGGGGGGGTCACTCAAAGGGTTAAGGTACTTATATAATTTTATGTAGCAATCCAGTGACAATGTCTGCAGACCAGTAAACTGTGATGTTTATTGGTCCTTGAGATCAGCGATTTTTTTTTTAAATCAATTCTACCGCAGAAAATAGTCAGGGTTGCAAAATCGCTAAAAAAATGTCGGTCATAACAAAAAAGATGACAGACGATCAAGGGAGAATATGCAAGGGATATACAAAAACTCATTCAATTTCATTATAAAAATTAAAATAAGGTTAACAGATGATAAGATTAAAAATTCAAAACAATATTCTTGTATTTAATAACATTTGTTATAATACTTGTCCCCAAGCAGCATTAGCGATAAATACAAAATATTATTTTGTCTTCTAAAGCATCGGTAAATTAGAAAAATTTTGGTTAAAAAATAAAAAAGACCTATTCAATCTATCTTTTAACATGCTTTTACAAACAAAATACCAAAGTTCTCCAAAATGTTATTTATGAAAAAAGAGAGAGAGAGAGAGATGGGGAGGGGGGAGAAATTTGTAAAAAGCAAATAGTATAAAATTTTGTAATGATAATGATTCTGAGATTCATATAAATATTAAAATTGATCTAAGCCCAATAAAAAACAATGATGTTTTCAAAACAAAATACCAAAATTTTCCAAACGTTATTTCTAAAAAAAAGAGAGGGGAAAGGGAATTTGTAAAAAGCAAATAGTAAAAAAATAAACAAAAAATTTTGTGCATGCATGTGGCAGTAAGTAAAAAATACTGCATGTATGAGCACTGCATGCCTATAAAGCAAAAATTCAAAACAATATTCTTGTATTTAATAACATTTGTTAATGCTTGTCCCCAAGCAGCATTAGCGATAAATACAAAATATCATTTTGTCTTCAAAAACATTAGTAAATTAGAAAAAATTTTGGTTAAAAAAAAAAAAAAAATCTATTCAATATGTCTTAACATTCCGATGAAGCAAGTAACTTTTTTCCCTCTCTGACAGGTAAACTTAAATTTTCCCATCCCTGATAAAAACCGCAACCAAACATTACAATAAGCATAAAAACTTAGTCAGTTAAAATAAATAAACGGAAATAAAATACATAATTAATAATTTCAGTTTTTGTTAATGTACTACTTATTTAATTTTTAGCAAATTATAATTTTACATTTTATTATGCCGAAAATTTTGGGTAACTGAAAGGAAATTTGGTTTATATTCTCGGAGGAGGAGAGGGGGGGGGGTGTCACTCAAAGGGTTAAAGGTACTTAATATAATTTTATGTAGGGACCAGTGACGATGTCTGCGGACCAGTAAACTCTGATGTTTACTGGTCCTTGGGACCAGTGACTTTTTTTTAATTATTTCTACCGCTGGGGAGGCTACTTTAGTCAAGCGAAAAGACCCATTCGCTAATGTTTATTCTATAGAAGAAAATTATAAAAATTATCTCGGTTGCATTTCTATATTTTTAAATATTTTTTTTTTTTTTTGCATTGGATAGCTGAGATCAATCTGTACAAGGGCCATTTTTTACTTTTTCGATCTTGATTGCAGAATTTATTATGGGGATGCTTTTACTTTCGAAACCGGTTCCGAAAATTAAAGTGTCCTCACTAAAAATATCTGTAAACAAAGTCGAAAAAGCAAGAAAAGGCTTTTGTACAGATCAATCTCAGCTATCCAAAGCAAAAAATATATATATATATATATCATTTAAAAATATTGAAATGCAACCAGGAACAGGCTACGTCAGTCACGCGAAGAGACCCGCTCGCTAAAGCTAGTCCCATGGAAGAAATTTATAAAGATATCTCGGTTGCAGTTTAATATTTTTAAATGATTTTTTTCCATTGGATATCTGAGATCGATCTGTACAAAGGCCGTTTTTTACATTATCGATCTTGATTGCAGAACTTTTTATGGAGAGGCTACTTTAGTCAAGCGAAAAAACCCGTTCGCTTATGCTAATCCTATAGAAGAAACTTATAAAGATATCTCGGTTGCATTTCAATATTTTTAAATGATTTTTTTTGTATTGGATAGCTGAGATGAATCTGTACAAATACCGTTTTTTACATTTTTGCTCTTAATTGCAGAATTTTTTTATAGGGAGACTACTTTAGTCAATGTTTATTCTATAGAAAAAAAATATAAAAATTATCTCGGTTGAATTCTATATTTTTAAATATTTTTTTTTAATTGGATAGCTGAGATCAATCTGTACAAAGGTCATTTTTTACTTTTTCGATCTTGATTGTAGAATATATTATGGGGATGCTTTTACTTTCGAAACCGGTTCCGAAAATTAAAGTGTCCTCACTAAAAGTATCTGTAAAGAAAGTCGAAAAAGCAAGTAAAGGCCTTTGTACAGATCAATCTCAGCTATCCAAAGCAAAAAAAAATCATTTAAAAATATTGAAATGCGATAGAGAAGAGGCTACTTTAGTCTAAAAAAAAGAACTGTTCGCTAATGCTGATCCTTTAGAAGAAATTTATAAAGACGAGGTGGAACCCGTCGAATTTCGACAAAAGAAAATGTTTACTAAGGAACTGTTGCATCAAATTTATAATACATCGACAACAATAATTACAATAAAAAATCCATCTTACACTTGTTAATTTAACTCTCCAAAGACATATTTTAACCTAAGATTAACAAAATACTTTTTTCATAAACTTCAACTGTTAAAATTATTGGAAAATTAAACTTTATTCATATACGTAATCAGTAACATATAATCAAGGTAAGTAATTTTGATTAAGTTATCAATTGATGCTTGGTATTACGGAATGAAAAATTCAGCAAAAAGGATTTCACCTTGACATAATCATAGAATCCCCCCCCCCTTTAAATCTAAACAAATCAAGTCATTTTCAACGTTTCACATCAATATTAACCATTTAAAAACATTTTAACGCGCAATAGGTTATTGATAATATATTTTCAAGCTTTAAGTCACGTTTGTCAACTATTACAACTTGCCATGTTAAAATTCCCACTCGCGATTTGAGGTCTTATAACAATCTCTGTACCTGCGCGTAAAAATTCCAGAAATTTATAACTTTTAGACGTATTCATGGGGAAATATCTCGTTTTATCAAATAAAATTATCGGTTTCTTTTAAATATGACGTCATTTTCAGTCGCTGAAATATTTTGCCTATTGTCTCAAACTCAAAGTCAGCGAAATGAAAAAATAGTGAAATATAACAGCATCATCAGGGAAATTGTGTCTTTTTTAAAGCGTAACGTCATTTTCTGTTCAAATTTTTAAAAAATATATTTTTAATTGTAATGAGAAAATGGCATCAGTAAGAATATAATCAATAAAGATAACTAAACCACTTTTAATAGAAATGAAGTACTTCAGTTGCCACGATTAGAAAATTGGTATTAAAAACTATAAAAAAATAAATATCTCAAAAATAAATTGAGGTACAGCTTTCAAACAAATTGCATTTAAATGTGCATTTTTTTCTGCATACGACGGTGTAAACATTTAAAACGTGGTATGTTTAGAAGTTTAAAATTTTTCAATAGCGAAAATTGCAAAACCAAATTTTTATTTCAAATTTTAAAGTGTTGCCATTCGCAGAATGACGTATGCGTTACGCACAGATATGTTTGTCCTTTATAATATAGATACATCGGTTGCATTTCAATATTTTCAAATGATTTTTTTTTTTTTTTTTTTTTTTTTTTTTTTGCATTGGATAGCTGAGATCAATTTGTACAAACGCCGCTTTTTACTTTTTCCTGACTGCAGAATATTTTATGGGGTGTTTTCATTTTGAAACCTGTTCCAAAAATAAATTTTAAAATTATTATTGATTAGGAATTAAAACAGATTTATAATCTTTTTTTTTTCTTTCTCGCTTCTGAAGTATAATGCCGGATAGATTTTTTTTTATTCCGTAAACGTCAAAAGGAAAAAGTCTCTTATTCAATAGAAATATGTCATTCACACTCGACAAGGTGGGGGGGGGGGGGGAGAGAGAGAGAAAAAATAATAATTGACTAGTATCATTAAAATAATTGACTAGTGTCATTACTGATTTTTTTATGTGGAGGATACTTTAGTAAAGCGAAAAGACCCGTTCGCTAATGCTAATCCTATAGAAGAAACTTATAAAGATATCTCGGTTGCATTTCAATATTTTTAAATAATTTTTATTGCATTGGATAGCTGAGATCAATCTGTACAAAGGCCGTTTTTTACATTTTCTATCTTGATTGCTGTATTTTTTATGGGGAGGCTACTTTAGTCAAGCGAAAAGACCCGTTCGCTAATACTAATCCTATAGAAGAAACTTATAAAGATATCTCGGTTGCATTTCAATATTTTTAAATGATTTTTATTGCATTGGATAGCTGAGATCAATCTGTACAAAGGCCGTTTTTTTACATTTTCTATCCTGATTGCTGTATTTTTTATGGGGAGGCTACATTAGTCAAGCGAAAAAAACCGTTCGCTAATACTAATCCTATAGATGAAATTTATAAAGATATCTCGGTTGCATTTCATTATTTTTAAATGATTTTTCTTTGCATTGGATAGCTGAGATGAATCTGTACTAAGACCGTTTTTTTACATTTTTGCTCTTAATTGCAGAATTTTTTATAGGGAGGCTACTTTAGTCAAGCGAAAAGACCCATTCGCTAACGTTTATTCTATAGAAGAAATTTATAAAAAGTACCTCAGTAGCGTTTCTATATTTTTAATTTTCTTTTCTTTTCTTTCTTTCTTTCTTTTTTTTTTTGCATTGGATAGCTGAAATCAATCTGTACAAATACCGTTTTTTACATTTTCGATCTTGACTGCAGAATTTTGTGTGGGGAGGCTACTTTAGTCAAGGGAAAAAACCCGTTCGCTTATGCTAATCCTATGGAAGAAATTTATAAAGATATCTCGGTTGCATTTCAATATTTTTAAATTATTATTTTTTGCATTGAATAGCTGAGATCTATCCGTACAAAGGCCGTTTTGAATGCAGTATTTTTTATGGGGGTGTTTTCACTTTCGCACCTGTTCCGAAAATGAAAGTGTCCTCATTAAAAATATCTGTAAACAAAATCGAAAAAACAAAAAACGGCCTTTGTACAGATCGATCTCAGCTATCCAATGCAAAAAAATCATTTAAAAATATTGAAATGCAACAGAGCAGAGGCTACTTTAGTCTACCGAAAACACCCGTTCGCTAATGCTAATCCTGTAGAAGAAATTTATAAAGATATAACTGTTGCATTTCAATATTGTTAAATGATTTTTTTTACATTGGATAGCTGAGATCGATCTGTACAAAGGCCGTTTTGAATGCAGAATTTTTTATGGGGGTGTTTTCACTTTCGCACCTGTTCTGAAAATGAAAGTGTCCTCATTAAAAATATCTGTAAACAAAATCGAAAAATCAAAAAACGGCCTTTGTACAGATCGATCTCAGCTATCCAATGCAAAAAAATCATTTAAAAATATTGAAATGCAACAGAGCAGAGGCTACTTTAGTCTACCGAAAAGACCCGTTCGCTAATGCTAATCCTGTAGAAGAAATTTATAAAGATATATCTGTTGCATTTCAATATTGTTAAATGATTTTTTTTACATTGGATAGCTGAGATCGATCTGTACAAAGGCCGTTTTGAATGCAGAATTTTTTATGGGGGTGTTTTCACTTTCGCACCTGTTCCGAAAATGAAAGTGTCCTCATTAAAAATATCTGTAAACAAAATCGAAAAAACAAAAAACGGCCTTTGTACAGATCGATCTCAGCTATCCAATGCAAAAAAATCATTTAAAAATATTGAAATGCAACAGAGCAGAGGCTACTTTAGTCTACCGAAAAGACCCGTTCGCTAATGCTAATCCTGTAGAAGAAATTTATAAAGATATATCTGTTGCATTTCAATATTGTTAAATGATTTTTTTTTTTTTTTTTTTTTTTTGCATTGGATAGCTGAGAGGAATCTGTACAAAGACCGTTTTTACATTTTTGATCTTAATTGCAGAATTTTTTATAGGGAGGTACTTTAGTTAAGCGAAAAAACCCGTTCGCTAATGTTTATTCTATCGAAGAAATTTATAAAAAATATCTCAGTTGCATTTCTATATTTTTACTTTTTTTATTATTATTTATTTATTTATTTTTACATTGGATAGCTGATATCGATCTGTACAAAGGCTGTTTTTTACATTTTCGATCTTGATTGCAGAATTTTTTATGGAGAGGCCACTTTAGTCAAGCGAAAAGAATCGTTCGCTAATACTAATCCTATAGATGAAATTTATAAAGATATATCGGTTGCATTTCAATATTTTTAAATTATTTTTTTTTTGCATTGGATAGTGGAGATCGACCTGCATAAATACCGATTTTTACATTTTCGATCTTGAATGCAGATTTTTTTATGGTGGTGTTTTCACTTTCGAAACTTGTTCCGAAAATGAAAGTGTCCCCACTAAAAATATCTGTAAACAAAATCGAAAACAAAACACGGCCTTTGTACAAATCGATTTCAGCTATCCAATGAAAAAAAAATCATTTAAAAATTTTGAAATGCAACATAGATATGGCTACTTTAGAGCGAAACATCCGTTCGCGAATGCTAATCCTATGGAAGAAATTTATAAGGATATTTCGGTTGCATTTCAATATTTTTTATAAGTTTATTTTGCATTGGATACCTGAGGTCGATCTGTACAAAGGCCGTTTTTTACTTTTTCGATTTTGACTGCAGATTATTTTTTTCGGGATGCATTCACTTTCGAAACCGATTTCGAAAATAAAAGTGTCCTCACTAAAAATATCTCCAATAAACAAAGTCGAAAAAGTAAAAAACGACCTTCGTGCAGATCTATCGCAGCTATCTAATGCAAAATAATTATAATTATAATAATAATAATAATAATAATAATTTTAAAATATTGAAATGCAACCGAGATATTTTATTTGAAAAATTTGACCCACTTTTAATAAGTTACTAAGAATTATAAAATGTGTCAATTTTATGCATCTTAATGCTAAATGTAAGAGTAGTCTCTAGAAGCATTTTACAAAAATAAGAATGCCGACTCTGTAACACTTTTGTTAAATATTCAGGTAAGTTGGAAAGACACAACAAATCAGCTTTTGGCAAAAAAGTAAAGATGTATCGCCTCATTTATAAGAGTATGTTAAAATCACATATGAGACAGAAAATTAATGTTTTTAATAAGTTAAAAAAAATGTAAAATAAATAGTTGATAATGCTCTGCCAGTCTTCTTTCTTGGTCCGCTTTTTCTTCTAATTTTTAAAAAAAATAAAATTCAACGTTTTAAATTTCTTTTTTTGTTACCACTATCAGTGTATTTTCAGGAAGAAGTCACAATGGTATAACTTGAAAATATTAATTATAAATATTAATTTAGAATCTCAAACTGACACCAAGTCACCTGGGCCAACCTGCCCCGATTACGGGGTAATTAGCCCACGTCACTTTTTAATGTTCTGATAGTGCAGAAGTTTAAGAAATGTTCAAAATTTTACCGAATCTTAATTTTTGTTTCGTACGAACGAAAACACAATATAGCCTAAAGAATATCTACCATACAACGTTCCTTAATGAAGCCATGAAATTATAAAAATGTAAAATTGTTAATTAGAGAAAGAAAGGACAAAAGTAAAAAAAAAAAAAATCAATTTATAGATATAAATAGAATTAATTGATTAACTCGACATAATTTTCATCATTATAATGAAGACAAACATAAAATTTGGTTATGTTTTTAATAGGACCATCTATTACAAAAAAAAAAAAAAAAAAAAAAAAAAAAAAAGTGGTTGAAGAAGAAAAAAATTCATAACTTCGTCAATTCACAAGATATCAAATCCGTTTGAATTTATTATACATCTTCTTAGTATTATCTAAAACTTTTATATTGACAAGTTTTTGATAAGATCAACTATTACGGCAAAAAGAAAAAAAAAATGTATGTGTGTGTGTGTATAAGAAAAAAATCACATTTCTCTTAATCCGTAAAATTGTTGGTGAATTAACTTTGAAATCTACCTGTGCCTGTAGCCCAAGCTAACAGGGATTTTACTATAATTATGATAGTTATAAATATTTTTGTACAACAGAGCAGCATATTTGATGTGGGTAAGCACCAATATATCTTCCTTTTTTAGAAAGATTGACTGGAATAACCTGGAATTCAATTAATAAAATAATTCCTTATTATTAATTATTAATAAATTAATTAAAATAATAATTAAATAATTCCTTACTATAAATTAATAATAAATTAATTAAAATAATAATAAAAATATCTGTAAACAAAATCGAAAAAGCAAAAAACGGCCTTGGTACAGATTGATCTCAGGTATCCAATTAAAAAAAATCATTTAAAAATATTGAAATGCAACCGAGAAGAGGCTACTTTAGTCAAGCGAAAAGACCCGTTCGCTAATGCTAATTCTAAGGAAGAAATTTGTAAAGATATCTCGGTAGCATTTCAATATTTTTAAATTCTTTTTTTTTCATTGGATAGCTGAGATTGATCTGCACAAAGGCCGCTTTTTACTTTTCCCACTTTGACTGCCAAAATTTTTGTGGGGATGTTCTCACTTTCGAAAATGGTTCCGAAATTGAAAGTGTCCTCATTAAAAACGTTTCTGAACAAAATCGAAAAAGAAAAAAAGGCCTTTGTACAGATTGATCTCAGCTATCCAATAAAAAAAAAAAAAATCATTTAAAAATATTGAAATGCAACCGAGAAGAGGCTACTTTAGTCAAGCGAAAAGATCCGTTCGCTAATGCTAATCCTATGGAAGAAATTTATAAAGATATCTCGTTTGCATTTCAATATTTTTATTTTATTTTATTTTTTTTATTTTATTATTATTATTATTATTTTTTTTTTGCATTGGATAGGCGAGATTGATCTGCACAAAGGCCGTTTTTTACTTTTTCTGCCCAAAATCTGAGTTTCGCCGAAAATTCGTTTTCGGCAAATTTCGGCTGGATTAATTTTCATCAATAGGCTAAAAAAATTTTATTTCATTTGTACAGCCCTGTATATGACACACCGTATCCCCCCACTTTCCGCTTTCACACTTACCCAATAGTGTATAAAACTTTGTAACTTAATGTGTATCATAACGAAAACCGTACTTTCCAGCTAATAGACAGTACTTCTGTGTTGTATCCGATAAATTTTGTGTGTTCCTGTAAATGAGCGATAAATGATACACACATCACATTCTACAGTAAGTATATGGTTATGGCGTGAAACCACAGTAATGTATATCATTTTCATTATACTTGAAAGAGTGTAACATCATTAAAATATTTTGTAAACAGTTTTTCTAAGTAGACTATGTATTATGTAATGGAATTCGTTTGTGAGGTGCTGTAAATGAGTAATAAATGCTTTGCACCTCATAAATACGTATCAATTTTCTTATGTTTGAAATTGTGCAACATTATTAAAATGTACTTGATTCTTTCTCATTGACCGTAATGTAACTGCATATTTCAAATTTCGAACGTTTCAATTTCAATAGAGATCATCACTAAATGTCAATAACACCCTCAATGGAAAAGGAAATTTCTAAATTTATTGTTTCATTACATTTTTTAAAGCTGTTAAAAAATTACATAAAAAATAAATAATAGAGGCTCAACAACGTGAATCTCTCCGATACATTCTAACATAAAAACTTTAAATTTGCTGACATTTAATGTTCACTCGAATATCGTTTTATATATATATTAAATATATTTGGAATTATAATAGAATTGCTTCCCAATGATAAACGTTTCCTGATTTCTGTGTTTAAAACGAACTCAAAATACCAACTTTGACATTGTTTTCAGAAGTCTTTTGCCTCCATGAGAAAAAGAGAAAAAGTATTTGATTTTTTAATATCTGAATAAGCATATCGGTAAATTTCGTGCACTTAAAAATATGCATATGATTTTGAAAATGTGTTGGTGAATAACCTATTTAGACTTCAGAACAACTTTCCAGGGGTCCATCCAGATAGAAAATGGGGCCTATTCAAGGCCCTTTCACAAAAATCTATTCAATAAAATAGTCCCCTTCACAAAAATAAATTTAATAAAACTGGCCTCCTCACAAAAATAAATTTAATAAAATGGGACCCTTCACAAAAATGAATTTAATAAAACTGGCCTCCTCACAAGAATCTATTTATATAAAATCCAAGTCTCTGTGTGTCCCTCACTATTCCGGTAGGACCGCCTCATTGAAATGAGTAATTGTTGAAAAATATTAATGCAGGGTTACCACAGTAGCGCCAAATGTTAGCCAACTTGGCGATAGCTGGCTAATTTGGCGAAATTCCCATTTAAAACCATTAATCTTTCATAATGGAGGTCACCGAAATTTAATTTAAACTCCACTCTTTTACGATATTTTTTCGAAATCTATGGGTGAGAATTTAAAGTACATCTTTACATCTTCCTCCCGATGCTACTAATAAAATAACCGCCAATAGACAACGGTGTACTGTGTGAGCTCCTAACTGCGCGATTTTAATGTGCTTTAGGTACTTTTCCAGTATAGGTGCCTTGGCGAAAAAGGAAATTTGGTAACATATTTTCCGGGATCCTATTCACTGTTTCATTTTATATACACACGCATTTTTTTCGATATTTATACGATTTATTTAACATAAAAAAGCCGTTTCTCTAATTTTATACAGAAACAGATGTAATTGTACATAAAAACATCAATAATATACATATAAAACAAACAAAAACGCTCATCAAATTTGTTTTCATAGCTGTTTATATGATTTGACAACAAATCTCGATATTTTCCGTTATACGGACACCATGTCAAAACGTATGCTAATGCGCCAATTATTTCAAAATGCTAAAAGATATTTGTAATTTTATGCCAGCAGTTTAATATGAGTTTTATTTTATTGCTTTATTTTATAGCAGCTATTTGTTCACTTATTTTAAGTATATATTTGTGATTTGATGAAATAGTTCGTAAAAGTCTGGAATTTTAAATTGTTATATTTTTTAAATGCTCACTTTAGTATCGACAAGGGTTTTCTTTTATTTTTCAAATGCTTCAATTCACGATTTTGCGCCAACTATTCCGCTTGACGACAATCGTGTCCGCATAACGGAAAAGTACCCAAATCTCACTTTCTGATGCCCAAATTACACCAAGCTTTAAAAAAAAAAAATGCCAAAGCCCCTACAGTGGAAAAGGGTACAGATGTCATATTCGCCCCATATTGGCGCGATTTTTTTCGGTTGCAAATTTGGCGAAAACATCAACAGCATAAACAACATAATCCGGGTTACTACATCAAGCAAAATAACGACACTTTGGCGCAAGTTAAGTACCTGTTGCCTATATGATATTGGCGACAGAAAAAAATCGCGCCAATATGGGGCGAATATGACATCTGTACCTGGAAAAGTACCAAACTGTCTATTATTTTGCGCTATCCGTGTTATAGTTTGTACTATATGCAAGGGGAGGGCACAGATGTCATATACGCCCCATATTGGCGCGATTTTTTTCTGACGCCAATGTCATATACACAACGGGTACTTAACTGGCGCCAAAGTGTCGTAATTTTGCTTGATATGGTAATCCGGATGTTGTTGTTTATGCTGTTGATGTTTTCGCCAAATTGGCGTCGGAAAAAAAATCGCGCCAATATATGATAACGTATATGACAACTGTGCCAAAGTTTCTGTAAAGCAGTCTAAGACTAAAAAATTAAGAATAAAATAAATGCAAAATAAGACTAAAGAAGAAAGAAAAATCATGCGTTAAGCATAGAATCTGAAACTCTTTCCAACACATCCTGAATGCTTTAACAAAACTTCGTTATTTAGGGAAATAAGGTAAATAAGATAACGTTACTTCTTAGATATCCTGTCGACCAATTTCGACAAATTATATAAATTGCCAAATCAATAGTAAAACTTTAATAAAAATACAAATAAAACGTCGAATTAATGGTTTTATTGGCCATTATTGGCATTTAATTAATTAAATAATGGCAACCATTATTGGCAATTAATCTTACAATTTGGCGACAGTAATTTGGTCGACGGGATAACTAAGAAGTACCAAGATATCTAAGTAAACATTTTAGAAAACGCATAAAAAAAACTTAAAAATTGATTTCAGCAGTTACCGTCCATAGCCAATAGTACCGTTATTACATGCCACTATTTAGCTAAAATTTAATTTAAACTACTCTTAAAACTACTGAAATCCCATTTCCAGATATTATCATCCATAGACGGTTATGTATCCAATTCTTTGCGTGACCCTGTATATAATTTTATCTATATTCCACAAACATTTCTTAGGAAACTAAATGCAGTTCAGCGTAAAAATGCATAACTCCTTTAAAAACCACCTTTAAGCTTCTCATACTCAGTAACCCTTACGAAATCTTTTGTGTAGCCCTGCATATGAACTGTAGCATTTATACACACAGTATAGTATGCATAAATATAGTGAAACGTAAAAGAGCATATCATAATTAAAAATGAATTTTTAGCAATCATTGCTTATGTACAATACTTCGGAGAAAAGTTTCTTGGTGAGAAAGAAGTTTGCCAACGTATTTTCTGGCAACCTATTTACTGCTTCATACTCACAAGCAATTTTTTCCATATGTATACAATTTGGCACAGATGTCATATATGCCCCATATTGGCGCGATTTATTTCCGACGCCAATTTGGCGAAAACATCAACAGCATAAACAACATTCGGGTTACCATTACAAGCAAAATAACGACACTTTGGCGCCACTTAAGTAGCAGGTGCGTATATGACATCGGCGTAAAAAAAAAAAAAAAAAAAAAAAAATCGCGCCAACATGGGCGTATATGATATCTGTGCCGACAATTTAATATAAAAAAAGCTATTTACCCATTTTTATAAAGAAACAGAAGTAATTTTTGCGCAGATGTCATATACGCATGAGGGTTGGCGTGATTTTTCTATGACGCCAATTTGGCAGAAATCTCGCTTTCGAATACCAGTTACTTATATATTTTTCAATTATTTGCTATCATTTTGAAAAGGAAATAACTATAAATAAATAAAAGTTTGAATAATAACTATAGAACAAAGCAGGGCACAGATGTCATATTCGACCCATATTGGAGCGATTTTTTTCTGACGCCAATGTCATATACGCAACGGGTACTTAACTGGCGCGAAAGTGTCGTTATTTTGCTTGATGTGGTAACCCGGATTATGTTGTTTATGCTGTTGATGTTTTCGCCAAATTACCAACCGAAACAAATTGTGCCAATATGGGGCGAATATGACATCTGTGCCCAAAGCAGTTTATATAATTAAAAAACAAAAAATAAAAGTAAATAAACAATTTATTAATAAATAAAAAACAATAGTCGGGTTACCATAGCAGGCAAAATAACGCCAGTTAGGTATCCCGGTTCATATCTGAAATCTGTGCCGTAATTTGTATATAAAAAATATATATATATTTAGAAACGATTTTTATGCATATAAGTGCATATATAAACAAAGATAAAAGTTCATCAGATTTGTTTTCATAGCTGTTTATATATTTTCGCAACATATCTCACTTTCTGATGCCCGAATCGCGCCAATCTTTTCTTAAAAATGCGCTATAATGGAAAAGTACTTAATATATAATTAAGAGAAATAACAAATTATACAAACTAAAACTTTTTATTTCGAGATCAAAGCATTGTTTTTAATTTCGATTAAAAATACATATATCCTTGGATAACTTCAATTGAAATTATTTTCACAGCTTAATATCTCATTCCATAAACCTAAACAAACACAAGTGATTCATTCATCGTGAAACGTCAAAAATATTAAATCATTGAGGTAATCATTCACAAAGTAAGTTCTCCAACAATCAATGGGCAATATTCTAATGACGTCATAGTAGGTAAAATGGTGGCGGTATCGTTTGTTTATGGTTTGTAATCACAAAGATTTAATTTTGCAATGTCTCTTAATTACATTATTTTATTGTCATATTTATGAGCTCAGAACAAAAGCCTATTTTTTCATTATTTAGTTATTAAAGACGGAAAAAAAATCATAAATGCATGATTTGAAAATTTTAAATAATTTTCTTTCTTAATACTAAAAAATAACATCGGGAAGTAACAGCGAGTTTAAGTTAAATAAGTTTAACTGTTTAATTCTGTTGTAATGTTCAAAATAACTGTATTTATTAGATTTCAGTACTCAACATCAGGGCCCGATTAAACTTTGAATTTAGAGGAATTACAATGTCATTTCAGGACCTTTCTTTTGGAGAAGCTTTTCTAAATTCCATATATACATGGTAAATCTTCAGTGTTAGAAATATTATTCTTAGGACGCACATAACACGAGAACGGCCTGCAATTTTACACAAGTTTTTGAAAGCTACATTATATCAGAAATTTTACTAAAAACTGGTTACTTTTTTGTTATAGCGGCCCACACTATTAGGATTATGACAAGTTGCAGCCAATTTCGCCAACTTCGTAACCAAGATCGTGAAGCACACACATATAATACCATATAATACCATTTCATGAAATCGTATACGATAATTTAATAGTTTGTAACCTTACATCAAGTGTGTTATTTATTTATTTTTAAGGCTCAACAATCTAAATTGTCCAATATATGAATTTTAAAAAATGTAAACAAAGATTGAATAGACATGACCGCAAAAAGCCTCAAATCTGCATAACACTTGGAACCAAACTGTGCAGATTAGTGGTCTTTTACTGTACACAGTTTTTCATAAATGTGTTTCGTTCTTAAAATGTGTTATTTTCATCTATTACTGCGGAACAAGCGAGAAAACTCATATTCTTGCACATGAGTTGTATATATCATTATATCTAAATTTCCGTCATTTTTGACGGGCTACCTTTCTAGTAAATTTAATAAAATGGGACCCTTCACAAAAATGAATTTAATAAAACTGGCCTCCTCACAAGAATAAATTTAATAAAATGGGACCCTTCACAAAAATGAACTTAATAAAACGTGCCCCTGCATAAAATTCCTTTTAATAAAATAGACCCCTTTGTAAAATTCTTTTTCATAAAAAGTGTTTTAAAATGTGTAATTTGTAAATGAAACTAGATCGCGTAAAACAAAAACTTTAGAAAGAGGATTTAAAGAAGTTTTTGGTACATATTTGAGTAACTGGATTTTAACTTTCGTTACAAAATGTTATTTTTCACAAAAATATAGTAAAATTCCCAAAAGTAACTTTTACTTTCCACAAAATGGGTCTCAATAATAAAAACCTGCCTCGAGATCTGCTTTCTCAGAAGGTGTAATTGGAAGCCTGTCTTCATTCCTGCCTGCTAATCACTTTTTCCCGGCCAGGTTGTCTAAAATACCCCCCCCCCCCCCAGTTTGCCTGGAGGCAAAGAGAGCTTATTTTTATGCTGTGGGGTGACCATTTTGTTTGTCAATTACATGCTTAGAAAATATCATTGGTCTTTTAAGGTGCCAATCTTTATGATTGCGATACGCCTCCCATGTGGCAACGTTTAAACTGTAAAATGGGATTTCGGTTTTCCAATTGAGTGAAGAAGGCTCTTAAATGCATAGTGATGCATATCTGCATCACTTTTTATTTAACTCTTAGCAACCACTATATATTTATATAGAAATATTAATTCTGTAAAAATTACAAAAAATATTCAGTAAAACCTCCCTAAAGCGACCACGTTCCGTTCCAATAAAAAATGGTCGCTCTGAGAAGTGGTCTCTTAATGGAGGTCATGTTTCTATCTAGATTTTCATTGTTGAAAAAAGGTAACAATACTAAAATTTATTTTTCACTTTAGGAAAAAATATGAAAATTTCAGTATCAAAACAAAAGTTAATTGCATAAGTTAATGACTGCAGAGTTTAAAAAATGAATACATTGACATTTGCTTTCATTTTACAGTTTTATAACTTTTATTTCCAAGTCCCTTCGAAGTTTTTTTTTTTTTTTTTTTTTTTTTTTTTTTTTTTTTTTTTTTTGAACGGGAACAAATTATGACGATTTCATTAATTTATCTATTTCTTTGAGAGTTTCCTGACAGAATAGGGTAGGGGAGTTTATTGATTTGTCATCAGAGTTAAATTCATTGCCTAAAAAGGCGCAAAAATGTTTAAACACTTAAGAGTTACCGGAATAAGAAAAAAATTCTAAACTTAGTTTAGAAGTTTGATGAATAATGCGCTCTCTGGAATTATTTTTCTAATAAAATCTTCTTCAAGCGACCAGGAAAAAACGGAATTTGTTTCATTTTCTTCAAAGAAATGGGTCGCTCATGGAGGGAGTTCAACTGGGATGGTCTCTGAATGGAGGTAAAATTTGTATTGAGCCTATGGGAATAAATTTAGCTCCGTGAAAGAATGGTCGTTCAGGGAGGTGGTCGCACAGGGAGGTTTCACTGTACTGCTAAATAAATTTAAAAATCTATCTTAAAATTTATGGTGTCTGATTTTTAATATAAGAATAAGAAACACAATTCTAAAAGAATAATTTATGCATTTCCCACCTTGGGAGCGAGCGACCGGTATTCTTGCCGCCTAAGGTGCTCGGAATCCGTGATTATTCTCACCAGTAAATTTTTGTCATTGTAAATTTTGCCTTATTTAATGCGAGCATTTTCTCGATTCAATTTGGAAAAAATTTCTGATTTAAAAAACCGGTGATAAATGATTAAAAATTCTGTAAAAGACGCTTGTTCCGAAGGGGTTAAGGCAGGGGTAGCAGCATATAGGACAAATTGTATTGCTCTTATATTGTATCAGTAATCGACAAGAGGCATTTTTATAAGATATGCGATAGAACAATACCATGAAGATTATTGATAAATGTTACTGGTAAGAACAATAAAATTTGTCCTATATGCTGCGACCTCTGGGTTAAGGGTTTAGTTTTACAAACTAAAAAATATGTAAAATAAGGTATTTAGATTCATACTAATTAAAATATGTACTAATTTGCAATATATTACTGTTAGGTAGAAAAAAAGAATTAAATAAAATAAGATGAGATGAAAGGAGAAAAGGAATTTAAAATTTATTAAAATTAGGAGTTATAAATATATTATGTAAATTTAATATGAATCAGAAAGGAGAAATTTTACTATTACATATGGCCAGATGATCGTTAGTGGATAGGATAAACATTGCATGTGAGAGATGTAAATAAATATAACTTGGTAACTTTATGGTAAAATATGAATAATAAACCTTAGACTCACCTGAACTAAGAAAATACTTCTTGCCTGAAATCGTGATAGTATATAGATATACAAAATAAATTTAACTTCGTGCCAATTATTAATTTTTATATTTTGTTAAATACTTTATATTTTTTATTCTTCTATGTATTTCAAATAAATCATCAAGATTATTCCCATGCTGTGAATATAAATTATTTCATTTAATTATATATTATTTAAAATCTATAATATTGAAGATAAGCATGTATTTAAAGGACATTTATTACTAATAATAAATTTGGCACAATAATAATCAATTCATAAGATAGACATAAAACAAAACGAGAAATAAGTACGAACAAACAACTTTATTATATTTCAAAACACATTAAAGGAGGGGAAGGGGAGGGTGAAAGTGCACTTACCCATACTATATGTAAAAACATTGCCACATTCATTATTATTAAAATAATCAAACACTATGATTGTATAGCACATATCTTCACACAGAGACATTCTTCAGTAATGTAAGTTAATCTCTTTTTACACTGCACAATATCATAGTATTAGTTTCACCGTAACTCCCTGAATTGACGCTACATCGTCCAGATACTCAAAATTAATGTTCAGAGAAAGTTTCCATTTAAAATCCATGTTTTTGGATCGTAGGATGTCATCTTTCATACACTTCTGAAGTTTAATAACGGAATATACAATGTAGATCAATAGAGGGAATACATCGTCACATGTGTGTTATTTACTTCCATCCAAACTCTGCTAAAAATAACAGAAATTCTCATCAGTGGAGCACTACTCATAAAGCAGTATAAACCTATCGATGTTTGATGACTTCTCGGGTGATACCACTTATAAAAATGCTATATGCTTGATGCTTTCCAACTGAAGAAAAGACGTACTCGGAGTACTAAGGAAAATCAATCTGTCGGTTTTCATCATCGAGTTGTTGCATTCATTAAAGTTGTATATTTTCATATTTCCTTTTTAATACAGGATTGTTAAGCAACAGTACAAATTCTTTACAGAATTCTTTCTAAATAAACGGAATCCAATTCCGTTGAAATTAATTTTCGTCAACGGACGAAAGTCCCAGGAGGGACCGAGAGGTACGTGTTTACCTCTTGGAGTCGTTTCGCAAGAGAAGCCACGCTATCTCCAAGGACGCTCCCAAAGAACCGCCGTTAGGCACAAACGATGCCGATTGGTTGATTTAAAAAAAAACGATGCCACACAGAGTAATAGAATTGTTTGAATAAAATAACGTTAAATGATGAATTTTAGATTTGAAAATTATTATAACAATATTCTATTACGGTAGAATGTATTAATTTTAAGATTTATTATTTTATCATTGATAATTTTTGACGATCTTTTATGGCGATAAAATTAAAATTGTTTTTAAGTGAAATTTAACTGAAAAACGAACTTAACGAAAATTAATGAATATTTAAAGGTAGAATTTAAATTCTGAAAGTAAAGAAGTTTTTTGATTTAATTTAAATATTTTAAAATAGCTTTTTAAATTAATTTTAATTGGAAAGGATGTTATTACATAACAATTACCTATGACAATAGTTTTTAACTTGTATTGCAAATGTGCAACATAAGAAAATGTTGACGTATATTATACGAAAAATATCTCTCTGATTTTTTTTTCATTATTTTTCCTGTGTTATAAACCTATCTTATAATCATATATACTTTTCTAGAAACAAAATAAAAAATCATGCATTTACGAGGAAGGTTCAATAATTATTGCCCCTAGTGTATCTGAAATATTTGCACTGCGATCGTTGTTGTGGAATATCGAAGCCTGTCTTAGATAGTCTTTCGAATAATTTGTATAATATTTCACTAATGTACCCCCTTCTTGAGGCAAAGTGGAGGGAGGGAGGGACAGAGGTGCATGATATGAAAGAGTGGTTAAAGGACTCTCTAATGATATACCATACAATGAAAGTCCGAAAAAATTTAAAAAGTGCTCCCGTGGGGTCGAATTGGGGGGCGGGGGAAGCGAGGTTCATAATAGGTATATAAAAAACGGGTGGATATAGGTACATAAATTAATATTCATAGGTACATAGGTGCATTCGAATTTTATAGGTATATAAAATTCGAATACGCTCGTGTTGCGTATTCGAATGCAACGCAAACGGTGAATTTCAAAGCAATCAGTGAAGAACTTTCTGAGATTTAAGATTTTGTCAAACGAACATTTACATTTTTATTTGTATAGAAATGGGCCCTCCCGGGGGCGAAAGTAGGAGGAAGGGGAGGGGAGGTGCATAACATGAAAGAGTGGTCGAAGGGCTTTCTAACGATATATAACATGATGGGTGTCTAAAAAAATTAAAAAAGCGCCCCCTCGTGGGGGGGCGAATTGGGGGTGGGAAGCGAGGTTCATAATAAGTCCATAAAAACACGCTCGTATTTGAATTCAACTCGACCCGTGAATTTCAAAGCAATCGGTCAAGAACATTCGGAGATTAGCGATTTTGTGCAAACGAACATTTACATTTTTATTTATATAGATTATTATAATTATTATCTATATCCATATTACATTATCGTACGTGGCACCGAAGTCGCGATTATTTGTTAATTGTTTAATGGAAACGCCCAAATGAAACGCATCTCATTGGTTACTGAACAGCATTTAATGCATCGCCATACCTATAAAAGGATTACCGTAGGGGGGACCCTGTTCTGTCGCCAATGCCGCCAAGTTTGTCGCCAACTTGGTGATATATCGCAAATTTCGCGACCAAAATGAGTCGCCAAAAGTGACGCCAACGTGGCGATATCTCTAATATTTCGCCAAATTCCCATAGACTTCCATTGTAAACAAATAGAGTTTACTTACTTACAGAAAATCCAGAAATTGAGATATTTTAATGCAACGAAAACTAATATTAGCTTAAGGGATTATAGAAATAGTTTATTAGAAATCTGACTGGGACGAGTCATGCCTGAATTCGTTGACTTTTTGCTCAGGCTGAATTATATTACTAGATAAAGATTTAATAAAATAAGTTTATTTCACACGTTCATCCTATGCAATATAAGAATGAAGTCTCCTCAAAATTCGTACTGTTTAGTAATTATATAAATTATCCCTAGTCGTATAATTTCTTCCTTATGTTAGTAGGCACATAAATAACACTTAACACATTTCATTAATTATGCGCGCAAAGCCACGAGCTTTGCTAGCATGTAAATAAAATAGTTAAAATTAAAATTTCGGGATATTTTCAATGGCTATCCTAAAATTATTAGGCTGTGGAAATATCTCTCTATTCTAAAAAAAAAGTAACTACCGCTGTCACCGCTGCCGGTTTTGAATTTTTTGTGACCGGAGGTCTTTCTTCGTTAATATTAAGAAAAATAATGCATACAAAAATATGAAAATCGGTAGTGTTATACAGAAATGTTTCATAAACACGCTGATGCAGACAGTTTTCAAATCGAAGAATTATTTTAAGATATATTTAATGCTAAAGTTGGACAAAATCGTTCCACTAAAAAAGTTTTATAGTAGCAAAAACTATACATCGGAATTTAATAATTTTTAGTTCATTTTATACGTTATAATTTCCCGGTGTGCAGAATTGATTTATTTTTTTAATTTGACTCATTTTTCGAGGTTTTATATCTATTTTAAATTCAAATTTTCAGCATTTCGAGAGATATTTTTTACAGATTTTAGAAAGTGATATTAATTTAAACTGTTGCCAACTGTATAAACAGCGAAAACAATAATGTTTGCTTAAAATATATATATATTTATACGTGTAATAAATTAAAAATTTATTTACACGTGACTATTATAAACAGAAAAAAAAACATTTGGAATAAGAATTAAATAATTATGTACAAAAAGCAATAACTTATTAAAAATTACGTCATAAAAACTATAATTACACGTGAATTTTAAGAGAGAAAGGAATCTGTAAAATAATAAATTTATTAACATGCGTTAGAAGTCTTAAATAGGAGAAATTACGTCATATTTACGTCACATTACAGTTATTACATAAAATGAACACAAAATAATATTGCAAAACGGTTTAAATTTACAAATTGCGCTAGACATTTATTTGATATTTTGAGAGGATACTTTTCAACTATTTTTCTTAGGAAAGCGCAAATAATATTTTATTTCTAACACAAGTATTTTCACGTGAATATTAAAAAGAGAAAGAATAGCTTGGTCAAAATTACGTCAGATTAAAAACGATTAATTTAAAATGTCTCATTTAAAAGAACTTTCTTTTCGCTTTGTAAAAAAATACCGGGAGACAAAGATTCTGTTTACTTAATTCCTTTTATATTAGCTTATTTTGAAATGTTGTTACACGTGTCTACGTCATCAAGTTATTTTTATTTCGACGTTTTATTTGTATTTTTATTAATGTTGTACTAATTTATTTGTTCTTTCGTTATTTAAAATAAAAATTATGTCAATTTGTATAATTTGGCGAGTGGTTTGGAGATTTGTATAATTTGACGAAATTAGTCGACGGGATAATCAAGTAGTACCGCAGCGGATTTGGCGTTAAAATTTCCCCAATCAAAGAGAAATAAATAGAAATCCGTTTATAGGGAGATCGCCACTGTTTTTTAAATTATAATTCAATCTTTCGAAATCTTTTTAAAGCCGATCACATTAGCGTGCATTTAGAGTCTGCGGTGTCTGGACGGGGGTTGGCGAGCGTAGCTCGTAGGGGGCCGAGCCCCCTAGTTAATTGAAAAAATAAGTCCATTTTTAGGAGCGTCCGTAATTACATAAATACGTAGCACCTATAGTCGTCGTTCAGTCTGTCCGTCTGTCCGCCCGCATATAACATAGCAAAAACTACCCAGCCAAATTGTCTGAAATTTTAAATATATAATTGTAGCAAAATTTTGTCGACTGATTTAAAATTTTATGAAAATCGTATGTATAGTTTAATGACAGGGACAGTCAAAAATTTTCCTTTACATTACGGCCAATGGGAAAAAAATATTGCAAGTGCATTTTAATGATGTTACAGCCTTCCGAATGGTCCGAAATTTTAAATATATAATTGTTGAAATTTTGTCGAGTCATTTCAAATTTTATGAAAGTCGGATGTATATTTTAATTACAGGGACAGTCAAAAGTTTTCAGTTACATTAAGGCCAATGGGAAATAATTATTCCAAGTGCATTTTAATGATCTTACAGCCTTTCAAACAGAATGAAATTTATATGCACTTATGAGTTGTATTTATATGAAGTGCACTAAAATATACATTCAGTACAATATGCGGTGCAAAAGATTATTATAAAACTAGATATAGTACGAACGCACCGCATTTGCCGTTTGACGTTTGACGAGCAATTTCCAACTTGTTTATGTTTTATTTCAAACTTAGATTACTTTTAGAGATATTAGTTATAGTATATATAATTCCTTTTATCGATCCAGTTAACCCATTGAAAAGCGGTCAAAGGGGGCGGTATTTTAAATATCCCACTTAAATTTAATTCCCCAATGCCACAAGTGCACCAGAGTTTTTGAAAGAAATTTTGCTTTCATAACGCATGTGAAGAAAACTTTTTACTTATTAACTGCGTTCGTAATTATATAAATACGTAGCTCCTACAGTCGTCTTCTGGTCCATGCGTCTGTCTGTCCATCTGTCCGCATATAACAGCACAAAAACTACCCAACCGAATGTTTTGAAATTTAATATATATAATCGTTGCAGAAGTGTGTCGAGTCATTTAAAATTTTATGAAAATCGAATTAAAACTTAAAAATATATTAATAAAAGTTTTCTTCATTCTATCAGTAAATCCTATTATACGTAATTAATTCATTGATATCCCATGATAGGTAATGATTCTAAGTTGCCATGATAATGACGTCCTGTTTAAGATCAGAGTCCTATTATTTCCGTATTACTCAATTTAATACATATATTTCCAAAAAAATTTACATTCATGCATTTTGGCATAAGAGTGGAAGAGCTATTGCACCAAGATCTGAATATTTATAAAATTAGGTATAGTACTAATGTACCTCATTTGCCACGTTTGATGTACAATTTCCGGATTGTTTATAAAAACTTTGTTCGTAAATCCTGAAGCTATTCAATCATTTAAATATTTTAGCAACAGAATTACTTTTCTCCCGGAACCAGAGTTGGGCAAATTCGTATTTGCAATTATCTTCAATGTAATTGCAATTTAATTGCGTGTAATTAATTACAGTAAACCTCGATTATCCGAAGTAATTGGGACCGACCTTCTTTCGGAAAATCGAAATGCTTCAATTTTAAGATTAAGGAGAAATATATACAATATTTCTTATTAAAAATAAAGCGATAGCAAAATAGAAACAAGTCAAATTACCTGAATTTTAATTTTGAAATTAAGTACATTTTACATATATCACAAGGATTTGAAAAAAATGTTTTGTTTGTCACAGTTTTGATTGCCTTTGCTTTGAAGCTCTATCACAGAGTTTTTTAATATTATTATTTCACCAGTATCAGTCTTTCTGCTGCTCCAGCCATGCCAAACCTTTTGCAAAACATTCAAAACTTCAGAATTGCTATTTTGTTCGTTTTCTTCGTTCCACTCCGCAGCTTACGGGAGCTCAAGTTAAATTCAAAGGAACTCTAACAAGGGGGATCGAAAATATTTATATGTACACTTTTTCGGAAAGGACCGCTTGCACACAAGGAATATGATAGTTAAAAAAATGCTTTAAAAATGGATTTTGGTTAACCGAGAGATTCGGTTAAAAGAGTTTCGGATAAAAGTGGTTCTACTGTATATCATTTATTTAATTCTTATTGTAACTTTGTTCTTTCCATCTGTTTTTGGGAAGGAAAAGACCGATTGAAAAAAAAAAAAAAAAAAAAAAAAAAAGCTTTCAAAATGGATTTTGCACACAAGGAATGTGATAAAAAAAAAGCTTTAAAAATGTATTTCGGTTAACCGAGAGTTTCTGTTAAAAGAGTTTCGGATAAAAGAAGTTCTACTGTATAGTTAAAATTACATGCCGTAAAAATTCTTGCAGCA
The DNA here is from genome assembly GCA_963932465.1 of Maratus speciosus. Classification (NCBI taxonomy): domain Eukaryota; kingdom Metazoa; phylum Arthropoda; class Arachnida; order Araneae; family Salticidae; genus Maratus; species Maratus speciosus. Next base: position 195,178,171 of record OZ010798.1, on the reverse strand, counting down.
CTGTAGTCGGAACTGCTCAAATTCCATTATGTGGGCGAAATTTCTGCGTTTGAATGTGTCTAACTATAATCGATTAAATACAATTAACTTGTAATTCCATTGCGGATAATTGAGATTACAAATTTACCCAACTCTGCAGGGAAGTGTTAAACAAAAGCGTTTGCATTTTTTAACACTTTCCAACAAAGTTAAAAAGTGTTTATGACTTCGGTTTCTCTGTCCGTCTGTCCACGCTCTAACTCTCGTAAATATTCTCGGATCGTTCTGAAATTTTTGGATGTTAGTGACCTTTGCCATAGCACGATCCCTATTTCAAATGAAATTTGTAGCTTGTTTAGTTCATTAACTGTGACGGCCAAAAGATTTTTAACAGTTTGCAACAAAGTTGAAAAGTGTTTATGACTTTGGTTTGTCTGTACGTCTGTCCGTCTGTCCGCGGTCTAACTCTCGTAAATATAATCGGATCGTTCTAAAATTTTTGGACGTTAGTGACCTTTGCCATAGCACGATCCCTGTTTCAAATGAAATTTGTAGCATGTTTAGTTCATTAACTGGGACAGTCAAAAGTTTTTTAACACTTTCCAACGAAATTGAAAAGTGTTTATGACTTCGGTTTGTCTGTCCGTCTGGGTGTGTCTATCGTCTGTCCGTCTGTCCGAACTCTAACTCTCGTAATTATACTCAGATCGTTCAGAAATTTTTGGATGTTAGTGACCTCTGCCATAGCACGATCCCTATTTCAAATGAAGTTTATAGCATGTTTAGTTCATTTACAGGGACAGTCAAAAGTATTCCGTTACATTACGGCCAATGGGAAAATATCATTTCAAATGATTTTTAATAGTGTTACACTCTTTCAAACATAGTAAAATTGATATGCATTTATGAAGTCCACTAAAATGTGCATTCTGTAGAATATGTGGTGCGAAGAATAGTTATTATTCATTTACAGGGCCACACAAAAGAATTCCGTTACATAATGATATAGGAGGGAATTGTTTGCGGCGGTTTAATATATAATGAAATTGATATACGTCACTGAGCCTTAGTATAAGTTATTTCATGTATAATACGAAGTGCATAGCATTTACAGGGACACACAAAAGATTTCAGATAGTATATTGTATCCGAATTATTGTATATTAGCAATGATTGCTCGAAATGCATTTTTAATTATGATATACGATTTTGAGTTTCACTATATTTATGCATACTATATAGTGTGTATAAATACTATAGTTCATATACAGGGCTACACAAAAGAATTCGTAAGGGTTACTGAGTATGACCGTAAATTGCTTAAAGGTGGGATTTAAATGAGTTATGCATTTTTAAGCTGAACTGAATTTTATTTACTAAGAATTGTTTGTAGAATATATATAAAATGATATACAGGGCCACGCAGAAAATTGGATACATGGCCATCTATGGATGATAATTTCTGGAAATGTTATTTTAGTAGTATTAAGAGTGTTTTAGTTTGAATTAAATTTTAGCTAAATAGTGGCATGTAATAAAGGTACTAGGTAAAATACAGGGCTGTACAAAAGTATTCAAGTATGTTTCCATCTATTAGTATAAATTGCTGAAAGAGAAATTTCAACCTGTTATGCATTTTCTTGCTAAACTAAATTTTTCCATTATATAGTATATATATCAACCTATAGATCAAATACAGGGCTGTTCAAAAGAATTGGAATACATATTTGGCTATGGGTGGTAATTGCTGAAATCAGTTTTTCAAATGTTTTAAGCGTTTTATAAAATGTTTACTTAGTTATCTTATTTTCCTAAATAACAAAGTTTATCTAAAGCATTCAGGAAATGTTGGAAAGTGTTTCATAATCTATACTTGACGCATGATTTGTCTTTCTTGTTTTTTTTTTTTATAAAACATTTCACCTCTGTGCAATATGATCTATTCTGTTGATAATACCTGTCATAAATTTTAAATATTTTTCAGTCTAGATCAATGATGTTGGACAAATATGACGGAAGAATTCTAAGAAATATTTCTAAAAGAAGCCCCCAAAGAGGAAGCTGGTATGGTGGAAAAAGCTATGGTAGAGGTAGCAGAACACCGGGAAAATCTTCAAGCGGAAGCATAACATTAGCAAAATTTCAAAGTAATTGCAAAAGTAAGGCACTATTATAATTTCAGCTTTATTACGTCAGGGTAACTGCTATTTAATAATTAAAAAAAACACATGTGATATTATTAGCTGGAAGTGAAAAAATATACAAGGTATCTTTTTAACACTTTCCAACAAAGTTGAACATGCAAATCGTTTTGCAGGTTCCAACAAAGTTGAAAAATGTTTATGCATTCGGTTTGTCTGTCCGTCTGTCCACGTTGTAACTCCCGTAAATATACTCCGTAAAATATATTGGATTTTCATGCAATTGATAAAGGTTACTTAGGGTTACCAAAGCATGTTTCGTATTGTATATGAAGTTTGTAGGATTAATAGTTCATTTACAGGGGGACTCAAAAGAGTTCCATTACATTATAGTAATCGTTTGCAGAGTTTTTAATGAAATTACAATATTTCAAATGTATTGAAACTTATATAAATCACTGAATTTCATTACGATCACGTTAGAACAGGGCATTCGTAGCATTTTTTATTCATTTACAGGGATACACAAAACAAATCGGTTACAGTACTGTCTTTGAGTATTAATTGCTGGAGTGTACGTTTTAAAATTCGGTATGAGCTTTTAAATTTAACTGATTTTTGCATGCTACTCGTTATACATAAATTCTATATCTCATATATAGGACTGCACATAAATATTCACGTACCATTCTCCTTATTAGAGGAAATTACTGAAGGGGAATTTTCAACTGAAGTATGTGTATTTCTTAAGTGAACTAAATTTTTGTTTGCATGTAGTTAATAAGTACGAATCTATATATCCTATACAGGGCTTCTGAAAAAATTCGGATAATTTTACGATTGTTGATGAAAGCAGTTGATAATGGGTTTTGAAATGTGTTATGCGTTTCCATAGGGTTGAATTAGACATAATATTTTATTTTTTTAAACGTTGCAATTTTGTTACATAATTCTAAATGTGTTGGAAAGTGTTTCATTATCTATGCTTGACGCATGATTTTTTTGTTGTTGTTGTTGTTAATACTATCCAAAAAAGTTTATCTGTTTTACTGTTTTATCTGTATTAAAGGTTTATCTATCCGTCTGTCCACGCTCTATCTCCCATAAATATACTCGGATTTTCATGCAATTGATAACCGTTATTTAGAGTCACCAAAGCATGTTTGGTATTGTGCATGAAGTATGTGGGATTAATAGTTCATTTACAGGGGCGCTCAAAAGAATTCCATTACATTATGGTATATTGGTTAAAATCGTTTGCAGAGTATTTTAATGAGATAATGCTATTTCAAATGTATTGAAACTGATATAAATCACTGAATTTCGCTACAAGATTATTACAATAGAATAAAGCATGTATAGCCATTACAGGGACACTCAAAATGAATCGGTTACGGTTAGGTTGTCTTTGAGTAATAACTGTTGGAAGTGCGTTTTAAAATTCGTTATGCGCTTTTAAATTTAACTAATCTTTTGAATGTTGCTCTTTGTTTATTAATTCTATACCTCATAGCTGCACAAAAGAATTCACGTATTTGGAAATTCCTGAAGGGAAATTTTCAACTGAGGTATATGTATTTCTTAACTGAATTACATTTTGGCATGCATCTAGTTAATAGATACAAATCTATATATCAGATGGCTGCTAATATAATTCGGATAATTTTTCGATTGTAGATGGGAACAGCAGAATATGGGTTTCCATATGGTTGAATTAGACATAATATTTTAACTTATTAAACGGTGTAGTTTTGTTACATTATTGTGAATGTGCTAGAAAGTGTTCCATAATCTATGCTTCACGCCTGATTTTTTCTTTCTTGTTTATTATGTTTAAGGTCACCGTTATTGGCGACTGCCGTTTTTACTATTGTTTAATGGACAATGTTGAACACAACGGGCCCCAACCATTAGGTCCGCTTGTATATTACATTTAAAGTAATTTTAGATGCATTCAAGATAATCCCGGACAACACCGTGCAGGTCTGCTAGATTTTCTAGAAAGACAACATTCTGATTTCCCACAAACTTATACTATGAACATATTGTAGATGTTACGTTCGAGGGTGTATCAATACTTTTTGCCTTCACATAGAAATAATTGAGTAAAATTTATGAAATTGCTACACTGTATTAGTTCTTTTCTATATAGTCACACAGTAACACATTTCTGCAAAGGGGGAGGATGTATTCCAGGAGGCGCGATAGTAGACCCAATGGGAGGCATTTTTCTAACTTTTACCGACCCCCACATGTGACATATTGTTGGAAAGGAATGTGGCCACTTATTCATGTTATGCACATCCTGAGCCACTACCCGCAATCTGCCCACCGGGGGGGGGGGGCACTTTTCTAAATATTGCGGACACCACTCATGCCCCCCAGGGGGTAAATTTGGAAGGAGGGGCTCGGGGGTGCGTAACATGTGGGAGTTGACAAAAATTTGAAAAATGGCCCCCTTTGTGTCTACTATCGCGCCTCCTGGATTACATCCTCCCGCCTCTTTTTGAAATATCGTTTGCAGAAATGTGTTACTGTGCACGGTGACTATATAGAAAAAGACTAATAAAATGTAGCAATTTCATAAATTTTACGCAAATATTTCTATGTGAGGGCAAAACCTTATTGATACCTCCTCGTATTAAAACTTTCTAAAAGTAAAATTACAAATTACAGGTTGCGGACACATGCATCATAACAAAAGAGGGAGAGTGGTCGGTGGGGACGATGTTAACCCTCCATACAAGTATCCGTGGATGGTAAGTAGTTTACGTAAAGACTCATCAACTGGAAACTGATCACGTTGACACATGTTCCAATTTCCTCAAAACATGCCTATGTTTGAGATAAAATTCAATGTCCAGCGCAGGACAACTAATTTCATGATTTTTTAAAATAAGTCGTTCATATCAGTACGCATTAACCTTTAACTGATGTGACAAATTGTTACATAATTTCTGTGAAACGCTCTGTGAGACCGCTTCATCGAAAGATGAATAAAAGGCACGCATAACGCACAGAATGATGTTTTTGTACTAAACTTTTTGTACAAGACTGTTAATAATTAAAATTCTCCTATTCAAACATCTCTGGTGATGGTAGTAAAGTTTCAAACGAAACAAAATTTCGTTAATGTTTGTAGTTAAACTAAAAGTTACAAGTTAAACTATAAAAACTGAAAAAAACATTGAAAAAATGGGTACTCAAAATTGAGTAAAAAGTACGCAATTTGAAATACATGGCATACTCAAAATAGCTCCGATCCAAAAGTACTCGAAATGGAGAACCGCATGTACTCATTTTTGAACCCATGGTTTTGTTCAAATATGAATCGTTATGTACTGCCCCCCTGAACCTACAAATTAAAGTAAAATTGTACTAACATTTATTTTCCTTTCTAAATTATTAACAAGAAACGTTTAATTAATTATTTATTAAGAAAAATAGCAAAATTATTAGCAAAATATCTAAGTTGGATATTTTTATAGCAGGAGCTTTATTTGTAAGCACTTTTAAAATATTTTAAAATACTGTACATAATTTATTTGAATCATCCGTGAACCTCTTTTATGCCATCATATATCAAATAAACCATTACAGGGTACAAATTATCGTATTGTTTTGTTATGATAACATGTGATGTATCAAAATTGAGAAAATATATGCTCATTTTTTATCCAAGCATACTCAATTTGATATGAGTACATCGACTTCCTCATTTTTTAGTACTTCATTTTTTTCAGTGAGCAGCGGTCTGTGAGATCGGTAACATCAGTTAAAGGTTAATTTTATACAGTACTTTTGGCGTCTCACTGTTTTAGTTTTAAGGATATTCCTTAAAGTACGAGCATTCAAAGAAACAGACAAACACTGTTACGCCGTGAGTCACAGCTGGTGTTGCCAAGTGACCCACATAAAACGGAGCTCCAAATTATCTGGACACAAGTATTTTAAAGTAATTTTCTTTGCCTTATCTAATAGCAGAATTATCTACCATAAAAGATGGCAAAATAAACTGTAAGAAATTAGTGGTGGCCAAAGTATTTGAAGAACTAATTTACGCGGGACACCTGGCAATACTAGTTACAGCATAAGTAGAAATTACAGGAATAAATATTCCAAAACAAATGCCAAAAATTTCTGACAAACAGCTCTACCGCTCAGGCGAAAAGCTGAACTGGACACCAGCTCGCCTGAATTCTAGCTATTCACGGTGAGATGGGACACTCTTTATGCTGTCAGATGATGAACCAAAAAACTTTGAAAATTCGACTTTGGTAATGTACAACCGAGGCTGCATAAATATACTAGATTAATTTTAACACAATTATTCTAATTGGTAAATAAATCATATTAGATGTAAATTTCCAACAGGGCGAAAAGTGTCCAGATGCTGTAATCATTAAGGTTAGCTGTGTGAAAAAGTTCCACCAGATTCGTCCGGGATAGCTCAGATGGCAGAATACTGGCGGCTTCAGCCAGGAGATCCCTGGTTCGAATCCTGGTCAGGACAATTTTCGCCCAGTTGGAAATTTACATCTAATACATAAATATACTCTGAGGTCCATCCCCCGTGGGGCGAGGGCATCGTTTATCAAGTGTCTAATCGAAAATTTAGAAAATTGCTGTGAAAACAAAATATGTTCATAAGACAAAAATTAGAATTAATTTTGGTGTCAATGTCTCAAAGGATATAATATATAGATTCATAAGAGAATGCAAGAACTTATTTTTAACCCTTAACTGCATGAATTATTCTTTTAGAATTGTGTTTTTAATTTTTATATTAAGGATTAAACACCAGAAATATTAAGATAGATTTTTAACTTTATTTAGTAGCATATTTTTGTAATTTTTACAGGATTAATATTTCTATATAAATATAGTGGTTGTAAGAACTTAATTTATGTATTTAAAAATTAAATAAGGTGATGGAAATTTACATCACTATGCAATTAAGGGTGAAAAACATCTTATTTTTTAATCTTTTATTTTTCACCTTTCGAATGGTATATTACTTTTGTATATACGATAACAAGAAATTAAAACAATTTTTATAATTCAGTTTGTTTACATCATACATAAAGATCATATACGAAATACTTATACGACAACTTTAACCCATTAAGGACGAACTTCTTATACACATCTTTTAATTTTTCGACACCATTTTTTCCACATTGTAATTTTGAATTATTTAATCGCTCAAAATTTGAGATTAGATAATGTGAAAATTTCTAAACTAAAATACTGATATTCAAATTTAAAAGTTTTGTTCGGCTTACGTGGCAAGTTTTCTTGCCAACCAGATTTACTAAGTTAAACTCAATTTTCTCAAAATGTTGCTTTTTGAAATTCGATGTACCTTTTTATAGAAACGACTACATATTATTGCAATCTTGTTGAAATATTTCACATACATCCCTGATCAATCTGAAGTGAACTTTTATTACGAACATTTGTACAATTTTTTTATAAAAAAAAATTTCTTTGGAAAAATGCAAGTTTTTTTGTTATTTAAAAGTGGTTTTTATTGTAGATTAAAAAAAAAAAAAACTGAAGAATATCTATTTATAAAGTTGAATTCACTTTATTAGGAATTATTCATGTTATGTACATAAAAAATTTCAAGTTAATATCTTTTGTAGTTTCTGAGAAAAGGTACATTAATTTAACATGACTGGCATAGAATGACTTCCAACTGCCTTAAAAGAATATCTTGCAAACTACGCTTTAAATAACACGAGAAACAGTCTAGAAAAGGTTGAGCTCGAAAGCACATGTCTTATGGGAATATGTGACAGACCGTATTATTCAGCAATGAAAAGAAATGAAACATGTATTACCCTGATGGCTGAAATTGCTATTTCGGTAGACCGTAAAGTGATAAGTCTCTAGTACTTTTTTTTTGTTTGGGGGGGGGGGCTATTGACTTAAATGGCTGAAACTGTCCGGCATTTTTCATGGTAATCAAAATTCAACAAAGTGTCAAGAGACACTAGAGCAACATATACTTCTATTTGGTGGCATCTTGAATTTTCCTAATTGGATATTTCAGCACGACAGAGCTTCGGTCACAAATCACATAGTACGAAACAGTGGCTTTTCGACCGAAATGTAAACGTTTTATATTGCCAGATTTACGCCACAGGTATAAAGCCAATTGAGAACGTTTGGGCTATTTCAACCAGTCAAGTGTACTAGAATGGGAAGCAATATAACTCTATTGCTGTAAATAATACACCTTAATATGCATAAGTGTACAAAATATATAGTATTATTTACATCAACGTTCTAAATGGTATTTGTAGAAAGAAAGAATGTAAAAAATTATTATTATTATTATTAGTGTCGTATGAAGTATTGGAATTTATGTTTTTGTTATTATTATTTTATTAAGATAAATGTGAATTAATGGGTGCATAAAATGTGAATCAATGTGTATATTATATTAAATAAATTGTATCTAAAGAGAAACATTGTTGTTTACCAAAATAAGATGAGATTCTAGGTGGTCCAGAGGGGAGATTGCTATCTATTTCCCAGTAACTTTTATGGCCCAGGACGTAGACCTGATGTCGAGGGGTTCACAATGGAACGGACAGGTCATGTCGGTCCAGATTTATGAACAAATTTATGGACACAATAACTGAAGCCCCCACAAGTTGAATCCTTGGGTCTAAAACGGGGGATGTGAAGATGACAGACAGAAGGAGGTGCCTTTAAGACATTGGTTTGAGAAAACTATGAATAAGAAGTCCTATAGATAGAAGAGCGTTCTGGAGTGGCTAGATTTTGAGCAGGGGACCAAAGCCCGTCCCCCATTATCCAGGAGAAGAGAAGAAATACACAGTGGACTGCTAGAGAGATATAGGTATAGTTCTAGTGGAGTTCTTAGATAGGGAGTTCTAGTGGAGTTTGAGGTAGCAAGTTCTGTAGAGATGAGTCCCGCAGAATGTTAGTAAGAGTCGGAGTAGACTTTGAAGTCATGTGTGCGTTCGAGCAACAAAAATAGCAACAGGTGCTCCATTGCACTAGAGTACCCGAGTCTTGATTAAGAGACAAGGACAGTACAAAGCTTTCGAAGTTAATTTAAATTAATAGAAAATAGTCCGCAGTAGTTATAATACTATCGTGAATTAGGTGTGATATGGACTCTAGTGGTAAAGTCGGTGTTGTCAAGAGATCCCCTGGACCATACCTAATCTACATATCAGCAGTCTAATAGATGTTTTCAGGTAACAATTTCCTCATATTTGTTACATTTGTTTAAGGGGACGAGGGACCTTAAAAATAATTTTTTTATTTTTTGTAAATTTCTCTTTAAATATTACTCAAAGGTACATTATATGCATTATGGCATGCATTTATTACAAAAAAAAATTTTTAAATGTTATTTTTGAGAAAAAGTGGAGTTTTACGCGTCGTCTTAGAAATCTCCGAAATGCCCCCTGCGCGTTCCATATCAATGAAAATCCCCAATATTTTTTATAAAAGTTTGGTTTATATATATAAATAAAACTGTGGATCGAATTTTATATATTTGAATATAAAGATATAAAAAAAAAATTCAAAATTTTTTGAAATTTTTTTCGAAAAAATTTTAAAATTTTTCAAAAAAAAAATTTCATATCTTTATTATTCAAATATATAAAATTCGATGGACAGTTTTATTTATATATATAAACCAAACTTTTATAAAAAATATTGGCGATTTTCATTGATATGGAACGCGCAGGGGGCCTTTCGGAGATTTCTAAGGAGATTTCTAAAAGTAAGACTCCATTTTTTTCTCAAAATATTTTTTTTTTCTTTTTGTGATAAATGCATGCCATAATGCATATAATGTACCCTTGAATAATATTTAAAGTGAAATTTACAAAAAATAAAAAAAAAATTGTTTTTTAAGGTTTTTAAGGTCTTTTGTCCTTTTAATTAATGTATTTATACAAGAGCACAATAAGGGTACTGCGTTCCAGATTGGAAGAGTAAACCAAAAATGGTCAATTATGATCAGATTAAAATTCATTAACTTCAAGGAAATTAATTGTATCAAATGTATTTCTTAATTCTCGCAGGGGCGAGAGAATTAAATTGTTTTAATGTGTAATGGCAAATATGTGGGAGTTTAATAAATGTTTTTATAATTATTAGTTTTTCCTTCTCATCACGAGTCAGAGTTATTTATCTAATGTTTATACTTATCTTTCAGATTATGACGGATTTAAATGATTGGGAATTTTATATATAATTATAAATTTATTCTTATGGTACGGAAGTATTCTTTTGCACGGTACATTTTTTCATAATAATGCATGCTCACGGGTCTATAGACTAAAATTATTTGCTAAAAATTCACAACGCAATCAGGCAGTTGAAGAGGTCTTCCCGACTTCATTTACGGTAATATGTTATTATTATCAGGGGTTTTAGCTAGGACCAAACGATCACTTTATGTTTTATTAATTATGAATATTACATAGTTCTATGAATAGTACATCTTTTCTTCGGGTAAAGAGTATTTATACTCAAAGGGTGATTAGATTTAGGCTTGTCTAATCCACCCTTGGAAATGGAAAGCAATATAACTCAACTAAAGTCATAAAAGTGACCATTGAAAAAGCGTAGTATTCTCTGCCACCAATAATACTTCAAAACTAATCGATTCAATGGAAACACGGTTATTTGAAGTTAACCCAAACCAGGGAATTTCTATTAATAAATAGCATCATGTAAAAGTGTCGAATGATGGCTTTTCCTCTTGTGCCCAAAACTTTTGAGACGCTGTATAGTTACAGATTTTCATAAGTTTTTATTAAAGTTGTCATAATGTACCCATTTATTCCTTTCTGTGTGATTTATGGAATTTTTTTACAGAATCCAATAAGAAAATAATACGTTTTTGTTTAATTTTTTATTGTTATGGAATAAAAGACATTTTCTGATTGCGCTTAAACTTTTGAGATAGACTGTATAACGAATGGCTAGTATGATTCTTTGCTCTTTTTTTTTTTTTTTTTTTTTTTACTTTTTTCTGTTACATTATTTCTGTTTCCTTCCTTTAGACTAGACTCCAATATGCATCAGATGGACAAATATTCTGTAGTGGTTCTTTAATAAGTGAAAGTTTTGTGTTGACAGCTGCACATTGCTTAGTTAAGTAAGTGGCTAACATGCAGATTTTAAAGGACTATTCCCGTATTTTGTTTATCTAGTACTACTGTTTAAAATTAGTTGTAAAATGTGGTGAATATTATTTTTCAGAGGTCTTGGATCTGGATGGAAAATGCTGTTATGCAGCGGTAGTACTTACATATGCATAATGTGCATCCTGTTAGCCTAAAGTCATTATGATGTAGTATCATATATTGATAATTAACATACTCAAAATCATGTTGTTCCTAAATTACATTCCATTAATTTATTTGTACTCCAATAAATCTTAAATCCTATTCATTTACGGTCTAATATAACTTTATTTTTATCTCATCTAAAAGCTCTCTTTCATAATATTATTTCTTGTCAAAAATAAATCTTTATTTTAGCTAAAGTTCTTTCCTTTCTGGGCATTGCATTTCGTTAATCTTCGCATAACGTTTAAGATAAATTTAACATATGTCAATAGACATAAACATAATAATATGTTGAAAGATTTAACGCATTTTTCATTTAATCATTATGAAACGTTTTTCATCCCGTTAGATTTTGAATTTTATATGTGGTAAGACTAACGGATTTTTGGAGGTAGCGTATTTTCGTGGTTGGACAGAACTGGTTTTACTCTCGGGGAATTATATATCTTGTTAAAATTTTCAATCGTTAATAAAATACTTCTTATTCATCCTATCAAGTTGAAATAATTCTTTTTAAACTTGTACTCGATGACAATTGACGTTAATACAGTTTTTCAAATATTAATTCATTAATTAAATTTTAATTAATTAATTTTAGTTTTACATGGGAGACAAAATGACGGCCATTGGTTATTGAACAGCATTTAACGCATCTTCATATTTATAAGGGGGGTTACCATAGGTGGGACCCTGTTCTGTCGCCAAATACCGTCAAGTTTGTCGCCAACTTGGAGATATATCGCCAAAGTTGGCGACCAAAATGAGTCGCCAAAAGTGACGGCAACTTGGCGATATCTCTAATATTTCGCCAAATTCCCATAGGCTTCCATTGTAAACCTACTTGCTTATAGAAAATCAACAAACTGAGATATTTTAATGCAACAAAAACTAACATTAGCTTAAGGGATTATATTAAATTTTTCTTTGATGACCTAAGTAAGAATTGACTTTAAAAACAAATTTTTTATATTACTTGTTAATTCTGATTTTGAAAAATTTACCTTTCAAAAATAAGTTTCCTGTAGTTTAAATTGCATTATTAATATCTAAAAGCACACTGGATTTCTATTCATTGGTAGCAATAAACTCGGTCATTGCTCCCTGTGGTGAAAATGTAATTTTTAGGATATAGTTTCGTTTGTTGAATTCCACACTATAAACCGGGTAAGACAAAAATTTGTTACAACTTTAAAAAGTCATAAAACAGGAAAAAATTATGACACAGGAGTGTGGTTTGCAAGGGCTCACAAGGTAGTCGGATTTTTTTTAGCAGCAAAAAAAATTTTTGTTAAAAAAATAAGATGTAGAGGGCGCTGACGACCCGAAATACAATGAACAGGACAACAGTACGCTCCATTCATTTGTTCTTCCAATAACAAATGTTCAACATGACCTAAAGAACATTCTACGACACTATTGTTGTCCTGTTCATTGTGTTTCGGGTCATCAGCGCCCTCTACATGTGATTTTTTAACTTTTTTTTTTTTTTTTTTTTTTTTTTGCTGCTAAAAAAATCCGACTACCTTGTGAGACCTTTCTCTCAAATCGCACTCCTTTATCATAATTTCTTCGTTTTTTATGAGGTTTTAAAGTTGTAACGAACTTTTGGCTCACCCGGTACTTCGAAACGCTCTACTTTGGACGCAGACGACTATTCTGATTTTGTGAAAGACAGTGTTATCAGATCTAGAGGTAGTCCTAATCAGATCTAGTTGCAACGTTTACGTAAGCAGTATATATATATATATATATATATATATATATATATATTTTAACCATTTGGAAAAAAGGTTATTGTCCTCGGTCAGGGTAGGAAATCAAACACTTATCTGAAGCGTTTTATTAGTTGAATCCCGCATTTTATTCGTTTTCTGATTGGTCTATACAGTAATCTGTATTTCTTTTTACTTTCAACAGAGATGGATACTTCTGTTGCCACTTTGACAAAAAAATAGTAAAAACTACAAAAACAATTAATAACTCAGAAACAAATTGAGATACAGCTTTCAAATAAATTGCTTTTAAAAGTACATTTTTTTTCTCTATACGATGGTGTAAAAAGTAATATTGTGGGATGGTTAGAAGTTTAAGAATGAAATTTCATTTAAAATTGGTCCAAGAATATTAATGTTTAATCCATGGCGTACGTAATGTATGACCAGCTCCGTAGAAGTTTAAAAATTTACAGTACCGAAAATTGTAAAACTGAAATTTCTTTTAAAATTTGTTCATGATGGGTCCAGGAATGTTAATGTTTAATTCATGGCGTACGTAATGTATGATCAACTCCGTGCGATTTTTTATGTCTTAAATTTTAGTCATTGAAAAAATCATTTTCCAAATGGTCGTTATAATTTGTTAAATTGCTTCTTTTTTTTTTTACTTTTTTTTTTTTTTGGAGGATGGTATAGATGATAAAATGGTATACAAGGTTGGCGCATTTTTTATTGAATGAAGCAAGCCCTGTATAACCTGAATACGCGGCATTGTTCTTAAATTTAGTTTTTGACTTCCCGAACGTATATTTCTTACCTGTAGTTATTGTTATTAACATATTTTATCATCATTACGTTATGTGTACTTATGAGGCAACGCCACCCATAGACAATGCCTACGAGCTCGATTCGACGTCACGGCAGATCGACCATTAACTGATCATCCATTGGACGCTATTCTTGCAACGTTTCTTGTGACGTAACAATCACAAGAATAGGGTCCAATGAATGATCTCGTTGGTGGGTCTGCCGTGACGTCGAAATCGAGCTCTTTGGCATTGTCTGTAGCTGGTGTGGTATGAGGGATGTAATAACTAGAAACGTCTGTTTTTTTAATATGTGTTTAAATGTTTTAAGTAAATTGTCTGAATTTTGTTTTTTTTTAATTGGGTAATTGTATAAAGAGGTTTAAATTATTTTTTCACGATACCTAATTTGTTTTCAATTCAATGCCTTTTAAAACTAATGCCAAATTTATTTCCGAAGAGTAATACATGTGAAAATATTGAAAATTAACAACCATTTTTTTATTAATATTGTTAACCACCCCTCTATTAATTATGACGTATTTTTTACATTAAGCTTTCCTCAACGCAACTGATATTCATGCGTCATATGTAGTAAACTATATTTTAAATTTTCCTTTCAAATATGACGTCACATTCATATTATTATTAATTCTTGAAAATTTTTATTTTATTTTCACTTATCACGTGTAAATGTTTAAAATTAATTGCTGCAGAAAAATTATTATTACGAGTTTTGAAATTTTGGCAATTGTAGAGCAAAAGATTTTATAGAAAAAATATCGATCTCTATGAAAATAATGACATTTTGAGTTATGGAAAAAAAATATTGAATAAAGAAAATAAAAAATAGCCTAAAACTTTTTCTATATTACAAAAATGCTATTACATGAGGCGTCAAAGTTGCCTCTAATTTTGGGCGATTCAGTGTTAACCTACAGCTTTAAAAGTGCTCCTCGAAAAGCAAGCAACTTTTTACTGTCGGAGAAATCTGACTGAAGCAGTCTGAAGTGATCTGATTGAAGTAGATATCGCGAAGCGATGTCTACTTCAATACTTGATGTGAAATGTTGCCCTTACAGGCAATCAAATGCTTGGAAAACTGGTGAGGAAAAGCCTTTTCCCGAACAACCAATGAAATGCTTGGAAAACTGACGACTCGCATGCAAATTTTGTCTCTTCAAATTTTCTCGTGTAATTGCTCTTTTAGCCACCTACAAAGGCATTAAAGAATTGTTTTTCACGTTGACTTCAGCCAAACATTCTCGGACACTTTCACATTTATAATATAGGATTATTGATAGACTTATTTTTTTAATTTGTTTTAAAGTGACAACTTAAGCCCCTCCCAATTTTTTAAATGCTACGCCACTGAATCTGGCAGTCTTGAGTTCATAGTGCATTGAATATATTAGAATTATTACTGATAACGACAACATTTTTATTGCAACAGACATAATTTTTTCTTTATTTTTTTTTTTTAGACGTGGAGATTATCACGAAATTTACAACAAGCTGAAAAGTAAATTGAGATTTTCTAATCCCGAAGATATACAAGTTGGCTTTACGACAGAGAGTACGAAAAACGTGAAACTTGGTCCTCTAGTACAGAAGGTCATTCCTCATCCTGAATTTTCCTTATCACACATGAAACATGACATCGCTTTGTTGAAACTCAAGCGCCAGATAATATGCAATGAATTTCAAAACCCAATATGTCTTCCACCAGCCAACTACGAACTTCCCAAAGGCACGTGGTTGCAGCTAAGCGGATGGGGTGCAACGATATTTGAAGGCCGTAAACTGAATATTTTATACACCTTTAAATTACATCTTATTTTTCAGGGGAGAATATCTTATATTTTCCAGCTGTAGCATACTTACTACACGGTCAGCCATAATTAACTCAGAAAACTTAGCCATTTGCACTGTTGAAACTCAAGCGCCAGATAACGTGCAATGAATTTCAACACCCATTATGTCTTCCGCCAGCCAACTACGAACTTCAAAACAGTGTTGCCAATGGGCTACATTTTTAAAATTCAGATTCTTGTTTGGCACCACTTTTTTGAAATGATAAAATGCGCCTTACTTAATGCCATATTGATTAAGGCGAAAAAAAGGGTAATTTTACAGTTTCAAAAAGTGGTGGCAATCAAAAAATCTGAATTAAAAAAAGTAGCCCACTGGCAACACTGCTTCCCAAAGGCACGTGGTTGCAGCTAAGCGGATGGGGTGCAACGGTATTTGAATGACGTAAATCGAATATTTTATACATCTTTAAATTACATCTTATTTTTCAGGGAAAAATATGTCATATTATATTTTCAAACTGTAGCATACTTACTACACGGTCAGCCAAAATTAACTCAGAAAACTTAGCAATTTGCACTGTTGAAACTCAAGCGCCAGATAACGTGCAATGAATTTCAAAACCCAATATGTCTTTCGCCAAGCAACTAGGAACTTCCCAAAGGCACGTGGATGCAGCAAAGCGGATGGGGTGCAACGGTATTTGAAGGACGTGAATTGAATATTTTATACATCTTTAAATTACATCTTATTTTTCAGGGGAAAATATATTATATTTTCCAGATGTAGCATACTTACTACACGGTCAGCCATAAAATAATTAACTCAGCAAGCTTAGACACAGTGTTCACGTGTGTAGCCATTCGAAGCCTTGCCAAAAAAATACATAATACAGGGTGTTTCATAAAAGATGGACAATATTTTAAGAAGTGATAGCACACATCCAAACAAATAACTTTCATCAAAGAATGCATGGTCGGAAATAAAACGCAAAGGGGCTGGCGCATTTTGGAAACATGGTCCATGCAAACATTAAAGCTTCATTCCTGTTACGAGTTACCGGGAGAAGAACGACACTAACAGCATGCAAATGTGATATGGGGAAGAAGAGGAACGCGTATGCAAAATTTCACCTCGATTAATATATAAAAGCCGCTGATCCGAGTGTTCAACTGTAAATCGCGGTAGGAACGTATTGGAAGATGTTGTCCTTCACCAATAGGGGAAATACTGATATGCATTTTATCTACGGAATTGCAAATGGAAATGGCTCAAAGGCTTAGCGATTGTACGCAGAGCGGTTTCCCCCTTACTTTTGTTACTTAATCGTTCTTAGTGTGCTTTTGCCTTTTAACAACATCGCTTTCAGCGCCCTCAAGCACCTTTACGTTTTTATTCCGACTATGCATTCTTTGATGAAAGTTGTTTGTTTCAATATGCGCATTCACCTCTTAAAGTTTTGCCCATCTTTTATGAAACACCCTGTATATGTATTGAAATTTGCTTGTACACTTGTTTTAAAAATTCGAAATTCTCCGGTCAAACGCGACGGTACTTTTCTGTTAGCCGGGCGCCAGTGTTATATATACATATATATACATACATATATGTATATATACATAAATATATATCTATACATATATTGTATGTAAACACACACATACATATATATGTATATGTATGTATATATATGTGTGTATATACATACATGCATATATATATATCTATGTATATATAACACTGGCACCCGGCTAACCGAAAAGTACCACGCGACTAATAATTCTGATTCTATGTCTTTTTCTACTTTCTAGCTATGGTCTTGAACAAAGCACCTGTTAGCTCTTGTTAGATTTTCTCTGCTATTACGTAAGCGTCTGAGTTGTAGTTTTCCGACCTTCTAAGCACAATTTTTTTCAAAAAAACACTGGCATCCAATTAAATGGGATGCGGCTTTGAAAGTTATTGTTACATAAATGCTTATTACTCCGTTAAAAATGCAAATATTTTTATGCGGTTTTTTGCACTCTGTTCATAATCAAAATAGATCATTAAAAAAATCGGTTTTTTAAAATGTTTTTAAGCACTGAGCCCCCTTAACCCTTTCCGGCGCAGTGTGTCCAGTCTGGACACACCTAATTTTAATTCCAACCTTGCAAATGGCACCAAGAATATTTAACAAAATTTTGATTTTACAGTGAAAGCTTAATTTAAGGAGTTTTTATTTTCTAAAAGAAATCGTTTGCAATATCCGGTGTCAGTCAATATTTTCTCATTTTGTGAATAGAATTTGTCTGCGCCGGAAAGGGTTAAGGGAAGACAAGACTGGGTGCAATCCTGTGCAAAATATGCCAGTTTTAAGACCCGTTTCCTCGGAAACTACCCGAGCGATTTTGGTGAAATTTGAAATCCATGTTAACTGGATTATTTTCAAGATTTATGGCAGACAGTTTTTTTTTTTTTCCTTTGCGACTAAAACTTTTTATTTTAGATAATTTCCGAGAAACTAATTATTTTAAAATTAGCATATTTTACAGGATGTATCCAAATTTAAGTTCGATACTCGATTGTTGAAATGCTGCAGAATGAATATGTCACTTCTGTTAATGTATTATTTCTTGCTAATATGAACATCCCACTCGCTTAATATATTTCGACTATTGCCAGCCGAAATGTTTCATTAAAATGAGTAAAATATATTTTTTTCAAATTATGCTTTTCTGGGCATAATAGACGTCCGTCAATAATTAAACAGTCATTTTGACGTTTGTTACTCATAATTCGAAAAGTACTTGAAAGAAAAATTTGAAATCAAATTTTTGCACAAAGTAATACTTAGTAATTGAAAGTAATAATAAGTTCTTAATGAATACAAATCTATAAAAAAGAAATATGGGTGGCAATTCATATTTTCTTCGAATATTAATTTCATAATTCATATTATAAAACTTTTCAAATTACAAATTTAATGTATTTATGTTTGGGATTTTTAGTACTATAGTTAAACAAAACAATTATCACATTAGGATTATAATTTCAGGAGATATTAATAAAAATATAAAAACGTAATTTAACATTAGAAGTTCTAAATTTTGAATGTTTATAATTCAAAAACTTACCATACATATGACTTGCAATTTCGTTTCTACGCATAATTTGAACCGAACATTTAAAACATATTGTAAATATTGGGTGTTGCCAGTGAAAATAACAAAGTTTGGTCTAGGTTTGATTTGTAGATGGCCCCCCCAAGCAAATTTTATATACGTCATTTAGGAGTAGATTTCATTTCCAATCATTTGGCACCCGTAATTTTTTTCTATTATAATTAGTTGCAGAGTTAGTAGGGGGTGTTTACCCTTTTTTTTCCACGACTGTAACTGGTCCGACAACTGGAGGGCATATTTCGTTCAAATAACCTTACTGGCAATACAATCTTCATGGCAGACCAGATGATATTGCCTATAGGGTTACGTCAGCGAAATGTGCCCATCGGTTACATCCCAGGTACCTCAAATGGAGCATTGACAATATAAGTGAAAGGTTCTCGGTTCGAGTACCGACTTGAGCATTTTTTCGCTGAGTTCGAAAAATTGAATTCGTATGATAACTTTATCGAATAGTATGATTAAGTTAAAAATAATAATCCTGATTGAAAGCATGTTTCATACATGAGCGGATTATTCCCAAACTGGCTCCTTTATATTCTACAAAGTGTGTTCTTTAAGTAAATCATGAATATCGCGATATTTTTAATTATATTAATATAGGATTTATAAAGAAATGTAAAAAATATATATACCGGGTGGGGCATTCCACATCAAATCAGGCAGTAAAATACCAATATGTAAACCACCATCACAGATTTTAATGAAACTGCGTGCGTTTGTTCTTACTATTAAGATATGATCACCAGTAATTTTTTTTCCTCCTTGGTGAAATAGTTTCTGAGGAAAAAATTGTCAAAATTTTGAAAAACTGGCGTCAGTTGGCATTCTTGACTGCTCGGTTTTCAAATGTAGCATGTCATATATATAATCATATTTCAATATCTACTCTACAAATCATCTTCAAATAATTTATGCATAGTATTTAGGGTACGCAGTTTATGAAAAAAATATATTGTTACGCTTATAACATTTTAAGTGGGTCTAAAAAAATGTTTAAACTTTGAAGTCGTAAATTTTTTATGAAAAATAATGCATTAACAAAAAAAGCATTATCAACAAAAGGGGATATTTTTATTAAATTTATTTTTTATGGGAGATATACTTAAAGGTGTCCTTTATCTGATTCTGAAATAAAAATAGTGGGATTTTGGGTATTTTTAGTAGTATTTTCTAATTAAAAATATTTTGAGGTGCATTTCAAATCGAGTCATTCCATGTCAGTTCCCCTAAGCCATTTAATCACTGTCACAAATTTCAATGCAACTGGGTTTGTTTATAGCTCATTTTAAGACGTAATCACCTTTAATTTTCTTGACCCTAAGTAAAATATTTTTTAAGATAATAAAAAATCAAAATTTTGAAAAATTGTTTAAAATTTTTTTAATGATAGTTCTATATTCAAAGACTGCATTAAAAAAAAAAAAAGTCATTTCAATATAAAATCACTAAATATGTTTCAAATAATGTATATGCGACAAATAATGTTGGCAGATTATTATTTCTTGTTTTTTGCCATGTTTAAACACTAAGAGTGTGTATCTTGTTGAGAGTATTTTATCTTGTGAATTTCTTAAATCAAGAATTTTGTCAAAAATAATGTGTTAATCAAAAATTTATTATCAACCGAAGGCAGAGTGTTATTGCTTTTTACGTAAAAATATCTTTTAAATGGTTATAAAATAAAAATAGTGAAAATATGAGAAAAAATTATCAAAGTTTTGGAAAATTGCCACGAGTTGCCATTAATGATTGTTCAATTTTCAAAGGCCTCATTTTATATATAAAATCATATTTCAATAACTAATAAAGAAATCTTCTTAAAATAATTTAAGCAAGGTAAATAAAGTATGTATATTATGAAAAAAATATTGCTGTAATGTTAAAAAATATTTAAATGTGTCTAAAAAATTGTATAATCTTTGAAATCAAAAATATTTTACAAAAAATAATGAAATTGTTAAAAAAGCTTTATCAGTCAGAGGCGCAGTTCCTATGACTAATTTTTTAATTTTAAGTTGTACATAATACTACATTTAACTGAATCTGAAATAAAAATAGTGAGATTTTGGTTGGTTTTAGTAGTATTTAAATCATATTTAAAATTATCAATATTTTCAGATGTAAAATCTATCCAATGTATCATCCTTGGAAATATTTTTATTTATACCGTAATTTCGGGTGTATAGCCCGCAGATCAAACAATTCAGTTTGGACACAGAAATTTTATTCAGTATTTGAAGACTAATATTTACCGTGATCTAAAAAGTTACATTTTATTTTTAAAAAATTCTGTCTCGAAACACGATTGTTTGATCCTCGGGCTATACACCGGAAATTACGGTACATTTATTTTATTTTTCAAATTATCTTTTATGTTCGTTTCTTAAGGGAATAAATAAACAATATTGTTTCTTAGTAAAACCTCTAGGGCGAAGAGCAATTATCCCTTTCCAAAAATGAGAAAAATCACTAGCTCCTCACCGCCCAATAGAAATTTTCAAAATGACACTTCTAATCTTTAAACTCATATTTGGCTGCTAATATTGAAAATTTAGCATTGAGCTGCTAATATTGAAAAAAAAAATTCACTCCTTTGAAGAAAATTTTGACATATTGTGCTTTAAATATATGCAAAAAAATGCATAATCGGAATTTATATCTTTCAAATAACTATATCTAAAAAAATATTTAAAACTTAATGAGTTGCACTTTTGTAACTTTATTCAGTTTCTAATGATATGTAATTTGATATATTTCATCACAATATTGCTGAAAGATGGATTTTCAACATATATTGTATGTATATATGTTGACATATATTGTATATGTTCAGCATATATTGTATGTATATCCCTGTTCTCAAACAAATTATTTAAAAATTATTCATTTATGTTTAATAAAGCATATATATTGTTTATACACTTATAGAAAATACATATGGTAAATTTTATGATATTATGTCACTAATATCTAAAAGTAAAGAACTTATCTAATAGTATGTAACGAAAAATTTAACATCTGGTGTAATGACAACAAAATTTTATAATTGTTTTACTTAATTTGGATGAATGAAAAAAGCGTACATGTTTATATTTTATTGAAGTACAGGTGAAAATGTCACAAAGTCATTCCTATCTCAACAACAACTGAGTATATCACATTCACACTACAGCTGATTTTTCTTTTTTGATCTTTCGGGTTTGATTTCAGATGGTAATGAATTAATTAGTTTTGTTAGAAGTGTCATTGCAGTCAGCATATTAGGTTCACTATTTTTTTTTTAATTTATTTTGATTGGCTCGATGAACAGCGACATTTAAAGCGACCATTTCATGAATTTTCAATTAAAAGCTGATTTATAAATTCATTATGTTGTTTAGTTATTTTTATCGTCTTAAGATAATTAGTTGGTATTAAGATTTTTAAATTTAGTTTATTTATTATTTGAACAATTGAAAGTAGTTTTCAATAAGAGTGGGTTGTTGATTTTAAGTCGGCTGTTGAGCAGTGTAGTGTTGGTAAAGGAACTGGTACTATTTAATTTAATTTTTGTTGCTATAAATAATATTTGCTATTTTATTATTGTATGTATTATATTTAAGCAAGAGTAGCAATACACGATATCGTAGTCATTATAGTACATCTTAGCATAAAAAGCTTCAATATTTATCATTAAACATTCACATTTTATGAAAATTTTATTAAAATTGCTCATATTTTCACTATTTTTATTTTATAACTATTGAAAAGATATTTTTACGTACAATTAAAAAAAGTAATAACAGCCTGCCTTCGGTTAATAATAAATTTTTGATTAACACATTATTTTTCATAAAATTCTTGATTTTAAAAATTCACAAGATTAAACACACTCTTAGTGTTTAAACATGACAAACAACAATAAATAATAATCTGACTACGTTATTTGTCACATATACATTATTTGAAACTTATTTAGTGATTTTATATTGAAATGACTTTTTTTTATGCAGTCTTTAAATATAGATCTGTCATTAAAAACGTTTTTTTTTTAATTTCAATATTTAGATATTTTTTTATCTTAAAAAATATTTTACTTTGGATCAAGGTGATTGCGTCTTAAAATGAGCTATAAACATACCCAGTTTCATTGAAATTTGTGACAGTGAATTAAATGTCTTTGGCGAACTGACATGGAATGACTCTGCTTGATTTGATTTGAAATACGCCTCAAAATTTTTTTAAATAGGAAATATTATTAAAAACACCCCAAATCCCACTATTTTTATTTCAGAATCAGGTAAAGGACACCTTTAAGTATATCCCTCACAAAAAATAAATTTAATAAAAATACCGCCTTTTGTTGATAATGCTTTTTTAGTTAATGCATTATTTTTCATAAAAAATTCATGACTTCAAAGTTTAAACATTTTTTTAGACACACTTAAAATGTTATAAGCGTTACAGTATATTTTTTTCATAAACTGCGTACTCTATATATTATGCATAAATTATTTGAAGATGATTTGTAGAGTAGATATAGAAATATGATCATATTTATGTCATGCTACATTTGAAAACCGAGCAGTCAAGAATGCCAACTGACGGCAGTTCTTCAAAATTTTGACAATTTTTTTCTCAGAAACTATTTGACCAAGGAGTAAAAAAAAATACTGGTGATTATATCTTATTAATAAGAACAAACACACGCAGTTTCATCAAAATCTGTGATGGTGGGTTACATGCCTGCCTGAACTGACATGGAATGACCCGGGTGCAATATGTTATCTATCGTCGACCTTTAATTTTTCAACCGTTGGTCGTAGACGTATAGTTCCAATTACAACTTTTCAAATTAGGTAAATATTCATGTTGGGGAATTATTTAAAGTAAAAAATCAATTTTATAAAAACTACGAAATCTAACTTTTTATACGGTCTCCCAGTCCCTATAGTTATATTTAGTAAAAGTTTAAACGTATCATAACACATATAACACAAAAAGTTTGACATCTGTACTACAAAAATTGACACAGTTATTAAATTTCAAAGTTTGAGATTTGTGCACATGATTTTGTCTTTCATTGAGGGATCAGTTACAAGATGAATTAATGTAATTCGAGATCCAAATCAGGGTGCTATGTCCTTTTACGGCAAAACCACCTTTAGCCGGAATCGCCAAATCGGGGTATCACCAAAGAGGGTTATTTCATCTAAAAATCTGAGCTGACTTATAGGGGTCGTATAGAAGGCGAAAAATGAAATATTGAAATTAAAAAGAAAAATAAATATCGATTTATTATAATACCAGAAAACGGTCTAGTATAAAAAATGAACACATAAAATGCCGGAGTCTACCAGAGATATTGCTCAAAGTGTTCTCCATTGGTGGCAATGCACAATATTGAGTGCGTGACAGCACTGAGTCCTGGACACGTTAGAGCATAGCAGGTGTGCAAACTGTGCAACAATCAAAAGGATGATGCGACCTGGAAACCTCCACATCACCCGGAAAGTGTGGTGTGGTGTATGGGGAACCTAGATTGTTGAACCCATCTTCTGCATCTGCTACAAAACACGGTACGTGACTGGTATAAAGAGCTGCCTTTCCGACATGCATGCCGGGTGTGGTTTCAACATGATGGGACCCTCTCCGTATAAAACATCAAACGTCCGGGAGTATCTGGCCACCGAATTCGGTCCCTTCGATATGGTGGTCCGATAGAGGGGCCTCTTTGTTCACCGGATTTGACTCCCATGGACTTCTACCTCTGGGATTGCATCAAGGCATAAGTCTGTGTGACTGAGACTACTTCTATGGTTTATCTGAAGCAGCGCAACATCCTTGATAGTCGCAGAGTTTGCACACCTGCTATGCTCTAACGTGTTCAGGACTCAGTACTGTCACGCATTCAATTGTGCATTGCCACCAATGGAGAACACTTTGAGCAGTATCTCTAGTAGTTTCCGGCATTTTATGTATTCATTTTTATAGTAGACCGTTTTCTGATATTATTATAAATTGATATTTATTTTTCTGTTTAATTTCAATATTTCATTTTTCGCTTTGTATACGACCCCTAAAAGTCAGCTCAAATTTTTAGATGAAATAACCCTCTTTGGTGATTCTCTGATTTGGCGATACCGGCTAAAGGTGGTTTTGCTGTAAAAAAGACATGCACCCTGATTTTGATCTCGAATTAGTTTAATTCATCTTTTAACTGATCCCTCAATGAAAGACACAATCATGTGCAAAAATCTCAAACTTTGAAATTTAATAACTGTGTCAATTTTTGTAGTACAGATGTCAAACTTTTTGTGTTATATGTGTTATGGCATGTGTAAACTTTTACTAAATATAACTATAGGGACTGGGAGACCGTATAAAAAGTTAGATTTCGTAATTTTTATAAAATTGTTTTTTTACGTTAAATAATGCCACAACATGAATATTTACTTCATTTGAAACGTTTTTGTAATTGGAACTATACCTCTGCGACCAACGATTGAGAAATTAAAGGTCAGCGATAGATAACATATTGCACCCTGTATATATCAAAATAAAAGGGAAAATGAAAAGAATTGTTAAGATATAAAACTAAATTAATATTTAAATTAAATAGTTTCTTTTTTAAAATTCAGTCGATTAATTAAGCAATTTTTCTCAATGTTATAACATTTCTGCCCTCTCAGTATAGAAAATAATAATTTCGAAAATTATAAATGTGAAATTTGTTAAATCCACTATCTTTATAAAGAGTGTTTGAGGGCTTCGCAACTATGAAAAACAAATGATACATAATGGATTCAGTTTACTTGTTGTATCGGAATCCCTAGAAATAGGAAATTCTTTATAACCGCTAACACTAAAAGGCGTGTATGAGCGCTTCGCCCATGAAAGTTAATAATAATAACAATTACTATTATTATTAATAAACAAGTTATTAAATGTATTTAGCTAACTTGTAATTTAATCTCTAAAAATATAAAATTCCTTATAACCTCATTCACTATAACGCATGTTAAAAAATCATATTACATAAATTGTTAGTATTGTTTTAAATTATCTTTTATAATTTAATTAAATTTATTTAAGCATAAAAATCCTCCGCTGCCTGGGTGCGAACCCGCGCTCTAAAGACCTGGAAATAGACAATAAGCCACTGAACTACCACGCACTCATACAGAAATAGCGTACAACAAAATTTTAAACAACAGCTAACGCATTCTTCCTCCCCCTCCCCCTCTGGAAAATAAATTTAACAATCCATTTAACAGGGATAGAAAGCATAATTAAAGCGTTAGTAACCTAATTAGTATCAGTTTGTTTTAATGTCAAATTGGGTGTAGTTTAACTGAATAACATTATATTTCCTTTTTGAGGATTGAAAATCTGGTAAACTATGAAAAACTATGACTTCATTAAAATAATGAATACGCAATTAGACCTTCAGTTAAAAAAAGACGAAAAATCTTTTTTGCTGTTGCGAATTCTGTAGCTAATTTCTTTACTTTTGTTTAACAATTAGCAGTCATACCTGATTTACAATTTTATTTTCAAATATAAATTGAACGAACTAATTTAAAGAGATTCCTTACTATTGTAAAATATCATTATCTAAGATTATATATAGGGGAGATGGGGACACATGTGAACAGTTCGCATAAATATAACTTTTCCTCATAGCTGGACTAATTTCTATAAACAAAAAGTACTCAATATAGTAAACAGAACTTTCTTTTACACATGATATTTTTTTTAATCACCTGTATAGTTCTTCTTACATTTTTTAATAGTTTTATAAATTCAGAAAACTTTACACTTGTACCCCATCAGCGGGGTAGTTGTGAACACACGTGGGGCACATGTGAACACAAGGAAGAAATATCTATTGACATGCTTTTTATTCTGTTATTCATTTGTCATCATAATCATTAGTTATATTACCTGTTAAATTCACCATAAAGAAAAACAAAATATATATTTCTCTAGTTTCTGATTGATATGTTTAAGGAAAAGATTATAAAAGGAAAATAAGTAGATTTGGGGGGTGGGGTGGGGGGAGGCTTAGATGATTCATTAATTATTGTTGCAATAAAATAAAAGAAAAAGTAATTTTAAAAACGAAATTAGAACTTTTAAATTTTGCTTAGGTGTTTTTGTTTGGGGTAAATTTTAGGAAGGAGGCATTTGGATACTGTTTATCTGAAATCTGCCGAAATACGAAAGATTCTCGCTCCTGTATTTGCCTTATTTACATGTAAATTATTGATAAAGAAGGATTTTTTTAATTATTAAAAAAAATCTCGACTATAACCCCCCCCCCCCCTCCCAAAAAAAAAAAAATACTTCTTTTGCTTTTGAAGAAGGAGGGGGAGGAGTTACAATCGGGATTTTACTGTAATTACCAGTTTAAAAATTTTACTTTCTTAAAATATTACTGATCTCTATCTCCATTCAAAGCATCATACACGTAACTGTTTTAGAGATAGAAGTAAGCCATCATTGCAAGTTTATAACAAATGTAATAGAAAAATTTTCAAAGTTGTTTAAGGTAATACTTGTGTATAAACAATGCATAAAAAATATTGTTGTAAACCGTTTAATAAAATGATACATAACACTTATTGCAGTTTAGAAAACATTAAATTTATTTAAAGTACAATTAAACGTAAACGAGCTTGCTGCTCTTTATGTACTTGCTGAAAGATGTGTTTGTGGAAGTTTCAATGCAAAATCAACTTTGTCTAAGGAAAATATCTTCTATTTCAGGAAAATTATAGATAATGGAACTGAAATTATTTCTCATGAAGTTAACTGAAAGGAACAGAATCACAGAACGATTATTTGGGACAATTGTTGGGGCACTTATGAACTGTTCATATCTGCCCCCAACTAGTCTGTTCACAAGTGCCCCACATGGCTGCTAGAGTTAAATGGATAAATCATTAAAATTTCTCAACTTTAGAAGAAAATGAACTTTATCAAAAATATTTATTAGTATTCATAGTATATGTTAAAACACTCAAATTCCAATAAATGAATAAATAAATAAAGTTATTCGCTTATCAACTTGGAACAAAGATTTTATTTTTCAGATCTATAAACAGTGTTTTGCCTACAGAAGACAAATATAGTGTCAAAGAGCTTCAAAAAAATTTTACCATATGTCTACAGGTGCTATCATCTTTAGTAATTTTTTCATATAAAATAACTTATAATAACTATTGTAAAATTGTGATGTTCACATCTGCCCCATGTTCACATGTGCTTCGATTGTTGCTGACGACTGTTGGGGCACTTATGAACTGTTCATATCTGCCCCCAACTAGTCTGTTCACAAGTGCCCCACATGGCTGCTAGAGTTAAATTGATAAATCATTAAAATTTCTCAACTTTAGAAGAAAATGAACTTTATCAAAAATATATATTAGTATTCATAGTATATGTTAAAACACTCAAATTCCAATAAATGAATAAATAAATAAAGTTATTCGCTTATCAACTTGGAACAAAGATTTTACTTTTCATATCTATAAACAGTGTTTTGCCTACAGAGGACAAATATAGTGTCAAAGAGCTTCAAAAAAATTTTACCATATGTCTACAGGTGCTATCATCTTTAGTAATTTTTTCAAATAAAAAAACTTATAATAACTATTGTAAAATTGTGATGTTCACATCTGTCCCATGTTCACATGTGCTTCGATTGTTGCTGACGACTGTTGGGGCACTTATGAACTGTTCATATCTGCCCCCACCTAGTCTGTTCACAAGTGCCCCACATGGCTGCTAGAGTTAAATTGATAAATCATTAAAATTTCTCAACTTTAGAAGAAAATGAACTTTATCAAAAATATATATTAGTATTCATAGTATATGTTAAAACACTCAAATTCCAATAAATGAATAAATAAATAAAGTTATTCGCTTATCAACTTGGAACAAAGATTTCACTTTTCAGATCTATAAACAGTGTTTTGCCTACAGAGGACAAATATAGTGTCAAAGAGCTTCAAAAAAATTTTACCATATGTCTACAGGTGCTATCATCTTTAGTAAATTTTTCAAATAAAAAAACTTATAATAACTATTGAAAAATTGTGATGTTCACATCTGCCCCATGTTCACATGTGCTTCGATTGTTGCTGACGATTGTTGGGGCACTTATGAACTGTTCATATCTGCCCCAACTAGTCTGTTCACAAGTGCCCCACATGGCTGCTAGAGTTAAATTGATAAATCATTAAAATTTCTCAACTTTAGAAGAAAATGAACTTTATCAAAAATATATATTAGTATTCATAGTATATGTTAAAACACTCAAATTCCAATAAATGAATAAATAAATAAAGTTATTCGCTTATCAACTTGGAACAAAGATTTTACTTTTCAGATCTATAAACAGTGTTTTGCCTACAGAGGACAAATATAGTGTCAAAGAGCTTCAAAAAAATTTTACTATATGTCTACAGGTGCTATCATCTTTAGTAATTTTTTTAATAAAAAAACTTATAATAACCATTGTAAAATTGTGATGTTCACATCTGCCCCATGTTCACGTGTGCTTCGATTGTTGCTGACGACTGTTGGGGCACTTATGAACTGTTCATATCTGCCCCAACTAGTCTGTTCACAAGTGCCCCACATGGCTGCTAGAGTTAAATTGATAAATCATTAAAATTTCTCAACTTTAGAAGAAAATTAACTTTATCAAAAATATATATTAGTATTCATAGTATATGTTAAAACACTCAAATTCCAATAAATGAATAAATAAATAAAGTTATTCGCTTATCAACTTGGAACAAAGATTTTACTTTTCAGATCTATAAACAGTGTTTTGCCTACAGAGGACAAATATAGTGTCAAAGAGCTTCAAAAAAATTTTACCATATGTCTACAGGTGCTATCATCTTTAGTAAATTTTTCAAATAAAAAAACTTATAATAACTATTGAAAAATTGTGATGTTCACATCTGCCCCATGTTCACATGTGCTTCGATTGTTGCTGACGATTGTTGGGGCACTTATGAACTGTTCATATCTGCCCCCAACTAGTCTGTTCACAAGTTCCCCACATGGCTGCTAGAGTTAAATGGATAAATCATTAAAATTTCTCAACTTTAGAAGAAAATGAACTTTATCAAAAATATTTATTAGTATTCATAGTATATGTTAAAACACTCAAATTCCAATAAATGAATAAATAAATAAAGTTATTCGCTTATCAACTTGGAACAAAGATTTTACTTTTCAGTTCTATAAACAGTGTTTTGCCTACAGAGGACAAATATAGTGTCAAAGAGCTTCAAAAAAATTTTACCATATGTCTACAGGTGCTATCATCTTTAGTAAATTTTTCAAATAAAAAAAACTTATAATAACTACTGAAAAATTGTGATGTTCACATCTGCCCCATGTTCACATGTGCTTCGATTGTTGCTGACGATTGTTGGGGCACTTATGAACTGTTCATATCTGCCCCAACTAGTCTGTTCACAAGTGCCCCACATGGCTGCTAGAGTTAAATTGATAAATCATTAAAATTTCTCAACTTTAGAAGAAAATTAACTTTATCAAAAATATATATTAGTATTCATAGTATATGTTAAAACACTCAAATTCCAATAAATGAATAAATAAATAAAGTTATTCGCTTATCAACTTGGAACAAAGATTTTACTTTTCAGATCTATAAACAGTGTTTTGCCTACAGAGGACAAATATAGTGTCAAAGAGCTTCAAAAAAATTTTACCATATGTCTACAGGTGCTATCATCTTTAGTAATTTTTTCAAATAAAAAAACTTATAATAACTATTGTAAAATTGTGATGTTCACATCTGTCCCATGTTCACATGTGCTTCGATTGTTGCTGACGACTGTTGGGGCACTTATGAACTGTTCATATCTGCCCCCACCTAGTCTGTTCACAAGTGCCCCACATGGCTGCTAGAGTTAAATTGATAAATCATTAAAATTTCTCAACTTTAGAAGAAAATGAACTTTATCAAAAATATTTATTAGTATTCATAGTATATGTTAAAACACTCAAATTCCAATAAATGAATAAATAAATAAAGTTATTCGCTTATCAACTTGGAACAAAGATTTTACTTTTCAGTTCTATAAACAGTGTTTTGCCTACAGAGGACAAATATAGTGTCAAAGAGCTTCAAAAAAATTTTACCATATGTCTACAGGTGCTATCATCTTTAGTAAATTTTTCAAATAAAAAAAACTTATAATAACTACTGAAAAATTGTGATGTTCACATCTGCCCCATGTTCACATGTGCTTCGATTGTTGCTGACGATTGTTGGGGCACTTATGAACTGTTCATATCTGCCCCAACTAGTCTGTTCACAAGTGCCCCACATGGCTGCTAGAGTTAAATTGATAAATCATTAAAATTTCTCAACTTTAGAAGAAAATTAACTTTATCAAAAATATATATTAGTATTCATAGTATATGTTAAAACACTCAAATTCCAATAAATGAATAAATAAATAAAGTTATTCGCTTATCAACTTGGAACAAAGATTTTACTTTTCAGATCTATAAACAGTGTTTTGCCTACAGAGGACAAATATAGTGTCAAAGAGCTTCAAAAAAATTTTACCATATGTCTACAGGTGCTATCATCTTTAGTAATTTTTTCAAATAAAAAAACTTATAATAACTATTGTAAAATTGTGATGTTCACATCTGTCCCATGTTCACATGTGCTTCGATTGTTGCTGACGACTGTTGGGGCACTTATGAACTGTTCATATCTGCCCCCACCTAGTCTGTTCACAAGTGCCCCACATGGCTGCTAGAGTTAAATTGATAAATCATTAAAATTTCTCAACTTTAGAAGAAAATGAACTTTATCAAAAATATATATTAGTATTCATAGTATATGTTAAAACACTCAAATTCCAATAAATGAATAAATAAATAAAGTTATTCGCTTATCAACTTGGAACAAAGATTTCACTTTTCAGATCTATAAACAGTGTTTTGCCTACAGAGGACAAATATAGTGTCAAAGAGCTTCAAAAAAATTTTACCATATGTCTACAGGTGCTATCATCTTTAGTAAATTTTTCAAATAAAAAAACTTATAATAACTATTGAAAAATTGTGATGTTCACATCTGCCCCATGTTCACATGTGCTTCGATTGTTGCTGACGATTGTTGGGGCACTTATGAACTGTTCATATCTGCCCCAACTAGTCTGTTCACAAGTGCCCCACATGGCTGCTAGAGTTAAATTGATAAATCATTAAAATTTCTCAACTTTAGAAGAAAATGAACTTTATCAAAAATATATATTAGTATTCATAGTATATGTTAAAACACTCAAATTCCAATAAATGAATAAATAAATAAAGTTATTCGCTTATCAACTTGGAACAAAGATTTTACTTTTCAGATCTATAAACAGTGTTTTGCCTACAGAGGACAAATATAGTGTCAAAGAGCTTCAAAAAAATTTTACTATATGTCTACAGGTGCTATCATCTTTAGTAATTTTTTTAATAAAAAAACTTATAATAACCATTGTAAAATTGTGATGTTCACATCTGCCCCATGTTCACGTGTGCTTCGATTGTTGCTGACGACTGTTGGGGCACTTATGAACTGTTCATATCTGCCCCAACTAGTCTGTTCACAAGTGCCCCACATGGCTGCTAGAGTTAAATTGATAAATCATTAAAATTTCTCAACTTTAGAAGAAAATTAACTTTATCAAAAATATATATTAGTATTCATAGTATATGTTAAAACACTCAAATTCCAATAAATGAATAAATAAATAAAGTTATTCGCTTATCAACTTGGAACAAAGATTTTACTTTTCAGATCTATAAACAGTGTTTTGCCTACAGAGGACAAATATAGTGTCAAAGAGCTTCAAAAAAATTTTACCATATGTCTACAGGTGCTATCATCTTTAGTAAATTTTTCAAATAAAAAAACTTATAATAACTATTGAAAAATTGTGATGTTCACATCTGCCCCATGTTCACATGTGCTTCGATTGTTGCTGACGATTGTTGGGGCACTTA
This sequence comes from Maratus speciosus, assembly GCA_963932465.1. Lineage (NCBI taxonomy): Eukaryota > Metazoa > Arthropoda > Arachnida > Araneae > Salticidae > Maratus > Maratus speciosus. Next base: position 195,145,158 of record OZ010798.1, on the reverse strand, counting down.
TGAACTGTTCATATCTGCCCCCAACTAGTCTGTTCACAAGTTCCCCACATGGCTGCTAGAGTTAAATGGATAAATCATTAAAATTTCTCAACTTTAGAAGAAAATGAACTTTATCAAAAATATTTATTAGTATTCATAGTATATGTTAAAACACTCAAATTCCAATAAATGAATAAATAAATAAAGTTATTCGCTTATCAACTTGGAACAAAGATTTTACTTTTCAGTTCTATAAACAGTGTTTTGCCTACAGAGGACAAATATAGTGTCAAAGAGCTTCAAAAAAATTTTACCATATGTCTACAGGTGCTATCATCTTTAGTAAATTTTTCAAATAAAAAAAACTTATAATAACTACTGAAAAATTGTGATGTTCACATCTGCCCCATGTTCACATGTGCTTCGATTGTTGCTGACGATTGTTGGGGCACTTATGAACTGTTCATATCTGCCCCAACTAGTCTGTTCACAAGTGCCCCACATGGCTGCTAGAGTTAAATTGATAAATCATTAAAATTTCTCAACTTTAGAAGAAAATTAACTTTATCAAAAATATATATTAGTATTCATAGTATATGTTAAAACACTCAAATTCCAATAAATGAATAAATAAATAAAGTTATTCGCTTATCAACTTGGAACAAAGATTTTACTTTTCAGATCTATAAACAGTGTTTTGCCTACAGAGGACAAATATAGTGTCAAAGAGCTTCAAAAAAATTTTACCATATGTCTACAGGTGCTATCATCTTTAGTAAATTTTTCAAATAAAAAAACTTATAATAACTATTGAAAAATTGTGATGTTCACATCTGCCCCATGTTCACATGTGCTTCGATTGTTGCTGACGATTGTTGGGGCACTTATGAACTGTTCATATCTGCCCCCAACTAGTCTGTTCACAAGTTCCCCACATGGCTGCTAGAGTTAAATGGATAAATCATTAAAATTTCTCAACTTTAGAAGAAAATGAACTTTATCAAAAATATTTATTAGTATTCATAGTATATGTTAAAACACTCAAATTCCAATAAATGAATAAATAAATAAAGTTATTCGCTTATCAACTTGGAACAAAGATTTTACTTTTCAGTTCTATAAACAGTGTTTTGCCTACAGAGGACAAATATAGTGTCAAAGAGCTTCAAAAAAATTTTACCATATGTCTACAGGTGCTATCATCTTTAGTAAATTTTTCAAATAAAAAAAACTTATAATAACTACTGAAAAATTGTGATGTTCACATCTGCCCCATGTTCACATGTGCTTCGATTGTTGCTGACGATTGTTGGGGCACTTATGAACTGTTCATATCTGCCCCCATCTAGTCTGTTCACAAGTGCCCCACATGGCTGCTAGAGTTAAATGGATAAATCATTAAAATTTCTCAACTTTAGAAGAAAATGAACTTTATCAAAAATATTTATTAGTATTCATAGTATATGTTAAAACACTCAAATTCCAATAAATGAATAAATAAATAATGTTATTCGCTTATCAACTTGGAACGAAGATTTTACTTTTCAGTTCTATAAACAGTGTTTTGCCTACAGAGGACAAATATAGTGTCAAAGAGCTCCAAAAAAATTTTACCATATGTCTACAGGTGCTATCATCTTTAGTAAATTTTTCAAATAAAAAAACTTATAATAACTACTGAAAAATTGTGATGTTCACATCTGCCCCATGTTCACATGTGCTTCCATCTCCCCTTCTATATTTGACTGAATATACTTTCTTTGCAGCTCCTTCCGATGAGTTAAAGCAAGCACCTGCCAAGAACGTGGATTTTAGTAAATGTGCTGCAGAAAAATTTCCTGCCTACCTTAAAGATCATTACTATTGTCTTCAAAACCATAGACAACAAAGTTCATACAGTGTGAGTAACATCAGCAATATAATTATTTATTATAACGTGAACTCGCATAACAGAAGCTTCTTTTATAACTGACTTATAAGAAAGCAAGTTGTACAAATTGCCAATTATATATATGTATACTATCTATCTATATATATGTGTATGTGTGTGCATCTGTGTGTATTTATGTGCCGCAGCTGACAAAAGAGACATGTTCCACCCTCTTGGCTGTCACGAGATCTAGATAGAATGGTTTCCACCTTAGGAGGGTAGAATATGAGTAGAGATCATTTATGATATCACTTGAAGCTGTTCCGACGCTAACGAAAAAGACAGGATACAGCATTACCTTTCACATTAGATAGTTAGAGTCACGTGATGTTCTTTTCGTTCATCCTGATTTGTGCATCACGTGACTCAAGCGGTCTGTAAAAAGAGACATGTGTAACTTACCGCGGCAACCTATCTTTTACGTTAGCCTCGGCTTCTTACTCCACAGCGTCCGCAATATTTGACGCACCTCAGAGCATACGCGTGCCGCGTCTTGCACGGAGGCTATAAGGAAAGGCATGTTTATAAAGAAAAAGTTCCGGCAACCAATCTACCACTACATTTTTGTCATAGCGATCATTGCAGGAATCTTCATGGCGACGTAGGTCAATCATATCATAAACATGTTAAATGTAGAGAAATCAGATTGCCCGAACTCATGTGTATTGTAGCAGTCATAAAGAATAGACAGATGTTTCTTGCTGATCCACAGTAATTTTACCAGCAGTGACGTCGGCTGCCCTTTTCTTATTGACTACTATCGGTCAAAGTCAAATATGGCGGATACAGGAGAGGTAAGGGGACTTTTTTGTCGACATCAAAACTTTCCACAGGGTAGGGTTGCCTCCTCTTATTCTGACCTTCTAGTATAGAGGATGCCTTGGCTCTTAGACGTCATAAAAGACGTGATAAAGTGCTATAGCGGAGACTTTGCATGAGTTGATTCGCAAAGTTCTGAACGGAGCAACCCAATCCAATTCTAACTATGGAGAATATTCCATCAATTGTGGAACTACAAAGCGATCAAGGTTGGCTGTAAAACAGTCGAGGTCAGTGCAATACCACGGGATGTCTCTTTCTTTGGCTACGGTATGCATGTATATACAGTAGAACTCCAATTATCCGATTCAATTGGGACCAGTCCCCATTCGGATAACTGGATTTTTTCCGAAAAAGGGGTCTATTTTAATTAATTACTGTATTTATGTTGAAAATGGGAGAAAAAAAGCTATTTTTAAAGAAAAAGAGCTTTTAATTAAGTAAATGAAAAGGCAACATTTTTACATGTTAAGCGTACTTTCAAGTGCTATACATTATTACAGTATATATGTACCGCATTGTAAATATGAAAGTCGTTGCTTACTGAACATCTCTGTCAAAATAAGCTGTTTGACAGTCTTCATCCGTTTTCGGGCAGTCAAGTCGCGCATCCGCTTAACAGTGAGAAGTTGCATGTGGTCACACTCGGGCTGACGCTCTATCCACTTCAAAGGAATTACAAGGCCGGTAAATGCTACACTAGCTGATGGTCCCGTGTCTGCTTCATCTTCGACATTAACCCCTTCCGGACGAGAGTCTTTTACAGAATTTTTAATCTTCTATCACCGATTTTTTTTAAGAGAAATTTTTGCCTCATTGAATCGGGAAAATGCTCGGATTATATAAGGCAAAATTTACAATAAAAATTCACTGGTGAGAATAATCACCGATTCTGAGCACCTTACGTGGCACGAACACGGGTCGCTCGTCCCCAAGGGGTTATGGTCATCTTTTTCTTCGACACTTTCTTCTCTCACACTTTCAATAAATTCATCATCATTTAGAATTTGAAACCCAAGGTCTGACGAATCAGATACCATCCACTCGCCTATATCTTCAACACTAACTTCTGAACATCCAGTAATTTTCAAAAGAATGTTTCTGAATTCCTCAAGTGGCGCGTTCAATAGCGCGCGTAGACAGAACCATTATTTTGCGAATCGCAGTATGTTTCCGTCTTAATATTTTTTTCTCCAATTCTGAAAGCGATTCGGATAGTCAGAGTTCGGATAATTGGAGTTCTACTACACAACATACAGGGTGATTTCTTAATTTGTTCCACCTAATATAACTGGTGAACCGAATTAGCTACAACCATATCGTGTCTAGGATAAATAAAACAAGTATGCGCTATACGAGGAGGTACACCCTAGCGGTAGTTAAACATCGTATCTCCAAAACTATATGAGATTCCAGTAACATTTCAATGACAAAATTGTGGAGGATCAGAATTTAATAAGAAAAGACTAACTGGGCACACATGTACAATGTAGTGTTACTTGTACAGAGCAAAATAACTCATATTGATGTAAGATGGTTTTTTTATGATAAACACAAATTTTCTGTGAAAGCATAAAAAGATTTTCTGAAATGCATTCGAATGCAAATTTTATCAAATCAAAATGTGGTCGTATGGAAATATGAGGCAGGAACAGTGACGTAGAATAAACACGAAAAAAAGCAGTGCAGTATGTTACTTTTCTTTTTTTAAAAATTTAAGTTATTTTTTAGAGCTTAGATTTTTATGTGCAAACGCGAGTGTTTAAAATTTTTAAATGAAATTATACAATATGCGATACATGATTAGGTAAAGATCCTTGATGAAGTACCTGATAGCGCCACCTAGGAGTAAATTTAGGAAACAGTGGTTGTATCTCGAAAACCGAATTGTATCTCTGCAAGCGTAACTTTTAAAAATTCTAAAATTAATCTATAGTCTGTCACAATTTATTTTTCTCAAACAAAATTTCGGCTAATGGTTTCGGTTATATTTCCATATGCAACAGGTGGCTATTTATCGTATTCGCGGAAAGTGCGACTTTTCCTACTAAATCGATGATGTTCTACAACTTTGTCATTTAACTTTTCGTGATATCTGCTACTTTCAGAGATAAAATATTTCATCAGGTAGCGCATACTTATTTTACTATATCTATACACAGAACCTGATTAATGCAGGGGCAAATTTTCACATGTATTTTAAAATGGAATTTTCCGTCTTATTTAAAATAAATAATCTGCTTTTAAATAAAGCACAATTTTTTACGCTAAAATACTGGTGAAAGTTTGTCCCTGTGGTAACAGGGACCTACCTAAACACAGCATTCATCGCCGTAGCTAACTTGAGTCACCATTTATTTGAAACGAAATGGACCTAAGCAATGTTTCTCTATACAGTGCGTGTAAAAACTTTAAGGACAGCAAAAAATTGTAAACATTTTGATAATTTAAAAATGCGACAAGTGAAATGGTAATATAATGTTGATCATAAAGTATAAATACTAATATAAAAGTCAACAGAATGTATCTGTGTCCTTTGTATTGCGAAAAAATCATAATTTTACAAAAAAACACTATTTTTGACTGTGCAAAAACTATAAGGACACCAGTATTTTTTTTTATAGAAATGTTATATAGAATTATTATTAAGGATCGACCGAAACACGTTTTTAAGGTCGAAACCGAATTTCGGCAATCTTCCTATTTTCGGCCGAAAACGAAAACGAATATGTCCAAAAAATTTTTAATTAAATTGTATTTATTAAAGTAATTAATACATAAATAAATACATTATTAATTAATTATGCGTATTTATTAAATATGTATAAAAATTAATTAATTATGCGTATTTATTAAATATACATAATTATTAATTAATTATACGTGTAGCCTAAATTGTCTCTCTGTGCCTTAGATCCAAAACTTTTTTCTTTATTTATATAAAATAAAACGTAATTAATTCATCAACGACACAGAAAGGTTTTCTAATTATACGAATTTCATTTAATTAAAAAATATTTTAGTTTTATGTATACATACCTCGATTTATTTTTTATAATGATTTTTGTAAATGATCATCTGTTATACTAGAACTTTCTCAAAGAGTATTCGAAACACATCTGCGGTTTCAAACTGAAAATTTTGACTTACTGTTAAGTCTGCAGCTTTTAATGAGCACGTGAAAAAGTTTAGTTATATATGCATTGCTTGCTTTATAATCTGCATTCAAGTCTTGAGTCAGTCATGACTGATAATTACAAACAACGAAATTGATAGCAATAAATTTCCGAAGGAAGAAACGAGATTTTGGGAATACTGGTAGTTTTTGCCGAAAACGAATTTTCGGCGAAACTCAGATTTTGGACCGAAACTCGACCGAAACTATCAGTATTCCAAAAATCTCGTTTCTTCCTTTGGAAATTTTCAACACTTGTCATCGATTTTGAGACCATTTATTGCTATGAACTTCGTTGTTAACGCATAATTAATTAATTTTTACATATATTTAATAAATACGTATAATTAATTAATAATATATTTATGTATGTATTAATTAATTTTAATACATACAATTTAATTACTTTGAAAATTATTTTAGGCATATTCGTTTTCGTTTTCGGCCTTAAAAACATGTTTCGGTCGATCCTTAATAATAATTCTATATAACATTTCTATAAAAAAAATACTGGTGTCCTTATAGTTTTTACACTGTCAAAAATAGTGATTTTATTGCATAATTATGACTTTTTCGCAATACAAAGGACACAGATACATTCTGTTGACTTTTATATTAGTATTTCCACTTTATGATCAACATTAAATTACCATTTCACTTGTCGCATTTTCAATTTATCAAAATTTTTAAATTTTTTTGCTGTCTTTAAAGTTTTTACACGCCCTGTATATGCATACAGAGTGTATCAGGAATGACCATTCAAATTTAGTGTGCAAGTAGAAAATAACAAAAAAAAAAGACAATTTTCCGGCCAAATCTCGTCAATATCGTTAATATTTCGCCAAATATCGCCAAATTCGGCGAGATGTTGTAACTTTACGACTTCGTTTACTGCCAACTGTTCAACAACTTAATACTGCTTCAACCTTCATTCCCATTGACCCGTAGTGACTTCAAAATGACCCACCAATCGAATTCTCTCGAACATGTGACCTAGCCCAATGGCCTTCTCGTACCCTCAAACGGTAGGATGCAAAATTAAGTCAAAACCGCTAGAGCCGTTTTTAGATAAAATTTTAACACATCGCACTCTTGATTCAAAAGTTTCACAACTCAAAATTTGGGTTTTTTGAATTATGGCTGCCATTCTACTTGATTTTTACGCCTCTACCAATCACCTAAAGTACCAAATAGTTCACTGAAAATCCAGACACCAGGGAGCAGTTGTGTTTGCAAAGCAAGATGGACATTGACCCTTCCATAGCCCGGAAACAGTTTTTCGCATTTTCTGAAAAACGAATTTTTTTTAGTTATGCCACTTTTAAAGCAAGGGTGCAACATACTCGCACGCACACATAGACACAAGATTTGCTCGTATTATATAATATACGAGTCGAAATCCGTACGAATGAAAATGTTTAAAAGAACCGATTGACTGAATTTATAAAAAAAATAACAAAAATAATTACAATAATGAATCAATATTTAATAAATATAATAGCTGTTTAACCCGCTCTACGCACGGGAGTTCATGTTCAATAACTATTCGATTTAGAAAAATATTTTTCTACTACTGTGCATTTTGTTAATGAAATTTAATTTATCATGTTGCTATGGCAGCAGACGATAAAACGATACATTTGGCATATGTGAATAAATAGAATAAAAAGTTTTGTTGATGTTTGTGATAAAAAAATTTCTTTATTTTCTTTTTTAAGTAATAATTAAGCGCAATTAAATATTCTCTAATTACTTGCATGCAAGGTAAAAGAATTATTGTACTAACTGCCGCAGCTTCTTAGTATTGCAGCGTGATTTACGTAATATGAATATCTCACATTGCACTAAACATTTAGAACTGCTTAGAACTCGAGCGATTGCGGGTTGAACATTAAAAAATGGCAAAAATTCGTCAAAAAACGTTTTAAAAAAATTAAATTTTCGAATTTTTTGCCCCAATCGTTCATGGGCCCCTATCAGCAACCCGTGTGAATTTCGTAGCCCTGCGCCCTGTAGTTTCCAAGTTTTTGAGGTCACATAGATACTCGCACGGATTTTGATAGGGTAGATTTCCAAACTTGATGTTAAGTTTGCCAGTTACAATTTTGCATGTAAACATTCGCGCTTTTTACTTGAAGTTCTAATCTGACTGCCTGCGAAATTTAGAAATTTACTGTTAGACGTACTTGCAGTAAAATACAGTCGAACCTCGTTATCCCGACACTGTATTGGTCAGAAAAAAGTGTCGTCATAAGCGGAGTGCCGTGGAAACCGGAGTTGAAGAAAAATATGTTTATATAAAGCTGTATTTTTAATTAAGTTAAGGAATTTTTAAATTCATAACTGCTCTTGCAGTTTTAAGCAATAAAACATTATTAAACAAAATAAACACAAAAACAAAATTGAAAAGAATAAAAATTAGATTTATGATGACTTCTTTTTTATTGTTAATGGAAATATTGATGAATTAAGGTTTGCTTAACCCTAGATGTGCTTCCTACAATTCATTTTCAATATTATTCAATAAATTGTGATCAATATTCGTTGTTTCAGAAATGGATGTTAGATGATTTCTGATAATTTCAATGCCATGGAATGCTTCGGTTTTAGTCGGTTGAAAAACCTCATGTAATCACAAGAAAGCACCGCCTGACCAGAACAAAAAGACCGCGAGTAGACTGATACGTCTATCTGGAGCTTAAGTGGGTTGGTTTAATTATTCAGATAAAGGATTGTAGTAAAATTTCTCTTTTATCTCAATGGGTATTTTAGACACTTCTGTGAAAAGTTTGGCTAAGACATTTCTTACTGCTTAACTTCCATGATTATAAGATAAGCTATGAAAAATGGACAATTCTCCTAAACCGTCGGGATATCCGGGGTTGAAAAGTATTTTAACGACGTAAAATACGGAGTTTATTTACATTAAAATCATATACAGAAAATTGGGACTTTGAAAAGCTGACGTGATAAGCGGAGTAACGTCAAAATCGGGTGCCGGGATAACGGGGTCCGACAGTATTTAGTTTTATCAAAGAAAATACTTCATTTTCACTATGACATCATTTTCACCCACTGAAGCCGTCTGAGAGGAGCGTCTCAATCTCACAAGGAAGATCTCCTTACCGGGCATACTCAGAAAATTTTGAAAAAATACAGTTAAACTACTTATGGATGCAATAAGGGATCAGTCAAATTTAGCGGCGGAATTCCAGTAAGAAGCCTGTAAAAAAATAAAATATTTTCGAGTATTTGGTGCGAAAAGACGAAAATGCCACGCGATTTGGCGAGCAGCACTTTTCCTCGGTAAAAGCAAACGGTTTTAATGCATCTTAAAATTGTTTGTTAATTGATTTTGAGAATGCATGTAAATAATATTTAATGAATTCAAACTTAAACAATGAAAGAGTTTAATGCATATATATTTTTTTATATTACCTATTTATATTGCTTGTTGCTGCAGTTATTTAAGTTTATCACTGTTAAAATAATTTCATATATAAAAAATATTTTTATATTGAAAAATATATTTTGATGTATTTAAACGTATTCCAAAATAACCAATATCTATACTATTAAAATCTGTGCGCGTATGTTTGTAACCACTCTATACTATTAAAATCTGTGCGCGTATGTTTGTAACCACTCTATACTATTAAAATCTGTGCGCGTATGTTTGTAACCACTCTATACTATTAAAATCTGTGCGTGTATGTTTGTAACCACAAAAACTCGGAAACCAAAGGGCGCAGGGCTACGAAATTTTGCACACGGGTTGCTGGTAATAGGCTCATGAACAACTGGTGCAAAAAATTCGAAAATTTTAAATACATTTTTTTTCTATTTTATTTTATATTTTTGACAAATCTTTGCCCTTTTTACTTTCTTCTATCTTTACAAGAAGAAAGTATTGGATTCGTAAAAATTTTCGACTTCCGGTTTTTGACGGATTTACACGTTTTAGAGGTCAGAGATTCCAAAAAACATGTTTTTAAAAAATGTCTGTCTGTGACTCTGTGAGTTTGTCTGTCTGTCTGTCTGTCTGTGTGTATGTGACACAAATTTTGTGGGCACTCTATCTCAAGAACTAACGCACGGAATTTAATAAAAATTTATATTCAAGTAGTCCCTAATATAAATCGGTGCTGATTAGTTTTTGGTGTAAATCGCCCAACAGGTGGCACTGCTATGCTGTATTTTTCGCGATTTCTGCACTAGCTCTATCTCAAGAACTAATGCACGGATTTTCATAAAACTTCAGATTCAGTTAATCCTTGATATGAATTGGTGCTGGTAACGTTTTGGTGCAAATCGCCCAACAGATGGCGCTGCTATGCTGCATTTTGCAGCAGTTACACGATTTTCGTAATAGCTCTATCTCAAGAAATAATGCACGGATTTTCATCAAACTTCTGATTCTGTTAGTGCTTGACATGAGTTGACGTTTTGCATCTTGTGGTGTAAATCGCTCAATAGGTGGCGCTGCTATGCTGCATTTTTTGTGATTTCTGCAATAGCTCTATCTCAAGAACTAATGCTTGGGTTTTCAACAAACTTCAGATTCAGGTGTACCTGGATATGAATTACTGCTGTTTATCTTTTGCTGTAAATCGCTCAACAGGTGGCGCTGCTATGCAGCCTTTTTCTTGATTTCCACAATAGCTCAATGTCCAGAACTAATGCACGGATTTTTATCAAACTTCAGATTCAGTTAGTCCTTGACATGAATTGATGTTTTGTACCTTTTGGTGTAAATCGCTCAACAGGTGGCGCTGCTGTGCTGCATTTTTTGTGATTTCCACAGTAGCTCTAGCTCCAGAACTAATACACGGATTTGCATCAAACTTCAGATTCCGGTATACCTTAATATGAATTAGTGCTGTTTGTGTTTTGGTGCAAATCGCTCAACAGGTGGCGCTGCTATGCTGCATTTTTCAGAATTTCCCCTGCAGCTCTATCTCAATAACTAATGCACGAATTTTCATCAAACTTCAAATTCAGGTATACTTTTATATGAATAAATTGATGCAATTTCTTTAACTATTTAAATGATTTAATTGACGTGATTTATATAGAAGAAAGTTTTGTGATGGCCACAAATTTCAAACCGTAATCGCGCGAGTTCAAACCAGTTCTAAATGTTTACTGCAATGTGAGATATACATATTACGTAGGCCCGCTGCAATAGTAAGAAGATGCAGCGGGTATTACGATAATTCTTTTACCTCGCATGCAAATAATTAGAGATTACTTAATTGCGCTTAATTATTAAATTATTTTAAAAATAAAGAAAACTTTTTATCACGAACATCAACAAAACATTTTATCCTATTTATTCCCTTATTCCAAAGATATCATTTTATAACGTTTGCTGCCATAGCAACATAATAAATTAAATTTCATTAAAAAAAATGCACAGTAGTAGAAAAAATATTTTCCGAGATATACTTATTACGTACGCCACGCTGAAATGAACGACATGTTTCGGCACCAGAAGCAATGTGGCGACTTCTTGAGAAGCCCATGAAGGACAAATCCCATGTTATTATTAGATTGCCGGTGCATCTACAAGACATGCAATCTGTGTATTTTAGGGAAGAGGAGAAACGTGAAGCTTTTGAAATAGCAAGAAATAAATACACCATGCTCACTGCTTGGCTTCTACTTAACAGTTCTGATCCTTCAGCAAACATCTATCTCTATACAGAAATTCCAAAGCACTTTGTATGGAAAGGCAATGTGTGGCAAAGGCGTGTTACATTAGGTGACTTCATAGTATCAGGATGTATTCTCTAAGCCCAAAGGATATTGAGCGATTCCATCTTCGTATGCTGCTTTGTCATGTTCCCGGTGCCATGTCTTTCGAGGAATTAAGGACGTATGAGAATACTGTCCATGAAACATTCAAGGGTGCATGCCGTGCTAGAAATTTATTAGAAGATGATGATGAATGGCAACATTGTTTAACTGAAGCATGCGGTTTTGAAATTCCACCCAAACTGAGACAACTGTTTTCGTTCATATGTGTCTATGACAATCCAAATTTACCGATTCAATTATGGAAACAGTTTAAGTTAGAACTCTCAGAAGATTTAGCTCGCCATCTGCCGCTACAGGAGAGTAGAGACAGAGCCCTTCAAGACATAGCAAAACACCTACGCATATACAATGTGACACTTCAGAACCTTGAATTACCTGAACCCTCAAACTAGAGAATTCTGTGGAATGCGATGTCTATGATTTGCAAGAAGAAAGAGCAGAGGGGAACGATTGTTAAACATGCTAAATCCGGAACAACGTATATATTTATTTTTTTTTTGCTATTATTGAAGTATTCAAAATGGTTATGCTACTGTCGCTGAGGTTTTCTTTGTCAATGCTTTTGCGGGATCCGGTAAAACGTTCCTATTCAATACTTTTTTGCATTACGTCAGAGGAATGGGACATACTGCTATTCCCGTTGCATGGACAGGCATCATATCGATACTGTTGCAAGCTGGAATAACTGCACATTCTGAGTTTAAAATACCAGTCCCCATATTGGCTAATTCAGCTTCAAAAATTCGGCAAAATACATCTGAAGGAAGATTACTGAAAATGGATAAGCTCATTATATGGGATGAATGTACCATGGCACCTGTTCATAATTTGAATGCTTTTGATAGACTTTTGCGATATTTGGATGGCAATGGTATCCCATTTTTGGGCAAAGTGTTTATTCTTGGAGGTGACTGGAGGCAGATTTTACCTGTGGTTATACATTCAAATAAAACACTCATTTTTGAAAATTGTATCAAGAATTCTTCTCTCTGACCAACATTTCGACAGTTCAATCTGGCTACAAATATACCAACGGAGCCGGAGGAACTTGATCTCATGGAATGGCTCATTCGCCTGGGGGATTTGTTGGTTGACCAATGATTATGAACTCGGAGAAGATATTATTGAAATACCTCCAGAATGTTTAGTGCAGTATTCTATAGTGGATGATATTTTTGGTTCGTCTGAAATTGATCTTGATCATCTTTCGGAAAGAGCCATTTTGTGTCCCAAGAATGAGGATTTTTTTGAGATTGAATGAGGTGGTTTTACGAAAAGTACCTGGCGAAGTCAAAACTTGTTTCAGTGCAAATACAATACTTTGTGATGATGAAGAAGAACAAAGCAATTTGCAAATGGATTTCATCAGTAGTTTATCACCTTCTGGAATGCCACCACATCAGTTAAATCTTAAAGTTGCCGTTATTGTTATGTTGCTTAGGAACATGAATCCGTCCAGTGGTCTCTGTAATGGAACACGTTTAATAGTCAGAAAGTTGTCGCAAAATGTTATAGATACAAACGTTTTGACAGGACATAGGAGAGCCACCTCTGTTTTCATACCGATGATCCTGCTTACACCGTTAGATGCCAGTTTAACTTTCTAGTTACGCCGCCGTCAGTCTCCACTTAGGATCGCCTTTGCTATTACTATCAATAAATCTCAGGGTCAAAGTTTGAAAAAAAGTTTGAATCTATTTGCTCCATTCAGTTTTTTCACTTGGGATGTTGTATGTAGCCTTTTCAAGAGCAACTTCTAGAGGATGTGTACGTGAGTGGGTCAAGGACGGACCAAAACAAGGAAAACTTTTTTCACAGTCTGATAAGGTATTTACACAAAACATTGTCTTTCGTGAAGTTTTATCTTAAGTCGCAACTACAGGGTGACCAGCGAATAAGACCCTGATTTCAAAATTAAATATCTCAAAAACAAAGATCAATAGAATTATGCGGTAAACGGTTTGTTTATTAGCTAAGCTGTAAAACTTTTATGCAGAAGTTGCAAAATTTAGTTGCAAAAACCGTTAACAGATGGCGATGTAATCGCAATACTTGTAAACTGCTTCGAAGTCCAGAGCAATGGCGTCTCATTCCTATATGGCTCCCTACGTAAAAACGAATATTGGGAAAGTCCATTTTTTCATTGGGGTGATGTGCAGAAGTGGAGACATCTGGTCACAGAATTATTGCATCAGCTTTAATTTTACAAGATTTCAATTACTAGAATTTTCAATAAAAAGTTTAGAAATAATTATAAGAATTTTTTAAATATTTTATTAAATTCAATCTTTAATGCCATATAATTATTTAAATAAAAATGCATATATTTGGAAAAATAATTTTGTACTTTTTATTTATTTTTTATATTTTTAAATCACGGCATAATATTTTGATATTATTGTTTATACCTGAATCCTTCTATATATAAAAAAAAGTTTTGATTTGGAAATGGACCAATGAAAATCTGCGTAGATATTCCGGGTAGATCCACATCCAATTTGAATGCTTAAGCATGGCCTTTCATCGTTAATATTAAAAAAACTGTTGCATACAAAAATATGAAAATCGGTGGTATTATAGAAAAATGTTTGATAAACACGCTAATGCAGACAGTTTTCAAATCGAAGAATTATTTTAAGAGATATTTAATGCCAAAGTTGGACAAAATCGTTCCATTAAAAAAGTTTTTTGGAGCAAAAACTATACATGAGAATTTAATCATTTTTAGATCATTTTATACGTTATAAGTTTCCGGTGTGCAGATTGTATTTATTTTTCTTATTTGACTCATTTTTTGAGGTTTTATTTCAATTTTAAATTCAAATTTTCAGCATTTCGAGAGATATTTTTACAAATTTTAGAAAATGTTATTAATTTAAACAGTTGCCATTTGTATAAACACCGCAAACAATAATGTTTACTTCAAATTAAAAATTTATTTTACACGTGACTATTATAAACAGAAAATGTAAAAAGCAGGAACTCATTGAAAATTACGTCATAAAAATTATAATTACACGTGGATTTTAAAAGAGACAGAATATTGTAAAATTTTTATGCGTTAGAAGTCTTAAATAGGAGAATTTACGTCACATTAGACTTTTTATATAAAATGAACAAAAAATAATATTGCAAAACAGTTTAAATTTAAAAATTGCTCGAGACATTTATTTGATATTTTAAGATGATCATAATATTTCATTTCTAACAAAAGTATTTTTACGTGAATATTATAAAGAAAAAGAAAAGTTTGGTGAAAATTACGTCAGATTATAATTCCCAGATTCAAATTATAATTCAATCTTCCGAAATCTTTTTAAAGCCGATTAAATTATCATGCTGTTAGAGTCTGCGGTGTCTGAACGGGGGTTGACAAGCGTAGCTCGTAGGTGGCAGAGCCCCCTAGTTATTATAAATAAAAAAGTAATTTTTCACTTTTAATTTATTTTTAAATCACAGCATAATACTTTGGTTTTAGCACAACGCATATATTTATTTTCTTTGTAAACAGAAATTTAGAGACAGAAATTATGCATTAAATTATTTCTTTTTTAAAAGGAATTGATGATAAGTCATATGATCAACGTCTTAGCAAAAGCATTTTGGATGCTGCATTCCTTTCGAACACGTCGGATCCTATCGCTAGAAGCTGAACCATATTTCTGTGCCCAATGATAAAAAAAAATGAAAACGAGTTTTTAAAATTAAAATTGTTTTTTAACTTAATTAAATTTTTAAAAATAGAAACTTTGTATTTTTTCATTCAAACTATTCTCTACAATTAAAAAAAAACTATTTATCAATCATTATTATAAATGCTCAATGATTTTTAAAAAATGGGTTTCTTTTAACTTAATTAAATTTCAAAACCAGAAACTTTAGATTTTTTTATTCAAACTTTTTTCACAGTTTAAATAAATATTAAAAAGTAAAGATTTCCATTTTTTTTTCAAATCCTCCTCTACTTGGATTCGATTCCACGATCTACCAATTAGGAGAGAAAAGACATACCACAGAGATATTGGTAACCGGACCGAAGTAGCTTATAACAAAATTTGAAACAAATCTCAATTCTGTCAACACGCTTCTGTCTCCGCTTCTGCACATTACCCAAATAAAATATTTTTTAAGTTCTTATATAATGATTGCTAAACTTTTTATTGAAAATTCTATTAATGGAAATTCTCTAAAATTGAAGGTGAGGCAATAATTCTGTGACCAGATGCCTCCACTTCTGCACATCACCCCAACGAAAAAGCGGTCTTTCAAATTTTCGTTCTTCCATAGGAAGCCATCTAGGACTGAGACGCTAGGGCTCTCGACTTCAAAACACAATTTATATGCATTGCGATTACAGCGCCATCTGTTAGTGGTTTTTGCAACTAATTTTTGAAACTTCTGTACAACATTTTTACAGCTTAGCTAATAAACAAACCGTTTACCGCATAATTCTATTGATCTTTGTTTTTGAGATATTTAATTTTGAAATCAGGGTCTTATTCGCTGGACACCCTGTATTTTGCTGTATGGTAAAAAACAAACAAACAAACAAAAACAAGTTTACTGCACTTTACGTCATGGATGACGTGGAAAACAAGACAAAGATTTTTTATTTTAAAAGAAAATTTTTCAATTTTTTCAGGTTTTTTTTGCAATGACGATGTACTTTTCATTCTTTCTTACAAATTTTTGTTTTGTTGCGTAAATATTGACTTTACAACTGATTTCCTAAACTTCAATTTGGTCAAGTAAATACTCACTAAGAAAACGAGTTCGCCGCAATTTACATCATTGGTGACGTAGAAAACAGTGCAAAGATTTTTAGTTTTAAAATAATTTTTTTTTCATTTTTTTGCTGTCACGATGTAAATTTATTTTTTTTCTTACAAATGTTTGTTTGATTGTGTAAATATTGACTTTATAACTGATTTTTATATTCCCAACTTTAATTTGGTTGTGCAAACACTTACTTTTATTTATTTTTAATACATATCGAATTTTTAGGGTACATATATATTTCATATTGGTTGTGTAATTACCGATTTTTGATGCACATAACACATTTTTATATTCATAAACTTTAATTTGGTTGTACAGATTTTTATTTTTAATTTTGGTTTTAGAATTAAATTCATGAACACCCGTCCGTAGAACGGGTTAAACAGCTAGTAATAATAATAATTTCCAAAGAAATGCGAAATGGGTTGTTTAAATCGTTCCTTCGGTCTATATGACGTCAGCGATACTCACGGACATGTTTTTACTTTATAATAAAAGTTTTGCTAATATATTATTTCATTTTAGAAAAATATAACTTATTTTGTAATTAATGCGTTGTTTCTTTCTTAGGGTGATTCAGGCGGTCCTTTGTTCAATAAACTAAATATATTCAAGGATGGTCTGGCTTATGTACTTGGTGTAGCGTCACAGGAGACTAGGTACAAAGGAGACGAACCTTTCTTATTTACTGCTGTTCCCAAACATATGGAGTGGATAACCGAAGTCATAGGTTTGTCGCCTCGCAAGAAAAATTATACAAAATCAGGTAAAAATGTTTTTAAATTCTCTAAATGTAAGTAATGAGAGGGTGATACAAAAATACTGAGCTAAAAGTAAATTCGATAATAAAATATAGACAAAGGAAGTTCGGGTATTATGGAATGGCCGTGAGCCAGAAGTTCGTTACAAATTTAAAACCTCATAAAAAAGGAAGAACTTATGATAAAGGAGTTCGGTTTGAAATAAAGGGCTCAAAAGGTAGTCGAATTCTTTTGGCAGCAAAAAAAGATTTAGTTAAAAAGTCAGGGTGATACAAAAATTCTGAGCTAAAAGTAAATTTGATAATAAAATATAGACAAGGGAAGTTCGGGTATTATGGAATGGCCGTGAGCCAAAAATTCGTTACAACTTTAAAACCTCATAAAAAAGGAAGAACTTATGATAAAGGAGTGCGGTTTGCAAGAAAAGGCTCAAAAGGTAGTCAAATTCTTAGCAGCAAAAAATATTTAGTTAAAAAGTCACATGTAGAGGGTGCTGACGACCCGAAGCACAATGAACAGGAAAACAATACGCTCCATTCATTTGTTCTTCCAACAGCAAATGTTGAAGATGATCTTCAGAACATTCTAAGACACAACTGTTGTCCTGTTCATTGTGTTTCGGGTCGTCAGCTCTCTCTAAATGTAATTTTTTAACTAACATTTTTTTGTTGCTAAAAAATTCCGACTCTCTTGTGAGTCCTTTTTTGCAAACCGCACTCCTTTATCATAATTTCTTCTTTTTTTATGAGTTTTTAAAGTTGTACGCACTTTTGGCTTACCCGGTACTTCAATATCTGGCCCATACGGTGCTGCAGCAAAGCGTAAAACTGCTAAACGACTTCCTAGCGCTCCCATGCTGCACTGCAGTGAGTTCCGTTTGGATACTTGTTGTTGGGATGGCACGGTGAAATGAAATCTTATTCTCAATTATTACAGTTTTTTGCATGTAACTTTTATAATATTCGTATTAAATATGACCAATGATGTTAACCAAGTTCAGTATTAGTTGAAAAAGTTATATTTATTGCAGTCTTAGTCCTTTTTCCTCTGTGCTAACTTGTTGACGAGTGAAGTGGTTATTTTTTTTCAAGAGGGGGGGGGGGTGGAGAAATATGGGAGGGGGTCGGGATATCAGCTAGACAAGTGTTTCAAGGCGAGTCTACTGAAGATGGACAATCATTCCACTCCGACGTATCGTCTGATATGGGTTTTTTACCAAGTTGTAAACCAAATGAGGAAGATGCACTGTGTCTGTTATGCAATGGAAAATATTCAGAGGACGGAAGAGGGGTTAAAATGCCTGATGTGGGTAGATGTGGGCAGATGTGGACTGTTATGCGGCCTAAACAAGAGACTACATTTGTAATTTTTGTAAAATTTAAAATAATTTTTCAAAAAATCTGATAATTTGTAGATGATGTACTGCTGTTTAGGCATTAAATAACCTTTTTTTATTCTTGTAAATCATGGTTTTTCTTGCAATTTTAATATTTCTTATAACCGTATTCCACGATACCCGACTGGTTCATATTATCCGAAAAGTATAATTCTTTTTTTAAATCGAAATATTGGATAAATCTATATAATTCTTGGAAAATTTTCTGTAGAAAATTTAACACGCATTGCAGTCAATAATATTTCAAATTTTAATTGCTGAAAAGGCGTACAGCCAACAGAGTGAAGAAGTGTCCAAGCCGGCACTCGACCCCTCGTCATCGGTATAGCGCACCGACGCGATGTTCTACCAACTGAACTACTTGGAACGATACCCAGCCTGGCAATTCTCACAATCATATGTTGGCGAGGCTACAACCGCAGCACAAGATGGAATAATTTTCCATGAGCCACCGACTCTGGGGCAAACACGAAACTAAAGAGAATTCAACATCGATGAAATTTAATAAATCTATATAATTCTTGGAAATTTTTCTGTAGAAAATTTCACACGCCTTGCATTCAATAATAGGCATAGATGCCGTATGTTCCCACAGCTGTTGTTGTTTTGAATTGTTTGGCGATTTTTTGTTGGCGTGTTTGCGGTGTTTACGGATATGGCAAACTCGGTATGGAAACCCGTGTGACGTATGTGTTGTGACGTGTCGTGTTCTGGCAACCCCTGAGAAGCTTATATTTTGTGGATGTATCGATGTATTTTGATTTTGATATCGTGTTCTATGGCTGTCTTTTTATTTTTATGTTAAATTTATTGGATGTATTTCATTGACTATAGTTTCTGTAGTCCGTTTAAACGCTCTTGCTGAAGTAATTAAGAAATATGAGGAAATTTTGACATGAAAGGGAGGTTTGTTTATAGCGTGTCAATGCGTATTAAGCCTGTTTTGGAAAATGACGGCGGTGTTATATTTTGTGCTGTAGGTTTCAAGAAAGCAGATGTCTGTTAAGGTATGTTGATAATTTGATGTATATTTTGTTGCTTTAAGAGTTTTTTACATTTTGAGATTGCTACAAAACGAGAACTACTGAATTTTGAGAATTCTATACCGCGAAAAATGCTGAATTCGGCGATGTTTTTTTTTCGGTAAATGAGCGCGAAGCGCTCATACAATTATTGCTGATTGCCACTTTAGCGAGTTTCGTTTTTTAGGTATATTTTGCTGCTTTAAGAGTTTTTTACATTTTGAGATTGCTACAAGACGAGAACTGCTGAATTTTTAGAATGCTATATCGCGAGAAATGCTGAATTCGTCGATGTTTTTTTTCCGTTAAATGTGCGCGAAGCGCTCATACAAGGATTACTGATTGCCAGTTTAGCGAATTTTGTTTATTATTTTCATTTTATTTTCGTTAAGCCAAACATACGTATAAACGGGTGCTTGGCGACATTTACTACTTGGCGGAAAAGGGGT
This sequence comes from Maratus speciosus, assembly GCA_963932465.1. NCBI lineage: Eukaryota > Metazoa > Arthropoda > Arachnida > Araneae > Salticidae > Maratus > Maratus speciosus. The sequence continues at coordinate 195,125,028 of OZ010798.1, read as the reverse complement.
TTTCACGCCAAAAAGAACTCCAAGACGGCGGCCGGGGGGAACTTATGACATCTGTTCCCAATAATATTTCAAATTTTAATTGCATAAAATGCTTACAGTCAACAGAGTGAAAAAGTGTCCAAGCCGGGATTCGAACCCGAGTCATCGGTATAGCGCACCGACGTTCTGCCAACTGAACCACTTGGAACGATACCCAGTCTGGCACTTCTCACTATCATATTTCGGCGAGGCTACAACTGCAGCACAAGATGGAATATTTCTCCGTGAGCCACCGACCAAGTGGTCGTTGCAATTGGTTAAATTGGTAGAACGTCGTTGCGCGATACCGATGACCCGGGTTCGAGTCCCGGCTTGGACACTTTATCACTCTATTGGCAGTACGGCTTTTAAGCAATTAAAATTTAAATATTACTAAATATTGGTATGTAGGGTATTCTTTCTTCCGCTTTAAACGCATTAAAATGTGTTAAGCAATAGTCAAAGTTTGTACTTTGTTAACTTTTAATGTATCTCAAGTTTTTAATGTTTCCTTAGAAATCAAAATATCAACGGTATTCCATAACACCCGAACTTCCTCTAGGGGGACGAGGCGCAAGCGACTTGAAGATTAATAATCGCCGTGATGATACTTATGTTTGCACAGCATGAAAAATATTTGTTCCAAATATCGGCAAAAGAGGATACTGCTGTAAAAGAAAACAATGAGGCAGAATTCTGAAATGATAGATGTTATTTCAGTAAGAATTACAGCTGCAGTTGCAGAATATATGTACCCCACCTCATTCCAGTACTGTGTGTTGTCACACATTTCCGACTCACACAGGATAAAACAGCATATCACAAGAAATGGTTGCTACTTTCAGCACCATGACGCCTTTCAGAGGTGATACAGAGGATATTATCTACAGACCTGGGATTTTAAGTAACCTCGCAACCAGAAATCACTGTGTCTGTTTTGCGTCGTGACCGTAATCTTATGGGGTTTAACCAATATTTGACCAAGTATTGACAAAAGTTATTTTTTAGGTGCGTTCGTAATTATATAAATATATAGTCATCGTTCGGTCCGTCTGTCTGTGTGCCTGTCTGTCCGTCCGTCCGCATATAACAGAGCAAAAACAACCCAACCGAATGGTCGGAAATTTTAAATATATAATAGTTGCAAAATTTTGTCGTGTCATTTCAAATTTTATGAAAATCGGATGCATAGTTTAATTACAGGGGCAGTCAAAAGTTTTCCGTTACATTACGGCCAATGGAAAAAAATTATTGCAAGTGATTTTAATAATGTTACAGCCTTTCGAACAGAATGAAATGGATATGTACTTATGAAGTGCACTAAAATATGCATTCAGCACAATATGCGGTGGAAAAAAATATTTATCGGACTAGTTATAGTACGAACGCACCTCATTTGCCACGTTTGACGAGCAATCTCCAACATGTTTGTTTAAAAATTATGATTTAGCTTCATAAAGACACAAGGATTCGTATGAGTAATGACCGATTGCCAAAAAAGCTTCTGAATTACAGACCCAGGGGCTACCGTGACCGAGGTAGACCTATGCTCCGATGGATTGATCAATGGAGCCGGAACAGACTGATTTAGCCTAACCCATGTTGAAGATGATGATGATGAAAGACACAAGGAAAGACACAAAATTGAAAAACTCACTAAAATTTTATTAACTTCAAATCTACAGGCTGTCCTGTATATATGGAGAAAATGGACAAATTCACTACTATGACATATTTTCTTTTGTACTCCTTCTTTCAAATGAAATGGAAAATTTTTGCTTAATTGAATCGGGAAAATGCTCGGATTAAATAAGGCAAAATTTACAATAAAAATTTACTGGTGAGAATAATCGCCGATTCTGAGCAGCTTATGCGGCACGAATACTGGTCGTTCGTCCCCAAGGGGTTAACGCACATGTACGTAGCCTTTCAGAATTCTCGCTTCCAAACGGTGGATTTGTATAGCTTTACAGACAGACACACAAATTTTCATTTTTATATATTAGATATTAATTTATAAAATGTATGTTCCTTTGACCCATAAATCTTTTTTTAACCATTTGGAAATGGTTGTTGATTTTAACTTTGTTTTATTTTTGATGCGCCTAGTATTTGATAAATAAAATAATAGTCAAAATAGCGCTTGAGCTCAATGTTAATAAAATAACAATTGACTTTCAATTTCACTATTATATTTGTACAGGGTGTCCAGCGAATAAGACCCTGATTTCAAAATTAAATATCTCAAAAACAAAGATCAATAGAATTATGCGGTAAACGGTTTGTTTATTAGCTAAGCTGTAAAAATTTTATGCAGAAGTTTCAAAAACCGTTAACAGATGGCGCTGTAATCGCAATACTTGTAAACTGCTTCGAAGTCCAGAGCAATGGCGTCTCATTCCTAGATGGCTCCCTACGTAAAAACGAATATTGGGAAAGTCCATTTTTTCATTGGGGTGATGTGCAGAAGTGGAGACATCTGGTCACAGAATTATTGCATCAGCTTTAATTTTACAAGTTTTCAATTACTAGAATTTTCAATAAAAAGTTTAGAAATAATTATAAGAATTTTTTAAATATTTTATTAAATTCAATCTTTAATGCCATATAATTATTTAAATAAAAATGCATATATCTAGAAAAATAATTTTGTACTTTTTATTTATTTTTTATATTTTTAAATCACGGCATAATATTTTGATATTATTGTTTATACCTGAATTATCTCTCTATTCTAAAAAAAAAGTAACTACCGCTGTCACCGCCGCCGCCGGTTTTGAATTTTTTGTGACCGGAGGTCTTTCTTCGTTAATATTAAAAAAACTGTTGCATACAAAAATATGAAAATCGGTAGTATTATAGAAAAATGTTTGATAAACACGCTGATGCAGACAGTTTTCAAATCGAAGAATTATTTTAAGAGATATTTAATGCCAAAGTTGGACAAAATCGTTCCATTAAAAAAGTTTTATAGGAGCAAAAACTGTACATAGGAATTTAATCATTTTTAGATCATTTTATGCGTCAGAATTTCCCGGTGTGCAGATAGCAGTTAGTTTTTTAATTTGAATATTTTTTCGAGGTTTTATTTCTATTTTAAATTCAAATTTTCAGCATTTTGAGAGATATTTTTTACAAATTTTAGAAAATTGTATTAATTTAAACTGTTGCCAACTGTATAAAAAGCGCAACCAATAATGTTTTCTTCAAATTAAAAATTTATTTTACACGTGACATAAACAAAAAAATACATAAACAAAAAATGTAAAAAGCAGGAACTCATTGAAAATTACGTCATAAAAACTACAGTTATACGTGAATTTTAAATGAGAAATAATATTGTAAAATAATAAATTCAGTAACATGCGTTAGAAGTCCTAAATAGGAGAATTTACGTCATATTACACTTATTATGTAAAATGAACAAAAAATAATATTGCAAAACAGTTTTAATTTAAAAATTGCGCGAGACATTTACTTGACATTTTAAGATGATCATAATATTTCATTTCTAACAAAAGTTTTTGACGTGAATATTAAAAAGAGAAAGAAAAGTTTGGTGAAAATTACGTCAGATTATAATTGTCAGATTCAAATTATAATTCAATCTTCCGAAATCTTTTTAAAGGCGGTCAAATTAGCTTGCTGTTAGAGTCTGCGGTGTCTGAACGGGGGTTGACGAGCTTAGCTCGTAGGGGGCAGAGCCCCCTAGTTATAAATAAAAAAGTAATTTGTCACTTTTAATTTATTTTTAAATCACAGCATAATACTTTGGTTTTAGCACACCGCATATATTTATTTTCTTTGTAAACAGAAATTTAGAGACAGAAATTATGCATTAAATTATTTCTTTTTTAAAAGGAATTGATGATAAGTCATATCATCAACGTCAAAGCAAAAGTATTTTGGATGCTGCATTCCTTTCGAACACGTCGGATCCTATCGCTAGAAGCTGAACCATATTTCTGTGCCCAATGATAAAAAAAAATGAAAACGAGTTTTTAAAATTAAAATTATTTTTTAACTTAATTAAATTTTTAAAAATAGAAACTTTGTATTTTTTCATTCAAACTATTCCCTACAATTAAAAAAGAACTATTTATGAATCATTATTATAAATGCTCAATGATTTTTAAAAAAGGGGTTTCTTTTAACTTAATTAAATTTTAAAACCAGAAACTTTAGATTTTTTTATTCAAACTTTTTTCACAGTTTAAATAAATATTAAAAAGTAAAGATTTCCATTTTTTTTTTTTCAAATCCTCCTCTACTTGGATTCGATTCCACGATCTACCAATTAGGAGAAAAAGACATACCACAGAGATATTGGTAACCGGACCGAAGTATCTTATAACAAAATTTGAAACAAATCTCAATTCTGTCAACACATGGCTCCGCTTCTGCACATTACCCAAATAAAATATTTTTTAAGTTCTTATATAATGATTGCTAAACTTTTTATTGAAAATTCTATTAATGGAAATTCTCTAAAATTGAAGCTGAGGCAATAATTCTGTGATCAGATGCCTCCACTTCTGCACATCACCCCAACGAAAAAGCGGTCTTTCAAATTTCCGTTCTTCCATAGGAAGCTATCTAGGATTGAGACGCTAAGGCAACAAACAAGGACTTCACAAGGACTTCAAAACACAATTTATAGGCATTGCGATTACAGCGCCATCTGTTAGCGGTTTTTGCAACTAATTTTTGAAACTTCTGTACAACATTTTTACAGCTTAGCTAATAAACAAACCGTTTACCGCATAATTCTATTGATCTTTGTTTTTGAGATATTTAATTTTGAAATCAGGGTCTTATTCGCTGGACACCCTGTATCTTTCGTTAATTGCAATTGGTCTCTAATTCTCATCATCTACGTGTCTTATATTTTTGCTATCTTTCAGTAAATGTTTCGATTCGTTTAGGGTTAATATTTGTTATATAAACTTTCAGAAATGTATTTATAGTATTATAATGTCGATTTAGGAATCTTGATTTTTATTTTACTTTTAAAATACCTACAAGAATTTTCTATAAACATTTTGCTCCATTTTCTTCTGTTTTACTTGATATGTTTATACTTATAGGATTTGAAAAGACTACAGAAGGTCACCAAATTGGAACTACTGAGTGGAACTATTTTCCTTAAGAATTGTTATAATCAGCAAAACTATGACAATGGATTTGTGTTGCCTCACTTTGAAAGTTTTTAGATTCTATGTATGGCCGTGGCATAAGACATAATAAGAAAGCCTGCCCATTTACCTCTAATTTGTGAAGTCAATCACTAGAGGGCGCTGATAACTTTCCCAAAAATTCTTACTAATTGTGCAACCCTAACCCAAAATTGAATCCTGACTCTGACAAATCCGCTATCTGGGAAGGGAATAAATGTAAACAAAGATCAGCTGGTCTACAGACAATCTTGAGTATTTGCCTCGGTTTTCAGCGAAATGAGCAAACTGTTCTTTATTATATAGGGCACAGTATGATTTTTATTGCTTTAAATAAAATTCATTACTTTGTAATTGAATTCGTTGTGCTTTAATTCAAATATATTTTTTTAAAAAACTATCATAATATTCATTTCTTCTACCAATTTATTTACAGACTTTAAAACACACTAAGATATCGCAGTTTAACATACACCAAAAACTAGTGTACGTGTCAAAAAGTTTAAAATGGACATATATACTCTAAAACATACATTTAAAATGGTTTAAAAATATTTTCACCTCTTCTTACCGAGACATCCTCAATTACTGATGTTTTGTCTCTCTCTCTCTGTCGCTAAGAAGAGGTAAAAATATTTTTAACCCATTTTAAATGTATGTTTTAGAGTATATATGTATTTTAAACTTTTTTACATGTACACTAGTTTTTGGTGTATGTTAAACTGCGATATCTTAGTGTGTTTTATTGTTTGTAATAAATTGGTAGAATAAATTAATATTATGATTAATACATGACATTATAAAAGAATGCAATTATAAAAAAGACAAACTACATTTAATTTTTATTTATCCTGGCTATATGAGACAGATAATAAAATTATACAGAATTTCGAAGAGAAAATGGAAATGTTGAAACGGATTTCAGTTGCCTCGTGGGTCTTGAATGTTTAAAGCTACAAATATTAGACCGGGGTGCGGCTGTACAGACCATCACCTCATCGAGTTGATGACTGAAATTCCAGGATTAGTTTGACATGTTCACGCCGGCGTGCATCACCGGTAGGTCACGCTCGACTGTCTCATCAGGCGGCGTGCATCACCGGTGTGTCACGCTTGATTGTCGCATCAGGCGGCGTGCATCACCGGTGTGTCACGCTTGACTGTCGCATCAGGCGGCGTCCATCACCGGTGGGTCACGCTCGACTGTCTCATCAGGCGGCGTGTATCACCGGTGTGTCACGCTCGACTGTCTCATCAGGCGGCGTGCATCACCGGTGTGTCACGCTTGACTGTCGCATCAGGCGGCGTCCAATACCGGTGGGTCATAATCTACTGTTCCATAGAAGGCATGTATTATAGGTGGATCACACTCGACTATGCTATAGACGGCGTGCACTGCAGGTGGGTCACACTTGAATAATCGAAAATTCAGTAGTAAAAACAATTCAGTAATATAAACTCAATACATTCACGACGGGAAACGAGAATTCTCGTTTTCATTCAAAAAATATCATTGACTAAGGGCTTGGCTTTTACCTTACAAAAATGCATTTATATCATGTTGTCCATATTTCTTTAGATTGTAAAACATTTTATATTAAATTCATACATATGTAGTCAATAAAAACATGTCTTTAAACAATTTTCTTACTCCTTACGAAGTTTTAGACATTCACAATCAACTCTACTTGTTATATTCGAGTTCAATTCAATAAGTATGAGAGGCGCGAGTCATTACCTACAGTGTCTGAATAAGCGACAGTAACGCGCCGCCAGATAGAGTGAAATATGGATTCGAGCGCCGTCCCACAATGAAAAACATGAATATCGGCTCCGGCGTGAACGTGTTAAACTGGATTCACATATTAAAGGGCAACTGGTCTGCCATTTCTTGGTGGAAACCACCTGCAGACCTGATTTTAGTGGTTCAACGGTAGTTTTGTCATTGTGTTTTCCTGTACGCAAAGTTGTGAAAAAAGAGGATTGGCAGCAGGAAAACACAATGGTAAAACTATCAGCCGCATCCCTGTCTGTATGACATATATATATTTTTTCCACGAAAATCCAGGGCTTGGAAATGAAATTTGACGTCCTTTAATTTAAATATTTAAAGACAAGATATATTTAAATTTTCACATATCCTGTTTACAAAAAACAGATTATAATTATATAGGATTTCAAAAAAGAAAGCACAAGAAATGGTAAAAAATGTCATATTACCTCGTTTGTGTGTTTAAAGTTTTATGTCTAATTTATATTTTCTTAAATAAAATCCAGTAATTTGAAATTAAATTTACTGTGCCTTAAATGTTTATAGGCAAAATTTATTTGAATCACTATATCGTGGTTGAATACAAGTGCTTGTATATTGCATTGAAAAGTGCAAAATGTTTATTAATTATGTTATATAAATTAAGTGTTAGTAGGCTTTCTATAAAAAGACGTTAATAGTCTTTCTTTCTTCATACCAACTTTCAACTGCATATTTTAAGTGGATTTCCATCGTTTCTCCTCTTTATACCTATCTTCAAGAGGTCAAGGACTACCAAAAGACTATCTTCATTTTTGCCTAGATTAAAGGTTGCGCATCTTAAGACAACTTCAGGCACTGTCACCACAAATTTCATAAATGTGGGTTCTCTTTATTTTCTCGATACCTCACGTTATTATAATAAAACTCCTTTAATCGTGCCATTATTAAAAAATTCCATACACACGGAAGAAACTTTTTAAGGGGTCTCAGGACACTTAAAATTGTGAAATATATTAAAAAAGGGTCATTTTCAATATTTAATATCTTAAAATGTATATGATTTTAAATCACAATTTTTAGAGAAATGAAAGATATAAGTATGTTCTTTCATTTTTTATATTTAAAAAATTGCAAGTTGCAGAATTAATATTTATAGAGGGCCTCAAACTGTCAGACATTTTTCGAGCCCAAAATTGGTACGACAGCTTACGCGCAGGATTGAAAAAAAAATTTTGCAACTAGAAAGAAAATTTTGGTGCCTAATTTTATTTCAACTTATAATAATTACCCTGAACCTAAATAAATTGGTATTTAAAACATTTTAATACTTTTAATGCTAAGTTGTATTTACCTAATAAAAATTTTGAAAATTTCAACAGTATAATCACCTAAAAAATTATTTTTTTTAACAATAAAAAGGAAATTTTAGGTTCAGTTTCTATAGACTAACATAAACCATACATTAAATCATAAAATTTTGAAAATTTCAACAGTATAATCTAAACAATTATTCTTTTTTAACAATAAATAGGAAATTTTAGGTTCAGTTTATATAGACAATATATTTTGAACATTTCATGAAAAAATATTCAGAAGTTTTTTAGATATCCTGCGCGTTATGCAGCAAAACGTCATTTTGATAAAAATGACTTCAAAGTTTCGGAATCGCCGCTTCAGCTATTGAGCGGGTATAATTCTAAAAGCCATAACTTTTGTGCTAAATGAGAATTTCCAGAAAACAATTATATCAAAATATTCAGTAAAGATAAGAGTGTAACATATAAAAAATTAAAATTTCGAAAATTTCAAAGCTTTAAGAGTCCTGAAACCCTTTAAATATTGTTAAAAAAATTTTAAACTTTCAACAAATGATGATAAAATTAGTAAACTGTGGTTCTCAAGGACTCTCATAGGCATGTATTTTGAGGACAAAGACTGAAAAATGTTGCTTGTCCTCACAAAATTGGTCAGTTTGACCAACCTAACAATAAAAGCATCCCTGTTACGCAGAACATTTTTGCAATGGTTGTTTTGTGTGAAATTATATGGTGGAAGGTTCCTCATTACATACTATTAACATTATTTCTGTAAAAAAAAAGGCTGTACCTATTGCTGTACATTGAACTTTGCTGCATGTAATAGACCGGGATCCGGCAGTACAGACAGTCACCTCATCGAGTTCACGGATGAAATTCTAGGATGAAATTCTATGACGTCACGACTGAAATAGTCTATATTAATGTTACAAACAAATAAAGGCCTATGAATCATTAGATAGCCGTTTTTTTGTCGAGTTTCTTTAATGACGGCATCTTTTTGCTGCATTTGTGTATTATTTTGCGATAGTGACATCCTATGCATGCTTTACTGTAGATGTTTAAGAGTGGATCGTAAATGTGGAATTCTTAAGCGGATGCGAATGACGTCATTTAACATAAAATAAAAGTGTGTGCTTTAAGTATTAAAACTGAAATATGTTTTGTACTATTTATATATACATATATATTTTTTTTCATCGGCACCTGCACCAAAAGGTATGAAAACATGGAGGACTGGGAGCAGGAAAACACAATGGTAAACCTACGAGTCAGCCGCTAAAACGAGATTTCAGGTGTTTTCCACCAAGATATGACTTGGCAGACCGATTGCGTTTTAATATGCGAATCAAGATTTAACTAATCTTAGAATTTCTTCCGCGAACTCGTTGAGATGTTGTTTGTGCTGCCGACACCCGGTCTATAAGTATGTACAGGAGTTTTTGAAAAAACATACGCGCAACTGCACATTCCGGTCTGGATCCTCTTCATTTAGAGCATGGATTAATCTTGGAATGTAACTTTTTCAATGTAGACGTTTTAAAATCCCCGTGTTCAAATTTCGCAAATTAAAGGGTACTTATGATGAATGGGGATTAAATACAACATGAGTAAAACTGAGCACTTAACAACAACACTACTATATTAATTTTATCACAGTTTTTCTAATTAGTAAATAAACCATACTTGTTGTAATTTTACAACTGAAAAAGGCTACCGTATTCGAACCAGGAACCACATTCATATTTCAATCCAGATGTCATAACCAAGAACTGTTCTCTGGCTGAGAAAGGTCTACCAGATTTTTCTAGGATAGCTTAATTAGTTGAGCACTGGCAGCTCACACCAAAGGTTTTTGGTTCAAATCCTGCCCGTGATACTTTTTCACTCATTTGGAAAATTACAACACGTATGTCATAACAACAAGTCTTAAAGCTGATATTTCATTGGATTACATAAATATAATAACTAGAAAACAGGAATTCTGCTTTTTCAGAATTTAGTCTTGCCCCCGATGAAAAAAAATATATCTATATATAAATAGTACAAAACATATTTCCTTTTTAAGACTTAAAGCACACACTTTTATTTTATGTTAAATGACGTCATTCGCATCCGCTTAAGAATCCCACATTTACGATTCCCTCTTAAACATCTACAGTAAAGCATGCATAGGATGTCACTATCGCAAAATAATGCACAAATGCAGCAAAAAGATGCCATCATTAAAGAAACTCGACAAAAAAAGGCTATCTAATGATTCATAGGCCTTCATTTGTTTATAACATTAATATAGACTATTTCAGTACTGACTCCAAACAAACGGTTGCTATGTTGTATTTTCTATTTTGTTTGTGTGTTGCAGCTATATCTTATATCTATATCTCACATCTAAGTATTTTAATACTTGATATGTACTGGTAACATTTTCACCGATTTATATTTAAAGAGAAATGACGCATAACAACTGTTTGTTTGGAGTCAGTTTCCAAACAAAACGTTACGACTGACGTCACACTGAAAGCGTCTATAGATACTTAAAATTAAATATAGTTTATAATAGCTCCAAGTTTTAACAGAAATTATTCGATTTTCCCTTTACTTTCTTCAGAAATGGAGTACTTGAGTTGCCAAAATTAAAAAAATGGTGCTAAAAACTACAAAAAGATTAATATTTCAAAAATAAATAGAGATACAGTTTTCAAATAAATTGCATTTAAAAGTACTTTTTTCCAATACGACGGTATAAAAATAGAAAATGTGCGATGCTTAGAAGTTTAAAAAATTGCTATTGAATATTTAATCGTACTGCTTTGTTTTAAGGCTGGCTTCTGTAAGGTAACGTTATTTTTTGCAGACGAATCAAAATAAGCTGGGAAAAAGAAATAGCATACCGTACCGGAGGCTAAAAAAAAAGTGCCCAATTAAACAGGTGGCATTGAGCTCACAGGCTATTCACACTAATTGTATATTATACTCATATTTCAAAGAATAATGCCTCTCGTAAAATAAATTAAGGGGGATTACCCTCCTTTCCCCCTCTTTATACTTAACCAATGAGTCTCCAAATGTTATCAGGGAAGCGCCTGATCTGAATAAACCGGTATGCCAAATTTGAAGCAAATCGGATAGAAAAACCCATTTATCTAAAGTAAGGGGTATTAGTTCCCCCAGTTCCCCTTTTAGACTTAAACAATGAACCTTTAAAAACAATCAAAGACGCGTCTTATCAGAATTAACCGGTATACCAAATTTGGAGAAAATCTGATAATTCTGCATGAAAAACCCATTTATCTAAGTTAAGGGGAGATTAGCCCCCGTTCCCCCCCCCCCCCTACTTAACCAATGAATCCACAAAATTAATCAGGAAAGAGCCTCATCAGAATGAACCTAGAAAAAAATTGAAGCAAATCGGATATATCTATCAAGAGTTATCCGGTTATGTACGTACATACATACATACATACAGAACCGGCGGGCACATTTGCTCTCAGGCTTTGATAGCCTGTGAGCTAAAAACCATTGAGGAATTCAAATACCTTGGATTTATCATTTACCATGATGGATCATAACAAAGAAATGTAAAAAAGAGAATTCGTGAAGGCATAAAAGAAATTGCAATGTTGAATTCTGTTCTGCGTAGTAGTAATAGTCTTCCCAAAACCAAACGATTAATTTATAGTGCAGTCGTGAAAAGTATTTCACTTTATGGTTCGGGTAAAGGACTTTTAACCTCTCCCTGAAAAAGAAACTCCTCTCTACCGGAATGGAATTATGGGAAGATCAACAAGAATATCAAGACTGTAAAAAGTTTAAAATTCAAGAATACGTGAAATTAGGCAAGTCAAACAGAATGCAGTTCAGGCTGGGGTGGCGAGTTATCAGGAAAAAACACAATCTAAAAAGGTGTTAAATACCAGTATTTTGTTAAAGATAAATTCGCTTTCTTTAATCCCTTTATATTATTCTAAGTATTTTCTATAAGAAAATACTGGTAGTTTCCTCTTTTTACTTTCTTCTATCTTTACAAGAAGAAAGTATTGGATTCGTGAAAATTTTCGACTTCCGGTTTTCGACGGATTTACACGTTTCAGAGGCCAAAGATTCCAAAAAACATGTTTTTCCAAAATATCTGTCTGTGAATCTGTCTGTCTGTCAGTCTGTATGTGACACAAATTTTGTGGGCGCTCTACCTCAAGAACTAATGCACAGAATTTGATAAAAATTTATATTTAGTTAGTCCCTCATATAAATTGGTGCTGATTAGTTTTTGGTTCAAATCGCTCAACAGGTGGGGCTGCTATTCTGAATTTTTCAAGATTTCCGCAATGGTTCTATCTCAAAAACTAATGCCGAAATTTTCATCAAACTTCAAATTCAGATATATTTTGATATTAATTGGTGAAATCGATGTAATTTCCTGTAGTATTTAAATGATTTAATTGACCTGATTTATATAGAAGAAAGTTTTGCGATAGCCACAACATACTAGTTTTTACTATGTTTTTCCCTGATCACTCGCCACCTTGCAGGCGATCAAACATAACAAGCTTAGATTATATGTCATGATCGCAGAATTAAACATGAGAGCCTTAAAAAAATCCTTTTAGAATGAAACCCGAAAGAGAGGCGGAGGGGCAGACTAAGAATGACTTGGAAAAGTTTTATTGGAGAGTCACTGAAGGCTTATAAGTTTAGTGATGTTATTGTCCTGGGAAGAGATCAATAGAAAACAATTCTCAAAAATACTTTTAAGCAGCGGTGGGATTCAGCCTGTTCGCACCGGTTCGGTAGAACCATTTGCTAATTACTTGTTAAGTTCGCCGACGGTTGTTAAATAAAATTTACAATACAGAAATCACAAATTTACACTCTTTGTACTCTTTTAATGTTTATCTGAGCAACAACCTATTTTAAGCATAGCACCGTCATGTGCTATACTGTCATTACTTTCACCTTTGTATTACCCAAAATTCCTATTAGATAAATGCGCTGTTATTCCGCAGTTTGTTTTTAAAAGAGAATAGTGACATATGCACTCGCCACCTTGCAGGCGATCAAACATAACAAGCTTAGATTATATGTCATGATCGCAGAATTAAACATGAGAGCCTTAAAAAAATCCTTTTAGAATGAAACCCGAAAGAGAGGCGGAGGGGCAGACTAAGAATGACTTGGAAAAATTTTATTGGAGAGTCACTGAAGGTGTTCCCGCCGATAGCTCTTTCTCAAATAATCACTGCACACAACTCACAATAAAATAAAACTAGCGGACTGTATTACTAATTAAATTTTTAATTCACAAACAATAAATTGATCGAGAGCCGATATTTACACTACTCCTCTGATCGGCGTCTCGAACCCAACTCACAAGTTTCAAAACAAACCACATAGATGGCGCTTCTAGCGGCAACATACCGCCGGGCCTTGAATGTTTCAAACATTCAATACTATAAATATGACATCAATTTAAATTACAACCTCAATAATACAATTTTTTTTCAGCATATACACTAAATGAAATGTTAAATTTACAAATATAAACACAAAAATATAATAATACACTACACTACAAGAATTTTGCTTAATTAAATAAAATGTATGAATTCAAGTATTTAATGTGATTTCATTCACATGAGGCAAAACAACAATTTTTGTTAGTGGCCTTTTATATGTGCCATTCTTATCCTTTAATGTTACAACTCTAATTATACCATCTTGGCCTGGATGGATTTTAACAATTCTTGCCAAATGCCATTTTAAAGGACTATAATTATCAGAATTTTTTATTAAAACTAAATCTCCCTCTTTTATCTCTACTCTTCCTTTATGCCATTTGGGCCTATTTAAGAGCTTATTTAGATAGTCTGATGACCATTTTTTCCAAATATGTTGTGTCAATTTTTGAACTAATTGCCACCTGCTCAACCTATTCATAGGGATTTCAGTATAGTTCGGTTCAGGTAAGGCCATTAAAGATGAGCCAATAAGAAAATGAGCAGGTGTCAAGGCTTCGACATCATTTGGATCATTTGAAAGAGGGCAGAGGGGACGAGAATTAAGAACCGCTTCGATTTGAATAATGAGAGTCAAGAGTTCCTCATAACTTAAAATGGTTTTACCTACAACACGCTTTAAATGATATTTAAGTGATTTAACACTTGCCTCCCATAAACCTCCAAAGTGAGGGGTTGAAGGGGGATTAAAATGCCACTTGATTCCTTCATTAGCTAAATAATTTTGAATTTCCTCCTCACTTTTATCCTTAAATAAAGATCTGAGAATTGCTCTTAATTCTTTATTGGCACCAACAAAATTTCGACCATTATCACTAAAGATATCAGAAGGTTTGCCTCGCCTCGCAATAAAGCGTTTAAGTGCTGCTAAAAACGCTGCACTTGTTAAATCACTGACAATTTCAAAGTGCAAGGCCTTTGTAGTAAAACATACAAAAATACAAATAAAAACCTTTTTTACCTGTTTACTCCTACCTGTGGAGTTTTTTACCTGAAAAGGACCGCAGTAGTCTAATCCAGTGCGCGTAAATACTCTGGATACAGTTACTCTTGCTGCTGGCAAATCAGCCATCTGTTGCTGTGAAATTTTAGAATTAATTTTCTTACAAATAATACAATTAAAAATAATTTTTCTAACTACATTTCTGCCAGCTAAAATCCAAAATTTAGTTCTTATAAGAGACATTGTGGTTTCTGAACCTGCATGAAAATATAAAACATGAAAATAATTAATAACACAAAATGTAAAATTATGTTTTGCAGGGATAATCATAGGATATTTTTGGTGATCGGATAAGTTACTGTTTTTCAGTCTACCACCAACACGAATGCAGCCATCACTGTCTAAAAATGGACACAAGTTTATCAGTTTGCTATTGTTAGGGATAGCAGTACCCCTTTCTAAACACTGGATTTCTTTCACGAATGAAGTCCTTTGAATGTTCTTTACAATGCACAATAAGGACTGAGAGAGTTCACTGCTAGATAAAGTTCCAGCTGTAGGATATAAAGGGTTTCTACAGTTATATATGAATCGTTTACACCATGCTACTACTCTTTGTAGTTTGATGAACGAAGAACAGTTATTAATTATGTCTAAAGGTTCAAGAGTGTTAACTAAGGCACATACTTGAGTCACTGATGGTGATTTCAATTCACGCAAAAACAGCTCATTGGTTTCAGCAGGATTGCTATCGGGATACTCGACCACCTCAGGCTGTTGTAGGAATGCTGGACCGAACCACCACAGTTCACACTGTTGAATCTTGATGGGATCTATACCTCTAGAAATAAGGTCAGCAGGATTTTGCTTAGAAGGTACGTAATGCCACTGTTCAACCGAAGTTAAACTTTGTATAATTGATATCCTGTTTGCTACGAATGTCTTAAGATCATTGGATTCTTTTTTTAACCATGCAAGTACAATGGTGCTGTCTGTCCAAAAATAAGTTTTAGAAACTTCTAGTTTTAAGGCACTTAACACCTTCTTCATTAACTTACATAGCAGGACTGCAGCAGAAAGTTCAAGACGCGGAATAGTGACATGCTTTAGAGGAGCTACTCTGGACTTACTAGTGAGTAGCTTAACAGCAGAATCACCACAAAAATTAGTAGATTTCACGTAAATGACCGCTCCATAAGCAATCTCAGATGCATCAGAAAATCCATGTAGTTCTACACAAATAGACTGATCAATAAGAATACATCTAGGGATACTGATCAGATTTACACATTTTAAGGACGTAAGAAATTCATTCCACTCCTTATTTTCTTTCACTGGGAGATAATCACACCAATCTATTTTCAGCAACCATAATTTTTGCAGAAACACCTTGGCCCTTGTAATTATTGGACCTATCAAACCCAAAGGGTCAAATATTCTAGCAATTTGTGATAAGACTGATCGTTTCGTATATAATTCACTTTGCTCGATAATTAAGTTAAACCCAAAACAATCTGGTTGAGGCTTCCACAATATTCCCAAAGTTTTTGTCTCGTTAGAAAAAGAATATTCAGATTCTGAAGTGTTACATAAAAGAGCAAAATTATTTACTGCCCATTTATGGAGATCCATGCCTCCTCTATTTAACAAAGATATCAGTTGTTGCTGAATCTCCTTCGCTGTGCCTAAATCATCTGCTCCTGTTAGGATGTCATCCATGTATACATCCTGCAACAACACATTCGCAGCTAAAGGAAATTCATTTCCTTCGTCTTTGGATAATTGCATTAAGGTTCTTGTTGCTAAAAAGGGGGCACTAGTTGTGCCATAAGAAACAGTACATAGCCTGTACACTTTTACTGGCTCATTCACCCCAGGTTTAAATACTATTCGTAATAAATCACGTTGACTCGGATGTATTAATATCATACGATACATTTTTTTAATATCAGCTACAAAAACAAACTGATGCTTTCGAAATCGCAACATTATAGAAAATAACTCATCCTGGATTGTTCCTCCGTTAAACTGCAAACTGTTTAATGATTTTCCTGTAGAAGTTAAGGAACTTGCATTATACACGACTCGTAATGGTGTACTACTTGATTCTGTACGGAATACGCAATGATGTGGAATATAATAAGTGACTTCTGGCTCTTCAGATTCTATCACTTCTTCCATGTGACCCATACTTAGATATTCTTCCATAAATGCTTTATAAAGATCATTAACTTTAGGTTCTCTAACTAAGCGCTTCCATAATGAATTTAAAATATTCATTGCCTTTTGTTTTGATTCGCCAAGACAAGATGGATCTTCATTTAGCGGCATTTTCACCATATATTGTCCATTTTCAGTTCTAGAATAATTTTTCCGAAAATGTTCTTCACAAATTTCTGCTTCCTTAGTTTTAGAAATCTCAGACTCTCTCTCTATGTTTTCTATTTCCCAAAACTCTTTAATTATTTTTTCTAATTCCAAATTATCTGTAATTAACCCACAATGTATACTACTTTCACCCCTAGCCGGAAGGCTTCCACTGACAATATACCCGAATACACTGTTTTGTAACACAATTTTAGTATTTAATGTTTGCGGATAAATTTGACCTGGTCTTAAAAATTCATAGAAATTTTCTGCACCTAAAAGCAAATCAATCGGGCCTGGGACATTAAATTTTTCATCGGCTAATTTGATGTTATTTAACACTGGGATAGAAGTCTCAAGCGGCCTAGACGGCGTAAATTCTGTAATTTTCGGAACGACTAAAAAGTCTAATTTTAAATGAAAGTCCTTATCTCTATTTGAAACAGTTGTGTTAACCCTAGATCTAACATTCAACGATAAATTATTTATGCCTGAAATAGAAATGTTAGTCTTTTCTCTTTTCAAATTAAGTTTATCTACTAACTTTTTACTCATAAAGTTAGAGTTTGCTCCAACGTCTAATAGACCTCGAACCTCATGAAAATTACCTAATTCATCTTTTATTAAACAAACAAATGTACTAAGTAACACAGCCTTTAAATCATTAGCCAAATTACACGTCGTTGAAAATAAATTGCTTTGAGTATTAGCTGGGAAAGGCTGAAATACTGGAGCCGAAACATCCAAATTAGATTTATTACCTCCTTTGTTTATATGATTCATTTCCTGTGAAATTACCTCTTGGTTTTCAACTTTATTTACTTTTTGTTCACGAGGAAAATGCAAAGTTACATTGTGCCTTTTCCTACAAATAATACACGAGAATTTAGATTTACAATCGACTACTTTATGATTCATAAGACAGTTAAAACAAAGATTTTTTGCCTTTACCAGCTCAACTCTATCACTCACTGACATATTTTTATAAACAGGACATTTATGCAAAGGATGATTTTCATTACATGACAATATACATTTAGAATTTTTTACATCAGTTAGAAAAACTTTAGAAACTGGCCTGGAATAATTATTTTTATTATTCGACCTAGAATTATCAACCACAGGTTTTCCCTTTGATGTATAATATAAATCTATCTCCCTAGATAACTCAATTGGGTGAAACCAAGAATCTCCTTGTCTAACATTTATAAAACAAGTTACATCCTTATCAAGCGTCTGACAAATTTTATCAGAAATCACTAACTTTTTTAAAGTTTCAAAATCGGTCACATTTCTCAATTTTAAATAATAATCCCAACTCGTTGTTAATCGGGATGCAAATTGCACATACGTTTCATTGGGTTGACGTTGTGCTTTTCTAAAATGTTCTAAACAAGTTTGGGGGGTTGGCTCAAATTCTCTAAGTACTATAGCTTTCACCTTTGAATAATCTTCTAATTCCCCATCCTTAATGTATGTAATAACATTTGTTGCCCTTTCCCCTAACAGATTTAGAAGAATTTCCGATTTATACTTTTCTGGGACATTTTTTGAAATGAAGGCCCTTTCTAAAGACGAGAAAAAATACCCCCAACCTTCCGGTCTAGACGGTATTTTGATTGTAAGCGTTTTTATGCTTTTAATGAGAGAGTCTAAAGATTCTATGCTTTCTACCTTCTCGAAATCATTTAATTTTTCACTTTTGGTTTCTGCACGGGCCTTCGCCAACTCAAGCTCTAATTTTGTGCGTTCAATTTTTAATTTTTCAAGTTCTAATACCTTCGCTTCCTCATTTTTTCTCTCCTCTATAATATTATTGGCCATTTCTTCGACCAATTTAGAATCTGCTTTATATTTATCACTTTCCTTTATTAAATTCATTAAATCATAATTAGTTAATTTTGTGTCAGAAATATCAATCCCTAATTCAAAAGCTACCCTTTGGTAATCTTCTTTTTTCGCGCTTTTGAACATTTTAATAAATATAGTTCACAATAAATAAATAAATAAATCTCACATACCTCCAAAAATAAAGATGAATCACTTTTACCAAACTGTTGAGTTACGGCAGAAAAAATATTTCATTTCTTTTATTTATTTCATTTGTCTTCTCATAATCAGCATTTCGAAATAACTTTGTTATTCTCTGCTTTAAATGATCGCTTACGATTGCGCAACTCTGCACTGAAAGAACATTATTATTTTTGTTCTTGAATCAAAACAACTGCTTGATATAAACTCCTCGTAATAAAGTATATTTTAAACACCACACTATTAAAGAATATTATAATAACGTATTAAAATGCACAAATTCTCATAAAAGGAAAACACTTAATTCGTTACGGTACACTTATCTCGTTGACTCTAAAATCGAAACACTTTAAATACGTAATTAAATGCTTGTTCTTTTCTCCGGTGAGGGGGACCAAAAAAAAGGTGTTCCCGCCGATAGCTCTTTCTCAAATAATCACTGCACACAACTCACAATAAAATAAAACTAGCGGACTGTATTACTAATTAAATTTTTAATTCACAAACAATAAATTGATCGAGAGCCGATATTTACACTACTCCTCTGATCGGCGTCTCGAACCCAACTCACAAGTTTCAAAACAAACCACATAGATGGCGCTTCTAGCGGCAACATAAGGCTTATAAGTTTAGTGATGTTATTGTCCTGGGAAGAGATCAATAGAAAACAATTCTCAAAAATACTTTTAAGCAGCGGTGGGATTCAGCCTGTTCGCACCGGTTCGGTAGAACCATTTGCTAATTACTTGTTAAGTTCGCCGACGGTTGTTAAATAAAATTTACAATACAGAAATCACAAATTTACACTCTTTGTACTCTTTTAATGTTTATCTGAGCAACAACGTATTTTAAACATAGCACCCTCATGTGCTAGTTTCCTAGATTTATAAAAATAGGAATTTCCACTAAGCATCGGGTTTCCTCGATCTAGATTCTTAAAAGTAGGAATTTCTACTAAACAGTGGATTTCCTCGATCCATAAAGTAGGAATTTACACTAAGCATTGCATTTCATCAATCCATAAAAGCAGTGACGGGATTCAAATAAGTTATCAACCGGTTCGCTCTCCATGACTGTTTTCAAGTGTAAACGAGAAAGGAAAATAATGCTGCACACATAGATTAAAAAATAATTTCCAACGTTATAAAAATAATGGTTAATTTTTTTTATCTTTAGGTACAGTGAAAGAGAAAATAAAAAGAAAAGTGCCCAGTTAAACTGATGGCATTGAACTGACAGGCTATTTACACTAATTGTATATTATACTCTTATTTCAAAGAATAATGTCCCTCAAAAAATAAATGAAGGGGGATTAGCCTCCGTTATTCCCCTTTATACTTAACCAATGAACCTCCAAATCGAATAAGGGATGCTCCATATCAAAATAAACCTGTATACCAAATTTGAAGCAAATCTGATAATTCTGAATGAAAACGCTATTTCGAAAACTTATGGGGGGGTATTAGTACCCACATTTCCCCCTTTATGCTAAACAATTTATTTAGCAAATATTCGAAAAACCCAAAACCCTCATCAGAATTTCTACCAGAAAAGGCACCAAAATGAAAGTTATAATTGTAAAAAAATATTTTTTCACAAATGAAGTAAGTTTCTGGACTATCAACAAGTTCTGTAATATGGGCTGGCATAGACTTAACAAAAACTTTCGATCTGAACATTTGTTCTGTGCATATGTCACTACTCTCTTTTAAAAACAAACTGCGGAATAACAGCGCATTTATCTAATAGGAATTTTGGGTAATACAAAGGTGAAACAAATGACAGTATAGCACATGACGGTGCTATGTTTAAAATAGGTTGTTGCTCAGATAAACATTAAAAGAGTACAAAGAGTGTAAATTTGTGATTTCTGTATTGTAAATTTTATTTAACAACCGTCGGCGAACTTAACAAGTAATTAGCAAATGGTTCTACCGAACCGGTGCGAACAGGCTGAATCCCACCGCTGCTTAAAAGTATTTTTGAGAATTGTTTTCTATTGATCTCTTCCAAGGACAATAACATCACTAAACTTATAAGCCTTCAGTGACTCTCCAATAAAATTTTTCCAAGTCATTCTTAGTCTGCCCCTCCGCCTCTCTTTCGGGTTTCATTCTAAAAGGATTTTTTTAAGGCTCTCATGTTTAATTCTGCGATCATGACATATAATCTAAGCTTGTTATGTTTGATCGCCTGCAAGGTGGCGAGTGCATATGTCACTATTCTCTTTTAAAAACAAACTGCGGAATAACAGCGCATTTATCTAATAGGAATTTTGGGTAATACAAAGGTGAAACAAATGACAGTATAGCACATGACGGTGCTATGTTTAAAATAGGTTGTTGCTCAGATAAACATTAAAAGAGTACAAAGAGTGTAAATTTGTGATTTCTGTATTGTAAATTTTATTTAACAACCGTCGGCGAACTTAACAAGTAATTAGCAAATGGTTCTACCGAACCGGTGCGAACAGGCTGAATCCCACCGCTGCTTAAAAGTATTTTTGAGAATTGTTTTCTATTGATCTCTTCCCAGGACAATAACATCACTAAACTTATAAGCCTTCAGTGACTCTCCAATAAAATTTTTCCAAGTCATTCTTAGTCTGCCCCTCCGCCTCTCTTTCGGGTTTCATTCTAAAAGGATTTTTTTAAGGCTCTCATCTTTAATTCTGCGATCATGACATATAATCTAAGCTTGTTATGTTTGATCGCCTGCAAGGTGGCGAGTGATCAGGGAAAAACACAGTAAAAACTAGTATGTTGTGGCTATCGCAAAACTTTCTTCTATATCAATCAGATCAATTAAATCATTTAAATACTACAGGAAATTACATCGATTTCACCAATTAATATCAAAATATATCTCAATTTAAAGTTTGATGAAAATTTCGGCATTAGTTTTTGAGATAGAACCATTGCGGAAATCTTGAAAAATTCAGAATAGCAGCCCCACCTGTTGAGCGATTTGAACCAAAAACTAATCAGCACCAATTTATATGAGGGACTAACTAAATATAAATTTTTATCAAATTCTGTGCATTAGTTCTTGAGGTAGAGCGCCCACAAAATTTGTGTCACATACAGACTGACAGACAGACAGATTCACAGACAGATATTTTGGAAAAACATGTTTTTTGGAATCTTTGGCCTCTGAAACGTGTAAATCCGTCGAAAACCGGAAGTCGAAAATTTTCACGAATCCAATACTTTCTTCTTGTAAAGATAGAAGAAAGTAAAAAGAGGAAACTACCAGTATTTTCTTATAGAAAATACTTAGAATAATATAAAGGGATTAAAGAAAGCGAATTTATCTTTAACAAAATACTGGTATTTAACACCTTTTTAGATTGTGTTTTTTCCTGATAACTCGCCACCCCGGCCTGAACTGCATTCTGTTTGACTTGTCTAATTTCACGTATTCTTGAATTTTAAACTTTTTACAGTCTTGATATTCTTGTTGATCTTCCCATAATTCCATTCCGGTAGAGAGGAGTTTCTTTTTCAGGGAGAGGTTAAAAGTCCTATACCCGAACCATAAAGTGAAATACTTTTCACGACTGCACTATAAATTAATCGTTTGGTTTTGGGAAGACTATTACTACTACGCAGAACAGAATTCAACATTGCAATTTCTTTTATGCCTTCACGAATTCTCTTTTTTACATTTCTTTGTTATGATCCATCATGGTAAATGATAAATCCAAGGTATTTGAATTCCTCAATGGTTTTTAGCTCACAGGCTATCAAAGCCTGAGAGCAAATGTGCCCGCCGGTTCTGTATGTATGTATGTATGTACGTACATAACCGGATAACTCTTGATAGATATATCCGATTTGCTTCAATTTTTTTCTAGGTTCATTCTGAGGAGGCTCTTTCCTGATTAATTTTGTGGATTCATTGGTTAAGTAGGGGGGGGGGGGAACGGGGGCTAATCTCCCCTTAACTTAGATAAATGGGTTTTTCATACAGAATTATCAGATTTTCTCCAAATTTGGTATACCGGTTAATTCTGATAAGACGCGTCTTTGATTGTTTTTAAAGGTTCATTGTTTAAGCATAAAGGGGGAAATGTGGGTACTAATACCCCCCCTTAATTTTTCGAAATAGCGTTTTCATTCAGAATTATCAGATTTGCTTCAAATTTGGTATACAGGTTTATTTTGATATGGAGCATCCCTTATTCGATTTGGAGGTTCATTGGTTAAGTATAAAGGGGAATAACGGAGGCTAATCCCCCTTCATTTATTTTTTGAGGGGCATTATTCTTTGAAATAAGAGTATAATATACAATTAGTGTAAATAGCCTGTCAGTTCAATGCCATCAGTTTAACTGGGCACTTTTCTTTTTATTTTCTCTTTCACTGTACCTAAAGATAAAAAAAATTAACCATTATTTTTATAACGTTGGAAATTATTTTTTAATCTATGTGTGCAGCATTATTTTCCTTTCTCGTTTACACTTGAAAACAGTCATGGAGAGCGAACCGGTTGATAACTTATTTGAATCCCGTCACTGCTTTTATGGATTGATGAAATGCAATGCTTAGTGTAAATTCCTACTTTATGGATCGAGGAAATCCACTGTTTAGTAGAAATTCCTACTTTTAAGAATCTAGATCGAGGAAACCCGATGCTTAGTGGAAATTCCTATTTTTATAAATCTAGGAAACTAGGAACTTAGTGGAAATTCCTAAGGATAATGATAATGATGATGACGTTTTAACATGCAATGGTCCCTTGATTTTTAAAGCCCCAGATCAGGAGCCATTTGCATAGTTTGCTTTATTTGTATCACAGTATCCTCCGGATCATTGACATAAAAAGAAAAAAAAATGTCTCGACGAAGATTGACAAGAGCCGTCATCCGGTTTTAGAAAACAGAAAGTATAAGTATTTAAATTTCCTCGAAAGAGAAGGTTTCGCAGATATCAAGACCGTCATCCGGTTTTTAGGAAACTGGGAACAAATGTGTTTGTGGTCCGCACAATGAACGTGGCCATTTTTTTCCAAAACGCGCCAAAATGCCAATTTTGAAAATGATCGCCAGTCTGAAACTCCGAGATAAACCTATATAGAGGTTACTTTCAAAACTAAAGTTATTTTATCGACCTTTAAAAAAGTTAATTTTTAAAGTTTTGAAAGTGATCGCTATATTTCAAAGCAAAATTTCCTTGTAGTTTCGTATTCACGATTAAATTGAATAACGAAATTTCATCGTAGTTTTGCACAAAGTTGTACTGGCTGACTTAATGGGGCTCAGTTTTACTAATGATTCGACTACTAGAAGGCATATTTTGTTTTGTTCTGCTCTGATGCTTTTTTGAGATAGGCCTAATTAAAAGGTTGCAGATTTTGCAACTTTTGAATATTTAACAAATTATATCTGCCAACTGCATCAATATCCCATTGAATTTCTATATCATTTAGCGTCCCCAATTAATAAACTTGCATGTTCAATAAGAAATTGTTTTGGGTATTGTTGCTTAAACAAGATATTAAGCGCAGAAAACTTGCAAAAACATAATTTTGCTTTCATTTTGTGGCAACATAACAATGGAAAGCAACAATGTCCAATAGAAACATGTTAAGTTTATTAAGCAGACAGTGTTATCCCAACAAAAAGTTTTCGGTAAAAAAAAAAAAGCGTCAAGTTCTCCTTAATGTTTCGGCCAGAAAAAGTAGTGATATCTGAAGTTCGCACAAGTTAAAAGCCAAACATGCCAAATCTTTCATTGAAAATGGCTTCCTGCGACTTGGCCGTTAATGCCTTCTACAGCATTTCAAAATTAATGATTGGAAATTACGCTTTTATGAATTATTTAAATATTAAAAGTAATATTAGAATCCAAAGAGGCAAATTCACATAAAGACATTATCAGTAAAAGATTTCTGATAACTACCATTCAGTTTCAACAAACATTAGTTTTAATTACAGATCATTTAGTCCACTTGTGGTTTAATTGCCATTTTGTACGGTCTAAAGCTAAAGTCATTAACGTAAAACCCAAGAAATAAAACAAAATTTACTTACTTCCAATCTCACAATATGTTACATTATATTTTATTGTATAATATTGAAATCTTGTGTATTGACGAAAGAGCTCTTTTTCGTTTGAACATTTATTACAGTTTGTTTTCATACATTAAGAGGTATTCGATTTATAAACTGTTAAAAGCTGATACAAATTATGTTTTAGCAATTAGGGATATTATCTCCTGAATACAAGTATTTTGTTATTTTTAACTTCTAAGCATTTAAACAGACTGAAGTTGTTTAAATGCTTTTTTCAAATGTGTATTTTATTTCTGTACTTTGTGCCACAAAATGCCTAAAATAATCAAAAAATTTAGTTGGTATGTAGCTCATTTGTACATACTTTAAAATTTGAAAAACTCTCTCGAAGGCATTAACGGCCAAGTCACAGGAAGCCATTTTCAATGAAAGATTTGGGAAGTTTGGCTTTTAACTTTTGCGAACTTCAGATATCACTACTTTTTCTGGCCGAAACATTAAGGAAAACTTAGCGCTTTTTTTTTTTTTTTTTTTTTTTTTTTTTTTTTACCGAAAACTTTTTGTTGGGATATCACTACTTTTTGTATGTTTTTTCAAGTTTGTTATTTTGAACTATATTAATATGAAAAACTTAAATTTCAGTACTTTTATGTTAGCCGGGAGCAAATCTCCTCATTAGCCCTTTGTTTTTTCACCAATAGCAGTTTTCATTTTTCACATGTGTAAATTAGAAACAATACTTTGATTTTCAAATAAAATATTTTGGTTTATGTTATTATTTCTTATTTATTTATTTATTTATTTCTATGTTAAATATTCTATTAAATAAAAGGAGGGAAATGCATCTATTTTAAATGAGATGACTGAAAAGTATATATCATTAAATGAAATGAATGCAATATGAACAATGTAGTTGGGAACAATATTTGACGATTTGCCACTTGCGCCCGGCTAACATAAAAATACCTAAATTTATGTTATTGAGCTTTAAAAATTTATACTTTATTTCTTTTTATATTAAAGTACTAGCCGCCTCTATCAAGCAGTGTTTACCGTATTAATTCCATGTTAAACATTGCATCATGTTATTGTTATTCATAATTTAATTTACTTGCCCATTCTTTCGCCAAGTCGGAAACTTTTGATAGAGAAATCAAGAGCTCTTTACGATCACGGAAGCACATCATATATTTTGTGTTGTTATGTATTTCATCTTTCGTGACAAATATCTCTTAACTCACTTATGCATGTTTCCTTAGCAGTTACGATTCGTTCTTTAATGCGGAAATTTTTAAACCTATTAAGTAACCTTTTCTAATTGGGCACACTGCCAATTGTTGTATTTTAACTGATACGACTGGGTACAAGTGAAATGGTTCTTATGAAATCCTTTGACAATATCTGCATTTGCATTAAACCATATCACAAACAAAATAAACAATACACATCACTGGTGTCACTGGATTTCAGAGGAGCATTTGACAACCTCCCTTGGGACCAGGTGATCCTAGCATTGCAAAGACTAGGTATTTCTAAACAACTCATTAATCTTTTCGTTTCCTTCCTTTCGGGTAGGCGAGCTCAGGTGGACTGGATGGCACCATTTTTGTTGTACTACTTTAGTAAGGGTTGCCCGCAGGGATCGTGTCTGGGTCCTTTTCTTTGGTTGGTTCTGTTGGAGACTCTGTTGGGGACCTTTGATGTACAGGACTGTGAACTGGTGGCATACGCGGATGACGTGATATTACTGATCTGGGCACAGTCGAGACAGCAACTTGAACAAAAAGGTCAGAAAGCTTTAAAATTTATTCAGAATTGGGCAGAAACCAACAAAATAGAAATTTCACATGAAAAATCCTCATCATTAACTTTTGGCAAACCCAAACACCTTAAGCGGGGCCCCACATTTAAACTTCAAGGTAAATCAATAAAATCAGAAACAACACTAAAATACCTGGGGGTAATATTAGATAAACAATTAACATTTCTACTACATGTGGCACAAAAGAGAGTAGAAATCGGAAAAATAACTCAAAATCTTTATAAATTTTCATCAATCTCAGGTCGACTCCCTCCGGAATTTTTTAAGATTTGGTACTCGGCGATCTTACAAAGGAAACTGGCCTACGCGTGTGCTGTCTGGTTTCCGCGTATGGCGCAATATCACGGTCGTCGACATTTGCTCTCGGCACAAAGGAAAGCTTTGTTGCTGATAACGAGAGCATATCGCAATACGTCAACAAACGCCCTGCAGGTCCTCACAGGTCTCCCCCCCACTGGATTTGCAGTTGGAGGCGGAGGCGGAGTATTCGGGGACGATTCGTCTCGGCAAGTCAACAGAAAAGGCTTTTGCTCCACTATACTATCCAAAATGCTCAAAATACAAAACATCACCACTAACAAGTGAAATACAAATTTGTGAAATAAACGACTATGTAGGCAAAATTACAATATACACGGACGGTTCCAAAATGTCCGAAGGCACAGCCTCGGCATTTTGTGTGTACGAAAAAAACGAGCAAATCTATACTTGGAGAGCGAAACTGTCCCAGGATAACTCCGTCTTCCAGTCAGAACTCTTCGCGATCTCTTCAGCATTAGAGTGGATAGAGTCGGACAAACATTCTCAATACATAATCATAACGGATAGCCTATCAAGTTTAAAAGCATTAAACAATTTTGACAATACAAACTATTTAATACTAAAAATTCTTCAACAATTACAAACAACAGTAAAAGACATATACTTCAATTGGACAAAAGGACATTCAGGTGTTGAGGGCAATGAGGCAGCTGACCAACTGGCAAAATCGGCAGTAACGGATGAAACACTAATACATACATTTTTACCATATCCGGCTTCCTCACTAAAATCACAGACAAAGCAGAATCTGTTAAAAAATTGGCAAAAACGCTGGACGGATTCAGACACAGGCCGATATACGAAGGAATTCTTGCCATTGGTTGACCACAAGTATTTCGCAAACAACAGATACTTACACATATTTTTAACAAATCACGGGCCCTTTCAGGAACACTTATACAAAATTAACAAAAGAGACTCTCCACTATGCATTTGTGGCTTGCCGTCAACATCGTTACACTATGTATTATACTGTACATTAACATCGCATTATTATCTCAAAAAACACACACGTATGAAATTAGCAAGTTGGTGGCGGGATGTAAAAGAGAAACCACAACTACTCAACAAGATCATACAATGCATGAGGTTTATAGAAACAAACGAGTACATCTTTTCAAATCCAGAGCCATGCTAGTCCGACTCCATCACTAGGGTGTAGCATGGAGAGAGAAACGGGTTATTAGCGGGTGCCAGAAACTTCTATCACTTTTGAATTTTTATCTTGTGCATCTCTCCAAACTCTTGTATGCGCAAATTGTAAATAGTAGGTGTGTTGAAATGTGTTTCTAATTGTGATGTTCAATATTGTGTGTTTAATGTACTGTGAAATCCCTGTAAATCCATGAAAAATGTAAATAATTATGCAATCACATTCAAATGATCCTCATGTAATCACTACACACAGTCATGTAAATAGTAGGTGTTTGATATTGTGTTGTAATGTGTTTCTAATTGTCATGGTAAATATTGTGTGTTAAATGTACTGTGACGTATATATATCCAAGAAAATTGTAAACAATTATGCAATCACATTAGGTGAAATTATCCTCATGTAATCACTACATACAGTCATATATCTCGATGTGAAATCTTCGGTTCGCCCAGAAAAATTGGGTAACCAATTGTGATTGTAATTGTAAATCTCACAGTAACCGAAATAAATCTCAGCAGCTTGATCAGGGACCCGACGCTCCCTCTCAGACTCTGGTTGAGAGTCGGGAGGAGTGGATGTGGTCTACCCCTCGGGATTGCACTAACACTCTAAAGCGAAAGCTGAGTTCCCGAGGTGGTCATCGCTGTCATCGCTGTCGCTGCATTAAACCATATTGATGCTAATATCTTTTTGTTTCACGTTAACCTTTTCAAAAGACTCGATTACGGAAGAATAGAAGGTCTACCGGCTCACTGCTATGATCCATTTGAAAATCTATCATTCTTCTCATCTGATCGTGTTGAAGAATTAGTCAATGTGCCATGGTTTTAAGATTTTAGCTAATTTTATTCAAAACCTGAAAACTAAAATGCGAGGAACCGCATTATAGAAGATTCATTCTAACGTACATATCGATTAACAGGTTACGTATTATAGAATTATACTAATCATAAAGAGAACTGGCAGTTTCAATGCTTTAATAGTTTCCGTAAATTCTCTTTATATAATACAGAAGTTTTAGCGGTGTAAAGATTAACAACATAGTCACAGTAAGTACAATAACAGTACAATATAATGACAATAGCAGAAGTTTTGGGCAGTAACGAAACTATTAGCACTTTGGAAATATTAGTATGTTATATCATTTGACTATTCAGATGATATGCGGAAAAATAAAAATAGATGGCTCGCATTAATAATTAACTCATTGAAAAATAGCCACTACCGTCAAATATTCACCAAGCTTGGCGACATTTAGCAAAGTTTCGCGAAATTTGGTAATATATCATGTCAATTCTCAAATTTGGCGACAAAAAATGTTTTGTTTATTCTGACGTCATAATGATGCATATGTATTATGCATTATACACATACCTATAATATGTATGATGCAAATGTATTACGTATTATATGCATATGTATAATATGTATGATGCATATGCATAACTTCATTCACATCACTAAAACGCACTTAAAGGAATAGTGTTCCATAAATAGTAGGGATAATTGCCAGATTGACCAGAGTGCTATTGAGATTAGAATTCCGGCATTTATAACAGACAGAGAGACGTCTGCACACACCATCACCTCATCGAGTTTACAGCTGAAATTTTAAGATTAGTTAAAACTAGATTAGCATATTTAAATGCAACTGGTCTGTTAAGTCATATCTTGATAGAAACCACCTGAAGACCTAATTTTAGTGGTTAATTGATAGGTTTACTATTGTATTTTCCTGCATCCAAAAGTTTGGAAACATGGAGGAATGGGTGCAGGAAAACACAATGGAAAATCCACTAATTAACCCGTAAAATCGGGTCTGTAGGTGGTTTCGACAAAGATATGACTTGGCAGACCAGTTACACTTCAATACGCTAATCGATATTTAACTAATCCTAAAATTTCAGCCGTCAACTCGAGGAGGTGATGATCTGTGCAGACGCCTCCCGGTCTTTAATAAAATTTGTTTTAAGGAAGTAAAAAATAGATAGACAGATAAACTGAAAGATTTGCCTTATTAAGGTTTTTGTAAAAGCATATAAAAATTCATTCAGCTTGAAATCATGTAACATCTTTATAACTCAGGCTAATTTTCTGTAATCGGGTTTTGGCGACCAACATATCTTATCTATAACTATAATCTTTCTTTTACAGATTTAAAATTAACAATAAATTAACAGTAAGTAGGCTAATAATACAGTATAATAACATTAGCAGCAGACTTCGGACGCCGCATCTATCGCACATCGTTAAAGACAGTTTATTAGTTACACATTTCATTTAATTAAAAGGAGATTTTTAAACTTTCATATGGAATTAGGATATTTTTCCACTATAGGGACCTTGGCATTTTTTTCTTTTAAATCTTGGCGCAATTCGGACTTCAGAAACTGAGATATGTTGCCAAATGATATAAACAACTATGAAAACAAACATGATGAACTTTTATGTTATTTATATATGTATTTATATACGTATAAACATTTTATTTATACATGTATAAAATATTATTTTTTATATACAAATTATTTATGTTGGTATATAAAAATAAATAAACGGGTTCCTTATATTAAATAAATTGTATACATATGGAAAAAATTGCTTGTGTATATGACACAGTAAATAGGTTGCCAGAAAATACGTTATTATCAAATTTCTTTTCTCGCCAAGGCTATTTTCTGTATTTCGCCAAGGCTACTATATCGGAAACGTACCGAATTGCGCTTATATATTTTGTTAAGTGTTTTATTGTTTTAATATCGTAAATATATCATAACCAATACTGATTAAAATTTTTAGGTCTATTCATTTTTTCTATTTAACAAACATCTTTGGAAAAGCATATATATAAAATGTTATTCTGCTTGAAATCACGTGACCCCCTTCAAAACTCTGAAATCGAGTTTTTGCGACCAACATTGGCACAATTGAATGTGTTAAGGAGCTGTTTACGGCCAAATGAACACCCCCTGTTTGAAAAGTTTAGAGGCGGAAATTCTGTGTTTTCAGATTTTTCTGGTTAATTGTGCTACAAACCCGACTTACTTGTGAAATTTCATGATTCTACGACTTTTACAAGTACCTTAGTTATTTGATGATGCGAAGTGAGTCAGTGACAAAAGAGCGCTTTTTCGGAATTTAATATTTCGAAAACTACTAAATATAGAAACATGAAATTGTGGAAGTGTTCAGTGTGTTCAGTTTGACCATACGAACATGTGTATAAAAGAAAAATTTCTATATCTCTCCCTAAAACGACGTTATGAGGGGGTGAAAAGTATGCCGAAATGGTACAGGAAAAGGTAGCTTATGGCTTGTGCGAACTTGGCGGACGCACTGCCGTGCTCCCAGATGCTAACACTTCATGAAAATAAAACTTTGAGATGTCATTGATTTCGAAAGATATAGCACTCCAAATGTACCCGCATTTCACATTTCATGAAAAATGGTATTGCCAACCTTGAACTTTGACATTTTCTACAGGTAAGGGGAAACTTTTTCAGGGCTTCAGAATTGTACAATATTCATTAGCTATCACCTACTTCAACATAAAAAAAAATCCAAGCCAATCAAAAAGTACAACTATCAAAATATCCCTTTTTTATCTGAATTTCAAAATAACGGCTCTTAAGTGTTAAATCAGATTGTCATAGAAGTCAGTGTCAGTGATATCTCCGTAAATTTAGATCGTAAACGGCGATACACTTTTATTAGCTTTACAGCCTTATCAATTCATGAAAGATTACGTAATTTTCTCCCAACCAGATCAAATGTAAACTAGTATGTTGTGGCCATCACAAAACTTTCTTCTATATAAATTACGTCAATTAAATCATTTAAATAGTACAAGAAATTACATCAAATTAGCACCAGTTCATATCAAAGTATATCTGAATTTGAAGTTTGATGAAAATTCATGCATTAGTTATTGAGATAGAGCTATAGGGGAAATTCTGAAAAATGTAGCATAGCAGCGCTACCTGTTGAGCGATTTGCACCAAATCATAAAAAGCATTAATTCATATCGAGGTATACCTGAATCTCAAGTTTGTTGAAAATCCAAGCATTAGTTCTTGAGATAGAGCTATTGCGGAAATCGCAAAAATGCAGCATAGCAGCGCCACCTGTTGAGCGGTTTACACCAAAACATAAACAGCACTAATTCATATCCAGGTATATCTGAATCTGAAGTTTGTTGAAAACCAAAGCATTAGTTCTTGAGGTAGATCTTGAGATAAATTGCAGAAATCGCAAAAGAGCAGCATAGCAGAGCCACCTGTTGAGCTATTTACACATAAATGTACAAAACGTCAATTCATGTCAAGGACTAACTGAATCTGAATCTGATGAAAATCCTAGCATTATTTCTTCAGATAGAGCTGTTGCAAAAATCGTGTAAATCCAGCAAAAGGCAGCATACCAGCGCCATCTGTTTGGCGATTTACTCCAAAACGTTATCAGCATCAATTCATATTAAGGAATAACTAAATCTGAAGTTTGATGAAAATCTGTACATTAGATCTTGAGATAGAGCTATTGCAGAGATCGCAAAAAATGCAGCATAGCAGCGCCACCTGTTGGACGATTTACATCAAAAACTAATCAGCATTAATTTATATTAGGGACTACTAATATATAAAGTTTTATTAAATTCCATGCATTAGTTCTTGAGATAGAGCGCCCACAAAATTTGTGTCACATACAGACAGACAGACATTTTGTAAAAGCATGTTTTTCAGAACCTCTGACCCATAAAACGTGTAAATCCGTCGAAAACCGGCAGTCGAAAATTTTCATAAATCCAATACTTTCTTCTTGTAAAGATAAAAGAAAGTAAAAAGTATCCTTCGACTGAAGCAGAGGAAGCTTATGCTGAATGTAAAGAAACAAAAAACTGACAAAATCCAGGAGAACACCTGTCATTTTTTTCACCCCTTTTTTGCCACAATCTGCTCCATTTTTATGTCGAAATCTCCTGTAAAACTTTTTCATTGAAGTCTCCCTATTTTTTGCGCACCAGTATTAATTTACGGGAAATGTTGTTTTTTTAAATCCACAGGATGATTTGCTTCAGGTGAAAGTAACGGTTAAAAAGTTTTCTTAGCCCCCGATATGCTATTTCTTTCTCCCAGAAATTAAAGAGTCGTCTCTAAAAAATAAAGTTCCGTTGTATATGCCAGCCGTAAAACAAAGCAGATGTATAATAGTACGGTTAAATACTCTACTGCATTTTTTTAAACTTCTAAGAATCGCACATTTTTAATTTTTATACCGTCGTATTGGGAAAAAAAGTACTTTTAAATGCAATTTTTTTGAAAACTGCATCTGAATTTATTTTTGAGATATTAATTTTTTTGTAGCCCATAGCGCCAATTGTTTCATTATGGCATCCCAAGCACTTCATTTCTGTAGAAAGTTAAGGAAAAATAGTTGGAAAATAGCAATTATACCTTTTTGTTGCCATTTTCCCATAAAAACTGAAAAAACTGTAATTAAAATACGTGCTATTTTGAAAAAGTATAAATGAAACATTTCTGATAAAACATGGAGCTATTATAAACCAAATTTAATTTTAAATATCTATATTAATATTACACACAAATGAAAGCATGTGAATCATTAGATAGACGATTTTTTTGTCGAGTTTCTTCAATGACGACATCTCTTTTTTTGGATTTGTGTGTTATTCAGCGATAGTGACGTCATATGCGTACTTTACTGCATAAGTTGTTTAAGACTGGATCGTAAATGGAAAATCCTTCAGCGGATGTGGATGACGTCATTTTATATAAAATAAAAGCGTGTGTTTTAAGTCTTAAATCTGAAATTTGCTTTGTACTATCTATATTTACTATGTATTTTTTGTACTATCTATCTTTTTTTTTAATCCGGTGTGAGATTAAATTCTGAAAAAGCAGAATTCCTGTTTTCTAGTTTCATATTTTCGTTTTCCCTCCTTTTATTTTATTTTTTCCATTGTCAAACCTTAGATTAAATAATGTTACAGTTGTGAAAACACGAGAAAATTTTAAAACACCCACAATGGGTTTTTTCATGAGTTTTTTCTGTCTGGTACCAATTGGGCAACCCTGACTCATGGTAATAGCAGAAATCGGATTTTCAAATGCGTTATGCGTTTTCCAAATTGTTCATTTAGACGTTATCTTTCGCCCTAGTATTTTGTTGTGTATAGTTAGTGTATAGTTTTGTTAAAGTATTCTGAATGTGTTGGAAAGTGTTTCATAACCTATGCTGAATTTTCGCATGAGTTTTCGTTCTTGTTTTTCTTTTCGAAGCGATTCCTAGCCTTTTTTGAGTGTGTTCTGAGGCGATTTTTTTCACATACGTAGAACGAATTTCGTTTCAAACTTTGAGCCTAATAAAGAAATTTTTTTCATTTGTAGCGATTTTTAATGCGATTTTTAGCATTTTTCCGAATTTTGAGGAGGTGATTCACATTCGCAAAAAGAATTTGGTATCAAACTTTTCAAGCCTGTACGACTTTTCAACTTTTAGCGATTTTTATTGAGATTTTTAACATTTTGTCATGCTACGCTGAGATGTTTTGACATTCGTAAAAGAATTTTATTGCAAACTTTCACCCTTATTTAGTAAATTTTGTCCTATTTTTTTTTTTAATTTTTAACGATTTTTATTGAGATTTTCAGTGTGATTTTTAGAGATTTTTCGCATTCCCAGTGTTTTTTTCACATTCGTGAAAGTAATTCGGTTTCAAACTTTTAGACTATGAAATTTTGTCCTTCATGATTTTTAATGCGATTTTCAGCGGTTTTTTTTAGTTCAGCTGCGCTTTTTTGGCATTCTCGAATGGTATTTGGTTTAAAACTTTTAGCCTATTAAAATAAATTTTACTGTTTGTGATTTTTTATATTTCAGTGATTTTTAAAGAAATTTTTAGCGTTTTTTTGGCATTCAACTGCGATTTTTGAACATTCGAAAAAAGAATTCGGTTTTAAACTGTTTGTTCAACTTTGTAAATTTTGTCCTGCGCGATTTTTTAAGTTTTTTGCGATTTTCAATGCGATTTTTACCATTTGCTAACTTTCCGTGGCGATTTTTTGACGTTCGTAAAAGGGATTCGATTTCAAATATTTAGCCTAATGTAGATTATTAATATTAGCCTAATATTTTTTGTTGTAATATTTTCAATGAGATTTTTCGCTCTCCTTCATGTTTCAAGCCGATTTTTTGCACATTCGGGAAGAAAATTGGATTACAATGTTTTAGCTCACTGAGATAAATTTTGTTTTTTGCGATTTTTTTTTTTCGTATTTCCGGATGATATTTTAACATTGTTGAAAATAAGTCGGTGTCAATTAATCATGAAAAATCTATTTCTAAACTATCTATATTATAAAGGACAAACATATCTGTGCGTAACGCATACGTCATTCTGCGAATGGCAACACTTTGAAATTTGAAATGAAATTTCGCTTTTGCAATTTTCGCTACTGCAAATTTTTAAACTTCTAAACATCCCACATTTTAAATGTTTACACCGTCGTATGCAGAAAAAAATGTACTTTTAAATGCAATTTGTTTGAAAGCTGTATCTCAATTTATTTTTGAGATATTAATTTTTTTATAGTTTTTAATACCAATTTTCTAATCGTGGCAACTGAAGTGCTTCATTTCTATTAAAAGTGGATTAGTTTATTTATTGATTATATTCTTACTGATGCCATTTTCTCATTACAATTAAAAATATATTTTTAAAAATTTGAACAGAAAATGACGTTACGCTTAAAAAAAGACACAATTTCTCTGATGATGCTGTTATATTTCACTATTTTTTCATTTCGCTGATATTGAGTTTGAGTCAATAGGCAAAATATTTCAGCGACTGAAAATGACGTCATATTTAAAAGTAAACGATAATTTTATTTGATAAAACGAGATATTTCCCGTTGAATACGTCTAAAAGTTATAAAATTCTGGAATTTTTACTCGCAGGTACAGAGATTATACTAAGACCTCAAATCACGAGTGGGAATTTTAACATGAAAAGTTGTAATAGTTGACAAACGTGACTTCAAGCTTGAAAATATATTTATTAATAACCTATTGCGCATTAAAATGTTTTTAAATGGTTAATATGGATGTGAAACGTGGAAAATGACTTGATTTGGTTTAGACGTAAATGTAGAAAAATTCTATGATTATGTCAAGGTGAAATCATTTTTGTGGATTTTTCATTCCGTAATACCAAGCATCAATTAATAACTTAATCAAAATTACTTATCTTGATTATATTTTACTGATGACGTATATGGATTAAATTTAAATTTTCAATAATTTTAACAGTTGAAGTTTATGAAAAAAGTATTTTGTTAATCTTAGGTCAGTCTTTGGAGAGTTAAATTAACAAGTGTAATATGGATTTTTTATTCTAATTATTGTTGCTGATGTATTATAAATTTGATGCAACAGTTCCTTTGTAAACATTTTCTTTCGTCGAAATTCGGCGGGTTCCACCTCGTATATTTAACGTCGTAAAAAATTCATAGTTATAAAGTTGGTAAACAAAGAAAGAGACTAATCATAAACAATGAATATTTTTTTAAGAACTGGTAGTCAAAAATTCCATTGATTCAAGAATCACACTTTTTAAAAGTAATAAACCCTGGTACAACAATGCGTTAAAAAACAAAGAAACAAAGAAATAAACAATGATTTCAACAATAAAATTCTTAAAATTGCAACAATTCAGTTACAACAATACCTTAGAAAAAAATAAAGTAACAACAAAGAAAAAAGAATTTTTATGCAGTACTTTTGCGTTATTTTTTATGAAGATTGCTGTACTTTAAAGTGATTTGATATTATAAAACTTTTTAAAAAGTTTAAAACGACTAATTTTGATTGAAAACTATATTTGAGCTTCATTAAAATGGAGTCTCCAGTTTTCGATGCTGTAGAAAAAGGTTCTTTTTGATAAAGGCTTTCGTCATGTTAAGCCCCTAGGTAAAGGAGGATTTGGAGATGTGTTATCTGCCATCTCACACAGTAAAAACGACATCGCTGTAAAGATAATAAAAAATGAAAACTCGTCGCCTTATGAAGAACGT
Organism: Maratus speciosus; assembly: GCA_963932465.1. NCBI lineage: Eukaryota > Metazoa > Arthropoda > Arachnida > Araneae > Salticidae > Maratus > Maratus speciosus. Next base: position 195,087,506 of record OZ010798.1, on the reverse strand, counting down.
ATATGGCCCACTCTTAGACACAAAAATGTTCTTGAGCTTCTGGATGTAATTGATGTTAAAGATCTCGAGCTCAAACTGTATCTGATGCCTAAACATCCTTTTGTATTAGATAAAACGATTTCTAGTTTTACTTTCTTATATGACAAAAATGGACTTTACAGAGTGAAACGTTGGCTCTCAGATGTTCGTGACGGACTTGAATATATGCATACATCAGGCTATGCTCATTTGGATATTAAGAGTGATAATGTATTAATAACATCAGATGATGAAGCATTGTTATGCGATTTTTCCGGCATCAGTGTGACAGGTGTACCACTTCGGAGATTGTGTTCCCCTCGTGGGTATCGTCCTCCTGAATGGTACATTTCTCTTCAAAATGTAGAAGGCTCCACTTGTGATATATGGCTCTTCGGATTGATGACATTGCAAGTTCTAACAGGACATTGGCTTCTGATGAACATGAAATCCGTACTTGAAGAAATAAGTTGGAAGACAAATGTCGAGCCTATCCTCTTGAAAATTTTACAGAAGAACAAATTCTTTGAGATCATGAAGAATTATTTCCCATGTATTCATATTTCGGATGCTGAACTTTCTTCTGCTCACGACTTTGTTGCATCGATAATGAAATGGAATCCATCTGGCAGACCATCCTTAGAGCAAATTAAGTATCATAGTTTCCTCGTCAATTCGGAATGTCGAGATGTCTTAAGTGACATGGGGTTTGATGCTTTTAAAACTACGAGTTGGAACCCGTCGAAGTTCGACGAACTAAAATGTTAGAAAAGAACTGTCAGATCGAATTTATAATAAACCTACAAAAATAATTACAATAAAAAATTCATCTTACATTGGTTGTCTAACTCTTAAAACAAACATTTTTAACCTAAAATTACCAAAATATTATTTCCACAAATTTCAACTGCTTAAATTATTGAAAAATTAAACTGTATTAGAATACGTAATCAAGATGAGTAATTATGATGAAATTATCGATTGAGGCTCTTATGTTTGTTTTTACGGGATGAAAATCAGTAAAAAGGATTTCGCTTTGTTACATCATAAAATTTACCCTCATAAAATCTAAAGTGTACGTTATTTTCACATCCTCATAATTTACATCGCACCACTCAAATTCACAATCTGAAAGTATTTTAATGCGCAATAGATTATTAATGAATGTATTTCCAAACTTAAAGTAACGTTTGTCCGATACAACTTTTCATGTGATCATTCGCACAAAATTTAAGTTCTAAGCTCAGTACCGCGAAAAAAAGAATTCAGAAATTCGCCTTTAGTTGTCATAATATTGGCCATTTAGTATTGCTCAAATATTTAGTTTTATTTTTAAAAAAAATGATCGTTTTGTTTTAAATATGACATCATTTTTACTCACCTAATCATTTTGCCTAGCGCCTCAAACTCAGTATCAGCGTAATGTAAAAATATTGAAATGTAACTGATTTATGAAGAAAAATGCGTGTTTTTTTTTTTTTTATGTCTGACGTCATTTTCTGTTCAAAAAATATAAAAAAGTTACATTTATTTGTAATGTGAAAATGGCATCAATAAGGATATAATCAATAAAAATAATAAACCATGACTATTTTCCCTTTATTTTTAATATAAATGGAGTACTTCAGTTGCCACAATTACAAAATTTGTACTAAAAACTACAAAAAAATTAATATCTCAAAAATAAATTGAGATACAGCATTCAAACAAATTGAATTTAAAAGCACATTTTTTTCCCTATACGAAGGTGTAAAAAAGTGAAACTGTGCGATGTTCAGAAGTTTAAAAATTTGCAGTAGCGAAAATTGCAAAACCGAAATTTCATTTCAAATTTCAAAGTGTTGCCATTCACAAAATGACGTATGCGTTACGCACAGATATGTTTGTCTTTTATAATATAGATTGTAACAAACCCATTTCTTGACGGGTGGATTAATCCTGTAGCAGAGGAAAACAAAAGTTCTATTCAAGTATCTTTATATTCTGAAAACCAACAAAAGTACATCTCGAATCCCTTGAAGTTTAATGTTGTGATAAACCCATTTCTTCAGGGCTGGATTGTACCAGTAAAAAAGAAAAATGAGACTTCTAGCAAAGCAACATTAAAAACTGAAAATGGCCGAGAGTCCTCCACAAATAGTTACAATCATCGATCTTTTAAAGAAGTTAAAATGGTGGGCAAGTGCAATAAAGCTTTGTATGTCTGTAAAACGCAGAACGAAAATTTTGTTCCGAAACTGCCACATGTTAATTCTGATGAAGTAGCTGCAACGAAAATCACGATGCCGCCGGAGAAAAGAAAATTTGGTGGTAAGATAAAACAGTGGATCGAAAAAAAATGGTATCAAACTCTACATAAAAAAATAATTACGCTATACTATCTGAAGAGCCTGATTTTGACTAATTATTAAACCCTATTAACCCTATCTCTATCATGTCTCTTGAATTTGTCAAATGTCTCCAACAAGTCAACAAAATTGGGATGTCTTGTTGTTTTATTATACTTGGTTGACTGTGAAATTTGCGCTCCTGACTGTATGATCTTTGGGATGCTCTTCTTCCACCCAGATAATTCTTATGCAACTCAATTTTCACATTTTCCGCTTCTGCTCTGTTTACAACTTCAAAATCTTACTCATTAGCATATATTTTTCTTTTTTTATATAAATAAACACATATTTTTATTACATGTGAATGTTTTCTCTGTTTTATGTTTATGTTTTAAAGATTTTTTAATGTATTTCCACACTGTTACCTGTGACTTCCTTTAAATTTATTTAATTTATTGATTTATTTAATTTATTTATTGATTAATTTAATTATTTCTTTTGGGATAATACTAATAGTGTGTAACTTCTTCTGATCAGAATCTTGAAGAATTTAATGAAGAACTTTATTAATGATTATATAAATAGACGAATGACCTAAATCCAAAGGTGTGTTTGTGCGTGTTAAAATTTTGATTATGAAAATTTACCTCTCTATTTTTGAAATTATTGTTATTATTGCGCTATTTATTGTCATAAAATACCATTCGAATTGCTAAGCAAATGTAAGCACATCGAATAACATATTATTCAGACTCTAAAGATATATCTCTAATACATATAACATCACTTTCGCCATAATAACAACTTCGATTCGTAGACGATTAGAGTCCGTAAAATTCTACAAGTAGGACATACCCACTTTATGCCCTCTTGAGCAGATCACGTAAGTTTACAAAATTGTGGGAATGCTGATGTCAATTTTTTTTTCACTGTGCAACTGAATCTCACTGTTAATCTTAGTCTCCCTGATTTTCTATGGTTAGGATCAAGAGATTCTATGGGACAGCTGAGGGCTGTGATTGTTCATCAAACTAGTCCCGCAGTCCTGTGAACAAGTTTAGTGTCATCTTAAAATGAAAGGAGGTGAACATAGCATATTCATCAAGAAAATATCGAATGAATGTTAACACCTGATCGCCGAGAATATCCAAATAAACTCCCTGGCAAATAAGTAAATATAATGCTAAATTCATCTTTAACAAGTTAAACTTAAAATTATACTATGTGCAAAATACTTAAAAGAAGACAAAAATATTTAAAAAGATGTTAAGTTACTTTAATTCTCCTTTGTACTTTCAGCTATAAACACAGCCTTTGTCAGAGAATTCAAAAATACTGTTATTAACGTCTCATTTTTCAAATTTCACGTAGTTGGTGTCGAAAGGAATGAAAGTGAAAGTCAATTTTTAGATCCGGAAAACACTGGGAAAATAAAATATGGATATAGAGGAGTAAAAGTGAAACTCAATTTTTAGACATGGAAAAACATTGGAAAAATAAATCTGGGTAAAGTTTAAATGTACTTTTCTATGTAAATACTTTGTCTTATATACGTGCACTGTAAAAAAAAGTCCGTATTTTAACGGGTAAAAAGTCTATATCCCAAACATTTTACCTTGATTTCGGAAAAATTTCTATTTAAATTTCCGTTTTATAGCACATATCTTCCGTTTTCTTATTTTTTTATTACCATTTCATTAAAATGGCTGTGATAAGGGCAAAAAAAAAAGCACGTTTCAAGGGCAACTTCAAAGACGGAGCTAATACATACCGCGACTGGACTGGGACTTGGGACTTTCGGTTTTCCAACCCCTTCACAATAATGTTTATGCAGAATTTTCAACACTTCACGACATTTTTGTAGCGTTTTTTCACTAAAAATAGTGATTTTTCCATCGCTTTTTGTGCAAATAACACAATTTCTTTTACTTTTTTTGATTAATACTAGGGGGCTCGACCCCCTACGAGCTACGCTCGCCAACCCCCGTTCAGACACCGCATTTTCTAAAAGCACGCTAATTTGATTGGCTTTAAAAAGATTTTAAAAGATTGAATTATAAATTAAAAAACAGTGGCGATCTCCCTATAAACGGGTTTCTATTCATTTCTCTTTGATTGGGGAATTTTAAGGAAAAATCAGGTGCTGTTAAAAGATGCAATGGCTGTTTTCGTCTTTGATTAAATAAAATCATTAAACATTTCAAAATAAGCTAATATAAAATGAATTAAGTAAACAGAGTCTTTGTGTCCCGGTATTTATTAACAAAGTGAAAAGAAAGTTCTTTCTGACGTAATTTTCTCTTTCTCTTTTTAATATTCACGTGAAAATGCTTTTGTTAGAAATGAAATATTATTTGCGCTTTCCCAGCAAAAATAGTGGAAAAGATCATCTCGAAATATCAAATAAATCTCTCGCACAATTTTTAAATTTAAACTGTTTTGCAATATTATTTTTTGTTCATTTTACATAATAAGTGTAATGTGACGTAAATGTGACGTAATTTCTCCTATTTAAGACTTCTAACGCGTGTTAATGAATTTATTATTTTACAATATCCTTTCTCTGTTAAACTTCACGTGAAAATATAGTTCTTATGAAGTAATTTTCAATAAGTTCCTGCTTTTTATACGCAATTATTCAATTTTAATTTGAAAGTATATTTTCTGTTTATAATAGTCACGTGTAAATAAATTTTTAATTTGAAGGAAACATTATTGTTTCCGTTGTTTATACAGTTGGCAACAGGTTAAATTAGTACAATCTCTCTATTCTAAAAAAAAGTAACTACCGCTGTCACCGCCGCCGGTTTTTAATTTTTTGTGACCGGAGGTCTTTCTTCGTTAATATTAAGAAAAAAAATGCATACAAAAATATGACAATCGGTAGTATTATACAGAAATGTTTGATAAACACGCTGATGCAGACAGCTTTCAAATCGAAGAATTATTTTAAGAGATATTTAATGCTAAAGTTGCACAAAATCGTTCCACTAAAAAAGATTTATAGGAGCAAAATCTATACATCGGAATTTAATAGTTTTTAGATCATTTTATGCGTTATAATTTCCCGGTGTGCAGAATTAATTTATTATTTTAATTTGACTCATTTTTCGAGGTTTTATCTCTATTTTAAATTCAAATTTTCAGCATTTCGAGAGATATTTTTTACTTATTTTAGAAAATTGTACTAATTTAACTTGTTGCCAACTGCAACAACAGAAACAATAATGTTTGCTTCAAATTAAAAATTTATTTACACGTGACTATTATAAATAGAAAAGATACTTTCAAATTAAAATTAAATAATTGCGTATAAAAAGCAGGAACTTATTGAAAATTACGTCATAAAAAGTATACACGTGAATTTTAAAAGAGAAAGGATATTGTAAAATAATAAATTCATTAACATGGGTTAGAAGTCTTAAATAGGAGAAATTACGTTATATTTACGTCACATAACAGTTATTACATAAAATGAACACAAAATAATATTGCAAAACAGTTTTAATTTAGAAATTGTGCTAGACATTTATTTGATATTTTGAGAGGATCTTTTCAACTATTTTTGTTAGGAAAGCGTAAATAATATTTTATTTCTAACAAAAGTAATTTAACGTGAATATTTAAAAGAGAAAGAATAGCTTGGTCAAAATTACGTCAGATAAAAACGATTAATTTAAAACGTCTCATTTAAAAGAACTTTCTTTTCGCTTTGTTAAAAAATACCAGGAGACAAAGACTCTGTTTACTTAATTCCTTTTATATTAGCTTATTTTGAAATGTTGTTACACGTGTCTACGTCATCAAGTTATTTTCATTTAGACGTTTTATTTGTATTTTTATTAATGTTGTACTAATTTATTTGTTCTTTCGTTATTTAAAATAAAAATTATGTCAATTTGTATAATTTGGCGAAATTGGTCGACTGGATAATGAAGTAGTACCGCAGCGGATTTGGCATTAAAATTCCCCAATCAAAGAGAAATGAATAGAAATCCGTTTATAAGGAGATCGCCACTGTTTTTTAAATTATACTTCAATCTTTCGAAATCTTTTTAAAGCCGATCAAATTAACGTGCATTTAGAGTCTGCGGTGTCTGGACGGGGGTTGGCGAGCGTAGCTCGTAGGGGGCCGAGCCCCCTAGTTTTCTAAAATAAGTTAAAAATATCTCTCGAAATGCTGAAAATTTGAATTTAAAATAGAAATGAAACCTCGAAAAATGAGTCAAATTAAAAAAATAAATGAATTCTTCACACCGGAAAATTATAACGTATAAAATGATGTAAAAATTATTAAATTCCGATATATAGTTTTTGCTCCTATAAAACTTTTTTAGTGGAACGATTTTGTCCAACTTTAGCATTAAATATCTCTTAAAATAATTCTTCGATTTGAAAACTGTCTGCATCAGCGTGTTTATCAAACATTTCTGTATGAAACTACCGATTTTCATATTTTTGTATGCATTATTTTTCTTAATATTAACGAAGAAAGACCTCCGGTCACAAAAAATTCAAAACCGGGGGCGGCGACAGTGACAGCGGTAGTTACTTTTTTTTAGAATAGAGAGATATATAAGTAACGCGTATTATATAAAAAGAAAAAAATTAATATACAAACAAAATAGCACTTTTAAAGCTGCACATGTTTCACTACGAATAAGAATTTTTTAACTGCTCCAAAATTTTCCGAAAACTGCACGCTTGCTATGAGTCACATGGTCTTGCGAGAGCCTATCGCGTTAGATTTGTTGTGATTGCGCACGCATCCAGTTGAAATTCGTCTTAAGATAGCTTTTCGAGGCACTTCAACGCTGTTTACGCTTTGTTTGTAAGTCAGTAAATGGATCTTCAGCGCGGCACCGCAAGCTCAGTTTTACTGGCAGTCGCGTTTAACATTCCCTGTTGACTGGCAAGTAGAAACTCCCAACAAAAGTTCTGTCATTTTCAAAATAATTCTTTCTAAGCTCTAATATTATTCTGTCTCAATCTCAGCGTGCCTCAAATACCTTTTTTCGGTAGTCATAAAATATCACTTGACACGTGACTGGCGCAATTTTTGGGCCGACTAAAGTGTCTGGCTTTTATACTTTTTATTTCATTAAATATTAAATTTGAAGGAATTAAAATTTCAAAATGCCTCAAAAATATATTTTTGAAATGAAAAATTTGGAAATTTAACCCTTAAATGCGCAATTTTTTATTTTGTTTCCAAAAAAATTATATATGATTCTCTGAAAGGTTTATTACACAGGAAAAATAATGAAAAAAATCAGAAACACATTTTTCATATAATACGTCATCTTTTCTTCTGTTGCACATATGCAATACAAGTAAAAACTACTGTCGTGTGGCTGTTTTAAGCTAAAATATTGCAAATTAGTAAATGTTTTAATAAATATGTCTCCAAATACCTTATTTTATATTACTATTTATTTTATAAAGTTTAACATTTAACCCTTTAATTCCCATGATAGAATACGTTCAAGAAATTAGGTAGTCCAGAGACTCTGATTTTATACCAGAAAGTTTCAATGGTTAATTTCGCTTTATTTAAATACGGAAAGTCTGTTATTATTTAAAGCTAATATTGCTATTTTAATTTTCTGGTGTGAATTAAGTATATACGTTTAAAATAAATCTATTAAATTCAAAAAACTGTTGTTTGTATACATGCGAAGCTGCGCACTAAAGGGTTAAAAATTCTCGGGTCGGCTAAGTGCAACGATCCTTCAGCCACACACTTTATTTTGTATTCAGACATTTCAAAAGAAGTGCTATACAAATTTTCATGGTGCCACAAATACCTAACCTAAAATTATTAACAGGTCTCCTGCTATTAAGAAATACCTGAAAAGCTTCAAAAGACTGAAGAAACTTATCTTCGAGACTCTATCTTGCAATCGAACACCTGCACAGCATTGGGCTGGCTCATTTAGATTTAAAATCCGATAATATTCTGACCAATAGTGAAGACAACTCTGAGCTGGTTGGCTTCACTGAGCTCGGTTTTACTAAGGCTCCAAATGTTAATCTGTACAGCATGCCTGTTCTACCAGAGCGCTAGATGAGATAGTTCAGACTAAGGAATTTAGGAAATACCTGAAAAGCTTCAAAAGACTGAAAAAACTTATCTTCCAGACTCTATCTTGCAGTCGAACACCTGCACAGTATTGGGCTGGCTCATTTAGATTTAAAATCCGATAATATTCTGACCAATAGTGAAGACAACTCTGTGTTGATTGACTTCACTGAACTCGGTTTTACTAAAGCTCCAATTGTTAATCTGTACAGCATGCCTGTTCTACCCGAGCGTTAGATGAGATAGTTCAGAGTAAGGGAATTAGGAAATACCTGAAAAACTTCAAAATACTGAAGAAACTTATCTTCCAGACTCTATCTTGCAGTCGAACACCTGCACAGTATTGGGCTGGTTCATTTAGGCTTAAAATCGGGTAATATTCTGATCAATAATGAAGACAACTCTGTGCTGATTGACTTCACTGAACTTCATTTTACTAAGGATCCAAATGTTAATCTGTACAGCATCCCTGTTCTACCAGAGCGTTAGATGAGATAGTTCAGACTAAGGAATTTAGGAAATACCTGAAAAGCTTCAAAAGACTGAAAAAACTTATCTTGCAGTCGAACACCTGCACAGTATTGGGCTGGCTCATTTAGATTTAAAATCCGATAATATTCTGACCAATAGTGAAGACAACTCTGTGTTGGTTGACTTCACTGAACTCGGTTTTACTAAAGCTCCAATTGTTAATCTGTACTGCATCCCTGTCCTACCAGAGCGTTAGATGAGATAGTTCAGACTAAGGAATTTAGGAAATACCTGAAAAGCTTCAAAAGACTGAAAAAACTTATCTTCCAGACTCTATCTTGCAGTCGAACACCTGCACAGTATTGGGCTGGTTCATTTAGGCTTAAAATCGGGTAATATTCTGATCAATAATGAAGACAATTCTGTGCTGATTGACTTCACTGAATTTCATTTTACTAAGGATCCAAATGTTAATCTGTACAACATCCCTGTTCTACCAGAGCGTTAGATGAGATAGTTCAGAAATAAGGAATTTAGGAAATACCTGAAAACTTTCAAAAGACTGAAAAAACTTATCTTCCAGACTCTATCTTGCAGTCGAACACCTGCACAGTATTGGGCTGGCTCATTTAGATTTAAAATCCGGTAATATTCTGACCAATAGTGAAGACAAATCTGTGTTGGTTGACTTCACTGAACTCGGTTTTACTAAAGCTCCAATTGTTAATTTGTAGTGCATCCCTGTTCTACCAGGGCGTTAGATGAGATAGTTCAGACTAAGGAATTTAGGAAATACCTGAAAACTTTCAAAAGACTGAAAAAACTTATCTTCCAGACTCTATCTTGCAGTCGAACACCTGCACAGTATTGGGCTGGCTCATTTAGATTTAAAATCCGGTAATATTCTGACCAATAGTGAAGACAAATCTGTGTTGGTTGACTTCACTGAACTCGGTTTTACTAAAGCTCCAATTGTTAATCTGTACTGCATGCATGTTCTACCCGAGCGTTAGATGAGATAGTTCAGAGTAAGGAATTTAGGAAATACCTGAAAAGCTTCAAAAGACTGAAGAAACTTATCTTCCAGACTCAATCTAACAGTCGAACACCTGCACAGTATTGGGCTGGCTCATTTAGATTTAAGATCCGATAATATTCTGATCAATAGTGAAGACAACTCTGTGTTGGTTGTCTTCACTGAACTCGGTTTTACTAAAGCTCCAATTGTTAATCTGTACAGCATGCCTGTTCTGCCCGAGCGTTAGATGAGATAGTTCAGAGTAAGGAATTTAGGAAATACCTGAAAAACTTCAAAATACTGAAGAAACTTATCTTCCAGACTCTATCTTGCAGTCGAACACCTGCACAGTATTGGGTTGGTTCATTTAGGCTTAAAATCGGGTAATATTCTGATCAATAATGAAGACAACTCTGTGCTGATTGACTTCACTGAACTTCATTTTACTAAGGATCCAAATGTTAATCTGTACAGCATGCCTGTTCTACCCAAGCGTTAGATGAGATAGTTCAGACTAAGGAATTTAGGAAATACCTGAAAAGCTTCAAAAGACTGAAAAAACTTATCTTCCAGACTCTATCTTGCAGTCGAACACCTGCACAGTATTGGGCTGGCTCATTTAGATTTAAAATCCGATAATATTCTGACCAATAGTGAAGACAACTCTGTGTTGGTTGACTTCACTGAACTCGGTTTTACTAAAGCTCCAATTGTTAATCTGTACAGCATGCATGTTCTACCCGAGCGTTAGATGAGATAGTTCAGAGTAAGGAATTTAGGAAATACCTGAAAAACTTCAAAATACTGAAGAAACTTATCTTCCAGACTCTATCTTGCAGTCGAACACCTGCACAGTATTGGGCTGGTTCACTTAGGCTTAAATTCGGGTAATATTCTGATGAATAGTGAAGACAACTCTGTACTGATTGACTTCACTGAACTTCATTTTACTAAGGATCCAAATATTAATCTGTACAGCATGCCTGTTCTACCCGAGCGTTAGAGGAGATAGTTCAGACTAAGGAATTTAGGAAATACCTGAAAAGCTTCAAAAGAGTGAAAAAACTTATCTTCGAGACTCTATCTTGCAATCGAACACCTGCACAGCATTGGGCTGGCTCATTTAGATTTAAAATCCGGTAATATTTTGACCAAGTGAAGTATAGTGAAGACAACTCTGAGCTTGTTGACTTCACTGAGCTCGGTTTTACTAAGGCTCCAAATGTTAAGCTGTACAGAATGCCTGTTCTACCCGAGCGTTAGATAAGATAGTTCAGAGTAAGGAATTTAGGAAATACCTGAAAAAATTCAAAAGACTGAAGAAACTTATCTTCTAGACTCTATCTTGCAGTCGAACACCTGCACAGTATTGGGCTGGCTCATTTAAATTTAAAATCATGTAATATTTTGACCAATAGTGAAGACAACTCTGTGCTGGTTGACTTCACTGAGCTCGGTTTTACTAAGGCTCCAAATGTTAAGCTGTACATCATGCCTGTTCTACACGAGCGTTAGATGAGATAGTTCAGAATAACGAATTTAGGAAATACCTGAAAAGCTTCAAAAGACTGAAGAAACTTATCTTCCAGACTCTATCTTGCACTCAAACACCTGCACAGTATTGGGCTGGCTCATTTAAATTTAAAATCATGTAATATTTTCACCAATAGTGAAGACAACTCTGTGCTGGTTGACTTCACTGAGCTCGGTTTTACTAAGGCTCCAAATGTTAAGCTGTACAGAATGCCTGTTCTACCCGAGCGTTAGATAAGATAGTTCAGAGTAAGGAATTTAGGAAATACCTGAAAAAATTCAAAAGACTGAAGAAACTTATCTTCTAGACTCTATCTTGCAGTCGAACACCTGAACAGTATTGGGTTGGCTCATTTAGATTTAAAATCAGGTAATATTTTGACCAATAGTGAAGACAACTCTGTGCTGGTTGACTTCACTGAGCTCGGTTTTACTAAGGCTCCAAATGTTAAGCTGTACATCATGCCTGTTCTACCCGAGCGTTAGATAAGATAGTTCAGAATAAGGAATTTAGGAAATACCTGAAAAGCTTCAAAAGACTGAAGAAAGTTATCTTCCAGACTCTATCTTGCACTCAAACACCTGCACAGTATTGGGCTGGCTCATTTAAATTTAAAATCATGTAATATTTTCACCAATATTGAAGACAACTCTGTGCTTGTTGACTTCACTGAGCTCGGTTTTACTAAGGCTCCAAATGTCAAGCTGCACAGCATGCTTGTTCTACCCGAGCGTTAGATGAGATAGATCAGAGTAAGGAATTTAGGAAATACCTGAAAATCTTTAAAAGACTGAAGAAACTTATCTTCCAGACTCTATCTTGCAGTCGAACACCTGCACAGTATTGAGCTGGTTCATTTAGGCTTAAAATCCGGCAATATTCCGATCAATAGTGAAGACAACTCCGTGCTGATTGACTTCACTGAACTCCATTTTACTAAGGATACAAATGTTAATCTGTACATTATGCCTGTTCTACCCGAGCGTTAGATAAGATAGTTCAGACTAAGGAATTTAGGAAATACCTTAAAAGCTTCAAAAGACTGAAAAAACTTATCTTCGAGACCTTATCTTGCAGTCGAATACCTGCACAGTATTGAGCTGGTTCATTTAGGCTTAAAATTTTGTAATATTCTGATCAATAGTGAAGACAACGCTGTACTGGCTGACTTCATGGGGCTCAATTTTATTAGGAATCTAATTGAAAAGTAAATTTAATGCAGTTATACATACATACGTTTTATTTAATTCATTACATTCATCTTATTCTAATTTCATAATAAATTTTTATTGAAATATTTTCCTTGCAAAATTGATGATTCACATTAAATTGGCTGCCAACCTGTTTTTTTTTTTTTTTTCAAGTAAAGTTAGCCTATTTCGAAACAGAAATTTCACTTAATAAATGAAATCAAGTAAGTACCACGTAGGAACAAGATGTACTTTATTAAATTAATCTTCTGGTTTAAAGTATAATTATTTCATCGTGAAGATTGGCAGCTGTGAATTAATAAAGATTATTTGGGGTAATTTTCAGAAAATGTCTGTTAATATTGGAAACATTTTTTAAATTCTAAACTTAATTTTTTTTTCTTTTTTTCGATGTTTTAGTTGATTTTGGAAAACCACCAGAACGAGGTGATTCCAGCAGAAAAATAATTAATGAAATTCGAAGCGTTCGTTAAAAAGCTACTCGCTGATATTCATTAACTACATCCTATGTTGGAAGTCAATTTTTAAAAAATGCCAATTTGTAGAAAACTTTTTATCATCCGGCTGTTTTTCAAAGGCAACCGAAATTCTGCTCACTATATCACTGGTGGAACTGTGCATATATAACGTTACCACTTTAGGGGGGAGGGGGTTCTGGCACATGATATCGCGATATCTAAAGGGGGAGGGGGGTTGTCTTTAGATATCATTATCATTTTTGATCCAGCCAAAATTTTCTCTTTTTATTTGTAACTTGTTTTTTATATCAAAATAATCTCTTATGCTTTTTAACACTTTCCAACAAAGTTGAAAAGTGTTTATGCATTCGGGTTGTCTGTCCGTCTGTCCGTCTGTCCACGCTCTAACTCCCGTGAATATACTCGGATTTTCATGAAATTGATAAAGGTTATTTATGACACCAAAGCATGTTCTGTATTTATTGTATATGAAGTATGTAGGATTAATCGTTCAATTATAGGAGCACTCAAAATTATTCCATTACATTATGGTATATGGGGGAAAATCGTTTGCAGAGTATTTTAATGACATTACGCTATTTCAAATGTATTCAAACTGATACAAATCACTGAATTTCATTACGTTCATGTTAGAACATGGCATTCATAGCATTTTTTTGTCATTTACAGGGACACACAAAAGAAATCGGTTACAGTACAGTACTGTCTTTGAGTAATAATTGATGGAGTGTACGGTTTAAAATTCGGTATGCGCTTTTAAATTTAATTATTGTTTTGCATATTACTCGTTATATATAAATTCTATACCTCAAATACAGGGCTGCACAAAAATATTCACGTACCGTTCGCCTTATTAGAGGAAATTGCTTAAGGTAAATTTTCAACTGAAGTATATGTATCTCTTAAGTGAACTAAATTTTGGCATGCATGTAGTTAATAGATTCAAAACTATATATCCTACACAAGTCTGCTGAAAAAATTCGCATAATTTTCCGATTGTGGATGGAAACAGCTGAAATTGGATTTTGGAATGTATTATGCGTTTCCATATGGTTGAATTAAAACGTAACATTTTAATTTTTTTAACGGTGCAGTTTTGTTATTTATGCGCAATTAAAATTATTTCATACAAATGTTTATATCCTATTAAATATTTTATATTTTTATATTATGGTTGTATTATGTTACTTCTACAATATTTTGACAAATTTTCTGAAAGTGGCGTTAAATTTCGTTGAAAACCCTTCATGGTATAAACAAAACTCACGCAAAAAAAGAAATTTGAATTTTTTAAAGAAATCGTTATTTTTCCTTAAATATATGTTTGACATCTGTACTACAAAAATTGACACATTTATTAAATATCAAAATTTGAGATTTTTGCACATGATTTTGTCTGTCATTGAGGGATCAGTTAAAAGATGAATTAAAGTAATTCGAGATCAAAATCAGGGTGCAATGTCCTTTTTACGGCAAAATCACCTTTAGCCGGTATCGCCAAATCGGGGTATCACCAAAGAGTGTTATTTCATCTAAAAATTCGAGCTCACTTTTAGGGGTCGTATACAAAGTGAAGAATGAGATATTGAAATTAAACAGAAAAATAAATATCAATTTATTATAATATCAGAAAACGGTCTACTATAAAAAAAAAATTAATACATTAACCCTCCGTCTACCAGACGGGTCCATTGGACCCGACAGGTACATACAAAATATTCATTCAAACCAGAAATTTCTTTAAAATAAACTAAGTATATAAACCAGACAAAAATAAGGTAAATAAATAAGTTAAATAGTTTTAAATAAAAATTCTGGTGTAGAACGTTTTATTAAAACTTGAATAAAATTCCCGGTATATCTAGGGTTAAACGCCAGAATCTACTAGATATACTGCTCAAAGTGTTCTCCATTGGTGGCAATGCACAATTGAACACGTGGCCAGTACTGAGTCCTGGACACGATGGAGCATAGCAGGTGTAACTGTGCGACAAGCAAGGATGATGCGCTGCATCAAATCAACCAAAGAAGTCACATAGACCTCTGCCTTGATGTAACCCCAGAGGTAGAAGTCCATGGGAATCAAGTCCGGCGATCGCGATGGCCACTCTACCGGACCACCATATGCAATGATCTGTTGACCAAATTCGGTGGCCAGATACGCACGGACGTTTGATGCTTCATGCGAAGGGTCCGCATCATGTTGAACCCAAACCAGGCATGCATGTCGGAGAGACAGCTCTTCATACCATTCATGTACCGTGTTTTGTAACAGGTGCAAGTAACGATCGGCCGTTTAGGTCCTATTGTACTTTCATGGGTCGAACAACATTCAAACGTCAAAGCAGGTGGAATCGACAACCGGAAAATAAAACATGTTCACTAAGGATTAGATAAATGGCAGAGAAATGCAAACGAGCAGCCGAGCTATAACGAGCGTGAAAATTGGAATTATGCAAGTAACAATAGCCGCAGAGCCACACGTTCGGGATAAAACAATAGCCATCTAGCGGTGGACATGCTAGTCAGCGCTGAGATCGTGATAGCAAGCTACGCATACATGCAATATGCCAAAATGATACTTATTTATGGTGAATGTCAAAGGAATGCCAAAGAGGCTGCGAGAGTTTATTCAGTACGATTCCCTAAGAACCTACATCCAACGCATGAAACTATAGCTGATGCATTGCACAATCTTAGAGAGACCAGTTGTGTTTCACCGTGACACAGAACAAGTAGACGGGCAAGGTGTAATGTTCGAGTGACACCGGAGGAGGTGCTGGCATTCGCCCTTTTAATTCCACAAATGAGCCATGCATAAGCGAGGCATAAGCGAGGAAATAAGCGAGGCATGTGGCAAGCATGGCTGGCATTTGTTACATGCGCATGATGCGCATCCATACCATCCGACACTGGTGCAAGTAATGATGCTGGTTGACCACGCACGACGATTTGATTACTGTAATTTCATGCTCAACACCTCAGAGGAAAATCCGCCGTTCCTTTGTGACATTTTGTAAACAGATGAGTCAATGTTTACACGGTGTGGCATTGTGAATGTGCGCAATGTGCATTGCTGGTCTCTGGAAAACCTCCACATCACCCGCACGGTACGACACGTGTGGTGCGGTATATGGGGAACCCAGATTGTTGGACCCATTTTCTACGAAGGGACCTTAACGGAAAATCGTTACCTGCATCTGCTACAAAACACGGTACGTGACTGGTATGAAGAGCTGCCTCTACGATATGCATGCCGGGTGTGATTTCAACATGGTGGGACCCTCACCGCATAAAACATCCAAAAATCTAGGCGTATCTGGCCACCGAATTCGGTCAACATATCCTTGGATATGGCGGTCCGGTAGAGCGGCCACAGCGTTCGGCAGACTTGACCCCCATGGACTTCAACCAATGGGATTACATCAAAGCATAGGTTTATGTGACTAAGACCACTTCTCTTGTTTATCTGAAGCAGCGCATCATCCTTGATTGCCGCACAGTTTGTACACCTGCTATGCTCTAACGTGTCCTTGACTCAGTACTGTCACGCATTCAATTGTGCATTGCCACCAATGGAGAACACTTTTAGTAGTATCTCTAGTAGATTCCAGTGTTTCATGTATTCATTTTTTATAGTACACTGTAAAAAAATTTTTGTAAAGTTACTAAAGTTTTTCTAGGAAACTGGGATTCCAAGAACTTTTTATGTAACGGCAACAAGAAAAATTCCTGTAATAGACGCTGCTACAGGAATTTTTGTTGTTGCCGTTACATGAAAAGTTCTAGGAATCCCAGTTTCCTAGAAAAACTTTAGTAACTTTACAAATTTTTTTTTACAGTGTAGACCGTTTTCTGATCTTATAATAAATTGATATTTATTTTTCTGTTTAATTTCAATATATCATTCTTCTCTTTGTATAGACACCTAAAAGTCAGCTCAAATTTTTATATGAAATAACCATTTTTGGTGATACCGGCTAAAGGTGGTTTCGCCGTAAAAAGGACATTGTACTATAATTTTGATCTCGATTTACTTTAATTCATCTTTTAACCGATCCCCCAATGAAAGACAAAATTATGTACAAAAATCTCAAACTTTGAAATTTTATAACTGTGTCAATTTTTGTAGTACAGATGTCAAACTTTTTGTGTTATATCTGTTATGATATGTGTAAACTTTTACTAAATATAACTATAGGGACTGAGGGGACCGTATAAAAAGTTAGATTTTGTAATTTTTATAAAATTGATTTTTTTTTACTTTAAATAATGCCACAACACGAATATTTACCTCATTTGAAAAGTTTTTGTAATTGGAATTATATGTCTACGACAAAAGGTCAAGAAATTAAAGGTCGGCGATAGATAACATATTGCACACTGTATATACCGTGTGTCCCAAAAAGACTGACTGATTTTAAAATTCAATAACTTCCAAACGGTGACAGATATTAAAAAAATTCTTGCAGGAGGGTTATGCATAAAGTCAAAAGTTTTATTACAGTGATTTTCGATTTTAGTTCGAATTACAAACAATAGATGGCGCTGTAAGCAATAGTCACTAAATACCAGTGGCGTGGCGTGAAAATTTTCGGTGGTCATCGCAATTATTTAAGTTTGTGGTGAAAAATTATTAACTCTAAAATTCAATGGTTGAATGTTCAAAAAAGAAACTTTAAATCTTACCTTCACTTATACATGAACTCCAAATGTTCTGCTAAAACTGGATCGTAGAGTTTTAAAAGCTTATTAAGAGTTTTAAAATATTGCTTGGTCATCGCCGCATCCAGCGGTGACCGGACGCCACGCCACTGCTAAATACAGGATCGATTTTTGGTCCTTTCTGTTGTTCCATGCAGAAAAAGGAGATGGAAATGTATTATCCGGGCCACGAAGTATCAAAAATCGAGCCTGAATTTAGCCTCTATTGATCGCAGCGCCATCTATTGTTTGTAATTCGAACTAAAATCGAAAATCACTGTAAAAAAACTTTTGACTTTATGCATAACCCTCCTGCAAGAATTTTTTAAATATCTGTCACCGTTTGGAAGTTATTGAATTTTTAAAATCAGTCAGTCCTTTTTGGGACACCCGGTATATATACATATGTGTGTGTATATTAAATTTTTTCGGCACGATAAAAGTCGCAACTATGCACGGATCATCTTAAAACTCACCAAAAAATTGAGACGGCTAATATCTCGGCGGGAATTGCAAAGGGCAAAATCGGCTTAAGAGAGTTGAAATAGGGACGGGGTTTGTTAAGACAGAAAAAAACCGTAACTTTTTTATTATAATACATATAAAATCAGTTTAAAGTTATTATTACTGCTACAAAAAGGGTAAAAAATTTATGCATGACAGATTTTTGATTAATTTAAAAAGGGACTCAAAGGGTGAAAAAAGATAGGGTTTTAGGGAGAAAAAAATATTCATAACTTCGTCAATTCTAAAAATATCAAATCCACTTAGATTAATATAAATTGTCTTAATATTATCTACAACTTTTATGCTGAGAAAGTTTTTGATAGGACTAAATCTTACAGCAACCGAAAAACATATTTTTCCGAAAAACATATTTTTAGAAAAACAAAATTACCGTCCGTTTGTCTGTCTGGGTATGTGTCCGTAAACGCTCTATCTCAAGAACAAATTGAGATAGAGACTTGAAATTTGGTATGTACTTAGTATGAACTAATGAGAAGAAGCCTATTGAATTTCAGTAACCTCGACTATCCTGAACTATTTATTTCGGACTCTCGAAATATTCGTTGTGATAAAAACTTTCGAAATTGTTTATTGTAAGGAGTGAATATAAAATACAATAAAAAAAACATAAATTTTGCATAAAAAATGAAGTCGATTAGATAATTAGTTGCTGAGGTATTTGTAATCATATTTTTCACACTCTTCGATTCTTCACGCTTAATCCAACGCAGTAAACCGTTAGTTAATATGATTATGATTTTTAGAGTTATAAAGATGTTTCTTTTACGCAATTTTAATTTCATATTTTATATTATGCATATCCATGATGGATAAGTATTAAGGTGACCCCAACGACTAGTTTAATAGCATCGCATATAATTATCAAAAAACGAAAAATGGGATCCTCAAGTGCATTTGTACTTCTCTTCGTCTAGCCTTGCCTAAATTTTTAGACCTCTATGTGTGATAGTGCATGGCCAACATACAGGCTGACAAACACATACACAAAGACGAAATCCCTTTTTTTTTTTTTTTTTTTTTTTTTTCGTACAGAACTTCAAACACACAAGAAAAGATAACATAATTTTATATTTCTTGTACATTCTTTTTTGAAATCATGTATTCCCATTATCTGTATTATATACAGGATATATTAAAATTTTAAATATTTCTATATGTAAATTTAAACATAGTAAACTTAATTTCAATGCAATGGATTTTATTGAAAAGATATACAAAACATACATAGAGAGCTTTAAGGGGACAGTTTACCTCAAAATTGGTCAAAAAGTCGATTAAAAAAATAAAATAAAAGATGTACTTAATGAAAGTCTATTTAATTTTGAATATTTTGACACCTCGTTTTTACACATAAGGCATTTATATCGCGAGATATTGTAAATTTTGTTATTACACCCAGCGCAATTACGCACACAAATCAAAACATTAAATGGCTTTTTCTCCCTGTTCATATTTTCTTCACTTTCATGTTTTAAAAATGCTAAGACTTTTTTTTGTATTTGAGATAGAGATTTAATTTTTTTTTTTTTTTTTTTTTTTTTTTTTTTTGCACATGTTCTTTATTATGCATGTGATAAATCTGCGCATGGAATTAGCCTTCAGGTTTTTTTTTTTTTTTTTTAAGTATATGAAGAGGCATTAGATTTAATCGTTTTAGATTACTAGGGGTCTCTGCCCCTTACGAACTACGCTCGCCAACCCCCGTTCAGACTATAAAAATCCGTTAATTTGATCGGCTTTAAAAAGATTATGGACGATTGAATTAAAAAATGAGTGGCGATCTCCCTATAAACGGGTTTCCATTCATCTATCTTTTACTGAGAGATTTTAAGGCCAAATCAGCTGCTGTTAATTGCTGTTTTCGCGTTTGATTAAATAAGATTAGTTAAACATCTGAAAATTAGCTAATATAAAATAAACTATAAGTCAACAGCGTCTTTGCTTCCGGTAATTTTTTAATAACGCTATAAGAAAATGATTTTAAATGTAACATTTTAAATCTGACGTAATTTCACCAACCTTTTCCTACTCTTTGTAATATTCACCTCAAAATATTTTCTTTGTTAGAAAGGAAATACTATTATTTGCGCTGTCTTAGAACTGGCAACAATAGTTAAAAAGATCATCTCGAAATATGAAATAAATCTTTTGTGTACGTGTAAATATATTATTTTAATTTAAACTATTTGGCAATGTTATTATTTGGCCATTTGAAATAGGACGTATTTTCACCAGCATGTACTGCTTTTAACAAATATTAAATAATTCATAATTTTAAAGTTTAATTCTAATTTCATAGGAGTTTTTCTTGTTTATAATAATCACGTGTAAATATTTTTTTTTTATTATTTAAAGAAAATATTATTCTTTGCGAAGTTTTTACATTTGTGAAAATATTAAAATAATAACCTTTTATAAAATATGTAAAAAATATCTCTGGAAATGATGAAAATTTGAATTTAAAATGGAAATAAACCCTCAAAAAATTAGTCAAACTTAAAAAATAAATGCAGTATGTACGCCGGGAGCTTCCAGTGTATATCTTTAAAAAAAATAATTAAATTCCTATGTATAGTTTTTGCTCTTATAAAACTTTTTTAATAAAAAGATTTTGACCAACTTTAACATTAAACATCTCTTTAAATAATTCTATTTAAAAACTGCCTGCTTCAGCATGTTTATCAAACGTACCACCAATATTCACATTTTTTTATGGAGTACTTTCCTTAATATTAACCAAGAAAGACCTCGGGTCACAAAAAATCCATTTACAGCTGCGGTAACAGCGTTAGTTACTTATTTTTAGAATACAGAGATACATATAAGGAAAGAAAATTATATTAAATGGGATATTAGATGTATCTAAAAATCCATACGCCGTCTTGTGTAATACACATTTCAAAATCTTTTTAAGAAAACTGGGCAAAAATATCAATCTCTCTATTCTAAACCAACTTGAAAATTGCTCGCCAAACGTGGCAAATGAGGTGCGTTCGTACTATAACTAGTTTTGTAAATATTTTTTGTCCCGCATATTGTACTGAATATATATTGCACTTCATAAGTACATATCAATTTCATTCTGTTCGAAAGGCTCTAACATCATTAAAATGCACTTGGAATAATTTTTTCCCATTGGCCGTAATGTAACGGAAAACTTTTGACTGTTCCTGTCATTAAACTATACATCCGATTTTCATAAAATTGGAAATGACTTGACAAAATTTTGCAATAATTATATATTTAAAATTTCAGACCATTCGGAAGGCTGTAACATCATTAAAATGCACTTGCAATAATTTATTCGCATTGGCCGTAAGGTAGCGGAAAACTTTTGACTGTCCCTGCAATTAAAATATACATCGGATTTTCATAAAATTTGAAATGACTCGACAAAATTTTTCAACAATTATATATTTAAAATTTCAGACAATTCGGTGGGTTAGTTTTTGCTCTGTTATATGCGAAGGCAGACGGACAGACAGACAGGCGGACCGAACGACGACTATAAGGTGCTACGTATTTATATAATTACGAACGCACCTAAAAAAGTAACTAAGGCAACCAGCGCCGCTGTTTTTGAATTTTTTGTGACTGGAGGATTTCTTCATTAATTTTAAGAAAACTACTGTGTACAAAAATATGAAAATCGGTGGTATTACAGAGAAATGTTTGATAAATACGCTGATGCAGACAGTTTTCAAATCGCATAATTATTTTAGAAGATGTTTAATGTTAAAGTTCATCAAAATCGTTCCATTAAAAAAGTTTTATAGGAGCAAAAACTATACACAAGAATTTAATCATTTTTAGATCATTTTATACATTAGAAATTCGCGGTGTCCAGACTGCATTTGTTTTTTTAATTTGATTCATTTTTTGAGGATGTATTTCCATTTTATATTCAAAATTTCAGCATTTCGAGAAATATTTTTTGCGTCTTTTAGAAAAAGGTATTATTTTAAGTTGTTATCGATTTTTAAAACAGCACAAAGAGTAATGTTTCCTTTAAATTAAAAATTTATTTCCACGTGACTATTATAAACAGAAAAAAACTTTCAAATTAGAATTAAATTCTTACGTTTTAAAAACAGTAAAATATAGAGAATTAGGTCATAAAAACTATATTTACAGGTGAATTTTAAAAGATAAAGAAAATTGTAAAATAATAAATTCATTAATATGCGTTAAAAGTTGTAAACGGGGGAGATTATGTCATATTTAAAATGGCCAAACAATAATATTGCCAAACAGTTTAAATTTAAAAATATATTTGCGTGCGTGAGACATTTATTTCATATTTTGAGATAATCTGTTAAACTATTGTTGTGAATAAGAGTGCAAATAATATTTGCTTTCAAACAACAAAAGTATTTTCACGTGAATATTAAAAAGAAAACGAAAACCTTGGTGAAAATTACGTCAGATTTAAAACGATTCATTTAAAATGTCTTATTTAAAAGAACTTTCTTATAGCGTTGTTAAAAAATATCGGGAGACAAATACTCTGTTTACTTAATTAATTTTATATTAGCTTATTTCAAATTTTTCACTGACCTGATTTAATCAAACCGTTAACAGGGAGATCACCACAGTTTTTTTTTTATTATTATTATTATTATTATTATTATTACTATAATTCAGCCATCTGAACATTTTTAAGGCCGATCACATTAGCGTGCTTTTAGAGTTGCGTTTGAATAGGGGTTGGCGAGCGTAGCTGATAGGGGGCAGAGCCCCTAGTATTTAAAAAAATAGTAGGTTTTTTTTTTTTTTTTAAATCTAATTTTTTTTTATTAAATATACAGTTATTTTTTTTTCAGAATGTACTTTTAGTTGAACATTGAAATGCAGTGAGTTCACGGTTGGAACCATATTTTTTAAAATAAACAAAATTGTTGAAAAAGTAAGTTGTTCCTTAAGCCTTGAAAGTAAGACAAAAGAAAGCTATTTTAATAGTTCTCGTAATTTAAAATAGTTCTTAAGGAAAATAGTCCCAATGCCTGTCACTAGTTTCAAAACTTCCGAAATCCTGGTAGTCAAATGACTTGGTCTCATCCTGATCGTCAAATGACTCATCCTCGTTTTGATGCGGCTTGCTCTGACCTCGGTCTGTAAGTAGAAATATATCAAGCTAAACAGGAAAAACGGGAGCAGATTTTTATAGAAAATTATTGTAAAAATTAAATTATTGTAAGTAAGTATTGTAATTATAATGTTATGTATAGTAAGTATTGTAATTAAATTATTGTAAGTATGATTAAAAACACTGAAGATACTCATCAGCGTACTAGCTATGTAAAATCAAGACCACACCGATTAAATATTTTTGAAAATTTTTAAAACTTCAATTATATCATTAATATGGCGTAATTAAGTAGATACTAGCAAAATTTTGAAAAAACGTTTTTAATTTTTTTAAGTAACTAGCTGTACTATAAACAGGACATATTAGTAGGACACATAGTAAGGACATATAAATGCATACATAAACTAATTTTATGAGCATATATTTTATTTTACTTTAAAAATACTGTTTATGTTGTACAAAAATACTCTATGATTTCTCCAATAAAAAGATAATAATAACGGCAAAAATTCTAGATTATAAGATCACAATTCTTAAAGAATTATTTAAATAGATTTTTTTCAATTAAATTTTAATTGGATATTTGGGTTTTTTTTGTTTTTTTTTTTTTTTTTTTTTTTTTGTTTATATGTTATACTTTTATGTATTTTAAAGACGTCATAACAAAATGCATCCAAAAAATCCTTACCAATTTTATTTTTAAAAATGTTTTATTAGCTGTCCTATTTATAGGACAGCGGTCCAATATGGGTTAACATCATATATTGGCATGACAAAACGAAGGCTTTTTGAAAGAATTAAAGAACATAAAATGGATTTAAAATTCAATAGACAGCCAACAGCTCTATCTAAATTAGCGTTTAAAGACACTATTAAGACAGTTCATTTCGAAGATGTAAAAATTATTTCTAGATATTCCAACCCTCTTAAGGCCCTTATAAGAGAATCTATTGAAATTAGTCTGAGGAAAGACGAAGTTTGTGATGACAATATCTCTTTTCAAGTTTCTAATGTTTGGTTAAATGTTTTGAAAGAAATGTATTTTTAAAGTTAAATTCAGTTTTTCTTAACGTTGATAATAATGTTATAGTCTACCAATAGATAGCGCCATCTTCGATAGAATATTGTTTTAGAAATTTTGTGATGTCTTACAGAAATGTTTCCAGTTTAATGTTTGTGACAGTGATTGTGTTGTTTATAACGTAAGCTCCATAGAGGTCAAGAAACCCCTGATGATGGCTTGTTAGATTAGTCTAAAACGTTGGGTATATTTTTACTGTTTGTTTAATATTGATTTTATATATGTAGTACGCTGATGAGTATCTTAAGTGTTTTTAATCGTTAAATTTGACAGCGTAAGCCCAAGTTTTTATTATTATTGCAAGTATTTTTTTTTTTTAAGAAAATAAAATATTAAGCTTGTTAGATCGATATTCTAATGCTATATACCACACTTTTTTGCAAGTTTAGTTAACAAACATACGTTGTTTCCAAAATGAAGCAAAAAGATGAGGGGTTGTATCCACATATCTATTGATTAGTGCCAGCATAGCATACACAATATTGCACGTACTACTGTATTTCGATACAGCCCCTCGTCTTTTTGCTTCCTTTTGGAATAACGGATTTTGAGCTTATTCTATAAACTATAATTTTCAGACTTTTCAAACTATATTTTTGAGATTTTCACAAAAGTTGCTCTATACATTTAGCTAACACATTGTGCAAATTATATTTTGTTTACATTCGGGCATGCGCAGTGAATCGTTATTTAGTAAAACTGCTCATTTTTCATACAATTTTTATTATTTTTTTCATTCTGATTGCAGGGTATTATGTACAACGTTATTCGTCATATTTTCTGAAAAGAACTTTTTTTTTTTTTTTACATTAAGAACTCTACAAATTATAAGCAAAAAACTTGGCAAAATCTCGGACTCCTTTTATAAAAACTTTAATTTCTCTATGAATATACATGCTATTCTCATAAAAATGAACACAATTTATTACAATAAGGCACTTAACCATAATCTACAGTTTGAACGCTTTTGCTACATTAGTTTTTACAGGGTTGTCCAAAAGATATTCGTTCTTTTTCAATTTGTTGACGGTCTCCTATGGGGTTTCGGGGAAACTCTTCACGGAAATATATGACCTGTACTATTCTGTTTACACACCTGGAGTTTCAGGGTAATTCCTCATGTATTTTTCTAGATGTTTAAAAAAACGTCAAAAATCGCAAGTGGCCGGTCACCGTTGGCCATATAGTGTATTCTTAGCTATATTATTCAGAAAAAATAAATGTTGTACATGCAAAATTAATATTTAAATTTTAAACTTAAAAATTCATCTCACTAGCGCGTGAATTATAATCATTAAGTACTGCGCGTATGATAAAACTGTAAAGTATGCGTACAGAAAATAATTTTTGAACAAAATCGAATCATAAACACACCTACTTCTAAATTAAAACCAAAATGTATACAAAAAGTTTTGTTTAAAATTTAATTTTAGCACAAAATGTAAAGAAATACAAAATTTACAATTTTTCTTTTCAAGTGCAAAAAAATAAATAAGCAAATTTGTATTTTTTTTTTAGTATGAAGACTATAAAGAAACGTATATTTGGCTAATTTTTTAAAGCTGCAGCTTATATAATTTGAAAGTAACCGTGCGCGCAAACTCCAAATTTACCAATCTGAGAAAACGCCTTTTAAAGTTTCAATTATACCAGGGGCGTAGCTACAGATATTTTTTCGGGGGGGGGGGGAGAGAGTTCGAAAATTTCCCAACTTGAAACAAATTCCTCCAACATTTAACTAAAGTGATATGCACAAAGTGTGTAATAATGATAATGAAGCTTATGCATAAAAAATTCCTTTCCAAAGAAAAATTTTGAAACTAGAAATATAAAAATTCTAATTATTGGTTTGTTTAATAAAAAAACAAACACGCGTTTTACTTTCTTCTGTCTTTACAAGACGAAAGTATTGAATTCGTAAAAAAAATCTACAACTGGTTTTCGACGGTTTGATACGTTTTAGAAGGTCCTGAACATGATTTGACTGATTTTAGAAAATGTCTGTCTGTGTGAATGTGACACAAATGTTGTGGGTGCTCAAGAACTAATTCGCGGAATTTTATAAAACTTTAGATTCAGTTATACCTTGATAAAAATTAATGCTGATTAGTTTTTGGTGTAGATTACCCAAAAGGTGGCGCTGCTATGCTGTATTTTTCACGATTTACATGATTTTAGCGATAGTTATATCTCAAAAACTGTTGCACAGAATTTGATCAAATTTCATATTCTATTAAACCTTGACATAATTTAGTGCTTATTAGGTTTTTGTATATATCTGTGGCACTGCTGTGCTGCATTTTTCACGATTTTCGCGTTAGCTATATCTGAAAAACTAATGCATGGAAATTTAGTCAAACTTCATATTCGGTTACACTTCCTTATTGGGCTTGGGTGTATACTGTCCAAAGGTATCGCTTTTGAGCTCTTTGGGTTTGGAATTTTGGTTGCAGACATCTAAGAGCATGGGTGTCGAAATTCAATGATTTGTTTGAAAAATGCGATGCTTCTATCTCCTTTTTAAAGGCACACAATTAAACGAATTATAAATTAAATGCACACAATTAAACCTTTAGAATTCATTATTATGGGCATAGAATTGTTATTTAATTTTAACATTGTGATTGCAAATTTTGAAGTATTAACATGTATGGGATAGAATAAGGTTTTGGGATTGGCACATCCAAATAATTTTCATTTAACATCAATTCTTTTGGTCTTCAAAGAAGCTAACTCTGATGAAGCTAACGTAACATCGTCCAGTTTAATAAAATCCACTATTTCACTTTCACATTTTAAAAGCATTAGGCTGTCAAGTCTGTCAAGCCTCATTGTAGCTTGCAATATATATTTATTAAATTTTTATTTGACTAAAGATTCTTTCATTAGATGCAACGCCATAAAGATAAGCTGCTGTGAGTGTTAAGGTACGAGTATATAGTTTGACAGTGTGACCCAAATAGCCTTTGGATTTCATGGCATAAGAAAAGGTTTGTTAAGTGAGTTGGGATTTGGTTTATTTCTATTTGACTCTGCAAGTCATGTACATCCGGTTTCTCATATCCAGGTGGAAACATTATTAACTTTTCTCGGTTAGTGATACTCAAATTTGCCTTGCACAATTGCAATTTAAATATGGAATGTATTGGTGCAATATTCTTCTGATATAGGGAACATTGTCATTTAAGCCCGTTACTAAACTGCCGAAATTTTCTTGTATTCCTTATAACTCTTCCCTGTAAAACTTATGTCTATCAATGTCCATTGCTATGCTATTATTTTTATCTATTCCATTTGATGAAACCGTTTTCCCACGGTGCTTTCAGAAGTCAGCTTATTCAATCACATCCTAATATTCATAATTGTTTATGAACTTGTCTATAAGGAAATCTTTATTTCTTCAAAATTTTATTCAAGTGCAACCTATCAGTGTTTATGTCAACCTGTATGTCGATTTTTTTCTTCAGTTGATGGACTGCTTTCATGGTCATATTTCTGTTCCAAATTCAAATCATCCACTTTTTTACCTTTTTCATCCTCGAATGGATTTTTAGATGCTCCAAAATCTTGCATGAAAACTCTTTTCCTATTATGAAGGATTCTTTCGTACTAAGATTTATAGTCATTTTTTCGAACAGCTTTAAACACACAACACTGGACTTTTGGTTTAAAATTTGCTAAACACCTATAAATATAAATGAACAGGACATATATATATTTCCGCACACAAATAAAGGTAAAATGTGGCAAATGTATCTAAACTAACGACTTCTTATATTCACATTGGCTCATATAATGCTTTTGTCATGACAGCGAAGGGTTAACTAATTTTCGGAGCAAAAAAAATCACGAGAATGAGTAAAATATTGTCCAAAAATCGCAAAATTAGTGCAATTTGTGAAAACTCGTCAAATCTTCTTGCCCAGCTGTGTAGTGTGTTTCAAGTAGGTGACTACATTCCTTTCTGTTGTGCTACAAGTGATCTCCAATTTTCAAAAGAAGCTGCAATCCCTTTGGATTAAAATAGCTGGATTCTCTTTTGGGAGGGTGAAAATTTTGAGAAAGGAACAAAGTTTTGAAGGAAATAACGGAACTGGATAGTCAGCTATTGGTGGATAGGAGTAGAGAAATTTAGGTCTGGTAGATGTACAATATTTTTGTAAAACTGAAAAATACAATGATAGATTGGGTGTGGCTGATTTCTTTTTGTATTTCTTTTGATAATTTAACTTGCTTACTGTTACAATACTCAGTCAGAAACATAATCACCAAAACAATAAAAATTTCATAATGTCTCAAAAATCCAGAATTTCCCAACTCTAAGCTCAAATTTCCCAACTTCACAAATATTGGGGGGGAGGCTCCCCACCCCCCATGTCGACGCCCCTGAATTATACTCACCGTCTATAAATGATTATAACTCAATAAATAATGCAGACTTCTGAATGGGTTTTTTTGCATATTGTTGAGAAAATTTTTAAATTTCAGAATAAAACAAAATCCGAAAACTGATTTTTTGAAAGTTTAAAGGTCCTGTGCCCCCTTTAATATATATTTTTTACATTGCTCACAACAACATCGAAAAGCATTTTTATTTGGAAGATAACAATTTTACATTCAAATAAAATTTTGAAATTTTATAAAACAGATACTTTCGTATGAGTAAATAGCCTAAGAATTCGCCAAAGATTTCGTTACTTACAGCACTCCTTTTAATTCTGATCTTTTTCAGTGGTTTAAGAGCGTAGTTCGATTACATGTCTGTTAAATTTCTGTATTATTTATATTATTTAATTTTATTGATGAAGTTTTAACTTCATCATGGATTAGGAAAAATGCTGAACTATTTATATTAACTTGAGTGCAAACGAATTCGTATTTCATGATCGTCTGCACGTGATAGGGATAGATTTTTTAAAAAATCATGCTAGAATTTATTTTTTTTTAACTATATAAAATGAGTAAATTGTTATACAGTTTTCAAACAAATTGCATTACAGTTTTCAAACAAATTGCATTCGTAAGTAAATTTTTTTTTCTCTATTCAGTGGTGTAAAATTTGAAAACATACGACGTTTAGAAGTTAAAAAAATTGCAGTAAAAGCGAAATTTAATCATCTGCTGTTTCCAACATAAAAATGACGTCAGCGAAAAGGAAGGACACGATTGTCCTTCATAGTATAGATTCGGAGAATTAAAAAAAAGCATTTTTACCTGTTAACCCCTTTCCTGTGACGCCCGAACTTAGTTCGGGAAACACAAATGCACCAATTTCGGAATGCCCGACCTGAATTCGGGCAAGAGAAAATTCGGTGTTTCAATTCTGTGAAGACCTAACTCAGTTCGTCCGATGCATAGTATGTAATTTACCATTTTCCCAATGGATGGCGATACTTTCCCGCGAAAAGTTCAGCAGTTTTGCGCCATTTGTCGGATTTTTGTAATTTTGCAATTCTTCCTAAAATTAAAAATAATTTTTTTTTTCCATTTTTGGCTTGTTTTTCTCAAATATATTCCACAGGCAAGAGGTTAAATTCCGTGTATAAGAGCTTGAGATAGAGTGTCCGCAACACGTGTTTCACAGACAGACAAATAAACTCACGGACACACATTTTCTAAAAACTGTCAAATCGTACTCAAGATCTTCTAAAACGTATGAATCCGTCGAAAACCGGAGGTCGAAATTTTCCTCGACTCCGCTACTCTTCTTGTAAAGATAAAAGAAAGTAACGATTTAAAAAATGCACTCAAGGTTCTAAATAATTTTTGAAAAGTTACAGAGAACACAATAAGATATATATATATATATATATAACTGTCATAATGACATTTTTATTAATATTATCATCATCATTTTATTGAAACATTAAAATGATAGGCATAACATTTATCAAAAACTTTCCAAGTTCTAGAATTATTATTAATATGCAATCAATAATTTTTATTTTTAAACTATTAAAACAATGCTACAATGCTTCAATAGATAAGCTTGAGTGAATTTTATTTGAACTTGGCACCCACTTACATATCACTTCTTTTCTGGCAGTTTTTTTTTCTTTTTCTTTTTTTTTCTTTTTTTATGGAACTTGGCTCCCTTTTTCGGGTTTCGTTCATCTGACGAAACGCTATTCGTCTCGCTCCTATGTCTGTCTGTCCGTCACAGTGCCCGTTCTCAGAAATAATTATAGCTGAATACCTCGCATCAAGCGACAAATCATAAAATTTTGAAAAAGTCTTATATTTAACCCTCTGGGCTCTAACATGCGTATTTTAAGCTTTTTTTTTCTAACTGAGCCCCTAATTAAGTTGAAAACTTGAAATAATTATAGCTAAACACTTGTAATCAAACGATAAATCATAAAATTTCGAAAAAGTCTTATATTTAACCCTCCGTGCTCTAACTTGTGTATTTTAAGCGTTTTCTTTTTTCTAACTCAGTCCCTAATTAATTTGAACACTTGAAATTTTGCATAGTTATAGCTAAACACTTGCGATCACACGACAAATCGTAAAAATTCCAAAAAGGCTTATATTTACCCCTCCGGTCTCTAACTTGTATATTTTAAGCAATTTTTCTAACTCAGGCCCTAATTAAGTTGGAGACATGACATTTTGCATACTTATAGCAGAACACTTTCAATCACACGAAAAAATCATAAAATTTTCAAAAAGTTTTATATTATTTACCCCTCCGGGCTCTAACTTGTGTATTTTAAGCAATTTTTTATCCTCCGCCCTTTTCACCCGGGGGACACTTTTCTAACTTTTACCGACACCCTTTTGACCGCTCTTTCATATTATGCACCCTAGACTTACATATTTTAGTTTCACTTTTTACCACTAATGGGCGCCTAACTATCTCGGGTGCTATGGACCCGACTCCCTCGACTAATATATCTACGGATAGGTTGTAAAACGGAGTTTCGTTCGGATAGAGGTTTGTTTAAATTAGACAGCACCCCCTGGTTGCGAGATGTGGAACTAATAGATTTTGGAAAAGAATAAAGTGTTTTGAAAGGAATATTAAACGAAACCCTCTGTTCGATGTGTGATCACACTTATCCACTTGTTTCACAGTTATGCTTTTGTTAGATTGCATTTACAAGCACATTTTTGCCTCTATTCGACGGTGTAAAATTTGAAAATTCGATGTTTAAAAGTTTAAAAAATTGCAGCAAAAGCGAAATTTAATCGTCTGCTTTTTCCAACATCAAAATGAGTGTTACGGAAGGACACGATTGTCCTTTATAATATAGATTCGCAAAAGATAAAAACATTTTTGCCTGTTAATTTAGTCTCTTCCCAAGAGAACAAAGGTTTACCTTTTGTTTCATTCTTTTTGTGAGACGACAGGCCAGTGACTTCTGTTATCCACTTCATGTGTTTCGGGACAGAACAAAATAAGAAAGGTTCGGTGCCTTCGAAATAAGTCTCCTGCGATGCTACACCAAGTACGAAAGCCAGACTATCCTTGAACAGGTTTATCTTATTGAACACGGGTCCGCCTGAATCACCCTAAAAAAAGACAACACATTAAGGGTAAGATTCTACTTCTTCATCCTAAAATTTACGTAAATTTTACGATTTTTTTTCCGGTTACTAAGAAAAAATTTATCAATTGCGCAGGGCCTGACTAATGCAAGGGCATGCAGGGCAGTTGCTCCGGGATCCCCCGCCTGAATCACCCTTAAAAAAAGACAACACATTTACCTCTTCAGTTCCCAGCTTTTAAAACAAACATTTTTCTAACAATTTGGGGTTTTTCCTATTTTAATATTTGTATTAAAAAATAATATGCACGAAATTTTCTCCTTCGGAAATTTTAAATATGTAAATTAGGTGGTACCCAATCGGTGATCTTGGTACTGAATGTCAAAAAATGATAAAGTACCCAATCGGGTACCTTTGAACTGAAACACTAAAATTAAAATGCAGATTTAGCTTTTAATGTAGAAATATTGTTAAAAAAAATAACATTGCACTACTCAAAGATGGAATAGCATATTTATTTACATATGAAATACATAATTCAAATTTATTTAGTATGAAATAAAAAAGAAATCGATTTAGGAGATACGAGAACAAACTGCACTTCAAGCATCAGACATGGGATTTAGCCTTACAACCCCGATTGCTACACTTCATGCGGTTTTTAATTTTTGTATACACAGGAAAACGTCCAACTTTATCAAACCTCATATCATTCATAGGAATGGGAATAACCTTTTGACACATCTGAAGGCTCTCACTTGTGTATTCTTGGCGGGAGTTGTGTCAGCTCGAATTAAACTCTCCGCTATAGACAATTTAAAATCAAGCAAAGGCACGATATCTTTTTGAAGGAAATATATATTTTTTTTTTTTTTTGGAATGCCTGGTGTATGAAATCCAGGAATTGCAGGTTGCCATATCCAAGAAGTGGGCAAATATTTTTATCGACCACTTTGTCCTCGCTGAAATTCTATAGTCAGAAATTAGTCGATCCATCAAATCAACTCCCCAATATATTTATTATAGGACTTAACTATAGATGGTTGTTGAATATCTATCTTGCATTTATCTTCTTTTGACCACCTTTTACAAGAAGATTCCGGGTTTATTACAAATGCTATGGATAAAAGCACTACAGATTTTTTATCCTTCCATTTGACCAAACAGACTTTATTATCTTTTCTTGTTTAGGAAGCTGGTGTCCCTCTTGTCGTTTTCTTATCATTCGATAAACTAGCAGACACTCCTTCTATTCTGTTGGTCATTATTGTGCCTGCCAAAAAGGTATTTCTATCTATCAGATAGTTCAGTATTTTCAGACTAGTAAAGTATCTGTCAGTAAATAGTAGGGTTGGCTTGTACACAATAGGGACTGTATCAACCAAATACTTCACTACGGAGCCTCCTAGACCATAGAAATTTGAATCCGTTTCCAGAACAGTGTTCTTTCCTGTGTATATTACAAAGTCTAAGAGAAGTCCATCTTGTGCAGCAAGCACACAAATTTAGCCCAACAGGATTCGGTTTCGAGGGAATATGTTGTTCTGCTGGGAACGGTTGTCCTGCCACTAAACGGAATCACATGTTCATCAACGAACAAACATTCGTTTCGGGGTAAATGTCGACAACAATTTCTAAAAGAATCTAGGAATGGCCTAAGAAAAGTTTGTCCTTTTACTATTCCTCCATTTGAATTGGCTTATTTACAACATGCAATGTGTTCCTAAGCTAAAAAAATCTAGGAATATTATTCGATTGATTATAACTTTCTATCAGTTCCTCATTTGGATCACTCTCAGAATGTTTTTCGTAACCAAATTCTGGATCGTCAAGATCCGAAAGATCTCCATCAATTTCAACAAGAAGAGATTCAATTTCTTCTTGAGTCAAGTAGCGCATTTAAAAGAAAATTTTAAGGGGTTGAATGGTGATTTGAATTCCAAGGTCCCCGAATGGGTACTTCAAAGTTCGAATTTTCAGACATAATATGTAATGTTATATTAAAATTGTCATGCATCATGTTAAATGATTATCCTTAAACCAAAAAAAATGAAAGAATTAATTAAAATATTTCTTATTTGGGATAAACACGGAAAGATTCTCACTTCTAGCAGGCCGAGACGAACTTTTCCGCTTTTCTGCTATTTTGAATGTGTTTTTATCTTTTCAGTCTCAGTATTGTACCACCAACTGTCGGGAATTCTACAAAATAAATCTTTACCAAATGGAGTCTCTGGTTTTTAAAACATATAAATGCTATTTATTATTTTTTACGATTTTTTTTTTTTTTTTTTAAAGCCCGTTTGGGGCCCCGGGGACCGAAGAGGTTAAACATTAAAGGGAGGAAGGGGAGAAAAAACAAAATTTTGCTTGAGCTAATGTTGTGAAAAGAATAATAAAATAAATTTAAAATATAGGCAATTGATTTTGCATAAAACTACTTAAAACTGGAAAAAGCCGTTACCTAGTACCCTCCAACCACGGCCCGAAATGGAAAAATCCACGAACCGGAACGCTATTTCAAATTTATTGTCGTCTAATTTTTATTTTTTATATTTTTTTTATTATTTATTTATTTATTTTATTAATTTTTTAAAGTACAGTAAAGTTCCGATTATCACGAGTCCCGCTTAAGGGGTCTCAGGACTCTTAAAGCTTTAAAATTTTCGAAAATTTAATATTTTTAGATGTTAAACTCTTATCTTTTCTGAACATTTCGATATAATTGTTTCCTTGAAATTCCTATTAGAACTGAAGTTATGGCTTTTACATTTATGCACGTTCAATAGCTGAAGCGTCGTTTCGGAAACTTTGAAGCCATTTTTCTCCAAATGACGTTTTTGGGCATAACGCGCACGATATCTCAAAAATTTATTAATATTTTTTCATAAAATTTTCAAAACACATGTTTCATGTTAGTCTGTATAAACTGAACCTAAAATTACCTTTTTATTGTTCAAAACAAAAAATTTTTAGGTGATTATACTGTTGAAATTTTCTTAATTTTGCATTAGCTAAATACAACTTTGTATTAAAAATATAAAAAAGCTTTAAATACAAATTTATTTAAGTTCAGGGTAATTATTACAATCTGAAGTATAAGTAGGCACCAAAATTTTCATTCTAGTTGCAATACTTATTTTGTAATCGTGCGCGTAAGCTGTTATGCCGGTTTTTTGCTCGTCAAATGTCTAACAGTTTGGAGACCCCTGTAAATGCTAATTCTGGATCTTATAATTTTTTAAATACATGAAATGAAAGAACATACTTATATATTTTATTCCAATTAAAATTGTGTCTTAAAATCAAATACATTTTAAGATATTAAATGTTGAAAATGTTCTTTTTTTTTTCATTTTTTCCAATTTTAAGAGTCCTGAGACCCCTTAAAACAGATAAATGCTATTTATTATTTTTTACGAATTTTTTTTTTTTAAAGCCCGTTTGGGGCCCCAGGGACCGAAGAGGTTAAACATTAAAGGGAGGAAGGGGGGAAAAAACAAAATTTTGCTTGAGCTAATGTTGTGAAAAGAATAATAAAATAAATTAAAAATATAGGCGATTGATTTTGCGTAAAACTACTTAAAACTGGAAAAAGCCGTTACCTAGTACCCTCCAACCACGGCCCGAAATGGAAAAATCCAAAAACCGGAACGCTATTTCAAATTTATTGTCGTCTAATTTTTATTTATTTTTTTTTTTTTTTTTTTTTTTTTTTTTTTTTTTTTTTTTCTTGAAAGTACAGTAAAGTCCCGATTAACACGAGCCCCGCTTAACCGAGTTATTTTCTTCTGATGGACTGATGGCTTCCGTTACCATGAAACAGCCATTATAAATGAAGTGTCAGGTGAAAATGAAAGAGCAGCCGTAAAAAGTTAGAACTCTAATTTTTTGGTCAGAATGGGGAAAAAAATGGCCATTTTTTTCCCAATTTTGACCAGAAAATCACAATTCTAACTTTTTACGACTGCTCTTTCATTTTCACCTGACACTTCATTTATAATAGCTGTTTCATGATAATGGAAGGTCCATCAGAAGAAAATTATCCATTCTAAAGGTACAAGTTCGATTGAAAAAAAGACTATTTAATACTTTGACCAGAAAGAAGAGGCTACACCGGCAATTTTCATGACACTAATAGAATCATATAGCTGCCAATTTGTACGGTTTTGTTACCTCTAAAATTGAATGCAAATTTTTGTAATATTTAATCGTTGACAATTGCTAGATATCGGCGATTGAATTAGGCAAAATTTACTAGTAAGTTTTAGAGGTAAGAAAAAATCTTAGAAATTGGTAGCTATGCAGTTGTGTAACACTGCAGAGAA
The DNA here is from genome assembly GCA_963932465.1 of Maratus speciosus. Lineage (NCBI taxonomy): Eukaryota > Metazoa > Arthropoda > Arachnida > Araneae > Salticidae > Maratus > Maratus speciosus. The sequence continues at coordinate 195,051,142 of OZ010798.1, read as the reverse complement.
AAAAAAACTGCAGGAAAATTGACATTCAACAAACAAAACACTATCAAGGGCTTTGTCCAATAAACAATTTCATTCCCAATATTTCTTAAAAGTAACGGAAATGTACATCAAAGAATTGCTACCAGTACCATAAAAATAAATGAATTAAGTGAAAATTTGAATTCCGTCTCCTTAGTTGGTGACGATTTGTGTAAATCCGGTTTATCCGAGTTTTTTTGCTTATCTGAGGTGAACTTGGTCCGTATGGGCGCGGAAAATCGGGACTTTGTTGTATAGCAAATTTATATTTAAACGTAGAAAAATCAATTTTAAAAAATGCATTCAAGATTCTAAATATAGAAAAAACGTTACAGAGAGCATAGTATGCTATATGTATGAAACTGTAATAATATTTTTTAATAATCCACGAACCGGAACAATATTTTCCATACTTTCACAAACCGGAACAATATTTGTCACAACTTCTCGAACCGGAACATCGTCCCGGCTTGCTCGGGTACATTTCGAGCCCTGCCTCCAACAGCCGGAGCCTTTCCGGTTGCACGCAACCATCAACCTTTAAAAAGGCACTTTGCAACACCATAACAGGTCAAGTAACAGCTGAAGAAGGAGTATTTCGGTGATGGCAACAAGTTAAAATAATTTACTAGAAGGTAATTTAATGTTTAACCCTTAAATGCCGGGTGTTGCCTTTCGGCAACATACCCAATTTAGGCTTATAAATACTATTAGAATAATACTGAAGCTATAATGACTAGTGTTGCCAATAAAATACATTCTGAAAATATTATTAAATCGATTTTCAACATGTAAATGGCAACACTTGTGTTCTTTAAAAATAAAGATAGATTTATTTTTTTCAATTGTTGCTACTTGTTCTTTTTGTTTTGTTTGGAAGCTTGCGAAATACCCTATTTTGTTCTGCAGTGAGCAAATAAAATTTATTTGTTATTATAGTTCCTAAAATTCTTGTGTGTTTAATATTATAGAATTTTATCAAGGACATTTTTTTTTTCAGTTAAAGACCAGTATTGCCGATTAGTAACAAACTGTTTTTTAGCCGTAAATCATACTTAAAACAAATTATGATTTTTTTAAGTATTTTTCTCATGATTTATTTAAAAAAAGAAAGCCGAAAAATATTTTTTAAATGATTTTTGAAAAATCAGGCATTTAAGGGTTAAGATTTATACATATTTAATCCTAGGTGGGGGAAAAAGTGTCGACTGCACATTCAAAATAAATATCAAACATCGAAAACATCAAACTTCTTGATAATTTGAAAATAAATATCGGATATATATCATGATATATATCAAGATATATCCATTGATATATATCACCGAACCCTGGTATAAAAAAAAAGCTCGTGTTATGAGAGTTAAGTGACTCACCGAGTATATGCTCTGTTTTGCGAAGTTTTGAAGACAATAATAATGTTCTTTATAGTGCGTAGGAAATTCTTCTGCTGAACAAGATTTAAAATTCACATTCTTGACTCTGGCTTGTTTCAACTCTTCAGAAATAGCTGCAATGAAAGAATCTCATCTCAAATTTATGTTCTAAATGCAATGAAATTTCAGAATAATAAGAAAACTCTTTAATATTAATTCATTCGACATGTTTCAAAAGAAATTAGGGAAATTACTGCTATACGTAATTTTAATTAATAATAAAGAATTGCAACAATAAACAAGTCGGAAATCGTACGTCAAACATGGCAAATAAGGTGCGTTCGCATTATAACTAGTTTTATAAATATTCAGTAGTTGGTGCAATAGCTGTTGCACTCTTATGCGAAAATGCATGAATTCAAAATTTATTACGATTCTATATATTAAATTCAGTAATATGGACATAATAGGGCTCCATCTAAAATAGGACATCATCACCATGGTAACGTAGAATCTTTACCTATCATGGGATATCATTGAATTAATTAAGTACGATATGATTTAATAGAACGCAGAAAAGTTTTATTAATATCTTTTTAAGCTTTGATTAGATTTTAATTAAGATTTGAAATGACTCGACATACTTCTGCAAGGATTCTATATATCAAATGTCAAACCACTCGGTTGGGTAGTTTTTGTGCTGTTATATGTGGACAGATAGACGGACGGACCAGACGGTGACTATAGGCACTACATATTTCAATAATTATCAACGCACCTAATGAGAATGAAAAAAACATGCGTCCAGCATAGAGGGTCCGACAAACAGCCCGGGCGGCTAAAAAATTCTTCTTGGCGACTAACTTTTTTACCTACTTGTTAATTTTATTTTTTTCTTTTAACCAAAAAAATTCCATGTGCGAAAATATTTAGTTTTAATAACGCGATTATTTGCAGTGGAAGAAAATACACCATACTGGCAATTGAGTTATGAATAAAGAGGGGGGAGAGATATACTGTACTGTCTACCAGTTGCGAGTGAAGTAACTGAGGAGGTTGTCACAAGATGGCAGTTGCTTTTTTTAAATTGCATCTTCAGTTTCTGATTACCACCAAGGCAAAAATTCAACCAGTAAAATTTAATAGAAAATTTCATCTTAATTAAGCGTCTCATTCATGGAAATTTATCTCAAAAATGTCATAAAAATTTCTATTTGTTTTTACTGGTGTCAGTATGCGTTGTAAAACTGTCAGTTTGTTTCCCTGGTTGTCATAATATGGCGGAAACGCAGGGCCTAACTACTGCCAAAGTAACCTCCTACCAGTAAAAATAAAAATCTTTTTCTGCCATTATTTATGACTGAAATTTTGTAATAATAATGCGTTTAAATAAGGCGAAAATTTCTATATAAATCTACTGGTGGGAGTTTCAATCGGCAGTAATCAACTCCTGCGATAGCGGTTACAGTTGAAGCTTCACTATTTTAAGGATATGTCAGTTCCCCTTTATTAATAGTTCCATGATACCGGCGCAACAACTCTCCCTAATTTTTCAGAAATCAGAGTTTTTGCTAAGCCAAACTAAAGTGTATGTTGAAAGAGCACTTCTTTGATTAGAAAACCATAATAATACTCCTGCAGAAAATGAAAAAAAAAACATTTATGATGTTTCATTAAGTGGAATGTATCAAAATGTGCAGTTGTAGATATACGTATCTCACAAAATTGACAAATGGACAAATGGTATTTCAAATCAAAATCTCAAAGGCATTATTAATTTATGTATGTAATTTTTTGCTGGGAATTAAAGGTATGGAAATTAATTTGTCTACTGTTTTAATGTTTAATTTCATAGTTTGTTTCTATTTAATTTTTACAATGTAAAAGTGGTATTATCTTAAAATTTTTGCTCAGTTTGATTTTTTTATTGAATAGTTAACTTTTCCCCTGCAAAATGACACATAGATCACTCAAAAACAGCTGAATACGATTATGAGTAGCCATTGTTCCATTCTGCAGTGAATGCGTTAATGTCAGAGAAATGATTCTTCAAGCTGGCTCCTAAGAATTTTTCCTGGCGCCTAAGAATTTTCAACTTTTGTCAGTCCCTGATATGAGATACTTTCCAACACATTCAAAATACTGTAACAAAACTTCACAGTTTATTAAGGTAAAATATGATATATAAATCAACAATTTGAAAAACGCATAACGCATTTGAAAACACAATTTCTGCAATTATCATCAATAGTCGAGAAAATATCCGAATTTGTTTGTGCAGCCCTGTATATGATCTATAGATTTGTATGCATAGTACACAGTATACTAAAAGTTAGTTTAATTAAGGGGGTCCGGGACACATTTTAAAATATTTTTTTATTTATTGAGTTAAAATTTTGATTTTTTTCGTGATGGTTAACCATATTATTTGTAAACGTAATCACATGATACAACATCTCATAATTTTTTTTTAAATTTTTATTTAAAATTTATCAAAAAAGTGGGTAATTTAAAATCGTTATAACTCGAAATATTATTTGCAGAATTTCATTTTTTTTTTCATTTAAATAAACATAAATATATAAGTTTTAATTTTGATTCAACCTTTTAAAAAATATTAATTAAAAAAATTAAAAATACTTAAAGTAAAAATTTAAAAAATAATTTTTATTTATTGAGTTAAAATTTTGAATTTTTTTGTGATGATTAACCACATTATTTGTAAACGAAATCACATGATAAAACATCTCATAATTTTTTAAAGAAATTTTAATTTAAAATTTATCAAAAATGTGGGGTAATTTAAAATCGTTATAATTCGAAATAGTATTTGTAGAATTTCATTTTTTTTTCATTTAAATAAACAGAAATATGTAAGTTTTAATTTTGATTCAGCATTTTAAAAAATATTAATAAAAAATACTTAAAATATTTAACATAAAAATTGAAAAAAAATGATGTAACCTTAAAAAAAAATCATATTTTGAAAAGTAAATATTTTTTCAAATTTGCGGAATCAAAATTAAAGTAAAATAATTGAAAAAAGACATGTTCCATGTTTGAACCATTTATCTTCAACGATTCTTGACTTATAACAATTTCATGAGAACTCACGAGAAATCATGAAAAAACCCATCATGAAGAAAAACGCAATTTCACAACAAGTCGTTTCATTGACAACTATTGCTTTAAAGCTAGATTTTGAAAACAAGCCAAAACGAAAAATTTAATATTTTCCGTTCTAATTAATATTGAAACGTCATTTAAACGTCATTTTAAGCAGGGAAAAAAAACAGAAAAAAATTTAATGCAATAAATTTCTTTTAGTCGTATTATTCGTATATAGTCGAATTATCAATAATATTTGTATTATCTTAAACTTTTTGCTCAGTTTGATTTTTTTATTGAATAGTTAACTTTTCCCCTGTAAAATGACACATAGATCACTCAAAAATAGCCGAATACGATTATGAGTAGCCATTGTTCCATTTTGTAGTGAATGCGTTAATGTCAGAGAAATGATTCTTCAAGCTGGCTCCTAAGAATTTTTCCTGGCGCCTAAGAATTTTCAACTTTTGTCAATCCCTGATATGAGATAACTTTCCAATACATTCAAAATACTGTAACAAAACTTCAGAGTTTATTAAGGTAAAAGATGATGTATAAATCAACAATTTGGAAAACGCAAAACGCATTTGAAAACACAATTTCTGCAATTATCATCAATAGTCGAGAAAATATCCGAATTTGTTTGTGCAGCCCTGTATATGATCTATAGATTTGTATAGATAATACTCGTTCGTATTCGTTTTTTTAAATTATGCAATGTAGATATTATAACGTGTTGGTTCCTCCTGGATATTTCCCTGATGATGAACAAGTTTTTTATTTATATTAAAACACACATACTACAATATAGATTAAAACAAGCATAAACACATTAATAACGCCTGCATTCAACAGTTAAAGGTATATATAAGTATCGGGTTCGATTCCTGGCTCTGGCTAATTTTTCACTCCAGTTGGGTTTATTGTATTTATTGTATGTATGTCTGTATAATATTTATTCATACCTTTAACTGTTGAATGCAGGCGTTATTTATGTGTGTATGTGTGTTTTAATATGTATTGTAGTATGTGTGTTTTACTATATTTATCGTAGATCGATGTAATAGTAAAATCTATTCATCGCTGCCCGGTCATCCAAGGCTGTCGTATAGATGGCTGGTGACTTCCCCAACATGGTTTATTAGTGTGAAATTGCAGGCTCGGGCATCGGTCGGAGTAGCTCAGTGGTTAGAGCAGCAGTCTTGTATACTGTGGCCTTGGGTTTGATTCCTGTCTCTGGCTAATTTTTCACTCCACTTGGGTTTATTGTATTTATTGTATGTATGTGTAATATTTATATATACCTTTAAGTTTTTTATTGTTCGAAACTGTTGGAATATATTTGTATTTTATTACTGTGAGTAGTATGTTATTTTAATTGAAGATTTTTTAATATATTGTATACACTGATTAGCTGTTCTTATTTTTATTTATTCTGAATATTTTTTCATGAAATTTTCAAAACTTATGTTTCATGTCAGTTTGTATAAACGAAACCTAAAATTTCCTTTTTATTGTTAAAAAAAAAATTTTTTTTAGGTGATTATATTGTTGAAAATTTCAATATTTCTATTAGCTTAAGACAACTTTGTATTAAAAATATAAAAATGTTTAAATACAAATTTATTTAGGTTCAGGGTAATTATTGCAATCTGAAGTATAAGTAGGCACCAGAATTTTTATTCTAGTTGCAATATTTATTTTGGAATCCTGCTCGTAAGCTGTTATAAAAATTTTCTGCTCGTTAAATATCCGATAGCTTGAAGCTGTAAATGCTAATTCTGCATCTTGCAATTTTTTTAATACATCATGAAATGAAAGAAGATACTTATATCTTTCATCCCAATAGAAATTGTGTTTTAAAATCATATACATTTTAATATATTAAAGATTGAAAATGGTCTTTTTTTCTGCTTTTTTTTCATTTTTAAAAGTCCTGAGACCCTTAAGTAGGAAGAAGAAGAAGCAAGTGGAAGTGGGAAGAGAATGATTTAAGGGGACCTTCTACATTAGGAGACCAAAAAAAAGCACTTTTTATGATTTTTTTGTAAGAAAACTGTATGATGGATCTTTTTGAAAATTTAACAGTTTATTGTGCATATCTTAAGGTATACACAACAATATTTTTATTAGATTTTGTTGCTTCAACTCTAAGTTATAAACAAATATATTCAACCACATTTTTTGACACGGTGGGCAAGATTTAAAAAAAACTAGTCAGTGGATCATCTTGATTTTTTTTAAAATTAAAGCTTGTTTAATTGCCTTCGATATGAATTAAAGCTTTTACTAAAATTATTTTTAAAAAAAGTTATTAACAAATAAGAACGATTTTTTTTTAACAAAAAAAAATTTTTTTTTTTTAATCAGCCATTACATAACTTTTTTTTAAGAAATTTATGGTTTCCTTTACTTTAACTAGAAGCAATACTCACGAAGTTCACGAAAAAAAATTATTTTTGTGTTTCAGATAATTCTACAAGGCGATATCATGCCCACCGTCCAGACGAAATTTTCCAAAGCAGTTGAACATATTTGTTTATAACTTAGAGTAGAAGCAACAAAGTCTAATAAAAAAATTCTTGTATATACCTTAAGATATGTACAATAAACTGTTAAAATTTAAAAAAGATCCATCATGCAGTTTTCTTACAAAAAAAATCATAAAAAAGGCTTTTTTTTTTGTCTCCTAATGTAGAAGGTCCCCTTAAAGAAATCGTAGCCATAATTTAGAAAAACTAGGTTCACTGGACATAGGGTGATACTGGCAGTAGTTGATAGCCTTCCAGTAGTTGATCAAATATTTGAAATATTGCGCCATTTCATGCGGAAATGAGCTTTATACGTGGCATTAGACAAAATATTTTTTGTTTGAATGTTAGTGCACCTGATGTCACATTGTTGTCAGCTGTCTTCTGTAAGAGAAGCGATTTTATGAATTTTTACTTTCTTCTATCTTCAATAGAAGAAAGTATTGTAATCGAAATTTTTTTCGACTTCCGGTTTTCGACGGATTTGCATGTTTTAGGGGTCAGAGATTCCAAAAAACATGTTTATAGAAAATGTCTGTCTGTCTGTGTGTCCGTCTGTCCGTCTGTCCGTCTGTCCGTCCGTCCGTCTGTCCGTCTGTCCGTCTGTCTGTCGCCATTGTACCATCAAAAAGTGTATGAAGTTATGTATAGAATTAAACCAAAATTTTATTATAAGTTTTTGGCTATGGCAAGCAGATCCTCTCTGAATTTGGAAAAAATTCGCCGGTAGGGGGCGCTATAATATCAATTTTTGTGCGATTTTGAATATTGTACCATCCAAAAGTGTATGAAGTTATGCATCGAATTGAACCAAATTTTTATATTAAGTTTTCGGATATGGCAAGTAGGTCCTCCCTGCATTTGGGAAAAATTCGCCGGTAGGGGGCGCTGTAACAGCGATTTTTGTGCAATTTTGAATATTGTACCATCCAAAAGTGTATGAAGTTATGCATAGAATTGAACCAAATTTTTATATTAAGTTTTCGAATATAGGAAGTAGGTCCTCCCTGAATTTGGAAAACATTCGCCGGTAGGGGGCGCTGTAACAGCGATTTTTGTGTGATTTAGAATATTGTACCATCCAAAAGTGTATGAAGTTATGCATCGAATTGAACCAAATTTTTATTTTAAGTTTTCGGATATGGCAAGTAGGTCCTTCCTGCATTTGGAAAAAAATTCGCCGGTAGGGAGCGCTGTAACAGCGATTTTTGTGCGATTTTGAATAGTGTACCACCCAAAAGTGCATGAAGTTATGCATAGAATTGAACCAAATTTTTATTTTAAGTTTTCGGATATGGCAAGCAGATCCTCCATGAATTTGGAAAACATTCGCTGGTAGGAGGCGCTGTAATAGTGATTTTTGTGCGATTTTGAATATTGTACCATCCAAAAGTGTATGAAGTTATGCATAGAATTGAACCAAATTTTTACTTTAAGTTCTTGGCTATGGCAAGCAGGTCCTTCCTTAATTTGGAAAAAAATCGCCGGTAGTGGGCGCTGTAATAGCGATTTTTGTGTCATTTTGAATATTGTACCATCGAAAAGTGTATGAAGTTATGCATTGAATTGAGCCAAATTTTTTGTGTTTGTTCTTGGTCATGGCACGAAGGTCCTCCCTGAATTTGGAAAAATTCCGCCTGAAGGGGGCGCTATAATTGCGATGTCTGTACCATTTTCATTATTGTACCATCGAAAAGTGTATGGAGTTATGTATATAATTGAACCAAATTTTTTGTGTATGTTTCTGGCTATGGCAAGCAAGTCATCCCTGAACTTAAAAAAATTCCGCCAGAAGGGAGCGCTATAATTGCGATCTCTGTGCATTTTCATTATTGTACAATCGAAAAGTGTATGAAGTTATGCATACAATTGAACCTAATTTTTTGTGGATGTTTTTGGCTTTGGACAACAGGTTCTCCTTGAATTTGGAAATATTGCACAGTAAAGGGGTTCTGTGATAGCAATTTTTGTATACTTTTCTTGATTTTTTGTAGTTCTGTTGTCCATCGGCGGCTCGTGCAAAGGTGGGAACTCGCTTCCTGCTAAGCCGGCTATTCGCAAACATCTGATAACAACAGAATAAGCAAAAACTATTAATTTTAGCAAATATCATGATATAGATTAAGTCGTTTTTAGTTCGTTTAATTGACTGAAGCAGAAATTTAGGATGAAAATCAAAGTTGGTATAGTATTGAACTAATAATTTTGAAATATTATCATGTGTAACTAGTTTTTGAAATATTAAGATGTATAAGATAGAAGAAAGTTTTGGGATTGGCACATCCAACTAGTTTTTATTAGAAAGTGCAAACATTTAGTTTTTGATTAGCTGGAGGCAATGACGGTAAGTTAAGATAACCCACTTCCGTCTTGCTTATTTCAAATACCGTCAACCTTTGGGCCACTTTTTCCTGGTTCCACTCACATTTCCATTATTAAAACATTTTTCAACGTCGAAATGGAGTTGTAAACAATTAACATGAAACAATGAAGCAAACTGTATGATTTTAAAGAGGAATTTATTTATTTATTTTTTTTTAATATTTTTAAAGTTTTGGAACAAAGTAGCCTCTGCTGGGGGCTTCTTTTGTCCATTCATGTAGTTTCATATAAAATGGATACATTTCATATATAAATGAATACCTTTTTATTGAAACCCTCTTGCAAATTAACATTGCGAAATCGATAAACAAATGTTTTTTTTTTTAAACATTTAAGCACAATAAACCAATTGTTAATATTAAAAATACGAGAAACAGTTTTCGCCATGTTATCCTCAGCAACTGGAGCAAAAACAATTAATGTAACATTTTGCTACAGTAACATTTGACAAAAATGTTACTTAAAACATGTTTTAAGAGATTTGGTTGTATAAAAGGCATTTCTAAGCAATTGGGGCTATTTTCGAACAAAAAAAGGCCTGGCACAAAATAGCCTCGAAATACTAGTTTTCATGTTAGCTTTATGAAAACGTAAACATTTCCAGTCAAAATAAAAAGTTAACGGAAAAACTATGATCACACATGGGTTACAGGTTACTAAAGGTAATAATTTGTCACTTACTTTATTTGTAGCTCTTATCTAGATTGTTTCACTATAGAAAGTTTGGACAGTTAAAATTTACACACAAAAACAGTTGTTTACAAACACATCCAATGTTGCCACTAAAAATTTTTAAATTACCCTCAAACTATTCAAATACCCTTTAGTAGGGTATAAAATATTTTCCAAGGTCAAAAACTCCAAATTATCTTGTATTGTTTGTTCAATAGAAAGAATAGAACTTTTTTTATGGAATGGACCAAAGTAATATAGTTGACAATAATAGTTGACGGTAATATTTTCATAAGAATTGGTGTTAATCACAGCCCAATGATGATATTTTAAAGATTAATTCTAAGATTTTCGATTGACTTCTTTCGCCGGATCGACCACTTGGGAAATGGCAATTACTAAAACTATTTATTTATAGTTTTATTGCTATTTAATTTCAGCGGATTTCTCGTTTGTCCATGATAGAACGTTTATTAAGGGTTGTAGCAATATTGCTAGTTTACTTCTAAAACTTAAAAGGAAGTAAATATAATAAAAAACCCGTAACACTGACTTTATTTGATCAACAACTGGCGGGTCACCATACCGTTAACCAAGATGTTAGAATTCTTCCATGTCTGATAAGCTTTCAAAAAATCGGGATCCAGAATTGATGAGTATTGACTCTGCTGTTTGTTTTCAACATTTACCTCCATTTCGCCATAGGCTGCGAGCTGCATTGGTTGCAATCTTCTATGTTTTGATATACTAACATTTCTGGTAATTTTAACTTTTGCACTGATGATGGAGTTTTAGAAGCCCCGAAAAAACTGTATGCCCCCCCCCCCCCCATTTCTATACAAATTGTCATCTATGCACTTATCACATATTCCTTTTATTTCTTATTATAACAACACAAAGTTCAATCTTTCCATATTAAACAAGAAAGAAAAAAAATCATGCGTCAAGCATAGATTATGAAACCCTTTCCAACACATTCAGAATAATGTAACAAAACTGCGCCGTTTCATAAGTTAAAATATTATGTCTAATTCAACCCTATGGAGACGGATAACATATTTGAAAACCCAATTTCAGCTGTTACCATCTACAATCGGAAAATTATCTGATTTCTGTGAGCAGCACTGTATATGATACATAGGTTTATATCCATTAACTACATGCATGACAAAATTTAACCCTTAAATGCCTGGTGTTGCTTTTCGGCAACATACCCAATTTAGGCTCTAAAATACTATTAGAATAATATTGAAGCTATAATGCCTAATGTTGCCAATAAAATATATTCTGAAAATATTATTAAATCGATTTTCAACATGTAGATGGCGACACTTGTGCTATTTAAGAATAAAGATAGATTTATTTTTTCAATTGTTGCTACTTGTTCTTTTTGTTTTGTTTGGGAGCTTGCAAAATACCCTATTTCGACCTGCAGTGAGCAAGTAAAATTGATTTCTTATTATAGTTCCTAAAATTCTTGTGTGTTTAATATTATAGAATTTTATCAAGGGAAATTATTTTTTCAATTAAACACCAGTATTGCCGATTAGTAACAAACTTTTTTTAGCCATAAACTATACTTAAAAAAAAATATGTTTTTTTTAAGAATTTTTCCCAAGATTTATTTAAAAAATGAAAGCCGAAAAACATTATTACAATCACTTTTGAGAAATCAGGCATTTAAGGGTTAATTCAGTTAAGAAATACATATACAGCAGAACCTCTTTTATCCGCAACTCTTTTAACCGAAACTCTCGCTTAACCGAAATCCATTTTTAAAGCTTTTTTTTTCTTTACTATCACATTCCTTGTGTGCAAAATACATTTTAAAATCTTTTTTTTTTTAACTATCATATTCCTTGTGTGCAAGTTGTCCTTTCCGAACTGGGAGTACATATAAATATTTTCGACCCCCTTTCTTAGTGTTCCTTTGAATTTAACTTGAGCTCCCGTAAGCTGCGGAGTGGAACAAAGAAAACGAACAAATTAGAAATTCCGAAGGTTTTGAATGTTTTGCATAAAGTTTTGGCATGGCTGGAGCAGCAGAAAGACAGTGATACTGGTGAACTAATAGTATTAAAAAACTCCGTGATAGAGTTTCAAAGCAAAGGCAATCGAAACTACGACAAACAAAACATTTTTTGAAAGCCTTGTGATACGTGTAAAAGGTACTTAATTTCAAAATTTAAATTCAGGTAATTTATTATTATTTATATTGCTGTATTTTTATTAAGCACTTGTTACCATAATAAGAAATATTGCATATATTTATCCTTAATCATAAAATTCAAGCATTCTCGATTATCCAAAAATTTCGATTTTCCGAAAGAGGGTTGGTCCCAATTACTTCGGATAATCGAGGTTCTACTGTACTTCAGTTGAAAATTCCCCTTCAGCAATTTCCTCTAATAAGGAGAATGGCACGTGAATACTTTTGTGCAGCCCTGTATATGAGGTATACAATTTGTATGCGACGAGTGGTATGCAAAAAATTCATTCTTTTTAAAAGAGCATACCGATTTTTAAAACACACTTCCAGAAATTATTACCCAAAGACAGTACTGTAAACTAGTGTGATTCTTTTGTGTGTCCCTGTAAATGAACGACAAATGCTATGAATGCCCTATTCTATCGTTATCACCTTGAAGTGAAATTCAGTGATTTATATCAGTTTCAATGCATCTGAAATAGCGTAATCTTATCATAATACTCCTCAAATGATTTTTCCCCGTATACCATAATGTAATGAAATTATTTTGAGTGCCTCTGTAAATGTGGTACTAATCCCACATATTTCATATACAATACCAAATATACCTGGTTGACCCTGAATAACGTTTATCAATTGCATCTAATTCCGAGTATATCTACGGGAGTTAGAGCGTTGACAGACGGACAGACAAACCGAATGCATAAACACTTTTCAACTTTGTTACAAAGTGTTAAAAAGCAATGTGTTTTTAAAAATTGTCACCTTAAATTTTAAGTTTTTAGAAAAATATTTAAATTTTGAAAAATATTACGGTATAATACTGCCAGCTGGGGTGCCAGTATTACATCGTAAAATCAACTTTTTCTTTTTTTTTACAGTATAATAAGTATACAGAAGCTAGTAAAATACAGGGTGTCCCAAAAGTCTCCGTACAACTTCAAAAATTTATTACAAAAAAAATAATAGGCCTACAGCAAAAATAATTACAACAGTACACAGAGTAACTTAAAAAGTTTTTTCTACTACCTTAGTATACTTTTATATGAGATCCTTTCGTTGCACGCGACGTTTCCATGCAATGAAGCACTTCAACTGCAAATTCGAAGCGTTTCGCATAATCATCTGTTTGTAACGCCTGCTCAATCTGAAATTTGTTGGCTGAAAGTTGTAATCGTTTATGAAGCACTCTGTGTATTTTGCTTTTTGACTTAATAAGCTCTTGCGATGCTTTTCGAATTGATTTTAGAGGGTTTCTAGAAAAAGTTTCACGTACTCGTTCCTCACTTTCTTCACTAGTGCTAGGACTACCACTTCTTTTTTTATCATTCACACTTCCCATTGTCATAAATTTCTCATACCAGTCACGAATGCTTTGCAGCGTTACAAGCGAATGATTATGCGAAACGCTTCAAATTTGCAGTTGAAATGTTTCATCGCATGGAAACGTCGCGTGCAACGAAAGGATCTCATGTAGAAGTATACTAAGGTAGTAGAAAAAAACTTTTTAAGTTACTCTATGTACTGTTGTAATTATTTTTGCTGTAGGCCTATTATGTTTTTCAATTCCTACTATTAGCTCACACTCTCCCTATATTTATTTATTTATTTATATATTTATCTTGTTCAAATTTTCAATCGTTAATAAAATACTCATTATTCATCCTATCAAGTTGAAATAATTTTTTTTTAAACTTGTACTGGATGACAATTGATGTTAATACAGTTTTTTTCAAATATTAATTAATTAATTAAATTTTAATTAATTAATTTTAGTTTTGCATGGGAAACAAAATGGCGGCCATTGGTTGTTGAAGATCAATTAAAGTATTTTCAATAAGGGGTTACCATAGGTGGGGGGACCCTGTTCTGTCGCCAAATACTGCCAAGTTTGTCGCCAACTTGGCGATATATCGCCAAATTTGGCGGCCAAAATGAGTCGCCAAAAGTGACGCCAACTTGGCGATATCTCTAATATTTCGCCAAATTGCCATAGAGTTCCATTGTAAACCTACTTGCTTATAGAAAATCAACAAATTAAGATATTTTAATGCAACAAAAACTAATATTAGCTTAAGGGATTATATTAAATTTTTCTTTGATGACCTAAGTAGGAATTGACTTTAAAAACAAAATTTTTATATTACTTGTTTGTAATAAATTTTTGAAGTTGTACGGAGACTTTTGGGACACCCTGTATATCCGCGCCTGAAAAAGAAAATGTTGTTTTAAAGAGGTACAAAATATTCAATTTACGTCCACCAACTTCTGTTGCCCCCCATCCAGCGATCTGCAGCCACGTTCCTTCCGGAAGTACATAGTCAGCTGGTGGAAGACATATAGGGTTTTGATACATATTGCAGGTTATGCTGCGCTTCAGTTTCAACAGTGCGATGTCATGTGACATGTGTGAAAAGGAAAATCCAGGATGAAGGATCACCTTCATTACTCCAGGACCTAGTCTGACGCGAGGCGTTTTTGTTGTAAAGGCCACGTTTATATCTTTGGCATCAACATATCTCACTTTAGTTTTCTGCTTTTTAAAAAGAACGGGTCTATCTCCACGTCTAGAAAAAAAAGAAAGAAAAATCATGCATCAACAAACTAAGCTAATACATTCTAAAAGTGATAAAATACATTTAAAATGTATATAAATATTTTTATTCTGATCTACATGTTTTATCGCTCAGACGGCGACATTCTGAAGGTCTATATTTATAAAAATATTTTCGCAAAACAATTTTAAATGAAACTGGTAAACAAAAATTACGATATTACATGTATAATGAAAAAAGTGCAATAATAAAAATAACAAGATGTAATAGAACGAAGAAAACTTTTATTAATTTCTTTTTAAGTTTTGATTCGATTTTTATAAAATTTGAAATGACTCGACAAAATTCTGAGATGATTATATATTAAATTTCAAACCGTACGATTGGGTAGTTTTTGCGTTGTTAAATGCGGACAGTCGGACAGTCAGACAGACGGACGGACCGGGCGACGACTGTAGGTGCTATGTATTCATATAATTACGAAATCACCTAAGAATGGACATTTGTGAACGTGAATTATTTTAATCTATTGTTTCTTATTTTGCAGAGTCGTGGGAAATCACTTAATAACTAATGCGCGGGAACTTGAACTAATGGATGGAATGTCCCCAAACTTCATATTGTGTTAGACCTTTATCTATATAATAAAAGCCTAAGTCACGTGACTGTCATCAACAGTTCCCGGTTGACCGCTTCACTTTTTGTATGCCAGGCGGCCAATTTGGCAATTTAATGTTAGCCGGGAGCAGGTGATAAATCGCCAAATATTGTTCCACCGCAGTCATGTCATCAGTATTACAATAGTGCTTTTCATCCGACTGTCATAAACAAATTTTCGCGTGGTAAATTAAATCAAAGCTTTGATGTTGAAATTAAATGTCATGGTTTATGGAATTATTTATTACTTTTTTTTATTCTTTTATTTTTTTTTTCAAGCAGTAATTGATGGTTATAAATTTTAAATATATCAGTTTTAATTAAAGTTATAATAAAATGAGTGGAAGTACTATATTTTAAATGAAACTAATGATATGCGAAAAAATACGACGGGAACAATGTTTGACGATTCATCCACTTGCACCCGGCTAACATAAAAATGCCGAGTTCATGATTTATGTATCAGAATCTTCATATTTGGCGAAGGATTGAGCGAGTAAATTAAATTATGTATTAAGTTAACGTGATACAGTGATTAGCATATTTTTAAGGGAGACCACACTGGTCGCCAAGGGCGGCTAGTATAAATAGATTCTTACTAGGTTTGGTGGAATACTGCCCAAGTGGTGTCTCTGAAGTTCTCTGTTTTTATTGTTTCCGCAATAACTCGATATACCTCAAAATCGGTTAGATTTTCATTTAATTTTGGTTGCAGACGATTCGATTTATACATAAGAAAATTAGCAATCAAATCTTCGCTGAAAAATATGAGATTATCGCACACATTAGTAACACATTAGTAGGAGAAGGTGGCCTAAAATGATCCTAGTGGACAAAACGGGCCACATATGTTTTCTTCCAAACAGGTCACGCTATCTACAGGGTAACACATAAACTAGTTGTGCTAAGTGAAGAAGAAGCAATGGCGGTATTCAAATGATCGCAGCATTACGCGTCTGAAAAGAATTCTTTGAAAAAGTGGATTTTATAGCATCTGTTATAAGGTAAGCACTAACTTTCATATCTATTTAAATATACAGTCTTTCATGTACATAAATATGACTTGGTTTACTTAATAGAGTATGTTTTTAGATGTGAATTACACTTACTAAGTTAGTTATGTTTATCGGCGTCATCCAGTTATATGACGTAAAATGGACGGCCATGTTACCAGGTAAAATGATCCATTATGTGGATCGTTTTACTACCATTTCGGAGACTGAAGAAAATCCGGTACCATGTCCTATCCATCATGGGAGCAAATGTGTGACTGCCTCAAAACTTTCTCTTTGAGTCCACGCGTTATCCTATAATTTTTGGATCATAATTTTCAAATATTCCATTTTATTGTTTTTTCAAAATTACTTGTGACACTTTTTTATTTTAAAATTTACATAAAATAAATGATGTATACTATTTGATTGTAAAACTTATTTCATTTCATTATGTATTGTCATAATTACTTTTATATCATTTATTTTGCCGATAAAAAACAATTTACAATTATTTTTTAATTCAAAGGATCATTTTGCCCTTTGGTGAGGGTAAAATGATTCTTTGGACACTTTTTTCGAAAATCTATTTTTTTCATTACTCAGTTTAGGTTTAAAATATTATTAAAATATGTTTATAATGCACAATATAGTGTAAAACATATTAGCATAGGGCCAAAGTTTTATTTAAACAGTTATGTTATTTTACAAAAGTTTTCCCCTTAAGGGGACCATTTTAGGCCACCTTCCCCTACCAGAAAAACAAAATACGTGAAAAAGATTTTTGAAATATGCTTGTTGATCACTTACTTAATTAAACAATGAGCTGCCGTCAACACAAAATTTTCACTTATTAGTGAACCAGTACAAAATGTTTCGTTGTCCGATACATATTTCAGATTAACCTAAAGGGAGAAAAAAAGTAATGTAATTTTTTTTTAATAAAAAGGAATTAAACATAAATACAAATGCCTTCGTTATACGAGGTGCTATCGGAAAAAAATCACGGACTTGATGGAAAAACGTGTTTTATTTGAACTTACCCAATTATGGCTGCCTTCTGCTTCAAAATAGTCATCTTGTGAACGTATACGAGGCATTCTCACAATCTTTTGACTTTGGGAGAGAAAATCTGGTGAAATTAAACTTACTAAAATAACATTTTAAACTTATAGACGAATGCCTTAATGATTCAAAATAAAGAAAAAATGGTCAGCAGCGAAGTTTTTTTTATTTATATGAGGTTTAAGTTAAACTTGCGAGTTTAATTTTCCTTACCATTTTACCACTAAAACTTTTTATTTTCTTCTAAATTTTTACTTATAATGAATTTGCATAGTACCCACAGGACATTCAAATAAGAAATAATAAAAATGTAGTATTTTTAGTACAAACTTTTGGTATGACATTGTCATAAAGGGGTGTTAAAGAAGGGACGGTAAGGTAAAGAAGGGGGAAGGTATAGGAAAAAAGGGACGGTAAGGTAAAAAAGGGGGAAGGTATAGGAAAAAAGGGACGATAAGGGAAAAAAAGGGATGGTAAGGATGGGACGGTAATGAAAATTACCATCTATTTTTAGGCAAATCACGTTAAGACTAAGTGATAGCCACAATGTTCATTGATTTTTAGGAACAATTATTTACATTGGATTAAATTTAAAAAAATTAATTTACTTCGAAATGTGCAGGACGGTTCTTGGGGACGGTAAGACTACCAATAAAGGTACGATGCTTGAAATTGATATTTAAATGCTGATTTAAATTCTGCAGTAAAGGATATAACCGGGTTTCTTAGTAAAATATGCCCTTGAGTCAATCAAGTCGAGTCCTACATGAATCGATAGCCCTTAAAAAGAAATGAATTTCTCTCCAGTTTGAAGCTTATACCTCAAGCCCATGGGGGGTTACGAACCTTAATGTCCGTTTTAGAAAAAAGTGCATTGTGACGAAACTGCTGGTCGGATTTCAACGAAAAAAATAAAGGATATATAATATTACCATACAAATAGTGGATAATTTTTTCAGATTTTTTTCAACAAAAGAAAAAGTTTTATTACATTTTTCTTGTTTTTAATTAAACATTTTAATTAACAATCTATCTAAATATTTTAGTGACCACCTTAAATTTTTTGCAGCAAATACTTCGGTGTATGATGTATATTTGGATATCAGTTTAAACTTTCTACGCAGGTTGCATCGTATAAAAAAATTAACCCTTTGAAATCTAAAAATGAATCATCTTTCTGTGCAAAATTTGTTTTTGGTACCAGTAATAACGAAAAATAAAATTTGCCTTTTTTTCATCCGAGCATTTTTGAAATTGTGTACTTGAAGGAAACTGCTTTTAAAAAAGTGGTGCTGACCGAGTAAAATTTGTGTAAGAGACGCTTGAGTACAAAGGGTTAAAAACCTATTCCGTGAGGTGAGGGGGGGGGGAGTGCATCACTCTAATCTCACATTTATTTATAAATGAAATGCATTTTGGTACTAGTTTCAAATCAACACAGAGTGCACAGAATATTACAGAATATATTAATCGTGGAATTCATAACTAATTGTTATTGTTAACTACAAAAAATATTTTTTTATAAAAAAAAGCAATAAGAATGATTGTTTTGACTGTTTTTAGGAAATAATTAACAATCAATCTTCATCGCTGTCTTTGTTAACAACAGGATTTATGTTTTCAACATCGAAAAGCCTGCTTAAAATCTTTACAGAACGGACAATTTTAGACAGATACCGGGCATGCGAAAGATAGAACAGTATAACAGCAACGTGAGAACAACAACCGACCGTTCTATTGTCGTTTTTGCATTCGCAGTAATGACGTTTAATGCCCGAGTATCAGACGGAGTTTAATATGTAGTCAACGTAACATCGATGCGATTTGCTGCGAATGTGTCGAGATCTTACTTAGAACTTTATAATAGCATTATTTTTTTTTAGGTACTGCAGATGAATTGTGTTGTCTTCATCCATCATTTCGGACAGATAAGAGACAGCTTGAGACAACTGGTAAAAAGAATTTTTAAGCCATTTTCTGTCATTTCTAAAAAATCAAGAACATCCGACGATTTAAAGTTTGCAAATGGCCGAACTTTATAATAGCATTACTTTCTTTTAGGTACTGTAGATGAATTGTGTTGTCTTCATCCATCATTTTGGACAGATAAGAGACAGCTTGAGACAACTGGTAAAAAGAATTTTTAAGCCATTTTCTGTCATTTCTAAAAAATCAAGAACATCCGACGATTTAAAGTTTGCAAATGGCCGAACTTTATAATAGCATTATTTTCTTTTAGGTACTGTAGATGAATTGTGTTGTCTTCATCCATCATTTTGGACAGATAAGAGACAGCTTGAGACAAATGGTAAAAAGAATTTTTAAGCCATTTTATGTCATTTCTAAAAAATCAAGAACATCCGTCGATTTAAAGTTTGAAAATGGCCGTTTACGTCTATTAAAACCCGATTCATTGACTTGAGATGTAAGTGTGTTCACAGCACTTGCTGTCGTTCCATATGTTCAATAACTTCTTTCGTCAAGCTAGCATCTGAATTCAGACGTTTGCCTAATCTGTTGACTAAAAAGAAGGCTATTCGGTATAATAAACGAACTTTGGAAAAAGTACTATACGTAGTACTATAGTACTATAAGTAGTTATATTTTATTTAAAAAAAATATTTTTTGTAGTTAACGATAACAATCAGTTATGAATTCCATAATTAACATATTCTGTAATATTATGTGCATCTTGTGTTGATGTGAAATTTAGTACCAAATACACTTAGTTTATAAATAAATATGAGATTAGAGTGAGGCACTCCCCCCACCCCTCGCGGAATAACTTTTTAACACTTTGGGCTCCGGCGTCTCTTACACAAATTTTATTCGGTCGGCACCACTTTCTTAAAAGAAGTTTCCTTCAAGTACACAATTTCAAAAATGCTCGGATGAAAAAAAAGGCAAATTTTATTTTCCTTTATTACTGGTGTCAAAAACAAATTTTGCAAAGAAAGATGATTAATTTTTTGAATTCAAAAGTTTAATTTTTTTATATGATGCTCCCTGCATAGAAAGTTGAAACTGACACCAAATATACATCATACCACGTAGTATTTGCTGCAAAAAAATTAAGATGGTCACTGAAATATCTCAATAGATTATTAATTAAAAGTTCAATTAAAAACAAGAAAAATCTAATAAAACTTTTTCTTTTGGTGAAAAAAATCCGAAAAAATTATCCCCTATTTGTATGGTAATACTATACATCCCTTATTTTTAGGTAGCTTTCTTTACAAAAAAGCTACCTATTGCAGCCGTTCGGAGGAAAGCGATTTCAAAAAATTTTGGTATATTTTCATCGATCATGACCCCCAGACCCCGAAACCACCCTCCGTTCAAAATTGATATATATATATATATATATATATATATATATCTATATATATATATATATATATATATATCTGACCTATGTCACACTGTAACTACCGTAATTATGAACCGATTTCGATGTAATTCGGTGTGTACATAGTACATACCAATGTCTCGACCGAGTTCGTTGGCCAGCTTCATCCGCCGTTTTGTTTCAAAATGGCGGCCATTTAAAATTTTTTAAAAAATTTAAAACTTGAAATGTGGTACCAAAAAATTAAAAATGGAAAAATATTTTTTTCTTATGTATTTGACCTTTATACAAAGATTCCGGAGCAGTTTTTGTTTCGTCTATATCTTAAAAAATGGCTGAGTTATAGCATTTTGAATTTCTAGCGTGGCTGACATTTTGAAACGTCCTGCATTTTGTCACGCGATAAAAGGCGTATTTATGAACCGATTTGGATGTAATTCGGTGTGTACATAGTACATACCAATCTCTCGACCGAGTTCGTTGGCCAGTTTCATCCGCCATTTTGTTTCAAAATGGCGGCCATTTAAATTTTTTTTAAAAATTTAAAATTTGAAATGTGGTACCAAAAAATTGAAAATGGAAAAATATTTTTTTCTTATGTATTTGACCTTTATACAAAGATTTCGGAGCAGTTTTTGTTTCGTCTATATCTTAAAAAATGGCTGAGTTATAGCATTTTGAATTTCTAGCGTGGCTGACATTTTGAAACGTCCTGAATTTTGTCACGCAATAAAAGGCGTATTTATGAACCGATTTGGATGTAACTTCGTTTATACATAGTACATATCAATGTCTCGACCGGGTTCGTTGGCCAGCTTCACCCGCCATCTTGTTTAAAAATGGCGGCCATTTAAATTTTTAAGAAAAATTTAAATTTGAAATGTGGTACCAAAGATTGAAAATTGAAAAAATATTTTCTTCTTATGTGTTTGACCTTGATAAAAAGATTCGGGAGCAGTTTTTCTTTCGTCTATATCTTAAGAAATGGCTGAGTTATAGCATTTTGAATTTCTAGCGTGGCTGACATTTTGAAACGTCCTGATTTTTCTCACGTAATAACAGGCGTATTTATAAATCGACTTGGATGTACCTTGGTGTGTACATAGTACATACAAATATCTCGACCGAGTTCGTTGCCCAGCTTCATCCGCCATCTTGTTTCAAAATGGCGGCCATTTAAAAAAATTAAAAAATAAAAAAATTTACATGAGATACCAAAAAATTGGAAAATGAAAAAGATTTTTTCTGTATGTGTTTGACCTTAATACAAAGATTCCGGAACAGTTTTTCTTTCGTCTATATCTAAAAAAAAATGGCTGAGTAATAGCATTTTGAATTTCTCTTGTGGCTGACATTTTAAAACGACCTGATTTTTGTCACGCGATAACAGGCGTATTTATGAACCCATTTGGATGTAACTTGGTCTGTACATAGTACATACCAATGTCTCGACCGATTTCGTTGGCCAGCTTCATTCGCCATCTTGTTTCAAAAGGGTTGCCATTTAAAAAAAATTAAATTTAAAATTCAAAATGAGGTATTAAAAAATTGGAAAATGAAAAAGATTTTTTTTATGTGTTTGCCCTTGATACAAAGATTCCGGAGCAGTTTTTGTTTCTGAAAATTTGTTCTTTTGTTGATATCTTAAAAAATGGTTGATTTATAGCACTTTGAATTTCTAGCATGGCTAACATTTTGAAACGATCTTGTATTTGTCGCGCGATAACACACGTATGCGCCTATTTCGATGTAAGAAGGCATGTGGATAGTATACATCAACACCTCGACCAAGTTCGCTGGCCAGATTCATCAGCCATCTTGTTTCAAAATGGCGGCCATTAAATTAAAAAATATATATATATTTAAAGTGAGGTGCAAAAAAAATTAGAAATTGAAAAAGGTTTCTTTCTTAAGTATTTGATCTTGATATAAGGATTCAGGAGCATTTTTTGTTTGTCTTTACCTTAAAAAATGGCTCAGATATAGCAGTTTCAATTTCTATTGTGGGTGACATTTTGAAAAATCTGATTTTTTGCATGCGACAGCACTCCTATATATTAACCGATTCCGATGTGAGTGAGCATGTGCACAGCAATTACTAAGGTCTCGACCAAGTTCACTGCTTAGCCTCATCCACCATGTTGTCTTAAAATGACAGGCACTTTAAGAAATTGCCGAATTTGGCAGCCAAATATAAGTTACTTTAAAGAAAAGCAGCTTGGATAAAGCTGACTAATTTCGCGAAATTCTTATTCATTATATTGATAAAAATTAGTATTGAATCTCCTATATTCGGTTTCCACTAAATTGAGCTTCGTGTGTTTGCATGATATAAGTTGGCTTTTTTAAAATAAGGATTATGAAAGCTACCTCTTCCTCCCGGCACTGGCCGGAAGGACTTTTTTTTCGATGAAATCCGACCAGCAGTTTCGTCACAATGCACTCTTTTCCAAAACGGACATTAAAGGTCATAACCCCCCATGGCCTTGAGGTATTAGCTTCAAACTGGGAAGAAATTCATTTCTTTTTAAGGGCTATCGATTCATGTAGGACTTGACTTGGTTGACTCAAGGGCATATTTTACTAAGAAACTCGGCTATACCCTTTCCTGTCAAAGAATTTTAGCCATTCTTTCTCTAGCATACTTCTGCATGAGAAAAAACTTGAAAAAATTTCTGCGGCTACATCTGAAGTGATTTTCTGTATAATTTCAGAAGAGGGGCGGTAAGGAATTTGAAACCCAGGTACAGAGTTAAAAAAATAATAACAACCGTAAAAATGTGTGCAGGTTAATTTTTTGTTACATGTTTTTATAAAACAATAGTCACAGTTTCGGGGAAAAATTACATTGAATTAATTTTATTGAAACAATTTTATACAGAAATCTCCAAACTTAAAAAATCAGCATGAGGGACACGGACACTGGACGGTATAGGAGTTTCCTGGATATTTCGACCCCCAACATCGTCCAAAACTTATTTATATCGTTAATATTGTTATGCAGTCACGCAATGGGATGTTCCCCAGTATATGAAATTACAAAAAAATAACATGAATATGTACTAAAACAAAAATCATTATTCATGGACTTAAAAGTCAAAAGATTGTGAAAATGCCCCATACATTGATCCCATCGCTTTTTCCACTTTCCGAAAGCACTCCTGAAGTCATTCTCGCGAAAGGCGTCAAGGATCCCCTGCGGTTCTTCGTTGAAAGTCGAACACAGATGCAAAACGTTGTCTTTTCAGTTTCATTTTCTATTTTGGATATAATGCAAAAACACAGGGAGCTAGATCCGGTGAATAGGATGGATGGAGGACTTGAGGACAAGATCACCCACCGGGGTACCCACCAAAATTTGGCATAGGTGTTAACTCCCCGGTGGAAGTTCCCCACTACTAACCATCGAAACTCAAACTAAGGCAACTGGCCCGGAAAAGAAACAGGTCCTAATTTAACTAAAATAAGTAATACAAAGCAAATGTGCCCCAGCACCAAAAATAAATAAACTTAAAAAGATCTTGATAACAACTGTTAAGGGCAATTCACAATCTAACAAATGCCTGTCTATCAGTAAAACTAAATTATAACAAACTTTTATAGACAATTACAATATAACAATTGTCTGCTAATAAAAATAACCAACTGAACACTGTCAGAATGAACATAAAATATGCAATACTTGTGTAGTTACAATATGATATACGGGTCTTGATGAAAACTCCATCAAACAGGAAAATAAACTTTGCCAGTATACGCTATGCCATGCATTAGTCCTGTTAATAAAAGTTCACCTTAAAGTCAACGAAGTTCTGGTATAAAATCAGACTTAAGATAAAAATCACAAGTTCGTAAATAAAATCACAAGTTCGTGAGTAAAGTCCAGGAACCAAAATTTAAAGTCTTGACTATAAAAATCAGTCAAAGCATCAGAACTTGTATCTAATAAACGAGAAGTTTGCATTTAGATCATTATAAATGGTACATAGTTTTTTGTAGTTTTTATGGGACAGGAGAATATTTCTAACGTTCATCAGTTGGGTGGCGGACGACAACCATGTTGTTATGAGCTAAAAACTGTGTTGTTTTTAGAAATCGTTTGTCAGAAGTCTTGGAACAGACTTTGCAGCAATGCGCCGCATGTTCAAATTCTCCATCAAAATTTCTTGGCAAACTCCATAACCGATCTCGACTTTGTATTCAAGTTCTTGGAAAGTTAGGCGACGATCTTCTAGCATGTTTTCCGACTTGTTCTACATTTCCATCTATTTTGCTGGTGTTTGGTCGCCCTGAACGCTTGTCATCTTCAAATGAGTGATAACCCGCCTTGAAACGGGAGTTCCATTCAAATAAAAAAGAAAAGTGCCCAGTTAAACTGATGGCATTGAGCTCACAGGGTATTCACACTATTGTATATTAGACTCTAATTTAAAAGAATAATGCCCATTGAAAAATAAATTAAGGGAGAGATTCCCCCCCCCCACACCCGTTTCCCCTCTTTATACTTAACCAACAAGCCTCCAAATGTCATCATGGAAGCTCCTTCTCGATCTAAACTGGTGTACCAAATTTGTCTAAAGTAAGGGGGTCTTAGCCCCCGCTCCCCCCTTTATATTTAACCAATGAACTTCCAAATCTAATCAGGAAAGCGCCTTATCAGAATAAACCGGTATAAAAAATTTGAAGCAAATTGGATAGAAAAACCATTTATATAAATTAAGGGGGGTAATAGGCCCCCGTTCCCCCCTTTAGGCTTAAACAATGAACCTTCAAATCTAATCAGGGAAGAACCTTATCAGAATTAACCGGTATACCAAATTTGAAGAAAATCTGATAATTCTACATGAAAAACCCATTAATCTAAGTTAAAGGGGGGGGTTAGCCCCCGTCGCCACCTTTATACTTAACCGATGAACCCCCAGAACTGATCAGGGAAATGCCTTATCAGAATGAACCTAGAAAAAAATTTTGAAGCAAATCGGATATTTCCTTATCAAGAGTGTTACGAACATACGTACATACAGAACCGGTGGGCACATTAGCTCTCAGGCTTTGATAGCCTGTGAGCTAGTAACATTGTCCGATTTAAAGCTTTATCACAAAAGCAGTACGAAGCATTTCAAGAGTTTCGGTTACAGGTTTACAGAGTTTCACACAAAATTTGATGCACACACGCTGCTGCTGACCGTTGCTACATCGCAAACAGTTCAAAACACTAAGTCGAAAAAAATTCATAGAAACAAATTGCTTGCTCACACCTTGAATCAAGCTGTGAAATGAGTAGAGGAGTGTTTGGGGAATATGACCTTGACACACAGGGTAGTTCAGAACTATGTGTCAAAAATGTAAAGGCAGGTAGGGGGGGGGGACCTAAATAAGTAGATTTCGTATAGGAATGTGGGCGCGGAAATCTAGCGTTGAGGCAGTAGAAGACGCTGTTGAGTTAGGCGGGTGAAAGCATTTCGTTGACTTGAATCGTCATTTTCCGCACAGATTTCGAGCAACATGCATCCTTACACCAACACTGACGCATTTTATGTATGGGGCTGCGCAAGGAAATGTTTCACGCCCAACGCGCGTCCAACAGCGCTCGAGCTTTTCGAAGGACTATCCTCTACTGCGCGTAATATTGCTTCTTCCACTGCATGAATTCTGCGATGTCTTTCAGTGCCCATATCACGCCTTGAAGCATAAAATGATCCACTCGCGCACAATTCCCGATGAAGACGCTCAAATGTATAGAGATCAAGCAGATTCCTACCCTGGTCCACGTACATCCTTTGAGCAACCGCTTCATTTCCTTGTGCAGCCCCATAGATGAAATGCATGCCGGCAAGCTCAGCATTCGTGTAACAACTCTTGTTGCTCAAAATCCGAGCGGAGAATGACGATTCAAGCCAGCGAAGCACTTTCATTTGTCTAACTCAACAGCGCCCTCTACTGTCTCAACGCTGCATTTTCGCACCCACATTCCTATAAGAAATCTACTTATTTAGGTCTCTTCTACCTGCCTTTACATTGGACATATAGTACTGAACGACCCTGTGTTTTTGACTCCACTTTTACAGAGGCAGTCGCAGTAATAGCAGTCAAGGGAACTTTCCGATAGCACCTCGTATCGTGATTGTCGAGAGACAAGATAAGAGCGTAATATAGACGACAGCAATAAATAAAATGTAAAACATGATAACCGTCAAGTAAATCTTGCAAATTTACCATCCTAAATAACGTTTGTGGGTATTTTATCATTTTCTTAATGGAATTCACGATATTGACATTTTTGTGATAGAATACGGATAAAGTTACTTAAAAAATGTGTTTAAAAAAAAAAAAAAAAAAAAAAAAAAGATATGTGGCATTCTCACAATCTTTTGACTTTTAAGTTCCTGAATAATAATTTATATTTTAGTGCATATTCTTGTGGGGTTTTTTATTTCATATACTGAGGAGCATCCCATTCCATGACTGTATAACAATATTAACGCGATAAATAAGTTTTTGACAATGTTGGGGGTCCAAATATACCAGGAAATTCCTATACCGTCCCGTGCCGCTGATGATGATTTTTAAGTTTGGAGATGTCTGTATAAAATTGTTTCAATAAAATTAATTCGATGTAATTTTTTTTCCGAGACTGGGACTATTGTTTTAAACAAATATGTAGCAAAAAATTAACCTGCACACATTTTTACGGTTGTTATTATTTTTTTTTTAACTCTGTCCCTGGGTTTTAGATTCCTTACCGTTCCTCTTCTAAAATCATACAGGAAATCACTTCAGATGCAGCCACAGAATTTTTTCAACTTTTTTCTTGTGCAGAAGTATACTAGAGAAAGAATTGCTAAAATTCTTTGACAGGAAATTTACTGCAAAATTTAAATCAGCATTTAAATATCAATTTCAAGCATCGTGTTTTTATTGGTAGTCTTAACCGTCCCCAAGGTAAGTAAATTAAAAAACTAGTATGTTGTGGCCATCACAAAACTTTCTTCTATATAAATCACTTCAATTAAATCATTTAAATAGTAAAAGAAATTACATCAATTTAGAACCAATTCGTATCAAAGTATACCTGAATTTGAAGTTTGATGAAAATTCGTCCATTACTTATTGAGATAGAGCTGTAGGGGAAATTCTGAAAAATGCAGCATAGCAGCGCCACCTGTTGAGCGATTTGCACCCAAACACAAACAGCACTAATTCATATTAAGGTATACCGGAATCTGAAGTTTGATGAAAATCGGTGCATTAGTTCTGCAGCTAGAGCTATTGTGGAAATCACAAAAAATGCAGCACAGCAGCGCCACCTGTTGAGCGATTTGCACGAAAAGGTACAAAACATCAATTCATGTCAAGAACTAACTGAATCTAAAGTTTGATGAAAATCCGTGCATTAGTTCTGGACATTGAGCTATTGTGGAAATCGTGAAAAATGCTGCATAGCAGCGCCACCTGTTGAGCGATTTACACCAAAACATAAACAGCACTAATTCATATCCAGGTATACCTGAATCTGAAGTTTGTTGAAAACCCAAGCATTAGTTCTTGAGATAGAGCTATTGCGGAAATCTCAAAAAATGCAGCATAGCAGCGCCACCTGTTGAGCGATTTACACCACAAGGGGCAAAACGTCAATTCATGTCAAGCACTAACTGAATCTGAAGTTTGATAAAAATCCGTGCATTATTTCTTGAGATTGAGCTATTACGAAAATCGTGTGAATGCTGCAAAATGCAGCATAGCAGCGCCATCTTTTGGGCGATTTTCACCAAAACGTTACCAGCACCAATTCATATCAAGGATTAACGGAATCTGAAGTTTTATAAAAATCCGTGCATTAGTTCTTGAGATAGAGCTTTTGCGGAAATCCTGAAAAATGCTACATAGCAGCGCCACCTGCAGGGCGATTTACACCAAAAACTAATCAGCGCCAATCTATATCAGGGACTACCTGAATATAAATTTTTCTTAAATTCCGTGTATTAGTTCTTGAGATAGAGCGCCCACAAAATTTGTGTCACATACAGACAGACGGACAGACAGACAGACTCACAGACAGACATTTTGTAAAAACATGTTTTTTGGAATCTCTGATCCATAAAACGTGTAAATCCGTCGAAAACTGGAATTCGAAAATTTTCATGAAACCAATACTTTCTTCTTGTCAAGATAGAAGAAAGTAATAATAATAATTTAATCCAATGTAAATAACTCTTTCTAAGAATCAATTAACATTGGGGCTATCACTTAGTTTTAACATGATTTGCCTAAAAATAGGTGGTAATTTTCCTTACCGTCCCTTTTTCTCCTATACCATCCCCTGTTTTTTCCTTGCCGTCCCTTCTTTAACACCCCTTTAATACAATGTTATACCAAAATTTTGTACTAAAAGAACTATATTGTTATTATTTCTTATTTGAATGTCCTGTGGGTTCTATGCCCGTATGCCATTAAAAGTAAACATTTGGAAGAAAATAAAAAGTTATAGTGGTAAAATTGTAGGAAAAATTAAACTCGCAAGTTTAACTTAAACCTCAGTTAAATAAAAAAATTTTCGCTGCTGACCATTTTTTCTTTATTTTGAACCATAGCATTATGTCTATAAGTTTAAAATGTTATTTTGAAAGTTTAATTTCACCAGATTTTTATACCTGAAAGTCAAAAGATTGTGAGAATGCCCCGTATCTGCGAATGAGTCATATAACGACGGTTTATTATTATATATAGTATCCACTAAAGTCCGTTGTCACCCCAGTAATTTCTAAACGGCAGGAGCTATATTCATAAAAGTGGGGTCTAGGTAGTAAAGTAGCCATACGCTACTGAATGAAACCGCCTACGGCGCTACCTGGTGGACCACTGCAGAGTTAGCATTCCTATCTTAAAAACAAAAAGAGATAGGGGAAAATTGATTTACAAAGTTGTAGAGCATCATCGATTTAGTACAAAAAGATACCTCGGGGACATTAATGCGAAGAACAGAACGGTTAAAACGCGCATTTGTTTTTTCGTGGTTTCTTACAGTGTGACGTGACAAAACGATCTTAGAAAGAAAAAACAACTAGATATAACAATATACCTTTATTTGAGATGTTCAAACGTCTCACCGTCAGCAGAAATGTCCATTTGGATGCACATTTGTCTGAAAGATAATCATTTGTCCTTACGTTCAAGTTTCGTGACGTCACAGTGTAGGAAATCAAGAAAAAATAAATGCCCGTTTTAACCATTCTATTCTTCGCATTAATGTCCGCAAGGTGTCATTTCGTACTAAATCGATGATATCCTACAACTTTGTTAATCACTTTTTTTCCCTATCTCTTTCCGTTTTCAAGATAGGAATGTTAACTGCGCAGTTTTCCAACAGCTGGCGCCGTAGGCGGTTTCATTCAGTAGCGCATGACAGCTTTACTATACCTAGACTCCACTTTTATGACTATATATTCTATGCTCTTGCCGTTCAGAAATTATTGGTGTAACAAATGGCTTTAGCGGGCACACTATATACCTTTGAAACAACTTTTTAAACACACCAAAGCAAGTATTCAAGATGTTTATTTTTGAACAGGAAAAAATGTTATAGAATTCGTTTGAGTATAAATATTATTAAGATATATATATATTTACACATGTATGCTAATCATATTACAAGCATGAATGTGTGCTTATACGAATATTTGAATGAATTTGACTTTCAAAGCTGATGAATTAATGCCTTTTTTAATTTTGCATATTAAATGGATTATAAAAGATTTACGTTAATTTAATCAAGTATTTTTGAATATATTTCAAATGTCATTATTTCTAAGCAAAGTTAATGCATTTTTCACTGTAAAAAAGCCATTTTTTCAATATATTTGACAAATGTTATGCGGCGCTTGTAAAGCACGATTATATTTTATTATTGTTTTTTACCTTTAATTTATCCTTGTTAGATATAATATATCTTATATATGTAAATACTCATTCGCCTAAATAAACACTACCGGAAGTGACTGTTTAAAGAGCCACAGATAGGTAAAGAATACGTTTTAATGCACAAATATATAACGTATAACATATGTACAACTATATAAACCCCTACAAATAGGGTGGATTTCAAGATTGTAAACGTTATACATATTTTTTTGTGCTCTATCAAAATCTTAATTTGCTTTTTCATTGTGTACGTTTACGGGAAACATCATTTATTAAATTTTTTTTAAGATATTGAAATAAAATTTTGTGGCAAGGTTCTGCTTATCTATAGGTATGTTATGAAGCAAAATATAGCCTGTAAATTTGTATATATTAATTTAAGAGCCATTTTTATTGAAAAATACACATTTTTTTAGAAAAAAAAATCAATTTTTGAATACAACATTTGGCACAAGTTTGTAAATTTAAGAGGTTTTGCAAATATTTTGCTTCATAACACAGGTAAGTGATTTACTAATATATTGTTGAAAAAAAAAAGTGAACTATATTGAATAGATTTCGTTATAGAAGGTTTGGCATAAACGCATTTTTTTACTAAAATTTGACTAAGTATTGCCTAAATTTGAAAAGTTAAGTAAAATTCTATAAAAAATTTATATGAATTCATAGTTTTATTCCCTGTTTTAACTAAAAACACATGTGTTTGATAAAAGTTTGATATTTTTCAAAAAATGTGCCCTGAAGGTAGGCACATACCTTAAGTCAATCAAATGAAATAATAATTATGTATTTTAAAATTAAATACTTGAATATCTATGTTTAAATTAAATTAGTCTTTTTACTTTCTTTAAAAGAATAATAAACAATTATCCAAATTCAAATACACTTCAACTCACTATTCATAACATTAACAGACTTTATTTTTACTAAAATTTACAATTAAAATTATTGAGATGATTACTTTGACTTTTTTTTTTTTTATAAATTACATCGTAACACAAATGTTCAGGACCCCGAATAATAATTGATCCACAAAAATGTATTCATTTTCTTTTGTAACATTTGCATTTGAATAATAAAAGAGAAGTAAAAATTTAGAAGAATTAAATTATTAAGTACGAAAGGCAGATGGATATGATGTCGCATTTGATATGAGGACGTGAGTTTCAAAACTCGCGCTATCCAAAATTTAAAAAATCAAGTTTGCTCTACCAATTTATTCTATTGGTAAACCTGCGCCGAAAAAGCACTATAATCTGTAAAAAAATTATTTTTATCCTTTATTTTTAGGTTTATAAAATATTGATTTGGTTTCAAAACTCGCCTTATCCACTAGGCAGTTGGAAACAAAACTAGCTTTATACCTGCGCATGACCAATGGACGACTAGCTTATCAGCTACTATCACAGTAATTTTCCATCATTTCTCGGCGACCTGTTGCTATTTTCTTTTAAAATGCTCACCAGTTCTATTCATACAAATTAATTAAATAGATTTTACCACGTGCCTTATGTATAACGGGCGGGGCAGTGAATCAACTCTTGCATTTTGTGAGGAAAGGGGAATAAGAGAAAAAGAAAGTCTAACACGTGGGTTAGTACGCAAAAGAAGATTAAAATGTAAGTTCAAAATGGGGTATCACTTTCTACATTTCTTACTGTCAAAAGGCGTTAAAATATTTAATTTTTATTCTCAGGCATAAACCTAAGGTTTTTCCGGTCCTCTCAGTGTGCACTCACAAGAAAAAGAACCTGGAGTGTTCAAATCCCTCTATGCAGGATATATGACGCTTCCACCAAGCTTTTTATTCAAGCTACGACAAAACTGCATAAGATAGGCCATCTTCAAATTTCTGGAAGTGTATTTCGACAGATTCTTGGAATATCAAAGCTCAGAGTGCAAAAGTTGTGCTAGAGACATCTAAAAACTGAACTAAAAACTGGACTTTCTCCTTAAAAAGAAGGGGAAGGGACGTCCCCGTGAAGCAAGAAAAACTTAAGGATATCCAACCTTTTTTTAAAATTCTTTATGGTGAAAACTGGTCAGAAATGGAGGTGCTTGCTTTCTATAAAAATATCATTTCTATGGAACCAGAACGGGAGGAGATGGTCGAGGAGGATAACGATGATAGCCCAAAAGAAAAATTCGATAAGTTAATTGTTTATTTATTTTATTTTATTTTTTGCATATTTTCTAAGTAAATTAAATTGTTTTATGTAGAGTGAGATATATAATATTATATATTATATAAATTATATTATATTACATACTTTAAAAAAAAAAAAAAAAAAAAAAAAAGAGTTATTCTAACTATAAGTTATTTATGATAAATTTTATTTGGCTGTTGATAAGTTTGCTTTTTCAGATTAAAACGTAATACTAAATTTAATTATACTTATTGCTGTCATAAGGATTATTTTTTAATCCAAATATTATCATCCAATGACTAAAAATAGAAACTATTAATTTCTTTCAGCAAGTACGATGAACGGCGCATTTTTTTTTAAATTGATAACAAAACTTTCCTTATCCATAGGTTGGCAACAAAACTCTTCTTATCTGAAACGTTTTCCAATTTATTAATTAAGTTAATTAAAGTAGATTTTCCAACTTAACACAGTGGTATAATAGAGCAACTATTTACAAATATTAAAAATAATTTGGAGGTATTCGAAGCACGATGTCACAGTTAGAGGTTTTTCGCGTTTCCCCAAAATTTTATTTTTTGGATAAAGCGAGTTTTGAAACTCACGTCCTCATATCAAAAACAGAAATAAATTTTAATGATACATAGGGAATGAATATAATGTTCATAGAGAAATATGAAGAACCCTATGGATCAATATGAACGCCTTGAATAGTTTCCAGTTTTAGACCTTTACGTAAAAACTTACCATCCAAGGATACATGAAAGGAGGATCAACGTCATCTCCACCGAGCACTTGCTCTGCAAAGGGAAAAGACTTTCCACAACCTATAATGTATATGTTCACTTTTAAAATGTTTAACATTATAAAAAGCACTTATCATCACATTTAAAACAGAATAAAGACCCGATGCCGGACTCTACCTTAATCCCTAATTTCATGTATAATATTTAATAGTAAATGCTATTATCAGTCAGTTGGTATTAGTATTATATTTTTATACGATGATTGCCAATTGAAATAGTTGATGTTATATATTTGCTTTCCACGACTATAAATTCAAATTCAGTACTCTTCTTATATAGTTAAATAAAAAAAAAATTCTACGTTTGGGATGCTTTTATCATAAAATTTCCAAATTTCCGATAATTTAAATAACTTCATTGAATTTATAATAAATCCAAAACCTAGAGGAATAAAACAGCAAAAATGTCATATGTACAAAATGCCTACATGTTTCGGCTTTAGCGAAGCTATTTTCAAAACAAAGCAATGACTGCGCTGAAAACTGTCACGGTCTTCAGATATATTAAGTTATCCTGTTCCGGGATTTAACCCTTTAGAGCGCAGCTTTGCATATATGCAAACAACAGTGTTTTGAATTTAATAGTTTTTTTTATTCGTATATACCTAATTCACACCAGAAAATTAAAATAGCAATGTTTGCTTTAATTAATAACAGACATTCCGTATTTACATAAAGCGAAATTAATCATCGAAACTTTCTGGTGTAAAGTCAGATTCTCTGAACTACGTAATTTTTAGAACCTATTCTATCAGGAGAATTAAAGAGTTAAAAGTTAAGTTTTATAAAACAAATATTTATATAAAATAAGGTATTTGGAGACATACTTCTTAAAATATTTACTAATTTGCAATATTTTAGCGTAAAACAGCCACACGACAGTAGTTTATACTTGTATTGCAGATGTGCAACAGAAGAAAAGATTGACGTATTATAGGAAAAAAGTATCTCTGATTTTTTTCATTATTTTTCCTGTGTAATAAACCTTTCAGAGAATCATATATATTTTTTTCGAAACAAAATAAAAAATCGCGCATTTGAGGCTTAAAGAAATGCCTACGTTGAAATGAGCATTTTCGCGAAAGTTATCGATTTTGTTTTTATTATTTCATTTGAAAGTACAACTTTTTACGATTCTATAAACTGCTTTGTTTTTGTTCCTAACTATGTTTTAGAACACAAGTCAATTCATTTTTTATAATGAAATTACAGTCGAACTTCCCTTTAACAAAGTCCCTATTTAACGAAATTTTCTACTTAACCCCTTGAAGGGCGGTGGGATATATTTTATTCCACCTGCGATTAATGAAGATTTGCACCAGAAAAATTTTATGAAATTTTACTTTTCTAACTTTGGTGGAAAAAAAGTCGCAAAATTGCTTTTCCTTATTTTGAAATAAAATTTTTCTAATTTTCCGGTGGGAATTCATTACACGAACGCAATTGCTTGCCCCTCAAGGGTTAATGAAAATTTCTGCTGAACCTTGTCACATGAGAGTCACAATGTAACTACATTGTAAAGTCACATGGTTACTCATCATAAAGCAGCAGTTACAGTGACGTCTCAGTGGAGTCACATATAGTGATCATTTGAGACTCATAATGAGATGTATGGAGTTTCATATTTTTTTTTTGCTTCAACGTAGTAACTGTGATACTTGTGACCATATGTGACATGAATGAGATGTTATATGGACTAGCTGTGATGTAGAGATAGGAATTATTCGAATTATATTATTTCCTTTTGAGTATTCGCGTACTTGAAAATTAGCATTTGGTGATTGGTCTTTAATTTTGGACACCAGAGTGTTTAATTTTTCTTCTCAGGCATAAACCTAAGGTGTTTCCAGTCCTCCTTGACTTTGGGCACTTCTGCATTCCAAATTAATCTCCATATTACGAAAAATATATTCCATATAACGAAATTTATTCCACTTTCATGCGTGTACAACATTTAAACGAAAAGGTTGCTAGTGCGATGAATTTATGAATGTATGTATTTATGTATGAATTTATTTCAGCGGATTGTATGAAAATGAGATTATTTATTTATTTAATCATTTCCATTCAAAAGAAGAATTACTAAAAGCTATCGATACAATAAAAAGGGAGTTTTTATAAGAAACCTGTAATGTTACAGACTTTTTAAAAGTTAAGAATTTGGAAAATTGAGAAAAAACAGGCACGTTACGCTACACTTCAATTTCTGTTTAACTCTTTTTATTATGTGTTTTTGTAGACATTATTCCAATTAAATTTTTATAATATGTCTACATTACATAAAAAAAGTTACTGTCCGATTTCAAACACGTTTTTTGAATATTTTCATTTTATGTGTATTTTTCATTTTGAGCATGAATATTTTATTATACAAATTTCATGAATTTGAGTTGATTTCTATTTAACGAATTTTTTTCATAACGAAGTGTTTAAGTGCAACGATGAGACTTCGTTAAATGGAAGTTTCATTGTATACAAATTTAACGTTTAAATGCATTTCTCAAAATGGATTTTTACACATTAACACGTTCACGCCGGCGCCTATATTCATGTTTTTCGCTGTGAGGCGGCTCTCGAATTCATGTTTTGCTTCATCTGGCGGCGCGGTATTTTCGCTTATTCAGACACTGTATGTAATGGCACGCCTATCTCATATTTATTAAATTAAACTCGAATATAACTAACCTAAGGAAGACCTAAGTTGTCAATGGTGATTATACTAGAGAGGAGTGTACGTCCGCGACAATAAATAGTTCTGTACTTAATATGAAAGAAATGGCATATTAAATCTCTTTTTTTTCTTCATTTTCACAGGAAAAATGATTGACTCATTAATCAAAATCGATTGAGCTTAGCATATATTCATTTTTATGATAAATATCTAATAATAATCAAGGAAATGTATTTATTCGCAAGGAAGTTTTTTGGCGAGTACTTGGCGCGGTGCTCGCAAATAACTAGCAACCTTAGACCCCCAACAGAGCTGTGCGGGGTGATGGTCAATAGATATTGCCTCTTGTTATTATCTGAGATTGTAGATTTTTGATGTCCAATCAAAAGTTTCTTTTTTTAAGCTATTACATATAGAGAAAAATTTTCGGTGGATTCGAATTTTTCGGAAAATTTCACCCCAAGTACATACCCAACATATGGATGAAACATTTAAAATAACAAAGAAAATTTTCTTTTGCAAATTAAAACGAATAAAAGAAGCTCTTTATTGTAAGGCTGTTCTCAAAAAAATTATCTTTCCCCGCTCAAGAACCGGAAACTTTATATTTTAAGGCTCTTTTTTAAATGTAAAAACAGGATACTTGCAGGCATGATATTTGAAGGGATTTGAAATCGAACAGTTTTTCTTAGTT
The DNA here is from genome assembly GCA_963932465.1 of Maratus speciosus. Taxonomy (NCBI): domain Eukaryota; kingdom Metazoa; phylum Arthropoda; class Arachnida; order Araneae; family Salticidae; genus Maratus; species Maratus speciosus. The sequence goes on along the minus strand of OZ010798.1, from coordinate 195,013,993 downwards.
TCCGGTAAATTAATTACAAGCAATTGTTGTCTAAGAATGGATTTTTATTTATTTATCTAATTTACTGGACAATCGTGTTGGATAGAAAATTTTGGTGGATTAGATAATTTCACCTCAAATAAATATGAAGCATATGGAAAGAATATGTAAAATAACAAGAATTTTCCTTTTGTGTGAATTAAAACGAACCTCTTTTTTTTTTTTAATGCAGCTTTTCTTAAGTACATTCACGATATAATTTCCATCCTTCCGCATACAGAAGTTTAAACTATTCTTATTTTACTTAGAAAGAATTGATCAGAAGTTAAATTAATTTGTCTTTTAAACAATGATATAAATTCAATATTTTAGCAGTATTTTAGACACAAAAACAAGAAAAAATTCACCAGTATACTATATTCACCATAATGCATACTATATTTTTATACATAAATGTAAGTTAATTTGATTCGATAAGTTAAATTATAATTTAATTTGACATAAATCAATTAACTGGAAACGAAATTGCAAAATATCTAAATATATTGGATTAGTTTAAAACAATTTCTTCAATGCTACTAAAAATGTGCATTTGTTTGTAAACATTGTGAGAAAAAAAAATGTGAGTAAAGTGTTGTACGAACATTGTGAGAGGGTGTGTATGTGTGTATGTTTTAATAGATAAGTTTGAAAAAAGTGATATTATAATAATTTTTAGGATGAAATTTATATTGAATATGAAATTGGAATAAAATTTGTAAGGATATAATTAGATTATTTTCAATTTTTTCTTTTGTTTTAAACATAAAAATTGGATGCTAAATAATAAGAATTTTATCTTTATTTAAAATGTTAACATATATATCAATAACATTTTTATTCGGCTTCATAATAAAACACTGCACGGCTTTTGAATTTTAGCATTCATTACTATGAGTTTATTACACAGGTAGATTTATTAATTGTTATTATTGTAATGAAAGCTTTCAAATCTGGGACTTGATTTAGAATGATTTGAAAATAATTGATTTAGAAAAGAAAAGCTAAAAATATTAATTCCTGTTTTCTTTTATGATTTTCCGAAGAAGATTTCTATTACAAACAAATCAGCGAAGACCATTTATTTTTATTATAAAAATAAGGGGAAAAACAATTTTTATTTTATACACGTTTCATGTGATTTACAATAAATTCTATATTGAATGTATTAAAAAAAACTGTTTAATTTAATATGATATAGCTTCTTGCTAGCTAATTTTATATGATATGATTTTTGTTCGCGCACTTTTAAAATAAAATTTCCTGTCCTTTTTTTTTCTAGTTGGGTGGGAGGGTGTCGTAACTAAAACACAATTTGTCTCTTATAAATTAGTTCTTTCTGAATATTTTTGTACATTAAATCATCGTTAATTTTATATCTTCGCGAAAAAACGCTGAAAATAGCATTATAAATGACTAAAACTTCAAAAATTGCAGAATAAAAAAATTTCCATATTGGAAAAAAATAGGATTCCAGGGGTCGATGCAGGTTTTTATTCTTGGGGCCCATTTTGTGAAAAGTAAAAGTTATTTTTGTGAATTTTATAATATTTTTGTGAAAAATACCATTTTGTAATGAAAGTTGAAATCCAGTTACTCAAATTCGAACCAAGAATTTATTAACAAAAACTTCTTTAAATCCCCTTGCTAAAAAGTTTTTGCTTTTCGTGACCTGGTTTTATTTACAAATTACATATTTTAAAACAGTTTTTATGAAAAAGATTATTACGAAAGGGGCCTGGCCTATTTTATTAAAAGGAATTTTGTGAAGGGGCCTGCTTTATTAAATTCCTTTTTGTGAAGAGGCCTGTTTTATTAAGTTCATTTTTAGGAAGAGGCCCATTTTATTAAATTCATTTTTGTGAAGGGGCCAATTTTATTAAATTTATTTTTGTGAAGGGGCCCATTTTATTAAATAGATTTTTGTGAAAGGGTCCTAAATTGGCCCCAAATTTTGCCTGAATCGACCCCTAGATTCAATTTGCGAATGTTGAGAAATCGGCGCGCAACCCCCCCCCCCCCCCCCATCCCCCAAAAAAAAAAAAACGACAAAAGTTGCTGTACGCGAATTACAAATAAACTTCATTGAAAAAAAGTATAAAATTTACTGTATTGGACTAAAAGTTAACAATTAGATGTATTTTTAATAATGTAGAAAATCGCCGCGAAAAACAAAAACAAAAAAGAATCGCATAAGAATCGCTAAAAATTCAGAAATCACAGATGACAAAATTTAGTACATTAGGCTAAAACAATGGAATCGAAATTCTTTTAGGAATACGGAACAATCTGCGTGGAACTTGAAAAAACAAAAGAATTGTTAACATGAATTCGCTCAAATTTATTCCCCCAAACAACGATAAACAGCCAAATCCGGCGATCCTACAACGCCAAAGTTAGCAAAAAGGCTGGCGTAGCATAGTACCCATTGACAAGTTAAACGTGCCCCAACTATAGTAGAGTTCATTGCGAATGTCTGAAAGTTCGTCAAGAGTAAGCAAATTACTTAGAAACATGATATTGTTGACTGCATATGTTCGAATTTAATATAAAATATCTTAAAATCTAAAGAAATATGGACAACATGATATAAATGCATTTTATGTAAGGTAGTAGCTACGCCCTTAGTCAATGATATCTTTTGAATAAAAACGAGAATTCTTGTTTCCCGTCGTGAATGTATAAGGTTTATAATATTGAATTGTTTTTACTACTGAATTTTCGATTATTCAAGTGTGGCACCTGTAGTGCACGTCGTCTATAGCATAGTCGAGTGTGACCCACCTGTAGTGCACGCCTTCTATTTAACAGTGGAGTGTGACCCACCGGTGATGCACGCCGCCCGATGCAACAGTCAAACGTGACCCACCAGTGATGCACGCCGGCGTGAGCGTGTTAAACTCAATTCAAAAATGATAACTAAAAATATTATTGTCATTCTTCCATAAAACTTTATGAGCTTTATGTATACATGGATGTCTACACTGTAAAGAAACACTGTAAAGTTACTAAAATTTTTCTAGGAAACTGGGATTCCTAGAACTTTTTATGTAATGGCAACAACAAAATTTCTTATAACAGATACACTTTTGCACCATAAATCAAAAAATCTGTAAGGTTACTAAGAATTTTTTAGGAAACTGGAATTATGTAAGTGCAACCCGGATTACAGATAAAATTTTAGTAAGATTTCTGTAATTTCAGTAGATTCTTTTGTAAAGCTACAGATTTCTGTAGCTTTACAAAAACTAGTTTTGTAGATTTAGATCTTTTTTTGTACAGTGTACAGATAAAATTTTAGTAAGCATACAAATTTCTGTAACTTACATCTGTAGAATTACAGATATATATATATATATATATATATATATATATATATATATATATATATATATATATATATATATATATATATATATATATATAATTTTTTTTTTCTTAAACAGTGTAGTGCATCTGCTAAAAGAATTTTAATTGCATGAATATTTTCAAAATTATAGACTGTTATTTCAACAAAAGCATGGTAAAACTGTTGAAAATCTTATAATTGAACCTTCGGTCATCTCTAAAATTTTTATTTTCTAAAATATCATTTAACTTGTAGTAGGGGCACTAGATAAAAGCTTATACTTTACTTTAGCAGTATTTTTTTTTTTTTTGTAATAAGTTTGTTTTCCATGCGGCATTTTTCAAGTTTTTGCAAATTTTCTTCAAATTTACATGCATATTTAACATTTATGAAAATTCATAGTAATATCTACCCTATATATATATATATAATCCTAATGAAATAATTTTATGAAACGACTGATTAAACGACTGATCACGTTTCACGGCTATTTCTCCTAAAATATGGAAGTTTTGGCGGTGAAATTAGCACCAATTATCCGTATTGAACCACAGGTGTCCAAACTGGTATCAAAATTCTAAAATGTGAATTTCTTTTTCGAGATACTATTTTTTTTCTACTCTTAATGGCATTTCTGTAATGATGACAAATAATTACTCTATTTTTGTGGAAATAAAGGGGAGACCAGGGGAAAACCATATGGATTATTAGATTTCTCCTTTTTCGTCATTTTCAAATTAAAATTGAAATTATCATTTATTTCAATCGATAGTGAAAAAATGTTGTAATTAAATTACGTTTTTCAGGAAAATTTAAAAAAAAAATAGATTTGTTTTTTGCCGTCATTTTCAAATTGAAATTGAAAAGTGAAATTATTAAAAACAGAAAGAACATTTTAAAATAAGAATTAAATGATCAAGTGTTAAATGCAGAAAATGGGGGAAAATACGCCACAATATTTACACGTAAATATTTAAAAAGAACGAAAACTTAAAAATAATAAAATTATTACACATTTAAAGGTGATAATTACGTCATATGTAAAATTCCCAAATATTAAATATCGTTATAGTTAAAGGGCCTAAAATAGTTATATTATTACGTGTGAAAAACTTTTAATAGTGAATATGGTTTATTTAAATAGCTCAAATAATAATATTTTCAAACACTTTTAAATTAAATAATATATGTATCCGTGAATCTTAAAAAAGAAAGAAGTTTAAAATAAATAAATTATTGCATGAGAAATGCATTTAATAGTGAAACTTACGCCATATATTAAAACGATATATTTAAAACGATTTTCATTTCTGAGAATTTTAATGTGACGTCACATGGTTTAAAAGTAGTGCGATTAGCAAATTTATTTATACATTACAACACTTGGCAGTGTAAATACAGGTAAATGTATGCGCAAAATACTTTCGTTTATTTTGTCCGAATTGCTATTCGATAAATAAATTATAGAAAATTCTTATATTCTTATTCATTAATATAAACAATATACATTGTGAAATATGCATGATGGTGTATTAAAATAAAGAAAAGAATTTATGAATAAGCTATACCTGTTCCTGAAAATATCTAAAACTCGATCAAAACATAAAATATAAGTTTACTAATTTCAAAACACAATTCTTTCAAAAACCGTGGTTCTGAAAGCTATTCCCAATCAGACGGAGTTTTTTAACCTTGAAACTAAAGGAAGCATATTGTCCATAACGTCGTTATAAAAGTCAGAAAGTTAACGACCTTTTTAACCTAACCATTTTATACAAACTGATTGTCAAATGTGTAATTTATCTTACTTATCAATCCCGAAAACAGCCATCAGTTGTTACGATAGCGATGGTTGAGGCCATGGTAACCAAAAAAATACCCCATTCAAGCGGAAACGCGTGGCAACCCGATTACAGAAGATAGCCGTGGTTATAGTAATAATATCATTCGATCTTCCGTAACCTGTTAATGTGTTTTAACAGGGCATATTACTATGTTTTTAAAGGCCGTGAAACATGAACGGGCGTAGCTCGCATGGGGCAGAGACCCCTAGTATATGTATAGTTTTAAAAGTAAATTATTAATTTCTGTTATAACTAAATCAAAAATTGTGAATACAATATTTCTTTGTAAAGTTTTTCAAAAAGAAAGTGCTTCGAACGTAGGCAGACACCTTAACGGTTGTTCATTTGTTGTCTTGAAAATAGCTTCGGCGAAACCGAAACATGTAAACAGTTTGTATAAAAAAAAAAATTGCTTACTATTTTATTTACTGTTAACACCTTTTAGCAATTGATGCTGTATGACTCCATTGAAGTTAATAAAAATAAATTTCTGTTTCTTACTTTTGCAGGACTTTAATAAAGATTTTGCATCTGATTGGGGACTCTTTTTAGAAACATATCTTCGAATTCTTCCGTCATGTTTTCCCAACACCACCAAACTAACCTAGAAAATATTTAAAAATTAATAAATGTGTTATTATTAAAGTAGCGTACACTGCATAGAAGTATGATGTTTTAAAATCGACAATGGAAACAAGTTTGTTTAATTGGAGGGGTGAAATCAACTGCCAGTCCATCACATGGCAGAGTGTCTGTCCTCTAAAAATGCTTGTGAAATTTCGAAAAAATTACAAAGACATTTCAAAACGTTTTTAGCCGGTATGTACGGTATGCTGTTTCTTTCTCCCAGCTTATTTTGTGTATTCCAAAAAACAACGTTATTGGAAAAAAAAGTACTTTTAAATGCATTTTGTTTGAAAACTGTATCTTCATTTATTTTTGATATATTAATTTTTTTTTTTTTTTTTTTGTAGTTTTTAGAGCCATTTGCTTAATATTGGCAACGGAAGTACTCAATTTTTGTAGAAAGTAAAAGAAAAATAGTTCTAAAATAGTAATTATATATTTTTGTTGCCATTTTCTCATAACAACCGAAAGAAAAGGTAATTAAAATACGTGCTATTTTGAAAAAAGTATAAACGAATGATTTCTGTTAAAACAATGGAGCTATTATAAACTATATTTAATTTTAAGTATCTATGAATCATTAGATAGCCGTTTTTTTGTCGATTTTCTTGAATAACGGTATCTTTTTGGTGCATTTGGGCATTATTTCGCGATAGTGATGTACTATGCATGCTTTACTGTAGATGTTTAAGAGTAGATCGTAAATGTGGAATTCTTAAGCGGATGCGAATGACGTCATTCTACATAAAATAAAACGTGTGTGTAAGTCTTAAAATTGAAATATGTTTTGTACCGCAGTGGAGTCCCGCTTGAAAGAGCAGCCGTAAAAAGTTAGAACTCTGATTTTCTGGTCAGAATGGGGAGAAAAAATGGCCATTTTTTTTTCCAGAAAATCAGAGTTTTAACTTTTTACGGCTGCTCTTTCATCTTCGTCTAACGCTTCATTTATAATGGTTGTTTCATAATAATAGAAGCCACCAGTCCATCAGAAGAAAATGAAGTAATGAAAATGCCGAGGGCGACACTAAATTCTGAAAAAGCAGAATTCCTGTTCTCTAGTTTGTTGTTTTTGTTGTTCTAAATTACACAAGATGTTTAATCTGAACTTCCTCCAATTATTATACACACTTTTTGTATGTTCCCGAAGATTCGTTTCTACGTTCCAGTTTATTATATAATCGTTACGAAATCGCTGTGTTATTCGTTTAATTCTTGAGTGGAATATAGTTTACCAGACTTCCTATGAATCTTTTTTGAACGTTTTCTTGTTGAAAAAATTGACTTTGGTAATGGATAACTTTTCCAACCAAAACATCATGTTGACGTACCATACGCATGCGCGTTTTTCGACATTGTTTTAAACTCCGAACCCTGCGTCGATTTAGCCGATAACATAGCAGAATCCACTGTTACACCTGGTGGTTTTAAAATGTCTCTTGCACTTGATTTATTAACGTATGGATTATTTAAATTCCCACTAGCGGTTTTATGGAACACCTTGTATCACTAACCACTAAAAATATCTATATTTAAATGGGATATCAAAAATTATCACATGATATCTTTACCAATTAGTATGCTTGTTAAAGTCAAGTGAATTAAGTGGAAATCAAGACTAGATTTGATAATCTTAGCCCCCCACGTACTGCGTTTTTCCAACAAGCTGTGTTTTGAAGTAGAAACTTCAATTGAGAGTTAGCCAACATGATAAGGAGCAACAATTTGGTATTATCAAATAAAAGAATATTGGAATACACGGTTTTCCCGCCATAGTGTTATTGAAGTGTTTTAAATGTGGCATTTAGTAGTGACGTTTGCAAAGTCTCTAGTGATATTTTATGTAGTTTAACAGAGTTTCTACCGGTTTTTCAATTCCCACTATTAGTTCACACTCTCCCTATATTTATTTATTTATTTATTTATCTTGTTCAAATTTTCAATCGTTAATAAAATACTTATTATTCATCCTATCAAGTTGAAATAAATTTTTTTAAACTTGTACTGGATGACAATTGATGTTAATACAGTTTTTTCAAATATTAATTCATTAATTAAATTTTAATTAATTAATTTTAGTTTTACATGGGAGACTAAATGGGGGCCATTAGTTATTGAAGCATTTAATGCATCTTCATATCTATAAGGGGGGTTACCATAGGGGGGACCCTGTTCTGTCGCCAAATACCGCCAAGAATGTCGCCAACTTGGCGATTTATCGCCAAATTTGGCGACCAAAATGAGTCGCCAAAAGTGACGCACCTTGGCGATATCTCCAATATTTCGCGAAATTCCCATAGACTTCCATTTTAAACCTACTTCTTATAGAAAATCAACAAATTGAGATATTTTAATGCAACAAAAACTAATATTAGCTTAAGGGATTATATTAATTTTTTCTTTGATGACCTAAGTAGGAATTGACTTTAAAAACAAAATTTTTATATAACTTGTTTCTAGGGAACTGGAGGGATATTTCTTAGATTCTGACATACGATCAGCGTAGGTATTTTATTTTAGAGCTAGGATTGGAATTCAGTGAATTTCTTGATGATGCCATTCCCCCTCTCAGTATTTAAGTATTCAAGATTATAATTTGATCATCAATAGTTTAACTCGCAGGAATGACCGAGCTAAGCTCGGTCAAAATTAGCTTTGTGTTTATCTCCATATATTATTCCCACTGAATCATTCTTGCTGTTTTAAATGCAATTAGCTTGACCCTGAGACATAGTGACCCAAAATGGCCAACTAATCGAATTTTTCCTAACATGCGACCTAACACAATGCTCTTCTCGAGCCTGAAAACGATGGAATACAAAATTTAATGAAAATCGTTAGTCGTTTTCTAGATAAAATAAGCTTGACCCACGTCGATTCAAAAACCCACTAACCGAAATTTATCGAACATGTGACCTATTTTAATGGTCTTTTTGTACTGTGAAACGGTATAGCAAAAAAAATTGTCAAAATTGTTTAAAACTTTTTGAGATGCCGTTAGCTTGACCCCAACCCATTATCACCAAAATGACCTACTAATGGTATTTTCTTGAGCATGCGACCCAGCCCAATGGTTTTATCTTGTCCGGTGAAAGGGTGTAGTACACAGTTTTGTCAAAATCTTTTGAGCCGTTTTTTAGATACAATTAGCTGGACCCTGACCCATTGTGACCCAAAATGACCCACTAATCGAATTTTCTCGAACATGTGACTTAGCCCAATTTTTTTTTCATACCCAGAAACGATATAATATAAAATTTGGTCAAAATGTTTTGAGCATGTTTTTAGATTGAATTAGCTTGACCCTGGCCCATTGTGACCCAAAATGACCCACTAATACAATTTTCTCGAACATGTGACTTAGCCCAATGATCATCTGATGAGCAGAAACGGCCGTATATTAAAAATTTTTGTGAAAATGTCTTGAGCCGTTTTTTAGATATAATTAGCTTGACCCTGACCCATAATGACCCACTATTCGAATGTTCTCGAACACGTGACCCCCCCCCCCCCCAATGGTCTTTTCGTGCCCGAAAACGATAGATTACAGAATTTCGTCAAAATCGTAGAGCCGTTATCTAGATAAACTTAGTTGGACCCACGGTGACCCAAAAATGACCCACTAATAGAATTTTCTTTAACACGTTACCCATCCCAATGGTATTTTCGTGCCCGAAAATCGTTAGATACAAAATTTAGTCAAAATCGATTGAGCCGTTCTCTAGATATAATTAGCTTGACCCTGACCCATTATGACCCAAAAAGACCCACTAAACAAATTTTCTCGAACACGAGACCCATCCCAATGGTCTTTTCGTGCCCGAAAACAGTAGGGTGCAAAATTTCGTCAAAATCGTTAGAGCCGTTATCTAGATAAACTTAGCTTGACCCACGGTGACCCAAAAATGACCCACTAATCGAATTTTCTCAAACACGTGACTTAGCCCAATGGTCTTCTCGTAATCCGAAACTGTAGAATATAGAGTTTAGTGAAAATCGTTGGAGCCGTTTTTTAGATAAAAATAGCTTGACCCACATTGACCAAAAAATGACCCACTAATCGAATTTTCTCGAACTCGGGACCCATTCCAATGGGCTTTTCGTGCCCGAAAATGGTTAGATACAAATTTAGTCAAAATCGATTGAGCCGTTCTCTAGATATAATTAGCTTGACCCTGACCATTATGACCCAAAATGACCCACTAATCGAATTTTCCCGAATACGAGGCTCATCCTAATGGTCTTTTCGTGTCCGAAAACAGTAGGGTGCAAAATTTCGTCAAAATCGTTAGAGCCGTTATCTAGATAAACTTAGCTTGACCAACGGTGACCCAAAAATGACCCATTAATCGAATTTTCTCGAACATGTGACTTAGCCCAATGGTCTTCTCGTAATCCAAAACTGTAGAATATAGAGTTTAGTGAAAATCGTTAGAGTTGTTTTTTAGATAAAAATAGCTTGACCCTCAGTGACCCAAAAATGACTCACTAATCGAATTTTCTCGAACACGTGACCCATCTCAATGGTCTTTTCGTGCCCAAAAATGGTTAGATACAAAATTTAGTGAAAATCGATTGAGCCTTTCTTTAGCTATAATTAGCTTGACCCTGACCCATTATGACCCAAAATGACCCACTAATCGAATTTTCTCGAACACGAGACCCATCCCAATGATCTTTTCGTGCCCGAAAACGGTAGGGTGCAAAATTTAATAAAAATCGCTAGAGTCGTTTTCAAGATAAAATTTACATACACACACACACAATTTTTGCTCGCATTATAGTATAAGATTCTGCCCGTCCTATTGCCATCTGATCTTATTGCTTTTAATGAACTATTCTTAGTGGTATCTCGTGTCATGACTACTTTCTTAGCTGACGAGACCGAATAGTCTCCCAAACTCTTACGTAATTTTTTGCATGCAATGCGCGTGCTTATAAATATTCTGTTCTTTGCAATAATTTTATAATTTAGCTCTGCATTTCATTTTAGAAACCAAATGATACTTATGAAAATATTTTGTCTTATGACAGAGGTTTTTTTTTTCTTTTCCTTTTACTTTTACGGCTTCTCTATCTGAATTTTTTTTCAATAGTTTCGTATAAAAGAATAAAATAATTTGTTCTTACCTGCTCCATATCATCAGCATGGATGTGATTAAATTCACTGAGCACAAAAGTGAACAAAACTCCTAAAAGCTTCTTTATTTCCATATCCTTAAAAAAATAATAAAATAATAAAGGAGCATATTAAAAAGTAAAATTTTAAATAATATCTGAAAAAAAAACATCTTATTAACTTGATAAAGTTTTAAAGAAAAATGTCCCAACAACAAATTATTCGAGTTAAGATTTTAAAATGATACAGTGAAACGTGTGTAAATTGTTTACCAACGGGGCAAATGTTTAAAGATCACCTTAAAATGTGGACAACACATACAAGTGATAGTCTTTTTGTCTCTAAAAAAGCCATATATTTAACTTAGTACCATTATTGCTAGCAATATATTTAATTTAGTATGGTTAGTACGGCAACCACTTTTTATATTCTATCGCACCACAAATTACAAAAAAAATTCTTTTGCTGTTTCTTTTCTCTTAAAAATATCTTAGTAAAAGTTTATGGCAGAGATTATTTGTTGTGGAAAGAATAGATTAAAAATATTCTACTGCGACGCATATGTTCGAAACCGTAATCAAAGAGCTAATAAAAAAATAAATATATATACAGGGTGTCCGGTCTCAACGGTGTCCAATGGCTAATTCCTAAACCGTTAGTCATAGACATATAGTTCCAATTACAAAAATGTTTTAAATCAGGTAAAGAAATATTTTAAAAGCGATTTAGGTCAATAGAAATATTTCTTAAAAAATTACGAAATTTAAATTTTTATACGGTCCCCCGGTCCTATAAGTTATATTTAGTAAAATTTTCCTTTTACACTGACAAGTAAGACAAAAAAAAAGTCCCATTCATATAACGCTAAAATTGAGCGAGTTATGAAACTTTAAAAATGCATGACTTATGCCACTTTTCTGCTCTTAAAAGAAATGAGTTTGGTTTGGCTTTGAGGGATCATATACCAAGTGCTTGAAGTATTCGAAGATCTTATTTCATGTGCATCTGCGCTTTGAAAAAAAATCGTATAAGTATTACGATTAAGTTAACATTTATTAAGTTTCAGATTGGCTAAAATAACATATGTTTTATTTTGTTAGGATTTGAGACTGTTTCTTTTATGATTTCTTTTAACAAAAATTGTGGTATTTTTTATAAGTTTTTATGTTACTTCAGTTCAAAATTTGTACTCGTCCTTTAACTCGCTTTTAAATATCCAATCGAGATTACATTTTACATACTGGCGAAATCCAATAACAATCTAATATTATTGTGATTTTCGGTGGTTACCATTTATACTTATTTTACATGGTAACACAAAAAATTGCGGATAGATTACTGTCAAGAAGTTTAAGAAAAAGTTTTAGATTAGATAATACAAGACTGCGATTGTTGTTGTTGTTGTTGTTGTTTTTTAACTTTTATGTATTTTTTAGCACTGAATCAGAAAATTACATTTATTTTTAACCATCATGTCAGGATATTTCGCAAATCATAAATTGTCAAATTTAATGAATAACAAACATCGGATACTATAAAGTAGAGGAGATGGTTGTGTTTTTTTAAATTTTGATAATTGATTTTTATGTAATTTTTAGTACTGAATCTGAAAATGACCTTCATTTTTAATCATCACGTTAGAATTTTTTTACAAATCGTAAATGTGTAAGTTAAAATATAGCAAAAATATCATACTATAAAACATACGTAAAACTTTTTTTGTTTTATTTTATTTTATTTTATTTTATTCAATAATTTATTCGATATTTTTGCTTATCCTAGGATTCTTACGGTTAAATAGCTGAGTGGTCCGATGAGATGAGGGAAGAGATTCAATTTTAACTTTGAAATTTGCGAAAAAAAATCCTGATGTGATTGTTAAAAATGAAGGTCAATTTCAGATTCAGCAGTACAGAATACATAAGAATCAATTATCAAAAGCTAAAAAGCATAACATAACCCAACTTTTGCAGGCTAGTGTAATCTAATAATATTTTAAAATACGTATCATTTTGTAAAGAATTGAGGCTGTTAATTTAGCATCATTTTATTTAACAAAAATTCTGTTTTTTCTTTCTTCTTAAATGTTTATTACAAATTGTATATTTTGCATTAATATGTCAGAATGATTAAAGATTTCAAATTTATATTCCAATGTTAATTTTACTCTCAACCATTTTTTAATATATCTGACGAACTTATATTTCGACTAAATTTGTGAATGACCCCCAATTTGCAGCAAAAATATAGTCCAACTTTAAAAAGCTATTACTTGGTCAATTTTAATCCTAGAATAACGGGACTTTTTGTGTATTACTTGTCAGTGTAAAAGGAAAATTTTACTAAATATAACTTATAGGACCGGGGGACCGTATAAAAATTTAAATTTCGTAATTTTTTAAGAAATGTTTTTATTGGCCCAAATTGCTTTTAAAATATTTCTTTACTTGATTTAAAACATTTTTGTAATTGGAACTATATGTCTATGACTAACGGTTTAGGAATTAGCCATTGGACACCGTTGAGACCGGACACCCTGTATAGGAACATTTGTAATTAGTGAACATAATATTAACAGTGTATCTAATTCACCAGTTATCATTTATAATACATTTATAATAAAATATCTCTCTGAATAAATATGCAAGTTTTCCATGAGCGATACATACTAAGTGCATTGTTATTTTGAGCAATGTAGCTAATTGCGACTTTTGTAATACCACATCTCTTTGCCCCTTTTCCAAATAAATCTAGAATTTATTTTATTTCCTAAATAGAAATTCAACTAATTTTTGATTTAATGTCACTTTACAGCAAAAAATCTGGTTTAAAACAAAACGTCATCATAAGTACATTAATGCATGCAACAATTGCTGAAGAATTTCTTTTATAGCAGACAGCAGGAAGTGATAACACCGCTACTTTTCGTTTTAATGTCATTTTACAGCAAAAAATCTGATTGAAGACAAAATGTGATAAATCATATTAATACACGCAACAACTGCGGCTAAATTTCTCTCATAGCAGGCAACATGAAGTGATAATACAACTACTTTTCGTTTTAATGTAATTTTGTAGCTAAAAATCTGGTTTAAAGCAAACCATGATCATAAGCACATTAATACACACAACTGCTGATGAATTTCTCTCATAGAAAGCAGCAGGAAGTGCCAATACAACTACTTTTCGTTTTAATTTCATTTTACAGCTAAAAATCTGGTTGAAAGCAAGCCGTGATCATAAGCACATTAATACACGCAACAACTGCTGATGAATTTCTCTCATAGTAAGCAGCAGGAAGTGATAATACATACAACTACTTTTCTTTTTAATGTCATTTTACGACAAAAACTCTGGTCGGGAAGAAAGCCTACCATTATGCAAATTGATACATGTAACAACTTCTGATCAATTTCTCTCATAGCAAGCAGCAAGAAGTGATAATACAATTACTTTTTGTTTTAATAGCATTTTACAGCAAAAAAATCTGCTTGAAAACAAAACGTGATCAAAGCGCATTACTACATGCAACCTTTCATGATGAATTTCTTTCATAGCAGATAGCAGGAAGTGATAATACAACTAGTTTTCGATTTGATTTCATTTTACAGCATAAAATCTGGTTGGGAAAAAAACCTAATTTTAAACACATTAACCCTAGAACTACCGGAAATTTTACTCAAGTTTTATAAAAACATTCTACACCAGAATTTTTACTTAAAACTATTTAATTTGTTTATTTAACTTATTATTGTCTGATTTATACATTTAGTTTGTTTTGAAGAAATTTTCTGGTTTGAATAGATATTTTGAATATACATGTCGGGTCCATTGGACCCTTCTGGTAGACAGAGGGTTAATACACCCAACAACTTTTGAAGAATTTTTCTCGTAGCATACAGCAGGAAGTGATGACACAACTAATTACTATACGTTTGATTGTCATTTTACAGCAAAAATTCTGGTTGGGAACTAAACTTAATCATTAAGCACATCAATACACGCAACAACTTATGAAGAATGATCTCTCATGCAGGGCCATCCTTAGGGATGTACGACAGGTGCGGCCGCACAGGGCCCCGTGCCTAAGGAAAGCGCTACCGGAGAATTCTTTTTTTCATCTAATAGCATATATTAAGATATTTAACATTAATTTGCATAATGTTAAATATTTACTATTCATTTAGCAATTCACTTTTTTTCGCATGCTCTTCAACCTCCACTGGAATACATTCTATGTGTTTTAGACACACAGTAAAAAAAAAAAAAAATCTGTAGTTCTACATATGTAAAGTTGCATGCTTACTAAACTTTCATCTGTAACTGTACAAAAAAAGCTGTAAATCTACAAAACTAGTTTTTGTCCAGCTACAGAAATCTGTATCTTTACAAGTGAACCTGCTAAAATTACAGTATTCTTACTAAAATTTTATCTGTAACCCTGGTTGAAGTTACATGAAAAGTTCTAGGCATCCCAGTTTCTAAAAAAATTCTTAGTAATCTTGCAGATTTTTTGATTTTCGGTGCAAAAGTGTATATGTTACATTCATTTTTGCTGTTCCCGTTACATAAAAAGTTCTAGGAATCCCAGTTTCCTAGAAAAACTTTAGTAACTTTACAGATTTTTTTTTTTCAGTGCAGAATGTTAGCAACATTGAAAAAGAATATTGAACCTGTTCTTTTGCCAGT
The DNA here is from genome assembly GCA_963932465.1 of Maratus speciosus. Classification (NCBI taxonomy): domain Eukaryota; kingdom Metazoa; phylum Arthropoda; class Arachnida; order Araneae; family Salticidae; genus Maratus; species Maratus speciosus. Next base: position 194,998,350 of record OZ010798.1, on the reverse strand, counting down.
ATACGATATACCTATTTGAATGCTTATTATTATAAGTGTTGCACTTTACAGCCATTACATCGAGCACATTGATATTACTACTCTAAACAGATATTTATTTAAGAACAATTTTGGTCCTTTTATGGGACAGTTCCCAATTTGTTTTATCAGAAAACAACACTCGTTCACTGTAAAAAAAAATCTGGAAAGTTACTAAAGTTTTTCTAGGAAACTGGGATTCCTAGGAATTGTTATGTAACGGCAACAACAAAAATTCCTGTAACAGCGTCTGTTACAGGAATTTTTCTTGTTGCCGTTACATAAAAAGTTCTAGGCATCCTGGTTTCCAAGAAAAACTTTAGTAACTTTACAGATTTTTTTTTACAGTGTTGTAAAATCATTTTCCTTGAATGAGGACCTTTTAAAAAATTTTTCATCTCCAAAATAAACCCTTTAGAAAGTTTATTATTTTAAAATGAAACCAGATCTATCTGCACCAAGAATGAAAAACCATGCACAAAGCATGGATTATGAAAAATTTTTCCCCACTTGCAAAATACTTTAGATTAACTAGTTGGATGTGCCAATCCCAAAACTTTCTTCTATGTCATACATGTTAATACTTCAAAAATCGCATATCACTGTGCCAAAGTTAAATTAAATGACAATCTATGCTTTTCATGAGTATAGGTTCGCTGTATTTCAGTGCATCGCAAAGAATTCAAAGAAGAGAGCATTCAAAAAAATCATTGCATTCCGACACCCACCCTCTTAGATGTCTGCAACTAAAATTCCCAACCCAAAGAACATAAAAGCAACACTGGACAGTATACATCCAAGCCCAGTAAGAATCTATTTATGTGAAAGTTTAACAGGATATGAAGTTTTAATAAATTCCGTACATTAGTTTTTGAGATATAGCTATCGCGAAAATTTTGAAATATGCAGCATAACAGCGTGATCTGTTATATGATTTACAAAGAAACCCTAATCAGCACCAACTTTTGTCAAGGTGTAACAGGATATTAAGTTTATGACGATCGTGCATTAGTTCTTGAGATAGGACTATGCTAACAACGTGTAAATCCTGGAAAATGTAGCATATCAATGCCACCAATTGGGGGGATTTACACCAAAACCTAATCAGCAACAACTTACGTCAACTTCCAACTGAATCTGAAGTTTGATAAAAATCCGTACATTAGTACTTGAGATAAAGCTATTGCTGGATTTGTGAAAAATGCAGCAGAGCAGAGCCATTTATTGGATGATTTACACCACAAACTAATCAGTACTAATTTATATCAAGGACTAACTGAATCTAAAGTTTTATAAAATTCCGTGCATTAGTTCATTAGGTAGAGCGCCCACAAAATTTTTTTTTCACTTACAGACAGACAGACACACAGACTGACATTTTCTAAAAACAGTAAAATCGTGTGCAGCACCTTCTAAAACATATAAGTCCATCGAAAACCGGAAGTTGAAACTTTTCACGAATCCAATACTTTCTTCTTGTAAAGATAAAAAAGCAAGTAATAAGATGAATGATGTTGTCTAAGTAAACTATTTGGAAAACGAGTAACCCGTTTGAAAGCTCAATTTCGGGAATTACCATCACTACTAGGAAAAATATACGACAATTATTTTGTGCAGCCCTGTATATTATCTATAGATTTGTATCTATACAACATACAAATAGTAAACTGAAATTTATTTCAGTTACGAAACGCATAACACAGTTCTAAATTCCCCTTCAGAAATGTCTGTCAGTAAACGGAAGTATACTCGAGATAATTTTTCTTCTCTGTATAAGGGATGATATTGCAGGGGGAGCTGAGGAGGAATACACCCTCGCAGTAAAATGATTCAATTTTCGCCGGTCTCGATGCTCGGCCGAAGAAATACTTCGATTATACGCCGAGTAATTTATGTCTAACATTATTTTGATTGCTAGCCGACCTTTTCATTTGACATAGGTAGGTTAAAAAAATCCCTGCCGGCTCGGGCCTACAGGCGGAGGTAGATTTCGAAGTTAAGTACTAAATTCACCAACAAAACTTAAATCAAGATTAAAGATAAACCCAGTTCCTTCGCTAAGAATGAGCTCTAGGGAGCTAAACATTTTGTGAAAATTCTAATATACACAAATACACACACGCATATATATGGAATAGGTTTAAAAATGGCTAAATCAAATTCAGAGAACCTCAAAGTGTTAAAATATGTTAAATTTTCCATACTCGGGTTTTTATCATATTTTAATACGTTTCTTCCAACTCACATGACGTTACATATTCACCTGCTGTGGTCCATTATATTTTCAATATGACGCAATATTTTTTTTTGTTTGTTTTAATTCGTCAAACTATTTATTTCATTTTGAATTTTGATGCAGAAATCTTGCTCTAGAAAACTTATGACGTAATATTCAATTTGTTTTCAATTCGTCAAACTATTTATTTCATTTTGAATTTTCATGCAGAAATCTTGCTCTAGAAAACTTATGACGTAATATTCGATTTGTTTTCAATTCGTCAAACTGTTTATCTAATTTAATTTTTCACGTGAAAACATTGCATTAGAAAAGGAATTGTTGTGGTGAGAATTTTATTGCTTTTTTTTAATTGTTGGCAACAGCTATAACGAAAAATATTTATTTTTTCCTGTCATTGTTGTATAAAAGCTGGTTTTATCAGAATCATGTTAAGACGGTATTCAAAATTTTTAACCTTCCCAATTCCCATTCCCTTGGATCGATTTTGCTCATTTTCAATCCCCGCCGAGAAATTAGCCATCTTAAAGTTGTTGGCGAGTTTGAAGACGTTCCATGCATAATTGCGACTTTTATCGTGCGGACAAAATTTAGTACATACATACATACATATATATAAACTTTTTAGGTGGGGGTGGTTTTGGGCTCCTGGGGTCATGTAATGAAAAGTTATGAAGGAATTTTTAAAAAGTCGCACCATGGTAACGACTGCAATAGGTAGTATTTCTTACGAAATCTACCTAAAAAGAGAGAAACCGCTGACTATAGTCGGGACGATATCATATCAAGCTACCTATTTGACCACCGTGCATTTGCCGGTAATTTTTATAATAGGCCGAATTTTCGCCTATGTCTATTGCTGTTGGGGTCATCTGTAGAATTTATATGCACCAAGTTTAGACAAATAATTTGTTTAATTTAAAAACATGTACCACAACTTAAAACGCACTTCCAGCAATTATTGTTCTTAGACAGTACTGTAACCAAATTATTTTGTGTTTCCCTGTAAATGAACGATGAATGCTATGCACACCCTATTCTATAGTAAACCTCTTGTAGTGAAGCTCAGTGATATACGTCAATATACAAGGTGGCCATAATTAAATTGAAGGTACTCAGAGTGTTCTGTAGCGCGATCTAATTGAGAGAATGACGCCAAATTTTGTAAGAAGATTAAACAAGACGGGGGACGCAGGATTCCGCGAAAAAAAATTAGTTCCGAAAGTCACCGCTAGGGGAATATGTGGCACTGTGTGAAAAAAAAAGAGAGTTTTAAAAAATGCAAAATCAATACTGAAATAAAATTACTCCTGATTTAGCACATTTAACGATTTAATTCAAGTTCAATACGGCAATAATACTCTCTTTTCCGTTTTCCGTTACACAGCGCCGCATATTCCCTTAGCGGTGACTTTTGGAACTATTTTTTTTCCTTCGTCCCCCGTCTTGTTTAATCTTCTTACAAAATTTGGCGTCATTCTCTCAATTAGATCGCGCTACAGAACACTTCAAGTACCGTCAATTTAATTATGGCCACCTTGTATTTGAAATAGTGTGACAAAATTAACATATACCACAAATGATTTTTCTCCATAGACCGTACTGTAACAGTATTCTTCTGAGTATCATTGTAAATAAAATAGAAATGCAGCATTCTTCATTTTCAATACCAAACATGCCATACTAAGCCTCCTTAACCCTTTATGCCCCGACGGTACTTTAAAGTACCATTAAAATAACTCGTTATAAAATTCATTTAATATATCTATTAGTAGTAATACAATTTAGAATGAGTTATAGATACTTTATTTTATCTTGTTCCAAAAGCATTATGGGTTTCACAAAACAAAAGTATTTTTAAAAGGATGATTTTTTTTTAATCTGCATCTTTTCAGCTTTCTTGACGTTGAAAGATTGGAGGGGGGGGGGGGGGGGGTCAGTTCGGAAATATTTCTATATTTGTATTGTAAGAACGTTATATTTTGTACATTTCCTAATTCTATAAAATACTAAAAAAAAAAGTTAGATAAAAGATTTGAGTAGAGTTATAAATATTGCACGAAATCCCTATAAATTCAAATTTAATTCATTAATTTTAATTTGTAAAATCCTTCTAAAATTTATTAAAATATTGTGCAAGTCTTCTAATGTAGTTTCAAAAATTCACGAAAAATGCAATAGTAGCAAAAATAGTTTGGAACATAAAGGGTTAACATACATAAATTGCATGGTAATCCGGGTATATTTACGCAAGTTAGAGCACTCGCTTAATATTGCCCAGTAACAATACCAAAAAGCATTTTTATATGAAAAATATCAATTATGCATTCAAATAAAGTTTTTAAATCTTTTAAAAGAATTTTTTTCGTATTATCCGCATTCCAGAAGTTAATAGACGGATAAATCGTCAGAGATTTTGCTACTAGCGGTGGCCTTTGTGATTGTGATTATTAGAGTAATTTAAGCATGTAGTTCGATTACATATCTGTTAAATTTCTGTTTTATTTTTATCATTTTATTTATTTATTTGTTTATTTACTGATGAAGTATTAATTTCGTTATGGAATATTAGCCTGAAATAAACACTGAACTATTTATGTTGCTTTAGTTCCAAACGGTTTAGACAGATTTTTTTTTAATTATGCTCGAAATTTATTTTTTAAAAACACAAAAAAATCAGTGAATTGATATACAGTTTCGAAACAAATTGCTTTTGAAAATAAATTTTTTCTCTATTTCACTGTGTAAAAAATTAAACTGTGTAGTGTTTAGAAGTAATTTGTGAACAAGAAAGAAAAATCATGCCTCAAGCATAGATTATGAAACACATTCCAACTCTTCCTGAATTATTTACCAAAACTTCGCTGTTTAATCTCTCTATTCTAAAAAAAAAAAAGTAACTAACGCTGTCACCGCCACCGCCGGTTTTGAATTTTTTGTGACCGGAGGTCTTTCTTCATTAATATTAAGAAAAATATTGCATACAAAAATATGAAAGTCGATGATATTATAGAAAAATGTTTGATAAACACGCTGATGTAGACAGTTTTCAAATCAAAGAATTATTTTAAGAGATATTTAATGTTAATGTTGGGCAAAATCGTTTCATTAAAAAAGTTTTATAGGAGCAAGAACTATACATAGGAATTTAATCATTTTTAGATCATTTTATACCTTACAAGTTTGCGATGTGCAGACTGCATTTATTTTTTTAATTTAACCTATTTTTTTTAGGTTTTATTTCCATTTTAAATTCAAATTTTCAGCATTTCTATAGACATTTTTTACAACTTTTAGAAAAGGATTTTAAATTGTTGCCAAATTTAAAAACAGCGCAAAGAATAATATTTCCTTCAAATTAAAAATTTATTTACACGTGACAATTATAAACAGAAAAAAAACTTTCAAATGAGAATTAAATGATTACGTATTAAAAGCAGGAAAATATGGATAATTAAAAATTGATAATTACAGTATTAATAAAAATTGCCAAACCATAATGTTGCTAAACAGTTTAAATTTAAAACTATACTTGCACGAGACATTTATTTCATACTTTGAGATAATCTTTTAAAACTAATCTATACATATGTATTGCGCTATCGTATCAATGAAACGCATCTCAATGGTTATTGAACAGCATTTAATGCATTCCCATACCTAGAAGGGGGGTTACCATAGGAAGACCTGTTCTGTCGCCAAATACCGCCAAGGTTGTCACCAACTTGGCGATATACCGCCAAATTTGGCGACCAAAATTAGTCGCCAAAAGTGACGCCAACTTGGTGATATCTCTAATATTTAGCCAAATTCCCATAGACTTCCATTGTAAACCAATAGGGTTTACTAGCTTACAGAAAATCAACATGTTGAGGTATTTTGAACCAATGCAGATGTTATTGAAGCGGCTACAAGAGTCACATTGCTCTCGTGTTGAGAATTCCAAGACAGCCAAATAATGTTTCCTTTCTAACAACAAAAGTATTTTCACATGAATATTAAAAAGGGAAAGAAAACTTTGGTGAAAATTACGACAGATTTAAAACGATACATTTTAAAGCCGATCAAATTAGCGTGCTTTTAGAGTTTGCGATGTCTGAACGGGGGTTGACGAGTGTAGCTCGTAGAGGGCAGAGCCCCGTAGTAAGTTTTAAAAAAATCTAAGTAAATATCTTAGAAAAGTCATAGCACATTTGAAAATCATATTTCAGCAATTACCGCTCATAGCGGAAAAGTAGTCCAATTATTTTGCACAGCCCTGTATTTAATCTACAATTTGTACGTATTCTACATAATGTGTTAAAACTTAGTTTAGTAAGAAAATGCATAATAGGTTGAAAATTCACCTTCAGCAGTTTCTATCAATATACGGAAACCTACTTGAATTCTTTTGTATAACCCTGTATATTACAAACAAATTTTTACAGACGCCACATATTAAGCTAGAATTTAATTCAGGCTAAAATATAAATTAAAACTACTCAAATCACACTTTTAAACATTATCATCCTTAGCAGGTCATGTATCCAATTCTTTGCGTAGCCCTGTATATGATTTTATTTATATTATACAAACATTTCTTAGTATACTAGATATAATTCAACTTGAAAGTGCATAACTCAATTAAAAGATGCTTTTAAACCATTCACGCTGATAATCCGCAATTTTTGCGAATTCTTTTGTGTAGCCCTGTATAATGATCTGTAGCATTTACACAACCTCATATACTAAGCAAAAGTTTAGTTAACTTAAATGCGCATACCATAAATGAAATCACATTTCCAGCACTTATAGCAAATAGACAGTGTACTTCAGATACAGTACTCTATCCGAATCTTTTGCGTGTCCCTGTAAATGAACGATAAATGCTTTGCACATCATGTTACACAACAAGTATCTTGCAGTAAGCTTCAGTAATGTATATCAATTTCATTATATTTAAAATAATATAACAGAATTAAAATACGCTGCAAACAGTTCTTCCCCGTAGACTATTACGTAAAGGAATTCTTTTGTGTAGTATGAATGTAAATGAATAGTAAATGCTTTGCACCCCATATTCTTCAGAATGCATGATTCAGTGCACTACATACATGCTTGTCAGTTTCATTATGTTTGAAATTGACTAACATCATTAAAATGAACTTTAAACGATTTTTTCCCATAGACCGTAATGTAATATAAAAACTTTTGACCGTCCCTGTAAATGAACTAAAAACGCTACACACTACATTTTCAATACCGATCGTGCTATAGTAAGCAGCAATAAAATCAGGGCAATCCGACTATATTTACGAGAGTTAGAACTCGGACGACGGGCAGACAAACCGACGTCATAAACACTTTTCAACTATGTTGAAAAGTGTTAAAAAAGAGAAATTGGTTGTTTAGATCGTTGCCACAGTCGATATGACGTCAGCGTTACTCGCAGACATGTTTCTGCTTTATAATGCAGATATACAGTGAAACTTCAATTTAACGAAGTTTCATCGATACACTTAAACGCTTCGTTATGAAGAAAATTCGTTAAACAGAAATCAACTCAAATTCATGAAAATTTGTATAATAAAATACAAATGCATAAAATGAAAAATACACATAAAATGGAAATATTGGGAAAATGTATTTTAATTAGGGCAGTAACTTTTTTTATGCTATATAGACATATGGGAAAAATTTAATTAGAATAATGTCTAAAAAAACCCAGAATAAAAAGAGCTAAACAAAAACTGAAGCGTAACGTAACTTTTCTCTTTTTTTCTCGCCATTTCAATTGTTTAACTTTAAAAAAAGTCTGGAATATTACTTTGCACAGGTTTGTTATAAAAAAATAGATTATTCATAAAAAAATTTGCATTTTCACAAGTACCCGAACAATGCATCTGTAACATTCTCGTGAAAGTGGAATCCCATTCTTATTGTATCGAAGGCTTTTAGCATTTCTTCTTTTGAATGGAAATGATTAAATCAATAACAAAAATTCATTTTCATACAATCCGCTGAAATAAATTCATACATTCATCGCAACAGCAACCTCTCCGTTTGAATGTTGTATACTCACGAATGTGTAATAAACTTCGTTTTATAGAATATATTTTTCGTAATATGAAGATTAATTTGTTAATGATATTCAAAGTCAAGTTTCAGCGGAAAATTTCGTTAAGTAGAAAAGTCTGACTGTATATATACAATAAAACACCGATTATACGTCTTTTAGGGGACTCTTCTAAAACGACATATAACTGATAAAGGCGTACAATCGAAATTGTAGTCTACTAAGGTACAAAATCTTTGATTGTAGAAATATAATGTTTCAATCATACAAATTTAATTTTGCTACCATTTTCGATTGCAAATATAGCAAAAAAAGTTAAAAGATTGAAAAAAAAATTAAATAAACGTTTCTAAAATTGAAAAATAAAAATGAGAATTGTCTATCCTTATATCAGTTGCACAACATGCATTACTTTTTTTTAATTCCATTATCGAACGTGCAAACAGATTTTAATTAAACTAATCTTTATCGTCCTCTGACGTTCCGATTTACTTTGAGACTTAAGCAAAATATTATGTATGTAGTTAAGTTCCTGGAAAGTTTTCTCACTAATATTGTGAGAGACAGAAAATGTTCTAAGTGCGTTAATGCCAATGCGGTCCACCCACTGTCCATTCTTTTCGTCCCACCCCCTTCACAGGTTCCACGAACATGAAATAGCCCCTGTAGAAGTCACATATGTTTTTTGTCTTTCATCTTTCCCCAAATATTGTTAGCAGACAAAAAAAAATCAACGACGCTGGGAGAAAGAATTCTGAGAAATCGGTTACGGAATGAAAGAAACGACGGATAACCGACGTTATGCGTCGTAAAAACGAAACACTGCAACATTAAAATACATAGAAATGAATTGGGACTGCACTGAAACGACGTATAAATGTAAAAGACGTATAAATGAGAAACGTATAAACGGTGCTTTACTGTATATACAAACGAACTGTATAACGTCTTTCGTTAGAAGTCTATTAACCCTTTATCTACTGACGGTACTTATAAGTACCATTAAAATAACTTGTTATAAAATTCATTTAATACATCGATTAGTAGTAATACAGTTTAGAATGAGTTATAGATGCATTACTTTATCATGTTCCAAAAGCATTATGGGTTACACAAAACAAAAATATTTTTAAAGTATGATTTCTTTGGCCTTTGCATCTTTTCAGCTTTCTCGGCGTTGGAGGGGGGGGGGGGGGTTCAATTCAGAAATATTTCTATATTTCTATTGCAAGAACATTAGATTTGTAGATTTCTAATTCTACAAAATACTAAGAAAAATATTTAAAATAAGAGATTTGAGTGGAGTTAAATATTACACAAAATCCCTATAAATTCAAATTTAATGAACTCTTCTAAATCCTTCTAAAATCCTTCTAAAATTTATTAAATGATTATGTTAAATCTTCTAATTTAGTTTAAAAAATTCACGAAAAATGCTTTAGAAGATGAAATTTTCATGAATTCATAATTCAGTACATACAGGGTTAATAACATAGTGGAGAGAAAAACAAATTCTTACCCTGAAGACGAACTTTTATAAGTATAAATGTGACTTTTATCGAAATAGACTCAGCAAGAGAAAACAGGAAAATTCTACCGCAACCAGTTTATATAAATGGATGAACAAAAACAAGGAAATGTGTGGAAAATTTAAACAATTGATTTTAATGTAATTGTGAAACTTTTCAATTATGAAATAATTATTTGAAATGGATGTGCATCCTATAATAATTGATTATGTTATTTTCCATTTCCTTTTCAGTAATAGAAATAATGCTATTGTTCTATTCTCAAGTACGATTTAATTTCACAAAAAAATGTTTCATTTCTTTATGTGTGAACAATGCGTGGGTGGTTCTTTTAATTAAGAAATGCTTTAGGTTCTGGAAACAAACATGAAGAACGAAAAATAAAATAAGCAGATATAAATGTAGAATTTATAATGATTGTAGTGTTTTGATGAGTACGTAAGAAAAATCACTGATTTCAATGGTAATGTTAAACTAGTCGGATGTGGCCATCCCAAAACTTTCCTCTATCTCATACATGTAAATACTTCCTGAAAAATGAAGCATATCGACGTCACCGCTTAGGTGATTTACACTAAAGTCTAATCAGCAATAACTTATGCCGAGTTCTAACTGAATCTGAAGTTTTGTGAAAATCCGTTCATTAGTTTTTGCGATAGAACTATTAAGGAAATCGTAAAAAAAATCTGTATAGCAACGCAACCTGCTGGGCGATTTACTCCAAAAACTAATAAGGACCAATTTATATCAGGGACTGACGAAATCTGAAGTTTTATAAAATTCCGTGGTAGTATGCAAATGCATCGAGGATTTCAAAATCAAATGTACAATTACCGCAAGATCTAGCAATTGTGTTTTCACAGGTTTTACTGTAGTTTGCTCAATAATTCTCTCTGAAAACAGAACCTGTTTATAACAGAAAATATTTATAGTCCTTTCGAAAGTAATTCCTTAAAAATCTACCCACCTAGATGGAAACCTGTAGAAAACGGAACATTTTGCAGTCCCTGGCAATTCTATTTTCACAGGTTTTGCTATACTTTGTTCAATAATTCCTCTGAAAACGGAACCTGTTTGTAACAGAATATATTTATAGTCCTTTTGAAAGTAACAACATAAATATCTATCCACCTAGACGAAAAACTGTTGAAAACGTAATATTTTGCAGGTCCTAGCAATTTTGTTTTCACTGGTTTTACTGCACTTTGTTCAACAATATTCTCTGAAAACGGAACCTGTTTATAACAGAAAATATTTACAGCTCCTTTGAAAGCACTGGGCCTTAAAAATTTATCCACCTAGGCGAAAACCTGTAAAAAGCGGAAACTTTTGCAGTTCCTAGCAATTCTGTTTTCACAGGTTTTACTGTACTTTGTTCATTAATTCCTCTGAAAACGGAACCTGTTAAAAACAAAATTCTGTTTTTTAAATTTCATTGCCTCTATGATAGGAACATTATACAATTATGCATGCTAAATTGGAATTATTTTTCAGATTCTGATTTCAGAGGTTTTACTGTATAATTTGTGTGTGTGTTTTATTTAGTACAGTAATACGTGCTAAGACGGAATCGCATAATAAATGAGGAAAAGTTCGTTTTAAACAGGTTTTTATCTTAGCAGGTATAATTGTAGTATATTCCTACCGTAGGAACGATGAAATTTTTACGTTTAACACATGATTTCGTTATAGACAGGTTCGGTTTTAATATAGTGTTAACTGCTTTTTTATGTCCCGATTTAGAAGCAGTTGTCCTGCTTTTTTTATCCCTGTCTCGTTTTTTGTGACACTATACCTGTAGATCAGGAGGCGCCAGACAATCACCTCATCGAGTTCATGGCTGAAATTCCATAATTAGCTAAAACTCGATTCGCATATTAAAATCAAACGCCTCATTTGTAAATTTACAACTACAGTAAAATCTGTGACAATGAAATCTGTCTATAACGGAAATCCTGTCTTAAATGAAAAAAATACGGGTTCCCAACAGAAAGAATACTAACAATTATACCTGCTAAAACAAGGGCGGATCTGGAGGGTCCTCAAAGGGGGGGGGCGATTTTAGAAATTTGGAGACTCCAATCTGATGCGCGGGTCGGGACTAATTTTTTTTCACTGAGGGTCGGGTTTGGGTCCGGTTGACTTCCACTTTTTGCTGCGGGTCGAGTAAACTTCTACTTTTTTGCTGCGGGTCGGGTTTGGGCCTGGTTGACTTCTAGTTTTCTGCTGCAGGTCAGGTTGACTTCTACTTTTTTCTGTGGGTCGGGTTTGGGTCCAGTTGACTTCTACTTTTTGCTGCGGGTCGGGTAAACTTCTACTTTTTTGCTGCGGGTCGGGTTTGGGCCCGGTTGACTTCTAGTTTTCTGCTGCAAGTCGGGTTGACTTCTACTTTTTTCTGTGGGTCGCGTTTGGGTCCGGTTGACTTCTACTTTTTGCTGCGGGTCGGGTAAACTTCTACTTTTTGTGCTGCGGGTCGGTTTTGGGCCCGGTTGACTTCTAGTTTTCTGCTGCAGGTCGGGTTGACTTCTACTATTTTCTGTGGGTCGCGTTTGGGTCCGGTTGACTTCTACTTTTAGCTGCGGGTCGGGTTAACTTCTGCTTTTTTGCTGCGGGTTGGGTTTGGGCCCAGTTGACTTCTATTTTTCTGCTGCGGGTTGGGTTGACTTCTACTTTTTAGCTGCGCCTAACGCGCTGGGTTTGGGTTAGATTGACATACATTATTTTGGGCTTGAGTCAGTTTCGGATTGAGTTTTCACTATTGCGAGAAGGGTTCGGGTTGACCCGACTTTTGAAAAGTAAGTCTAAATATTTTTGAAGATAAAAACAATATACAGTAAAAGCTCCATAACGGACACGTCCAAATAATTATTTAGGGATACTTTTCAATCTTCAGGATTATGTAAAAAGTACTAATTTGGTATAAAACTGCTTGTCTCTTTATATCTAAGATCAGCTGTAATTCAGTAAAGAATGCTTTGAAACTTATCAAAAAACATACCGGGTGTCCTAAAATGGACTGACTGATTTTAAAATTCAATAACTTGCAAATGATGACAGCCATTTAAAAAAAATCTTGCAGGTTATGTAAGATGTCAGGAGATTTTTTGCTGCAATTCTTGATTTTACTTTACAATAGCAGCGATAGATGGCGCTGCAATCAATAGTCGTTAAATCGGGGCCCAATTTCTGGCCTTCCTCCTCCGGGCACAGATTTAGCATCTATTGCTTGCAGCGCCCTCTATCGTTGCTATTTTAAACTAAAATATAGAATCGCAGTAAAAAAACTCCTGATTAGGGGTGATTCCCAATAAATAAATTAAAAAAAAATCTGAAATTCAAAGCAAATTTTCGGAAAGGTTACAGTAGAGGGAGGGGGGAGGGGATTTAATCCTGGCACTAATTATTTTTGTTGCAGGTCGGGTTAACTGTTTTCGATTCGGGTCGATTTCAGGCTGAGTCGCTGAGTGCAGATTCTTGCACAAGCTGTGTTTGTGTTAACCCGTATCTTCAAAAGTTAGTTCAGTATATTATTTCAGATTAAAAACGATATCTATAATAATAAACATATCGATATATATGTGTGTTCTGATTTCTAAAGAGACCGCTGTATTTTTTCGACGACTCTTTGGTGAAATTTGCATTTCTTCCACGACTCTTTGACAAAATGCGCGTTTTCCACTACTCTTTGACAAAACTCGCGTTTTTCAGCAATCCTTTGACGAAATTCGAGTTTTATCCGCGATCCTTTGACAAAATTTGAGTTTTTTCGGGACTCTTTGACCGAATTCGCGTTTCTTTCGCGACCCTTTGATGAAATTCGCGTTTCTTTCGCGACCCTTTGATGAAATTCCCGTTTCTTTCGCGACCATTTGATGAAATTCGCGTTTCTTTCGCGATTCTTTGATAAAAATTGCATTTTTTCGCAAACCTTTGACGAAATTCGTGGTTTTTCGTGGCCATTTGCCAAAATTCCCGTTTTCTGCCGCGATCCTTTGACGAAATTTAAGTTTTTTCTGCTGCCCTTTGACGAAACTCACTTTTTTCTTGATCATTTGAAGAATTTCGCGTTTTTTCAGCGGCCTTTTGACCAAATTCGCGCTTTTTCGGTGTCTCTTTGAACAAATTCAATCTTTTTCGTCGTCCTTTTGACAAAATTTGCGCTTTTTCCGTGATTCTTTGGAGGAATTGAAGTTATTTTTAGATTGACGAAATAGATTTTTTATGACGACCATTTGTCAAAATTCGTGACTATTTTTATATCCGAATTTAAGCATTGATGATTTTTTTTTAATTTTCTGAACCGAACGCCTTAACCCTTTCGCCGCGTATTTTTAAGCAAAATAGCTTCAAAAATTGCGCATTTATTTTATTACATATTTCAAATCTTCATATATTTTAGAGTTAAAATATGCCCAAAACCTTTGTGAAAGAGTTTTTTTTTTTTTTTTTTTTTTTTTTAATAGAATTAGATCATAAAAAAAAAAAAGATTTGCTGCGGAAATCGCGGGTTGTGCAAATTTTGCTACTTTTACGTTGGCCGTGGAAATCGCGGGATGCGCAGCAAGAGGGTAAATTTTTTGGAAAATTCGGAACATAATCACTCCTGCTCCTTTACTTCTTACATAACTCTCCTGCAAGTATTTGTTTTAATAGCTGCCACCATTTGCAAGTTATTGAATTTTAAAATCAGCCAGTGCATTTTGGGACACCCTGTATGTTCATTAGCTATGGGATGATGGATGAAAGAAGCATTTAAAAAAAAATAAAGTGGCCTTCGATATGTCAGAGGTTTCCCCGGGCTGAAATTTTCTGGCCCAAGTCCAGGTCCAATCCGTACAAAAAAATTATCGCCCGGCCCGGTATAAAAGCTAAAAAATCGACTCCAGCACAGCCTGCATTTTACCTTTAAAACTATTCATAAAGCACACCACACTTACTTATGCTCATATTTTATTTTCAGATTATGTTCCAAATTCATGAATACATAAAAACGATATTATTAAGGACTATTTAGGCAATTATGTACATAAACACTACTTAAAAATATGAGACAATTACATTCAAATGAAAATCCAGTTAAAAAATCAGTTTAGAATGAAAGAAACGGATGATAAAAGAAAATCACAATTTTAAAGCTCTACAAGGAACTAGTATGTTGTGGCCATCACAAAACTTTCTTCTATCTCACACAGGTCAATACTTCAAAATTCACTATCTCAGTGCCAATCTGTGTTCATCATGAGAATTCTAAAAATATGAAATTCCGTGCATTAGTTCCCGAGGTATGACTGTCACTGAAATCGTGTAAATCCAGCAAAATGCAGCATAGCAGCACCACCTATTTTGTCATTTACACCAGAACCTAATTATCACCAACTTATGTCAACGTCTAACTGAATATGAAGTGCGAGGAAAATTCGTGCATTACTTCTTGAAATAGAGGTATTGCGCAAATCATGACAAATGCAGCATAGAAGCGTCACCTGTTGAACGATTTGCAACAACACATAATCAGCGGCAATATTAATCAAGTTATACTTAAATCTGAAGTTTGATGAAAATTCGTGCATTAGTTCTTGAGATAGAGCTATTGAGGAAATAGCTCAAAATGCAGCACTGCAGCGCCACCTATTGGGCGATTTACACAAACACGTAGTCAGCATCATTCCATATAAAGGACTAACTAAATCCGAAGTTTGATGAAAATGTGTGCATGGGTTCTTGAGATAGAGCTACTGCAAAAATAGTGTAAATCCTGCAAAATGCAGCATAGCAGCGCCACCTGTTAGGCGATTTACACCAAAACGTAAACAGCATCTATTCATGTCAAGGACTAACGGAATCTGAAGTTTTATAAAATTCCGTGCATTAGTTCTTGAGATAGAGCTTTTGCGGAAATCCTGCAAAATGCTACATAGCAGCGCCACCTGCAGGGCGATTTACACCAAAAACTAATCAGCACCAATCTATATCAGGGACTACCAGAATATAAATTTTTATTAAATTCTGCGCATTAGTTCTTGAGATAGAGCGCCCACAAAATTTGTGTCACATATAGACAGACAGACAGACGGACAGACAGTCGGAATTTAGAGGAGTGCACAGGTCGCGGTCGGGCCAGTAACGCTTATCATAAGGACTGAAACGGACTGAACGTTTAGCTTTTATTCCGGGCCGAGGCCCGACTTGGAAATTTCGGCCAGTGCAGACCTAGGAAGAATGAAGTCCAGGCCAGTCTCGACCTGGAGGAAAAAGAAGTCTGGCCAGACCCGAATCTGCAGAAAAATTTAAGATCAGGACACGGCCCGGCTCTAAAAGAGGGAAGACCTGACCCAGCACGAGTCTTGTGGATTAAAACTGGCGCGACCCGGGACGGGTCGCGCCGCGCTCGAGCTTCGCCCCAAGTCATTTCTCGTGAGGATGCATAATACCGTTTTTCAACTAGTATATTACTAGTAGAATATTAGTAAAATATTCATTGTAAATTTACATTGCGAAAGGAGGGGCGCCGCCAAAATCTGTGTTTGCCCCGGGTGCAAAAAAAGGCTAGTTTTATTCCCTGATTGATGCAAACATTGATGTCATATCACCGTACCTCACCACATGATGGGTTAGAAGAGTTCTCACCAAATCGGTCGTTGGGGTTTATGTTTTACCCAACGGCAGGAAAGCTTATAGACCGGAAGGTGGCGGCACAGACAATCACATCATCGAGTTCACGGCTGAAATTCAAAAATTACTTTAAACTCGATTCGCATATTAAAACGCAATCGGTCTGCCAAGTCATATCTTGGTGAAAAACACCTGAAAACCAGATTTTAGCGGTTGACTCGTAGGTTTACCATTGTGCTTCCAGCAGGCAAAGGTGTGAAAACATGGAGGACTGGGAGCAGAAAACACAACGGTAAACCTACAAGTCAACTGCTAAAACCGGGTTTTCATGTGTTTTCCACCAAGATATGACTTGGCAGACCGATTGCGTTTTAAGGGTCTCGAGACTCTTAAAATTAGAAGAAAAAAAAAAAAAAAAAAAAACATTTTCCACACTTACTATCTTAAAATGTATTTGATTTTAAGACACAATTTTAACTGGGATGAAAGATGTAAGTAACTTATTTCAGTTCATGTATTAAAAAAATTGTAAGATGCAGAATTAGCATTTATAGGGGGCTCCAAACTGTCAGACATCTGAGGAGCAGAAAATCGGCGTAGCAGATTACGTGCATGATTACAAAATAAATTTTGCAACTAAAATGCAAATTTTGCTGTCCACATATACTTCAGATTATAATAATTACTCTGAACTTAAATAAATTTGTATTCAAATCATTTTTATATTTTTTATATAAAGTTGCATTTAGCTAATGCAAAATTTAGAAAATTTCAACAGTACAATCACTTTAAAAAAATATTTTTTTGAACAATAAAAATGAAAATTTAGATTCAGTTTATACAGACTAACATGAAACATATGTTTTGAAAAATTTCATGAAAAAATATTCAGAAGTTTTGATATATCATGCGCGTTATGCCATAAAACGTCATTTGGAGAAAACTGACTTCAAAGTTTAGGAAACGCCGCTTCAGCTATTGAGCAGGGATAATTCTAAAAACCATAACTTCTATTCTATGGGAATTTCAAGGAAACAATTATATCAAAATATTCAGAAAAGATAGGAGTTTAACATCTAAATAAGTTAAAATTTCGAAAATATTAAAGCTTTAAGAGTCCTGAGACCCCTTAATATGCGAATCGAGTTTTAACTAATTCTAGAATTTCAGCCGTGAACTCGATGAGGGGATTATCTGTGCTGCCTTCTTCCCGGTCTATTAGATAATCGGCTTTCATTCTGTTTGGTAGAAAAGGGTTATTGAGAGTCAGAATAATGGGCTTTGTAGGAACTACTTGTTCATGCCGACGAATAGTAATACGGCGTACATCTATGACATTTTGATCTTTCAAATTATGAAGAAGTTCTTCTTTTGTAGAAGAACACAAGTTATGGTTCAGATATTACAACACAGCTTAAATTCAGAGTTTGATGAACTTGAACAGAAACAGAAAAGGAACCTATATTTTTCCATTTTAACAGTTCGTCGCCGCGTCACCCATATCTGGGTGACGGGTACTCTTCTGCGTGGGCTCCATCAACCAAATGCGGGTGCCGATCAAGTAAATAAGATTTTCAGTTGGATTTTGAAAAGAAATTTAATCGAATAAGCACTGAAATACAAATATAGGATATAAAACATTAAAATACTAAAAATATGCACATTACACTATACTTTTTATTAATTTGTATTTAGGATAACATATTACATTATACTATTTCGATAACGAACCTCGATATCGAGTGCCACAGGCGCCTATTTGTATATTCTGTTTGCACCACTATTTAAAAAAATATGCACTTTGTATATTTCTTTTGCAAATGTTGTCAAAGCGCATGTAAAAGATTTTTGTTTTGAAAAAGGGGTGCGAAATAGAATTAAAAAATAATCTCCTGTGGCAACCCTGGCTCTGTTTACGGTCTGGCACACCGGCGGTCGGATTTGGGCCCGGCGAGAAACTCAGCCGAATCACACTGGGCGACGAACGTGTTAAAAGAAAATATGAGTTGTTGGCTGAAGAGACTTCCACACGAAAATCCTCAGACTGCAATTTTTTAAGCGAATAGCGAAAACAAATTGAAATGGTATTGCAATAAGAAAAGGCGAAGTTCTCTTAAGAACTATCAGATAGACTATCAGTGCGTTTTAATCAGTGCGACAGTGCGTTCTTTCGCCAAATACCGCCAAGTTTGTTGCCAATTTGGCGATATATCGCCAAATTTGGCGGCCAAATTGAGTAGCCAAAAGTGACGCCAACTTGGCGATATCTCTAATATTTCGCCAAATTCCCATAGAGGTCCATTGTAAACCTACTTGCTTATAGAAAATCAACAAATTGAGATACTTTAATGCAACAAAAGCTAATATTAGCTTAAGGGATTATATTAAATTTTTCTTTGATGGCCTAAGTAGGAATTGACTTAAAAAACAAAATTTTTATATTACTTGTTCATTTAAAGTGCAATGCTTACGCATTAAGAACTTCAACAGAGTAAACTAACCAAACTTTAAAAAAAAATAATAATAATAATGAATTTTCATTTGGTCACAATACAATCAGAAAATGGAAACCTTCATCAAATTGAAGGTAATTTTTAAAATAAATGCTACAAGCTTTGTAGTCCTTACAAATATGTATGAGTTAAAACACAAATTTTAAATTAAACATAGTATGATGTATAGTAAAAAGAGTGCAAATTTGGTTAACCGATTAACGAGACCCTTTTTTTGTGTGTTTATTCCAAAAAGCACGGGTGTCAAAGATTACCGCATTTTAGTATTAGAGTTTATGGACAGTAATCTTTGCCTTATTTTATAAAGCGGAGATTCCTATTCGGAAATTGTTTTATTTAAAATCTGCAATCATTGGCACCTATACTAAAGTTGTATACTACAATACTCATATATTATGAGAATCGTTTAAATTATTTAATGCTACTTTTTAAAAAAAATTTAATTATTAGGAAAAGTTAAAATAAAATATTTTAGAAATTATTTCAGAAGATATTTTAAGAATTTTATTTTAGATAAATGAATGAAATGTTATACTTTTCCAAGAGATCGAGTACATCGCGCCACCCAAATTTCACTATCTTTATTTTTTAAACTTAACCCTTTATTGCGCAGCTTTGCATATATGCAAACAACGGTGTTTTGAATTTAATAGCTTTTTTTATTCGTATATACCTAATTTACACCAGAAAATTAAAATAGCAATATTAGTTTAAATAATAAGAGACGTTCCATATTTAAGGAAAGCAAAATCACCACTGAAAACTTCTGGTGTAAAGTCAGATTCTCAGATCCTACGTAATATCTTGAACGTATTCTATCATGAGAATTAAAGGGTTAAAGGTTAAGTTTTATAAAATAAATAATTATATAAAATCAGGTATTTGTAGACATACTTATTAAAGTATTTACTAATTTGCAATATTTTAGCGTAAAACAGCCACACGACAGTAGTTTTTACTTGTATTGTAGATGTGCAACAGTAGAAAAGATTGACGTATTATATAAAAAATGTATTTCTGATTTTTTTTTTCATTATTTTTCCTGTGTAATAAACCTTTCAGAGAATCATGTAAAAATTTTTCAAAACAAAATAAAAAAATCGCCCATTTAAGGGTTAAACTTTTCGTAGGCAAAATACTTTTGTTACCAAACTTTTAAAATGGTTGAAGGATACCAGAATTTATACACTAATTAACTTGAAAATGAGTAAAGGCTTTTCTTCGCGTGTTTCCTGCTTGATAAAGGCAAAATTTTATTTAACCCCTTAACGGTCGCATTAAATTACGGTTTAAAAATTCAAATTGCCTATTGGCACCACATTTTGAAGAAAAGAATTCATCTTATTTAATGACAGGTAAAATGATACCGTAATAAAGCCAATTACGCTATTTTATAAAACTGGTGAGAATCAAACAATCTGAATAAAAGACACAGCTCGTGAATATCACGGGAGCGGGATTAAGGAGTTAAAAGATGCAATTTGTGGCATTTCTAGATAGAAGTCTAAAGATGTAATTGATATCCCATTGCCCTTCAAAGAATTAACCTGTTTTGAATAAAATATTGCTTCACCTGAATAGTTATGTACGTTAATTTCTAAGATATCCAGAACAACATATATAATAATAATTAGATTTTTAGATATTTTTTAAAATAAAACTGATTTAATAAATCGGTCGTTAGAGCTCTTTTTGAAATATATTTACAAGAATAATTAGATTAATTAACAAAAAATACTTTTATGGAAATCTCACAATTCTTATAAGAACAGTGTAAATACATGTATTGCGATCCTAGCAGAAAAGTGCTTTATAGTTGCAAATTTTTTGTGTAGCATTTTTTAATAGGATAAAAGCTACTCCTAGGTAAATGGTTGAGAAAATAACCACATTAAAAATATTTAGCTTCGATTGTTTTACTGTGCTTTTTCTAAATATGATTGAGCAAATTATTTTGTATGAAAAGTGCAATCTATTTTTTTTTAGTAGACGAATTAAATGAACAGCATCATGATGTTTAGTAAAAACGGAAACATTTCAGTTACATGACCCACTTTTTTTCGTATGTCCCTAATATCATAGTGCCATGATGATTACGGGAATTTTAATACCACTATTTACGTATAGTAACCTTTGCCTCATTTATCAAAGCGAGATTATTATTCGGAAATAGTTGTATTAAAATTCGCAATCCTTGGCACCTCTGCGAAATATGTTTGCTGTAATACTCATAGAGAATGACAAAAATATAAATCTATTTCTGCCAGAAAAGTTTTCAAGAATTTGTTTTATAGTGAATGAAACTATTTCATTACAATGCGTCGAGGAAATTCTGCCTGTAAGTCGTGACGCATCACGTACATCTGCGGTAGTGTTGGGTAGGACATGAGAAATTTCGGACGTTTGTATGAGGTACCTCAGAAAACTTTTTGTCATGACAATGTCATGCCTCAATTGAATGGAACAGTTGAGTCTCTTTGATGGGCTTCCTAGATGCGGCCATCTTAACGCCCAGTCTGAAGAAGTGAGTTGTCTTGCAATTACATGAGCCATTGGGGAAAAGATTAATAAACATTAATAAAGAATGTAACATCTGTATAATATACAGCGTTACTGGGTAGGGTGGACTGATGTTCCCCCCAGCTGCGCAAATAATGGCCCTGAAAAGGGCCCTTTGCATGCTGTAAGGTTCGCATCTATCGAAGTACGTACACAGTCAAGGTACGTACTCCAGGGATAAAAAAGGGGGGGGAGGAAAAAATGTAAGAGTAAAGTTAATATTAAAAGAGAGAACAAAAAACAAAATGAGAGAGTAATAAAATTAACTAAAGTGCATAAATGCTTAAAGGGGAAGTTTAAGATATGACTGATTGTTATTATTGATGATTGTTATTATTAGATATTATAATTGACTGATCATAGCAAACTCTGCATACATGATTTACATTATTATTAATCAGTTTTAAATGTGTTAATTTTTACAATGATACGGTACTATCTAAAGTAATATGAAGACTTTGAATTGTATTTAGCTTCTTATCCTCCCCCTAAAAAAATTCTAATGACATATAAATTTAACTTTTTTTAAATTGAACAAACTTGTTTTTAAATAAAGTTTTTACTTGTAATTATTATTAATAATTTATAAACCTTCCCTTATTCTTTTTAAAATTTTATCTTATATGTTTATCTTTCTGAAGTTTTCTTTAATAATTAATCAGTAGTAGTATATTAAAACTGTAAAATCTAGAACATGAATCTTTTCTCTCCACTTCCCCACAAGTGATGATTTACGATTGAAAAGTTCGTAAATTATTTTTTTTTTTCCAGAAAGAGTTTGAAAAACTTTCAAACCTATAAAAGTTATACTAGAAGTAGAGATTAGAATCTGCTGGTGCCAAGATAAATACATATTTTACCAAGTTTGCTCTCAGGATATCGCAGGTGTGTAGTCTTCTATAATAAGTGACTACCATTTGTGATCTTCTGCAAGAAAGTGGATTGTCTGATGCTCTTGGACAATGTGCTGTTTTGTTGTTTTCCCTTAAAATTCATCAATCAGGAACTGTTGTATAAATGAAGTATTACTAACTTGTATGACTGACTGTAAGTATGTAGTTTTTTTATATATTTATTTTCTGTTGCTTAGAACGAGGGATTTTGAAATGCATTCTACATTGTTTTTGTTGTTTTTATTAGTTTATTATAGTCTTTTTTTTTCTATTTATTTACATTGCAGGATGTTTTCAATGGGACATTTTCAACAGTTATGTGAATGTTTGTCGATTTCCTGTTGACCCAACTTTTACATCAGATTTGCATGCTTTTTTTGAAGATATGAATCTTCATTAATATTCGTGTATGATGATTGTAAGTAAGTCATTTTTCTTAAAAGTACATGTTCTGTATTTTATTTATCATTGTTTTATCTTTTATATATAACGTCATTTTTCTCACAAAATCAATCTGTATCTAAAAAAATTTTATTCTCAATACAATATTTATTATTTAATTCTTTTTATTCTTTAATCAATGTTTTCTACACATTAGTTTTTTTTTTATTTATAAAATGGCATTAAATGATCAATTAAAAAATGTAGTTTATGTAAATATGTAAACTATGTTTTATATAAACATCCAGTATATGAGTATTCTGTTAGCGGGAAGCAGTTAACCTCTCCCTCCCTCCCTATACACACTTTTCAAGGATTGGATATTGCAAAAAATGTATCGCTCAGACTTAAAAAAATTCAGAAATTACACGAAAGCTAGAATAACTTATCAGATTTGTCTAAAATAAGATCACAGTGTTAAATAAGCAATTTAAGCACAGTAATTAATTAGTAATAATGTATATATTTGAGAATACGGTTATGTATATTACTTCGTAGCTGTGAACTATGATCAAATGATACCTATTCCATTTCTAAAAAATTTTTTTAATTGTACACCTGGATAATTTTAATTTAATATCAGCTTAATGATTATTAAACTGCATATATTTTATTTAATATTATTAATATTGAAATAATATAAAATGTATTATCTATGATGGTATCATGGTTTTTATTTGTTTAATAATTATTAAGCTGCATATGTAATAATCTAATGTATTTGATTTAATATTTCTTAATGTTGAACTAATCTAAAATGTATTACTATTATTATCAATGTTGTTGTTGTTTTTCATTTCGGTTGTTTATTTACAATTCTTTGAAGTGATATGAATTATTTATTTCATTAGTATAAGTTATTGAAATTATCAGGAACATATGGTGTATTTTAGAATTTAATTAAAATGTGTCAACATTGTAATTAATTTTTATTAAGCTCTGAGCTTCAAAATAAAATAAGTGATATTGTTTGTTTCGCTCAATCAATGTTTATAATTCACTGGGTCATTTGATGGTAACTTACGTTACATTTAGAACAGTTTACTTCAGCAATTTTAGTAATAAAAGACCAAATACATATATATATATATATATATATATTCACAATGTAAAGTTGATATGATTTGTTAATTAAACCTATTCAAAGATAAATTTAGATGATAATGGCCTAATTTTAGTGTTTTTTCTTGAACTCTGCCAGTTATATTTATTATGGTAACTGACATTACTGAAAAAGTAACGTAAGTTGCCATAAAAAAATATAATTTTCATTTTCTAGGTAATTTTTATCCAAATTGGCCTTTGGATAGCTTTAATTAACAAATCATGTCAACTTTACATTTGACAATTCTTTGGTGTTATATTACTGAAATTACCGCTGTAAATTGTTTTAAATTATAACGTAAGTTACCATGGAATGACCTTAGTATTCAACGACAATCAAAACTGGAATTAATACGTATCCGGTGCCATAAAATGCTATAATTTGAAATAAGTCTTCTAAATTTTTGGGTCAAAGTTCATTAAACAAAAAAAAAAAAAAAAAAATCAGAAGCCATGCTTTTATGATTTTTACGCTTTTAGATTTCGCTCACAGAATTTACATTTTTCCTATAATATATTTTGTAAGTAAGCTGCAGCTTCATACTTTATTTTAAATATGAATTAACTAAGAAATTGTGAGCATAGCAAGTAAAAGTTTTTTAAATGTTTTTTTTTTAGCTCAAAAGATTAGTTTTGAGATGTTAATGATAATATTCATAGCTGCTGAATCAGAATTTAGTTCAAAAGCGTTTTGATAAATTTAAATGACCATAGGTATAAAATTTATCACTTGTATGGTTTGGTTATTTTATTTAGTTGTAATTAATGCAGTTTATAACTATAACATATGGAAAGTAATGATGTTTATTAGTAAAACATATTGCACATTAGCTGTGTTTGGTTGTCACCACCCCCCTGCTTTTTTTGGAAAAATAACCTTTATGTATAGTGCGTAATATAAATAAGTGTGTTTTATTGAATTCTTCCACGTATGGAAAGCATATTCTCTTATTTTTTTCTATCTAAATTATTCTACACTGACTATTACTCATGCTGGTTAATCTATTTAACACTTATATTTAACTTCTGAGTATTTTTGGTACTTTTATGTTACTCGTGTACAAATCTTTCCAATAACAGCTTTTTTTTTTACACACATGAAAATTTGAAACAATATTTTGATGATATATTTTTTTTCTGCAATTGAATCGAAATGAGTGAAAGGCATGTATTTAAAAGTGACATATGTATTAGAATGAAATGAGCGAATGGTTTATATTTAAAATTAAGTGAATGCAATGCGAATGATGACAAAGAAAAATATTTGTTGATTTATCGCCTGTGCCGACTAACAGAAAAGTACCATATTTTAAAGTTATTTTTTATATTACTATGTAAATTGAAATGAAGAGTTTTAATGTTATTAATAATTAATGTTATTTTGATTTCGGGTTTGAAATTTTAAGTTTATTTATTAATTATACTATGTTAACTCTCATGGAAAGATGCTTGCAAACTAATATTAAAACTTTACAAACTTCTCATTTGCTTTTGAATATTTTTAAATATTTTTTTCTGTTTTGCGTATGACATGTCTAATTGGGTATCTTTTTGCCCTTGATTTCAGGTGCAGTTTTTCAAAGGAAAATTTCAGTTTAAGAACTTGTTTCAAAATTAAAAGTGTCCTCAGAAGAAAAAAAAAATGCAACCAAAGAAATAAAAAGTAAACATATTTGGTTAGACATCAGGTTCAGGTTACCCAGGCCAAAAAAAAAAAAAACCCAAAGTATTGAAATGCAAATAAGAATTTTGAAAAGAACATTGCCGTTGGTTTAGCATTTAGTTTCAGTGTTCTCGTGTTACTACTAGAGATGAGAGATGTGTGCTTGGGCTACATTTTTGTACCATTCTTCGAGCTTGGGTGGGCCCAAACTCATTCATTCTGAAATTAACAATTTTATTTATTCTCATACACAAAAAATAAAACAACTTTTTTCCCCTTAAAAATTACTTATTCCATTTCAAGTCATTTTAATGTTATTTTTATCAGAATGAAAGGGAAACAGAAATAGTGTTTTTTAAGCTCTTTTTAGATGTGATTGTAACTATATAAATACGTAGCACCTATAGTCTTCATCTGGTTCGTCCATCTGTCTGCATATAACAGCGCAAAAAATACCCAACAGGGGTGATTGTGTTCAGGTAATATACCTGAATTCAGGTATTTATTTCATTTTCAATACTGGAATTCCAGTTTTTCTGATAGTTAAATTCATAAAATAACACTAAAATATCAATTTCATATGATTGTTAAACATAATTAAAAGTAATATATTTCATAATGAGAGAAATAGACCTCCCTGCAATAAATTATATGTTATCTCTCCATACCAAAACTTCATCTCGTTAAAATTTCAGGTATTTTTTCATGAATTCACAATCTCCCCTGACCCAACCAAATGGTTTGAAATTTAATATATATATAATCGTTGCAGATTTTTGTCTAGTCATTTCAAATTTTAAGAGAATCAAATCAAAACTTAAAAAGATATTAATAAAAGTTTTCTTCATTCTATTAAATCCTATTGTACATAATTAATTCAATGATATCCCATGACATGTAATGATTCTAGGTTGCCATGTTGATTACGTCATATTTAAGATGGAATCCTATTATTTCCGTATTACTGAATTTAATATATAGAATCATAATAAATTTTGTATTCATGCATTTTTGCATAAAACTGCAACAGCAATTGCACCAAGATCTGAATATTTATAAAACTAGTTATAGTATGAACGCACGTCTCATTTGCCGTACAATTTCTAACTTGTTTAAATTTAGTATATGAGTTTTGACTTCCCTGAAAGCAGTTCTGTCAGCCACACAATAAGTTTCTCTTATTTATGAGAAGTAAATATACAGCACTCTATATATACATTCTTGTAATATTTTTAGAAATTTTGATGTGTAAACAATAAAGGTTTCCCTTTTAATAGGATCACTTGCATTTTGTATGTCTTCAATCTACTGATATTCTAAGCAGTTTGAATTAGACTTATTTCTTTTGTCTCACTAAATATTATTTACTAATTTATGTATTCTTTATTTCAATTAATGGACTGAAATTTTCTTTCTTTCCTTTTTTTAGGTATGTCAAGAACATGCTTTTTGATTCCAAAAAGCATGTTCATCATGTTCATGCATCAAATAGTAATAATTGATGCACTATTTATTACTTCTTAATTATTATACCAACTGAAAGTTATTAAATGATTATCTCGCTTCTTTCCAAAAAACTATCTTAATACTCGTAGTTCACAATTTAGCTAGTTACACAGTTTATTTTTACTCCGTTTTTACTAATGCTTTATCTTCCTTTCAGATTGAAATATAAATACCCGTTTCTTCAGATCAATAAAGTTTTCTGTAAAACATTGTCATCATCATAGACCATTATGATACATATTAATATTGTTTCATTTATTATACGTAGTAATCATTATATTCAATAATAAATTTTGTTATGTAATAATATTTATAATATAAAGAAATTTTATTTTGTTTCTGTAACTTGTAATTTCAAATAAAAGAAATTTATTAAAAATTTGTTGTCTTTTATTTGACTATATATTTTTATTATAAATGGTATTTCAGGTATTTACTTGTTTTGTCTATCATGTAAATCTTGATTTAATAATTGTTTTTAATTACCTATTTATTTTTTATAAAAAAAAATGGCTAAGATATAAAATGAGAAAAACACTTTCAACATGGTTGAAAAGTGTTTATGAATTCAGTTTGTCCACACTTTAAATATACTGGGATTGCATTGTAATTATTAAATGCTAATGATGTTCGCTATAGAGGGTGCTATTTAAATGTGAAATTCAATAAATATAATGCACCAAAAAGTGTTGGGACAAGTGCTGAAAATGCATTTTTACTGAGTTACGTGTTTTTAAATGGCACATTTAGATATTTCATTTCATTGTATGAAAATATTAATTTTCTTAATAGCTACTGTTGGAGAGTGTTTCATAATCTATGCCTAATGTTTCATAATTTGTGTATATTCCTTATACCAGTAGTGCAGCCAGTATCTTTATTTGTAAGGGGTTTTGGAGAATTATTACTCCTTGTGTGACACAATATGTGACAAATAAAAACCAATGTAATGAAAAGCAAAAACAAACATAATAAGTTTAGCATTTATGTGTTTAAAGGTTTCATAGAAAAGCTTCTTTAAATCTTCAAAGGGAAAAAAAGAAGAGAGTGGTAGCAGTAATATATATGTAGAACTTAGCGCATTACCCTTACACATTAATAACACACTGATAATTACTCCTCACATTAGCCATATTGCTCTTAACTTTTGCTTTCATTAAATTTGTGTTGAAATAGAGGTTCCTTTTATAAAACCTTGAAACAAACGATAAATATTTTATGCTGCTTATGCTTTTCTTTGATTTTTACACATTTTTATCTTAATATAAGGTATTTTCAATACAACTTATTAGTTTTTTAAATACTGTGGGAGGAATTTTGAAATGTCACCTTCTTTTGCTGCTGCAGTGTTTATACAAATCTACATTTTTTGACCGATTTGCATGAAACTTAATATAAGGACTGTGCATTAGGGTGGAGCGAAAAAAATTAATTTTTAAAAATCAAAAACGGGTAGGTGCCAAAAGTTGCCTTTATACTAGTACATCATCTGTGTGCAATATTACCGCTGAAAAAAAATGGCTTGAGTCTGCGCTTTTGGTCCAAAAGTCGAAATTTTGGGTAAAATTTGACATTTTTTCAAAAATTAAAATAAAATTCTATAGGGATGGTTATTATTTAAAAGTGTTATTTAAACCTTTATTATTAATGACTTAACATATTTAAACGAAAAAAACTACATCTTTGTTCTGTATAACTGGCACAAAACTGACAACTTTTGGTGAAAAAAAGGCGTTTCCACTCTGTTGTGTCATGCAACTAATTGTTGTTTGGAATACAGCTCTTACCTAGTTGCTTTCAAAACTACCCAGGAGGTACCACGTGGAGGTGGCTGCATTTCATGTCACAACAGTGCATAGCTCGACCACCCTACCATCTGAACTCAATTTTTTATTTATACATTGAATTGTAATTTTTTATCAAAGACTGGCATAAGTTTTCTATGCATCAACCTGGTACATCTCTTCTTTGGATCCACAGATTTTGAATGCTCATTTTCGTATTGTGATCTCATTTACGTATTTTTCTACTGTTTGTGTAAGAGAAGACAAACAGTGTAATGCAGTGCGGATGATATTAATGTAATGTATTTAGCCTTCTATTATCTTCACCAAGATTGCACACGATAAATGCATATTGATTGGAGGTTCTGTTACCCCAACACTTTTCCAATGAGTTAGATTTATATAATTATCCGCTTCAAAGTTGATTGTCGGTATTTCCGATTTGCGTATGCCATCATTTACTCTCATCTTTCGACTATTATGTGCTGAGCAGCTAGCTGTTTAATGTGATGGTAATCGTCAGAGAGCATTGAAATAAGAATTTCCTTTGTGTATGCAAAGCAACCATTGTCCTAAATAACTTTTTTTTTTGTATTTTTTTTATTCCGTTTTGTGTGTTGTTTAGTATCAAAGTTGTTTTTGTGTAGCCAATTTCCCATGAGTTTTTAGATCCCTTCTTTAGCTGTGGATTACATTTGATTGTAAACTATTCTGGAGCCAAACTTGGATAACATAGTACTTTTTGAGTGAATGTAGAGACTCTGATGGGCAGTGAGTATTCATTTGAAGGCGGATAATTCTGTTAGTCGTTGTCATCCATTCTGCGAGGGGCATGTTTAGAATGAACCATTACAATTGATCATATGTCTCCTCCAAGTCCAGTTAATTTCCTCTGCATCATTTATTAGATAAAATCGTTGGCAAATATTAGATTCTAACCCACAGGAATGCGCCGGACCAATAGGAAAATCTTTGTCCACGTGCTTATTCCCTTCTTATTTCAATTTTTGAAGCCATAGAGAGTAATTTTTAAACATTATTTCCTGAAATCAAGAAAAGGGTACTCAGCGCGTACCAGAAATACCTGATAGATATCTGCAAAATTATTTCATCAAGATATTGCTCAGAAGAACTAGCCAATAGGAACCCAAGAAACTTGTCCTACGGAAGATGGCCCACAACGGCGCATAAAATTATTCGCCTTTATATAAGCACTGAACTGATTGACCATCAGAGTCTGGTTCACTCACAAAGTATGTAATCCAAGTTTATGCCACATGATGGCTTTCACCAAATAAAATTCACATCTAAAAAATTGATCTAAAAACTTATGGGAAATTACTCGGCTAAAAAATATCACAGAAAACGGCAAAAAACAAATGCAAAAAATATTTATTTAGGACAATGGTAGCTTTTCACATCGAGAGCAAATTCTTATTGCAATTTTGATGGCGATCGCCATCACATTAAACAACAAGCTTATCAGTATATAAAAAATTCAAGAGGTAGAGTAAATGATGGCATACTCAAAGATGAAATACCTAAATGTTGTAAAATGTTGTAGGAACGGAACTCTCAATCACTATGCAGTAACTGGATGTAATTTTGGTGAAGATACTAGAGGGCTGAATAGATTCCATTAATTCCACTGCATTACTCTGCTTGCCTTATCATACACAAGCAGTAGAAATATACGCAAAGAAGTGTCACAGCAGCACCCAACGTCTGTGGATACAAAGAAGAGATGGATTAGGTTGATACATAGGAATCTTATGTCAGTCTTTGATAAAAAATCACAATTCAATATATAAATAAAACATTGTGCTTAGATGGAAGAGTGGTCAAGCTATACACTGTTGTGTCATGAAATGCAGCCACTCCCACGTGATACCCCCTTGGTAGATTTGAAAGCAACTACGTAAGAGCTGTATTCCAAATAACAATTAGTTGTATGACACAACAGAGTGGAAACGCCTTTTTTTCACCAAAATTTGTCAGTTTTGTTCCAGTTATACAGAATAAAGATATAGTTTTTTCGTTTAAATATGTTAAGTCATTAATAATAAAGGTTTAAATAACACTTTTAAATAATAACCATCTCTATAGAATTGTTTTTTAATTTTTGAAAAAATGTCAAATTTTACCAAAAATTTCGACTTTTGGACCAAAAGCGCAGACTCAAGCCATTTTTTTTCAGCGGTAATATTGCACGCAGATGATGTATAAAGGCAACTTTTGGCACCTACCCATTTTTGATTTTCAAAAAATAATTTTTTTCGCTCCACCCTACTGTGCATATATAAAATTACCATTTTAATGTGTGTGGGAAAGGGGGGGGGGGGGGGGGGGAAACCTGACGTTTGATTGTCATAAGATATTTTTGGGGAAAGGTTTTGTTTTTTTTTTTTTAATCCAAACGATATTTATGTTTTAGTGATTTAATTTTTTCTTTACATCAAAATAGTCTTATACCTTTTTAAATAGTAAGTGCCCCTTTTAGATGTTAATTGATATACAGTTGCTTACATGTAAAATCATATCTTTATGCAAACGCAAACATATAAAAATAAAAAGGATTTTTAAACATTGATGATGATTTCATTAAGGTGTGTGTGGGGGGGTGGTCGAGGAATGATAACGTATGATTTTGTAAGTGATGGGGTGGGGACTAAAATTACCTAAATGTTGATAACATTATGCATGTACAACACCATACAATAGTTTTAGAATGGGAGTAAAATTATTGCAAATTTAAAACAATTATCAGATTTCTCAGCCCTATTTTCAACCATCTGCTATAGTTTATAATTTTTAAAAAATGTTATTTAATTTTCTAATGCAACTTTTTCTTTCATATTGCCACAAAAAGAAAATGGGTATGAGCATTATTTTTATAAATCAATTAAAAATCAGACTCACTGTAATTTCACATGCAAAAATGGCATCATTTTGAACAGATAATGCACATTTTTTATATGTAAATTTTTAAGCCTTTACTATAAGAATTACCATAGTACCTTTATTTAAATGTAACATCACGACTAAAAGTATATAGAAAATGGCGTCATTTTCAAGTAATCATTGTAGATTTAATTTTCACAAGCGATAATGTAAGTTTCCATTTAAAAATATTGTTTTATCATCAGGTGAGGACACTTGCTCTTCTGAAATTAATGTCCATTATCTATAAAGTAAAAGCTTTATTTTCAAACTGTCCAAAAGTAAAATTTCACGAAATGTTACATTTAGTTCCTTTTTTTCCAGTATTGTCAGGGAAATGAAATATTTTCTGTTACATGTGCCAAAGAAATTCTGTATTCTCCCTTATAAAACAGCGGGAATTTACTATTATTGTGTCAAAGTAATTAATTTTTTCCTTATTGTCGTTTTAAAGATTTATTGCTCAGAAGGTAGTGTCACAGATGACAATAATATAAATAATGAGACAGGCAGTTAACTGTTGCACCAGAGAGTGGTGTTGCCATAGCAACATCATACGCTCTGCTGCAATGTGAAATGAGTGGTAACCTGATAACTGATGATGTCTTAGATTAGGTTTTCCATCAGTGTTGGTATTCATTTCACATTGTAGCAACATAATGTCAACATTAAAGCCAAATCATACATATAATAATTAAGAAAACAAAAGTAAGCTCCTACTGCCATTTTTTTAATGAAGAATTGAAGCAGTTATCTCTTTTGTCAGGGGTCGTCCCTGCCCTCCTGGACCCCTGTTTAAAGTAATTTTTGAACACTTAAATCAAAAAAAAAATCATCCTTGCCCTCCTGAACCCCTGTTTAAGGTAATTTCTGAACACTTAAGGGACAGTTTCCCTTTTCAACAATTTTCTTTATTTTAAATATGATTCAAATGGTGAACTCACTGAATTTCAATGTTCAACTAAAAGTACATTTTGAAAAAAAAAATTAACTGTGTATTTAATTAAAAATTTTATAAAAATTTTAATTTTGTTAAATCCCTACTACTTTTTAAAAAAATTGATATTTTTGCCCAACTTTTTTTTTTTTTTTTAAGATTTTTAAATTTGTACTACACAAACTTGCACATCGATTTTTAGACATATCTAATATTACATTTATTATGATTTTGTACTGATATATATATAGTGCAAAACGATGAAATCTAACACATCTTCATGGACTTTTTTTTTTTTAAATAACAAAAAACCTAAAGGTTAATTCCACGCGCAGATTTATCACATATATAATAAAACATGCACAAAAAAAGCATAAATCTCTATCTCAAATACAGAAAAAGCCTTAAAACATGAAAGTGAAGAAAATATGAAAATGGAGAAAAAGCCATTTAAAGTTTTAATTTGTGTGGGTAATTGCGCTGAGTGTTTTAACAAAATTTACAATACCTCGCGATATATTTACGGTATGGATAAAAATGAGGTGTAAAAATATTCACAATTAAACAGGCTTTCATTTAATATTAAAAAAGAAAAATCAATTTTTTGACCAATTTTAAGGTAAACTGCCCCCTTAAATCAAAAGGAAAAATAAATGTAAATTTTATTTTGTGGAAAGGAGGGATCGTACCCCTTCCCCAGACAACAACAACAAAAAAAAGTTAGATTCATTTTCTCTCTGTGTTTCATTATTTTAAACTGTTTGAAAAGAATAAATTTTGTGTTTTTCATAGTCAGAAAAAAGAAAATTAGGGTGCAATTGCATTTTCTTGCTTCCCTTGTGTGCAATGAGCACGAATGTAAACAAACAAACACGACTGTCCCTCCCTTCCCCCAACCTGCAAATATACGCATGCGCAAGCCAAGTTCTTATGCCGTAGTGTGGACGCAATTTTTTCGATTCTTGGCCCTGAAAGACCCAAAAGACCTGACAGGCCACATAGTGTAAACGCAGCATTAGTGTCAATGTCAATCCTTTCCTATCTTAAATGACAAGCACATCATAAACGCAAGTTGGGAAGTATGAATTCAATATTATTAAAAAAAAGAGAAGAAAAAATAGCTCTCTTCTTTTCTTTCCGTCAAGACCAACCCCCTTTATCCTTCCCAAAATTCGTCTCGGTTTTTATCTTGCTACATTTTTCCCTTTCATTTTCACCCTTTCCCAAAGCTTAAGCTTTTTCAAACTTCAAAGGCTGCCCGCAACCTTCTTGGACAACTACTCCTACTAACCAACAGACAATGAAATCACACCTCGCAACACACACAAATTCATTCATGCTCCTGAAACCTCTCTCGCGTCTCGCCGCTTCAAAGAGACGCAAAGGCAAACATGACAAAATTGCGGAGGTACCTCAAATCTGAAATTTGAGGAACTGGTACAAATTGTCATAGTGTATGGGACAAATGAGGTGCTTCATGTATGAGTTATCCAACACTCGCAATTACGTATCCAGTGTTTTCTGGAGTTCTATTACCTGCGATTTATTCTGTCGGGCTGATTCAGATATAAGGTTTTTTGGGTGAACTAGATACACCAGACCCCTCCGGGAAAGCTCAAGTAGTAGAGCATTAGAGGCTTCAGTCAAGAGATCCCGTAAGGTAGAAGCCACGCCCTCAGTCAATGATGTTTTTTAACCCTTTCAGGGGCCAAGTACTCTCAGTACTAAAATGTTGAAATACATGAGTATCACCGGATTTTACGAATAAATTTATTGGTAATAAAAAAAAGACTATATTTCACATACATATTAAATGGAAATGATTTTAGCAAAATTCTGGTGCCAATGTGGCATTTGGGAATTAAAATTAAGTAGTTTCATAAACATACCACTGCCCCTGAAAGGGTTAAATGAAAACGATAATTCTCGTTTCCCGTCGTGAATGTGTTAATTGACGGATCTTAACACTTAATCTAGTGCATTATGATCTACTGCAACTTTTTTCATGTATTTTTTTTTTCAGTTACTACAATGAAAATTAAAGGATAAACATAAAAAAAATATGCACCCGTGAGAAATTTAATTATTTAAAGGTAATTAATTAAAGTAGTACTTTAAAGTACCGTCAGTACACTATGAGTAAAACATCGTAACAGAAAACCCACAAGCTATTTCAAATGTCATCAGAAAATATTTTCGATTTAATAAGTGTGTGAATTATGGGCTTTTTCTTATGTAAAAATAAATCGTTTGGCAAATTCCGATGCCAATCATTTATTTCAAAACTTTAGAATTGAAAATGCCCCGGCATCTTTCCATCTGCAAATGCATCTTTGCCCCGGAAAGTGTTAAAAAACTATATTTTTTTAGGTTTAGATCTTGTTAGCAGTCATTTAGTTATGCGACGTCTATATTCCAGGGACAACATGTTCTCTCGCATCTCCACTTATGCAATATATGAATTTACATATGCCATTTCTAGCATAGCAAAAACGAGCCGGTACCACAACTTTTTCGATTTCCTATAAAAAATAATAATGAAACAGAAAAGAAATACCAGGGAAATCATTACTACACTACATATTAGTAATTACATTTTAAAGCAGAAGAAAACAACGGATAACTACACGGATGAAAAATAAACAAAAAGTTTTTATCCAATATCCAGTGTACTGACGGTGCTTATAAGTACCACCGAGTAATTCAACTGTTAAATCAAATACACACACCGCTCACCTAAAATAGCTAGTCAAACTGTATTCTAAGATCATAATGAACACATAAAAAAAATCCAACAATTATCTTATAGCCTTTACTGTGTTTGCAGCAATAAAAAAACGAGCGTGACAATCTGTACAAAATGTCGGCACAAAACAGAATCGACTGTGTCAAAGTTATCCTCCTTCCTTGCTAAAATAACAAGCCTAGAACTACTGCTGCCATGTATCCGAATAAAGTGGAGTTAAAAGAGTGTTTTTGCAAAGTACCATTAGAATATTTAAAATATTCACTATGGTATGAAAGTTTAACACTAGAAAAACGGGGAATTTTACCCAAATTTTATAAAAAAATATTTCGCACCAGAATTTTTATTTTAAATTATTAACTTACTTGTTTAACTTGTTTTTTTCTTTTTACCTTATAACCCTTACCGGCGCGGAGTAATTATGTTTATAAACTGATGAAATGAAATGAAATAATGGAGTGACACCGCAATTTATAAACGAATTTATTAGAAAATACAAACTTGCTTATTTTCAAACGTATATATAAGTATTATACATACAATAAATACAATAAACCCAACTGGAGTGAAAAATTAGCCAGAGCCAGGAATCGAACCCGGGACCACGGTATACAAGACTGCTGCTCTAACCACTGAGCTACTCCGGCCTTATTGTATTTATTGTATGTATGTCTGTATAATACTTATATATACGTTTAACTGTTGAATGCAGGCGTTATTTATGTGTGTTTTAATATATATTGTAGTATGAGTGTTTTATTATTGCTTATTTTCATTTACATCATAATAGGAAAATTTTAGTTAAATGTTCTTGGTGCCATTGTCAGTTTTGAAATTAAAATTCACCTAATTTTAATTCCAAAACTGACAAACGGCAGCAAGAATATTTACCTAAAATTTTCCTATTATAATGTACATGAAAATAAGCAAGTTTGTATTTTCTAATAAATTCGTTTATAAATTGCGGTGTCAGTCCATTATTTCATTTCATCAGTTTATAAACAGATTTACTCCGCGCCAGTAAGGTTAACTAAGTTTATAAAAAAAATTCTGGTTCGAACCGTAATATATTCATATGATAACGGTCAAAATGACCGCTCGCCGTCTTTCTAGTGTTAAAGTGCGTGGTACTTATAAATGCCGTCAGTAGATAAAGGGTTAAAGTGTCGCCAGTGTCTAGTCAACTTTGAATAAGTTCACATTCGATTTGTCTGGCTATATTTGCATATATGACATGCTATATAATAATAATGCTATATAAAAATAATAATAATAATATAAATATAATAGTAATAATAATATAAATAAAGCTACATGCTATATAAAAATAAACATTCTTCTTATTTACTAATTAATGAATGCACTGAAGAAATTGATGGAAATATGCCAGAGTTGCCAGCTTGACCTCCATTTTTATTTCAAATTCTTATCGGAAATTTTGAAAGAAGAGTCTTTATATTATGTATTCACAAAACTTCTGCCTTAAAGTATAGCAAAAAATTATATTTTTAATTTCTGGCACAAATTTGGATTTTCTGAATAAAAATGGAGACCAAACTGGCATCCCTGAAATACACAAGAGCAATATAAGATCACTAAACTCGTCATAATTGATCAATATGCGTACGCATATATTCCGTGATAGTTCAACTTCAAACTTTTTAAAATTAATTACTTTATTTACTTGCGATTGTTTGTGCGTGTGCGCATGTATTTATATGTGTGTGTTAAACCTGATTTAAATTTTGACAAATATCAATTGTTTTGTCAAGAAACTGTGATAATTTACTAACAAGGAAGGTCTCCATACGGGCATACTCAGAAAAATCTGAAAAAAAATACAGAATGTTCTTCTCGTATGGATATATATGTTTATAAAAAAAAAAATTGGCGGAACCCCAATACAGCGTCCGTAAAAAAATAACAAAATTTTCGTTTATTTGGCGATTTATCACCGGTTGGCGATGAAAAAAAAAATACACTTTTTGTAGGAAAAAACTTTTTTTGTTCAATTTTTTTATATAAGTTTAATTTAAATAACTTTAGTTTTGTCATTTTTAATTTGTTTTAACTATAGTTTTGTCATTTTTAGTTTATTTTAGCTATAGTTTGTCATATATATTTATATGTATTTATAATAAAATTTAAATATTATATTTTACGTTTTAAAACAAAATTTAAATTGATTTAAATTGTTTCAAGCTCAAAAATAAGGCAGACAGAACACTGTCGATTTGATTTTGTTGCCATGGAAACGACTTCGTCTTTA
Source organism: Maratus speciosus (assembly GCA_963932465.1). Classification (NCBI taxonomy): domain Eukaryota; kingdom Metazoa; phylum Arthropoda; class Arachnida; order Araneae; family Salticidae; genus Maratus; species Maratus speciosus. The sequence goes on along the minus strand of OZ010798.1, from coordinate 194,960,545 downwards.
TTATGGAAATGTATTATGGCAATCAAATGTCAGCTGGCTCTAACTTAAAATAGATATTTGCAACTTGCAAAGCATGGAAAATATTTTTACAGTGATAAATTAAATAACTACATCAACAAACAGCATATATATGTAATGTAAAAAATATATAATAACCTCTTTCATTGATTAAGTTTAAATTCATTAAAAATCGTGCTTTCTAAAAAACAATTAATAAACAATTTTCAGATGCAATAAAATCGTTTGCTTTTGGCGAGGAAAAATCCTGTTCGCCAAATCGCGTGTCATTTTCGTATTTTTGCGCCAAATATTCGAACGTATTTTATTTTTTTACTGACTTTCTACTGAAATTCCGCCGTTAAATTTAACTGATCCCTTATTACATACATGAGTAGTTTCACTAGTATTTTTTTCAACATATTCTGAGTATGCCCTGTAAGGAGACCTTCCTTGTAAGAAAAAAAATCTCACATTTGATAGTTTTAAAGAGAAAAATGAATTTATTTCATATGAACTTTTTACTAGAACAACGCCCTTATATGTGGTGGGTGTTGCTTTTTGCTAACTTTCTACACTTACTGCTTTAAGTAGTCGCATAAGCACTACAGTTATACTTTTACCATTTATTTTTCATGAGGTGCTGTACAATTCATTACTCATATAGGGGGCGTGGAGTTGCTTCGCTACTGGGAAGCCCCTGGAAACTCTTGCCTGTTGGCCTGTTGTTGAAAAAAACAATGTTTGAAAATGCGATTTAACAATATTATATGACAGATTTAGCATGTTATATGACAGTAAAATAAAAACTTGGGAGAAAGTTTGATTTTTTTCTGTAATCAAAATCAAAACGAGATATTAACACATTGCCGACGGGCAATTTTTATCAAATATGAAATTTAAAACCTCCCTGTTCTGAAAGTCTTTTGTAAATTGGTGTTCTAGATAGGTTTCCAAAGATTAAGGTAAATATTATCGGTAAATATCTTCCAATGTACGAATTTAATATAAAATGTCCCACAATCTAAAAAAATATGAACATGATATAAAAGCTTTTTCTGTAAGGTAGAAGCCACGCCCTTAGTCAATGATGTTTTTTGAATGAAAGCGAGAATTCTCGTTTCTTGTCCTGAATGTGTTAATTGGCAAATCTTAAAATGACTCCAAAGTCTAGTCAACTTTGGTTAAATTCAAATTCGATCTGCTTCGATAAAAATGCATATATGACATACTCTATACAAATAAACATTGTTCTTATTTAATAATTCATGAATGCACAAAAGAAATTGGCAGAAATACACAATAGCAATATAAGATCGCTAAGCTTTGCATTATTGATCAGTAAGCTTATATATATATATATATATATACTCTGTGATAATTCACCTTCATCTTTTAAATTAATTAATTAATTTACTTTCGATTTCTTTTGTGTGTGCATGTACTTGCGCGCGTGTATGTATGTCTGAAATCTGTTTTAATTTTTTGGCGAATATCGATTTTTTTACCAAGAAACTTTGATAATTTACTGAGAAAAAATGTCATAGTTGGTAGTTTGAAAGAAAAAAAGTTAATTATTTTCTTTCGAACATTTACCAGACCAACTCCTCTAGAGGTGGTGGGCAATAACTTAGAGCAGGTTCTGTAGACTATCGCTAAAAGCGTGCTTCCCATAACTTACAAAAATTTTCGAGAATTTTAAGGCTTTCTCAGCTAATAGAAAGGGTAGTTCATCGGCAACTGATATTTCTAAACAAATTATTTACAAGAATGTTTCCGAATGTATTAGGAAAAAATATGATTAAGCAACAGAATGTAGGAATTGCGAAAGTTACGCTACATATCGTTCTCCGGTTACAGAGTCGCAGACACTTAATTAGTAGGCGGTTATTTAAACTCACACCACTTATTTTCAAGTGTTTATATTTTCAATATTTATGATGCCTTTTATAATTTCGGGAAATAAGAATATGGAATTGATTATCGTAACCGCCCTTGGTGGTGCGGGAGTTAGCATATGTGAGACACATCCTGTTGCAGTTGTAGACACACGGCAATTCTGTCGCAGATAGGAAAGCGCAAAGCGGTCCTTGAAGAAAATTGTCATCCTAACGATACGCGTACTGTAATTTATTTCGCCAACTCGGGGCCAATGTAATAAAATTTATTTTAAAAATTTACTACTATTTTTTGTACTAAACTTTATCTAAAATAAGGTGTTAAATATCAGAATGCGCTGACAGATGAAGGCGTGGCATACGGTGTGAAATATAAAAGCTTATTTTTCTTTTACCCCTTAATTCTCGCTCCCATGATATTCACGGGCTGTGTCTTTTATTCAGATTGTTTGATTCCCACCAGTTTTATAAAATAGTGTAATTGGCTTTATTGTGGTATCATTTTACCTGTCATTAAATAAGGTGAATATTTCTTTTTCAAAAAAGTGGTGCCAATCAGCAATTTGAATTTTTAAACAGTAATTTAATGCGACCGTTAAGGGGTTAAGTTTTGATTTGTTTAATGTTTGTTTTGATGGGCGCTTTCCATATTCAGAACGAAGGAAAATAATAATTTAAATTTAATACATAAAATCAAATAGACACCTCGAAGAAAGAAGCTACATTTGAGTGAATTAAAAATCTGGTTCAAAACGTGTAAAATAAAAAACGTTCATCAAAAGTTACCACGTGGTGCAAGAAGAGTGACCTAGAAATACGTTTTTAATTTTCAATAAAACAATTTTTAACACCGTTAAAAATAATAATTATTATTATCATTATTATTAATTTAAGGAATAAACGTTTAATATGACAGGCTTTCAATATAAGAATTGAGTTTTAACTAATCTTAGAATTTCGGCCTTAAACTCAATGAGGTGATGGTTTATTCAGCCGCTTCCCGGTCTAGTATTCAAACTAAAAACTTTCTATCACTAAGTCAGCAGATTTCAATGAAGACGTGAAAAACGTTTTAAAAGTTTAGTCCTATATGTATTATAAACAGAGAATTTCATAGCAATAAATAAACAGGCTCTCGTTTAAACCAATATAGCTCGAATCGATGAGTGGTGTTGGAAATTCTAGAAGGAAGAAACGAGATTTTAAAACGTAGGTAGTTTCGGTCCTAGCCGAATATTTGACAGTATATTCGCCGAAAACGAAAACGAATATTCGGTTGAACTCCAGTTATAATAAATAAAAATTTTTTAACAACTACAGGCTAACACAAATAATTCTGTTATTTATTATTATTATTTGCAGCGTTAGACTTTTTAGCCCCCCCCCCCCCCCGATATATGCTATTTCTCTCAGACAACAATTAAAATGTCGTCACCAAAAGATAACATTACACCAGAGCATAAAATAACATATAAAGTAGGCGACATTAGTGTCGCCCAGTACCAAGCTATTGTCGCCCAGTGGCAGGAGGTGGTTCCGGCAATTTTTTAATTTGAAAACTGGTGCATAACATAAGCTGATTCTGTGACTCAGGAGATAATAATAGCAACAGTTGTCATAGCAGTAAAAAAAAAAACTATAGCACAGTTACAAAATGCTGATTGTTTTGCTATCCAAGTAGATGGTTTTGTTGAGAAATATGGAGTATGGAGCTGATAACAAGTTTGTTACAGCACGATTTATTACAGATGAACAAGAAATGAAACACGTTTTTCCAGGAGAATGTAAGTCAAGAAAGCGAGGAGTAGAAGGCCTCATCGATTCTGTCAGTATTGTATTTGATAATTCGGGCATTGAGAAGGTCGTAAAAAATAAGTTGACAGGCTTCACTACAATTGGAGAAAGTTCAAATACAGGCAAAAACAGCTGCTTCTGGGTTCATATGAAACAGAACATAGGCAGAGATTTGCTTTGCGTTTGGTGCATTGCTCACAGATCCGACTTAGCTATGTCGGATTTGGAATCATCAGTAATCGAAGTTTAGCATTGGAGATCAAATATAAAATCTCTAGCAACATTTTATGAGCTGTTGCTCTATACTTTGAAGAACTTGAAAAAAATAGCTGTAACAGAAATCCAAACTACCTTTCGTTTCCCTGCATATTTTGAAGTATGGTTCGTAGAATACTTTAAAAACTTAGCAAAAGCAGTATGGCACAAACTTCCTCTTGTGCAAATTCATTCGGAAAAGATTGTGAGTCATCAACCTCTCGACTCATCACTCGCGGGTTCCTCCGATTATAGATGAAACATAGTGAACAACAACGCATGTCATACCTAATGCTAGATCATCTGAAACACTTTGAAAAACTGGGAAAGGCAGTCTAAGGTCTTAAATTGCACTGTCTGAGAAGTTGAAGTAAGAAATTATAGTAGATGGGTGTTATCTTTCTGGATACGAGGAACAGCTGATGGAAATGAATGAAGGCACTAAGGAATCTGAATGTGATTCAGATATTGAAGAAAATCCTCGAAGACGTAAAGTTAACACCTCATTAGTTTCTAACTGCAGTGAGAAAAGAAACTGTACTGAGTTGTAAAGAATATATTTCCCAAATTTTAGAAGAAGATCAAATAAGCAACTGGAAAGATATTTTTCTGAAATACAAGAAGACCAACAGAGGTTGCTAGTATAGACCATTTTGATGTCGAGAACCTTTTTGGTAAAGACAAAGTCGCCTGTTTTACTGATAATGTAATTAAAGGCTTTGTACACAGCTGAAAAACTTTGTACGCAGCTGAGGTCACGTCTTTCTTCATAGATGACCTCATCAACAGCAAGAATCTCTTACTGCCTTAAGTCGTCTCAACCTCACTCTGTTTTCAACAAATTGGTGCAGTCGTATGTTTTTTGACACCTCTCAGTGCTGGCACAGAAAGATATGTGTCCATACATACAACGCTTAAATCCAACAAACAGTCGGAACAATCAAGAGAAACTTTAAACTGAATGATGTTCATTGCTCTTAATTGAATTAGAATAGTGTTTTATGATCCAAGACCTGTTGTTGCAATGTTCCTAGAGATCAAAGAAAGAAGCAGAAAGCTTTCAGACAAAGAAACTTATCAGAATCATGATTTTCTCAAAAAATTCTTTGCTAAACTTGTAAAAGCTTAACGGTTGTAATTATTATTGTAGCATTTTGGAAACATTATTAATAAACTGCCAAGTGCGAGTATTACTCGCGCTCAGAGGGTTCCATACAATAAATATATGAATTATTAACTGCATTATTAAAAAAAATCTGCTAAAGGAATATTAAGACTTTGTAAAAAACTATACAACGTAGGATTGGGTATACTAGCTGTATATACTAGAAAAGTATGAATGGGTATAGCATAAAAGTTCAAAGAGATATGAAGCCTAAATAAATATCAAATATTGCTATTCTGTATAACTCTTTTTTTTAATCTTATCCTAGTCTGTTTACGATGGACTTAAGTCGGTACAGACAATAAAAGTAGAGCTTATTTAAACTTAATTTGGCATTTCATAAAATTAAATTCAGCGTAGTAATAATCTTTTCTTTTTACAGTGTAGCTAAAATAAAACCCTTGTTCAAAGTTTAAACTTGGCATTGTGCTAAGCACGCTTCGAAAGGAGGTCGCAAAGTTGCAACGCCGTCTTGGTCCATGCCGCGTTTTCCCAGATAGTTTTTTTAATTCACTGCTAAGTTCACGGGAGGCTTATTGAGAGATCCACTCAATGCAAACTAGTCTCGAATCCCATAGCATTTATGTGATTAATTAAATTAGTCTGTTTTTAACAATTTGACGTTTATTGCTTTTATACTGCTACTGGACATTGCATTACGTAAATATACAGGGTGTCCGGTCTCAACGGTGTCCAATGGCTAATTCCTAAACCGTTAGTCATAGACATATAGTTCCAATTAGAAAAATGCTTTAAATCAGGTAAAGAAATATTTTAAAAGCGATTTGGGTCAATAAAAACATTTCTTAAAAAATTACGAAATTTAAATTTTTATACGGTCCCCCGGTCCTATAAGTTATATTTAGCAAAATTTTCCTATTACACCGACAAATAAGACAAAAAAAGTCCCATTCATATAACACTAAAATTGTGCGAGTTATGAAACCTTAAAAATGCATGACTTATGCCACTTTTCTGCTCTGAAAACAAATGAGTTTGGCTTGGCTTTTAGGGGTCATATTCTAAGTGCTTAAAGTATTCGAAGATCTCATTTTATGTGTATCTGCGGTTTGAAAAAAATCGCACAAGTATTACGATTAAGTTAACATTTATTAAGTTTCAGATTGGCTGAAATAACATATGTTTTATTTTGTCAGGATTTGAGACTGTTTCTTTTATGATTTCTTTTAATAAAATTATGTTATTTTTATAAGTTTTTATGTTACTAAAACGATCTTATGTATGTTTTTTCTGTTCAAAATTTGTATTCGAACTTTCAAATATCCGATCGAGATTACATTTTATATACTGGCGCAAATCCGATAACAATCTAATATTACTATGATTTTCGGTGGTTACCATTTATATTTCTTTTACAGGATAATACAAAAAATTTCGGATAGATTACCGCCAAGAAGTTTAAGAAAAAGTTTTAGATTAGATAATACAAGACGAGGATTGTTGGGTTTTTTAACTTTTATGTATTTTTTAGCACTGAATTCGAAAATTGCCTTAATTTTTAACCATCATGTCAGGATATTTCGCAAATCATAAATTGTCGAATTTAAAGGATAACAAAAATCGGATACTATAAAGTAGAGGAGATGGTTGTATTTTTTAACTTTTGATAATTGATTTTTACGTACTTTTTACGTACTTTACTTTCTAACCATCACGTTAGAAATTTTTTGCAAATGTGTAAGTTAAAATATAGCGAAAATCTTATACTATAAAACATATGTAAAACTTATTTTATTTTATTTTATTCAATAATTTATTCGATATTTTTGTTTATCTTGGGATTCTTACAGCTGGGTGGTGTGATGAGATGGGGGAGGAGATTAAATTTTAACTCTGAACTTTTTAACTTTGAAATTTATAATTTGCGAAAAATCCTGATGTGATGGCTAAAAATGAAGGTCAATTTCGGATTCAGCGGTACAGAATACATAAGAATCAATTATCAAAAGCTAAAAAACATAAAATAACCCAACTTTTGCAGGCTAGTGTAATCTAATAATATTTTAAAATACGTATTATTTTGTAAAGAACTGAGGCTGTTAATTTAGCATAATTTTATTTAACAAAAACTCTGTTTTTTTCTTTCTTCTTAAATGCTTATTACAAATTTTATATTTTGCATTAATATGTCAGAATGACTAAAGATTTCAAATTTATATTGAAATGTTAATTTTACTCTCAACCATTTTTTAATATATCTGACGAAATTATATTTCTACTAAATTTGTGAATGACCCCCAATTTGCGGCAAAAAATATGCTCCAACTTTAAACAGGTATTACTCGGTCAATTTTAATCGTAGAACAACGGGACTTTTTTTCTATTACTTGTCAGTGTAAAAGGAAAATTTTACTAAATATAACTTATAGGACTGGGGGACCGTACAAAAATTTAAATTTCGTAATTTTTTAAGAAATGTTTTTATTGACCCAAATCGCTTTTAAAATATTTCTTTACCTGATTTAAAACATTTTTGTAATTGGAACTATATGTCTATGACTAACGGTTCGGGAATTAGCCATTGGACACCGTTGAGACCGGACACCCTGTATAATTAAAAGTTGTCATCTGGGCTTTAAAAGCCGATGGTACATAAAATACTCCGCCCCCGCCATTATGTATGTCCAAACCGTCAGTGTCTTTAAGGGTTAATACCTCCGCTAATTACGGACGATTGTTTTCGAAAAGCATTATCAATAATGCTTTTATACTTCTGCTACAATATGTACTCTCAGCGCTCTTCAACACCTTTGCTGAATGCCCGCAAATCGAAACTTGTATGTAACGGAAAAGTATGCTTTTCTCAAAAACTATGCGACCTAGGGTAATCGCTATAGTTTTCCTGCAAGGTTTAAATTAACGTCTACTATCTCTATTTTTTTCATAACTGAAACTCTCTATTTCATTCTGAAATAGAGATGAGAGGGGGGGGGGGGGTATATATTTTTGCACTACATTTTCGACGATATCTCTGAAAATATCATACAGAAAATTTTTAAAAATATATTTTGGGGTGCAGCGTTACAAAAGCTTTTACACGATACCCCGCACGACATATAAATAAAAGATTTTTTTTTTTCAAGTAAATTAGCCCTCTACATTTTTTCTAATTATTTTCCTAATTTCATTATTAAATATTTGTGAATGTTTAATAATCTGTAAATATGTGGGTCAATAGTCTTTATTACTTCCCCAATTTCAACTTTCCACGTTCCATAGTTTACGAGTAAAATGGCTGTGACAGAAAGACAGACAGACACAGGGGTGATCTTATAACACTGTACAACAGTGGTTTTGTATTAGAACTAAAATTAGTTGATTCAAGATCAGTTTTTGGAGCTGATTCCGAATATGCTTCCGTTTATCTCAAGGTGGTCCAGGTTTTGAAAAATTTGCATATTTAAATTTATGCAAATTTAAGCTTTTTGTGCTATTTTATGCAAATTTTAGATACAATATATGTCACATCTAATTACGTTATCTAGATAATAACTACTTGACTATTTTCTTCAGATAAATGTCACGATTTGCATATTCTTAACATTTTTTATCAGTTATTAAGCCTAATTTGCATATTTTTCAATGGTGTAATGTTTACATCACTATCAACTTTAAAATAGTACCCACAGAATAGACGTAATGTTTTTCTAGACTAGATTTTTATGCTGATTTCAAATCTGCAGTCTGTTTTCTTATGTCATGTCTAGTTTTTGAGTTAGATGAATTTCTACTTTTGCACGGCATTAACACAGGTTTGATATAAGATGCTTTTTTAGGGGTGTGTAATTCATTGACAAAAAGGTGGACAGGGTCAGATTCATATCAGAGACATAAACAAAAAATTATATAATCGGAAAAAAAAAATAAGTAGTAGAATCTATCCTAACTAGTTGAAGTTTATCATACAAAGTATCATAAAAGCTATTTCTGGCTTTTTTGACGAAAAACTAAAATTTCACGTTTTTCAAAAACTAGACGTGATAGAAGAAAACAGATACAAGATTTGAAATGAGCTCAAAAAACTGGTTTAGAAACATATTAGCGTACTCGTGCGGCAAAAATATTTGAACGTCAAGAAACATTATTAGAAAAACGTGAAAAATATGCAAATTAGGTACAATTTTTCACACTCGCATGTCAGTATATTCTCAGAAACAACGTTTTCGTGAAGTAAATTAGGTAGTAATCATAACATAAAACAAAAAATCCTGTCTGATATTGCTTTATACCTTGAATTTGCAAATAACTGTATAAAATTTACTAAATTTGCATAAATTGAAATATGCAAATATCTCTCGAACTTGACGTGCTGGAGTAAATTTAAACTAGATTCGGAATCAGCATAAAAAACAACTAATTTCTGTTTTAGGACAGAGCAAAAGTTCAAATTTGTTGACCAGTGTAATGGTTCCGTTTTTACTTTTAAGCACTGAGCCCTAAAAATTAATTAATTTTTAATTTTTAAAACGTAAAGACCAAAATCGTTTTCCTTGCCTGTTTAATTCAGCTATTTGCATAAAACAGTCCTTTGTATAAAAATTTTAAACCATTGTCATTATTGTTGTAGCATTTTGAAAATATTTTATAAATAGAGTTAAAATGGAGAAAGATTTTTTAAACACAAAGAGCAAAAACTGTTTCCTTGTATAGTTCCACTCTTTTGTTCGTTTTCGAAAGACGTGCGTAGTACTCTGAGACGATTCTACTATCCAAAGGGGTGTTACGCTGACAAGGAGAAGGTCCGAGGTTGGTATCACCGAATGCGATGAACATTTGTGTTTCGATAGAGTATAGTTAGAACTAGAACATAAATATGACAGCCATAAAGCGCAACCACCAGGGGGTCTTGAGAAAATAAGTTGCAAAGTTTAAGCTACAGTCTATAATCGGATAAATCTCCTTCATTGGCAAGCGGCTCCGTGGCATGATCGGCAGCATGCTGGATTTGAGTTTTTTCTATCCGGGTTCAAACCCAGCTCGGACTTGTTTTTCGGAACGAAAATTTTTTTCAATCAGTTTCGAACCGCAATTGAAAAAATATGTATAATAATTTTCACAATTTACGAAATTTACGAAAAATATGAATTAAATGTATGTTTTGTAGCATATAAGTGCTTTTTCTAACTACGAAAATTTGCATGTTTAAATATATAATGAAAAAAAACCCGCACATTTATATGTCCATAGACCAGAAATTTTTTGTTATTTAAAATTATTTACAGTAATTTCAATGAATAATCAACTATTTTTTACAGAGAAATAAATTAAAACACGTGATATAAATGCGTGAATGATTCTTTTATTTTAATTTTGTTTCTATATGAAAGTATTTCGAATATTTGATGATTTTTTTTAATACCCTTTTTAAAATTCTTAATATGACATTTTTAATTTCGGATTTTTAGGTAGATTTCGTATGGAATACTACCTATTGGGATCGTTCCTATGTTGGAATTTCTGAAAAATTTTTGCAGATCTACACCGATCATGACCCCTAGAACCCAAAACCACCCTCAGTAAAAAACTTTATATATCTATCTATCTATCTATCTATCTATCTATCTATCTATCTATCTATCTATATATATCACTTTCTTCTGGACACGATAACTTTCGTAATTCTGCACCAATCTCTTTCAAACTGATACATAAAATCAATGGGCATAAAATCTCGGTCAAGTTCGTTAATGGGCAAAATCGGACCAAGGGGAGGGAAATAGGGAGGGGTTTTGTGAAAACAGAAAACCCCCCATAACTTCTTAATTTTTGTACATATCAAATCAGTTTAAAGTTTTTATTACTTCTAAAAATAGGGCCAAAAATGTATGTATCACAGATTTTTGATAAAGTTAAAAATGGGCTCAAGGGGCGCAAAAAATAGGGTTTTTGGGAGAAAAAAAATCATAACTTCGTCAATTCTCAAGATATCAAATTCAATTAATTTTATTATAAATCTTCTTAACATTAGCTAAAACTTTTATATTCACAAGTTTTTGATAGGAGCAATTCGTACCGCAAAAAAAAAATTAAAAACGAAAACAAAAAGGGCGTTTGAAGAAGAAAAAAATCCATAACTTCGTCAATTCTCAAGATATCAAATCCAATTAATTTTATCATGAATCTCCTTAACATTATCTACAACTTTTATATTCACAAGTTTTTGATAGGACCAATTCGTACCGCAAAAAAAAATTAAAAACGAAAACAAAAAAGGGGTTTGAGAAGAAAAAAATCCATAACTCCGTCAATTCAAAAGATATAAAATCCCCATGAATTTATCATATATCTTCTTAATATTGTCTACAACATCTATATAGACAAGTTTTGGATAGGACCAATTCTTAGAGCAAAAACAAATTAAAAATACATACCGGTTGAAGTAAAAAATGATCTTAGTAAGGGTGTATTCAAATCCAAACTGCTTATTTTCTTACTCATTTTACAATTCATTTTTGCTCTCAAAGGCTTCCAATTGGTACGTTTTCTTACTCAGAAACTATATAATGTACCGTAATAGCCGATTTTCTGATAGGGGCAGAATATATTTTTTTAAATGCTGTTAAAAAGGGCATTTTGAACCGAATTTACCGAAGCGGATTGTGTTGGAAAAAGCATTGTATTAAGGATGCGCTTAAATCCAAACTACTTATTTTCTGACTGGTTTTTAAATTCATTTTTGCTCTCAAACGCATTTAATTGGTAGATTCGCTTATTCAGAAACTATATAATGTACCGTAATAATCTATTTTTAGATAGAAGCAGAATATATTTTTAAAAATGATGTCAAAGTGGGCATTTTGAACGGAATTTCCCGAAGCGATTGTGTTAGAAACGAAAAATATTGTCCTTCTGAGAAAATAATTGTTTATATATCAAGTTTTAATTAATTGAACAAAAAATAAAAACACAGGTCGCTTATAAATCTCTTCAAAAATCACGTCAGCAAGTTTCATATTTTTTTTTAATTAAAAATGAATCTGGAATTATGCCAGAAAATTTCGAGTTGTTGAGCATGGAAAAGTATTTTTTTGAATACCGCCCTAACATGATTCTGATAAAACCAGCTATTATATGAAAATGAAATAAAAACTTGTCAAGAGCGGCCAGATAAAATTGTTAAAGTGGATTTATCTATAATCATGATTTCGTTTTTGTTTGTGAAATTAGTATATTTGACTTCGAAATCTACCTCTGCCTGTAGGCCGGGCCGGCAGGGATTTTTTGTTTTGTAATTATTACCTACGTAATAACTATTTTCCGCAGTTCAGTATATTTTTAGAACTTATTTTTAAGCACAAAGACAGTTATTCTAGCTATAATCATAAGAATCCAAGATTTAAAAAAATCAAAAGTTAAAAAGCTAGTTGGTAAAAAATGATACATTTATTTCTCTGTGAAAAATAGTAGCTTATTTATGTAAATAACAGTAAATAAATTTTAAAATTAGCTTAATTTTATGGTCTATAAAAGTTCCAATTGACTTTTTTTTAGTTTGTTATTATTATTATTTATTTATTTTGTCTTTACTTTTCATTAAATATATAAACATGCAAAGATTCGCACTTAAAATTGTATTTATATAATTAAACTGACATAATATTAAACAAGAAAAAAATGATTTCCAAAAGAAACTACTACGTAGACACTTATTCTAATTAAAAATCAAGAATCCCAGACTTTAAAAAATCATATTAAAAAAAGTCCTTCCGGCCAGTGCCGGGAGAAAGAGGTAGCTTTCATATTCCTTATTTTAAAAAAGACAACTTATATCATTCAAACACGCGAAGCTCAATTTAGTGGAAACCGAATATAGGAGATTCAATACTAATTTTTATCAATATAATAAATGAGAATTTCGCGAAATTAGTCAGCTTTATCCAAGCTGCTTTTCTTTAAAGTAACTTATATTTGGCTGCCAAATTCGGCAATTTCTTAATGTGCTTGCCATTTTAAGACAACATGGTGGATGAGGCTAAGCAGGCACTTGGTCGAGACCTTAGTAATTGCTCTGCACATGCTCACTCACATCGGAATCGGTTGATATATACGAGTGCTGTCGCATGCAAAAAATCAGATTTTTCAAAATGTCACCCACAATAGAAATTGAAACTGCTATATCTGAGCCATTTTTTAAGGTAAAGACAAACAAAAAATGCTCCTGAATCCTTATATCAAGGTCAAATACTTAAGAAAGAAACCTTTTTCAATTTCTAATTTTTTTGCACCTCACTTTAAATATATATATATTTTTTTATTTAATGGCCGCCATTTTGAAACAAGATGACTGATGAATCTGGCCAGCGAACTTGGTCGAGGTGTTGATGTATACTATTCACATGCCTTCTTACATCCAAATAGGCGAATACGTGTGTTATCGCGTGACAAATACAAGATAGTTTCAAAATGTTAGCCATGCTAGAAATTCAAAGTGCTATAATTCAACCATTTTTTAAGATATAAACAAAAGAACAAATTTTCAGAAACAAAAACTGCTTCGGAATCTTTGTATCAAGGCCAAACACATAAAAAAAATCTTTTTCATTTTCCAATTTTTTAATACCTCATTTTAAATTTTAAATTTAATTTTTTTAAATGGCAACCCTTTTGAAACAAGATGGCGAATGAAGCTGGCCAACGAACTCGGTCCAGACATTGGTATGTACTATGTACAGACCAAGTTACATCCAAATCGGTTCATAAATACGCATGTTATCGCGTGACAAAAATCAGGTCGTTTTAAAATGTCAGCCACAATAGAAATTCAAAATGCTATTACTCAGCCATTTTTTCAGATATAGACGAAACAAAAACTGTTCCGGAATCTTTGTATTAAGGTCAAACACATACGAAAAAAATCTTTTTCATTTTCCAATTTTTTGGTATCTCATTTAAATTTTTTTATTTTTTTAAATGGCCGCCATTTTGAAACAAGATGGCGGATGAAGCTGGCCAACGAACTCGGTCGAGATATTTGTATGTACTATGTACACACCAAGGTACATCCAAATCGGTTAATAAATACGCCTGTCATTACGTGAGAAAAATCAGGACGTTTCAAAATGTCAGCCACGCTAGAAATTCAAAATGCTATAACTCAGCCATTTCTTAAGATATAGACGAAACAAAAACTGCTCCCGAATCTTTTTATCAAGGTCAAACACATAAGATAAAAACATTTTTTCAATTTTCAATTTTTTGGTACTACATTTCAAATTTAAATTTTTCTTAAAAATTTAAATGGCCGCCATTTTTAAACAAGATGGCGGATGAAGCTGGCTAACGAACCCGGTCGAGACATTGGTATGTACTATGTATAAACGAAGTTACATCCAAATCGGTTCATAAATACGCCTTTTATCGCGTGACAAAATTCAGGACGTTTCAAAATGTCAGCCACGCTAGAAATTCAAAATGCTATAACTCAGCCATCTTTTAAGATATAGACGAAACAAAAACTGCTCCGAAATCTTTGTATAAGGGTCAAATACATAAGAAAAAAAATATTTTTCCATTTTCAATTTTTTGGTACCACATTTCAAATTAAAATTTTTTTTTTTAATTTTAAATGGCTGCCATTTTGAAACAAAATGGCGGATGAAGCTGGCCAACGAACTCGGTCGAGACATTGGTATGTACTATGTACACACCGAATTACATCGAAATCGGTTCATAAATACGCCTTTTATCGCGTGACAAAATTCAGGTCGTTTCAAAATGTCAGCCACGCTAGAAATTCAAAATGCTATAACTCAGCCATTTTTTAAGATATAGACGAAACAAAAACTGCTCCGAAATCTTTGTATAAAGGTCAAATACATAAGAAAAAATATTTTTCCATTTTTAATTTTTTGGTACCACATTTCAAATTTTAAATTTTTTTAAAAATTTTAAATGGCCGCCATTTTGAAACAAAACGGCGGATGAAGCTGACCAACGAACTCGGTCGAGACATTGGTATGTACTATGTACACACCGAAGTACATCGAAATCGGTTCATAATTACGAGAGTTACAGTGTGACATAGGTCAGATATATGTCACACACATATATATATATATATATATATATATATATATAAATTTTGAACGGAGGGTGGTTTCGGGGTCTGGGTGTCATGATCGATGAAAATATACCAACATTTTTTGAAATCGCTTTCCTCCGAACGGCTGCAATAGGTAGCTTTTTGTAATGAAAGCTACCTAATATAAAAATACATATTTTTAATAAACCATGAAATATTTGAATGAGGAAACAAAATGAAAATAATATATTTGTTCACTTATTTTAATTTATTTCTCTGTTAAAAATTGTAGATATTCGTTGAAATAACTGTAAATAGTTTTAAATAACAACAAAAAATATAGACATAAATATGCGAGTATTTTCTTTTTCTTTCTTTTCATTATATATTTAAACATGCAAAACTTCGTAGTTAAAAAAGCACTTATATGCTACAAAACATACATTTAATTCATATTTTTCATAAATTTCAATTATTATACATATTTTCTCAATTGCGGTTCGAAGATGATTGATAAAAATTTTCGTTCCGAAAAACAAGTCCGAGCCGGGTTTGAACCCGGGTAGAAAAAACTCAAATCCAGCATGCTGCCGACCACACCACGGAGCCGCTTGCCAAAGAAGGAAATTTACCCTATTATAAAACATAGCTTAAACTTTGCGACTTATTTTCCCAAGACCCCCCAGTTGGTTGCGCTTTATGACTGTCATATATTTATGTACTAACTATACTCTGTCGAAACACAAATGTTCATCGCATTCGATGACACCAACCTCGGAACCTCTCCTTGGGAGATGGGTATTTTCCGAAGTTCTACATAGGCGTTCACTTGTTCGTTGTCACTAAGATTGGCACTCAGCCAAACGCAGCTAAACAAACTCCGCTCAACCCTATTCTGATAACATCAAAGCAGACCTGACGCATGTGCAAAGGCGCAGAGAGTTTTGCTTTCCGAAAAGAAACAGTACAATAGCATGTAAAAGCCAAAACACGTTTAACTACTACAATTATTTTTGATTTGGCATTTTGGAAACATGTTATAAAATTAACATATATATATATACTTAAATTTCATGTTTTTAAACATGAAGAGGAGAATCTGTTTTGATTCATTCCACTTTGTGTCTGAAACTATAGTTACGGTACTATTTCACTAAAAAAAATTTAATGGTGCACTTCAAATTTACTTTTCAATTTCAGAATTTATTCGGGCTTCAATTGCCTAATTAGTCTCATTATGGTTATGAACAAAAGCAAAGTGTATAATCTAATAAAAGATAAACAACATTTTAACATGAATTTAGAAGAATACTTTCTTACATTAAGTTTTAATTTATACGAATTTGGTAGGTTAAATATGTTTGGTTCATTACTAACATAACGATTAACAATTAGTCTGAAGTGAGAATGTAACCTTTCTTTAACATTAGCTAGCTATAAATGAGGCGGTTTTCATGATTCAATGAAGATTTTGTAGTTTATAACTAGTGGTTAACCAAACCAACAACAGAAGAAGTACAATAGACATAACTAATAAGGTATAGAAGTTTGCCAGACAGTCGATATTGTTATTTGGTTTGCGGTTATTGGGGTGCGGGGGATGGGTAATTTATGGACATTTGCTTGAGACAACAGGCCAAACCTATTGTCGCCCAGTGAAAATTCCTTAAAATATGCTCTGCATTACACCTAACAATAAGCCACCCATAAGACGAAACGGGTGTATACGGTTAAATACTAATAATCGGCTGCAATTTTTAAACTTCTAAATATCGCACTTTTTCAATTTTTACATCGTCGTATAGAGAGAAAAAGTACTTTTAAATACAATTTGTTTGAAAACTCCATCTCAATTTATTTTTGAGATTTATTATTTATTTTTATTTATTTATTTATTTTATTTTATTTTATTTTATTTTATTTTATTTTTATTTTTATTTATTTATTTATTTATTTTATTTTATTTTATTTTATTTTATTTTATTTTATTTTTTGTAGTTTTTAATGCCAACTTGGAGCACTCCATTTCTGTAGATAGTAAAGGGAAAATAGTAGATTACTATATCTTTTTGTTGCCCTGTTTTTGTTTACAACTGAAAAAAAAATGTAATTAAAATACGTGCTATGCGAAAAATATCGCCTGCTATACAAATGTATTTTAAAGAATATTTGTGTGACTTATTTTCTTCGCATTTATTTAACTCCTATCAAAAAGTTGAAAGAATGCAATTTTATTAATCCATGTGTAACAACAATAACATTTTCCGAATTTTGAAAAAATACAAGTGAATGATTTCTGATAAAACAGGGAGGTATTATGAACTATATTTAACTTTCAGTATCCATATTATTGAAATACAAACAAATAAAGGCATATGTATCATTAGATGCCCAATTTTTTTTTTTTTTTTTTTTTTTTTTTTTTTTTTTTTTTGTCGAGTTTTGTGAATGATGACATCGTTTTTTGCTGGGTATGTGTATTATTCCATGATAGTGACGTCGTATGCATACTTTTCTATAGATGTTGTTACAAAAAAAAAAAAAAAAGAGTTTAAGTTACAAAATTTAAGATTATTAACTGGATTGCTCTTATGTGCTTTGTATTTCATTTCGTAAACCAGTTTATTAACAAAATGTAAGGAGAAACCATTTTCCTTGGGAAAGCATTAATAAAATTGTTCCTGAGTTTATTTAACGAAATGTAGTACATATTTTAATTTATATATTAAGTCCAAATTCTGGTTGAAATATGTTCATTTGGCTTAAAATTAATTTTTTCTGATAAAAATTATGCATAAAATTTTAAAATGGCAAAAAAAAAGTTGAAAAATTATTTTTCAATTTGTATGTAACTAAAAAAGTTTACGTAGTTCAAATGAGGCAATTATTTAGACTGATTACAGCTATGCCATAAAAAAAGTGCTTAAAGAAAAAAAAAAAAAAAGTTGTGTCCAAGTGCTTTAGAAAATAACAAAATAACTATGAAAAACAAAAGAATACCTGTCAGTTGCTACGCCTATTTAAAGCATATAATCAGGTTTTGTACCAAATAAATTTTTTAATAAGATTGTTGCTGCGTTTATTTAACGAAATATAGTACATATTTTAATTTATATATTAAGTCGGAAATCCGATTGAAATATGTTCATTTGGCTTAAAATAAGTGTAGAAGTTGGCAGCCATGGTCATTAAACTTGAAAAATTCATTTTTTGTAATGAAAATTGAGCATAAAATTTTAAAATGACAAAAAAAAGAGTTGAAAAATTATATTTCAATTTGTATTTAACTAAAAAAGTTTACATAGTAGTTCAAATGAGAAAATTGTTTGGGCTAATTTACAGCTATGATATAAAAAAGGTGCTGAAAGTTTTAAAGAAAAAGTTGTGTTCAAGTATTCTGGAATATAACAAAGTAACTATGCAAAACAAAAGTATACATGTCAATTGATACGCCTATTTAAGGGAGTCCGGGACACAAAAATCTTAAAAACCTTCTATATATAAAAAAAAGTAATGCTTTGGAAATGAACCAATGAAAATCTGCGTAGATACTGCGAAACGCAGCTGATTGGTCAGTGCTTTCTGACCCTATACCTAGGGAGGGGTTCCGCTTCTGTAGCCAAACAGCGCCAAGTTTGTCGCCAACTTGACGATATATCGCCAAATTTGGCGACCAAACTTAGTCGCCAAAAATGAAGCCAATTCGACGCTATTTACAGTATTTCGCCAAATTTCCATAGACTCCCATTGAAATCCAATAGGGTTTACTTGCTTGCAGAAAATCAACAAATTGAGATATTTCAATGCAACAAAAACTAATATTAGCTTATGAATAGAGCTTATTTGATCTATTTACATAGGTGCCAACCTCACACTAATCCTCCGTAATGCTTGCGTTAATTTGACCCTGGTTTAATACGTTTCGAACCAGAAATTTTTTTAAGAATTGAAGTTAAATATATTCTAAGTAGAAACCTAGAATTAAATGAATAAGCATTCATGAAATAAATTTTCTGGTGCGAAATGCGGTTAACCTGGGTCAGACTAATCCAGTCATTACGGAAGATTAGGGCAAGGTTGGCAGCTATGTATTTACTTTATTTTTAAGCACAAACACTACTTATTTGCAATATTCATAACACTATATATATAATTTTTATTTAATTTGTAATTATTCAAAAAATATATAAATTTTACCTTTTTTAATGATTTTATATTTAATAATTCTTTTAACTATAAAACTCTGTAAGCTCTAATGATTACCTGCTTGGAGATAAGGAAATAAAATCGTCAGGAATTGGGGAGGAGCGCGTTTATACCAAGTGGAATCTAAAAATTGAATGCATAGAAAATGAGGAATCGCGAAGCGATCCAGAATGGAAACGCAAAATAATTTCTTCTGGAGTTTGCTAGAAAATTGGGTTTGTTTCGCGATACCGAATGAATCGCGAAGCGTTTACGCGGGGGGTTAGTGAGCATAGCGAGCAGGGGGGCGGAGCCTTCCTAGTTTTCTAAAAAAAATTATTCCATTAAAACTTTTTCTGTTTTTAGGGTTCCGTACTTCAAAAGTAAAAACGAAACCATTATAAGATCACTCCTGTGTCTGTCTGTCCGTCTGTCACAGCCATATTACTCGTAAACTATGGAAGGTGGAAAGTTCAAATTAGGGGAAGTAATAAAGAATATTGACCCACATATTTAATGATTATTCCACATTCACAAATATGTTTAGGGGAAAATGTAGAGGGGTTTATTAAGTTACTTGAAAAAAAAATCTTTTCTTTGTATATCTTGAGGGGTATCGTGTGAAAGTTTTCGTAACGCTGAACTCAAAAATATATTTCTTTTAATTTTAGGTATCATATTTTCAGAGATATCGTCAAAAATGTAGTGCAAAATATGCCCCCCCCCCCCTCCCATCTATTTCAAAATCTACTGAAACTGAAATTATGAAAAAATTAGAGGTAGTAGACGTTAATTTAAACCTTGCAGAAAATTATAGCGATTACCCTAGGTCACATAGTTTTTGAGAAAAGCGCATTTTTCTGTTACACACAAATTTCGATTTGCGAGCATTCAGCAAAGGTTTCGAGGAGTGCTGTTCAGATCCGTCCTTAGGGGGTGTGCGTCAGGTGCGGCCGCACATCGCCTCGCACTTAGGAAGGCCTCGCGCCCGATGAAAAAATATATTTATTAAAATAGTTTGAAACATTTAAGATTTTTTTAATACATATTTAAATAATTAGCACCCATTAAACAATTCACTTTATTTCGCCTGAGATTTTTACCTTTTATGGAGCGTATATGTTGTGCGTTTTAATTTCCAAATTTTACACCGAAAAGTAAAGGTGATTCTGCTCTTTTCTGAATATGCGATGTACCTATTATAAAGGCAAAAGTGTTGAATTTTTCAAAAATGAAATTGAACTTGTTCAGGCCACTATACCTAATCAAGAGAATCAAGAATAACCATTGGTTTGCAGCACGGGTGGAAATTTCCAGGCATAGCTTAGACGACTAGTGTAAAAACCTTATTTGTCTAGCATAAACACTAAAAACTCGCCAATTTCGTGTAAAAAAAGATGAAATCGATCATTGCATGCTATGAAATGAAACATAAAACATGCCGGTATTTTTTAACAAGCATTATCATTAAAGTATTTAAAAAGAATATTGCATATCTATTTCTATAAAAAATAAATTACATCATTTTTCTTGTTCGTAATCTATGGAATATGGAATAAAGACTTTTAATAATCAATAAGACAGTTAGATGTAATCGTGATAATATATAAACGAACCATCCCATGCTATTTTATTACGAAATTCTCACAGGGAGATACATGAGGTACCATTCAATTGTCTACTTTGGAATATGAGTCATTTTTTTATTTTAAATAGCGCTCATCTACATATTAAAAATAGTGCCAACTTTGAATTTTCAAATTGCAACATCCATTTTTGATATTTTATTTGAGTTCCTTGGATAAAAAAAAATGTTTTAGGGATTTTTCCACAAATTTTGAAAAATAAGATTAAGATCTTATAAGGTAAAATATTGGGAACATTCAATTAGTTACCAGAGAAAAATATTTAGACATTCTACGTATAAAATAAACTCACTTTAAAAGAAAATTCTATGTATGTTTTTACGGTTCAGCTTAATATTTTCTTTTTTGTGGATGCCAGCTATAATCATCATCAAAAAGGCCCATCAAACCATCAAAAAGTAAAATATTTCCAGATTTTGAAAAATAGTGATAGGAATTATTAGCTGTAAAAGTACATAGGCATTATTTTAATGACGCTGATTCTTTTATAAAAAAAAGTATTGTAGGTTACAATTCATAATTTTTTTAATTCTAAATTTATTAATATTTTTCCTAATTAAAAATGTTTTTGAATCGATAAAATGCTTGGAATATGTTTGAATCTATATTCATTGTATCCCTCTAACAGAGAAAATTTGAATCGCATTTTTTTAGGGAGATATATCCTCCCAAGACCCAAGCAAATATATAATGCATATATTTTTTTATATGAGTTTTTTTCAACAAATAGGCATAAAAAATGATGTTTTTAAAGAAATTAATAAACTTAGATTTTTTAATTTTGTTAAAATTATTTTAAAGCGAGTTATGGCCTGAACATCCATCTAAATGGATGTTCGGGCCATAACTCGCTTTAAAATAATTTAAAAAATGCTAAAAGCATGGGAAAGAATAGAATTTATTATAAATAACATAAGGCAAGTATTAACATCTGCTATTAAAATTGCAAAAAAAAATAGTTTAAACAAATTATAATAACATAAAAACGAAACTTACCTGCAGAACGTAGAATTCCAACTTAACTCATTTATTACGCCATTTTGTAAACAAAGTATTTACCTTTGCGAAAATCTAAAAGCTGAATGTTGATTTTTTGATTCATACATTACCATGCCAAACTGGTTTTAGATTGCTACAATGAAATTTAACGCAGTAGAAGGAGAAAGCAAAACATCCATTTAAATGGATGCCAGGTCTCAGGAGGATATAAATTAAAGTTTGTCTCTTCTGTAGGAAGATTTAAGGAAAATATATAATATATACCTTTTCT
Source organism: Maratus speciosus (assembly GCA_963932465.1). Classification (NCBI taxonomy): domain Eukaryota; kingdom Metazoa; phylum Arthropoda; class Arachnida; order Araneae; family Salticidae; genus Maratus; species Maratus speciosus. Next base: position 194,938,293 of record OZ010798.1, on the reverse strand, counting down.
CGAGATACTTTGTTCCAGGGGGGGGGGGGGGAATAACGCGTCAAAAGTGAACATGAAAAATGAAAGATCGTACACTCTTTAATATGTGGAAAACGCCATTTCGAAAACTGCATTCATATTCGAAAAGTAGTCCCACTCCAGTGGTACCTGTGGCATTCCTCTGCAAAAATTTCGTGATAAAATATATTGGGTAGTGCAGTTTTTTCCTGCCCTATGAGTTTTCACACTAACGCTCGTTAAAGAAAAAAAAAAAAGAAAAGACTAGAGAACAGGAATTCTGCTTTTTTTAGAATTTAGTGTCGCCCCGGCATTTCCATTACTTCATTTTCTTCTGGTGGACTGGTGGCTTCTATTATTATGAAACAGCCATTATAAATGAAGCGTTAAAAAAAATTATGGCCATTTTTTTCCCCATTCTGACCAGAAAATCAGAGTTTTAACTTTTTACGGCAGCTCTTTCATCTTCACCTAACGCTTCATTTATAATGGCTGTTTCATAATAATAGAAGACACCAGTCCATCAGAAGAAAATAACTCTGTAAGCGGGACTCTACTGCAAAATATATTTCAGTTTTAAGACTTAAAGCACACACTTTTATTTTATGTAAAATGACATCATTTGCATTAATATAGAAACTTAAAATTAAGTATAGTTTATAATAGCTCCCTGTTTTATCATAAATCCTTCATTTATATTTTTCTCAAAGTAGCACGTATTTTAATAAAAAAAAAAAATCAATTTAATTTTTTTTCATTAATTTTTTTTTTCCATTTTATGAGAAAATGGCAACAAAAAGATATAATTGCTATTTTTCAGCAATTTTTTCTTTACTTTCTACAGAAATGGCGTACTTGAGTTGCCAAAATGAAACACATGTCGCTAAAAACTACAAAAAAATTAATATTTCAAAAACAAATAGAGATGCAGTTTTCAAACAAATTGCATTAAAAAGTACTTTTTTTTTCCCAATACGATGGTATAAAAACTGAAAATGTGCGATGTTTAGAAATTAAAAAAAAAAAAAAATGCTGTAGAGCATTTAATTGTACAATGATACATCTACTTTGTTTATTGCTAGCGTCTGTAAGCTAACGTTATTTTTTGGACACAAAATAAGCTGGGAGAAAGAAATAGCATACCGTACCGAGGCTAAAAAGAAAAATGTAATGTAAATTAGAATAAAAGGAAAATATTGTTAAAAACATAATTTAAAAGCTCTGTAAAGAAAATATATTTTTTTAAAATATTTCACTGTAATTTGTTAAACCAAATTAAAATTCTAAAGATTTCGTTAAACAAATGTACTAAATCACTGTTACTGTCACACGAACGCTCATTAAAAAATTAATGTAGTTTAGAATGAAAGAAAAATTAGATTATAAAACGTAATTTAAAATCCCTGTAAAGAAAACGAAATATAGTTTTTTAAAATATTTCTCTGTAATTTATTATACTAAATTTCTAAAGATTTCGTTAAACAAATGTACTATAGCACTGTTACATAAAAAAAGAAACAGGTAAAAAGCCTGGACCGTGCTCCGGTTGACATTTTTCTACAGACTCGGGCCGGATTGGGGAAGAATTTATGATCGTGCAGACCTCTTAACCCCTTAAGGGGTCTTGTACCTTTTAAACGCGTCGAAAATTAAAGAAAAACTTCAAAGTTTGAATTAGTTTATCTTCAAAACCTTTTTATGTATAAACGTGAAATTTTGGATATTGATTAAACAGATTGTGTTTTGTAATACGCTACCATTAGAAATTTATTAACCCTTTACAGAATTTGTGTATTGTTGAAATCAAAATAGCTCTTTTTTTTTACCCCATAAGTCATTGCGCGCATCATATCTTGAGAAAGTATGTATGGATTGTCATGAAATTTGGTAAATATACTAAACAAATATGTGTGTTTAAAATGATCTACTTTTAATTATTTGCACTGGTACTATTTTTAGTTATGACTATTTTTATTCATTAAAAATACAAAATTTTTATTTTTTTTTTTTTTACGAAAATATTTTTTTTATATAGTAAATGAAATAATTTTAGACTAAGAGTAGATCATTTTAAACACACATATATGTTTAGTATCTTTACCGAATTTCATGACAATCCATACATACTTTCTCAAGATATCATGCGCGCAATGACTTATGGGGTAAAAAAAAGAGCTATTTTGATTTCAACAATACACAAACTCTGTAAAGGGTTAATAAATTTCTAATGGTAGCATATTACAAAACACAATCTGTTTAATCAATATCCAAAATTTCATATTTATACATAAAAAGGCTTTGCAGATAAACTAATTCAAAGTTTGAAGTTTTTCGTTAATTTTCGACGCGTTTAAAAGGTTCAAGACCCCTTAACTTACAATGACGGGCATAGCCCGCGTACGATGATCGTGCCAAATGTAAATTTTTCTTACCACTAAAATTTCACAGTAAATATAGTTTAATTTAATCGTCGAAATTCCATGATTAAAAAAGGCGAAAATCTCCATTAAATTTTAGTGGTAGCTATGAATTTGCCAAACAGTGGAGCTGTTGAGACGTAAATCGAAGGTTAAGGGGTTAATGTACTAGGCATCAAACTAAGCGCCAGATACAGTACTGATACTGCTAGCTATAAGAAATTCAATAAACTTGTGATTCATTTGCCATTATGAAATTTTAGTATTAATAGTTCAGAAAGCGATGCTGTTGATGATTTTCGATAAACGGCAACAATTATTTCAATGATTATTTGTAAGGCAACAAAACATTTTCGTAAGAGTTATTGTTGCATATGTTATTGTTTAATGAAGTTTTCCTTTTTGTTATAAGAATACATCTGTTCCTCTTCACACAACACACAAACAGAGCCATATTATTTTTAGGGCACGCGAGGCACATTCCCAGGGTGCGCATATTTCAAGGTCTCGAAAATTTCCAAAACCTTTATCTTAAAACATGTTAATGTAATAAGAACTTAAAAATTCCTGATTCATTACACAACTTATGCAAATTAAAACTGCCAGTGTCTTTGTTCTTGTTGCTTTTCATATTTAAAGCTAAATTTTCCATAATGTACTCAAAATAGTTCTTGAATACTTTGCGATGAAATACATTTTAAAATTTAGTATTTTAAATTTATTACTATTTTATCTACAGAATCACATTTTCTTTTTCAGCAAATTTAATTCTGTCAAACTAATTTTAATGAAGAAAATTCAATGCTAATAACTTTTGTGCAGAATGATTCTTAGTTTTTCATTTACATTTGTGCATTTTGTAATATTTATACACTTTGTTCTGTACATTTATAAAAATATAATAATCTTCGTATAAGGTTAAAAGGGGAGTTTATTAGCTAATTTGGAAAGAAAGAGCACCGCAAAAATTCTTGCCCTCGCTTTCACTAGGGACGGCTCTGGTGCTGTTGGTACCTATCGTATCAGAAGTATAAAAGCATTACTGATAATGATTTTCGAAAAAAATTGTCGGTAATTAGCCGAGATAAAGACACGGACGGTTTGGATGTGCATAATGACAGGGGTGGCGTACTCTATGTACCAACGGCTTTTAACCCCTTGAGGAGCTATGGGATATACCACCTAATTTAAACAAGATTCTCACCAGAAACTTTTAACTAAATTTCATATTTTTATCTTTGAGGGTAACTTTACTTATTTTAAGATTCTTGTATTTTTTAAGATTTATCGTTAACTTTCTTTCATCTTAAGTTTATACTTTAAAATTCAATTTTATTCCTTTTTTTTTCTTAAATTTCTTATTTTCTCTTGTTAACTTCTATTACTCTTCTAGTAGCTTTGCTACAGTTTAACTTTTTCCCCAATGGCTCATTAAAACATAAGACATTTCAATTTCCTAGTCTGGGTGTTAAGCTGTCAGCAGCTAGGAAACCCCTCAATGCTGGTTACCTGTTCAGCACCTGTTCAGTTGAAAAATTGCTCTTCTTTATTTTAAAATAAAATTTTTCGATTATTCCGGTGGTAATCCAATATTATAGAAACATTATTGCTTGCCCCTCAAGGGGTTAAAGCCTATATAACAACTTTTAATGATATATTTGTGTAATGCAATGCCCAGTAGCAATAAAAGAAAGTAAGATAAAAGAAATAAATGTCAGTTTGTTAAAAAAAGTAATTTAATTAGAATTTACCACATACATGCAATGGGATTCGCGACTAGTTTGCATTGAGTGAATCTCCCAGTCTACGCCTTCGGATTCTTTAAAAGTTAATTAAAAACCTATCTGGAAGAACGCAGCACGGACAAAGACGGAGGTGCATCTTTGCGACCTCCTTCGCTTAGTACAACGCCAAGTTTAACCCTTAAATGCCGGGTGTTGCCTTTCGTCAACATACCCAATTTAGGCTTATAAATCCTATTAGAATAATATTGAAGCTATAATGCCTAATGTTGCCAATAAAATATATTCTGAAAATATAATTAAATCGATTTTCAACATTCAGATGCCAACACTTCTGCTGTTTATGAATAAAGATAGATTTATTTTATCAATTGTTGATACATGTTCTTTTTTTTTTGTTTGGAAGTTTACAAAATACCCTATTTTGTTCTGCAGTGAGCAAGTAAAATTTATTTCTTATCATAGTTCTCAAAATTCTTGTGTGTTTAATATTATAAAATTATATCAAGGAAAATCATTTTTTTCAGTTAAACACCAGTATTGCCGATTAGTAACAAAATTTTTTAGCCGTAAACCATACTTAAAACAAGATATGATTTTTTAAAGTATTTTTCCCATGATTTATTTAAAAAAAGAAAGCCGAAAAACATTTTTTAAATGATTTTTGAAAACTCAGGAATTTAAGGGTTAAATTTTGAACAAGGGCTTTGTTTTAGCTACACTGTAAAAATAAAAGATTATTACTACTCTGAATTTAGTTTTATGAAATGTCAAATGAAGTTTCAATATGCAATACTTTTATTGTCAGTACCGAATTAAGTTCATCATAAGCAGATTAAGATAAGATTGAAAAAAGAGTTACACAGAATAGCAATATTTGATATTTCTTAGGCTTCATATCTCTTTCAACTTTTATGGTATACCCATTCATACTTTTCTAATATATACAGCTATACCTGACAAGACGTTGCAAATTTTTTTACAAAGTCTTATTATTCTTTTCAATAATACAGTTAATAATCCATATATTTATTGTACGGAACCCTCTGAGTGCGAGTAATACTCGCACTTGACCGTTTTTTTCTGCTTCTTAAATCATGTTTCTATCTTAATTGGAACAGGAAATATTAATTTTTTCGTTTTGGTTTGTTTTCAAAATCTAACTTTCAAGCAATGGTTGTCATGGATACGACTTCTCCTGAAAATGCGTTTTTCTTCATGATGGTTTTTCTTTTTTATCATTTCTCGTATTTAAATTGTTATAAGTCAAGAACCGTTAAAGATAAATGGTTCAAAATTGGAACATGTCTTTTTCAATTGTTTTACTTTAATTTTGATTTAACAAATTTGAGAAAAAATTTTACTTTTAAAAATATGATTTTTTTTATCATTCTTTTTTTTAAATTTTTACTTTAAATATTTTTAATGTTTATTTAAATTAATATTTTTTAATTACCCTACTTTTTTAATAAATTTCGAATATTTCTTTTTAATTGTGGGAAGTTTTGTGATGTGTTTTTGTTTACAAATTATATGGTTAACCATCACAAAAAATTTCAAAATTTTAACTCAATAATTAAAATTTATTTTAAAATGTGTCCCGGACCCCCTTAAATTATATAATCAGGTTTTTATCCAAATTAATCATTTAATAAAATTGTTGCTGCGTTTATTTAACGAAATGTAGTACATATTTTAATTTATATATTAAGTCCAAATTCCGGTTCAAATGTGTTCATTTTGCTTAAAATAGTGTAGAAGTTGGCAGCCATGGGCATTGAACATGAAAAATTCCTTTTTTGTAACGAAAATTATATAAAAAATTTTAAAATGGCAAAAAAAAGTTGAAAAATTATTTTTCAATTTGTATTTAACTAAAAAAGTTTACATAATTCAAATGAGACAAATACTTGGGCTAATTACAGCTATGGCTTAATAAATGGTTCATGAATGCTAAGATACCATTCACTTTCCAGAGATAGTTCTTTCAGATGTTGCGTTCGATTAATCGAACACAAACAAATAGGTTTTGAAATTCGACTTACAATATACGTATCGGCTCAGATGTTAGATTGATCGCAATCCGATGTATTAAATCTTTAGAGTGATAGATATCTGAAGCTAATACTTAAAGTTTGCAAATATTCTATTACTATTTAACTGAATAATATTTACGGCATAAGTTTTTAAATTAAAAAAAAAAAGTGCTTGTTTTTGATTGCATGCAGAAATTTGGTCGCTTGTAAGATAAAGAACTATCCAATGCTGTTTATAACCAAATTGTTTCAAAGAAATGTAATAGATACTTTTCGACCGAGAATTGTATCTTCGAATATAAATGCAATTTTTGAAATAGACGTCGTTCGTCACTTTCACGTTTCAAATCGTAACACACACTTTTGGCACTATAATCCTATGATCAATTAGATTCGGAAAAAGAAATAGTTCATGCATTTTTTTCTTAAAGAAGGAATTAAAATTTTACCATACTAATGTTAAATAAACGTAGCACATTTTAATTCATATCTTTCCGAAAAGACACAAAAAACATTCGACTGACATACTGCTTTTTTTAATGAAATACTGTTGAACAGCGATAATTTTGTCATGAGGAGCATTTTTGGTTTTGTCTCTATCTTAAAGAATGGCTGAGATATAACAGTTTGAATTTCTAATGCGGGTGACATTTTAAAAAATGTGATTTTTTTTTTTTTTTTTTTTTTTTTTTTTTTTTGCCTGCGACAGCACTAGTATATATCAACCGATTCCAATGTGAGTGAGCATGAGCACAGGAATAACTAAGGTATCGACAAAGTTCATTGGTTAGCTTCACCCATCATATTGTTTTAAAATGACGGCCACTTCAAGATATCGCCGAATTTGGCGACCAAATATAAATCACTTTAAATAAAACCAACTTGGATAAAGCTGACTAATTTCGCGAAATTCTCATTCATATTCAGTATTGACAAAAATTGAATCTTCTATAATCGGGTTCCACTAAATTGAGCTTCGTGTATTTGAATAATATAAGCTGGCTTTTTGAAAATAAGGAATATGAAAGCTACCTCTTCCTCCCGGCACTGGCCGGAAGGAGTTTATTTTTTTACAAACTGTTCTCTACGAACATTCACATCTTAAAAATAAAAATCTCTGCCGGCTCGGCCTACAGGCGCAGGTAGATTTCGAAGTTAAGTGCTAATTTCAACAACAAAAACTAAATCATAATTAGAGATACACCTACTTTAACAATTTTATCTGACCGCTTTTGACAAATTTTTAATTTCATTTTTCTGTAAGAGCCCGTTTTATCAAAATCATATTAAATCGGTATTAAAAAAAATATTTTTTTCCCGCTCAATAACTCGAAATTTTCTGACACATTTTGAAAAGTAAAAACATGAAACTTGCTGACATGATTTTTTCAAGCGATTTATAAGCGACCTGTGTTCTTATTTTCCTTTCAATTAATTAGAACTTTATTTACAATTATTTTCTCAGTATGACCATTTTTTTTTTCGTTCCCAGCACTATCGCTTCAGGAAATTCGGCTCCAAATGCCCACTTTGACAGCATTTTTTTAAGTATGCTCTGCCTTTATCAAAAAATCGACCATTACGGTACATTATATAGTTTCTGAATAAGAGAACCTGCCAATTGGATGATTTGAGAACGAAAATGAATTTGAAAATGAGTCAGAAAATAAGCCGTTTGGATTTGAGTACACCCTTAATACAATAATTGTTTCATCAACCCCTATTTTTGTTTAATTTTTTTTTTCTGTAACTGTTGATCCTATCAAAAACTTGTCTATATGAAAGTTGTAGATAATATTGATAAGATGTATAATAAATTTAAGCGGATTGGATATCTTGTGAATTGACAAAGTTATAAATTGTTTTCTACTTCACCCCACCCCCTCCCCTCCCCTCCATTTTTTTCGTTTTAATTTTTTTTTTCAGTAAAAGTTGGTTCTATCAAAAACTTGTCAATATAAAAGTTGTAGATAATATTAAGAAGATTTATACTAAGTTTATAATGAATTTGATATCTTAAGAATTCACGAAGTTATGATTTTTTTTCTCAATAAAACCCTATTTTTGCGCCCCTTGACCCCATTTTCAATTTTATCAAAAATCTGTGATACATAAATTTTTAGTCCTTTTCCTAGAAGTAATAATAACTTTAAACTAATATGATATGTATAAAAATTAAGAAGTTATGGGATTTTTCGCTTTTCACAAAATCCCTCCCTAATTCCACCCCCTTGGTCCGATTTTGCCTATTAACGAACTTGACCGAGATTTTCTACCCCTTGATTTTATGTATCAGTTTGGCAGAGATGTGTGCAGAATTACGGAAGTTATCGTATCCATAAAAAAGTAATATATATATAGATAGATAGATAGATAGATAGATAAATAGACAGATAGATAAAGTTTTTTACTGATGGTGGTTTTGGGTTCTAGGGGTCATGATCGGTGTAGATCTGCAAAAAAATTTCAGAAATTCCAACATAGGGAGAATGCAGTAGGTAGTATTTCATACGAAATCTACCTAACAACCATGTCATGTTTCAAGTTCCAAGCCCTAAATCTTCCAAATTATCCTAATTTAGAACGTTTTTTGAACATTTTTCGCTAGTTTCACAATTTAAAATTTTGAATTTTTTAGAAACAATTCCTAGCAAGCATTTGCATTTTAAAAGTTACACCATGCTAAATTTCAAATTTCTATCCCCCCCAAAGGTATCGTAGTAGACGAATGGCGCACTCCATATTTTTACCCGACTGCCAAGAAGGGTTATGTGTTTCATGCGTATCGGGGTATGTGGATTTCTTTATACCCTCGAAGCATCCCAAAGGCTGGATGGATTGTAATGAATGAGGTCTCTATCGATTCATCTTAACCGCCCGATGGTTATAGGCTAGGTTTTGTTTTTATAAATTCAAAATGGCGGCCGTAAAATACAAAATGGCGGTAGAGACGAAAAAAGAAATTATGCACCCTATTGAGTGGCATATCATTGGATAGGTCTTTCAAAATGAAGACGATGTTTCTTTGACTATTTTACAGTCAGAAGCTCCGTTTAAATATTACACAACCTGGAAGTTTTGAAGGTAGGATCTCTAGTTTTACTGCAACTCTAACCATCATAGACATCTATAGGCCTCATCAAAAGAGTGTTTATAGATAGGAACTAACAATTAAACACAACTTAAAAGTCATCAATACAAGTAAATAAAAAAATAGGTAAGTAATATAAAAAAATAGTTTCACATTGATGAGAAATATTTAATTAGTTCGGTTTTTACGCAGTGGGATTTTTTGATTTTTTAAATTTAATTTTTACTTGTTACTTTCTTCTATCTTCAATAGAAGAAAGTATTGTAATCGAATTTTTTTTCCCTTCATGTTTTCGACGCATTTACACATTTTAGGGGTCAGAGAAGAGATCCCAAAAAACATGTTTATAGAAAATATCTCTCTGTCCGTGTGTCCGTATGTCGCCATTGTACCATCTAGAAGTATATGAAGTTATGCATAGAATTGAACCTTTTTTTTTTTTAAGTTTTTGGTTATGACAAGCAGGTTTTCCCTTAATTTGGAAAAGTTCCGACAGAAGGGGGTCGCTGTAATAGCGATTTTGGTGGCATTATCATTATTGTACCATCGAAAAGTATATGAAATTATGTATAGAATTAAACCAAATTTCTTGTGTATTATTTTAGCCATGGCAAGAAAGTCCTCCCTTAATTTGGAAAAATTTCGACGGTAGGGGGCGCTGTAATAGCGATTTTTGTGCCATTTTCATTACTGTACCATCGGAAAGTATATGAAGTTATGCATAGAATTGAGCCAAATTTTTTGTGTATGTTTTTGGCTATACTAAGCAGATTCTCCTTGAATTTTGAAGTATTCCGCCGAAAGGGAGCACTATAATAACGATTTCTGTATAATTTTCTTGATTTTTGAAGTTCTATTGTATACCAGCTGCTCGTAAAGCGACGGGAACTTCGCAGCATGATAAACCGGCTATTCGCGAACAGCTGATGTACAACAGAATGGCGGAAAATCATGATTTAACAAGTATCATGATCGAGATCAACTCGTTTTTACTCCGATTAATTGGCTAGAGCAGAAATTTAAGATGAAGGGCAAAATTGATATAGTATTGAGCAAATAACATTAAAGTAGTGACTTTCGTAACTACATTTTGAAATATTAAGATGTATTAGATAGACGAAAGTTTTGGGATTGCCACATCCAACTACTTTAAAAACTTGTTCATTGTCTTGCATAACAGTCAGTCAATCAAAATGTAATATTCTTCTTTAAGGGCCATCCACAAATGATGTCACGCTTGGAGGGGGGGGGGGGGGGGGGGGGGGATCGTAAAATTATGACACTTTGTAACAAGGAGGTGGGAAGGGGTAAGGAGAAGTGTGGCATCACACATTTTGGTTAAAATAAAGGCATTTAAAATCAGCAGATTAAATTTTGAAGTTATTTTAAAATTAAAGTATTTTGTATTCATAAAGTAAGGATACGATTTAAAGCCAAATATATTAAATTCTGTTTCAAATTCCAAAATACTACTGTTTTCAATTGCTCTATCATATTACTATTTTATTACTATTGTATATTAATTAATGTTTTTTTTTTTTCATAAACCTTAATCTTATTTCATACAAAATAAGCACACGAATCATTTTTATAGTTATGCTCACAAATGTCATTAAAACACATAGTTAAAGTTTAAAAATAAAATTTTAAGTATGATCTATAACGCAGTGCTTTGTTTCTGAACTGCAAGTATATGTTTATGTAATATAGCGTGACATGTGACAAGTGGGGGGGAGGGGTCAAAAATATTGAAAAAAAGTGTGACATCATTTATGGACTGCCCCAGAAAAATCTAGGGAATTTTCTTCAGATAGTCCATGGTAAGGGGGAAAGTAATCGCCCTGCAGACAAGTTCCTGGTCAACGGTATTATAATAGTAATAGGAGGAATAGTAAAATACACTTGAGAATGCCAAATAAGCCACCAGGTGAAGTATAATTACTTAGTTTCTCCAAATGCAGTTAAGTTATTTTAACCTTTTATATCCCAAATTATGAATTCATGAAAATTTCCTCTTCTATAAATCTCCTCTTCATCTTTTCATGAATTTTTGAAACTACATTAGAAGATCCACACAATTATTTAATACATTTTAGAAAAAAAATTGCCAATTAAAATTAATTAATTAAATTCGAATTTATAAGGATTTTGTGGAATATTTATAACTCCACTCAAATCTTTTATTTAAAATGTTTCTTTAGTGTTTTATTGAATTAGGAAATGAACAGATATACAATACTTTTACAATAGAAATATAGGAATATGTTTGAAAACTGAAAAATTTCCCCCATGATCTTTATATGTCAAAAAAACTGAAGAGATGCAAATGAAAAAGAAATCATCCTTTTAAATATATTTTTATTTTGTGCAACCAATAATGCTTTTGGAATAAGATAAAGTACGTACAGTATCTATAACTCATTCTAAAATGTACTACTACTAATTGCACTAAATGAATTTTATAACAAGTTATTTCAATGGTACTTTAAAGTACTTAAGGTGCATAAAGGGTTTTAAACTAATTAATTATTCGGAAATCTGGTCCTTACAGTTATAGAGCACACGTGGAATGAAAAATATGAAAGGAAAATAATGTTGCAAGAAATTCAAAAGAAGTGTGGTTTTAAAATCTTCTTAATAATTTTTAAATTAATTTTTCAAATGTTATTATTATAATTAAATTTGTCCTTCATAAAACCATTTAATAATATGTCAGTAAGATATTATAAAATCTCTCTATTCTAAAAAAAAGTAACTACCGCTGTCACCGCCGCCGCCGCCGCCGCCGCCGCCGGTTTTGAATTTTTTGTGACCGGAGGTCTTTCTTCGTTAATATTAAGAAAAATTATGCATACAAAAATATGAAAATCGGCAGTATTATACAAAAATGTTTGATAAACACGCAGATGCAGACAGTTTTCAGATCGGAGAATTATTTTAAGAGATATTTAATGCTAAAGTTGGACAAAATCGTTCCACTAAAAAAGTTTTATAGGAGCAAAAACTGTTCATAGGAATTTAATCATTTTTAGATCATTTTATGCGTTAGAATTTGCCGGAGTGCAGATTGCATTAATTTTTTTATTTTGACTAATTTTTTGAGGTTTTATTTCTATTTTAAATTCAGATTTTCAGCATTTCTAGAGATATTTTTAACAGATTTTAGAAAGTGATATTAATTTAAACTGTTGCCAACTGTATAAACAGCGGAGACAATAATGTTTGCTTCAAAAAAAAAATATTTATACGCGTAAATAAATTAAAAATTTATTTACACGTGACTATTATAAACAGATAAAAAACATTTGGAATTAGAATTAAATAATTATGTACAAAAAGCAGGAACTTATTAAAAATTACGTCATAAAAACTATATTTACACGTGAATTTTAAGAGAGAAAGGAATTTGTAAAACAATAAATTTATTAACATGCGTTAGAAGTCTTAAATAGGAGAAATTACGTCATATTTACGTCACATTACAGTTATTACATAAAAGGAACACAAAATAATATTGCAAAACAGTTTAAATTTAGAAATTGCGCTAGACATTTATTTGATATTTTAAGAGGATACTTTTCAACTATTTTTGTTAGGAAAGCGCAAATAATATTTCATTTCTAACACAAGTATTTTCATGTGAATATTAAAAAGAGAAAGAATAGTTTCGTCAAAATTACGTCAGATTAAAAACGATTAATTTAAAATGTCTCATTTAAAAGAACTTTCTTTTCACTTTGTTAAAAAATACCAGGAGACAAAGACTCTGTTTACTTAATTCCTTTTATATTAGCTTATTTTGAAATGTTGTTACACGTGTCTACGTCATCAAGTTATTTTTATTTCGATGTTTTATTTGTATTTTAATTAATGCTGTACTAATTTATTTGTTTTTTCGTTATTTAAAATAAAAATTATGTCAATTTGTATAATTTGGCGAGTGGTTTGGCGATTTATATAATTTGGCGAAATTTGTCGACGGGATAATCAAGTAGTACCGCAACGGATTTGGCGTTAAAATTCCCCAATCAAAGAGAAATGAATAGAAATCCGTTTATCGAGAGATCGCCACTGTTTTTTAAATTATAATTCAATCTTTCGAAATCTTTTTAAAGCCGATCAAATTAGCGTGCATTTAGAGTCTACGGTGTCTGGACGGGGGTTGGCGAGCGTAGCTCGTAGGGGGCCGAGCCCCCTAGTATTTTAAATAAAAGTACAAAAGTTACAGAACTCCCTTAACGGTAGAATTTTACAAAGGCTTACAAACACAAAGGTAAATCATTCACTTATGTTAATTAAAAATGAAATTGTAAAGATGAGTCCTCTTGGAATAAACAAAATCAGTATTCTCACGAACAGACGCAGATAGCTTTCGAATATAATTATAAATAATTATAATTTATTATCAAATAAATATATTATCTGTAAAAAATCCCTGCAGGCCCGGCCTACAGGCGGAGGTAGATTTCGAAGTTAAGTATATTAATTGCTCCAACAAAAACTAAATCATGATTAGATATAAATCCACTTTAACAGTTTTATCTGGCCGCTTTTGACGAGTTTTTATTTCATTTTTATATAATAGCTGGTTTTATCAGAATCATGTTAAGGCGGTATCAAAAAAAATACTTTTCCATGCTCAACAACTCGAAATTTTCTGGTACATTTTCAGATTCATTTTTAATAGAAAAAATACGAAACTTACTGACGTGATTTTTGAAAAGATTTATAAGCGGCATGTGTTCTTGTTTTTCTTTCAATTACTTGAAACTTGATTAATAAACAATTATTTTCTCAGTAGGGCGATATTTTTCTTACTAACACAATCGCTTCGGGAATTTCTGTTCAAAATGCCCACTTTGACATCATTTTTTGAAATATATTCTGTCTCTATCAAAAAAATCGATCATTACGGTACATTATGTAGTTTCTGAAGAAGAGATTCTACCAATTGGATGCGTTTGAGAGCAAAAATGAATTTAAAAATGAGTCAGAAAATAAGCAGTTTGGATTTGAATACACCCTTAATAAGATGATTTTTTTCTTCAACCGCTATGTATTTTTAATTTGTTTTTGCTGTAAGAATTGGTCCTATGAAAAACTTATCTATATAAATGTTGAAGACATTATTAAGAAGATATATGTTAAATTCATGGGGATTTTATATCTTGTGAATTGACGGAGTTATGGAAAGTTTTCTTCTTCACCCCCCTTTTTTGTTTTCGTTTTTAATTTTTTTTTTTCTGTACGAATTGGTCCTATCAAAAACTTGTGAATATAAAAGTTGTAGATAATATTCAGGAGATGTATAATAAAATTAATTGAATTTGATATCTTGAGAATTGACGAAGTTATGAATTTTTTTCTCCCAAAAACCCTATTTTGCGCCCCTTGAGCCCATTTTTAATTTTATCAAAAATCTGTGATGCATAAATTTTTGGCCCTATTTTTAGAAGTAATAAAAACTTTAAACTGATTTGATATGTACAAAATTTAAGAAGTTATGGGGTTTTCCTATTTTCACAAAACCCCTCCCTATTTCCAGCCCCTTGGCCCGATTTTGCCCATTAACGAACTTGAACGAGATTTTATGCCACTTGATTTTATGTATCAGTTTGGAAGAGATTTGCGCAGAATTGTGGAAGTTATCGTGTCTAGAAGAAAGTGATATATGTAGATTAGGGTGGAACTTAAGTATAGGGTAAAAAAAAAACTTTTTTATTTTAATGTGTAATAGTGAAAACTTTTTTTCCTTTTTGGATGTCTAAACTTTTGGCTGAAAAGGTTTTTTTTAATTAAGTTGTTTTCCGGTTCCTCAAGGAGGTCAAAGTTTTAAAATTTCAGTATAAAGTAACTGAAAGTAAACAACGTAGCTGTCAGCTCATATCTACTTTTATTTAGCAAATACTATCCAGAAGTCACCACGAGGAGGTGGTTAAATATCGACTTCCACCCTCCTTACATCCCTTTGTTATGAATTAATTAAATTGGATATTCAACCTACTGTCTTTTTAGGCAAACTTTGTCATTACATTGTGGGAATTCAACTTTCCCAAGATTAAGCCGTCTTTTGCTTAATATTTAAAGACGGTTGACGCAGCTCGCTGGACAATTTTGACACAAGTTTCCACTGTTTGAGTATGACAAGGAAAATCTAAAATTCAGGTGTATCCCCTGTTTGTACCTTTTTTAAGTTCTTCATCCGATCAGACCGTCAAGATAGGATCAATGTTTTTATAGTCTATAATTTCAATATGTTCGCATTTTTTCAAGTCGCTTTCCTACTTTTCCAGAAAATCCTTTTGTACCCGTAGTTTTTCAGCAAGATGTTGAAATAAGTATCTAAGAAAAAAGTTCATTTACATGTAATAATCAAATTATCCATTATAAAGTTTTTAGGGTATTACTTCCGATGTTTTAACAACTCCAGATTTGCATCCTGCATTAAAGGCGTTTCTGTTTCACCTAATAACTCTTAAACTTGAAATGTCTGTATTATTATTTTGAAAATACACCAAAATTGCAGTGGCTATATTAATATAAGAAGAAGATGTCAATGAAATATGACCAATGTATTTTTATCCTGGTTTTTGAACTGAGACCAGATGTTCGTCTTTAATGATTTTTTATACTTTTTTCCCTCTGCTTCAGTTATCATAGCGTTATCCTTTCTGCCATAAAAATACTAACCTTCTAAAATTAACTCATTTCGTCTTTCCCCGTTCTTTCAAATTCTTCCTTTTCTTTTCTCTTTGTCATCTTCAAGTCCTTCTTTCAGTTACCTTTTCTTTATTATCATCAGAAATACCCATATCTTCTAAGGTGCCATTTGCAGTAATATTTGCAGTTCTGTCTAATACTCCAGTTCTTTCACCGTGTTGATTATCAAATTCAGGTTTAGAAAAACAACCGATTGAACTATTTTCTTCCGAACTGTTTTTTACACTTGACGATCATTCAATCAAAGCATCATTTTTTTGTTTTAAAATAACTTTTTCCCTTGATATTTCCACTTCCAGTCTTGCTACACATTTTTTGTAGTTTTTATATCTATTGATCCTATTGTCATCACCCCATCTCTCTTTGGTCTTTGAGAAAGTGACGTTCTTGTTCTGATACACGATAATATTTAGTGCTTTTACACAAAGAAATGTTTTTTACAGGATTGCCAAACATTTTGCAATTTTATATTGGATGTGGGATTATTCTTTCTAATCTTAATATTTTTCTTCAAATTTTGATATTTCTCGCACTAGTCTCTAATCATTTTTTATGATTTGTGTATCAGAAACTGTTGGAATTGAAGGTCTCAGCAATACACTTTTAATTGTATCATCAACAGCTTTAGATATTTTAGAAATAGTGTGCACCAGATTCCAGCTGTCAGATTTTAAGTTAAATTGAACCCAAAAATAATGTTTCATAACTTCTTCATATGTTCGTCAAATATGGCAGTCTAATGTTAATTGTTTTGGTTCACAAAATACAGGACACTTCAACAATTATCTAGATTTAGGTATGTTAACAGACTTTGTCACTTTTGACACCGAATGTTTATCGAAAAATAATTAAAGAAACTGTTAACACCCGTTAAATCGGACTAACTTGTTATGTGTCGCAGCCAAATAAATCAGAGACAATGAAAGTTGACGCCCACGTCGCTGGCTTCTATAAAAGTCAAATAAAGTGGGGCTAACTTTTCTAAGGCACTCAAACTAAATTATTCTCTTTATTACAGGACATTAACACTTAATTAATTTAATTTTGCAAAATATAAATTTAACAATAAGCTTAAAAAACTTTTCATGCAATTATTGGCTTTTTTTCGTTTTTTATGGAAAATCAGGCACTTTGAGGAACCGGAAAATATCATTTTAAAATTAAAAGAAAAATATTTTCTTTTTACGGAGTTAAAAAGGAAAAAAATAATCACTATTAGAATATAAAATTCGAAACTTCGTTTTTTAGTTCCACCCTAATGTAGATAGATACATCGATAGATATATAGATAGATAGATAGATAGATAGATAGATAAAGTTTTTTACTGGGGGTGGTTTTGGGTTCTAGGGGTCATGATCGGTGTAGATCTGCAAAACATTTTCAGAAATTCCAACATAGGAACGACGCCAATAGGTAGCATTTCATACGAAATCTACCTAAAATATTGCAGAATGGACAAAACTACTTATTTTTTAAGTCTGTTACAAAAATATATTAAAATATAATAATAAAAATATATGATGATATAAAAATATTTTTTTCAGATTTATTTAACAAAAGATCTTCATATAATTAACAGCCATTACTATAATTCTTTTAATTTTTTTAAAAATTATTCCCTTTTGAAAACATTTCATTTTTCGCAATTTTTTTTCATATTATAAGATTCAACATTCTTCGTTGTTTATTTATAATTTTAACAATTTCCATAATTGAATAACAAATGCAAGCGAAAAGGGAAAGCTACATAAGGCTGAGGGAAGAACGTGGTAGTTTTCCCCTTTTCTCCACAGCTGAAAGGGAAGGAGATTTTTTTCCAAGTTCTAGCAGTCGTTCTCTCCCCAGACGCGCATATTGGCAATTCAAGTGTTTGAATACGCCACCTAGTGAAAGAAAGATATAACTTCTCCCTTCAGGAAAATCTCATGACAGCACATAGTTTTTTTGTATTTTTCATGTATTTTTAATTTGTTCAGAATGATTTTTTTTTTTTTTTTTTTTTTTTGCACAATTTCAGATTTTATGTGATATTCGTGTTCTGTGTTATATGACAAATTAAAATTCATCCCAATTTGAATATCTGATGTTTTCAAACGCATTAACAATAAAGAATTATTTCAATGGCACTTTAGCATTAGTTAAAGGGATATTAAAGGGACAATTTTCCTGTACCGAAGACTGCGATCAGCGCCTCTATAGGCTGTTTTAACTCCCAATAAAATAAGAAAGAGGTTTAAAAACTTCATAACTTTTGAAGCTGTATTAAAGTGTCTGGAAGTATACAGTGTGAAAATCGCGTATACCTATACTGCTTCAGAATATATCCAAAATATTACATTTAATTAGATTGCGCTGCCATCGAATTTATTGCTCCAAGGCGTAAGCACTGAGAGTTAGCTACAGCGTCTAGAAATATGTGGTGCGAATGAATTAAAAATATATCCCTGAATAAATGTAATGAATTTAAAATAATTTTCCTTCGTTCCTAATGCATCGAGTATTACAACAGAAGTATTTTTAATTCTGTTTTTTGCATAATATATCTTTCAAAAATAAGTTTCCCGTAGTTTAAATTGCATCCTAAATATCTAAAAACACACGAGATTTCTATTCATGTCTAGCAATAAACTCGTTCATAGCGCCCTCTGACGAAAATGTAATATTTTGAATACGGTTTCGACTGTAATTTCCGCACTAGACACTGTAGCTGTATAGTAAAAAGTGGATTTTTGAAAACATTATATGTAATTTATTAAGTCTCAAATACGAAGAAGCAACTTTCTGACACATTACTGAATTCATTTTTTTTTCGGAAACGCGTAAAATTGGCAGGTGTTCTTTTTCAGAAACTATGTAATCGAATGGTGTTTTCCATGTTTTACCCAAATATCTTTCAAAAAATACTGACAAATTTGGAGTTTTGAATCGAGTTTCGGTACTCGATAGCACCGGAAAAGAGAAAAACCTGTCGTTACGTCACAAAAATCGTATTTTACTTGATAAGCAATAACGGAATAATTCGATTTTCTTGAAAACTATGTGACCTAAGATAATCGCTAAAATTTTCTAGCAAAGCTTGAATAAACTCATATTGCCCCTAAATTTTTCATAATTTTAGCTTCAGTAGATTTGAAAATAGGTTCTTGGAGGGACATATTTTTGCATTACAATTTCGAAAATATTCAAAATTAAAATAAATATATTTTTGAATTCTGTGTCGCAAGACCTTTCCAACATACCCAACACAACTCTCTCACACACACAAACAAAAAAATCAATTAACTTAATTAACCCCCCCCCCTATTTTTTTCGAAAAGTATTTGTAAATAGCTAATAATCTATAAATGTATGAATACGATGAACTCATAATGGCTCCGTTTTTACTTTTGAAGTACGTAACCTTAAAATAATCAATGAAAAAGCATGGAAGTAAGAAGTAAGACGGAAGGAAAATAAGCCAATCATTGCATTGGTTCTTCTCTGCTAAATGTTTGCCACCGAATTTTTTCATTCAAAGTTAATGACCATGAGCACTTGCATGAAAGGGAGGCTTGGTTATCGCTTAGCGTTAGGAGGGTTGCAACAGCGTTAGGGGGGTTTCAAGGAGTTCGTCAGCGTAAAATCCCGACTGCCCTTGACGCTTCAGAGCTAATCCGGTTGCTCGTCTTCCTTCTCGTTCTTGTATAATTCTATGTGAAAAAGATATCTAAGAATTTAAAAT
This sequence comes from Maratus speciosus, assembly GCA_963932465.1. Lineage (NCBI taxonomy): Eukaryota > Metazoa > Arthropoda > Arachnida > Araneae > Salticidae > Maratus > Maratus speciosus. The sequence goes on along the minus strand of OZ010798.1, from coordinate 194,918,568 downwards.
GTTGTGATTCGGGAGGGAGACACAAAGGAGAGGAAACGAAAATTTCGGGAGGAAATTTAAATGACACTTTTATCACAAGCAGTAATTACCGAAAGGAATATTTCCCATATTTTCAAGAATTCTTGCCCTTGTTAGCAATAAATTTCACTTAACGCTACCCCCTCCCCCCAAAAAAAGTCTGTTTTCCGTTTTGCTTTTAGCACAGAAAATTTAAACCTTTAAAACTTGATTTACATAACAAAAAACACCTCTAAACCTTCCAATCCAAGTTAAAAAGAAGGTAATATTAAGACATGGGAAGAGGGGTAAAGAAGAATATTACTGTGTTTTAAACTTTGACTTTGAGGTATGCATCGGCCCAGTGCACGGGCCGGTCTTGGCCCTACTTTTCGCAGCACTCGGGCCGGACCGGATCTTACTTGAAAACAAGTCAAGAAAGAGAAGATTCGGAAAGAGCAATGCGTAACCTCGGATCGGCATAGGCATTGCTCTTACCGGACCGAACTAGGGCCTTACATTTTTTGTGAAAGATCGAGTCAAGGCTAGCTTAATTTTTCAGTACCGATCCGGTACTGGCTTCATTCCTCCAAGGTTTGCAAGGGCCGAACTTTTAAGTGGCACAGCCCGTATGAAAGTTGTTGCCTTAACGTGGCCTGGTCCGTGCCAAAAATGAGTAATATTTGGACTGGCCCAAAAATTTTTCAAAAAAATACATATATTTTTAAATAGCCATTATTCTACAATTAAACTTTACAATTTATTCTTTGTAAAGAACAGTAGATTTCCAGGCAAAAGAATTAAAATACAATAAAACATGTGAATAAAAATCTGCCTATGACGTAATCTTCTCTTAAATGGAAAAATGTTTTGATGCATGCAAAATGAAATTGCTAATATTATGAACTTCAGTTGACAATATTAGACTGTTTTCTTATCTCTTTAATTCTTACTCATAATCCATGTATTTAATGTTTCTTTTTTTAATGTAACTTTTTTCTGTTGACTTGTGGGGCAACAGTGTGGTTTGTTGATATCGCAGCTTGTTTTATGGCGAAAATCAGTTAGCTCTTTTTTCATATATTAATCTTCGTTATGTTTATTTCACATTTATTTTTCTTAATTAAATAAATTTAATGTTGTTTGTCAATTAGCTGCTGAATTATTCAAGTTAAATAATAATACATGAGAAAAGAATATAATACATTTAAGCCTGCTAAGAAGGGAACTTGTCTATAACGCATATTTTTTCTTTCCTAAGCAATTCCGCCTTAAAAGATTTTACTGTATAGCATTTTTCAGATTCTTAAATTTCCAATACATAGAATATGTATTACCGAAATTAATGTTAAATGGAACATTTACATACAAACAGAGATTCATTAAAAAAATAAATATCGCAGCACAGAGCACTTTATGTTTTCTAGAAATTTAGTGGGTCCGGGAAGGGCTCAGGCTGAGATTTTAACTTTTTTCCGGCCCGGGACCACTCTCGGGCTAATAATTTTCTTGTACGGGTCAAGAAGGAGTCGGATCGAGCTTTTAAGTTTTATACCGGATGGGGCCATTATTATTTTTTTTGTACGGGTCGGGCCGAACTTTTTTCTATGGGCGAGTCGGGCTAGGAGCTGGAAATTTCGGCTGTGTAGACATATAGTTTGTCTGTTCTCATCCAACAAAGTCTAATACAAAAAACTTCTTTTATATAAAATCAAAACCAAAGTAATTCAAACGTAGGCTTACAATTTTTCTTCTGCGCGATATATAACGAAGTATAGAATTGCGTCATCTTTTCAACCAAACAACCAATCGTACTTCCGCAATCGCAAGTGAGTTGAGATAGTCGAGTCACTGTGCCGAATCACCAATCAAGTGAGTCGACTCAGCGTCAATTCTTTAAATTGAGTTGAAATGCCACATGGCATGTGAGGATGTGGTTTTGAAATTCTGTTTAGAGTTAACATATCGGCTGTGATGCTAGCTTGATCACAAACCGATGTATTAAATTTATAGAGAGAAAGTATTACAAAATTACCGATAAAGCTTTGCAAATATACTATTACTATTTAATTAAATAATATTTACGGGATGAGTTTTGAATTTAAAGTAACGTACTTGCTGTTGATTGCATGCAGAAATTCGGTCGCGTGTAAAATAAAATACTATCTAATGCCAGTGATGTAGTCGTAAAAAACCCAGAGAGTATACGCTAAAGTCATGAACGTCTTGCCTAGGGTATACGCTATAGCTTTATTTGTGAAACGGAGGGTATACAGTGCTTCTGAAAAAAATCCAGAAGGTATACGGCGTATACCCGCGTATACCATCCACTACACCCCTGTCTAATGCTATTTTATAACCAAATTGATTCAAAGAAATGTGAGAGATACTTTTCGACCGAGAATTGTATCTTCGAATATAAATGCAATTTTTGAAATAGGCGTCGTTCGCCATTTTCACGTTTCAAATCGTAACACACACTTTTGTCACTATATGCCTATGATCAATTAGATTCGGAATAAACAATTAAATTTAAAAAATCAAAAAACCCGACTGTGTGAAAAGCGAACTAATTAATTATTTCTCATCAATGTGAAACTTTTTTTTTTTTTTCAATTCCTACTATTAGCTCACACTCTCGCTATATATCTTGTTCAAATTTTCAATCGTTAATAAAATACTAATTATTCATCCAATCAAACTTAAATAATTTTTTTTTAAACTTGTAGTGGATGACACTTGATATTAATCCAGTTTTTTTTCAAATATTAATTCATTCATTAAATTAAATTAATTAATTTTCAATAATCGAGAGAGCCCTCTTCTTGATAAAGGTATTTTAAGACCGAGAGAGCGCTCTTTTTGATCAAGGCATTTTAAGCGCCACTCAAAAGGAAAGAAGAATGAGAGAAAAAAAATTCTCTAATTGACCTAAGTAGGAATTGACTTAAAATATATATTTTTTTATATTATATTACTTGTTTATATTAATTACCTATTTTTTTTTATTTACTTGTATTGATGACTTTTAAGTTGTGTTTAATTGTTAGTTCTTATCTATAAACACTGTTTTGATGAGGTCTATAGATGTCTATGATGGTTATAGTTGCAGTAAAGCTAGAGATCCTACATACACAACTTCCAGGTCGTGTAATATTTCAACGGAGCTTCTGACTGTAAAATAGTCAAAGAAACATCGTCTTCATTTTGAAAGACCTATCCAATGATATGCCACTCAATAGGGTGCATAATTTCTTTTTTCGTCTCTACCGCCATTTTCTATTTTACGGCCGCCATTTTGAATTTATAAAAACAAAACCTAGCCTATAACCATCGGACGGTTAAGACGAATCGATAGAGACCTCATTCATTACAATCCATCCAGCCGTTGGGATGCTTCGAGGGTATAAAGAAATCCACATACACAGATACGCGTGAAACGCATAACCCTTCTTTTCAGTCGGGTAAAAAGACATAGTTCATGCATTTTTTCTTAAAGAAGGAATTAAAATTTTATTATACTAATGTTAAATAAACGTAAAACATTTTAATTCATATATTTCCGAAAGAACACTAAAAACATTCGACTGACATACTTCTTTTTTAATGAAATACTGTTGAACAGGGATAATTCGACTCCTAGATAACTGAATTAGTCCGATTAAGACAACATTTATTATTCACATGATTGTTGCAATGTTAACTTCAATGAGTGGAAATTATGCATAAAATTTTAAAATGGCATGTTAGAAAATAATTTTCCATTTGTAAGTAACTAAAAAAGTTATTGAACATTTACATATTAAAATTAACCACCATGCCAAATATCAAGTTTCTAGATCAACAGTATCACGGAAATCGCAATTTTAGAGTGTTTTTTGCTCTTGCACGCTTTTAAATGTCGATTTTTTTTTATTTTTTTTTTTTTAAGAAACGACGAACATTCACATTTTAAAAATAACAACCATATCATATTTCAAGTTCCAAGCCCTAAATATTCCAAATAAATTGTAATTTAGAACGTTTTTGGAACAGTTTTCGCTAGTTTCACAATATTAAATTTTGAATTTTTTAGAAACAATTCCTAGCGAGCATTTGCATTTTAAAATTTACACCATGTTAAATTTCAACTTTCTATCCCCCAAAGCTATCGTAGTAGTCGAATGGCTCACTTCAGATTTTTACTTTCTTCTATTGAAGATAAATCGAAATTTTTTTCGACTTCGACGGATTTACACGTTTTAGGTGTCAGAGATCCCAAAATGCATGTTTATAGAAAATATCTGTCTGTCCTTGTGTCCGTATGTCGCCATTATACCATCATAAAATATATGAAGTTATGCATAGAATTGAACCCCTTTTTTTTTTTTTTGGCTATTGTAAACAAGTCCTCCCTGAATTTGGAAAAGTTCCGACAGATGGGGACGCTGAAATAGCGATTTTTGTGCCATTTTCATTATTGTACCATCGAAAAATGTATGAAGTTATGTATAGAATTAATCTAACAAAAACGTAGCTGGGAAAAAAGGGAGCCAAGTTCAAATAAAATTCACTCAAACTTACCTACTGAAGTATTATAGCATTTTTTAAATTGTTTAGAAATAAAAATTATTGATAGCATATTAATATTAAATCTGGAACTTGGCAAGTTTTTACCTACGAGTCATTTATTTTTATTAATGACATTATTATATCAAAACTTGTTATTTCATGTTTGGAAGCCTTCATTTGAGTGAGCTCCTTCCCCTTGAAGGGTGGTGGAATAAAATATATCCCACCTAATTTTAACTGCAAAATGCCACATTGACACTAGAATTCAGGACTAAAAAGTTTAATTTTATTAAATACGTGAAAAGAAGCTTTTACCCATTTTGAAATAAATTTGTTTTTAAATTCTGGTGTCATTCAATTATTTCAGCATTTCACGAATAAAAGTTATTTGTTCTGAAAGGGTTAAAGGGGTGCAGTCTCTAGAGGGATGACCTAGAACAAGCGTACGGGTATCTGTCTATTCTCAGCCCTTTTAGTCTGTTTGCATTGAGGTTTCCGAAGGGTGGGTGTTAGAGTAATAACCAAAAATGAGCGGGAGTGTATTTGTGTATTTATTGGTTTATCAAATCTTTAACATGAGTCATTTGTTTATAATAATAACTATATTAATTTTTTTATAATGACATTGTTGTTAATATTAACATCATAATTTTATTAAGACATGAAATTGATAGGCATAACATTTATCAAAAACTTGCCAAGTTCTAGATTTATTATTAATATGCTATCAATATTTTTTATTTCTAAACAATTTAAAAAATGCTATAATACTTCAGTAGGTAAGTTTGAGTGAATTTTATTTGAACTTGGCACCCACTTAGATATCACTTCTTTTCTTGCCATTGCCTTTACAGAACTTGGCTCCCTTTTTTCACAGCTACGTTTTTGTTAGATATCATTACTTTTTGCAAAGTTACAATATATTTAGACACTTTAATTAATGCTTTTTAATGTGTTTACGTGTGACTATTTTATTCATCAAGCAACTTTCAATTTTAATTTAAATTTCCTACAACAAACTATTTGACTGTCAATTTGTGGCAGAAATCTATATTTTAATACTGCTACATTGAATGCATGTTTTGAAATGAAATGTATTTATTCGAAATTTTTATTGTTTCTGAAACAACAATTCCTATTAAATTCCTATAATAAATTTTCCTATTAATTTGTCCAATTAAATATCCTATAGCTGGGCCTGCTTTTTTGTACTGAAAGTGAAAAATAAAGTTATGTGCTTATGCCACACTATGTATCATTCATCCATGGGTTCCGGCAAAGAGGCAGTGCAGATGAAGGACATTGCCACTCCCTGGATTTTCAAATTTAATTAACTAAATATAATTTTCTCTGATGATTTTAAAAACAACAATTGGGTAAGTGTGATCACAGATCGCACAAAGGGTTTCGTTTAATATTCCTTTCAAAACACTTTAGCCTTTTGAAAAATCAGTTAGTTCCACATTTTGCAACCAGGGGCGCACTCTGTTCTAAACAAACCTCTATCCGAACGAAACTCCGTTTTACATACTATCCGTAGATATATTAGTAGAGGGGATTGGGCCCATAGCACACGAGATAAGTAGGCACCCCTGGCGGTAAAAAGTGGAATTAAAATATGTAAGGCTATGGTGCATAATATGAAAGAATGGTCAAAGGGGTGTCGGCAAAAGTTGGAAAAGTGCTCCCCAGGTGAAAAGGCTAGAAAAATTGCTTAAAATACACAAGTTAGAGCCCGGAAGAGTAAATAATATAAGGCTTTTTAAAAATTTTATGATTTGTCGTGTGGTCTGAGGTATTCAGCTATACGTATGCAAAAAGTCATGTCTCCAACTTAATTAGGGGCTCCCTTAAAAATAATTGCTTAAAATACATATGTGGTAGCTTAAAGAGTTAAGCGTAAGACTTTTTCAAGATTTTATGATTTGTCGCCTGGCCTCAGGTGTTCTGCTATAAGTATGCAAAATTTCAAATCTGCAATTTAATAAGGGGCTCAGTTAGAAAGAATTGCTTAAAATACACATGTGGAAGCCCAAAAGGTTAAATGTACGACATTTTCAAAATTTTATGATTTATCGTTTGATGTGAGGTGCTCAGCTATAAGTATGCAAAATGTCACGCCTCCAACCTAATTAGGGGCTCACTTAGAAATAATTGTTTAAAATACACATGTGGAAGCCCAAAAGGTTAAATGTACGACTTTTTCAAAATTTTATGGTTTGTCATTTGATGTGTGTTCAGCTATAAGTATGTAAATTTTCACGCCTCCAACCTAATTAGGGGCTCACTTAGAAAATATTGTTTAAAATACACATGTGAGAGCCCAAAGGTTTAAATGTACGACTTTTTGAAAAATTTATGGTTTGTCGTTTGATGTGAGATGTTCAGCTATAAGTATGCAAAATTTCACTCTTCCAACCTAATTAGAGGCTCATTTTGAAAGAATTGTTTAAAATACACATGGGGAGCCCAAAGGCTTAAATGTACGACTTTTCAAAATTTTATCATTTATCATTTGATGTGAGGTGTTCAGCTATAAGTATGCAAAATTTCACGCCTCCACCCTAATTAGGGCTCACTTAGAAAGGATTGTTTAGAATACACATGTGAGACCCCAAAGGGTTAAATTTACAACTTTTTCAAAATTTTATGATTTGTCATTTGATGTGAGGTGTTCAGCTTTAAGTATGCAAAATGTCACGTCTCCAACCTTGTTAGAGGCTCACATAGAAAGAATTGTTTAAAATACACATGTGGGAGCCCAAAGGGTTAAATGTACAACTTTTTCAAAATTTTATGATTTGTCGTATGATGTGTGGTGTTCAGCTACAAGTATGCAAAATTTCAAGTCTCCAACATGCATAGTTTCTGAGAACGGGCTCTGTGACGGACAGAATATCTCAATTTGTTGATTTTCTGTAAGCAAGTAAACCCAGATTAAACCCCAGTAAGTAAATAGGTTTGCAATGGAAGTCTATGAGAATTTGGCGAAATATTAGAGATATCGCCAAGGTGGCGCCACTTTTGGCGACTAATTTTGGTCGCCAAATTCGGCGATATATCGCCATGTTGGCGAGAAACTTGGCGGTATTTGGCGACAGAACAGCGTCCCCTCCTACGGCAAATTAAAATTTTGCCTAATAGACGTAATGTTAAAGTAAAAATGGGCACCCCCAGGTGGGTAATTCATCGATTTTCACAATTTTTTTATTTTTTTTCCTTAGTTTTATAGTGTAAACGAACTTCGCACCAAATTTGAAGTCTGTAGCTGCAGTAGATATACGAGATCTTTTTGATGAGTGAGTGAGTGAGTGAGTCAGTCAGTCAGTGGTAAAATTATCGATTATCAGACATTTTCAAATGTCATTATCTCGGAAACTAATTATGCGTTATTTATAAAATTTTGGAATTTAAGTAATTAGGGTGGCCTTACTACACATTTCTCTATAACAAGTACGTAGGTCTCATAGATTTTCCGTAGTAGAGCATTGAAAATTGACGAAAACAGCTCGAAATGGTTCGTGTAAATAACACACGGCTATGTCAGGCGAACTTGGCTGACACACTGCCGTGAGTCTAGAACCAAATTTCTTGTGTATATTTTTGGTCATGGCAAGAAAGTCCTCCCTTAATTTTGAAAAATTCCGACGGAAAGGGGCACTGTAATAGCGATTTTTGCGCCATTTTCATTATTGTACCATCGAAAAGTGTATGAAGTTATGTATAGAATTGAACCAAATTTCTTGTGTATGTTTTTGGCTATGCCAAGCTGGTTCTCCTTGAATTTGGAAATATTCCGCCGAAAGGGAGCACTGTAGTATCGATTTTGCACAACAGAATAACGGAAAACTATTGATTTTAATAAATATCATGATCGAAATTAACTCGTTTTTACTCCGATTAATTGACTGAAGCAGAAATTTAAGATGAAAGTCAAAGTTGATATAGTATTGAACAAATAATATTAAAATATTGTCACTCGTAATTAGATTTTGAAATATTAAGACAGGGGAAAGTTTTGGGATTGGCACATCCAACTAGTTTAAAAACGTGTTCATTGTCTTGCATAACAGCTAGTCAATGAAAATGTAATATTCTTCTTCAGTAGTTACATGATATTAAAGTCTAGAGAAATCTAGGGAATTTTCTTGAGATAGTCCATGATAAGGAGAAACGTAACCTCCCTGCAGGCAATGTCCTGGTCAGAGGTATTATAATAATAATAGGAAGGAATAGTAAAATACATTTGAGAATGCCAAATAAGTTTACAATACAAAGTTGCCAATTCTGCAATAGTTATTGTCCCTAACTACAGTTTGCTTCAGACGTTGGAATTTTTAAGCTCCAAGAATGCTTTTTTTTATTTTGAGCGGTAAAAATTTGTTTTTTTAATTTTTGGAATAAAAAATATTTTAAACTTTGTGAAAACTTCAAATGATACTATTTTTCATAATGCAAATCAACATCAGAATGTGAGGAAAGAGAAAATATCTTATATTATAGAGGACGAAGTTTCCTTTTTAACTATGGAAATATGCTTTTGAGCCACCAGGGGAAGTATAAATACTTAGTTTCTCCAAATGCAGTTAAGTTATTTTAACCTTTTACGTCCCAAATTATGAATTCATGAAAACATTCTAAAATTCCTTCCTTCTAAAACATTTTTTGTGAATTTTTGAAACTACATTTGACGATCTACACAATTATTTAATATATTTTAGAAGGATTTTGCCAATTAAAATTAATTATTTAAATTCGAATTTCTAAGGATGTTGTGGAATATTTATAGCTCGACTCAGATCTTTTTTTTAACATATTTTTTTAGTATTTTACAGAATTAGTAAATGTACAAATATAATGCTCTTACAATAGAAATATAGAAATATCTCCAAACTGAAACTTTTCCGCCACAATCTTTCAACGTCAAGAAAGCTGAAAAAAATACAAATGAAAAAGAAATCCCCCTTTTAAAAATATTTTTACTTTGTGCAACCTATAATGCTTTTTTAACAAGATAAAGTAAGGTATCTATAAGTCATTCTAAACTGTATTACTACTAATCGTTGTATTAAGTTAATTTTATAAGTTATTTTAATGGTACTTTAAAGTACCGTGGGGGCACAAAGGGTTAGAGTACTAAGGAATTCTACAAATCTTATGATTCCGAATATTTTATCAATCCTTTTGATTTCAAAAAATCACAGTTTTAAATAATAATAGAGAAGCAGTATGCCGTAAAAACTGTTTGCAATATGAATGCGGTTATCGCTCAAATTTCAATGTCCTCATTCGGCTCAAACAGTACAAGCACGTGGAAAAACGGCTGAATTTCACTGGGCGGTACACAGTGGAGTATTCGAGGAAGTATTTGAGCCAAAATCCTGGCCAAAGTTATTTTCCAAGTGCTATAAAGTTTAAACCACTGCTGTTGATTTACTATTAGTAAATACATTTAATTAATGTTATATTCACATAAATTTATGCATTTATTTAAAAAAATAAATATATTGTACAAAGTTTACTTAAGACTGCTAGTCACTCATCCTCGGTAAATTAATATTTTTAGCTCCTTTTTTCTTTGTATTTTTCTTAAAAGATGTTCATATAAAAATGATACATTTTATAAATATTTTGACAACTAAGAAAAAAAGAGATATGCCTTAAGAAGAAACTAAAGAAAAAAGAAGTTAAAATATTAATTTCCTAAGGAAATATTTTTAAAAATACGAATACATCATATGCCCATAGACTTAACATTAGCGAAGGGAATTTGAAAGTTGAGGTCTCGAATTCTTTACTGTTTGTAAGAGAAAAGTAATTATTGATAGATTAGTTTTATTTATCCGTAACGTTTAATTAAATGTATTTAATTTTACTATATACAAAATTTATTATTTACATTTCATAATTCTTACTACATTTCATTTCATTTAATAATAATTATTATTATTACATTTAATTTAGATTTAATAAAGATTATTTACATTTAATAATACATTTAGTAAAGTAGAGTCTCTGTAGAGATGAGATGTTATGCTGAGAACTCTGTTCTTCATCTTCTTCACCCATGGAGGAAAGAGATAGACGGAGACAGGCCCGTAGCCAGGATTTCCCTTCGGAGGGGCTTAAACTTGAAATTTTTTCTGATCTAACAGCAGTAATTTATATAATTTAAAGCTTAAATAAAAATAATAAACAAGGCTTAATCTAAGGTATATTTCTGCATAGGATACTTGATGCTCATGTCAAAAATTGCTATTTCGTATTTTTTCGATTTCTGTTACAATTTATGATTTCCAAGAGCACTCCCAGTTTCCAAATAGATTCGGAAACCGAAAATGCTTTTAGGGAAAATCTGAAACGTAAATAAAAAAGCGCAAACTAACAATGTTTGAGATGAGCCGCATGTATCCTTTGAGAAAAGCATTAAAAAATGTTGAAATGTAAATAATTTGAATTGATTTAAAGCACAACATTAATATTAGTATGCGAGTGTCTCACGTGTCCATAGCTGCCAACTTGTTCGGATTTTTGCTACCACTAAAATTTAACAGAAATTTCTGCCTTACTTAATTGTCAACATTCAATGTAATTCGGCGATTGAATTAGGAAAAATTTTCTGTTAAATTTTAGTGGCAGCAAAAATCCGTACAAGCTGGCAGCTATGGATTATGAGCGCAGGATCTTAAAATGATTAGCCCATAGATGAAATTAATAACACATATTATTTTTTCCAAAGAAAAAATTTATGGTTACAGAAATATGTAACCATAAAAATTATATTTATATTTCACATTCTCTGATTAGACTTAGAATAATTATAAATGCTCTTGATGCAATAAATTTACTAGTGCTACGGAAACAAAACTTCGTGAATTCTTCTCAGCCATGAGGTTGATTACCTTATCAGGACCTACTGCAATGTCCCAATGAAGGGAAATCACTACAAATTGTAGCCAAGACTATCAGCAAATGATTCATTTTATTGTAATACGTTGAGTTACAATACTCTACAAATTTTGGGACCTCCGTGTTTCTGTCAACATTAGCAATTCTCCCGCACCATAATTCATATTCAGCTTTCGCTTGCAACATTGTCACTTTATCGTCAAAATATTGAGAGAGATTCTCTAATATGCTTGCTTTTTCTGGAGAAGCAAATCCTGGAAGAAGTACTACTTCGAAATCTGTTAGAATGCCTTCATTCGAAATGAATCTGCCATTCAAATTTTCAATAAGACTTTCTACAGAGAGAATAAAGACCGAGGTCCTGCAATATTCTACAGCGGGGTTAATTTGAAGGTTTGCACGTGTTGTCTGCCTAAATGTTAGTTTTAGTATCTTTATTTCAGTTTAGAAGACTTCATCAACAGTTCTAAGACAGTTTCGGATGTTAAGAATCAATATGCTGTTGGACAGTGCAAAGTTTAACCGGTGGCTTGCACAATAGGCGTATGTAATTTTTGGATACTTCAGACGAATTCTAGACTGGACCCCACTAACATAACTAGCCATATTAGTCGCTTCCTCATATGCCTGTGCGATACATTTAGACATGTCAAGACGTAGTTCATCACGACGTTTACTTCTGTTAAATTTTCGGCGGACAAGTCATTACTTGAATGAAACCTAAAAAATCTTCCCGAAATATGTATTTTGTGAATTTTATAAATAATCCACATACCTAAAGCAAATCTCTGCTTGAGATGTCCGTGTAGTTTCATCAACAATCAAGCTAAAACAGATCGCGTTATTTATATTGGTATTAGTTCTTCAGTATATAGTTCGATATGCGAGCATATTTGAATGATTTCATTCTGAATGTCTGGGCTGAAGTAACTAGCATTTCTACGGCTGTTTATAACATGCCGTTTGAATTCATCATCTTCTGACTTTGCTCTATATCTTAAAAGCGCTGTTAGCTTAAGTCTTTTTTATCAGTTTCTCTAATGCTAGAGAACCACTATCATGATCACCTTTAAGTGGCATTTCTTGGCTCTGCACAAAATACGATTGTTAGAATGTTAGATGTTGCACCGCAGAAAACTCTCTCGGAGGCGCTGTGAAAAACTGTCAAAATAATACCTAAATAGGAATATCCTATCAATCCCTAAAGTTGATAATTCTTCAAAAGACAAAGAAAATTTCCCAGATAAACAAACTACTCTGTGGACATTTTCTTCCTGTTAACCCCTTGGGGACGAGCGACCGGTATACGTGCCACGTAAGGTGCTCAGAATCCGTAATTATTCTCACCAGTAAATTTTTATTGTAAATTTTGCCTTATTTAATCCGAGCATTTTCCCGATTCAATTAGGCAAAAATTTCTGTTTTGAAAAACCGGTGATAAAAGATTAAAAATTCTGTAAAAGACGCTCGTCCCGAAGGGGTTAAGGCTAATGTCAGACGGACGTCTTTTTGCATGCTTTTTTCCTTACGTATTATCCCTACACAATGCCGCTAGCATTGTGTAGGGGTAATTAGAGTTGCAAAGGGTGGAAAAAACCGGGTTTATTCCCGGGAATAAACCGGGTTTTTTGGGAAGGAAATTTTAAAAATTTCCGGGAGTTTTCAGAAAGTTTTAAGCATGAAAATTTTTTAATTTATTATTTTCAATTATTTTTAACGATTTCAATCTTTGTTAATGTAAACTAAACTAATAATATAAAATATAAAAATATACCACGGTTTACATGAAAACTAACGACATACAGGCTTAATTTGCAGAATTATTAAGTAAGATAAATTTAAAAAATTGGTACTTTAATCCTCGATAAGTAAAAAGTGAAAGAGGGAGATGAGAGATTCATCTTCCTCGGCATGAATATAAATTTCACAAGGGCGGATCTGGAGAGTCCTCAAGGGGGGAGGGGGGGCGATTTTAGAAATTTGGAAAATCCAATCTGAAGCGCGAGTCGGGTCTAATTTTTTCACTGCGGGTCGTGTTACTTCTGCTTTTTGCTGTGGGTCGGGTTTCGGTCCGGTTTATTCTATTTTTTGCTGCTGGTTGGATTAACTTATACTTTTTTTGCTGTGGGTCGCGTTTGGGTCTGGTTGACTTCTATTTTTTGCTGTGGGTCGGGTTAATTTCTACTTTTTTGCTGCGGGTCGGGTTAACCTCTACTTTTTTATGCGGGTGGGGTTTGGGCCCGGTTGACTTATACTTTTCTGCTGCAGTCGGGTTGACTTCTACTTTTTAGCTGCGCCTAGCGCGTTGGTTTTGGGTCAGATTGACATACATTATTTCGGGTTTTGGGTCAATTTCGGATTGAGTTTTCACTCTTGCGAGAAGGTTTCGGGTTGACCCGATTTTTGAAAAGAAAGTCTAAATATTTTTGAAGATAAGAACTATATACAGTAAAAGCTCCATAACGGACACGGCCAAATAATTATTTAGGAATACTTTTTAACCTTCAGAATTATGTGAAAAATACAAATTTGGTATAAAATTGCTTGTCTCTTTATATCTAAGATCAGTTGTAAATCAGTAAAGAATGCTTTGAAACTTATTAAAAAACATACCGGGTGTCCTAAAATGGATTAACTGATTTCAAAATTCTGTAACTTTTGAATGGTGACAGCTATTTAAAAAAATCTTTCAGGAGGGTTATGTAAGATGTCAGGAGATTTTTTTACTGCTATTCTTGATTTTACTTTATAATAGCAGTGATAGGTGGCACCGTAAACAATGGTCGTTAAGCCTATCTCCTCCGGTAACCGATTTAGTGCCTATAGCTTCCACCGTCACCTATCGTTGCTATTTTAAACTAAAATAAAGAATCCCAGTTAAAACAAACTGATCAGAGGTAATTCTGAGTAAAAAAGAAAAAAAATCTGAAATTCAAAGAAAATTTTCTGAAAGGTTACAGCAGATGGGGGGGGGGGGGATTCCCTCCTGGCGCTAATTATTTTTGTTGCAGGTTTTACCTGTTTTGGATTCGGATCGATTTCAGGCTGAGTGTAGGCTCCTGCAAGCTGGGTTTGGGTTAACCTGTTTTTTTTTTCAAAAGTTAGTTCAGCATATTATTTCAGGTTAAAAACTATACCTATAATAATAAACTTAGATGTATGTATGTGTGCTGTTTTCTAAAGAGACCGCTGTATTATTTCCATGACTCTTTGGTGAAATTGGAACTTCTTTGACACTTTGATGAAATTTGCCTTTCTTCCACTACCCTTTGACAAAATTAGTGTAATTTTGCAGACCTTGATAAAATTCGCGTTTTTTTCCCGCGACCCTTTCACAAAATTCGCGTTTTTTCAGCGATCCTTTGACAAAATTCGCGTTTTTAAAGCGATTTTTTGAGTAAAATCTTTTTTTTCCCACGATCCTTTGACAAAATTCGCGATTCTTTGATAAATTTGCATTTTTTTCGCGATCCTTTGACGAAATTCGCGTTTTTTCGCGGCTATTTGACAAAATCTGCGTTTTCTCAGCGATCCTTTAACGAAAGTTGAAGAAATTCGCGTTTTCCTCGATCATTTGAAGAATTTCGCATGTTTTCCATGGCTCACTGACCAAATTCGCGTTTTTTTTTTCATGATCATTCGGCGAAATTGAAGTTATTTTCAGCGAATGATTGACGAAATAGATTTTTTATGGAGACCATTTATCAAAATTCGCGATTATTTGTATGTCCGATTTTTCTGATAGGTGAATTTTGTGAATTTTCGGAACCGAATGTTTTAACCCTATAGCTGCGTTTTATTATTACTATTATTATTTATTTATTTATTTTATCAAAATAGGTTAGAAAATTGCGCAAATTTTTTATTACACATTTCAAATCTGCATACATTTTAGAGTTAAAATATGCTCAAAATCTTTGTGAAAAAGGTTAAAAAAAAAAAAAAAAAAAAAGAGAGAGAGAGAGAGAATTAAATTACAAAAAAAGATTTGCTGCGGAAATTGCGGTTTGCGCAAATTTTGCTACTGTTACGTTGGCCGCAGAAATCGCGGGATGCGCAGCAAGAAGGTTAAATTTTCGGAAAATTCGGAACAGAATCACCCCTGTTCCCGACAGCTTACATAACCCTCCTGCAAGTATTTTTTTAATATCTGTCACCATTTGCAATTTATTAAATTTTAAAATCAGTCAGTCCATTTTATGACACCCGGTATATTCAGCAGCTATGGGATGATGGCTGAAAGAAGCATCCTTATAATATTATAAATGTCAATGTGTGTCCGAATGTTTGAATGAAGTCAGCGTCTAAACGGATGAATTAATGCTTTTCCATTTTTGAATATAGATGGATTACAACCCGGAAATGAACATAGGCTATGTTTAATTTATTTTATTCAAATATTTTGCTTAATAATTCAAAATTTCATTCATTTTCATACAGAATCAATTGACATTTTTCCGATAAATTTAACCATCTTTCTTTCCCGTTGCCAAGAAAATCAAAGTCTCGTATAAAAATTTCTCCTCGGCAATTAAATTTTAACTGAACAATTTCTGCGTAAAAAATGAGAATAAAAAGAAAATAAATATGACGTCATATTTGAAACGAAAAAAAATGAAGTATTTTTTATTATATATAAAACTTGATATCGGTTACTTTAATATGGGTTTTTCTGTCAAAAATGGCGATATAATTAGAAGGAAAAAGAATGAAAAAGAATTATATTATTGATAAAATATTTAACTTGCAAAAATATGACATCATACTTGAAATAAAACAGGTATTTTCAAGTATTCGTTAAAAATACAAGGAGCATGAATATTATAAACTAATGAAAATAGATAAAAAATGACGTCATATTTAAAATGAATGAGAAATATTTTTTACTAATACTGATTAATAAGTTTGAACATAAGTTGCATACAAATGAGAGTTTGTATTCAAAATTCACGTTATGATTATCAGTAGAAGACATTATTTGTGGAAAAAAGGGGAAATAAAATTGATTAATATATTTTTTACGCTATTTTCTCTTTAAAATTAAAAAGAATTTAATTTCAGTTTGTATAGATGGTACAAAAACATGATTAAAGTAAATTTTCGTAAAACTAAAAACATATTTTCACACATTGAAGCTTTATGAATGAATTTATTCCACAGAAGCAAAAATCGTCTGAGCATATTGGCATTTAAACCAAGGATGTAAATTAAACTTCAGTACATTTAAGTGGATTGTTGTTGCCCCTACGAATTGAATTTAAAAAAATCGTATGCTGCGCTGTAGGGAAACGCCGCTCAATTATAAGGAAGATGGTTCCCTACTGATATTTTAATTTCTGTTTGCGCTCTTTTAAAAAATTAAGTGATACTTTTTTTTGCTATTTCGTCAAAACACTTCTGGTAAGTGTCAAAAATCATTTACGTGACTTCTATATTTGCCTATATAAGTCTTAGTTTAAAAACCAGAAAAATAAATCTGATGTTTTTAGAAAGTACTGATACCTGGCCTTTCTACAAAGCATAAATGGTGGTCAGTTCCTGCTTCTTCACGTCAGTGGGGTACGCCGGAGTATTACCCAATACTTTGGGGGAAAGTCTGCGGAAATTTTTGGGGGTAAGATGCCGGTTATTTTTCGTTGCAGTCAAATGCCTGGTTGTGTCTTCATTGTATGAATTGCTCTTGTATATTAACTAATTTGTCAACAATTTTAATCAGATACTTTAAATCAATGATTAAATCGTGATTTTTATCAACTGATTAAAAAAAGCATTAGTTAAAATTATAAATTTTGTAAACGTTTAAAATGACATAAATAAACATTAAAATCTAAGGTGAATATAAGTTGAAAGGTTTCTATATGTATTCTGAGTTATAAATAAACTTTATTGGCCTTATAAATAATTATTTCATAATTTTTAATTTTAACCATTGTTAAAACTTTGATGTTAAATGCAGTTATAAATAATTTTAATAAATGTAAATATCGGTAGTATATAATATAGTTTTAGATAACTAGGGTCTGCTGCCCCCTACGAGCTACGTTCTCTAAACTTCATCCAGACACCGCAGACTCTAAAAACACGTTAATTTGATCTGCTTTGAAAAGATAACGGATTAAATTGTCCACCAACATTCAGAAGATGAGGATTTTTTTTTTTTAAGTGAGTGAGAATCAGTGTTAAGAGTGTATAGCAAAATGCAACGAAACCTCTGAAAAATGTGATTGGATCAAATGCATTCAGTGAAACTGTTGGTTATATACAAGTTCCTCAAAGTGCCTAAACAAATGTGCAGTCTGTGTCAAATCTGAGTTATAGCTTAAAAGAACAAAGGCCCACATGAAGACACCAACAAAAAATCTGTACTCTAAAGCACTTACTCACAGTGGCTTTATCGTATTTAAACTTATTATAATATTTAAAAATAGGCATACTTAAGAGCCATAATTATTTTAAATGTTAAATAGAACATAACTTTTTTTTTTCAAATATTAGTCCTTTTATTAAATTGCCAACGTTTGTTACATTCATATTTTTGTAATTTTTTAATAGTAAGTAAGTTAACAACTTTAGTATGTCTAAAATATTAAAGTTACTTTTATCCGTCCCATTATGTTTTATACTGCTTTAGAGTAGTTCGACATACGGCAACGAGTCACGTGACGTCCACCTTTTCTACCTTTTTGACGTCATCACCGCAAATGGAAAGGGAGATTTGGTGTTTTTCTTGGCGATTTTCTGGCAACCTCGTATTACGGCAGTTTGTAAACAAAAAAATTAATAACATCAGTATTACAATTTATACTACTAAATTTAATATATTGAAGAATATTAGTAAAATCAGAATTACAGGTTATCGCCGAAATGTTTATTAAATATATGGTGGATGAAAAAGGTTTCATACACAGCTGTAATAAAAAAAAAAAAATAATTTTTTCACTCAAGATTATTTATTACGAAGAAAGGGAAAATTTGTAGTTGCAAAAAAATCACTATTGATTTGCATACTGTGTACGATTACTTGCATATTTATTAAATGTTCTATTTGAAACACCTATTGTATATACTATAATTATTATACCTATATATTTCGTAAATATTAAGTAATGTGAACAAATTGAATCCCTTTTAAGTATCACACAGCTGAAAAGTGTTTTAAAACTTTTTACGTATAGTGTGTTTAATTGAATCACTTTTGTAGGTATGTTATTTAAAGTATTACCTAACTGAAAAGAGTTTGAAATCTTTTTACACTTTTTCTATTATGTCTAATGCGTTTTACTTTGAAGTTCATCATTAATTTTTTTTTAATTAATAGAAAACTAATATACTAAAATCTGCCGAGAAAGTATCTCAACGAACCAAGAAAATTTTCCGTTTTAAACAGATTTCATTTTTAGCTGCTTGATTTAAAAAAAATCTGGAGACCTAATATTTTGGAATACTAACAACTTTAGTTGTACCCCTCGCCCCCCTTCACCAGCATATAGTACTTCATACATTATTTGCAAAAATTAAGCATTTTTTTCTTTAGTAAAAGAAAATAATTAATATAATATTTTAAATATATCTACCCATATACAGTGGCACACCCAGGACTTTTTTATGGGGGGTGCCGAGCATTGGTGGCGAAACAAAATAAAATTAGTGAGGGCAAAATTTCTCTGCTTATGATTACAGTAGGTAATTACAAGGAGATACTAATTATTCATCAAATTACCGTAATTAATTCAGTATTTAATAATAATTTATTTATTTTAATGAAAATGAAAATTATTATATTTAAAATTAAATTAATAATTTAAAAGTACACAAATTTTTGAATGTGCAGAAGTTAAATAGGGGAGAAGGGGGCTAGTGTGGACAATTTTTATAAATTTCGCAAAAAAATGTACTAAATATATTTTTTTCACACTTCAAGTATTTTTTTTACAAGAATTTGCTATTTTATCTTTGATTTGGTTGATATATTAAATTATTTGGCAATACAGTTATTTATTAATAAATTTTTTTAAAAAAGTTATTTTTGTCCACATTAGCCCCATGTGGTGGGGCTAGTGTGGACAAACTAGAATATTGATTTAGACAATGTAATACAACTCTTATGCAGGGTTGCTGGCTTTTAGCCAGGCCAAAAAAAGCCGGCCGGCTTTTTTTGGTTTTAACCACTTAAAAAAAGCCGGCTTTTATTGGAAGAAGTCAGTTTTTATTTTTTAAAGTTGGTTTACAGTAAATTTGTTTTAAATTTGGATCAATTAGTTTTTAATACATTTATAAATATTTTCTACTAAAAAAAATAATAGACTTATATTAAATTTTATCAAATAAATAAGTCTTTATAACTTCTAGAAGACAACTGTGAACGCATTATCTCTGAAAAAAAAAAATATATATATATAAACATTGAAAAGGATATATGTTAGGCTCCAAACTGGTGTTTTGAAATTCTATATTATATAGCTCCACATATACTACACATTTTAAAGATTATATTTAATTAAAACTGTTCTTAACTGCTCTGCTCAACAAGTGCAAAATGTTTTGACACATTTACAAATTCATTTTTTAACGGAAAGATGTAAAATTCGAAAGCCTGACCATGAAACAAGAAAGCTATTGGTAATTGAACTGTTTTTTTCATTTTTTGATCAATCAATTACCTATTGAGTTATAAGCATTTTGGATCACGTGATAAACACGTTTTTCGCCCGCTCTTGAGTGCTTTTTCTTCCTTCGCGCGGAAATTCAGTTCAAAACGCTCACTTTGACACTATTTTCTGAAAAATCTATTGCGTTTACAAAAAAAAAAAAAAAAAAAACCAGAAAAAACAGTGCAATTACATAGTTTCTGAACAACAACATCTGCTAGTTTCATGCATTTCTGAACAAAAATAAATTAAAACTTAGGTCAGAAAGTTGCCATTTTGGATTTAACAGCCTTAATGACAAAATATAACATATCAAAATGGAAACGAGAAATTAGAAAAGATGTTTTATTTGAGGAGAGTGGTACATAAGTGTATAAAAAATAGAGCATTTAAAAAAAAAAAAAAAAAAAAAAAATTCTCAAAATAAAATTTTGAAAAGCTTGTTGCTGCGCATATTCATGCATATGTTATTCATAATGTTTTTAATAGTGAGAAATGGTGGTGTTTATTAATATGACTATGTATAATTTTAAATGTTTGCTAGAAATAAAATAAGACTTGTATATTAATAGCTCTTAAAATTAAGTAATAAAACATAACTAAGTAACCATTGTCCTCTTTAATTTTATAAAGCAGTAAAAATAAAAAAATTGGCAGTTGGTATGGCCCTTTTAAAATTTAGCAGACATATTTGCAATTCTGAATACAAATCACTAGCAAAATCATCTAAGTTTTATTCCAGTATTATGTCCTCATTATTGAGAAATTGGGTTACTTATTAAACTGTAAATCAATTAAATGTCATTAAAACTAATTAAAAACACTTTAAAATGTGTAGTTTATAATTACAATGCTTTATTGTATAAAAGCCAATTATGGGCAAAAAAAAGCCAATTTTGGCCAAAAAAAGCCGGTTAAAACCAATAAAAGCCACCGGCCTGGCTTTTTTTAATTTTAGCCGGCTTTTTTGCAACCCTGCTCTTATGAGTGTTTGCAAAACCATAATAAAATAAATTTGAACCTAAACAACATAGTAAATATATTAATCGTAATAAAATATAACTTAATTAATGTTATACCTAATATTTTTTTATTATTACTGAGGACTGCAGTTAGGTATGTTATGAATCTATTTTAAAGACAAAATTAAATACATTACAAAACACTGGTCAAAATAAAGTACACAAATAAAAAGGTATGGACGTATTTACCTATCTTAAAATCTTAAGTTTGTTTACAAGGTTAAAGTAATTGTCAAAGCAACTAAATGTTTTTCATTAGTGTTTACACAGCCAGGAAACTGCATAATAAACATTACGGCTTTTTGAATAATGTCTGGCTGTGAGAGTTTTCCCAATGATGTTTATTTGTGAAACATCATTTTCAATATAAATACAACGGTTTTTCTTAAAGCTAATACTCTTGAGAAACTGTTTCGTACTCGACAACAGAAACAGACTTTGAATAACTGCTACATATTTATAAAATGTGCTGTGGCTTGACTTCTTGCAAATTAAAGAAACTTGAGCCAATAAAAAATCTCCTGGCTTGATTGTTGTTTCACTCATTTCTACTTCTTCAATTTCTAATTTATCAACTTCCATGTCAAAAAGACTGTTTCCACTGTCTTCTTGTGTGCTTACCAGATCTTGTGTAGTACCTGGGCATTCACGGCCGATAGTATAGCTCCAAAAAAAAAAAAATAAATAAATAATAATAATAATAATCATCTCCAAATGCTAATCAATTTAAAAAGATAATGCCAGGTTTTTACAAATCTTGATATGATATTACTTAGTGTAAATAATTTATGATATGCTTTCGCTGTTAAGGAAGGAATATCAGACTGATACTGTTTTGTCAGGATAATTTAACATCCAGTCATTAAATGCAACTTTACACATTCCTTTGAATGCACCATAAATAGCAACATCTAGGGGTTGAAGTTTATTTGAACAATGTGATGGGAAAGACAGTAACACAATGTAATTTTCCTTCACATATGTGTAATTGCTACAAGAGAAATGTTGAATTATGATTATCAAAAAGCAAAGAAAACAGGGTGGTCAATATCAGATTTTGTGTGTTCTTGTATATGGTGTAAAACAGCTGGAAATAGTTCTTTCACCATCCATCCGCTTTTTGAAGACAAATCTAGACTTCCAGTTAGAGCACCAACAAGAAAATAATCCTTATAATTTACTCTAGGAAAAATATACTACCTACCTATGTCATTATAATGGACTAGCATTAGTAATTTAAATAAAAAATGTATATCAAACTAAATTCTACTATGTGTGTGTTCTACATTAAAATTCAGTTATTACTTCACAAATGAATCTAATTTAGTATCGAAATAGCATAAAATGTGACATATTTATATACCTAATTAATGTTTTTACAACTGAAAGCTGAATGGGGCTAGTGTGGACATGTCCACACTAGCCCCATGGTGCCATTTATCTTTTAGGACTAACACTGATAAATGTAAACAATACAGAGCAAAAGTGAATATCAAAAAGTATACTGATTAGATTAATTTATAATATAATATCCCCTTTCATTTGAAATAATGAATATAAATAGTCTAACTTAGTAATTAAAAAACAAATCATGAATTTACTTTTTCACCATAAAAATCTTTTTTTATAAATTGCAAATGAACTATGAAATGTATTCTTGTGTAATTACACATGGAAGTGTATATCAGTGTTGTCAATCTGCAAAAATTTACAGAGCAACTTTAACTAAAAAATAACAGAATTATTCAAGTTGTCCACACTAGCCCCCTTCTCCCCTACTTAAAGAGCCCTTAAACAAACATTTATAGAATTTCCTATTTATATTTATCTGACCGTGAGACATATTGTAGTTTAAAGGAAAATATCCAAAATAGCCTTGACAAAATTAATTATTGGATGCAAATTTTTGGGCTAGTTCTTTTAAACTTTATTTGTCAGTCCGAATTTTTGGGAATTAATAAACTAATAGAGAATTTAATCTGTTTTGGGCATCAGTCAATTTTTGAAAGGCATTGCCTCTAGTCTTGGAAAGGGCAGCTGCCCCTACTGCTACCGTGGCTCAGCCGACTATGGAGGCGAGTTGAATTGAACAGATAAAAAAATTCAGTAAATTCAATTAAAAACATTGTTACACAATAAAATCTTTTTCTTTTTACAAATTACTTCAGTTGAAGTTACATTAATCTCTTTATGTATACATCATAAAGCAGCCCATTTTTAATCTTTATTCTGCCATAGTGGATCTTAAGTAAATTTTTAAAATGCGTAAGGTTGAAAATGACCTTTCGCTGACACAGGTTGTAACGGGAAGCGTTGCAAATATTTTTAACAATTTATAGATGTTCAGGTACAACATTTTCTCACATTTCGAAACTGCTTCAATGGCATTCTTGCATCAAGTTATCAAAGTGATTTTTAAAATTTTCTGCACCACAACTTGAATTCAGTGTTCAAAATTTTTGAATTCGTAGAAAGCAAGTCATGTGCATAAAATTCACACAATTAAAGAAAATCTTTCATTTCATTTGCTGTTGGAGCATCTTTTCCATTAGGTAGAAGAATTAAAAACTTTCAAAATGTTGTGGTGCCAAGTGAAATGTTCATTAAGTTGAGTCAACATTTGATCAACGAATGGAATAAAAATATTTCTTCTGAAATACTCTTTTATAGAATCAGCTGGAACATTGGATCTTTGTTTTTGTTTTGATGCAGTTCTTGGCAGTTTAAGGTCAATATGAAAGTTACTGTCTTTCAAACAAGCTTCATCAAAAATTTCCTTGAAAGGGCTTTACGAATAGAATTTAAGTGAGCCACAACATTGTCAACGAAATTTAAGGCAATTAAAAGGTCACTGTCACATTTTTGCAATAATTTAGACAATGGTAATAGCCCGGGAGGCGGATGAACAGACCATCGCCTTATCCAGTTGATGGCTGAAATTCCAGAATTAGATAGAACTCGATTCGCATATTAAAATGCAACTGGTCTGCCTGCAATTTCCTGCAACCAAAGGTATGAAAACATGGAGGACTGGGAGCAAGAAAACACAATGGTAAACCTACCAGTAAGCCACTACGATCAGGTTTGCAGGTGTTTACCACCAAGATATGAGTTGACAAACTCGTTGCATTTTAATATGCAAATCGAGTTTTAGCTAATCCTGGAATTTCATCCATCAACTCGATGAGGTGATGGTTTGTGCAGCCGCCTTCTGGTCCATAAAGTGTATGTAAATATATTCTGTAAGGTAAATAAAGTAATTATGAAACCTAATTCACATAACGAATTTTTCAAAAGTTTTGCCTTAGAAGCAGGGCTGCGGAGTCGGGCCCATTTTTGAGCGAAAGAGTCGGAGACAGATCTGTTAAAATTCCCAGAGTCGGAGTCGGCCCATTTTTGAATGAAAGAGTCGGAGTCGGCCCATTTTTGAATGAAAGAGTCGGAGTCAGATCTGTTAAAATTCCTGAAGTCTGAGTCTGACCGGGGTCAGACTATGCACTTTATGAAGTGCAAAAAATTATACATTCAGTACAATATGGGGTGTAAAAAATAATTATAAAACTAGTTATAGTACGAACGCACCTCATTTGCCACGTTTGATGAGCAATTTCCAACTTGTTTATTATAGATTTGAGAAAAATAAACTTTTGTAACAGAAAATCCAGCAAAGAAAATCCCCCTCTTTCTGAAGTTTACTTTTCTTGTGAGTTTGTTTTGTTTACAAATTACCCACATTTTAAATCCTTACAATTTTTTCGTATAGTGTGAAGTCGCTTTTATGGAAAATAATTTTGTGAAGGAGTCTCAATGTTTGCCTTGAGCAATTTCCTGATTTTGTCAGTAGATCACAAAAAGGGTACTTCAATGTTAGTTGGGTGTAAATCTTGCAATATTTTTTTCCTTTCAACAATAAGACCTTTTAGTTTTCATTTGTGTGACTTAGAAACAACGCCTTGGTGCTGAAATACATATTTTGTTTTGTTGTATTTAATTTATTCTTTTTTTTTTTTAATGAAATGAATGAAAATTTTATATTTCAAAAGAAATTAATAATTCCTGTAGGAATGATATTTAACGATTTATCTGATGTGCCCAGCTGACATAAAGTGTCCAAAAGTGTTGTGAATTTAAACAACAGGATCAAATGGCATAACAAGGATTACACTATTCAATATCTCCCCATCCATAACATGCAAATAAAACACATTCTGTTCTCTCTCATTGATGACACATCCATCTCTCAGCTAGTTTAAAAATTAAAATATGAAAAAAGTTGTAGAGTTGTTACTGGACAAGTATAAAAATAAAAATAGGGTACTTGCGTTTTATCCGGACCAGGTAAAGAGATTGACAAAAATGGTTGTCAATTGCCAGTTTTGTTTATCATTGTCAATTGTCCATGTTGCTCAGAATGGTTATTTAATACAAAACATCATTAAAAAGAATAAATAATATAAAAGCAAACTGAAATAATACAAAACAGCAATATAGTATACATCTATTAAATACATAACATCAAAATGACGACTTTTAGCAATAAATGATATTAACGATGGTAGTTTTATTTCCAGTGATTTATTATGCTCACCAGAATGATTACAATATATTATGTCTATATATATATAGTATGCTATATCATATTATATAGTTATATGTATATAAATATTTCTGCCATCGCCTTTAATATGACAACTGTATAATATGCACTTAAAATGAAAAAAAAAGTATATAATAATAAGGGGTTACTGTAATATTTTTGGCACAGTGAGTATGACCTAGACCGAATAATACACAAGTATCAAAAATAGTTTTTTTTTCTTTAACCACCACCCATAAAGCATTCAATATTTATAAAAATCATGTCTAATTTCAGGACTGCAAATCATGTTGGTCCAAAAAACTTGTTACAATACATGAATTTGGAATGACTAATTATTGAAAATCGACCGAATTTATTAAATGAAAGCCGAATTTATTAAAAAAATTACAATTGATCTATAATTTTTTTTTTTCAGATATGACAACAGGAAAGGGGGAAAAAAGCATTTTTAAAACTATGTATTCAGAATCTTTAAATTGTTTTCTTAACTTATAATTTACTTAATATCAAGCTATTAAGTGATAAAAGCAGATTTTAAAAAATACATATTATTCTTTATTTTTATTTTATTTTCTACCATTAAGAGTTTTAAAATATTTTGTTGCTACTATTTCACAGCCAGTTGGCATATTTTATTGGTGTGTTGTTTGGAGCATAATTAACTCTGTTGTAACTTGTAACCAACCATAAAGAATGTTTGGTGATTTATCACCTGTGGCTAACTCAAAAATGCCTTAAAATTCATTTATTATATTATAATAAAGTTCCTTAAAATATTATTGTCGTCAGAAGCACACTTGTGTACATATTTTTTATGATTCTGGACTATCAAGAACTGAGTAAAAAATCTATTATAAAATTGTAGCTTGACATATTTACAAGTTAAATAAAATAGTGTAAAAGAAACACAAATTCACAGTTTAATGATAATACAGCTTACACTTCTTAAAAAAATACAAATGAATTCTACTAAAGTAAACAATGGATTTAACAAGAAAAAGATATTGAATTGGGTTCGGCAGTGACCCGGAGCCGAACAATTTTTGATGCTCTAGCTCCGCACCTAGATAAAATACTGTGGCTCCGGCAACTGCTCCAACTCGGCTCCGACTTCGCGCTTTTGAGTTACAGATTTTAATTTACACATTTAATTTTTTGCTCACAAATTCTTTCTTCCTTCTTTACCTTCATTAAAGATCTGACAAAATGCATTTTTCTTCTCATCAAACTTGAAATTCTTGTTCAGAAAATATGACATCTTTTAGCTTTTACTTTTAAACTAGAAAGTTTGGTGGAATTTTAAATGCAATTTCTGGAAGAATATAGTCTTGTTTTAAAAAAATTCAGTTCTTATACTTAAAAATATGCAAACAAGACTTTGCACTCCATTTCTTTTTAAATTATTAAGAGTTGCAAAATTTAATTTCATTCCTCTTAGTTTTTTAAAGTCATCAGTATGATTAATAGGTTAAGGCTCCCATCCTTTCATGCAAAGACACTCACAAGCTAATGTTAAATCTATGGGAAGATTCTTTTAAAAATATTATTTACATTTCAATATGTATATTTTTTTGTCATTGGATAGCTGTAAATTTCTACATTCGATGTTTATTTTTTCAATTTTGCTTGCAGTTTTTTTTTTTAAGAGGATATTTTTACTTTTAGAACAGGTTCCGAAAGTGAAAGAAAATTAATTAAAAAATCTGCAACCAAAAGTAAAAAATGGTGAATGCATGATATATTAATATATTGTACAGCCATTTATACATGTCTGCAAATTTTGTGCCAACATTTGCATTCAGCGCAAACTGGTGTTCATCCAAAGGAAAAGAGCAGAATACTTCTGTCAATGCCACATGCTTTTATAATTTATTTTCACCTCCACATTATTTATAAATATTCTGTTCTATTAGAGTATTCTAATAAAAAGATGCTTTAATTTTTTTTTTTTTTTTATGCTTGCTTATATTAGCATGTTTCCTTAAACAATAATCGCTACTTTTCGGTTACCCGGGTGCCAGTGTTATATATGCATATATATATATATGTGTGTGTGTATATATATAACACATGCATATATGTATATAAGTATGTATGTACTGTGGCACTCCGATATCTTGGCATTTCAAGTGGGGAGACTCGGACGATTCTATTCTGGATAATCGGTAAAAGGTTGTAACGTACAAGGGAGAATGGCATCCATAATTGGCGCTTTAGCCTACATAGTGACAATCATAAGCAGAAATGTATTTTGTAAAAAAATATAAATGTATCGTTTAGCTGTGGTCATTCCTAACAGCAATACTTTTATTAATAATTATGGTATTAGAAATGAAGCAATGATTCTGATAATAAAAAAGATGATACTAGTGATCAGAATGAATTGTAAAAGCACATAGCCAATAGCCAATGACGATTTCAAAGCAAGTGAAAGAATTGATGCTCATAGATAAGAAATATTTTAATACAATATTATGAAGAAATTTTCAGAATAAATAAAAGAGAAGGGAGAAGATCTAATATAGGGTCCTGCATCGGTCGGGTTACCCGCTTTTACCCGAACCCAGCCCGACCCACGGTTCGGGTCGTGTCGGGGCTATATTTTCCCGTTTCGGGTCGGGTCGACTTTAAGTTTTTTTGGTGAGGGTCGGGTTGGCTTTTACTGTTTCGGGTTCGGGTCGGTTTCGGGTTGGCTCTTTTACTCTTGCGGGTCGGGTTCGGGTTGACCTGCTTTTTTAAAAGAATGTTGAAAATATTTTTTCCCGTTTAAAGCCTAATTCAAAGTTTAACAGCAGTTAAGTTAAAACCCCAGATCAAAGTTTCAAAAAAGTAAAATGTGTGCCTGTCTGTTTTATCTTTAGTCATCTCATCCTTTCACGAGTCTTCAAAATAACAAACCACATTATATTTTTACCGTATTTTAAAAATACAATATGCAGCAAAACGCTAAATGGTCCTTCCTGCCTAATATATCAAGTTAATAATTAAATTGTGGTGATACGCGATGCACTATGTTAGACGGGAAATTTTTCAAACTAATAACGGCTGATAAACTAAAGACAGATGGTCAATTCTGTAAAACAAGGTGTACCGTTATAAGTGGAACTTTTGAAACCGCAACTAATTTTAAAGCATATTTAAAGATTAGAGTTTTAGTTTTATACTATTTAGAAGTTGAATATTAAAGAATATAGTTTGTTCATTCTTCTATGTAAAACATAAAAATGGTATTAGAGAATTAGAGGTGTACACGGGCCGGAATTTCCATGCCCGGGAACGGCCCGCCCTGTTCCGTTCAGTCCCGTGTAAAACTTAAAAGTTCGGTCCTAGCTTGGCACGGTCCGTATATAATTTTATCGGCTTCGTCTAAATATTTATATTGGGCCGGTAGACCCACTTAACTATAGTTATCGGCCCGGCCTGGCAACGCCATTCAATTTTTTTTCCGGTCCGGGCCGTTTATTTTGTTTATCAGCCCGGAACGTTGAAAAAACTGTCCTTAAAGATACAATTGTAGATTATTTTACATAATAGTATTAAAACATGATTTGCTTACATTGCGGGTTCGGTTCGGGTTGATATACCTCGGGTTCGGGTCGGGTTGCCTGAAATTATTTTTGCTGGTTCGGGTCGGGTTGCGGGTTGCCGAAAATTATTTTTGCGGGTTCGGATCGGGTTGCGGATTGACTTAAAATGGAATCTGCGGGTTCGGGTCGGGTAGAACCCGACCCGCACAGGACTCTAATCTAAAATAAATAAATGTGTTTTGTGGTTTTTCTTTCTTTTAATTTTCGCCCTGAATAGGGCTTAGCCCCCGAAAGGGCTTTTTTAGTCCTGAAAAGGACTGTTTTTTTTTTTAGTTCAGAAAGAGATTTATCTTTCTAAAACTTGTATAAAAACTTTTCTTACAACATTTCAGTGTCACTTATGGCAGAATCAGTGTCATAATTTATGTCGGATTCGCCAGTTTCGGTTGAAGTATCAGAGTCATTTTCATCTCCTACAACAAAACTGATATTTTCTATCTTTTGCTCTACTATATTGTCTGTTTTCCAATATTCATTTTCTATGTTAATTACTCGCTGACAATATTTCGACCATTCATTCTTCGTTATGCTCGAAAAAGCTTCGAAAGTTAATTTTTTCATTTCAGTTAAATTAAGTTCTGAATTTACATTTCTGTTTTTGATGTAGCGTTTTGTATCAGTCCATGCAAATTCAATGGCATTTAAATCGCAATGATATGGTGGTATTCTCAATACATCGTGTCCTCTCTCTTTTAAAAATTCATCGACACAGTACCTTTTAGTGGGGGGTGCATTTGCGACTACCAAATCATATAGGTCTACTTTTCTCATTGCAATAGTGTGTGGAATTTGGTTTTCTGTTAACCATAAAGATAGTTCCTTTTTTGTGGCATATTTTGATGGTGTTTTGTTCAGAATTTTTGTATGGTAAGGAGCATTGTCCATACAAATAACACTATTAGCTGGGATGTTCGGGAGCAATTTTTCCTTCAACCACTTTGAAAAATTATCAAAATTCATTTGCCCGTGGTAATCGCCTGAAACGGTTCCAGATTTGAATACCAAGCTTGCGCCTGGTATAAAGCCATCTTCGTTACCGGCATGTACTACGATTAACCGGCTTCCTGGATTTTTTTTAATATATGCTCCAGTTTTTCCAAGCTGCCAGCATTTTCCAAAACTCATGTTACTATCAATCCATGTTTCGTTTATATATATAATCGGCCTCTTATTATTCCTATGTTGCCTTATTTCACGTAAATATTTAATTCTCCAGTGTACAATATCTTGCCTTTCCATGCTTATTTTTCTTTTGTCTTGACAACGTTTTCACCGAAATCCGATTTTATGCAGTATTCTTCGCAAGGTTTCTCTTTTCCAAGGAAATTTTATTTTTTCTCTTATAGCGAGCAATAGAGCATCCAGATAAGGCATCCTATTATTTTTATAAAACTCATTTACCGTTTGTCGAATAACACAAAGATCAAAATCATCTATATTTAATGATACATTACGATTTTTTTTAGGTCTCCTTCGTTTACCAGGGGATTGTAGAATGGGAGAAAGCATAGCCTCTTTCTTAATTCGTGCAATTGTTCGCAATGACACCCCAGTTGCAGCAGCCGCTCTCTTCTGAGCCTGTTTAATAGGAAACTTTGGATTTTCCAACTTTGCTTCCTCCTCAAAAAATTTGAAAACTTTCAAAATAACATTTCGCTCATTGGAATGAATAATTTTCTTTTTCTCTTCCATTTTGCCAAGACGAAAATCGATAATAATAATAATAATAATCTAAAAAGAAAGAGGAGAGATCAGCTTCAAATGCAAGCGTGCGCTTCGACCTGAAATACTAAACTCAGAGATAACAGATAAGAGTAAACCTGTACTAAACTAGTACTGCATATGCAAACCCCTATTTCCGGGAATTGGCGAACTGACCGCTCGCCAATTACGCACTTGTACGTGGCAACCTTTGACCCTGAAACTCCCGGTCAGAAATAGATTCTTCCAAAGCCGTCTGCCAAGATACCAGAGCTTAGCAGTATATGTATTAGCATGTTTCCTTAACCACTTCACCGGCTGCCCCGAGATAACTCGGGGGTAAAAACACTGTTTTCCCATACCTCTCGCCGGTGAAGTGGTTAAACAATAATCAGTACTTTTCAGTTAGCCGGGTGCCAGTGTTATATATGCATATATGTGGAGCAAACATTCAAACCGTGTTTTCTCACAAAAAAATAAAAAATGAGTTATTGTTATTTTTATGAACTCTGTGTTAAATTGCACAGAAATAAATGGTATTTTTTACTAAAAAAAAATTTCTCCGATTATAAATCAATTTTAAAACTTGTCGTTTCAATCAAAGAGTGTTTCCTCCAAAGCCTGCATTCAATCAAGCAGTGATTTCTCCAGTCTGCCAATCACAGTTGTCACTTAATGTGTACTTTCGAAACCTACCATACATATCACAATTGAAACGGATTGTTTTAGAAAAAAATAAGAGAACTGTTAAAGTTAAAGTCTTCCAGAATTATAGATTTCAAGATCTAAATGAAGAATATGATGTAAATCTTCTTAAAAAGGGAGTTACTGTTGCCTTGTTCAAAGGGTTGTTTTAGAATATCTTCCTCTTAGTCACGCCATACTAGTTGAAAAGAACAAAGATGTTAAAAGACTTTTGAAGGTAATGTATAGTGAACAGTGGCAAAATCAACCTGATGCTATATTCAAATGATGCAACCACATTATCCATGATTGATAAGCCTGCAATAAAGAAGAGGGGTATGTGTATAACTGTCTAGATGAAGATATTGGTTTTAAAATTTGAAGTGGATTTCTGGCAAACGAGTATTTATTTAGTAAATATTTAATGAATACTACTAGGTACCATAATCTGTCATTTTATTTTAACAATAATCAACTGAAATTCGGTATTTATTCAAATAAAATAATGCTGTTGTATTATTTGTGAGCTAGAACTTATTTCATTCAAAAAGCATTTTATCCACTTGCCAAACAATCAAAACATGTTTCCTCCTCTGAATTCGGTCAAAACGTGATTTCTCCAAATATTAAATGCATTTTATTAATTTGTTTTATGTTTAATATCTTAGATATGCTTGCAATTCTTTCTAATAAACAGTAATAAAAATACACAATAAAAATGAGAATTAAATACAAGTTATTTTCTTATTTATCAGTTTTTTGTGTTTTTTGAAAATTTGTATCTAAAGGAGAAAGCATGGTTTGCATGTTTGCTCCACATATATATATATGTGTGTGTATATATACAACACATGCATATATATGTATATAAGTATGTATATATAACACTGGCACCACGGCTAACCAAAAAGTACCCAATAATCTAATTTTATACTAAAGTCTTTTAATCTAAGTGATTGTTTTAATTTAAATTTATGCAATTGATAACTACGAAATCCCTTAAAAATTAATGTCTTAAATCAAATTTACTGGTACATCAGCAGTACATAATAGAACATAATTTTATTTTATTTTTAAGTAATAAATTAAATGACTTACTTTTTATAAAGATAGGCAATAAAGCAAAATAAAATCCTCATCAAAACATAAAAGAAGTGTAGCCTCCATGCTGCATACAAACAGTGATTTAGCCTGCAAGTTAGCATCCAAAAGACTAAAAGATTATTTCTAACCTAATAGTCTCCCAGGCGCATTCCAACGGGCCACCACAGAAGTAAGGAACCAACAAGCTGCAACTCTACTAGAAATAAGTTGACTTTGCTGCTCTCTGCACCGATCGTCAACATGTTAGTGACAATAACTGATGCTGCTGATGAACAGATCATACTGCGTAACACCTATTCACACCATCCTTGTTTCATTTCTAGCAGCTAAAGCAACTAGCAAATTAAAAGAGAGAAAATAATGTAATACATGCATACATATAATATTTAAAAAATGAAAGGCAAAATGGTTCTTTTCAGTTAGTCAGGCACCAGTGTTTTATATACATGTATGTGTATATATATACACATATATGCATTTATACATATATATGTATGTATATAAAACACTGGCGCCCGGCTAACCGAAAAGTACCAGCAAAATATAATAAAACAAATATTTGATTCAAACAGTAAATGTTGATTTTTTATTAAAGTACTACTCAAAATCAGATATGGGAAACTGAAAATAGCTGACTATATATGTATTTGTTAAAATAGTATCATTTGTAACATTAACGAAAACCTCATAAAAGAATTTTATCCCTAAGCAATGATTTAGTACATAATTTTGTACACAAGACCATTTCGCATCTCAGCTCTCCGCTTTCTCGGAACAAAATCCTAGATACCTTACTGACATTTTTGTGTATTAGAATTCCAAAGCATGGAGAGGATTGCGACCCCTCTCTTAATCTCTGAGAAAAGTATGAAGTTTTTTAAAAAGCACTGAGAGATGATAAAAATATAAAAAGCTGTTAATGATTGTGATTAAACTGATTATTGCAATTTCATCCACCTCATTTTTAACCTTTTATTCCCTAACACTGCTTACCATATCCACTGAAAACATTCAGTTTTGTAAGTTATTGATATTTAACAACAATAAAAGAGTTCAACTCAGGCATGTAACTTATATTATTTACTGGTTGTGGGGGTTAGCTTTCAGTTACAATGACTTTCTTTTAAATAAAAGTACATGAATACATATTTTCACAGATGTGCTTTTGATATCTGTAAAATTCGGTAAGTCTTTTATTTTCAAAGAACTAACTTTTTTTGAAAAAGTTATGCACTTTTCATTCCTGCTCCACACTAAAAAAAATCTTGAGTATGTCATTGATCAGAAGATATATCCTACCTGTAATATATGTTAATATTACTCTACATATGACTACAAGTTGTTTAATCATAATATTAAATTCGTAAAATTACACTGGGCAAAAGCAGTAGAAGTAACAGGATCATATCGAACACCAAAAAATTTTTAACATTGACGTAACCAAAAAAAATTATACGAGATACCAAATAAAAACTAATCTGAAAGAAAATGAAATAGAAAAAAATATACAAAACACTTACTTAGTATATGTTTCTCCGTTTACATTTATTTTTCTATACGCTAGACGATAACAACAATACACGTTTTGCAAAAGATGGCACTTCGGCATTTTCTTTAAAAAAAAAGTTGTACAGAAGCACTTGACAATCGCATAATGTGCGAAAAAGAAGCCAATATGGTAAACATGAATTCACTCAAAAGATGCCAAGAATATGTGCAGTCGAGTGCGCAGATGGCGGATTTGTGTTCTACCTTTTTTGCGTCATATCAAAATGCCCTATTGTTTACATTGAAACTCCACAAGGCATCTTACCCCTAGATAGTTGGCCATCTTACTCATAGGTATGGGTAAGATGCCGAAATGCAAGTGCTTACAAAAACAAAATTTTTTATGCTTTATATAATATCTATAAAATGAAATAAGGTTTTAAATGATACATCAGGGTGCAAACTTCTAAAAGCAATCAATGAATAACAAATAAAAACAACAGGGGGTTTTTAAAACAATAAAGTCACTGACTACTGCATCTTCACCCAATTTATCCTACATTTTCTTACTTGAAATTTAAAATTTATTAAAAATGAATTTCAATATATTTTCTAAATGTACATGTACAATAATATAGGATTTCATTAAGCGATTTCATGTTTTAATTAAGTGAAATGGCATAGTTTTACATGATTCATGAAGTGAAAGAATATATATATTATCTCGACAAGTATTATTCCGTACGAAAAACTAACCAAGTGACATCATCATATTTTAAATCATTGACCAGTTTTCTTTCAGAAAATATTAGCATTTTTATATCACTTACGACAAATGGTTTGATTTCCACAGACTTTCCAGAAAAAACATGATTAACATCCTTTTACCTTAAAATCTCCCAGAAATTCGATGTAAGAAAGCTTAGCAAGTAATTTTAATTAGAGATTAGTCTTCACATGTCACAATGTTTACATGTAAAGAAGAGGTGAAATCACTAATTAAGAAATAAATTCACCCTTCACCTCACATCCCTCTAATTTTTAAAGGCTCCATGATTAATGAAAAGCGAAAGAGAAGAAGGGAAATTTTCTTTCGATTTAAAAAAAAACTAAATCTATAGTTAAAAAATCTCTGAAACACAATCTCTGTCCCACATTGGAGCATATTCCTACAAATAGCCAAGCCTCCATAATCCAAAATTACAACACAACAATCGATATGAAAACATTTAGCCGTAACTGGACTGCTTTTCTCATAAATAGATTTCTTGCGCAATTGAAAGCAATAAGCAACTCTATTGCTTAAATAATAAGCATTTAGGCTTCGAGAGTCTTCGGAGCGTGAGAATCATTTTGATATTATTGGTAGATCTACGGCTGTTAAAAATGTGATACCATGAAATGAAAATGTAATAAATATTTGAAAGTTAAAGAAATTTCTCATACTTTTATTATTTATTTTTGACTTTTGATGCTTCACTACGTCTGATTTTTTGAATACCATTTATCCTTTTTTCTTTTTCAAGATGTAATTTTTTGGAATAGAAACATAATGTTATATGCTGATTTTACGATTATTCTAATCAATTCAAAGACGCGTCTGAAGTGATCTGTTAATAATCACTATTTACTAATATATCTCTTTAAATAATATTATTTGTCACAAAAACATAAATCAATATCCATGAACGGAATAAGTATAAAATAGAATAAATATAAATAATAAAATAGAATACTAACAAAGATGTAAGTTTATTCTTCATTTAATCTTAGAAAACGAATATGAAATTTGAAGCCCATGAAAGAAATTTAAATGATCCTATATATATAAACAAAAATAAGCAAATTGGGATCATTAAAAGTTTTTGTACTATAAAAAATGATAAAAGGTTAATTACATATGCTTTTAATTATGGAATTTTTTTGCTTAATTGATGAATTTATTCTTCTTTAAATCTTAAGTGAACGAAGTCACGGGTAACAGCTAGTTTAAAAATAAATAAATAAAGCTGTCTTCGATATTTCAGTTAGAGGTTTACCCGGGCTGAAGTTTCCAGACCCAAGTCCAGGTCCAATCCACATTAAAAATAAAAAATAAAAGTGCCCAGCTAAACTGATGGCATTGAGCTCACAGGCTATTCACATTAATTGTATATCATACTCTTGTTTTAAAGAACGCCCCTCAAAAAAACAAGTGAAGGGGAATTAGCCCCCGTTTCCCCCTTTATACTTAACCAGTGAACCTCCAAATCTAATCAGGGAAGCTCCTTATCATAATAAACCGGTATACCAAATTCGGAGCAAATCGAATGATTCTGCATGAAAAACCCATTTATCTGAATTAAGGGGGTGGACTAACCCCCCTTTTCCCCCTTTATCCTTAACCAATGAACCCCCAAAACTAATCAGGGAAGTTCCTTAACATAATAAACCGGTATATCAAATTCGGAGCAAATCGAATGATTCTGCATGAAAAATCCATTTATCTGAATTAAGGGGTTGGACTAACCCCGTTTTTCCCCCCTTTATCCTTAACCAATGAACTTCTAAAACTAAGCAGGGAAGCGCCTTATCACAATGAACGTAGAAAATTTTTTTGAAGTAAATCGGATGTTTCTATCAAGAGTTATCGCGTTACGTACATACATACATACATACATACATACATACATACATACAGAACGGGCGGGCACATTAGCTCTCAGGCTTTGATAGCCTGTGAGCTAAAAACTATCGGCCCGGTCCGGTGTAAAAGTTAAAAAATCGACTTCAGCCTTGCCTGCATTTTGCAATTAAGATTATTCATAAAGCGCACTTACTTATGCTCTATTGTGCATACTGCATTATGCCAATTCTGTTCTGCATTGCATTCCATTTTCAGATTATGTTTGAAATTCATGAATACAGAAAAACAACAATATTAATGACTATTTGGGCAATTATGTATGTAAACACTACGTAAAATATGTATGTATGTAAACACTACGTACTTAGACAATTACATTCAAATGAAAATTCAGTAAGATAATCAGTTTAGAATGGAAGAAACGGATGATAAAAGAAAATCATAATTTTAAAGCTCTATAAAGAAAAAAAGTAGATTTTAAAAAATGCATCTCTGTAATTTATCAAATCAAACTAAATTTCTAAAGATTTCGCTGAACAAATGTACAGCACAAATATAATTTTTACGAATAACAAATACACTGCTCAAAACAATTAAAGGATATTTGAAGTTTTATATAAAATAAAGATATAAACGAAATTTTTTTTTTTTGCCGAAAATAGAAGAAGAGAATCACAAATGCAATTTTTTCTGGTTTTCAAACTGTGGAGTATGCAAATTTTGAGTTCGACGTCGAAAACGTCGCTTCAGCGGCAGCGAATGAAATTTGACTTTCAACTGGATAAAAGAGAATGAAGACAAGGATGATCGGCATTCAGTGATTGCTTTGTTTCGATGAGTACGATGTCTCAGCGAAGTCATTTGACAGATTCAGAAGCTTTGAGAATTGTTGGTAGGTTAGAAGGGGGCCAAACTCAAGCCGAAGTAGCGCAAGCCATTGGAGTGTCACAATGTGTCATTTCCAGGATCTGGAACCGTTTTATGGAGAGAGGATGTACAGGCCGAAGACCAGGGCAAGGTCGTAGACGGGCAACAATGGCCAATGAAGATCGGTATTTAGCGTTAACAGCTCGGAGACACCGAACCATGAACGCTACTCTTCTCCAACAATACCTTCGCTCGGCTACAGGCACCACGATTTCAACTCAGACTGCCCGAAATCGGCTCCATGCTGTAGGTCTGTATGCTCGCCGACTGATGGTATGTGTTAGATTAACATCAAGGCATCGTCGCGACCGCAGGGAGTGGGCAACTGAGCATGTCAACTGGAGGAGAAATGAATGGAGCAATATTCTGTTTTCTGACGAGTCCCGTTTTTCTGTGCATCCGGATAATAGGCGTATTTTCATCTGGAGGGACCGTGGTAGTAGGAATAATCCTGCGTTCGTGCACGAAAGTGTCAGATTTGGCGGTGGAGGAGTGTTGGTGTATGGTGGCATCTCCACTGACGGGCGCACTGACCTCTACATCATTCGAGATGGAGCTCTGACTGGTCGCCGATATAGGGATGAGATCCTCAGACCTATTGTAGTCCCTTACGCTGCAGCAATCGCAGATAACTTCATTTTAATGGACGATAACTGCAGGCCACATCGTGCAAACCTGGTGGAGGATTTCCTTTTCGAGGAAGGAATCGTTCGAATGGAATGACCAGCGTGTTCTCCAGACATGAATCCAATCGAGCACGTTTGGGAAGCTCTAGGAAGACGAGTTTCTGGCCGCCAACAACCCCCACAAACTCTCCAAGAACTGGAAAGAGCTCTTCTGGTAGAGTGGGGCAGAATACCCCCAACTCGTCATTAATAGCCTCATTGAGTCCATTCCTCAAAGGTGTTCAACGTTGCTGGCCGCCCGTGGAAACCATACCCCCTACTGAAAATGATTTTCTTAGAAGAAAACACTTTTTCTTATTCTTTTTTTCTCATATGCACAAATTGTGTTTTTTTCCTTTAGTACACAAATGCGCAATAAAATGCATTTTTTTCTGCCAAACATGTGTAATTTATTCTCATATAACCTACTATGTCTGTCGACCATGTATCAATCAGCTAAACAGTTTACCAGATACAAAATCCACCTAAAACTGCAATATCCTTTAATTGTTTTGAGCAGTGTAACTAAGATGCCAGACCAACTTGGGCTCGGGGGGAAGGGGAAAAAATTTAGATTGGTGCACGGTTCGTAGTCGGGCCAATAATGCTTATCATACGGGCTGACATGGACCGAATGTTTAGCTTTTATTGCGGGCTGAGCCCCGACCTGGAAATTTTGGCCAGTGCAGACCTCTGGGAAAAATGAAGTCTTGGCCAGGCTCGATCTGGAGAAAAAAGAAGTCTGACCCGACCCGAATCTGCAGAAATAATTAAGGTCAGGGCACGACCCGATTCTAAAAGAGAGAAGACCTGACCCAGACTGAGTCTCGTGGATTTAAACTGGCGCGACCCGGGTCGCGCCGGGCTCGAGCTCCGCCCCAAGTAATTTCCCGTGAGGATGCATAATGTCGTTTTTCAAACCCTTTATTTGCCCAAGGGGGGGGGGCGATCGCCCCTTCGCCCCCCCCCCCTTAGATCCGCCAATGAAATTTCCCCTCTGTTCTTCGGATAAACAAGTGTAAACAAAAAAGAAAATTAACAAAATTAACAGAAATCAATACAAAAATACAAAGCAACTCGTTAGAAAATTAATATAAAGTATGCCTGAAAATGAGATGGCTCCGAGCAGCGCCTCTATAGGCCGTTTTAATTCCCAATAGAGGCGCTGATCGCAACCTTCGGCACAAGAAAATTGTTCCTTTAACTAATGCTAAAGTGCCATTGAAATAATTCTTTATTGTAAAAGCGTTTGAAAGCATTAAATATTCAAATTAGGATAAATATTAATTTGTCATATAACACGGAACACAAATATCACAAGAAATCTGAAATTGTGCAAAAAAAATTTCCTGAAGGGAGAAGTTATATCCTTCCTCCACCAGATAGCGCTTGAATCGTCAATCCAAAGATCGGAATTTAATATTCCTCTGAAAAACACTGATCTTATCGTCTTGTCAACCGTCCAACCAATACACCAGCGTTTCATAGTTTCATAAAAACAAAAGCTGTAGTTGTCTGGTAAACTTGAGCCAAAGTTTCATATTTTTAGGTTATTTTTAACCATATTGGTGTGGCAGTAATGGTGTAAAGCAAGTATAACAATACATGTTTTTAGAATTGTTTTATTATTAATTTTCGATTCTGTATTCTACAGTAAATTGCTTTTGTTTCAGATATCACGCCACGGTTTATTATGTTATAACTATTGAATACTTACCGGATTTAAAATGAATATTGTGTAATATTCATTCTTACCATAATTTAGATTACTTATTTATAATTTACAGGTTTAATGTTTTAATTATCAAATCATCAAATATTTCCTTACCGGCACACACTAAGATGAAGCAAGACGTGGCATTTATATATTATGTCGTAGGGTTAGATAAACGTTTTTTACATTTTTTTTTTTTTTTTTTTTTTATTGTCAAGCCAGCTTAGAACACATTAACCTACGGAAACTGCTACCTTCTGTGCAGAATAAAATTTTTGAGGCTATAATTTAAAAATTTAAATGTTCTAGAAGTTAATAGTAACATATAAGTAAACGTAAATCTGCTATAATTGAATCAAAGTTTATAAAAAAATTCTTTTGTTTGAAGTAAAGTAAGACCAAATTTACTTTTTGATTTTTTCAGCACACAAAATAATTATAAGGTGACAGGTAACATATACAACCACATAATTTAAATCAATGTATAGTAGGGTAGATGCACCAGTTTTGGCCACATTGGATCAATTTGTCCAATATTTAGCCTGTGAATTCATGCTAACAAATAATATGCAGGGATCACTCTAGAGAGGTTTGGCGGGGCGGCCCGCCCTCGTGCCCTTTTCAAAAAAAAATCCCGCCTTTCTTGCCCCTTTTCCAGGTAGAAATCCGCCCTCCTTTTTTTCTAGGGTAGAATCTTGCCTTCTTTGTATTGTACTTTCAAAAATTTCCCACTATCGTTCCTTTTTAGATTGATAAGTCTGGAGCAATTCTCCCCTTTTCCTCCCACTCTCTTTGTTCTCTTCTCTGTGGTATGTCACTAGACCTCCATTGAACAAAACTTAAAACGGTAACTGAAGCAAAAAATTCTTTGTCATTGATTCATCTCACCAGCTCTGGTGAAATAGTATTATGACCATTTGTTCTGATCTTTGACCACATGATAGCTTATAGGAAGTCTATAAAAAAATCGAAAAAAAGAATTTTTACTTTTATTCTGTAGTCAAATCAACTTGTTTTTCTAAAAAAAGGAAGAAGTTACCTTAAGTTTTAAAAATGTCATTCAAAAATCATAGGAAAAGGGAAAATGAACGTGAATATATTAAAGGCTAATGTCAGACGAACGTCTTTTGGAACGCTTTTTTGCTTATGTATTACGTAAGCAAAAAAGCGTGCAAGAAGACGTTCGTCTGATATTAGCCTAAATACACAAACAGATGTGCTAAAGTAACGGATTATTTCACGGAAAAGATCGAGAAGGTACTTCCATTATTTTTAATGCTTTTCATACGGTAAAATTACGTAAATTATAAATGTTCTTATAAGGAAGGGCGGCTTTAATATCTACGTTTCTTTTTTTTTTCGGCGCCCTACGGTCGATATACTGTAAAGAAACTTAAATTTTATTCAAGAATTTTGTGTATTTTCCTTCTCATAGTTTTTAGTGCCCCGAGCAGCCCCCCCCCCCCTCACTAATTACAAGAGATCTAAATTCCGTCCGAAAGGAAGTCTTTTTATGATTAATTTATTATCCCATCACAAATTAAACTTCCACTCGGTCATCTTTTTCAATAGATAAAATCTTTCTCTTAAGTCTCAAATATCTTCATTTAAAAAAAGAAAAAAGCAAACAAAATCGCAAAATAAAAAGCGGCCTTTGTGGAGATCGATATTAGCTATTTAACGAAAAAAAAATCATTTAAAATGTATTGAAATGCAAACTAGGTATTTCAAAAATTTCACCCATAGGATTAACATTAGCGAGCGGGTGCTTTTGCGTGAGGGAAGTAGCGTCTTAAAAGTCTTACGGCCGCCCTTCCTTCTCTACTCGATATCTTGCAAACTGTAAAAGCGATTTTTAATCATGAATTAGGCGAAATCTACAAATTAAAATTATTAATAAAAGGAATTTATGTATTAGGGATGCGGAGTATTGATTCCGCATCCCTAATAAATAAATTCCTTTAGGCGCAGGGGAGACGGGATGGCGGAATACATGGCAAAAATGTTAACTAGGAAATTTACATGAGACAAAAAAGCTGCATCAGAAGGCAGTTTAGTTCCCAAATCTCTCCGCAGAGCGCAAAAATAGCCTACTTTCAAAAAAAAAAAAAAAAAACGGCGTTCTGTATATATATTTTATCCAAGTACGGGATTTTTACAAAATAAATGTTTTCCAGCCATTTATTTATTTCCATTTTTACCCTCCTATCGTCCTATCTTTCACGTATAATACAACCAAAAACAAAACTCCTAAAATATACTGCTCAACTGTTAAACTACTTTTAGATGCTTATAAATTAAATCATGACAGAATGAAATACCTAAACTACATTCTCATTCTCAAGTACTCAAAGATTATTCATAATACGCATCAATAAACAAACATTTTTCTTGAACGTGGTATATCACGTAATCGGAATCTGCAAAGTCAGATAAAAATAAACGATAGTTGAGTTAGAATTTACTATCACAAGAAAGAAAAAACAAAATTAACTATGCATTGGAAGTAGAGGTCTGTGCGACCATATTTTTATGCTTCGGCACAGTGTGAAAGAAAAAACTTCGATTTGGTCCGTCCCAGCCTATGAAGAAATCAGTGAAAACAGGACTGACCCGGCCCGTGCAAAGTCAATTAAATCGGGCCCTTTCCAGCCCGACTCAATTTCTGCAAAAAAAATTCCAATTTTCTTTTAGATACGCAATTAAGATTATTTTAAGGAATGCTGCACAATTATTTATGGGAAAATTTTGCAGTACGTTTCAGATTACGTGTTATTATGACAAAAAATACACAATATAATAATTTAGAATAAAAG
Organism: Maratus speciosus; assembly: GCA_963932465.1. NCBI lineage: Eukaryota > Metazoa > Arthropoda > Arachnida > Araneae > Salticidae > Maratus > Maratus speciosus. Next base: position 194,875,529 of record OZ010798.1, on the reverse strand, counting down.
AAAAAAGTAGCTTTAAAAACATCATAACTTTTTAAGCTGTATAATAAAAACATTTCTGAAAATATTTCTCCATAATTTATTGACGCTGGAATCTAAAAGATCCACTTTCTGACACATATCTGAATTCATTTTTTTTCAGAAACGCAAAAAAAAAAAAATAACAGGTGCCCTTATTCAGAAACTATGTAATCGAATGGCGTTTCGATGTTTTAATACAGACAAAAGATCTTTCAGAAAATACTTAATTTTCTTATAGGCCCGTTTAATTTTTTCGTCGGCTCGGCCTGGCACGATCCACAGCCGATTTTTTTATTATTAGATTCGGGGCGGCCATTAATCTTTTTTCTGCTGATATGGTCCTAATCTGGATTTATTTGGCCATATCAGTCTGATAATTGTTTTTCAAAGCTTTTTTCAAATTGTGACAAAATGCTCCTTTAATAAAGAATGGAAAATGCAAACGATAAGACGGAATCCCGCCCCCCCCCCCCCCCCCCCCTTTCTTTCTTCTATCTTTACAAGAAGACATTATTGGATTCGTGAAAATTTTCGACTTCCGGTTTTCGACAGATTTATACGTTTTAGAACGTCCTGAACACGATTTGACTGTTTTTTGAAAACAGTCTGCCGGTCTGTCCGTACGTGACAAAAATTTTATGGGTGCTCTATCTCAAGAATTATTGCACGGATTTTAATAAAACTTTAAATTCAGTTTGACCTTGATATAAATGGGTGCTGATTAGTTTTCAGTGTAAATCGCTCAACAGGTGGCGCTGCTGTGCTGCATTTTTCACGATTTCCGCGATAACTATATCTGAAGAACTAATTAAAGGAATTTCCTCAAACTTCATATTCTGTTAGACGTTGACACAAATAGACGCTGATTAAGTTTTGGTGTAAATGCCCAAACAGGTGGCGCTGTTGTGCTGTATTTTTCACAATTTCTGCGATAAGTATATAGTTTGAACTTATGTACAGATAAGGGGTGATTATGAGTAAAAAAAAAAAAAAAAATCTGAAATTCACAGAAAATTTTCTGAAAGGTTACAGCAAAATGGGGGGGGGGGGGGATCCCCTCGCGACATTAACTATGTGTTTTTTCCGCTGCCTTTTGACGAGTTTCGCGTTTTTTCCGCGGCCCTTTGACAAAATCCGCGTTTTTTCCGTGATCCAATAACAAACTTTGCATTTTCTCTGCAATCCTTTGAGTAAATTTGCTTTTTTTTTCGTGATACTATGATGAAATTTGCGTTTTTTATCGCGATTTTTTTGATGAAATTTGTGGGAGGTTTTTTCGCGATCTTTTGACAAAATTTGCGTTTTTATTCGCGATCCTTTGACGAAATTTGAATTTTTTTCGCGATCTTTTGGCGAAATTTGCGTTTTTGTTCACGATCCTTTGACGAAATTTCGTTTTTTCCGCGATTCTTTGACGAAATTTTTGGTTTTATGCCTTGATACTTTGACAAAATTCGCGTTTTTTCCGTGATCCTTGAATGAAATTCGCGTTTTTTTCGCGATTCTTTGACGAAATTCGCGTTTTTTCCGTGATCCTTGAATGAAATTCGCGTTTTTTTCGCGATTCTTTGACGAAATTCGCGTTTTTTCCGCGATCCTTTAGCGAAATTTGCGTTTCTCCGGTGATATGAAAGTGTATTATTTCTGAGATTATATAAAAGTAATATTAATGTGTTTTCTAAACAGTATGCAGTTATTACAAAAATGCCCTTTTTTTAAATAATGTGCCCTTTACAAAAAAAAAATGCCCTTTTTTGTAATATGCGCCCTGCCCTTTTTTATGTTCTAGAGTGATCCCTGAATATGCATTCTTACACTTTAAGCAAACTCTCTTTTATCATTTACAATATCATTTGTTTATTTTTTGCTAAAATGTGACTTGTAAAAAAAATAAATGTGTGAAACTGCAGTGTGTGCTTACATGTATTAAGATTTTTGCTTAGCAGACAAGTTTTCAGAATCTTTCAACATTAGGCAATTATAGGGTTCTATTTGTTCTGAAACAAATTTCTAATAGGTTTTATGAGGTAAGCTTTCTCTCTACTGCAATTTTACATTTAAATTACTTATTTTAACAGTTTAATGGGGGGTGGCCAAAACTGGTGCACTAAATTTGCTATATGTACCAGTTATGGCCATGGTGGTGGCCAAAAAGAGTACAACATATATTCCACTTTTGGCCACATGATTCATTATCCTTATAGAGGGAATTTTAGCCATTTAATAAATTTAAGAAAATCTGGATAAATCAAAATCAATTTAGTTTTGTTTTATATAGTGTAATGGCTTCAATAATAATAATAAAAGCAAGGCTAATGGTGGTTCTATAAAAGAGATTTTGTTATTCTCTGTCCAATAGATAATTCACTTTAGAAAGAAGGACATTGTGCTAGTCACTAAAGAAAATATAGTATTGTGTTTATTTTTGATAAAGCAAAAGGGGAGGTGATATGTAATTTGTAGATATGATAAATAAACTATAACATAAATTTTGAAAGATTTTACAACTTATAAATTAAAACGTTCAATAAAATTATAGCATGATTTAATTGCTTGTATTTTTCCTAAAGAAATGAAGATGTTCCATATTTTTTGCAATATTTCAGGCACACGGATTTAGAAATACTAAATATTGTGAAAATCTTTACTAGAGACATCTAAATACAACTAAGAATGTATTTCACATTATTTAAAAAGAAGAGGATTCATTTTAACAAGTTTAAAAGAGATTCTGTGCTCTTAAAAAATGGCCTAGAGGGAACACTGCTCTAAGATAAGAAGTAAAATTAAGGCCATTCAAAATGTAATGCCAGCACTACAAGCTAGCAAAGTTTTGGAGTAACCCGTTCTTGCCTTACATCAGAAGTTTGTAGGATGGACACCACTTTCCTCTAATAATGTTGAATCTCAAGTAGTAGATCTAGGTACTAGGAATCGAAGTTAAAAATCAATTAGAAAAGTGGATTTTAGATATTGTCAGAATACTATTTCCTATAAAAATGGAACAACTTTTAAGATTCTGTCCAGAAAATTGTAGCCGGTAAGATAGAAACTCCATTTCAAGATGGAAGACCTGGAGGCCTACCACGACCAGATCGAATTCTCCCCTTTCTCGTAAAATCTTCTGCATTTCCCGATGTGACGTTGCATTCCAATGACCCTGAAATAAATGCTACCAAGACACAATCGAGAACGTCTTCCATCGGATTACTGTCATCGAGATCTCAACGAAAACTTCTGACCCCATTGAAGGGGGTGAGAAAAGCATATATTGTCAGAAGTGCATCTTTGGGGAGAGATTTTAAAGCGGTTGATATTGTTTTCTCTGTTTAGTAAAAATACCATCCACACACGCCTAATTAAGATATTTTCATAATCTTTTTTTTAAACGAGAGTGAAATGTTCAGATTTTCAGTTGTCAAAATCTCAAGGTGATATGACGGATAGTTATTTATAAAATGGAAAATAAAAATGAAATTTGTTTTTTTAACCAAGCAAGGGTTTTTCTTTGAAAATTAATAAAAAATTAACATGTTAACCTACAAATATTTAATTAGTATCATAAGAAAGATCTTATTCTAGATTTTTTAAATGGTATAAAAAGAAAAGTTTTATAAGTTCTTCTTAAGCAAATATGGGTATAAATACGCCAAAATTTCAAGAAATTCTACTTAAATATAAAATAACTGGGAAAATACTATAAGTTTTGAAACTAATTTTTAGCACTAATAATAAGCGTTTTTTTTTTTTTTTTTTGCAAATACTACAAACAATTTTTTGTAGATTTAGATTGATTTTTCTTTGTGATACGCTATCTTTTTAAAATGAAATGTTAGCTTAAAATAACAAAAACTAATACTAATTTGAAAAAAAGTAATTGAAGTGCTTATTAAAACATAGTTTAACAAATCATCACGCACAATCTTATTTAATCTGCTTTAAACAAACAACGCGCAATACCCAGAAAGCTAATTATATCATAGTTCTTGCACAAATAATTAGCAGTGTGACCAAGCGCTGCATATGCCCCAAAAATAATTGACCATATACTTTTACTAAAACTTCTGTATACTAAATATAACATTTATGCTAATATTTAAGCCCACGTGCGCTCTATCGTTGTTTACTCAAACAAAATAATTATCCAAAATTTCCAAAAGATTTTCCTTTTCTTTTTTTAAAATTATTATTAAATGCTTGCTGTATTAATTTTAATGACTTGTTCAAATATATAAAATATATATATACATATTGTTTGAAGATGATGTGAATCAGTCTTCTTCACTTTTCATTTTTTTTCTGCCTTTGATTATAAAACTATTTTTTCGTAATATAAAATAATTATTGCTCAAATTAACAAAAAAAAGGAAGTTTCGATATTAAATAAAGCTTAATATTAGGATCGCCAAAGAGTCCTCTTTTTTTTTTTTTTTTTTTTTTGTGTGTGTGTGTGTGTGTGTGTGTGTGTGTGTGTGTGTAGATTGAGTAATATTTAACTTATATTTTGAAAGATTAGTTTTATATAGAAATTAAAGACGGAGACAAAAAAATAAAAATCTAAGAAGACTGATTCACATCATCTTCAAATAATATATTTTTTATCTTTTCTAAATTTACTGTAAAGTTACCGTATTTTCGGGTGTATAGCCCGCGGGTTATACAAGAAAAAAGCATTTGGAACAGCCGCTGCGGCTTATACACGGTGCGGACTGTACAAAGTTTTTTTTTTTTTTTTTTTAAGAAACTGAAATTCGTGATTTTTCTATAATTTTTAAATCGAAAAAATTTCAAAAATCGTCGAAATTTGTAAATTTTTTTCGCTATGCCGCGAAATTTAAAGAATTTTCCCGTGTTTGTAATTTTTTTTTACTGTTTAAATGCTATTATTATTTATTTCTGTCTTTGGAAATAGAGATATTATTGGTTTGTTTATGACGGGCTCGGAAACTTCCGATTTTGAAGGATTTTCCGATTCCAGTGATTAAAATAAATATTTTTGGGCGAATTACTGTGTGCCTTTTTATACAGTAGTTTTATATTACTTATAGTAATTATTGTTTAAAATAATAATAACATATTTTCTAGAAGGTAAAATGCCATTAATGGCTCCAGTTGTATATTACATCCAGTTCTCTCAAAGTTACTGTTGTGATAATTTACCTATTATCTGCTGCTGCAATTCAAAAAATTAAACTGAGGTAAATGGTATTTAATGTTTGCCAGAAATGTATGCAATTAGCACAATAATTACATTTACTTTTTGACATGAAAAAAAAAATATTGTGGAAAAATTTGTGTATTGTGTTGCTTATGATAGCTAATTATCTACGAAATGGGCCCGGAGAGGCGGAGATGCCCTCCGTGGGGCTCTTTCTAACGGAACCTAACCCGTATTTACGCACAAAAATCCAAGTTTAGAAGAAAACTCCGAACGATTAGGCCGACGAGCGCGATTGGGTTCGAACCCAGGACCTCCCGTCTACCAGCTTTTGAGAGCAGAACCTCTCGGCCACTGCTGGGGCGTAGAAAAACGAAAATATTTCTTGAATTACCTCTGACAATAATTTTGTTATTTTTAAAGGAAAAAAAAAAAGTGACTTTTTTTCCAGATTAAAAATAATGATAATAAATAAGTTAAAATCTGGTTTTATTATTATGGAATTATAAAAAAAAAAAGATTTTAGTACCGTAATTTATAGAAGAAACGTCGCGGTGTTTACGTGTTTTAAATTGAAATTTCAAGCGATGCGGCGTTTCTAGTGATGCGGCGTTTACGTGCAATTAATTTTTTTTTTCACTCCCAAAAATTCAGATACCAAAGATGAGAAATTTCATATTAATGAGATTTTAAAATAATGTGGGTGATCTGAAATTTTTAGACCCAGGCGATCGAAATATATTGGCCCTGCCCGGGCTAAACTTGAACCATTTATGCTAAAAATTTGGCCCACCCAGCCAAGAAAAATCAATTAAATCAAGTCCGGGATCCTATAAATAAAATTATTTAAGATATATTTTTTACATACTCATGCGAACATTTTGTAGCTTAAACTAGTATTTCCACCATCTATGAAATATGGAATGGCAACATTATTGATTACTTAGAGAAATTCATATAAATGATAACTCATTAGAAATATAATGTAGTTTAAAATGGAAGAAAAATATTTAAGAAAAAATAATTTTGAAGTTCTAGAAAGATTTTTTAAAATATATTTCTCTATAATTTAATAAAATGAAATAAATTTCAAAAGATTTCGTCGAACAAAGGAAAAATTTCACTGTTATTTTTGCAAAAACCTGCCGGTTTAATATGGCCCGAAAAAAAAAAAAAAAAAAAAATAGTTCTCCAGTCCCGGCCTGGAGCGGCCGCAGATAAAAATTAAGCTCGATCGCGGTCCGGCCCGAGTCTAATAAAAAGAGATTAACCAGGTCCATGCAGATCTCTAATGTGTACATTTTAAGTGAAAATCCTATAAAAATGATTTAAAACAATATTCATAGGATACATAAAATAAATTAGTGGATATAATTTTTTTAAATGCTTAATATTCCATATTTTCTAAGAAAATAATCTATTTGTAAAAAATGTATTTTTCTAGAAAAAATACATCCCCCCCCCCCTCTATCCATAACAAAGCAATAGCAGGTAAAATCAGATTACAAGATCAAATGTTGGACTCTACTCTGAACCTGAACTGCAAGGTCCGGATTGTATCCTATCCGAATCCGAAAATTCTACTTAAAGTCAACTCGAGACCCGACAAGAACAAATTTTGTCAACCGAAATATTAAAACCAAAAACTAAAATGAAGGAAAATTAATCCATATTTTAATGCATTTACGGAAAAGTAGTCTATAATTATGTTTTTCTTGTATCAAATTATTTCGGCTTTTACCATTTTAACAAATATTCAGCATCATCTTTTGGAGAAAAAAAAAAAAGTTAACTCGAACGAATCAAATTCCAACCCGACCCACGTCAAAAGAAAGAAAAAAAAAATCATGCCAACCCGACCCGAACTTTAGTCGGGTTCGGGTACTATCCGATTACCCGACCCAATGCAGGATTCAATTCTGTACCAAGTGATTGAAATAAATATAAAATATAACTTTTAAATGTTCATGCAAGAAGTATTTTTAAAACACCTACAATAAAGCCAAATATTCTCAAAAACGACCATAAAATAAATCAGATTAAATTGCATTGTTAAATCATCTTGTATTTAAGAAACAGCACAGTGATGGTAAGTATTTTTTTTTTTTTTCTTGGTAATCACTTCGCGTATAAATGCTTTTAAAGCAAAATCTTCTAATTGAAATCTATAATTATTTCTTCGAGATTCTGACAGCTAAAAAGTTCCAAACAGAGCGATAGAAGGGGGAAAAAAAAGAAAATAGCTTTAGGACCGCACGTGATATCTTTTCGTAGTGGTTAGCATGAATCATATAATGATATAATGTTTATAATCCTTATCGCTCCACGTGCAAAGAAATAATAAAAGTAGGTCATGAAATTTCTTGCAAATTGATTGGAATTAAATAAAACCGATTCAAATTAAATAAAGTTTTGTTTCTGATAACTTTATTATAAAACACGCATACACGCATAAATAACGGCTGATTCACTGTAAGTCATTTTTAATTTTAAATGTATAAAACTATTGCCGCATTTATTAATACTTAACGAAGTCGAACAGCGTTTTTCAGTTTTTGATAAGGGAAAAAACATTTAGAAAATGCTGAAAGTTGATTTTTTAACTGAATTTCCAGATGAGACATCTCGGGGAAGGTCATCATCAAATAGCAATCGCTTATAACTTAAGATATAATACATTTATCGAAAATGGAAAAACGCATTCGATTTCAAATCACTTTGATAGATATGCCAGCAGATTCCATGCTTTTCCATTTAAAAATGAGTTTAAAATTCTCGATGAATTATTGTGCGCGGTTCCTTTTTAATACCCCCCCACCCCCCTCTTAAAAAAATCCAAAACATCTGCATTCCCGATCTACAGATTCTTTTAGAAATGATTAAAATGAGAATTTTTATATCTTATTCAATTGACGAAAAGGGATGTGATAACGTTATTTTATTTGTACATAGCGCTAAATATTAAAAAAAAGTTGAGATTGCTAACGCCCAATCGTTCTCATGACGCTCTTTAACTCCTTGGGGATGAGCGACACGTATACGTGCCGCATGAAGCGCACAGAATCCTTGTTTTTCCTCACCAGTAAAATTTTACTGTAAGATTTGCCTTATTTAATCAGTGCATTTTATTGATTGAAGAAGACACAAATTTCTGTTTTTAAAAAACGGTGACAAAAGATTAAAAATTTCGTAAAAGGCTCCCGTCCCGAAGGGGTTAGTGTATAGAAAAGTTTACTCAATTTTAACGGGATTTTTTCTTTTAAATATTATTTATAATGAATTATTAATTTTGAATATCGTACTTATGAAATTATTAATTTGATATAAATAATATATTTCCAGAGCTCCCACTCAACTTGTGTAGTAAAAAAGGGGATCAAAAGGGAGCACATATTTTGTAAAAAAAGAGATCAAAAGGAAACTATTTTCGCAAATCATAAAATAAAATAAGCAAGGAAACCCTCCTTCCCTTCAATTGTCACTAATTAATAAATGTTCAAAGTATAATTTGTTATAAAGAAAACGCTTGCTCCGATTCAAATTCTGAAATTCATTATCTTAAAGCCATTGTTATTGGTAGAGGTTACAAACCTTCTAAGACAGATTGAATTTCACGAATTTTTCCACGACTATTTACAGAAATTTGCGTGTTTTTCGGGATCCTTTGATGAAATTTATATGTTTTTCACTATCTCTTGACGAAATTAGTTTTCGATTTTTTGACGAAATTCGTGTTTTTTTTCGCAATCTTTTGACCGTTTTTTTTTCGCGATATTTTGATGAAATCCGCGTTCTTCTCGCAATCTTTTGACGAAATTCACGTTTTTTCGCGATCCTTTGACGAAATTCGCGTGTTTTTTCGATTTTTTGGCGAAATTTGCGTTTTATTGAGAGACTTTTTGTCGAAATTCGCGTGTTTTTTGCCACCTTTTGACGAAAATCGCGTTTTCCGCGATTCTTTGAACAAACTTGCGTTTTATTGAGAGATCTTTTGATGAAATTCGCGTTTTTTTCCAAAAACGCTATCTTTTTACAAAATTCTCGTTTTTTTTCGCGATCCTTTGCCGAAATTTGCGTGTTTTTCGCGATCCTTTGTTGTAATTTGCGACCTTTTGACGAAAAACGCGTTTTTGGCTATTCTTTGACAAAACTTGCGTTTTTTTTTTGCAATCTTTTGAGGAAATTAGTCTTTTTTGCGATCTTTTGACCGCTTTTTTTTCTATCTTTTGACCGCGTTTTTTTCGATCTTTTAACGAAATTCACGATCTTTAGAAGAAATTTGTGCATTTTCGCAATCCTTTGACAAAATTGGCGATTCTTTTCGTGATCGATTAACGAAATTTAATGGTATTTTTTGGAATATATTTGCGAAAAGCGCGATTTTGGTATTTTTGGAATATATTTGCGAAAAGCGCGATTTTTCCGCGATGCTCTGCTAAATGCCAAACATCGGAAAATTTTAAATAAAAGTCGGTTAAAAGTGTCAAAAAACGGACTTTACGGACCTAACAATGAAAAAACGGACCAATACGGACTTGAAGAAAAAAAAAAAAAAAAAATCGGATCTAGTGGGAGCCCTGTAATTTCGGTGCTTGTGGTTTTTAAAATTTCAGTTTAATTTTTTGTTGCAAAATCATTCGCGATATACCAAGGTAAATAATGCGCGCCATATGCCGGGATTTAAGCTGCAAATTTCACGAATTTTAGTGTAGTTTTTCGTATTTATATTATTTAAATTATATTAATAATTTCGAATTTTGCATTTAAATTATTTATTTCTAAATAATAATTTCATTTTTATGATTTCTTAATTCTTCTTATTAATGTGTTTCTGTTTAGCACGCCATTCGTGACTACCGCGGAAATTTCACATGCGGCGTAAACCCTGGTCGAAATATACATTCGTAAATGGTGTATATCCCGCGGGCTATACAACGATGCAGCTCCGCGGCTTATACATGAACTTTTTTTATGGTACTGCTTGATTTAGGGGTGCGGGCTATACACTGGATGCGGGCTATACACCCGAAAATACGGTACTATGAAATAAGTTGCTTTTTTATGTTATTAGAAAGTTTACAATTTATTTTATATCCAATGAAATATGAAGTATAAAAAATGTAGTATCTTAAAGTATTCAAAATCCTGCAATACTTTCCAAAGATATTTACTTCTTTTTTTTTTCTTTTTTTGCGCAAAAATTTTTTAATTTAATATTTTTATCTTGTTCTAAAAAGAAATTCTCTATCTATTTACTAAAGTATTTTGTTATTTAACCCCTTCGGGACGGGAGCCTTTTACGAAATTTTTAATCTTTTGTCACCGTTTTTTAAAAACAGAAATTTGTGTCTTCTTGAATCGAGAAAATGCGCTGATTAAATAAGGCAAATTTTACAGTAAAATTTTACTGGTGAGGAAAAACAAGGATTCGGAGTGCTTCATGCGGCACGTATACGTGCCGCTCGTCCCCAAGGGGTTAAGCAACAAATAACAAATCTTAAAACTGATACAACATTTAATAATCTATATTAATAAATATTTGGAAATTTTGAATATTTGATTTATTTGGGTAAACAAGGATAGTGGGCTTCGATATTTTCAGAAATGTTATATTTACTATAAAGAAGTTTTAGCAAAAATATCTAGTCAATTATTTTCTAGTAAGCACAGCATGTTTTCTCTGCTAATTTTTTTATGCGGCAACTATTGTATAATTAGAGTTTTCTTAGCATAACACGCTGTTTATTTAAAGGAAATTAATAAACTTACACACGATATTTTGTTAAACTATATTTTAATATGTACTGCAATTATTTTTTAAATTCACATTAGAATTTATTTTTTTAATTTTGCGTTGAATTTTCATTACAAACACGGACTCCATACTGCATCAATCTAAATCTACCAAAAACTGCATGCAATATTTTCAAAGTACATTTATTATTAGTGTTTAAAATGAGTTTCAAAGCTTAAATATTTTCCCGTTTATTTTGTATTTAAGCAGAATTTCTTGAAATTTTTGGGTATATATGCTAATATTTACTTAACAAAAACTCAAAAATTTATTTTCATACCCTTTTAAAGTTTAGAATAAGGCCTTTCTTATGATAGTTATTAAATATCTCTAGAGTAATTTGTTATTTTTTATTAATTTTTAAAGAAAAGCTCCCGCTTAGTCAAAAAAAAGTTAATTTCATTTTTATTTATCATTTTCTAAAGATCTACCGGTCGTATGATTTTGAGCTTTTAACAGCTAAAAATCTGTATATTTCACATTCGTTAAAAAGAAAGATTATGAAAATATCTTAATTAGGTGTGTGTAGATGGCATTTTTAATAAACACAGAAAGCAAAATTAAACATTTGTTTTCTTTTCAAACGGGAGAAAAAGAGGGAAGGTCAGTGAGAATTGTCTCGTAACTGAAGTGGTCAATCTAGTTTTTTCGGATGCCTACTTGAAAAGGAATCTAGAATCCGTGAGCTTTTGCCGATCTCTTCGTGGTAGCACTTAATCTGTGTATCGGAAAAAATTTTCGGGAAACATGTAAATTCGACCTCGGGTTCTTCTCGCTTCAGAAGGAACTCGATCTGTTCGTGGTAGGCCTCCAGGCGTGAAATGGTATGATTCGCTTCTGAAATCACACCCTAAAATAACTTGCAAAGAAGCAGGGTACATAAATAAGGCATAAGCTAATATAAATCAAAAGATAATTTCAAGAAGTATAACATTTTTGATGAAAATCAACCCAAAATCAGAAAATGCTTTCAAGAAATATAACACTTTGATGAAGATCCAAGTGTTCTAAACAAGCCACAATCCATGAATAATTATAAAACTGATTAAATAGTTAATCTTTATGTCCTATAGGCACTGTTGTCCTGTTTATTAATCAAATTTAAATATATTTTTTGTTTTTTAATTGAAACTTTCAGTTAAAATCAAAATAAGTATATTTTACTTGATATTTTTATCTATTCATAAAGAAATTTGCAAAATTCTCTTAATACAGCAAACAAATATATGTGTGGTAAAATAGATGTTGCATAAAAATGCTTTACTTTTACTTAAAATGTTTGTTAAACTACATGATATTGGAGTGGCCAAAACTGGTGCATAGAGATGGCCAAAACTGGTGTATAGAGATGGCCAAAACTGGTGTAGGGGTGGCCAAAACTGGTACAAATTGGAATAAATTACTTGATGAGTTATTACTCACAATCTAAAATATTCTGTAGAAAATCATTATAGCTAACAGAAAGACAATTAAATTTACTAAAGAATGATGTTATTATGATTTAATATGCTTAAATCGGTCAAGAACTGTAAAATTTCTATTTCGAATTTTCTCTAAAAGTGGCCAAAACTGGTGCATCTACCCTATGAGTCACTACTTGCATAAACAACAGTGCTGATTTTAAGCGTAGTTTAAATTATGGATAATACATAGTATAATATTCTACAGGGATGGATGCAGTTTTTTTTTCTTGGGGCCTCATTTTGTGAAAAGTAAGAAGTTATTTTTATGAAAAATAACATTTTGTAATGAAAGTTAAAATCCAGTTACTCAAATGCGAACCAAGCATTTATTAACAAAAACTTCTTAAAACCTTTTGGCTTAGATGTTATATATTCCTGCGGCTGCCATCTTGAATTTTTTGTCGATGTTTCGTTGACGTTTATCGATAAGGCAACCCCGATGAGTGACGTGTTCTGGCAACCCTGTTAAGCCTAACATGCGCATAAATCTGCTTGGCGACATTTACTTGATGGGAAAAGGGTTTTCATGGCAACAAAAAATCCAAGATGGCGGCCGCGGTAATATATAGCATCTGTTCCGTGCTGGCCAAGGGGCCAAAGATGACCCGAAGTTTCTACCAAAAAATTGGTCTGTTAGTGCTACCTTTCCTACAAGTAGAGAGTAAAATGTTCTTGTATTCCATCAATGATTCCACCTTTGCTGGTCGCAATGTGTTAATATTAGCATATTTATCTGGCAGGGATGTAAAAATGCTGGGCGACTAAATTTTCAACACTGGCGCCTAGAGATGTCTTAGAAAATGAAAAATAATTCGCATTTATAACCTTGATTATTTATGGATTTTTTTTATAGATAGAAATATTTTGTCACATTGAATGTTGATTTGGAAACAACTGAAAGTATTGCTCTTGACGAATGGTACGAGTTTAAGGTAATATGCAAAGACATGAAATGCAACGTGAGCTTTTGATCAAATCAATGAAAAATGATTCTAAATTTCCAATTTTATCAAAGTTACTGCAAACCAGGGTTGGCAGGTTTTTGACATGTGTCAGTTAATGACGGTTTAAACCGTCATGTCAAAAACCTAAAATACTAAATTAATCTGTAAAAATTCACATTAAATGGCACACATTACAACATTACATGTGATATTTTAAATTCACATTACTGTATATCAATAATTAGTACATAGTTAGGTATTATTGTTAAGTGCAATTTTTTAACAGGGTAAAATTTTCATTAATTTTTTTTTTTTTTGTAAAATTGTGTTTTTCTAAAAAGTAGACAGAGCTGTAAATTTTTTCTCTTACTGCATTTTATGGAAGGAACGCCGCACTACTGAAAACTGGCCTGAATAAGATTAAAAATATCGTAAACGCCGCACCCGTGGCAACGTTACTTTTGTCGACAGCGTCACATTGACCTAACTTTAATCAAAGTTTTCTGAATAGTGTAAGTGTAGGGTGCCTCATTTTTAATATCTTAAGATGTCTAAAATTTTATTTAAAATATTTAAATCGTGTTTAAAATATTTTTATGTAATTTTTAAATTAAGGAGACGTCAGTTGGTATTTAAACCACCCAGAGTGTGGGACTCAGACCCTCTCCTTATGCGTTCAATGTTTTTTTTAAGTGGTCGGCGCAACTTGGCACGCTTTTTATGAGTGGGTCGTATCTACTTTAGGCGATCTTTAGTTTCTATTCGAAGCCCTCAAAATCTGAGTCTTCAATATCAGAATAGATGAGTTGTAAATTTTCTTCTTCCACGCCGTATGGTTCTCTATCATCATCAGAAATGTCAGTTTTCATTATCAGCAAAGTCAGAAAGTTGTTGGGCAGGGACTTGAAAACAGTCTAAAGGAATGTTTATTTTATCCCAATTTTACGCACACGAAAAAAAAAAAAAAAAAAAAAAAAATCGTAAACGCTGCACTTGAAAGAAAATTAATTTTTAAACCAGTAAACGCCACTTCCATAAAATACGGTACTTAAAATCGTTTTAATTTCTCTTACTTTTAAGAGCTTAAAGCACTAGCTAGGTTTTTTTTTTTTTTAAATAAGAAATAAAAACTTAGAAAAGTGCTTTTTTTGTATATATAACAAGATAATGTGCATCAATGTTATTCTAGTCTAAGCAATAACCATTCCATTCAAAATTGAAATTGGATTATTAATCTTAAACATTTACAAAATAAGAGAAGTAATAATAATAAAAAGAAAAGCTTAAAGTCAAAATTCTTTTGTAACATCTTTCTTTTAAATATATAAAAATGTTTTCGATTTTAAAACTGAACAAAATTGGCTCGGTCATCTAAAAGAAAATTCACTTAAGCCCCATATTGAAAAAGTGCATAATAGAAGGGATCAAATCATGAAACCATACCATTGTTTGGATTATATTTTGCATCCCAACCATCATGGGCAAGGGTTGACTGATGTATCAGTTAATTCAGCTAGTGCTTGAGCTACAGAGAGAATTTATGGATGCTTACCCATAACTGATTGTGTATGAAGCTAAAGAATCCCCTTTCCTGTCTTCTTATTTCAGTGCTAAAGGGAGGTCCCCATTACTTGGTGGAAAGGTATCATTAAATGCAATAGCTTTTTGAACCTGTTTCAAAACTTGCTCATCTAGCAATGTTTTTGCTATCAAGTCTTACTAGTTCAGCATCAATTAAGAGACAGGCTATTTTCTAATGCTTCATACACTCTAAACTCAGAAATAATTTGGGTGTAAATAAATGTGAGCACATTGTGTACTGCAGCATGATGGGGGGTAAAATTGATCCAGATTATTTAATTGTACAAAAAGATTTTCTTCTGATTGAAAATTTTAAAAAATAAAAATATTTTATGGCAATTAACAATTTAATTTTTTTAATTATTAAATTACAATAAATTTAAATAAAAGATCACATAAATCATTGACTTACTTAATGTTTACCTATTGACTATTGTTGTTAAAATGTTTTAGTGTGTTACATGCATTTGGCAGTTTTTGACGGTTTAAACCAGTTTATGACAGTTTTTGACGCTTGTCATGTCAAAAACCCAACCCTGCTGCAAACTGTATCTGTAATACCTGTGGCAACTGCATCCTGTGAGCGAGGATTCAGCACAATGAATTTTATCAAGAACAAGTTTCGCTCTACTTTGACATCACAAAATTTAAATGATTTATTATTAATAAATTTAAATGGATCTTCTGTAGAAGCATTTGATACTACAAAAGCAGTTGAATGCTGGTACTTTGCATCAAAAACAACAGGACACATGAGCGGTCATAAACGTCATAAAAATTTAAAAGCAAATGAGGAAAAACAATAAGTTAACAGTATGGATTTATGGCATATTACGTTGAGTAAAAAGTTTTCTGCCAAGGGGTTTTCCACCAAAAAGTTTTCCACCTTTGTGCCAACAGCTGACATTTCAGCAGTTGTTAGATTTTCAACCAACCATTTTTTGCATTCGAAAGAAGAGCATAGGAACAGCATGACTGTGTAATTTGTTTGTTAAAAATTTATTATATTGTGCTTCAAAAAATTGTTTAAAATGGAGCTATCATGTCAGCAGCTCGGAACGATTAGTATGTACTATGAGTTCCGTAATAAACTCAGTGCGACTGAATGACACAGAAAAATGTGTGAAAGTTTAGGCATCAATACTGTTTCTCATGATACAGGCGAAGTTTGGTTTTGGATGTTTAAATCTGGAAATTTCGACATTGAAGATAAACCACGTTCTGGCCGCCCTATTGAAATTGATTGTGCAAAATTGTTAAAGCAAATCATTGATCAAGACACTACACGAACTAGTGCATTAGAGCTTAACGTTTCAAAAACAACAATAGTTAACGCTCTGAAACGCATAAATCTAACGTTTAAGTTCAACCGCTGGGTGCCACAAGATGCTGGGTGCTCAGAGATCAAAGGAAGGGGAACATTCTGGACAGAATTGAGACCTGTGATGAAAAGTGTGTACTACAACAATGCAAGCCATAAAGGAAAGTTGTCAGCACCTGACGAATCAGCAGGCCCGGTTGCAAGACCTGCCCTAACTAACAAGAAGGTGTTTCTCTGCATCTGGTGGGATTGTCGCGGAATTCTGTACAAAGAGTACCGGAAAAGCGGGCAGATACAGCAGTGCAATATACAGCAACATGCTAATCAAAGTTCTCTAGGCCATTCACGAAAAACAAAGAAACGAGTTCAGATGGAAGGTGGTTCTCTTTCATCAAAACAACGCCCGGCTGAACGCTCTACAAGCTAGAGTGGGACTTAATGCAACATCCAACATACAGCTCTGACATGGCCCCTTCAGATTTCTATCAGTTTCTCATCTGCAGCTGCATCTTGATGGTGCAATCTTCGATTCAAATGAGGTGGTCATAAATGAGGTCGATCTCTTTCTGCACTCGCTCATGCCCCAATTTTTCGCAGAAGGGATTGAAAAGTTGCCAAAACGTTAGCAGACGATTGTAGATTTAAACGGAGATTACTATCATCATTAGTTTTGATGATTTCATATGTATTTATCATTTTACAATTAAAAAAAGTTTGGCGGAAAACTTTTTACTCAACGTAATATTATAGTCCTTGAAGTGCATTACATATTTGTACTTTTGAGGTGTTTAGAGAAGTTTTTAATGATTATTATTTGTATTTTACATCAGCACTTCCAATTTTTTTATATCAATATTTATAATTTCATGTAACATTACTTTTTTATACAAGGGAAATTTGTCATGTGTCGGATATTTAATTAAAAAGAATAATTTGTATGTACTATTATTAACAGGGGTGTAAAAATACCGGGCGCAAGATCGCCTGGGCGACTAAATTTTCCACACTGGCACCTAGATATGTCTTAGGAAATGAAAAATAATTCGTATTTATAACCTTGATTATTTATGGATTTTTTTTCTTTTATTTCCGTGCGCAAAGGAAAAAAAGACAAAAAAAAAAGTTCTCTTTCACTGAACTGGACTGATATTTACAGAAATGTTGGAAAAATTAAGACATTGCAAATCGCTATCGGGAGGATTTTATACTACAAAAGCATTTGATCTTACAAAAACAGTTGAACGCTGGTACTTTACATCGAAAACAACAAGACACATGAGCAGCTATAAACATCATAAGAATTTAAAAGCAAATGAGGACAAACAATAAGTTAACAGTATTGATTTATGGCATATATTTTAGTCCTTGAAGTGCATTACATATTTGTACTTCTGAGGTGTTTAAAGAAGTTTTTAATGATTATTATTTGTATTTTACATCAGCACTTCCAATTTTTTTATATCAATATTTATAATTTTATGTAACATTACTTTTTTATACAAGAAAAATTTGTCATGTGTCAGATATATTTAATTAAAAAGAGTAATATGTTTATGTATGTACTATTATTAACTTATACTTTAATTTCATTTTACAAATTTGTTATCGATAATAACTGGCTCCTAGATTTTCAAAATATTTTTACACCCCTGATTATTAACTTATCTTGTAATTTCATTTTACAAATTTTTTATCGATAGTAATTGGCTCCTAGATTTTTGAGCTGGCTCCTAGATTTTCAAAAAAATTTTACACCCCTGTTATTTGGGCTGTTTTAGATTAATACAGTACACCCCTTCAAGTCTGCAATCCTAAAGTCCGCAAATCATTGCAAGCATAAATAAAGAAACTTTCAGTTAAAACGCTGGAGAAATATTCCAGACTTTTTTATATTTGTAGCATTTTATACACATTTTTAATATATAATCCTGGTTAATATGACTGAATTCATGCTTTATCATGAATTAAGTATAAATTTATTTCTGGAAAAATTAAAGATTGTGCTGGTATTAGTGGTGATCACAAAAAACATTTACAAAAAACATTTATCTATTAATCTATTTTGGTTATTGTTAAGTCTGGCTAAACATCAAATAAAACTACATTATTTTGTGATTTTAATGTAAATTATTTGTGTACTTTTATGAAGTGAGTTTCATTGAATAATTGAAGAAAAATATATCTCATCATTATTATGCATATTTAAATGTATTATTGTTTACTTGATCTCTAATTTTATATTTTAATTATTTATTTTTCTTAATTTTTATTATTTTACTTTATTACTTATTTTAATTTTTTTACTATATTGTAAGCATTCATTATAATTTCGAGTGCATTATTACCAGGGTTGTTTGGTTTAAACCAAATGGTTTTTTTCATGTGGTTTTTTTTCTCTTTTTTCCCTAATGTTTTCCTTTATTTTACACATTATTGGAAAATGCAAAATACAAGTTATGTAGAAACTGCAAGCAAAGCTTTAGAAAAATTATGAATTAATAAATTTATAAAGGCAGCAAACATTTTTAATCAAACTTTTCTTATAAGCTTTAAATCTACATAGCAGACTAACTAATTTTTCTAAAATTAGCTGGGAAGAAAAGAACTTACTTATTATATTAGTTACTTATTATATTATATTATTATATTAGTTACTTATTTTTCTTCTTTTTTTAACCCTTTTATTTTTAAAAATAGCCAAAATGGCAGATTTGAGCTAAAAAGACACTTTCTACTTATATTGCTTGATTAGTTAAGATTTACATAATACCTCAATGATAACATAATCATAAGTAATTCTCTTCATTGGTTACTTTTTGTTCTGTTTGCTAATGAATGATTGGCTGTGAGTTTTCTTTGCTGTATCATGCATAGGCGTAACCAGCCTTTTGAACGGGGGGGTGCCCAGACTTCTTAACCTGAGCATGTTGGATACAAACAATATCTTACATGGTAAAACCTGCTGAAACGTAACCTCATAAAACCGGTCGAATTTCCGTTTTAGACAGGTTTTCATCTTAGAAGGTATAGTTTTGTGGTATTTCTTTTAAAAAGGGCTCAAACGCGATTTTTGTCTGTGTGAGGAGGGATGAGAAGGGGTTCAAAACATCAAAACTAATTCTAATTGTAAAAAAAAATATATATGTGTAAATTTCCTTGCAGCAGTGACATAAGACAGTGGCTAAGAGTGGTCACAACTCACAAGTGTAAAATCTTTTGGCACCCTAACTTCTTATAAAGATTAAACAAGTTGGAAATTGCTCGTCAAACGTGGCAAATGTGATGCGTTCGTTCTATAGCTAGTTTTATAATTTTTTTTTGCACCCCATATTGTACTGAATGTAAATTTTAGTGCACTTCGTAAGTGCATAGTCTGTAACATCATTAAAATGCACTGCAATAATTTTTTTTCTATTCCCCGTAATGAAACGGAAAACTTTTGACTGTCCCTGTAATTAAGCTATACATCCGATTTTCATAAAATTTGAAATGGCTCGATAAAATTTTGCAACAATCATATATTTAAAATTTCAGACCATTCAGAAGGCTGTAACATCATTAAAATGCACTTGCAATAATTTTCCCCATTGGCCGTAATGTAAAGAAAAACTTTTGACTATCCCTGTAATTAAGCTATACATCCGATTTTCATAAAATTTGAATTGGCTCGACAAAATTTTGCAACAATCATATATTTAAAATTTCAGACCATTCGGTTGGGTAGTTTTTGCTCTGTTATATGCGGACGGACGGACAGACGGACTGAACGACGACTATAGGTGCTACGTATTTATATAATTACGAACGCACCTAAAAAGGCCTTTAATCATGCTGGAAACCTCTATAGGCACATGGGAATTTAGCATGAGATCTAAAATTATCCCAGTCAAAGTCTTGTTGATGAAATTTTGCCGGATGATAAATCTCAGATAATACATGCCATACACTAGTACATATGCACGAAAGTTTTTCAAAATGCGACTCCATGACTTCTTAGGGATCACTGGAGGGACCCAAGAAATTTTGTAGGAAAGTCTATATAAATAATTATTTTATTTATAATATTCATTAATACCGTAATTTCCAGCCTATAATCCGCGGATCAAAGAATCATGTTTCGATCCAGAAATTTTATTTAATAATTGAAGTTAAATATTTATCGCGATTTAACAATTTACGTTTTATGAAACGAGATTTCTGAGTCCGAACATAATTGTTTGATTCGCGGATTATAGGCCGGAAATTACGGTAATTCATGTTTTTACCTCAGGATGTGTCTGTATTAAGTAAAGCAGGTCATGATAATATACACTAAATTTTATCAAGATGATAAAAATTATACTATCATGATGCGACCGTAATAATAAAGATAGGTGCTGGTCTGTCTTTGTGTGTGTGTACGCGCGCGTGCTGAACTGTATAAAAACAATGCAGCCCGTAACACTGCACAGCCGTAAGATTTGACTGGACCAGTATGCCTGAAGTCATGCTTATCGAAGACAATTTCTGGAATTTTTCAGTTAATGTTTTATGCGAAATTTTTCGCATTTTGCGGCATTTTTTTTTTCGAATTAGTAAAAAAGGATCCGATTTCAATATTTTATCCAGTATAAACTTTTCAATAAAGGTTTTTCGAGATTCTTCAGCGATTTTTCAATTTTTAACAATTTTTAATGTTATTTTTAGAGGGGTTTTTTCACATTTCGTGGTGATTTTTTAAAAAAATCTTTTACCCAATTAGTTAATTTCGTTCCTTGTGGTTTTTTTAATCTTTTCCGAATTTTCAATGCGATTTTTAGCGATGGTTTTCCTGCTTTGAGGCGATTTTTTTACTTTTTTTGAAACAGAAAAATCTCGCCTGTAATTTTTGCAATTACCGTGATTAAATTCGAATTGGAAGAATGTCAGATGAGTTCTTATAAGGAAGTTGAAAATTTAATTTGGCTCGAAGTAAAAGATGCAATAATTCAAGATTCGCTTCTTTCGAGACAGAAGAGGTCGTAGCTTGTTGGGAGTACGTTGCCGAAGGCAGTCAACACCTTAATCCTAGAATTGTTTATGTCAACGTTCGTTAAAAGAAAAAACCAACCAACGAAACTCATCTACTAGTAATGAAGTTTTCTTTGAGGGACAGAGTTTGAAATAACGTGCGGGATCGCAAGATTTGCGCACAGAAAAGGAAAGTCCCGCATAATAAAAAAAGCTGTGCAGTATTTACCCCCTCCAAATTCTTTCACAGACCTGTGATTCTTCAGTGAGCATTTAAAAAAATTTTTGAAGTCCGCGATTTTTATTTCTTTTATGGAATTTTTCAAAGTCAATTCCTGAATCGGTCCCGGAAAAATTTGAGAATTTCTTCAAACGATCGTGGAAAAATATCGGAAATTTCGATGAAAGAGTGCAGAAAATAATCGCGAATTTCGTCAAAAGATTTTTCAAAAAATTACGAATTTCGATAAACGATTGACGAAACATTTTTGCAAATTTCGTCAAAATGCCGCGGAAAAGTGTAAAGAATTTTGTTAATTGGTACGGAAAGATACCGGGAATTTTCCCGATCGGTCGTACAAAACTATCACGAATTTCAACAAATGACCCCTGTAATATTTTACATTGTTTCGTCAATAGGCCGCAACAGAAAATAAATTTCATCAAAGGAGCGCGGCAAAAACAAGAATTTCGTCAAAGGATCGGAGAAAGAAAAAGCGAATTTCCTCAAAAGATCATAGAAAGAAAACGCGAATTTCATCGAAGGATCGTGCTAAAGAAATGACAGTTTCGTCAAAATATCGCGATAAAAAATGCGCATTTCGTCAAAGTATCGCGGTAAAAAACACGAATTTTGTCAAAGATTAGTAGCGAAAAATGCGGATTTCGACAAAAAATCGCGTAGAAAGACGTGAATTTCGTCAAATGATTTTGGGGGAAAATTGTAAATATCAGGAAATGATCGCAGAATAAAATCGCGAATTTGGTCAAAATTTACTAAAAAGGGGCTAAAAGATTGAAACCCGGGTTCCTTTTCCTACTTTCAAAAGAACGCCGCGAAACGAGAAGAAACTTTAAAAATCGTATAAAAATTTTCAGAGGAAAAAAATTACTATATTGACTTAAAAGACTGCAACCATATTCCTTCTACGAATGTCAAAAAATGGCCGCGAAACACGAAATTCAACCATCTAATCAACCAACCTCCAGATTAATTTGAATTTTCTGTGCTATTTTTCATTTTCAAAGGAGGCAGGGTCTGTGCACTCCCCCCCCCCCCCCCCCCCCCCAGCTAATCGCATTTTGGAATTACCGTTTCACATCTGCATTCCCTTTCAATTTTTTTTTTTTTTTTTTTTTTTTGCTTCTTTCTAGATTTTAAATTACGAAAGCAAAGAGACAAATAGTTTCTATCCTCGTCAAGAATTTGCGTTAATTTCTCATGAAATTTCAGAAACATGCAATAGAAAGAACGGCAATAAAAAAAATCTCCCTCAAACAAAAGACGTCAAAGTGAGATTATAAAGCCACCTTTTTGACTTACTATGACTAATACAGATTCTTGTAAATATTCTAGTTTTAAAGAAGATAAACAACATAATTTTCTTAAAAAAAGAAAGAAAGAAAAAAAGAACATGGGTTTCTTTTTTTATCACATTTCAAAACTTAGGCTGTTAGTTTTCTGAACTAAACTAATTTGCTAAACTAATTTAACTCTGCTTTCACTTCTTCTTTCTTTTGTAGATTTCGATTTTTTTTAAATAATTCTGCTCGAGTCTGCGCACGCGGGGGGGGGGGGGGGTGCCCGGGCACCCAGGGCACCCCCCCTGGTTACGCCTATGTCATGGCTATTGGGTTTAGTAATCCTTTGTTTTTCTTGCATTCCTACACTGGGATTGGGGTTTTGCATTATGATTTTATTCTGTTACCAGCAGGATTGGCATGGTTTAAACCAATTTGTGAACCAACTGATTTTTTTAGAATAAATCCAATATAATATTTTCTTATTTTTGTAATTTAACTGTTCCAAATTATTGGATATAAATAATTTCTACTTTTAAGTCTTATCCCAGCAAACACCGTGAGACATAGTGAGTCTAGGTTATATTTGTATGCATGTAGAATGCAAATTGCATGTGTTGATGAACATATCTGAAGCTCTAAAGATAAAATTTAAAACATGTGAATGTAGCAAAGATAAAAATAGATTAAAAATATTCAATATTTTGAAAATAAAATATTTTTCTTTTGAGAAAATGCAGATTATATATAATTACATAAAATGACCTTAAGATTTCAGTCAAGCTGCAAAAGAAAAATTTCTTGATTGGGGAGATTATCTTTTAATGCTGTTCTCAACTGCTCTACTCAACAAGCGCAGATTGCTTTGACACTTTTACAAATTCATTTTTTAATGGAAAGATATAAAATTGGAAGGCCTGACTGGAAGCGATTTGGAATCGAACTGTGTTTTCCATTTTTAATAAATAAATTATCTATTGAGTTATAAGCAATTTTGATCATGTGACAAATATGTTTTTAACCCTCCTTGAGTAGTTATTTTTCTTTCGCACGGAATTCGGTTCAAAACACCAACTTTGACACTATTTTCTGAATGATTTATTGCTTTTGGAAAAGAAGAAAAAAAAAACTGGAAAACAGTTCCATTACATAGTTTCTTAACAACAGCATCTGCTAGTTTCATGCATTTCCAAACAAAAATAAATTAAAACTTATGTCATAAAGTTGCCCTTTCGGATTTGAGTACAGCCTTAAGAATAAAAAAGAAACTCAAGATATGAAGTCGAATAAGAGGACATTGAAAAATTGGGTGCCAGCAAAGCACCTGTTTACTTTTAACTAAAATATGCAATTAAGATATATTTAAATAGTCTATTGCATAATCGAATCCACTATTTAGATCTGTCAAAAAAAAATGGGTAAAAATCGAGATAAGGTTCATGTGAGACATAACAGAAAAAAAGTCTCATAAAAATGCCTAAAAATATATATTAATTTTTAGTTTAGACATTTAAAAGTAATATGTACCTATTATAAAATAGCTTAGAAAAAAATCCTGTGTATTAAGTCTGATGGCTGTTTAAATGTTTTGGTGGATGACAACTTTTATAAATCTACTTTCCATTTTAAGATCAATGTTTTCAGTAGTCTAAAAAGCTGGTAAATAGGTATTTCTGTTTATTTTACTGTTGCCTTTTTTTTTTTTTTTTTTTTTTTTCTACCGTGGCAGTTTCTCAGAAGTGTCAAATGACAAAATACAATACTTCTTGAAACATGTAAAGACTACTGCTAAATTCAAATCATTCCAGGAATTCTTTATAAAAAGCTTTACTTTCAATAAAAGGTATAATAATTGTTCATGTAGTGTTCTAACAGAAAAATCAGATATCTCAGATTGCAAATATTTCAAAGAAATTATTTTGAATAGCCATGGGAAAGTATATTATATTTATGAAACTACACCATATATTTATTTATAGTACTAGTAATAAAAAGATTGTTTATTAAGATTTTCAAGGTATCAATATTTCACTATGTAGAGCATTTTATTCATGGAACATAAGACATAGCTTTTACTAAAAATGTTCAAATTTTAAATGATTTCAATTTTCTACATAATTTATTGTAATTATTTAATTTAAATTATTTTTAAATGAAGTTATATTACAATGAAGTTATATATCTAACAATGTTTATTTTTATCAATAAATATGCATGTATTTGTAATAGAAAAATATATTTTTAAAAACCCGGTTTAAACCAAAAAAAACAGATATTTTGGTTTTTTTGAAAAAAAAACCCGTTTTTTTACCAACCTTGATTATTACATTCAAACTACTATTTAAAAACTAGCCGCCCTTGGCGACCAGTTTGGTCTCCCTTAAACTTATGCTAAACATTGTATCACGTTACTTCTATACATAATTTAATTTACTTGCTCAATCCTTCGCCAAATCTGCAGATTCTGATACAGAAATCCTGAACTCGGCATTTTTGTATTAGCTGGGTGCATGCGATAATCGCCAAATATTGTTCCCATCGTATTTTTTCATATTTCATTTACAATATAGTACTTTCACTCATTTTATTTAAAATGTATAACTTTAATTTAAAATTCAAATATTTAAAATTTATGAAGCTCAATTATTGCTAAAAAAAAAAAAAAAAAAAAAAAAAAAAGAAAAGTAATAATACCATAAACCATGACATTTAATTTCAACATCAAAGCTTTGTTTCAATTTACCACGTGAAAAATTGTTTGTTACAGTCACATGAAATGGACTGTTATATAACACTGATGACATGATATTTACAATATTTGGCGATTTATCACCTGCTCCCGGCTAACATTAAATTACCGGATTGGCTGCTTGGCATACAAAAAGTGAAGCGGTCAACCCAGAACTATTGATGACAGTCACATGACTTAAGCTTTTATTATATAGATGGGTACTTTTCGGTTAGCCGGGCGCCAGTGTTATATATACATAAATATATGTATATGGGGCATTCTCACAATCTTTTGACTTTCATGTCCCTGAATAATAATTTTTATTTTAATACACTTTTTTGTGTTTCTTTTTATTTCATATACTGGGGAACATCCAATTGCATGATTGCATAACAATATTAACGAGATAAATAAGTTTTGGATGATGTTGGGGGTCCAAATACCTGGAAAACTCCTATACCATCCTGTGTCCTTGATGCTGGTTTTTAAGTTTGGAGCTGTCTGTATAAAATTGTTTCAATAAAAATAATTCTATGTAATTTTTTTCCGAAACTGGAACTATTGTTTTCTATAAATAGGTAGCAAAAAATTAACCTGCACACATTTTTAGGGTTGTTATTATTTTTTAAACTCTGTCCCTGGGTTTTAGATTCCTTACCGTCCCTCTTCTAAAATTATACAGAAAATCACTCCAGATGCATCCACAGAATTTTTTTCAAGTTTTTTCTCATGCAGAAGTATGCTAGAGAAAGAATGTCTAAAATTCTTTGACAGGAAATTTATTGCAGAATTTAAATCAGCATTTAAATATCAATTTCAAGCATCGTGGCTTTATTGGTAGTCTTACTGTCCCCAAGGTTTATTCCTGCACTTTTCGAGGTAAATTAAAAAAAAAATTAATCCACTGTTAACAACTGTTTCTAAAAATCAATGAACATTGTGGCTATCACTTAGTCTTAACATGATTTTCCTAAAAATAGGGGGTAATTTTCCTTACCGTCCCTTTTTTTACCTTACTGTCCCTTCTTTAACACCCCTTTAAGACAATGCTATACGAAAATTCTGTATTAAAAGTACTACATTTTTATTATTTCTTATTTGAATGTCCTGTGGGTACTATGCAAATTCATTATAAGTAAAAATTTAGAAGAAAATAAAAAGTTATAGGGGTAAAATGGTAAGGAAAATTAAACTCGCAAGTTTAACTTAAAGCTCAGTTAAATAAATTTTTCGCTGCTGACCATTTTTTCTTTATTTTGAATCATTAAGGCATTCATTTATAAGATTAAAATGTTATTTTAGCAAGTTTAATTTCGCCAGATTTTTTTTCCCAAAAGTCAAAACATTGTGAGAATGCCCCATATATACATGTATTTATATGTACTTATAAATATACATACATATGTATGTGTGTATATATAATATATGTATATATATATATAGATGTGTATACTCATATATACATATGTATATTTGTATGTATACACATAACATTGGCGCCCGGCTAACCGAAAAGTACCAGAAAATGCAAACAAAGCAGCGATCAGAAATCTGCAAAATTCTAAAATCTGCACACAATCTCTGGTTTCAAGCTATACGAATTTGAGGGATTCTACTGTACTAATATAAATTTTAACAAAATGTTATTGTTTAGCAATTTTAAATAAAAAAAGTGGCCACAAATAAAATTGCTACTGCTGCCCACTAAGGAAATTTCCCAGTTTTGCCCGTTACTCTATTTTAGCTCGCTGCATGTGGCTTCTCGGCATTGATAAAACAAAATCACCAGAAAATTGGGTTCAGCATTCTAGGATTCTACTAAATTGTTGATATTCAGTAGTTCTCAAGGAAAAAGTTCCCCAATATTAGCAGTTTTTGTAGCTGTTGTTACTCCCTTAAAGTATAAGACAAAACTAGCGCTCTCCAATCAGTGAGTAATACTGAAAACGTGGCGATTGACTTTTTTGACATCACTGCCCAAAGTTTAGGTCCATTTATCTCAGAATGGATTTTGTCATAATTTGACATGTTTAAAAAGATTTATTTAAACTTTCTTGCAAGATATGCATATGAAATTTTGGACAAACTTTTTATATTATGCTTTTAATGAACTGCCTTCAGGTTTTTTAATTTCATGCAAAGACTTTTAAATAGGATCTTTAAAGTAAAGATCCCTCTCAAAACTCCTCTTTTTTTTTTTAACTTATGTATTATAAATTTTGTGGTTTTATTTTTTTTTATTTAATAAATCCTGACAAAATAACAAGATATTCTTTCTGCACATAATATTAAAAAAAGTAATCAAATCCGTCAAGTGGTTCATAAGCTGTATCAAAAATTAAATGTGTTTAAAAGTTTTAATTTTTTTTTAAATAAAATTTTTAAGTTATCAAAAACTTTTTATCTGAAAAGTAAGGCACGCCATACCACATATCAGAGAGGCATGCAACGTTAATTGTGAGACAGGAAACAAATTCTGCTGTTCAAACCAGTTTTTTCTTTGTTAACCAGGTGAAATTTTAGCATGCCTCACGCTTTTTTATTGCATGCTTCCCTGGTGTGTGGCACACCTTATATTTAAGGGCAGATAAGTTGCAGGAAAAAAAATAATTAAAATATGCCTAGAAATAAAGAAAATAAAATTTGACCCCCCCCCCCCCCCCCAAAGTAAAAATAAAATATACAAGATTTGAAATTATTTTTTAATTTAAATAGAATTTAATTTAAAAAAAAATTCTGTCTGTTTTATACAGTGCATCAACATATCTTTAAATATAGTTTATCACTTATATTTTGGCTGCAGTAATTGTTTGTTTCTGTATTCAATGGGATGTAAGTTTTTACGTTGAGTGTAATCTTGTCAAAGGGTAAATAAAGAATATTAGTAAATTATGATGTTAATAGTTAGAAAAAGCACATTTTCTTTTATCAAGTACAGTGAAACTTGGATAATTCGAAATTCTGGACAATTCGAAGTATTTGTTAGGTCCCTTGTATTCTGTATTAAAATAATGTAAAAAAAATCATGGATATTTCTAATTTTATTTTGGATAATTCGAATTTTTCGTACGGATGCCCTTAAAATTTTGCAGTAAAAATTCTTCGTGATATTTTTTTCAGCTAAGGGGCAAAATATTTTAAAAGTTTATTTTAACGGTCTTTCTAAGGAAAACAAAAACGATAGTTTAAAATGTCACTATTTGTCGATTTCCAAGGAATTTTCTGACCCAAGCAAAATCTTGCTTGGCAAAATCCCAAGACTTGGCCACACCCATTCGGCAAGTGAATCTATTGTAGAAGATCGAAGTAGTGTAATAATGTAGAAGATTCTATTTTTATATCGATAGGTTAGAATAATATGCTGTCACTCAAGACTTACATTCAAAGAAGCAATAAAAAATGTCTGACCTTTTTTTTAAAAGTAATGAATAATTAACCTAGAAAACAATGTTTGATATAATAAAAAAAATGTAGTAGTATTCTTAGATAAAGTTTATATGTTAAATCTTTCATTGCAGAGTAAATTTTTTTTTTTATTTATCTCTTTTATTTGAGAGAATATATGCTATTCGAATTTTTGGATATTTCGAACTTTTCTCTGGCCCCCTCAACTTCGAGTTATCCAAGTTTAACTGTATTTGTAAATATGTTACTGGCCAGTAAAAAAAATCGATGTATTGGCTCAGTGGCCAGAGAGTAAAAAAGTTAATTTTGACCTATATCTTAAAACCAAATTATACCAAAGCCAATTTTAAAAAAAAGTACCAAGGCAGAAAGTATTGGACATTTTGCATTTCTGTTTTATGCAATTTTGTAATGTCAAGTAATGTTGGTTTAAATTATGTTATTATCTATGATTAAAATGTAGCATACTATTTCACTTGGAATTTTTAGACTGTTTATACTCAGATTGTTTTATTTTTTCACTCAGGTTTCATAAAAAATAAAAATGCTGAATAAAGCTATTGGATTTGCCAATGACATCTTGCTGTCTTTAACCTTTTTGGTGAGTTAACTTGAACATAAATTAATTTGAACTGACACTGAACAATTTTATATAATTTTTTGATGCTGTATGTAAAGAAATATATTTACTAAGCTGAAAATTGCTATAAAAGTGGTAATTATTAGATTTTAGAGGTTTATTTAGATTAACGTACATTTCATTGCACAAATGGTGACATTTTCAAAATCATTCTGGATAGGAATATTTTCTCAAAAAAATTTAAAAACAATAACTTGGAAAATGTCACAAGACTTCATGCATAATGAAAATTGTGCAGACATAAAATAAAATGAAATTGGATATTTGTGAGCTTGGATTACTTTTTACTATTGTTACTAAAACAACATAGCATTTCTTTCCAAATTTTAGGTAACCCAAGGGACACTGAATCATTGCAAATATTCTCATTGCGTAAAAATATCTCTATTGATTCCCGGATAATGGATGATAAATAAAATCTTGAAGGACAAATTATTCTGCTATTTTTTAATTCAATCTGTAAAGATTCTTTGCTGTATAATCTACATTACAGATCGACTTTAAAAATAGCAGATTTTTTTTTTTTGCGAAAATATTTCTATCAAGAATGATTTTGAAAATGTTGCCGCTTGTGCGATGAAACCTAAATAAAGGTATTTTATCATTTCTATAGCATTTTTTTAGCTTTTTCTGTTTCATTATAAGTGATTATCATATATATTTTTATATATTTACTGAGGTTAGAATTATAGAAAAAGAAAAAATTTTAGCTCTTATCTTCATGTTATTTAGTAGAATGACCAACAAACCAAGTATCCCAAAAGCTGGCAGGTAATTTGGAGCAAGTACTTGATAAAAGCTGATAGTTATTTATATAGTATTTTCATCATACTACCTCATGAGGAAAGCATTGACCTGCCAGCTAGCTGGTGGTGGATTCACGTTTTTCAACTTACATTTTTTGATGCAAAAAGAAAAAAAGGGTTTTTGATCAAAGCTACAATTTATATATACAGTAAACATCCTCTAATCTGGCACGTTTGGGTCTTGAAGCATGCTGGGATTACGGAATTTTCCGGATTACAGGATGGATGCCAGAAAAAATGTGTAAAAGTTAGAATTAAACAAAAAATGACAGTAAAGCATGTTTTTTATTCTTTAAACAGCTTGAATAAAATAAAAAAATACTCAATGTAAAGTACAACATGAACATATGTACATAACTATAAAATGAAGGTTCTATAATATAACTATAAAATGAAGGATATGTGTTCTACCATCTACCAGTTTAAAAAAAAAAAAAAAAATTTCTTGATGAGTTTTTAGTTATTTCGGCTAATTGTCAAAAGATTAAAAACCGGAGTTTCTTGTACAGCCATGGAAAAAAAAAAAAGTAAACACCCCTTATTAATTCTGCAACTAATTGTAATAGAAAAAATTTCCAGGTACCAAACGAGTGGAAATAAAGTCTTATTTTAAATGATGTATTTAAATTTGCTTAGGAAGCCATCTACAAATCAAAACCAGACCAAACTTTGTTTTTTTTCAATGGCAACACCCAATTTTAACAATATATTTTAAACCTTCGGTTTGAACTATGTCTAAAAATGAAATTTCAAGTCATTTGGATGATAAGTTTTTGAATTATGAACATTTAAAATTTTGAGCTTCTAATGTTAAATTACATTTTCATATTTTTAATAACTCCTAAAATTATAGTCCTATTGTGATAATTTTTTTGTGTAATTATAAAATTTAAAAAACCAAACAATTACGTTGAATTTGTAATTTTAAAAATTTTACAATATGAATTATGAAATTAATATGAATTGCAACCTACAATTTTTTTGATAGATTTATATTTATTATGTCCTGCTTTATGCAAATTGTCAATTTTAAATTTTCCTTCCCAGTAGTTTTCGAATTATGAGTAAAAAACATCAGAATGATGGTTTTCTATGATGTCCAGAAAAGCATAATTTGAAATATATATACAGTAAAACCTCCCTAAAGCGACCACATTCCGTTCCATTAAAAATTGGTCACTCTGAGAGGTGGTCTCTTAATGGGGGTCATGTTTAAACCGGCAGATTTTAATTGTTCAAAAAAGGTAACAATTAATGTTACTAAAATTTATTTTTCACATTAGGAAAAAATATAAAAATTTAAGTATCAAAACAAAAGTTAATTACATAAGTTAATTACTGCAGAGTTTTAAAAATGAATACATTGACGTTTGCTTTGATTTTACTGTTTCATCTTTTATAACTTTATTTCCGAGTCCTTTCGAAGTTCAGTAAAAAAAATGCAATTTTTGTTTGGATGTAAACAAATAATGACGATTTCATTAATTTATCTATTTCTTTGAAAGTGTCCTGACATAATAGGGCAGGGGAGTTTATTGACTGTCATTCTTAATTTGTCATCAGAGTTAAATTCATTGCCTAAAAAGGCACAAAGGGGTTTAAACACTTAAAAGTTACCGGAAGAAAAATCTAAACTTAGTTTAAAAGTTTGATTAATAATTTGCTCTCCAGAATTATTTTTCTAATAAAACCTACTTCAAGCGACCAGGTAAAAACGGAATTTGTTTCATTTTCTTCAAAGAAATGGGTCGCTCAAGGAGAGAGTTCATCTGGGATAGTCTCTGAATGGAGGTAAAATTAGTATTGAGCGTACAGGAATAAATTTCGTTCCATGAAAAAATGGTCATTCAGGGAGGTGATCGCACATGGAGGTTTCACTATGTAGATTGCTCATTTTAATAAAAGATTTGGGCTGGCAATAGTAGAAATACATTAAACGAGTGAAATATTTATATTGGCAAGAACTTATACATTAATAGAAGAGACATAGTCATTCTGTAGCATTTAAACAATCAAGTACCGAACTACGATTAGGATACAGCCTCTAAAATATGCTCATTTTAAAATAATTAATTTCTTGGAAACTAATCATACAAATTTCATAAAAATTTGGATTTAGGCTAATTAAAGGGTGTAGAATCTATTTATCGTATCAAACTTGGGTATAGCTATTGAAAAAAACAAAGTTTTGGTTCATTTTGATATGTAAATGGCCTCCTAAGGAAATTTTATATACATCATTTAAAAGTAGACTTCCTTTCCAGTCGTTTGGTACCAGTAATCTTCTTTTACAATAATTTGTTGCAGAGTTAGCTCTTTTTTTACGGCTGTTCATCAGAACATTCCTTGGACTATCCTCATCCGAATTGTCAGACTTTTACAGGTGCTAGAATTCACTAGCCACTGCCAGCAGACACAGAGACAGTGATCTTGTCTTTTATTAGTATAGATTCAACAATGTAAAAATTTAAATTCTGTTTTGTTTAGAAGTTCAAAATATTGCAATAAAGACAAAAAAAAAATTGCAAGTGTTGCCACTGTCAATATGGCATCAGCATTACTCACGACATGGTTTCTTTATAATTAGGGTGCCGATGGTTTCAATCAGCGATTAAATCGTGATTTTAATCAACTAATTAAAATAAAAAATCATTGATTAAAACTATAAATTTTCTAAATGTTTAAAATGACATAAAAAGTATTAATATCAAAGATGAATATAATTTGGAAAGTTTCTACAGATATTTTGACTTATGAATACACAAAAAACCCCTTTAAATAATTGTTTCTAAGCCTAATTCCTGACTATTGCAAAAAGTTTAAGTACAGTAAGTTTGTAAAAGGCCTAGTTTTTATCAAATATAACTTAAAAAGGGTTTTATTTAAAAATGATATTTAAATCTAATATAACTTGTAATGTCATAATTTCCTTTTAGTAATCAAATTATTCATTCTTTTATATAAAATAAGCATAGCAAGTATTATAAATTTCTACAAGTAAAAGAATAAAATACCGTAATTTCGCGTATATAACCCGCGGCGGGAGATAACCCGCAGCATAAAAAAATTATTCTAGAAAAATTATGACCGAAAGATACCCCGCACTTCTAAAATCACGTGATCGGCAATCTCAGATTATAATCTCAATGCTAATTACTATTATTTTAATGATAAATAGGAAAAAACATGCAAAATACAATATGATAAATAAATATATTTACTTACCTACAATAAACAAGCAAAATAATCGTAATATATTATTATGTATATATTACTAATAAACTGGAGTAACTTCTAATGGTAAACATCTTTATTCAATTTCTAAGAAAAATATAGATTAAAATAATAAATTTTTCAATTCATTAAAATCCATCAAAATCGGATTCTTCCGTATCGGAATTAAAAAGTTGCAACATTGTTTGGAGTAGTTCATCTTCATCATGCTTACTATCATCATTAAGTTCCTCCTCATTGTCCCCACTTTCATAGTCATCATACTCTAATAATCCAGATTTTACCGTTTCGATAGTAATAGAATCCCAAGCGTTTTTCACCCATTGAGCTACTTCCACTAGAGACGCTTTTTTAACATTTCCAGATTTAGTGTATTCTTTAAGCCCGCTTGTCATCCAATCCTCCCACTGAGCTCGAACCTTGGCCTTAAATGATCGGTTAACGGAAATGTCTAAAGGCTGTAATATTTTAGTCAAACCTCCAGGGATGACTGCTAATTTTGCTCCAACTTTTGGCGATGTAAAAGCTTTCTTTACTCCATCATCTATATGAGCTTTCATGGAATCAAAAATAAGCAGTCCCTTAGAGCTAAAGAAAGACCCCTTTCGTTTCCTCCAAACTTCATCTATCCACTTAATCATAGCCTCTACATTCATCCAGCCTTTTTCATAGACAGAAATAACTACACAATGAGGGAATTCAACTTTAGGCATCGTTTTTCGTTTAAAAATTATCATATGTTTTAACTTACTCCTATCAGCGCAGCAAGCAAGTACAACCGTCATATTTGATTTTTCGTGACCAGTTGTTACAATCGATACAGTTGATGCACATTTCATATCAACTGTTCTGCTAGGTGGACAGTCAAAGGCTAAAGGTACCTCATCCATGTTTACAATATGATTATGATTATCCCGCTGAACTAAGTCCTTGAAAAACTCTGTAAATTTTTCAACCTTTTCCTGCCAATCTTCGGGAGGTTTTTGCCTGACTGTTGTTCTCATTCGTACACGAAGATCAGTTCTTCGCATAAAACGATAACACCAGTTGCTGCCTCCTTTAAAATCAGCAATTCCCATTTCTGAAGCCATTGTTTGTGCTTTAAGCCGTATCTTAATAGTTGATACGGGATTTCCTGCTTCTCGTTGCACTTTTACCCAACGACAAAGGTTCTCTTCCAATTCTGGCCAAAAAGGGTTACGGTAACGCATGGAACGCTTGCGTCTGCCCATATTTTCTATCTTTTCTTTTCCTTTTCTCCATTCACGAACACTTTTTTCATCGACACTAAATTGTCGCGCCGCTTCACGATTTCCTAATATTTCGGCTTTCGAAATTACCTTCAATTTGAAATCAGCCGTATAGCTTTTCCTTTTGGTAGTTGGAAACATTGTATTAAATCAAGATGTTAGCTAAAAAGAGCAACTGAAAGATTAGAACGATGCTCAGCCAATTCCATAAACTAGAGCTTAATAGCTAGGAAGATCGGTTTGCGAGTAACCAATCAGAGTCTGCCAATAGTAATATTTCGCCTTTTCTTTTCGTCATGTTGGACCATTGGCAAAGAGCGTTCGTTTGCTCACTCTGATTGGTTACTTCTGAGCCGAGCGTCCAAGTTACTAATGTCATACCGCGCTTACGGTGACTTGTCCCATTTCTACAGACGGTAGAAGGAAGTTCAAATACGGGAGGAAAAATGACCCTCGATAGATACCCCGCACCGGATGATAGCCCGCAGGACATGCAAATTCGGCTTTTTTCTGTAGATTACCCGCGGGTTATGTACGCGAAAATACGGTAGCCAGAATGTTATTTCTCATTCTACTTTTGCAATAATAATTTTATAGTGAAATAGTACTGGAGATATGAAAGAATGATATCGGCTGAACTGCCATTGTAAAAGAATGTACAAGAGAAAAGGGAGCCAATTGGTATAAAATGTTAAGCACAGCAAGAGCTTCAATAAACATTTTTTTTTTTTTTAAATTTTTTAGCTCACATACACCAAAAAAAAACTTTTAGGGATTAAAACTATTTGAAACACTGAATGCTGAGAATCCCTACTGAGTGCTAATAATGCTGCTGTTTAGTTTAATGTTTTGAGGATTTCAGATGTAACTGGCTATTCCTTATATTTACTCTATATGTATTTACTCATACATTATATATGTATGAGTGGATTAAAACATTTTCATTTTTTTTGGGGGGGGGGAGGGGGTTAGCATATCCGTACATGTGTGTAAGTGTAGATTTAGGCGATTAACAGTACAAATGCAAAATGAGCTGCAAATAATATTTGTTATTTGTGCCTCTAACCGTAACCCTCGGGAACTCAAGGCCGTGACAGTAAATAAACATGGCGGATGTTCCCGTCCTATGAATGCATCACAAAAAGGCATGAATACTTCTCTCCTTCAAAACAATACAAAAGTACTTTTATACTAAATAGCTTATAATCGCCATATAATAATAAATATAGACCTTTAAATACATTCCTGTATATTCATTTATGAATACTTTAATTAACATATATTAAATTATTTAGTTTTAATAATGGTTTATTATTGATACTTTTTACACACGGCTATAATTCCTTACGTTAATAAAAAATTTTGCATTTATGTTTGAAAATATATATATATATATATAAATTTTAGTTTCTAGAAAATAACTGAGAAAAATTGTAGAATATTTATCAGGCTATTAGTACAGTCCATAAAACAATAGTAGTATATTCATATTTACATGTATGCTTTTAACATTTATTTATTTTCATTTTTCCAAAACATTTTCATATCAATAGTTTAAATTTTATAAAATAAATAAATAAATAAATAGAACGATTTATTTTCCAAATATTAGTTGAGCAAGTAAAATTGTAATAATTAAATAATTTCATGTATGTTTTTAAAATTCATTTATAAATACTTTCTCCAAATGTTAAAGAAATAATTTCTTGTGATTATTGTGACAATGATGATTTTCAAATACAGATATTACAGATTTTTAAGCAATTTTAAAATATTTTATGCCATTGATTTGAACCTTAAGCAAGCAAAATATAAATTGGAATTTTTTTTTTCGGGTAGTAATAAAGCTTGTAAAATTATAAGAATTAAATAATTTCATGTATGTTTTTAACATCCATTTATATACATTTTTTCCTTCAAAATTTTAAAGAAATAAATTCTAGTATTTATTCCTATAATGATGTTTTGATATACAAATAATAGATTTTTATATACAAAATGATAAAATAAAAGTATTTCCATACATGCTTTTTACATTAATTTCCAGAAAAATAATTCCTAATGATATTTCTAAATAATTAGTTTTCTATATACAAATATAATTATATTAAAGATTTTTTTTAGGCATATTTTTAATGACCTATTCTATATCATTTCTTTGAGTTTTAAGCAATCATGGTAGGAATTGATTTTTTTTTTTTCAGTGTATTAATGAAAGAAGTTAAATGATAATAATAAAATAATAATTCTCTGTGTGCTTTTTAATTTCATTCAGAGACTTTCCCGAAATTTAAAAGTAAATAAATAAAATAATAATATTACAGTTTTTTAAAGCAAAATTTTTTGTGTTTTATATCATTGTATTGGATCCTATGCAAACAAAGTAAAAATTGAAGTTTTCTTTTTTCAAACATTAACATTAATAAAGTAAGTAAAATGATAATATAATAATAAATAATTCCATGCATGCTCTCTGCATTGATACATCATTTTTTTTTTCAAAATTTCAAAGAAATAAATTCTTGTGATTATTTTTATAATGATATTTTTATGTATAAATGTAACTATATAACAGATTTTTTTGGGCATTATTTTAATGTTTTATGTCATTCCTTTGAGTCTTAAACAACAAAAGTAGAATTTGAAGAATTTTTTTAGATAGTAATGAATCAAGTAAATTGATAATAATAATGAAATAATAATTCCATTTATACTTTATACATTGATATATATTTCAAAAATTTCAATGAGTCAAGTAAAAAAAAATCTTGTCAAAGAGTCTAATTCAGTTTGCATTCTCGTAAAAATTACTAAGTACGAAGCTGATATAAAATTTTTTGGCATCTAAGTTGAGACAACGGAAATAGTACTTTTAAATAAATTTCTAAAGTATAACATCAAATATTACTCATATGTTTTTAATGCTAAAAACAAAATTTTAAGTAATTTTGATTCATTATTATTTGGTCCATTAAAATCTTTTATTGATGGCACTTCATGATCACGCACTGTATATTTTTGGGGAAATTTGGCACGTGGATGTGAAAAGGTTCGCCGTCCCTCTTATAGAGTATAGGTGAAATTTTTTTTTTTTTTTTTTCTGAAATTGAAAACCAATATATGTTTTTAGTTTGCTCATTAACAATACCAAAAAGTATTTTTATATAAAAAATATCAATATATTCAAATAACATTTTGAAATTTATTAAAAACTATACTTTTATATTAAGCCACATGCAAAAAAAAAAAAAAAAAAAAAAAAAAAGGGAAAAAAATTGTCCATTTCACTACTTAAAGCAGCCTTTTTGATTATTATTATTTCAATGGTTTAAGCATGTAGTTCAATTACATGTCTGTTAAATTTGTTTTATTTGTATATTTGATGAAGTTTTAATTTTGTTATGGAATATTAGCCAAAAACAAAAGCGGCACTGTCTATATTGTTTATCCAGTATTCATGCAGTACAGAATTTTTTTATTTTGGTAACATGTAGTCTTTACTGTCTTTTTTCTGATTGTAAGCTAATAGCCACAGGTGTTGGAAATAAAGCTAATATGAAATTTTGGTTAGTACCCATTAGCCACTAGATAGGTTTTCTTTGTTTTTGTCGCCAGTTTCTGGCTGATAGTTATATTTTATTAAGTAGACATCTACTGGTGAATGTGAATATTTCCATTAATGGACTGTTAGTGGCATTTCAAAACTGAAAAACGCAATATATAGATAGCACTTAATTTTCATTTAAATTTAATTGTAAAGGAAAATTTTTTGAGGGGACAGAAAAAACAAACCAAAGGAACAATATTTATTTGGCCAATCCAGCCAAATTTTTAACCACTCACTGTCAAGTAATTATTAACAGTTTTAATTGTAAATGCGCATTTTTCTTAACTGGACCTTTTATTTTAATCTAAAAAAATATATATATAATAAATTAACCATACAGTTAAAAAGAAATTAACAAACAAACAACAACAACAACAACAACAACAAAAAAAACTGCGATGAGTTATTCCACAACCTAGTTGTGAAAATTTAGTGTCTTATGTATTTTGTTGGGGGCATCAAATATTTGCTTGACTTGGGAAGACAGTTTTTTAAATTATTTCATCTAAATTAATGCTGTTTTGAAATTATTCATTTTTTTTTTTTTTTATACAAATATATCTATCTTATCAATTTAAATTATATTTGTTTTAGATCACTACTGCAGCTTGTACTTTGAGTAATGAAGCTTGTTTTGAGCTTGGTTTAAGAAGAGCCGATCTACAATGCACTTGGTGTGATAAATTAGCACAGTTTAACTTAGATGACATCCTTAAGGATAATTGTCTTAGCTGCTGTGGAGTAAAAGTAGAAAAAGAACCTGTAAAGGTAAGTCTTTGT
This sequence comes from Maratus speciosus, assembly GCA_963932465.1. Taxonomy (NCBI): domain Eukaryota; kingdom Metazoa; phylum Arthropoda; class Arachnida; order Araneae; family Salticidae; genus Maratus; species Maratus speciosus. Next base: position 194,836,287 of record OZ010798.1, on the reverse strand, counting down.
TGCTTATCATTTAGAATTGAGTTTGTTGAATACAATATTATTGAATATTTAATATGTGACTTATCGCATTGCTAACTTAGTGTAGAACCAACTGAGTGAAAAATGTCCAAGACAGGAATAGAACCCGGAACCCTTGGAACTCCAAGTGATCTACCATTTAAGCTACGGGGACGATACCCAGCTTAACATCTCTCACTCACATATGTTGGTAAGGCTGCAACTGCAGCACAAGATGGAAGTGTCTTCAAGCGTAAGTAAGTGAGAAAAGTTAAGCTGGGTATTGTTCTCGTAGCTTAAATGGTAGAGCATTTTGAGTTCCAAGGGTTCCGGGTTCGATTCCCGTCTTGGACATTTTTCCCTCTGTTGGTTCTACATTTAGTTAGCAATGTGATAAATCACATATTAAATATTAAATAATTTCGAGCATAATTGAAAAATTAAAGTTATACAATATTATTGGTTATCTTAGTTCACATTTTCTGTGTTAATTTTTTTATTTTCCTTTCTTTCTTTAAAAGAAAATTTATTTATTTCCCTTTTTCGAAGAGTGTTTTGCTTTGTTTAGTTTTGTTCAATTTAATGTAAACGATGTGTCATTTTTCACTGTCAGATATATTTTTTTTTGTCATTATTATTGATAAATTGTTGCTTGTTTCAGTTGATGTTATGATTCAAGTTTTACTTAATGTTTTTGTTTTATTTAGTCAAGAGTTTCGATTGTTTTGTAGTATTTTGTCTAAGATTTAATTTTCTGATATTAATTAATAAAATTTATTAACTTTTTAATTATCATTTTTGATACTGTACTGAATCCTCACTTCTTGTTGCCAAATTGCTAAACATACAATTTTCACTTTATTTCTCTGTTAAACAATGGAGGATTTGAAAACAAGAAAAGCGATCTTTTAAAAAATAATATAACTTTACATTTTAAATCTTGTATTGTAAACTATGTCTCAAAGTGCGTATAATGCAAAAATGTTTGTTTTTATAGCTTCTACAAAATTATGATAAACTAAATGTACATTTGATAAATATATAGTAATATCTCAGCTGAAAAAGTTCGCTGTTCTAAAGAATGTTTTATTGGATTCAGATGCTAATATAACGTAACAGCATTTCAGTTAATGAAATATCTTCATTAGCTGAAGTATCACTGCATATGAATATTAAGAAAATATATTTTATATTGAGTTATTTTATTGGTACATATCTATATTTTCTTATTTATTATGAATAAATTACTTTATGTTCTTTTATAATTTATGTATGCTGTCATGTTTTGAAAAATTGTGTTAAGTCATGATGCGTAATTAGGGCTAGCTCGGAAATTTGGCATTACTCATAAAGCCCTATTAGATATGCATGCTACATTTCATAAGTACTAAATTATTCATAATTTTCCTCCTTATATGTGAAATATTATAATTCATTTTTTAGTATTTCCCCAAAAGTTTCATTTAAAAATATGCAACATCTTTTGCAGTTTAATTGCAGAAAATTAAATAGTTTCGATATTTTTTAGTTATTTAAAAACAATTAAGTCATATCAAATAACAAATTGCTGTTAGATCAGTTTTTTAAAAAATGAGATATCCTGGTTCTTCTAATTATTCAATCATTTTGACTGGATAAATTTTGTTTTTTCAGCTGTCTGAATGTAATTAGTTAATCATATCAATAGCTCTATTAATAAAACACTTTTTTAAAATTCAAATAAGATTGCGATAAAACCAGGGCTGGGCGGAGTCAGGCCAATTTTTGAGCTAAAGAGTCGGAGTCGCTAAAAAACAAGTCAACTCCGACTCCAGCTTTTTTTTATTTGACAGTTTGAAATGAAATTAAACCAACTGTATGTAAATTTAAATCTATTAAAGGAATTATTATTGCTATGTTTGGAGTATACTAGACTACCCAAGTTAAAGATGCCTAATATACTGCCCGAGTTACACAGTAGATGAAAACTGTTTTTTAATTGAAAACTTTAGTGGATACAGCACTATCGTGCTATATGATATTTTACATTTAGCATATGAGTACTTTACCTCAGATATTTTGCGTTTGTAGAAACTGAGGTAGATAGTTTGTTTGCAAGGGCCCAAGTCTGGCAAAACGAAAGAAATTTTTTAAACTGGCCAGGTCAGCAGAATAAAGACATTTTTTATTATTGGGCCGAACCGAGTGTTAAAATGATAAGCAGGCTCACTGGTCCAATAAAGTAATCCATTAACATTCGCAAGTTTTGATTATTCACAAAATAAAAAATGAGGACCATTTCAACATTCGCAAATACTTAACTTGGTTATTCGCAAATTTTGTTTTATCATCATATATATTATAAAGCAGTAAGCTCTAAAAGTTCCGCTCGAGTGTTTTCAAAAACTACCCAGTGGATTTTTTTCCAAATTGTATCATTCGATAGGAAATATTCCCAGGGTGGTTTATGAGAAAATATACTGGGATAGCTATGATTTTTGATAATAAATTTCGTATTTTACTGCTATTTTGAACGAAAAGGTTGCCAGTGATTATTTTTTGGCGAAAGGTTTGTTGATTAAAGAATTAAGATGGCTATATCTGTTAGAAAATAATACAAACACCTCGCGGATAAATGAAAAAAATACTGATATTTAATTTAAAAAACAACAAAAAAAGTTTTAATAAGACATAATATTATGAAACGAAAATATTTAATTTAAACATGGAATAAATATTTGTAATGCTTAAAGAATAAATTATTGTGAAATTTTACAATTGGTACAATATTTGGCGAATTATCGCTTGCGATAGGTTAAAAGAATGAATCTGAAAATTTGAATGGCAATTTTTTTTCTTTTTAGCTCTTTTATCGCTTGCGCCAGTTTAATAAAAACATGTCTGAAAACTTGATGAAATAAAATCTAGGTTACATTCTTTAGACTTTTTCTTTCTTTTTTTTTTTTTTTTTTTTTTTTTTTTTTTGTCAATTTAATTATTATTTTTATATAATTCTCCCATCATATGATTTACAGGAAAAACTAGAATATTTGTAAAAATGGCTGTATTAGTGAGTTACATGCTATTTATTTATTACCTTCGTCGCCAAACAATGCAATTTTAAGCCAAATAAAACAAAAGTGTGAAATAAGCCGAGAGAAGAGCATTTCAGAGTACATTTATATATTCAAGTTTAAATTATATAAAAACCAGTTATAATTATGTAGTCAGTCATTTAAATTTTAGTGTAAATGTCTTCCATATACACACATATTCTAAAATAATTTATTTTCAAAGATTTAAAATATTTTTTGCCATACTTTAGAATACCATTTCTATGGAAACATGCATTTTGTTTTCCTCAAACATGTGATTTTTATATTCTTGAACTCAGATCATTACTTATTAATTGAATATTGTGTATTATGTTATTTTTTTTAACATGCCGAACATATTGTCGAATTCAATTATAGGAATATTCACTGCTTTAAAAGTTAGGATATAAGAATATTGTTAAGATTTGTGCAATTATACGTTATTACTATAAAAATAAATAAATAAATAAATAAACATTTTGCAATAAATATTGCTTGCTAATTTGTCATTTCTTTTTAGCTTTTTCTGCATAACTTTCTTTTGCTTAACCATTGTTTAAAAAATGTTTTATTGAACATATTGGACTAATCTTACGAAATCGTGTCACCAGCTAATTAGCATATTGAGTGGCGTATCAAAATTCAAAAGATTAGACAGATTTTGAAATTAGCGATTACTAAATGGTGGCAAATGGAATAATGCCCGTGCACTTATCATTTCAGCCTAGATAGGATTAAATTACCTGGAATTTCGATCAATATAAAGCGAATTGTCCTGATGCTAACTCTAGCAGCTAAACACAGCAACAAATTAAGAGGTGTTTTCATAATCTGGGTTATTTACACAACAGACGGAAGATTAATTTACTCTTAAATATAAAGAAAATAGCAGGCTTTCTTGTTTGTCCGTGTTATTATGCTCTTTAGAAAAATGCAAAATAAATCTTCAGTTCAGGTATTCACCAAAATGCATACTGCTAAAATTTTTGTATAACTAACTTTATTTATCATTGTCAGATCTTAACCCTGGTGCACGTGCAACAATATTGTTGCATCAGTTTTAATGTTTGCCATGAACCCTCGCAATGATGTCGATTACGGATGATTATAAAGATTTTATTGGATGCATGAGGTTTATTTTTCTACAAGATTAAGTCATCGAGTTTTTTCCCAGGTTAACGGTTACATGATTTCAGCTGGTCTACAAAATGAAAAGACAGTGAAAATGACGTCTAGATTTTTTCAGGCAATTCATCTTTAAAAACATACATTTTTATGTTTCACTTTTCTTTTAAATATGAAAATTAAACAATCTTCTTTGTCTGCAAATAATTTATTACTTTTTTGAAAGTATTTACTCTGCTAGAATCCAAAGAGGAAAACAGTAGTAGCACAAGAGGATGGTTATTAAGAAATATAACTAACATCCAGTGAGATTGTATTTAAGCTACCAGAATCACATATTGCGCGAGCTGAGAGGCCAGGAGATCAAGGACAAACAAACGAAAATAAACCACGCGAGCATTATTCAAGTTCAATGGTAAATCTCTGCAATCACTGTAATGCATCTCTAATTTAATAATGTCAGATATGAGAACATTTTAATTCCTATTGTCATAACGGCGTCATTTCCCTACCAAAAGTGCACAGTGAATAATCAACTAAAAGAACTGCTTCTTAATAGCTAAATTTTGTCCAATGCGTAAGGTAATATAATATCGCAATGGCGTTCGCATCTTTTCAGCAACATGGAAGGACATTCAAGCTAAAGGTCCATTTTTTTTTTTAAATACAAGTTCGAATTCACCATTTTACTTAACTCAAGGTTTATTTGGAAATACTGACCAGTGCAGTTGGCATAACCTGCTAGTAAAAAATATATTTTTACAAAGTGAACTCGCTTTGCTTCACCAATTCCATAAACCATTTGACACTGGACAACTGCATTGTACTGTGTAACTTAAGTTCCAAGAATTTTCAACCCTTATATAGAAACAAAATATAGATCAGTAATTCCAAGAAATGTGAAGCATGACTTGATGCTAAAAATAAAAAAATCCTAAATAAAAAAGTATAAGTAAAAAATTCAGAATTTTTACTGCAAGTGAAGATTTTTCTGCAAAAATTATATTGAAAATTTTAAAGCTTCAACAATAACTTGTTTAAAAAGCAATTGAAAGCGATCCTTACCTTCTGAGGAGTCTTAAATTTAAAAGAGAAATCGAGACCTCAACTTTTCCTTATACGGGAATTCCTGAACAAAAGATCTGTTGTTACAAACAATCGTATAATCAATAAATTTTTTTCAGACATCAACAAGCAACCAAACTTTGTACAATATGTTTATAATTATTCAAATTTATTTACAGCATGTACTTTTTGATGCTTAATAAACATAGTTTTATGTTTCAATTGCTTTTTTCCATTTAAAAAAATCTTAAAACCTAACCCCCTTTTATGCATGGGAAGATAGTCTCAACATTCGCGATTTTGACATTCGTGGAGGTTTCCCAGAACCTAACCCTCGTGAATGTTAAGGGATTACTGTATAACAAATTTGAACCAATCAAACTACGCTGATAAAATCCGAACAGTTTTCAATGGACAGACCTGGGTGAGAATAAGTACAAATGTGCTGCATGAGCTGATGCTAGTTTGACAACATCAATACAGATACAGAAACATAATATCGCTCACCCGCAAAAAAAAAGTGACACATCTCGACAATTCGCAAATGCTTTCTAAGAATTGTCGAAAGAAAATTCCAAATTTAAAAGGATGAAGTGAGCGAAAAGCGTTCTAAATTACTATCTTTATGCAGTCGTTTGAAATACGAAACCGATTTCAAACATAATGGTTGCAAATTGATGGTGATAGAACCTGATCAAACATAAGCTATATTTTATGTCGGTACCACAACCCGTAGAGGGTTGCAGGAGCAAAAAACTTTCTAAATTGCGATTTCTGCGCTACTGAAGAGGCTAGAAACTTTAAATATAGCACTGTAGTTACTTATAAAATATAAATATCCTCTAAGAACAGTCACAAATAAATTCGGAATTAAAAAGGGGTGAAGCGAAAAGCATTCTAACAGAGTCCTAAATTACGATTTCTATGGAATCTCAGGAAATAATAAACCGATTACAGAAGTTATTGGTTGCGAATGAAGGGTGATAGTCCCTGATCCTATACGGGCTATATTTTATGCTAGAATATTAGGAAATACCAACTGATTTCAAGGTTAATGTTGGCAAATTAATGGTGACAGCCTCTGTTTTCAACATTTTTCGAGACATTCTTTTCACTAACACCAGATTGGTGGTAGACTGTTAGACAAGAAGCTTCGAATTTGACATGATGGTTAATTTTAAGACGTAAATGTGTTAAGATGGTTTCTAAAAAATTCAAAACTTCAAATGAATACCGAAATGAGCATAAAAGTCTCAAAATACTTTCTAAATTATCATTTATTTGGAATTAGTTTTAGTTCTTCTTATTAATTAAAATCTCATTTCTGTCTATTGCACTTTTATAATGAAGTTTAGCCAAAGTGTGCTTAATTTGTAATTTTTTAATTATTCCAAAAAATGTACTTCTAATAAAAAATAGTCATGCAAATATCACTTGGCATATTTCAACTATTACGTGAGCAAAGCCGCGGGGTCTGTTAATGTCAAATAAAGGGGCATGAAGTGTATTTTAGAAACAAACAGGGAAAGAAAATTTACATTAAGATTATTTTTATAAACATTTTTATGAAAATGCAGGAAAGCCCTCAAGATGCTCGGAGAATTAAAGAAATAAATATGCAATCTGTTTTCGTACTGCTTTAATAAAAATAAGTTTTTCCCGATGAGTTATGTTAGAACCAGTTTTGAAATGCTTGAAAAAATTTAGTTTCAAATATTTTAGAAATAGTTTTAAAGTGTGGGTTTTTCTTTTCATATTTCATAGGTATGTTTATTTTGTTTACCAGTTTGTTTTGATGTTCAACTGTTTTAAGCATATACTTTTTATTTCACAAATTATCTTCAGTATTAATACTTCAAAACTATTTAAATCTTCTTTTTTTTTAATGGAGTAATTTGAAATTACAGTGAAACTTCTATTATCTGTCTGCCACAGAATCCTACCTTGCAATGGTGGATATGAGACTAGATGGATAATAAAAACTACATATACAGTCAACTCTTTGAAATCTGCACACTAAGGGACCAAAAGTTTTGTGGATTATAGATCCGTTTGTTTACATTTTATTTTTAAAGTCTGCCTATAAATTAGGAACAACCGCACAAAATTTATAATTACAATGGATAAGAAAAACAATTCAACTTTGGTTTATTTTATTTAATCACAAAGTTAATTTAAAGAAAAATTAAATTATGTACAATACAAATTTTACTGATTATTCATTAATTTAAACATTGACAAAACACAATAATAGTTTTGTTTTGGTTTAATTTTTTTCTGTAGTCTATGAACGCATATTACTTCTTGCTCCAAAATAATATTTTGTTACTCAAGGAAATTTAAATATTTATATTCAATTTATATTTAAATATTTATTCATTGGGAAAATTATAACTGAAAAAAAAATATACCAAATTTAACTTTGTGAGTTTAACTGTTAATGACAATTTTTATTGTTTAAATTCTAATGTGTAGTGCGGATAATAGATGTTTACAGATTATACATCAGCAAATTTCACAGAGTTGACTGTATGCAAGAAATGCTGCCAATTGACAAAAGTTATTACATTCAAAATAGGACTAAAAGAACTTCAAGATGAGTATCAAGATTAAAATTGGAAATTAATGAGATGATAATCTGTCAATTTAGTATCATTATGTACCAGTATGAGAATTTTCTGTGTCAAACTGCAGTAAACTAAAATTTAAATAAACTGCAACCAACAATGACAAACTGAGCATACTGTTAGAAGAAATATTAGTAATACATAAAATAAGTAAAATTTGCATCTACAAAGAAAATAGAATTAAAAGATATAATAAAAATAATCTAGAAAAAAAAAATTAGCTTTTTTAGCACATGATATCGTAAAATATCTCTAGGGGGAGAGGCGATTCTTATTTTGATATCGTTATCATTTTTTATCCAACCAAAATTTTCCCTTTTTATTTGTAACTTGGTCTTTACATCAAAATAGTATGTATCTTTTTTTTTTAGACTGTTATCTATTTTTATGAAAATACAAACTTATTATTAAAATCATTTAATGATTATAAAATTATTTAATTCGAAAATATGGAATATCCCAACATTTGGCATTCCTATTCTTCTGTCACATGTGTATGCATATATAATCCGCTATTCGACAAACGATATGGAAAGTACGTTTGAAATGATACTTGTGTTTACTAGTAAATAAAAGAGAAAGAATGTTTTCAACCTGTTTTGTTGAAAAGAAGTTCGTCTGTCCTGCCCAGCGCGGGGGCAAGTACAAGAAGACATTATTACTGTTGAATGCATTATGTAACTAAAAGCTATTATTAAATATTTTTAAACAGTAACTATTTCTTTTCAGGGTTATTTGATATATAAAGTGATATTTTATCGACTTCTCTTCATTTACATCAATAAAGTATGCAAAAAATAAATGTAACCATATTTTTATATCACTCAAAAGAAAAAAAAATATAGACATTGATAACGATATTATTACAGGGGAGGAGAAGATCGAGGGATGATAATGTACGGTATCATAAGGGGGGGGGGGATCCAAAATTACAAAAAGTTGATAACATTATATTTGTACAGCCCCTAATTCGTGTATTCAATGGTTAACCCTTTATTCCCTGATGGTACTTTAACCCTTAAATGTCTGATTTTTCAAAAATCATTGTAATAATGTTTTTCGGCTTTCATTTTTTAAATAAATCATTGGAAAAATACTTAAAAAAATCATATTTTGCTTTAAGTAGGGTTTATGGCTAAAAAACAGTTTATTACTAATCGGCAATACTGGTCTTTAACCCTCCGACTGTCTTGGAAAAGGGCAAAATTGTAATGTTGCTTTAGCTGCATTTTGTTTTAAATGCTAAAAAAAATGATTCCTTGAACATTTTATAAAAAAAAAAACTTAATAACGAATATGCATGCAATCCTTGGAAGTATTAATCATTGTTCAATGTATTAAAAATACATTAAATCAATAGAATTATATTACTTTAAATATTGCTTGTATTGCAGTGAAACCTGGAGCTTAGTGGACGTATTAACACCAGCTTGTCAGTGAGGGAGTTAATTAAAAAAATAATTTTCCTTGATAAAATTCTATAATATTAAACACACAAGAATTTTATTAACTATAATAAGAAATAAATTTTACTTGCTCACTGCAGAACAAAATAGGGTATTTTGCAAGCTTCCAAACAAAACAAAAAGAACAAGTAGCAACAATTGAAAAAATAAATTGATTCTTAATTATTCTTAAACAGCACAACTGTTGCCATCTACATGTTGAAAATCGATTTAACAATATTTTCGGAATGTATTTTATTGGCAACATTAGGCATTATAGCTTCAATATTATTCTAATAGTATTTTAGGGCCTAAATTGGGTATGTTGCCAAAAAGCAATACCCGGCATTTAAGGGCTAAAGTACCATAGTTTTCTATTCCAATTGAAACACACTCATTGCATGTATTCCCAATGATACTTTTAAGAAACAATAGTAAATGCTTCCCTTGACTGTCACTAGATAGCAATAGCAGTTCTAGGAAGCTGAAACTTATTCTCAAGCCTATTTTGGTGCACGTGTGTGTGGCAAATTTGCTCCATTTTGTTTTCTGATGAGGCATCCCTAACTTTTGCTTGGAAACATCTGAAATTTTAAAGATGAGGCTATAATTTATTTTTCTTGTTTTAAATAGATCACTTGACAATATAAAAATAAATTTTCTGTTTGTTTAATTTACGGAGCACTTTTCGAAGTGGTACTTTGGAGTACCGTTGGGACTTAGGTTGAACATGGTTTTTACTTAGATTTTCATCATTTCAATATATATGGTGCATAAAAACGTACATATTTACTAGGGATGCATGGGTACTACACACGTGGATTTTGGAACAAAATAGGAGAAGATATGCATAATTTGCGTATGACATTGATGAATAATAATGCAAAAAACACGCTCTTTTTTTCTGTGAAACAAATGTTGTATTTTTATAAAAGAAATTTAAAAGTATTACAGATTAGGGGTGAAAAATCTAAAAGTATTTTGTAGCATTTTTATGAATCCTTTTGAGTTTTCTACAACTACAAGTTTGGAAATTTCTCTCATATTGCTTTCCATCAGACAATAGTGATACAATTATAGAAAATTCTTCTGAAGACTAAATGCTCACTGATAATCAACCAACAGCATCATCATCTAGCCATGTATACATAATAAATCTCATAAAAATAAAAATTGGATATAGTTTTTTTTCTAAGTCTCAATTTATCTCCAAGTATTATGATCCAATGGTATTTTAAAGAATCATTTTAAGCAGTTAGCCATAAATAACAAAAAACAAATAAATCATTTATTTTAGTGCATATATCTTTTAATGTATCACTGTAATGCAAGGTAAAAAAATTTCAAGGAGGTACTTTTTAAAATTCATAATTTGGGATATAAAGGATTAAGCCATGTAGTTTGGAGATCACACCTCAAAATTCCGGTGTGTACCGGACGCTCATAAGAGTGCCGGTCCTTCAGCCTTAACCCCAGGTTCCCCAGATGTGCTATTGCTTTACTAATAGCTTCCAGAAGTGAAAATCTACGGAAGCAGTCACGGGCCCTTCTATTATGGCATGAGAATAAGAGGCTATATTCAATCTCTTAATTTCTCATTTTATTTTTGCAAATATATAGCTAATTAGAACTGAAGGAGAATAACATCTGCTCAGCATCTATTGTGAAAGAATATACAGTGTAACCTCTGAACAACGGCTACCCATGGGGCCGGTAAAAGTGACCGCTCTTCAGAGGTGGGTGTTATTCAGAGATTTTTTTTTTTTTTTAAATCAAAATTACATAAATTTAAATAGACATTAACACAGTCATTTTAATTAATCCTCATTGTTTTAATACATTAAAAGAATCGGTGATCTGCCATCGCTTTTTTAGGGTTTCGTTCATCTCACGAAACCCTATTCGTCTCGCTCCTCTGTCTGTCTGTCTGTCTGTCCGTCCGTCACAGAGCCCGTTCTCAGAAACTATACATGTTAGAGACTTGAAATTTTGGGTACTTATAGCTGAACACCTCACATCAAACAACAAATCATAAAATTTTGAAAAAGTTGGTAATTAACCGAATTACAGGCTAATTAACTTCTAAAATTAACCGATCCACCTTTTTAACACAAATTCAAACGGACTTTCTCGAAATCATCCGTGTTTCTCCTAAGGGTTGCCAGTAAAATCAGCCAAATGCACGGTTACCACGGAGGAAATTAAGCCGAAAAATGAAGTGGAGATTTTAAAGCGAAATCGTATATCAGAAAATATTGGTCCGAGAAATTTGTAAATGGAATAGACAGACGCAGAAAAAAATCTACTTTCATTTGGCATAAAGTTCACATTTCTGCGATGTGTACAAGTTAAAATATCCACTAAAAATCGATCGATAAAAATTTAATTTCTTTAATTGGAAAGACAAGGAAATAAAAAGATTTCAATTCGGCAGGAAAGCAGGTAGACATGACGATAGACATGTTTTCCATAATAGCATATTTTAATACGAAATTTTAACTTTTTAAATATTAAATTTTTTGATTAAATTTTTTGGCATCCCGATGTCAAATTTCTCGCTGATTTCATTGATACCCATATCTAAGTCCTATCTTAATAACAAGCTGAAATATTAATTATTATTTAATTAATCGGTTTATTCCTATCAAATGCGTCGATTAAAATGAAGAGAACCACGAATTAACTTAAATTAGGAAATCTAATAATTTGCCTGGGCTTTTTGAACAGCGATATGAGATAAGTATAACTCATTCATCATCAAAAAGTTTACTTCATACCACTATTTTCTAATAGTAATTTCAAGAAATATTTTGAATTATTGGTTAAGACCGCCACTCAGTCTGTTTGAAACTTTAAGATAGTTTATACAATGGCGGATCTAAGGGGGGGAGTGAAGGGGCGATCGCCCCCCCCCCCCCCCCCCCCCCCCTTGGGCTAATAAAGGGTTTGTAAAACGACGACATTATGCATCTTCGCGGGAAAAGACTTGGGGCGGAGCTCGGCTCGGTGCGACCCGACCCGGGTCGCGCCACTTTAAATCCACGAGACTCAGACTGGGTCAGGTCATTTCTCTTTTAGAGTCGGGTCGTGTCCTGATCTTAATTTTTTCTGCAGATTCGGGTCGGGCAGACTTCTTTTTCCTCCAGATCGATCCGGGCCTGGATTTCATTTTTCCTAGAGGTCTGCACTGGCCAAAATTTCCAGTTCGGGGCTCGGTCCGGAATAAAAGCTAAACATTCAGTCTGTGTCAGCCCGTATGATAAGCATTATTGGCCCGACCACGAACCGTGCACTCCTCTAAATTCTTCCTCCCAAGCCCAAGTTGGTCCGACCCGACCAGGGTTGCTCACGAGACTCGAGCTGGGCCATGTCTTTTCTCTTTTAGAACTGTGTCGTGCCCGGATCTTAATTTTTTCTGCAAATTCGGGTCGGGCCAGACTTCTTTTTCCTCCAGATCGAGCCTGGCCTGGACTCCATTTTTCCTAGAGGTCTGCACTGGCCAAAATTTCCAGTTCGGGGCTCGGTCCGGAATAAAAGCTTAACATTCGGTCCGTGTCAGCCCGTATGATAAGCATTATTGGCCCGACCACGACCCGTGCACTCCTCTAAATTCTTCCTCCCGAGCCCAAGTTGGTCCGACCTGACCCGGGTCGCGCCAGTTTAAATCCACGAGACTCGGGCTGTGTCAGGTCTTTTCTCTTTTAGAGTCGGGTCGTGCCCGGATCTTAATTTTTCTGCAGATTCGGGTCGGGCCAGACTTCTTTTTCCTCCAGATCGAGCCTGGCCTGGACTCCATTTTTCCTAGAGGGCTGCACTGGCCAAAATTTCCAGGTCGGGGCTCGGCCCGCAATAAAAGCTAAACATTTGGTCCGTTTCAGCCCGTATGATAAGCATTATTGGCCCAACCACGACCCGTGCACTCCTCTAAATTCTTTCTCCCGAGCTCAAGTTGGTCTGCAATCTTACTTATTTCTCCTTCGTAAAAATTATATTTGTTTTGTACATTTGTTTAGCGAAATCTTTAGAAATTTAATTTGATTTGATAAGTTACAGAGATGTATTTTTTAAAATTTACTTTTTTACTTTGTAGAGCTTTAAAATTATAATTTTCTTTTATCAACCGTTTCTTTCATTCTAAACTGATTATCTTACTGGATTTTTATTTGAATGTAATTGTCTAAGTCATATTTTTACGTAGTGTTTGCGTACATAATTGCCTAAATAGTCATCATTATAGTCATTAATATTGTTGTTTTTCTGTATTCGTGAATTTCGAACATAATCTGAAAATAAAATATGAGCATAAGCAAGTGTACTTTATGAATAATTTTAATTGCAAAATGCAGGCAGGGCTGGAGTTAATTATTTAGCTTTTATACCGGGCGGGGCCAATAGTTTTATTTTTTTTTATGTCGGTTGGACCTGGGCTTGGGCCCGATAACTTCAGTCCAGGTAAATTTATAACTGACATATCGAAGCCAGCTTAACTTTTTTTTAATGCTTAATTTCAGCCATCATCCCATAACTACTGAATATATATCGGGTGTCCTAAAATAGACTGGCTGATTTTAAAATTCAATAAATTGCAAATGGTGACAGATATTAAAAAAATACTTGCAGGAGGGATATAGATGTTGGAAACAGGGATGATTACTTTCCAAATTTTCCGAAAATTTAACCCTCTCGCTGCGCAACCCGCGATTTCCACGGCCAACGTAAAAGTGGCAAAATTTGCGCAACCCGCAATTTCCGCAGCAAATCTTTTTTTAATGATCTAATTCTATTATAAAAAAAAAACCTGTTTCGGACATATTTTACTCTAAAATGTGTAATAAAAAATATGCGCAATTTTTTAACCTATTTTGATTAAAAAAAATAATAATAATAATAATAATATGCAGCTCCAGAGTTAAGGCATTCGGTTCCAAAAATTTAGAAAATTCACCTATCCGAAAATTCGGACATACAAATAATCGCAAATTTTGAAATATGGTTTCCATAAAAAATCTATTTCGTCAATCGTTCGGAGAAAATAACTTCAATTTCGCCGAATGATCGCAGAAAAAACGCGAATTTGGTCAGGGAGCCACGGAAAACATGCGAAATTCTTCAAATGATCACAGAAAACGCGAATTTCTTCAAAAGGCAGCGGAAAAGAACTCGAATTTGTTAAAGGATCGCGGAGAAACGCAAATTTTGTCAAATAGCCGCGAAAAAAAACCCCGCGAATTTCGTCAAAGGATCACAACGAGAAAACATGAATTCCTTCATAGAATCGTGGGAAAAAAAAAGAATTTAGTCAAAGAATCGCTTTAAAAACGCGAATTTAGTCAAAAGATCGCTGAAAAAACACGAATTTTGTAGAAGGGTCACGGAAAAAAAAACGCGAATTTTACCAAAGGTCTGCAAAATTACACTAATTTCGTTAAAGGGTTGCAGAAGAAACGCAAATTTCATCAAAGGGTCGAAGACGAGCGAATTTCATCAAAGAGTCGTGGGGAAAATGCAGTGGTCTCTTTAGAAAACAGCACACTTACATATGTTTATTATTATAGGTATAATTTTTAACTTGAAATAATATACTGAACTAATTTTTGAAAAAAAAAACAAGTTAACCCAAACCCAGCTTGCGGGAATGTACACTCAGCCTGAAATCGATCCGAATACAAAACAGCTAACCCGACCTGCAACAAAAATAATTAGTGCCAGAATTGCCAGATCTGCTGTAACCTTTCAGAAAATTTTCTTTGAATTTCAGATTTTTTTTTCTTTTTTACTCTACCCCTGATAATTTTTTTAACTGCGATTCTTGATTTTAGTTTAAAATAGCAATGAAGACGGTGCTGGAAGCAAGATGCGCTAAATCGGTTCCCGGAGGAGATAGGCTATTTTAAACCATTGTTTACAGAGCTCGAAAAATCACATGCCCGACATCAGTGTTGCTACTTTTTTTTTATTGGCACCACTTTTTTGGAATGGTAAAATTTGCTTTTTTTAATGGCAGATTAATTAAGGCAAATTTCACCATTCCAAAAGAGTGGTACCAATCAAATTTTAAAAAAGTAGCAACACTGATGTGGGCATGTGATTTTTTGAGCCCTGTGTGATTCACATTTTCTTATGTACATAATTTATTTATTTATTAAGGATTTAATATTTTTGTGTTTCTTTCTTTTAGAAGTATCCAGCAGCTCGTTTAGAAGTTTGTGGATGAAAAATAGGTCACTACCCACAAATCCAAGGTAAATATCCCTACTAAAATTTTGAGTAATCTATTTAACACTTTATAAATGTTTTGAAATTTTAATGTAATATTTTTATGCTTAAAAATTTTTAAGCGAGTGTCTGATTGAAGGGTACAAAACAAAAGGTGCAAGGGGAGGGGGGGGGGGTATAGGGCAAGTTGTGTTTCTATAGAACAACCAAAACTTTCTTGCTTCATAAAGATGACATGGATTCTTTTTTAATTAAAAAGTTTGTGTGTTCTGAATATCATTCACATGCCTGCCAGGTGTTTTTGATTTGCAGGAAGACTTCCTGATCTTCATATTTTCTTCTTGCCAGAAGATGGCCATCCTTATTTTCTAATAAACAGGGTGTCTAGCCACCTGGGTAACCTGGTAAAGTCAGGAAAATTTATATGTACTGGAAAAGTCAGCGAAATTTATCATTCCTGAGAAAAAGTCGTGGAAATTTGAAAACTCTGAGAAAAGAGTTATAAAAATTTGAAACTTCCAATAAAAAATTAGGAAAAAATTTATTATTTTATAATAAATTTTTTCTAAGGTTTTGAAATTGCAAGGCCAGGAAAATCAAATTCTGCTCTTTATAAGTACTTTAAAGAGTATTTCAAGCTGTTATGCAAATAATTACCCGACTGAAAAGAAGGGTTATGTGTTTCGCGCGTATCTGTGTATGTGGATTTCTTTATACCCTCGAAACATCTCAACGGCTGGATGGATTTTAATGAATGAGGTCTCTATCAATTCGTCTTAACGGCCGATGGTTATAGGCTAGATTTTGTTTTTATAAATTCAAAATGGCGGTAGAGACGAAAAAAAATTTGCGCACCCTATTGAGTGGCATATCATTGGATAGGTCTTTCAAAATGAAGACGATGTTTCATTGACTATTTTACAGTCTGAAGCTCCTTTAAAATATTATACAACCTGGAAGTTGTGTAGGTAGGATCTCTAGCTTTACTGCAACTCTAACCATCATAGACATCTATAGGTCTCATCAAAACAGTGAACTAACAATTAAACACAACTTAAAAGTCATCCATACAAGTAAATAAGAAATATAGGTAAGTAATATAAACAAGTAATACAAAAAAGAATATTTTAAGGCAATTCCTACTTAGGTCAATAAGAGAATTTTTTTTTCTTCCATTCTTCTTTCCTCTTGAGTGACGCTTGAAATGCCTTGATCAAGAAGAGGGCTCACTCAGTCTTTAATTCCTTGATCAAGAAGGGGCCCTCTTCTTGATTATTGAAAATTAATGAATTTAATTTAATTAATGAATTAATATTTGATTAACATCAATTGTCATCCGCTACAAGTTTACAAAAATTTATTTGAGCTTGATTGGATAAATAATAAGTATTTTATTAATGATTGAAAATTTGAACAAGATATATATAGTGAGAGTGTGAGCTAATAGTAGGAATTGAAAATAAAATAGTTTCACATTGATGAGAAATAAGTAGTTTGCTTTTTATGCAGTCGGATTTTTTTTATTTTTAAAATTTAATTGTTTATTTTGCCTACCTCTTTTCAATAATTCCTTGTAACTCAGAGATTTTCAACTCCAGCTTCACTGAAACTCTGTACTGAATGTTGTAGGATTTATTAGGTATTTCAATCTGTTTACTTATCTTTGTTTTGGAACTGAACATTTATTAGCTTAATTTATTGAATATTTATTATTTGTATTAAAATATATTGAAACACTGTATTTAACTGTGGCTGATATGATAAAAAATTTCATCCTGTTTGGCCAAAATGTTTAGCATGTAAAATGTTCAACAATTTGTAAATTTTGCAAGAATTTGTTTAACAATTCAGTATTTGTGACATGAGAATCAGTTATGAAAGTTCCACTCTCAAATTCACAACTTTTGAGAGTTTTTGTGGTTAACATTAAAAAAAATCTCGGTACCTTGAAAAGTCAGGGAAATAAATTTGTTGCTGATCTAGAATAGACACCCTGAGTAAATCATTTTATTTATTCAAAATAATTAATGAAAATCTTTTTCCATAGTTCTTTTTTCAGTTTTTAATAAAAAAAAATCATAATCTGATATAATTTTTTGCAAAATAAAAAGCAAAATTAGTGGCAGCCACTAGCCACTAAATGAAAGAAGCTTTTTCATTTAACCCTTTTAATTTGAAATTTTGTTAGAAACTGTTTTTAGATAGCAAATCTACCATCTATAAATATCTATCACGTCAAATTTCAAGTCTCTATTTTTAACAGTTACCTAGATATCGTAATTTAGAATTTTTTTTTTTTGCTTTTTGCACATTTTAGCCTCTTTTAAATTTTGAATTTTTTTCGACTATTTCTTATATAGGATGTGCATCTTATAAGTAACTACAGTCAAGGATCCATAATCCGCACACCCATAATCCACAATTTTCTATAATTCACATTGCTTAATGAATGTAAACAATTAAACAAATTTGCAAACTCTTGATCCAAAAATGATTTTTTCAAAGAAATATCTGAAAATTTTAAATATAAAAGTGAATATAATCAATTTTTAATGCAAGAATTTGATAAAAAGGATTTTTTGAGATAGCATATTAAATTATTATATTTCATATTTTCCTTTTCATGTCACTGAAATTTAACTGAATATGGAATTAAAATAGTGTCCAGAAATAAGAAAATGACATATAATCCATAATGCTCCATAATCCGCAATATTCCATAATCTCCACAGCCTTTGATCCCAACTTGTGCGGATTAAAGAACTTTGCCTGTACTATGCTAAATTTCAAGTTGTTAGACACGTCAGTATCTCAAAAATCACAATTTAGAATGTTTTTTGCTTCTGCAACCCCCAGGTAGTAATGATGCCAACATAAAATATAGCTTATGTTGAAGCAGGGATTGTTACCCTCAATTTACAACCATTATTTTTTAAATCTGTTTGGTATTTCCTGAGATTGCATAGAAATCGTAATTTAGATCGTTTTTAGAATACTTTTCATGCATTTTCACCCCTTTTTAAATTGAGATTCTTTTAGAAAGTGTTCTAATAGGGCATTTATATCTTATAAGTAACTACCATGCCAAATTTCAAGTTGTTACAGTTTAGTATCACAAAAATCACAATTTAGGACATTTTTTGCTCTTGCAACCCCCAGTGTTAGTGGCACCAACATAAGATAAACCTATGTTGGAGCAAGGGCTGTCACTATCAATTTGCAACCATTACTTTTGAAATTGGTTTGGTATTTCCTGAGATTGTATAGAAATCATAATTTAGAACGTTTTTAGAATGCTTTTCATGCATTTTCACCCCTTTTTAAATTTAGATTCTTTTACAAACTGTTCTTAAAGGACATTTATAACTTATAAGTAACTACCATGCCAAATTTCAAGTTTCTAGCCCCTTCAGTAACACAAAAATCTCATTTTTAGAAAGTTTTTTGCTTTCCATCCCCTTGGGGGTTGTGGCATCGAAATGAAATATAGCCTATGTGTGAACAGGGACTGTCTCCTTTAATTTTCTACCATTATTTTTTAAATTGGTTCGGTAGTTCTAGATATTACCCCTACAAATAAACAAACACATAAACTTTACCTCTTTATAATATTAATATAGATATATTTTTAGGCTATTTAATTGTAGATTAATACTAATAAAAATTTTAACAAACATTAATTGTTTAGCACCTTTAAATAAAGTGGCCGGTAATGAAATAAAAATTTTATATATTTTACTGTGAAATTCTTTTAAAATACTTGCAGGGCTGCCAACTGTTACACATTAGGTGTAGGAACTACACATTGCTTACTGGAAGCTACACTTTTTTTTTCAAGTTTTATTATTATTGATAGTCTTGTCTTGTCATGTTCCTCATTTCTTTAACTTTTGTAAGTTTCACATTATAAATTTTATTCTGATTTACAATGTGTATCGTACAGGGTTTTGTATAGTGTGTGAAATATTTTAAGTAAAAATATTCAATTAATATTTTGACTAAAATTTTTATCTTGTGATTTAAAATAAAAATGCACACTTTATTCAACTTACAAGATGATTTTAAATGAAAGAAACTTAATGAAGATATGCATATTTATTCAAGCCTTTTGTGTTTTTATTAGCATTTTTTTTTCTTTTTGCTACATTATATTTTAAGTTTGAAACTATAATGTGTTTATAAATAAATTCATTTTATTTTTATCAATTTTTCTACTAGTGGCTACACTTGACATCTTAAAATTGCACATATTCTGAGCTTAAACTACATATTAGTACTCACAAAGGTTGGCAGCCCTGTACTTGTTTAATATTAGTACTGCAAAAGAAAGGCTTTATATGCAGTCCCTTCACAATTCATATGTCGGACTCACTCTTGGTCCACACAACCTCGAAGAATGTTCCTTTTTTGTTGATATGCTGCCACCAAAGATATCATTACGTGATATTGGACACGCTTTGAGAGACTTATCGAAAAGAATACTAACTCATTCTGTTAAACTTTACTAACAATTTATTTACACATTATTTACAAATAACAAAACAATATTTACAATTAAGAACTCGGATAGAGATGATCCGATCCGACATTAAGTTACATATTGAAAATACTTTCTGTGTACTGGTCCGCTTATCAAAATATTCTATATCCCTCTCACATTATGTTATTTAAATACATTTATTGGAGATCCTATTTGATCTCCCGTTATATCAGCTGTATCCTTTAAGAGCCTCACACAACTTAATACACACTCTGTCCAAGAAATCTACTTGGCCAAAAAGTGACCACACACTTCCAGGTCCACACATGAACTCTACCCATGCTTTCTCTCGGCTATCTCCCCATCTGCCAAGACAGCCTGTACGGGGTCACCCTCTGTGGTTAGGGCCCACTCCCCTTCATCCAACCTCAACTGTCACATTCCCGTGACATCCATTATTTCTCTAGATAGGCAATGGAACTCTTTTGTCTGCCTTACCTCAGGAATGCCTTTGAATAAGCAGGGGAATGTAATCTTAAGACTCTCAGTACATAGAAAGTAACATGAATACAATATATAAGTAAAAAGATAATATCATATAACAGTAATTTGAAATAGTATCTGCTCATCAGAATCAAACAGCGTATGAAGCCGAATTCTCATTTTTGAAAAAAAAAATTATATCAGTTATTCAAACTATTAATTTTGTACTGCTTGCATTGAAGCACCATATTACTGTAACATTTATATTATGTTATAGCAAGGTTCATGTCTCACAGGAAACCTGCTAGTTGGGGGAAATTTTGGTTGTAATTTCTTGGGAAAACATCAGGAGAAAATCCAAAAGGTACTCCAAAACCTGGAAAATGGTTACTCTGCAAAATATAAGCAGTCACTGTTCACATGCATTATCGTCTTGATGTCAAAATGAAATCGAACTAAGACCAAAGAAGCAACTATTAAAATCCAAAGAAATTAATGAAAAAATATATTATTTTGAAAAATACTTAAATTTTTAAGTAAATTGTGCGTTAGCTATTATAAACTAGGTTTTTTGTAAGATAATCATAGATAGTTTCTTGTTGAGTAACCATTGTCCCATTTATTAAGGATTTTGTGAATTCTTAAAAGGCAGTTTATATTGTCAGAGGATTCGTTTGATTTTTTAAAATAACTTATTCTTTAATCTATTGTAAATAATGCACTAGTGTTGACTCTAGAAAAAATGGGTTGCCGGGCAGAAATTGTTAACCCTTAACCGGAAACATTAAAGTCCTGTGCACAAACGGAAACGTGCCGCCGTCTGTGAAACTGCTAAATTAAAAAAAAAATTGCTATAAAATTTTTAAAGGGAAATAACTCTTAATAATTTACCAATTAGTGAACTTAAACACTTAATATTTAATAGTAATGCATTAACAGGACCAATTTTTTAATATGACAGCATAAAAATATGTTTTGAATGTCAGAGACAGAAAATATTTTGAAATTACACATTATTGTTCAAAATATGAAATTTTCATCATAATAATTAAATAAATGCTAATATTTTTATATATTTTGGTATGATATGAATTAGAAAAAAATATTAAGCAGTAAAATTAACAAAACATTTAATAGAAAATATTTCAGCATGTTCTAAATATCTGCATTTTTTATGCATTTTTGACAATGTTGAGTCACTTTCGTGTTCAGAATTTATATATTCATCATCTGATATACTTTCAACATCGCTTATGTCACTTACAACTTCATTAAACAATCTCAAAGCAGTTTCTTCAGTCTTTTTTATCAATGTAGCGTACTCGCTTTGACAGCTCCTCCATATCAATATCCCAGAGCAAAAAATTACACAAACGGAAACATGCCGTCTCAGACTGTGTTGAAAATAAAATAATTTTTCTTTCAATAGCTAAAAATGTGCAGGTGTTGCAAATGGGTGGGGTAGGCAGAGGATCGGTAGCATAAGGATTAGATTGTGTGATAAGATTGGGGATGCGTTCATTTTTGTATAAAGGGTAGATACAGGGTGTCTACAGAATCTGGAAATCAGGGAATCATGGAAAAATCAGGGAGGTTTATCACTCTGGAAAAATCAGAGAAATGTCAGGGAACTTTGTAAAAATATTGGAAAATCAATGAAATTTGTCTATATTGCGAAAATATTAGCATTTTCACCTTGCCAATGAGACTGATTCGTCTATTTTATGTATCATATTTTTTCACATGCTGATTAATCTTTTCCAATATTTTTTAAACGATGCACATGGTATGAAAATTGATATTTAACGTAAATTAAGGTGATCAGATGTCCTGATTTTCTATACATAGCACTTATATTGAAGGCAATCACATTTTTTAAAATTTTAAATGATACATTAGCATAACCTGACAAGGTAGCCAGCTTAATCCTATTAGTTATCCCGTCGTATTTAGATAAGTCTTAGAATTGAATATGTTTCAGAAAATGAGGGAACTTTCTGGTCGCCCTATATACATTGGTTTCTATATGATGTTGGACTAATGAAGTTGGACGCTATGAAGTTAGTTGAGTTCGGATTTATAAAACTGTCAACCAACACTTAAGGAATATTAGGCAATTTTTATATTTTTGTCTTGTTTTTTCTCCCAAATGAGATATTAGCAAGCTGGGTAAGTATGTTATACGAGGAATTGGTATACATGAAAAAATACCGCATGTGTATTGTTAATAATGGAAATCAGGGAAGTCTGATAAAAATATTCAGGGAAATCATGGAAAAATCAGGGAATTTTTCTTTAGAATTTCTGTAGACATCCTGAGATATGTAGACGCAACCATGTCACAGACGGCGCATTTCCGGTTAAGGGTTAAAAAAGGCGCACTATTCTGTAAAAGGACACTCTTGTACCTTGTTCAAAAAAAATATTTTGAACTGACTGTTTTAGAGAATTTTGTGATATTTTCCTGCTAAAGATTGAATTTCTTGATTTTTTTTTTTTTTTTCTTTCCACAATCGATTGACGAATTTTGTCTCCCTACAACCTATCCATGAATTTCGCCTTTTTTTTTTCTGCAACCAACTGATGAATTTCGTCATTTTTGTCAACTTTGACTCATGATTATCAGGATTTTTTTCCTGCGATTGATTGAAAATTTTCACAATATTTTAAAATGGCCTGACTGACAAATTTCTTGTTTTTTTTTTTTTTTTTTTTTTTTTTTTTTTTCCTCCAACTATCGACTGGAGAATTTATTTTATCTGAGGACTGAATGATGATTTTCACAATTTTGTTTCCCCGCAACCGATTGGCAAATTTCGCAACATTTTATTTTTACTGATTGACGAAACTCGTGGTTTTTTTTTCATTTGGTCAATAGACTAATTTCATGGAGAATTCCCGTGGTCTTAACAAATTTCATGCTTTTTTTCCCCCGGAAACTGTTGATGAATTTCCGGACTTTTCCCCGTGACTTACTGGTGAGACTTGCCTATTTCTTTCATGCAGTCAATGGACGAATTTAAGAAATATTTTTTCCACGACTGACAGAAGAAATTTGCAAATTTTTTTCCATAACTAACTATCGAATTTCATGATTTTTTTCACACAAGTGTTTGACAAATTTTGCTATACTTCCCGATGACCAAATGATGAAACTATGATGATTTATTTCCTACAATCAGTGGACATATTTTGAGTGTGTTTCTTCTGCGACCAGAATCAAAATTAATTGAAAGAGCGCATCAGAATTGGCAGTAAGGGCCACCAGGTGTATAAAAATTTTAAAAGGGGCTGTTGAGTGCAAAAAGTAATTGAAAAAGCTGCTGGGCCCTGCTCTCTGCCAAAATGGCATAGAGTCAACAATATAATAAGTTTATATTTGAGATGTGTATATGCTTATATGATTCAGCAGATTTTTGAATAGATACTTAGTGTTTAAAAACAGTTTTCAATTTTATAAAACTAAGGTTAGTGGGAATTTGAATATGTTGTTTCTAATTCATTATGTATTACTTCTTTAATGGTTAAGGGGGGAGGGACATATAATTTAAAATGATGTTTATTGTTTATATGGAAAAATCATTGATTCAGGAAAATAACTCGGGGTATAATTTTTGTGTCTTTATTTGTCCATTATTCTTATAAAAATATTGTAAATTGTGGTAATTTTTTATATTATTCTACTACTGTGATTGTTTTTTGGAACTGCCTTGTAGGAAATAAATTTCAGCAAAGCCTGCTGAAATAATTGCAAAGTCTGTAAAAATTTTCCTGATTTTAAAGAATTCCTAGGGCAACGCTAAATTCTGAAAAAGCAGGATTCCCATTTTCTAGTTTGGATACTTTGTTAAGTCAATGTGCTACAAATAACCTAATATTTTATGAGTAACTTGTGAAGCTGGCTGTATATTTTGCATATACACTAAAATTTGATTTCAAGTTTCCCATATCATATTTCTTTAATGACTGCTGTTCAGTTTACATATTTCCCCGGTAGCAGAAAGTTTGAGACAGGAGACGCGCGTTGCAGATTTTCTTTTCTCTTTTGCAGATTCATTTTCATCAAACCTTTATTTTGCTTCATATTATGTTTAGCTCTTTATTACTTAATACAAAAAGTTAAGATTATTATTAATAAAAATTTATAAAATGCCTAAAAACGCTACAGGTAAGTGATTGTTTAATTAACGCTTCCGTTGTAAAAATATTCTTCCTGCAGATTATTTTTTGCCCTGAAGTATCTGTCGCAGACACTTGGAGAAATTTCTGCTACTGGGCATATTTCTAGTGTACATTCATCTCTTTTTGTCAATATTCTGTCAATGTTAAAATGAGTTTTATCAATCAAATCTTCGTTGAATTTATATAGCACTAGTATTATGGAAAACAAATAAAACATATAAAATCACAAGATGAAATGCAATATTCCACCTTGATTCAGTCACAAACTCACAAGCTACTACTACAGTTGTTAGTACCGGTACAGCAGAATATTAGGGTTCTGGTACTTTTTTGTTAGAAATTAAGCCCTGGGCGTAAACATAAGAGTGAAAAAATGTACAAGTCGGGACTCGAACCCAGGTCATCGGTATAGCGCACCGATGTTCTACCAACTGAACCACCTTGAACAATACCCAGCCTGGCACTTTTCACTATCATATGTTGGCAAGGCTACAACCGCAGCACAAGATAGAATATTTTTCCGTGAGCCACCGACTCTGGGGCAAACATGAAACTAAAGAGAATCCAGCATCAATGAAATTGAATAAATCTAATTCTTGGAAAATTTTCCGTAGAAAATTTCTACAGAAAATATTCCGAGAATTATGTAGATTTATTCATTTTCTGTTTACTTAAAAGGTGACAGATAATAATACAGTCAAACACGAACATGCTTAACTTGAATTACTTTTAGCACAAACAATTTCCAGCTGTCCCATCAAGTTGTATTAGGTATTTAGTGTGATTTTAGTCCTTTTAACAAGAGCTCTCTTAATGTGAAATACCTTTTATCACGAATTGTAAAGGATTGGTTGTTGAAATATTTTCTACTCACATAGTAAGAACGAAGCAAGTTTTCCCCCGAACTCCAAATTTTTGAAAGAAAGAGAAATATCTTTTGTTTTGGCAGCCACAGACCAGCGATTGCAAAATTATCAGGGGATGCCTCCTTCTACCCACTCAAAAGATAAAATTCTATTGTAATAACTGCTTTGAGAGGTGAAAAAAAGTACCTAACACTAATTAAAGTTGTTTATGTAAGCTGATTAAACAAAAGTGCTGTGGCAGTGATGATTTAGGTTCAAATCTGCTAAAATGAATCTAATTGGGCGTGCAGAGCTTAGATGGTTTTCTTCAGTTGTAATGTAAATACCAGCAAGTTTCGCTTGAAAAACTTCCAAGTTCTATCCCACGTGTAGGTCTAGATTCTTGACGGATTGAAACAAAATCAATGCCGCAGATTTTGAAGGAACGTATGCATATTAATTCTTGTTACATGGAATATATAATATTTTTAAAGTATGGATAACATGAACTACTTTTAACACAAACAAAAAATTGCCTGGTTTCTGAAATAAAATCTCCTGATTTTTATCTTAGCAAATCTGTAGCTTGTCTTTTTGAACATCAAAGATTGTCTTTTAAAACACATTTTTCTCCATTTAATAGAGTATTGTTAACACTCTGAAATCAGGGATCTGTTTAGAAAGAAATTGGGTCCTTTAAAGGACCCTTCACAAAATTTTTCATTTCAAAACAGGACCCTTCACAAAACTTTTCATCTTCAAACAGGACTCTTCACAAAACTCTCCCACTTCAAACAGGACTCTTCACAAAACTCCCCCACTTCAAACAGGACTCTTCACAAAACTCTTTATCTTAAAAATAGACTTTTCACAAAACTTTTCTACCTCCAAACTGAAATTTTTACAAATTTAATTACTTAAAAGTAAAATCTGATCTGTCATTTTTACATACATATGAAAATACTGCTTGGCCACTTTTTAAAGACCGACCTTGGCATACTGCCAAAATAATGGACCTTTCCGAAGGTAGGGAAGCATTAGGAGGAGACGAAATTCAGGTTTCTCTTAACCCGTCTGACCGGACCGCTGACCACATGTCATTTCCACACTGGCTGTTGTACTATTAACGTTATTTCTTACTCGCCTTATTCTGTTTTCTATTTTCAGAAAAGAAGCTTTTTCCTTTTGATTTTGTATTTGCTTTTACTTCTATAAAATGAATGTAAAAGAATCTAAAAGCTCTAAAGGCAAACACTTTCATAGTGCAACCAAAAATATTTTACATAATATTGTAAAATATTGTGATAACGAAGCTGACAAAGGCTGCTTAACTATTCCGTTATCACATTCAACTAAAAGAGCTAGCGTAATTGCCGGTGTTTCGGAGAGCACCATAAAAAGAATTCGCAAAGAAGGCGATAATAATGCTAGTAATTTCGCTTCTCCTAAAAAGAAAAAAGCGAAGACAACCATAGAAAATGTCAACTTGGATGATTTTAATTTGGATGTAATTCGAAGAACTATCCAGGATTTCTACACGAAAGATAATTTAGTGCCTACTATTCCGAAATTATTAACCAAGTTGAAAGAGAATATCGGATTTTCAAAAGGTAAAGAGACATTACGGAAAGTTCTCCATGAAATGGGATTCCGCTGGGGAAAGTGTGAAAATAAGAGGAAACTGCTCTTGGAACGAAGTGATATTGTTTTATCTCGCACGAAGTATCTACGAAGTATCCACCAATTCCGAAAAGAGAAACGACCTCTAATTTTTGTTGATGAAACGTGGATTGACAGTAACTTGACTGTTGGGAAATGCTGGCAATCAGAAGAAGTGTTCGGTGTTGTGAAAACAGGGGCGGCATCGAGACGCATTATTGCTTTATGTGCGGGAGGAGAAATGGGATTTATTCCAAATTCATCCCTAACGTATAAAGCCAACACGACCACAGGTGACTATCACGGGCAGATGAATTCAAACATTTTTGAAAAATGGGCAAGGGAAAAACTCATCCCAAACTTGCCAAAAAATTCTGTTGTTGTGATAGACAATGCGCCCTATCATTCAATTCAATTAAATAAGCCTCCGAATTCTTCCCAGAACAAAAGAGAAATTATGGATTGGTTGGAACTTAATAAAGTCTCATATTCTTCAAACATGCGAAAAGTTGAATTAATGGATTTAGTGAAGTTGAATTCCCCTGCTACGAAAACATATAAATTTGACAATATGTTAGCCGAGCATGGGCATTGTGCGTTAAGATTGCCTCCATATCATTGTGACATAAATGCGATAGAATATGTATGGGCGGATATGAAGAATTACATTCGCGAACGAAATGTCACAGCAGATTTAAATATGGATCAACTATTTAAACTGACGAAACTTTCCCTAGAAAATGTTGATGCTGATAAATGGAAAAACTACTGCTTGCACATAGAAGAATTAGAGAATGAATATTGGAAAAAAGACGGCATAATAGAAGATATGTGTGATCCACTAATTATTTCGTTCGACGATGATGATGATTCTGATGACGTTGAAAGTGATAGTGAATAAAGCTCCCCCCCCCCTTTTTTTTTTGAGGAGAGGTCCGTGATGATATTATAAAATACAAGCATTTTTATGGCTTTATTTTTTTCTGAGACCCTCTCTTCTTTCTTTTTTTTTCTTTGGGGGTCAGCTTCTGCATATATATATATATTTTTTTTTTAGTTAAAAGAATTTCTACATGAATTTATCCGAAAAATAGATTCAAAACGCGAACATTGACTACATTTATATAAAGATTAATTACTTTTATGGTAAAGTAGAAAACGCTGTTCGATTTTGGGATATCTAAATAAGCAGGGCCGAAGCTAGGGGGGTGCATATGCCCCGGCCTCAGAACGAAAGAGGGAGGGGGGAGAGGAAATGAAGACTTTGTTTGTCGTTTCATACAAAAATGTATATATATATATGAAATACCAAGAAACTCGCAAGCTAATGTTAAACCTATGGGAGCGCTCTTTTCAAATTTGTGTAAGGGAAAGTAAATTTAAAAAATAAAAAATCTGCAACCAAAATCGAAAAAGTAAACACTAACCCAGTTAGAATTTAATCTCAGCTATTCTAAGCAAAAAAAAAAACAAAAAAAAAAATCATTTGAAACTATTAATATGCAAGTGAGAAATTTTAAAAAGAACGCTCTCATAGGTTTAACATTAGCGATCCAGTTTCTTATCGAGACTAGTGTAGGCTCTTAACGCTCAAGCTAATGTTAATCCTATGGGAGCATTGTTTACATATTTCTTGTTAGCATTTTAATTATTATTAAATGATTTTTATTTTTTAATGACTTTTCTTTCTTTCTTTGCATACTGTACCTGCGGTCGATAACTTTTATTGTGTATGAGAAGGGGGGGGGGGGTCAAACATGACTAGTTTCGGCCCTGTAAATAAGAAAAACTGCAATTTCCCCATATTTACGGATAAAAATGTCTCCGTATAGGTATAAGGAAATTGAATTTGAAAACAGATTAAAAAATATTTCAGTGTATTCATATTTAATAAGAAATTTGTACTTATAAGTGTATCCTTTAACTTTAAGGAATAGATATTTAAAATATTAATTTATTTAAGAAAAAATAAGTTACAATGACATACGTAAAAATACAGTAAATATGACAGTTTTTTTACTTAACATTATTTTTGTTAAATAAATTATTTATATAACTGAAAATTCCATCCTTATTTTTATTTTTTTTAATGCACCTTAAAGAATAATTAAAACCTTCCATGGCGGTGTTTATACCATTTAAAAATGTTTCATATTTTATAAATAAAAATAATAAAGTTTATATATCTGAATTATCCTAACATGTTTCTTTTGATTGGAGATATCGTCTTCATCGAAAAGAAAATAACGCATTATTATTAGATAAGAAGAAGAATCCTTTCTATAATCTTGAAGACAAGTGAATACGAAACTAGTCCAGTAGTATTTATTCTCCTCCCCATTACCCACAAAAGCAATACTAGGGGAACCTCCCTTTTCATTGCTCTCAGCCCTATTTTGAAGAATAGACTAGTCCGTCTTAGACCTGTTACTCACGTGACCGGTCTTTAATGCTTGGCTCAGCAGTAAATGCGCATATCTTCTTAAAAATGTATAAACAAGAACCTGAATATAATGATTATTTCAAATTCACAAAATTATGACTAGATTTTTCACAAATAAAAGTTGTTCACAATTTTACAAAAACAGGACCTAGTGTTCTGGAACAGAACCCTAGAAATCTACCGATGTATAATCTGCAAATGTCTATTATCTGCACTACACATTGGAATGTAAATAATTAAAATTGTCATTAACAGTTAAACTCATAAAGTTTTTTGATATTTTTTTCATTTGTAAGTTATCATTTTTCCAATGAATAAATATTTAAATATAAATTAGATATAAATATTTAAATTTCCTTGAGCAACATAATTTTATCTTGAGGCAAGAGGTAATGAGTGTTCATGGACTACAAAAAAATTTTTTTTGACAACAAATCAAAACTGAAACTACAATTTTGTTGTGTCACTTAAAAAAAAAAAAATAATAATAATAATAATGAATAATCAGTAAAATTTGTACTGCATATAATTTAATTTTTCTTTTTAATTAACTTAGTTATTAAATAAATTAAACCAATGTTGCATTGTTTTTTGTTCATTGTAATTGTAATTTTTCTGCAGTTGTTCCTAATTTAGAGTCAGACTTTAAAAAATAAAATGCAAACAAAAGATGATCTATAAACTGCAAAAAATGTATAATCCATAAAACCTTGAGTCTCTAAGTGAACGGATTTCACAGAGTTGACTGTATTTAAATTCTTTCCGTAGTTTTATAATAGCTGTTACATATAGAAGTCATTCACACAACTTTTTACATAACACAATATCAGAGCCAGCTGAAAGTGCTTGATCTTACTGGAGAAGACTTTATACTCCCAACACACTCGATTTTCCTCCAATCAAACCAATCTGAGCAAAGTAGGAAACATATGCATACTTTTCTGGTAAACAATAGATAACTTTACTAAACCTTTTCTCTCAGTTTCCGCAACTTTTGAAAAAAGCTGAGTAAACATGCTTCGTAAAATGTTTGTTGATTTTCTTCCATGTAATATGACCTTATGGGTGCTAGTCCCTCAGCTTCCAAATTCCCCTCAGTAATGTTAAGTCTGTGGGCATTTGATGCATTCATATACTTAAAATATCTCCACAGGAAATTAATATTTTTAACTTCTTTTTTCTATGTACTTTTCATAGAAAAAAAAAACTGGGCAGCTTTTTGAGTTTTTTTTAAAACAATGATATAACTGAAATTTGTAACTGATAATTCACTATCTGTTGATAAAATTCATATAACATAGTTTCTGTTAATCAGCACAATCACTCGATTCCGGCATTTATGGAATAGATAACCCAGGAAGATAAAATTTGACTTATTGCCTAATCCGCACGATCGTCTAGGTCCGGTCTTAAAGGGTTAAAGGATGTCTCTTTTTTTTCTTAATTCTCAAAATATTTCTAAAATATATTCTTAATTTTATAGGAAGTGTTAAAATCTTACTCGTAAATTGTCAGCTTTTAACACATAAAATATTAAATTACGAAGTATTTTGAGAACTGGGGAGGGGGGGGGGGAGACTTTTTAAGGAGAGTACACAGAAAAAAGGTGATTAAAAACCTTAATTTCCTAAGGAGATATTTTAAATATACAAATGCATATCATCCCTGTAGACTTAGCATTAGTGAGAAAAATTCGGAAGTTGGGTGACTAGCAGCCTAATCAGTGTTATCCTTTATATGTGAATTCAATTTAGATCATAATACAGGGGTCTGTCCAGACTTTTCACACGGGGTCCTGTTTTTGTGATATTGTGAACAACTTTTTATATTTGTGAAAAATCTAGTCATAATTTTTGTGCATTTGAAATAATTGTTATATTCAGGTTCTTGTTTATACATTGTCAGATTTTACTTTTAAATGATTAAATTTGTAAAAAGTTCAGTTTGGAGATAAACGTTTTGTGAAAGGTCTGTTTTTAAGACAAAGAATTTTGTGAAGGGTCCTGTTTGAAGATGAAAAGTTTTGTAAAGGGTCCTGTTTGAAGGCAAAAAATTTTGTGAAGGGTCCTGTTTTCAGATGAAAATTTTTGTGAAGAGTCCTTTAAAAGACTCAATTTCTTTCTAAACAGATCCATCTAATATAATATAACTTGTATGTTTTAAAAACAATTTTCCTCTTTCTAAAGTTTTCCCCTTCTGTCTTTTTTTTTTTTTTTTTTTTTTTACAGCATTTGTGAAGAGTGACCTACCAAATTCTTTCTCTGGATTCTCTGTTAAGTATGTTAGAGGTGCAGATCCTGTTATCAAACTTCTTGATGCTGATGGTAATGTGCAAGAAGAATTAAGCATACAAAAATGGGACACAGACACTGTTACAGACTTCTTAAAAGAACATTTGCAGCAAAATGAATAGCCAGACTTCAATCATTGTATATCAGTGGATTATAACTTGTTCTCAGGTAGTTTAAGTGGTGATTTTAAGGTGTTTTAAAATGGATTCCTTGTGGCGTCTTATTGATGTTTGACAGTTATTTACAAAACCGTGACCATGGTGTAATTAACTTGATGTTCCCTTATGAGATGTTTGGTATGTATTTTTTAACAACTTGAATCCAGTTTAAATAACATGAGAATGAGTTGTAAATCCTATTTTTATACAGTGTACATTTGTTTGAATAAAAATTAATTCATTTTGTATTGAGGGAAATATCTTTTTTTGTGATTTTGTTTTATTACTTTTGTATCTATTTTGCTGAAACAAGTGACAGATTTTTTTTTCTTCTTTAAATCTATTCTGAAATCTAAACTCGCTATTTTCCAATACAATCCTTAACATGTTTACCACCACAGATTGCGACAACATGACTTTTTTGGCAAACATTTACAAAGTTTTTTTCAGTGTTTATTGAGTCAGTTAACAATTTGCAATCACGAAAATGTTTGTTAATTTTATTCAAAGTTTTTACATTCTTAATTCAACAATATCAAATTTTAGTTATTTTTACATGTTGAATGCTAAATTGAAATCGTAAACATGATTGGGGAGGGGTGGGGGAGAGGTTTACAATTTTTAATACAGTTGATTCCCTCAAATCAGCACATCATTGCAGATGTAAACAATGAAACTTTCGGATCAGATGTAGGGACAAAGTTACTTTTTTTTTTTTTTTATATCATTCCGTATGTATTTTCATGTGTAATTCTAATTAATAGGATGGAACTCGTGCTTCTTCATGAAGGAAGTATAAATTTATTTCTGAAAAAAAATCAAGATATTGCTGATATCACTGGTAATTGCAATCTTTTTACCAAATATATTTATGTATTAATAAAGCTTTTTAGTTATTAAGTCTGGCTAAACCTGAAATAAAACTTCTTTAATTTTGATGTGAATTAGTAGGGTACCTTTATGAAGCAAGTTAAATTCAATAACTCTAGAAAAATGTATCTCATCTTTATTATGCATATTTAATAACACTACATTATTATTTACTTTACCTTTACTTTTAATGATGTAATCCTTTTTAAAAGTACCTTAATTTTTATTGCTTTAGTTTATTTTTTTACTTAATATTTTACTATATTATAAGCATTCATTATAATTTTCATTGCATTATTACATTCAAATTACTGTTTAAAAAATTTAAACTAAGCAATAGCCAGAAATCTGCAAAATTCTAAAATCCGCCACAACCTGGTTTTTCAAGCTGTGCGGATTTGAGGGAGTCTGCTGTACGATGGCAATACATTATCAATAATCCCGTTTCATAGCAATAAATTGTCTTCAATGAAAATATTGATGGCACATGTATCTGAATGGTATGGTGCCCCGGGAAATATTGATGGCACATGTATCTGAATGGTATGGTGCCCCGGGAAATATTGCTGACACTTATTTGTTTACCATAGCAGTCAATGTATTAACCCTTTTAAGAGCAAGTAATTGTTTCTGTAATGTTAAATCCTCACTGGAATTTTTGAAACGTTTTATTTCAAAATAAGGAAAAACAATTTTACAACTTTTTTCCTCCAAAGTGGGAAATTAAAGTTTCGGGTGCAAATCTCGTCTCTTGCAACAAACCCCCCAACCTTTTTTTTAAATTAAGTGAATTGAAGTGAAGAGACCAACTCTCCAACCTGAGGGAAAATTGAAATGAAAAGAGGAGAGTGGGAGTGAGCGGTGGTTTCTCATGTGGGTAAAATATTTATACTCTAAAGTACATCTGAGTAAAAGTTCATTTTGTTTTGAAAAATAACATGAGGGCTTTTGTGGGAGAGTATTATGTTGTTCCTAAATAATAGCAAAAGTGTATGTAGTTTTCCAAGTGTAAATGATTTTGTACATAGCTGTTAGTGTTGAATAAACTTAGTATTTAAAATTACAAGTTGGATTCCTTCATCATTGGCTGTCTTGATAATACTTGATTAAAATTAAGTGGAATATATCCCACCACCTCTCTAAGTGTTAAATCAGCTTCATTCTTGCATGCATAAAATTTTCAGTTGTTCTTATTTCAATACAAATTTAAAAAGAAAAACAGTATTTTCTTATAAAAATAAAGTATCTTCGTAAATCTCCAGTTATCTAGATTAATGCATTCTGGATGCAATTTGCATGCGCAGAAAATTGGATAATTGGGGTAACCATTGAAAAAAATGGATAAGTATGTTAAAAACAGGAACAGTTATAAATAATATCCATTTTTAGTTATCAGTAGAATATATCCAAAAAATTGTTTTGCTGTTGACAGTAATTTGTATGCTTCCAGATCCAGAAACTTAGTCATTAGTAGTGAAATAGTGAAACACCAATTGAAAATTATCTAAGTATAAATTTTGAAAACTTCATCAATTAAATATAAATTTTAATGGTTTATTTAAATAGGATTTCAAAGAAATTATATTTTCACAAACAAATTTGAACATTTCACAAAGTTTTTTTATTTTTCTTTTGGATACTCGTCAATTTGAAAAATCAGTCTTGCTATACTGTACAAGTTAATGCCATAGATTAATTTTCAAATCAAAAAATTCACAAAAGATTGTCATCTGTTCACAACCAACTGTAATCCAAGATATTGGGAATTGTCAGTTCGCATAATATCTTTACAAATTAGTGTGATTGAGTTAAAATGATAATAAAGTGTATCTACATATCCATTGTTTAATGGAGTCCTTATTACCTGAGGTCGAGGTCTGCACAGTCCCACACCCGACCCGGCAAAACGAAGGCAAATTTTCAGACATGTCGGTACAACAGAATAAAGACTTTTTTAGCGTGCCTGGCCAGGCTGATAAAAAAAATTAAATGGGCCAGCCAGGCCAGTAAAAAAATTGAATGGGCCAGCCGGGCCAATAAAAAAAATTAAGCAGTCCGACTGACCAAATGTAAAAATATAAATGAAGCCAATAAAATACAAACCATTTTCAATGGATATGGCTTTCGCGAGAATAAGTATAAATGTGCTGCACAAGCCGATATTAGTTTGACAACATCAGTACAGAAATATAGCAAGTCCACCATAGAGATCAGCTTTGGACTGTTGCATCATATTTGAGACTGGCTTAATTTTTTTCAGCAGACATGGGTTAAGCCAGGATCAGGCTTGCATTTTATTTCCTACATAGTCGAGTTGTGCCGGAACGACCTAATTGTTCCCAGGAAGTGTTGTACAGGCAATATGTACTATAAAAATAGTAATAGCAATAATGAACTTCTGTTAACGGAGTCCTTATAAATATATCGTAATAAATTACTGAGAAATATTTTCAAAAATCTACTTTTTATTATACAACTTTAAAAGTTATTTTTTTAACGCTCTTTTTTATCTTATTCTAAACTTTTTTTTATGAATCTTTTTCTGAATGTTAAAGTCCGAGTCTAAGTAATCATTAATGTTGCTATTGTATTTTCTGTCTTACAAGCACACAGTAAACTAAAATAGGCTGTAAAATTTTCCAATAATTATGTATGCAGTATTCTTTAAAAGAATCTTAATTGTATATTAAGAAAAAATTGGAATTTTTTTGTAGAAATTGAGTCTGGTGGAACCAGGCCTGTTTTCACTGATTTTTGTATGGGCTGGGATATGAACTGCAAAAATATAAATGTGTTGGGCCGAACTTTTATTTTTTACACCAGGCCAGGCAGCTTTCGTTCAGGCAGAGTCTGGAAATTCCGACCCGTGCAGACATCTATCCTGAGGATCTATCCTGTTACCAATGTACCAATACAGATCATCAAGAGTACCTACAGGAGCCGCTATGCTTCTGTTTATCTCTATCGGATTAGAAGGATCGAATGAGTCAGAGTGCTTCGGTGTTTAAGCAGCATTGAATTCCTTACGAATTCTAGAGCATTGGGATGGTAGAGTTAGCCAGGGATCGTGGGGAAAGATGGAAAAGGCCCCAGAGCCATACATTTTTTTGATCTGTCTACATGGCAGACTAGATGATATTGTCAATAAGATTGTTTGGGTGAATGGTGTCAGCTGGTTGTCAATCCAGATAGTTCTATATGCAGAGTGTTCTCAATTTAAGCCAAAAGTCATGGATTCGACTCTGGGACTGGGCACTTTTTCACTCAGTAGCCAAAAATGTCAATTTGTGCCATATCTTTACCAATCAGCTTGAGTTAAAAATAATGAAGTGTTGCTCACATATGCCCACCTTTTCCCATTCCACAATTTTCTTACCTTTACCTTAAATATTGGTTATTAAGTATGAAATTTTTTAGTCTGAGTTTTAAATCATACTGGCCAAAAAATAAAAATGCAAAAATACAAAAACATTTTGTGCAAGTTCATAATAGACCAGAAAGCGGCTGCACTGACCATCACCTCATCGAGTTGATGGCTGAAATTCCAGGATTAGACAGAACTCGATTAGCATATTAAAATGTAACTGGTCCGCCAAGGCATATCTTGGTGGAAACCACCTGCAGGCCCGATTATAGTGGTTGATCAATTAGTTTATCATTGTGTTTTCTTGCATCCTAAGGTATGAAAACATGGAGGAATGGGAGCAGGAAAACACAATGATAAACCTACCAGTCAACCACTAAAATCAGGTTTACAGGTGTTTTCCACCAAGATCTGACTTGGCGGACCAGTTGCATTTTGATATGCGAATCGAGTTTTAACTAATTCTGGAATTTCAGCCGTCAACTCGATGAGGTGATGATGCTGCTGCCTCCCAGTCTATAAGAGATAAAAAATAATAAAATAATCCCTTAAACATATTAATTCATAATCATTTTATTTTGCAATTTATACAAGTGACACATTACTCTTTGTTCTGCACTCATTTAATCACCAAGTATTACAGCTGAAATCATTTCGTTGGAAATTCATTTCAAAGCTAAATAGCAGATGACTAACACTGGGGAATTTTGTAGCATACCAACTTATATGCAGAGCTGTAAATAAAAAATGAGAAATTGTTACATTGAATTTGTAGGAATTAAGATTTTGACAAAATACATACACTCGTATCAAGGACACTTTTATTTTTATTCCTCTGAATTTTAGATTAAAAATATGAAACTCGCTTAGCATTCTTAAGTCAGATTTTTGTTTTTAATATTAATTCCGGAAATGTTCCTTGTGTTTATGCAATGGAGTATTTTGGAAAATATATATGAAATGATTCCGCTTATACTTCATATTATTTGAGTGTAGTAGTCATGGCCTTACAAGAAGATGAGGCAGTTGGTGCTGAACCTGACTTTCATTTTTCTGTAATAATACATGCTATCATCTGAAGTCAGGTCTAGTGACTTGGAAGATGTTAGGAGCCAAAGCTCTCCCTAAATCATTCTTGATATTCTACAGAGGACTGCATCATAATCTGACCTCTCCTTTCCTCTGCACCGCGCTTTTAATCAGATAGTTATTACCTTTTCCAGCAGAGGGCAGAAGTATCAAAGTGGGAGACTTAATCTTTCATGATTGGTGCATTATCTTTTTTATAACTGTTTTTTATGTGGATACAAAGAGTCTGAACTTATGATTGTACAACAAGAGCTAATTCTAATTTAAATGTTAAATATTATTTATGAGGTACTCATAATCTAAAGTGTCAAATCAGACAAAAGTTAATTATGATTTACTGCTTATCAATTTTCTACTTTGACACTAATTGAACTAA
Source organism: Maratus speciosus (assembly GCA_963932465.1). Lineage (NCBI taxonomy): Eukaryota > Metazoa > Arthropoda > Arachnida > Araneae > Salticidae > Maratus > Maratus speciosus. Next base: position 194,798,498 of record OZ010798.1, on the reverse strand, counting down.
CATATTTACTTTGATTTATTGCTCTGAAATCACTCCTTTGTTGTTTATAATTCCATTCTTAAATTATCTAGCATAGCCTGCAAAACTCAGTTTGTTTATGCTATAAATATAATGATGCTTCCAAGATAATTTAATATGTTTTATGATGACTGTCTTATGTCAACAAAGGGTAATTTCTTTTCCAAATCTGTTTCATAAATATCAATCAGTGTCAAAGATTTTTATGATGAAGAAAATATTTTTATTTATTTGCTTTAAGAGTCTATGAAAAATAAATTGGGTTTCCTGATTTAAAAATTTAAATTTTGAATTTAAAAAAGATTTTATCTTTTAAAAATTTATTATTAAATTTTAAATATTATTTTTATTTACTTATTTTTATCCTTTCATATATATATATATATATAACAAATCGTCATCGATTTCCAATAATTGAAATTAAATTTATACTATAGCAAATATTCATAACTCAGACATTTAACAGAACAGAGAAGGAACATGTAACTAGTAATACAGAATTTTAAAAAAACAATTTTTGATAAAGTCTGATTAAAGACAATAGATAATAAATCCAGCTAAATAATGTTGAACCAGAAAAAGCCGTAACATAAACATACAAGAGATAAAATGGATGAATGAAGCTGGAAGCTTATAATGTATTTCACTTGATCACGAGCACATAAAATACATTTATAAGCAAAAAACATAGTCTATTTCTGTAACAGAATTCAGCAATAAGCAAATATTGAATTCCATTATGCACCCGATCGACTAAACACCAGAGAATATTAAACAACCATATAAAAAATTAAACAATGTGAAATCAACAACCATAAAAACAATTAAAAAATGAAACAAATCTTATACAAACCCAGCACGAGTACAGCCAAGACATTAACATTGTCACAATCAGATTACGTACTTATATACAGTACAGAACCATTTATCCGGAATGCTTGGGGTCAGATGTATTCCGGATAACTGGTTTTTCTGGTTAACTGGTTGTGCATTAAAGCAGTATCCATTTGGTAAGTTTTGTGGAATATGTGTGGTTGTGGCACTTTATCTCATTTTAAATTATTAGGTTAATTGGATTAAAAATCAATGCAAGAAAGATCAAAAGTTAGCCAGAGTTTAAAAGAAGGTAATTTATGGGAATCCCTTAGGAACAAAAATTCTGTTTCCTCTGCATAAAAATTAAAACATCTAAAATACAACTAAATTTGATGACAAAAAATACTAGATGTTGTCATCAAATTATACAATTGTTTCAAGCAAAGCCTATATCAAACTGGCAATGTATGACACCTTTTTTTGCAAAGATTCTGAAGTCAGTCTATCAGAAATATCATTCTGGATAACTGGTTTTCCAGTTAACTGGTTTCCGGATAAATGGTTCCATACTGTATATATATATATATATATATATATATATATATATATATATATATATATATATATATATATTTATGTTTATGAGGCACTCTCACAAAATTTTAACTTTCAGGAATAAAAACCTGGTGAAATCAAACTTACTAAAATAACATTTTAAACTTATAGACTTAATGATTCAAACTAAAGAAAAAATGGTCAGCAGCGAAGATTTTTTTATTTAACCGAGGTTTAAGTTAAAATTTCAAGTTTAATTTTCGTTACCATTTTACCTCTCTAACTTTTTTTATTTTCTTCTAAATTTTTACTTATAATGAATTTGCATAGTACCCACAGGACATTCAAATAAGAAATAATAACAATGTAATATTTTTAGTACAAAATTTTGGTATAACATTGTCTTAAAGGGTTGTTAAAGAAGGAACGGTAAGGAAAAAAAGAAGGGGGGGGGGTCGGTAAGGAAAATTACTACCTATTTTTAGGCAAATCATGTTAAAACTAAGTGATTGCCACAATGTAATAAATGTAAGTGTAGTAACAAGTGATAGCCACAAATAATAACAACTGTGAGAAAGTGTTCAGGTTAATTTTTTGCTACATATTTATATAAAACAATAGTTGCACTTTCGGAAAAAAAAATACATCGAATTACTTTTATTGAAACAATTTTATACAGACAGCTCCAAACTTAAAAAACATCATTAGGGACACGGTACGGTAAGGAATTTCGGGGTATATTTGGAGCTGCAACATTGTCCAAAACTTATTTATCTCGTTAATATTGTTATACAGCCATGCAATGGGGTGGTTTCTAGTATAAGAAATTAAGAAGAAAAAACAAGAATATGTACTAAAATTAAAATTATTATTCAGGGACTTAAAAGTGAAAATTATGTGAGCATGCCTCTTATACATTTATCAGAAAATGAAAAATGCTATTTGATTTCAAAGCACTTCATCTCATACCTGCTAATTTCATGCTTTTACATATAAAAATGACTATTTGAATGCGTCAGAAAATCTCAAGTTCTTAAAAGCAGAAAAATATTTTTTTACACAGTAACTTTTAACCAATAATTTCTTACCTTAGTGAATTTTTTTATTTTTATAGAAGCTTAGCGTTTAAAGCAAAATTTGAAAACTGTTTAGTTATTTCAAATCTGAATCGGCATATGCAGGTCAAAATAATATATAGAGTGTCCATAAAAAAAATTTCATTGTTAGAAATTTTAATAGTATCAACTGTAAGCGTCATAGATGAGAGTAACTCAAACAGCTTTATATAAGCGCATGTGCAATAGGGTGGAGCGAAAAAAATTATTTTTTAGAAATCAAAAACGGGTAGGTGCCAAAAGTTGCCTTTATACTAGTAGGTACATCAAGTGCGTGAAATTTTACTGCTGAAAAAAAAAATGGCTTGAGTCTGCGCTTTTGGTCCAAAAGTCGAAATTTTGGGTAAAATTTGACATTTTTTCTGAAAAATTCCTATAGAGATAGTTAGTATTTAAAAGTGTTATTTAAGCCTTTGTTATGAACGACTTAACATATTTAAACAATAAAACGATATCTTTATTCTGTATAACTGGAGCAAAATTGACAACTTTCGGTAAAAAGGAACGTTGAAACTTTGTTGTGTCATTCAACGAATTGTTGTTTAGAATACAGCTCTTACCTAGTTGCTTTCAAAACTTCCCAGGACGTCTATCTCGACCACACTACCATCTGAACACAATTTTTTATTTATACTTTGAATTCTGATTTTTTATCAAATAATGGCATAAGTTTTAAATGTATCAACCCAGTCCATCTCTTTTTTGTATCCACAGACTTTGGATGCTGCTGCTGTGATCTATTGCACATATTTTTCTACTACTTGTGTAAGTGAAGGCAAAAAATGTGATGCAGTGGGGATGATATTTATGTAATCTATTCAGTCATCTATTATCTTTACCAAAATTTCACCCGATAAATGCACATTGATTAGGGGTTCTGTTACCACAACAATTTTCCAATCAATTTGATTTATATAATTATTCGCTTCAAAGTTGATTGTCGATATTTAAGATTTGCGTATGTCACCATTTAATCTCATATTTCAACTATTATGTGCTGAGTAGCTAGCTGTTTAATGTGATGGCGATCGTCAGAAAGCATTGAAATTAGAATTTCCTCTGCGTATGCAAAGCAACCATTGTTCTAAATAACTTTTTTTAGTATTGTTTTATTCCGTTTTCTGTGTTGTTTAGTAGCCAAATAATTTACCATGAGTTTTTAGATTCCTTCTTTCGATGTGGATTACATTTTATGGTAAACCATCCTGGGGCCAAACTTGGATTGCATAGTACTTTTTGAGTGAGCATAGAGACTCTAATGGGAAGTGAGTGCTCATTTAAAGGCGGAGAATACTGTTCATCGTTGCCATCCATTCTGCGTGGGACATGTTTACAGTAAACCATTAAAATGGATCGCATACCACCTCAGAGTCCAGTGAATTTCCTCTGCATCATTTATTAGACAAGATCATTGGCAAAAATTAGATTCTAACCCACATGAATTCGCCGGACCAATAGGAAAATCTTTGTCCACCTGCCATAACCTTCTTATTTCAATTTTTGAAGCCATAGAGAGAAATTTTGAAACATTATTTCCTGAAATCGAGAAAAGGGTACATAGCACAGACCAGAAATACCTGCTAGACATTTGCAAAGTTATTTCATCAATATATTGCTCAGAAGAACTAGCGAATAGGAACCCAAGAAACATGTCCTACGCAAGATGGCTCATATAGGCGAATAAAAATTTTCGCCCTTATATAAGCACTGTTTGACCATCAGTCTGTAGGTTCATTCACAATGTATGCAATCCAAGTTTATGCCGCAGGATGGTTTACACCAAATGTAATCCACATCTAAAAAATAAAAAAATTGATCTAAAAACTTATGGGAAATTACTCGGCTACTAAACATCACAGAAAACGGCATAAAAAAAATGCTAAAAAAAATTATTTAGGACAATGGTTGCTTTGCCCATCGAGAGCAAATTCTTATTGCAATGCTCTCTGGCGATCGCCATCATATTAAACAGCAAGCTTCTCAGCATATAAAAAATGCAAGAGGTAGAGTAAATGATGGCATACCCAAAGATGAAATATCTAAATATTGTAGAATATTGTAGTAACAAAACTCCCAATCACTATACATTAACTGGATGCAATTTTGGTGAAGATAATAGAGTGCTGAATAGATTTCATTAATTCCACTGCATTACTCTGCTTGCCTTATCATATACAAGCAGTATAAATATACCTGAAGGAGTGTTACAGCAGCATCATTCAACGTCTGTGGATACAAAGAACGATGGACTAGGTTGATAATTAGAAAACTTACGCCAGTCTTTGATAAAAAATCACAATTCAATGTATAAATAAAATATTGTGCTCAGATGGTAGGGTGGTCGAGTTATGCACTGTTGTGACATGAAATGCAGCCACTTCCATGTGATAGCTCCTGGGTAGTTTTGAAAGCAACTAAGTAATAGCTGTATTCTAAAGAACAATTAGTTTTATGACACAACACAGTGGCAATGCCTTTTTTTTTACCAAAAGTTGCCAGTTTTGTTCCAGTTATACAGAATAAAGATACCGTTTTATCGTTTAAATATGTTAAATCATTAATAATAAAGGTTTAAATAAAACATTTAAGTAATAACCTTTTCTATAGAAATTTTTTTATTTTTTTGAAAAAATGTCAAATTTTACCCAAAATTTCGACTTTTGGACCAAAAGCGCAGACTCAAGCCATTTTTTTTCAGCGGTAAAATTTCACGCAGTTGATGTACTAGTATAAAGGAAACTTTTGGCACCTACCCATTTTAGATTTTTGAAAAATAATTTTTTTCGCTCCACCCCAATGTGCAAGTACTGCTTTGTTATTGACTCACGTGCAGTGCCACATATGCAAAATGGTGACTCCTGAGTAGGGAATTTAGTGGAGGGTATACGGGGCATTCTCACAATCTTTTGACTTTTATGTCCCTGAATAATAATTTTTATTTTAATACTTTTTTTTGTGTTTTTTTTTATTTCATATACTGGGGAACATCCCATTGCATAATTGCATAACAATGTTAACGAGATTAATAAGTTTTGAACGATGTTGAGGGTCCAAACACTAGGAAAACCCCTATACCGTCCCGTGTCCTGATGCTGATTTTTAAGTTTGGAGCTGTCTGTATAAAATTGTTTCAATAAAAGTAATTCGATGTAATTTTTTCCGAAACAGGGACAATTGTTTTATATAAATATGTAGCAAAAAATTAACCTGCACACATTTTTACGGTTGATATTATTTTTTGAACTCTGTCCCTGGGTTTTTCATCCTTACCGTCCCTCTTGCTAAACTTATACAGAAAATCACTTCAGATGCAGCCACAGAATTTTTTACAAGTTTTTTGTCATGCAGAAGTATGCTAGAGAAAGAATGTCTAAAATTCTTTGACAGGAAATTTACTGCAGAATTTAAATCAATATTTAAATATCAATTTCAAGATCGTGGCTTTATTGGTAGTCTTACTGTCCCCAAGGTTTATTCCTGCACTTTTCGAGGTAAATTAAAAAAAATAATAATAATTTAATCCTGTGTTAACAACTGTTTCTAAAAGCCAATGAACATTGTGGCTATCACTTAGTCTTAACATGATTTGCCTAAAAATATGTGGTAATTTCCCTTACTGTTCCATCCTTACCATCCCTTTTTCTCCAATTTCGTCCCTTTTTTCCTATACCATCCCTTTTTTTTTTACCTTACCGTCCCTTCTTTAACGCCCCTTTAAGACAATGTTACACAAAAATTCTGTATTAAAAATACTACATTGTTATTATTTCTTATTTGAATGTCCTGTGGGTACTATGCAAATTCATTAGGAGAAAAATTTTAGAAGAAAATAGAAAGTTATAGTGGTAAAATGGTAAGGAAAATTAAACTCGCGAGTTTAACTTAAACCTCAGTTAAATAAAAAAAATTTTGCTGCTGACCATTTTTTTCTTTATTTTGAATCATTAAGGCATTCGTCTACCAGATTAAAATGCTATTTTAGCAAGTTTAATTTCACCAGATTTTTATTTCCGAAAGTCAAAAGATTGTGAGAAAGCCCCATACGCCATATACCCTCTGGATTTTTTTAAGGAACACCGTATAACCTCTGTTTCTCAAGAAAGCTATAGTATATATCCACTAGGGTATATACCCTCTGCTTAAAACGTATGTCCTCTGGTTTTTTTTTTTTTTTTTTAACGACTACACCACTGCTATTGAGCATAAATGGATATTGCTGGGCTGAGGATTTAACCCTTTATGTACTGAATTATGAATTCAGGAAAATTGATCTTAAGCTTTTTTTCGTGATTTTGAAACTACAATAGAAGGTTTACATAATCATTTAATAAACTTTAAAAAGATTTAGAGATTAATTAAATTTGAATTTATAGGGATTTTGTGCAATATTTATAACACTACTCAAATCTTTTGTTTTAAATATTTTTCTTGGTATTTTGTAAAATTAGGAAATGCACAAATATCATGTTCTTACAATTGAAATATAGAAATATTTCCAAATTGAAAAATCCCCCCTTTCCCCAACGACAAGAAAGCTGAAAAGATGCCAAGGCAAAAGAAATCATCCTTTTAAAAATATTTTTGTTTTGTGTAATCCATAATGCTTTTGGAACAAGATAAAGTAATGCATCTATAACTCATTCTAAACTGTATTGGTACTAATCGATGTATTAAATGAATTTTATAACAAGTTATTTTAATGGTACTTATAAGTACCGTCAGTAGATAAAGGGTAAAGAGCCGTTAGAGCCATGCGATTTTTTCCTTCGAGCTTTATGAAAGATCCTGTCTGTGTTCCGACGCTACCTAATGATTTGCCTGAGTTGAGACACAGAATTGAAGAAGCTATTGCTTCCATTACTCCAGACTTGTTAACCGAAGTGTGGGAAGAATGGGACTTTGGGTTGGATGCGTACCGTATAACTAAAGATGCAGATATTGAACATTTGTAAGAAAAACTAGGTTAGTTTACTAGGTAGCTGTAGAATTAGTTATAAATAGTCTAAATTAAACTGTTATAATATACCATTGAAACTGGGACATTTTTTATGGACACCATGTATATATTACTAAGTTAGTATTGCAATTACTGCTGAATATTAGAGTCAAACTTTGAGATTTTTAATGAAAAGTTCAGCAAAAGTTACTTGAAATAGGAAGGAAAGAGCATAATGTTTTATTGCTATAATGCTCAATCACATACCGGGTGTCCTAAAAAAGACTGACTGATTTTAAAATTCAAGAACTTGCAAACGGTGACAGATATTTAAAAAATTATTGCAGGAGGGTTATGCATAAGGTCAAAAGTTTTTTTTACAGTGATTTTCGATTTTAGTTCGAATTACAAACAATAGATGGCGCTGTAAGCAATAGGCGCTCAATACAGGCTCGATTTTTTGGCCTTTCTCTTCCATGCAGAAAAAGGAGATAAAAATGTATTGAGTGGGTCCTGAACTACCAAAAAACGAGCTTGAATTTAGCGTCTATTGATCGCCGCGCCATCTTTTGTTTGTAATTCAAACTAAAATCGAAAATCATTGTAAAAAAACTTTTGACCTCATGCATAACCCTCCTGCAAGAATTTTTTAAATGTCTGTCACCGTTTGCAAGTTATTGAATTTTAAAATCAGTAAGTCCTTTTTAGGACACTCGGTATATGTTTAACAATTTTTGGCTCTTAATGGGCTTTCATTCGTTCCCCAGCCCCTTTATTCTTCTGATCTGAATCTAGGTTTTTTTTTTTTTCCTTGATCTTGAAATAATTTTGCCCTTGTAAGGCAGTGGAATATATTTTATACTACTTAATTTTATTCAAGTTTTGTACTAGAATAATTTAATCATTTTCTGATCTAGATTTTTTTTTTTCCTTTTCTTGAACTTAAAATATTTTTAATCTCTTGAAGGGCATGGATTATATATCACACGTTTTTTCAAACTCATATTACGTTAAATATTCACCTGCTGACATCCATTATATTTCCAATATAACGTAATATTCGCTTTTTTTTTTAATTCGTCAGACTATTTATTTCATTTTAATTTTTCACGTGGGAATCTTGCAATAGAAAAGTTGTGACGTAATATTTACTTCTTTTTTAATTCATCAAACTATTTATTTCATTTATCACGGGAAGTCTTGCAATAGAAAAGTAACTGTTCTGGTAAGAATTTTATTGTGGACTTTTAATTGTTGGCAATTGCTATAACGAAAACTGTTTCAATTTGATAGGAAAATGCTGTTAAATTGGTGGTTTTTTATTAATTAAAAATCACCTATAAATTATTTCGATTCCGGATTACTTTAGTTGCCTCGGTCGTGTTTTAATACTAGGGTTTAATCTAGAGCTAGCCAAATAGCCAAAAAGCTAACTGCCTCCAAAGCATTTAGTGAATTAGCCAAATAGCGACAGCCAAAGAAATATATTTCATTCCCATTTTGTTGTTCCGCATTTCGTAAACCTGCTGCTGTTGCACAAAAACGAAAAAAAAAATCTCGTATTTCATCTGCACTACGGCAACACTTCAAAATTTGTCTCGTGTTCTCTATGCAAACGTCTTCAAACAGTGTGACGTCATTTGCATCAGACACGACTAGCGAAAATCGCAGATTGTATAAGCATGGGATATGATGTGCACTAACTTTGAATCATCAATGTGCCTAATGAATGTCGTATAAACTTTTCAGGCTTGAACTTATGTAGGTTCTGGCTACAACGTGTAAAGAAATGAAACTAGCTTATTGTATTATTTTTTTCATAAAAATGGCATTACTGGCATGTTTCCCAATGTGACTTCTTTGTATGAATTTGTAGCATCACTTCTGTTGTCTACATCAGACTGTGAAGGGGGATTCAGTCTCATGAATATAATAAAAACTGACTTGAGAAACAAACTGGCAATCAAGAATTTAAGTAACTTAATGATGATTAATTTGGAAGGGTAATTTTGAAAAGAATTTGCATTTAAAAAAAGCATTTGCTGTGTGGTATACAGCCAAATCTCGAGGGGTCAATCTTACAGAGTGATATATTTGTTTGTATATTGTATAACTAAAAATAATAGTCATGTATATAGAAATTTTGTATAAATAAAACTTTTTTTTCCTTGGCTAAAGCTATTTTTATTTGGCTAGAAGTTATTGGCTGCAATTAGCCAAAAAGCTAAAAATCCCTTTTTCCTAGATTAAACCCTAAATACACATGTACGTAACTTTTCACAATTCTGGCTTCCAAACTGTGGATTTGTATAGAATTACAAACAGACAGACAAATTTTCATTTTTATATGTTAGACAGTTGGAAAAAAAAAAATTATTCCCAAGAATATCTGTCACACGTTGCAAATGCTATTTACTGTTAAGTTGGTGAAATATGCTACAAAAAGGAATGAATGTTATGAAAATACATCACTGAAATAGAATTTACCTTCTCTTGAAAAGTAATTTTTTCAAAACTTACCAAGAAAACAATTCCAGCTTCACTAAATCACCAAGCACTGCCTTTATTTGTGCCAAATCCTGGTCTAAGCTTGCCTCCGAAATTTCCAAATCCTCCTCCACCTCCACCTCCAATTCCAATCTGTCCAAAGCCACCTCCTAGACCAAAGTTCCCGAGACCTCCTTTACCACCTCGAATTCTTCCGAAGTTTCCAAAGTTTCCTCCGTCGAAGCCACCAAATCCACCATGTCCTCCAATGCCTCCAATATTAAATCCACCGCCACCAATTCCAAAATCTCCAAGATTTCCGAAATCTCCATGACTGCCACCAAATCCTCCATTTTGTCCTAGAATTCTTACTCCATCTACTGGTAGATAAATTGCTAGTCCTCCTCCGCCGCCTCCTCCTCCTCCATTATGTCCCCCAAAAGAACCTCCAAATCCACCTTTGAGTCCACCCAGTCCTCCTAAACCACCACCTCCTCCTCCACCTCCTCCAATGAATCCACTGTAGACGTTGTTGAAAATTGCAAGGAAAACAGCTAGCTTAATCTAAAGAGAGAAAAGAGAAACTATGAAAATTTATTTTCTTTTACAGTTCTATTTTTACTTAACTTTCCTAAAGCTTAAACTTTGTAAAAGCTTCTCAATGCGCCAAACGTTTTGACGCATTTACAAATTTAATTTTTTAACGGAAATATATAAAATTGGAAGGCTTGACTAGTGGAAGCGATTTGGAATCGAACTGTGTTTTCCATTTTTTGATCAATAAATTACCTATTGAGTTGTAAGCGATTTTGATCACATGACAAAGACTTGATCCCTCCCTTGAGTGTTTTTTCTTTTTTTCGATCAGAAATTCGGTTCCATTTTGACACTATTTTCTGAAAGATCTATTGCGTTTGCAAAAGAAAAAATGGAAAAAACAGTTTGATGACATAGTTTCTGAACAACAACACCTGCTAGTTTCATGAATTTTCGAAAAAAATGAATTAAAACTTATGTCATAAAGTTGCCCTTTTGGAATTGAGAACAGACTTAAGGGCTTCACCATAACAGATTTTCCTCTTTGTGATAGAGTAATTCCATATTAGCCTATGAGAAAATTTACTTGTTACCTAATATATAATTATTGAAATACGATTTTTACCAACAGAAAGTTGGTCTCCAGAGATCGTCTCATGCCAACGTGGTTTTTAGGTGCGTTCGTAATTATATAAATACGTAGCCACTATATCTGGTCCGTCCGTCCGCATATAACAGCGCAAAAACTACCCAACCGAATGGTTTGAAATTTAATATATGTAATCTTTGCAGAATTTTGTCAAATCATTTCAAATTTTATGAAAATTGTATCAAAACTTAAAAAGCTATTAATACAAGTTTTCTTCATTCTATTAAATCCTATCATACTTCATTAATTCAATGATAGTTAATGATTCTAGGTTGCCATGATGTTTACGTCCTATTTAAGATGTAGTCCTATTATTTCCGTATTACTGAATTTAATATATAGAATCATAATAATTTTTGTATTCATGAATTTTTGCATAAGAGTGAAACAGCTATTGCACCAAAATCTGACTATTTATAAAACTAGTTATAATACGAACGCACCTCATTTACCACGTTTGACGCATAATTTCCGACTTGTTAAAAACTGTCTTCGTAAGGCTGTGCTCAAATCCAAAAGAGCTACTTTCTGATATATTTCTGAATTCCTTTTTGTTTGAAAATGCATGTATATTATTTACATATTATTAAACTTAAATATTTTTCTTAAAATTGAAATATCTATAGTTAGTGTTTTAACTCCAAATATATTTAAATGGGGATACCACTACGTCATTTTAACGCACAGTATTTTTTATTAACCATTTCGAAAAATGGTTATTGTTTTCGTCAGGATGGGAAATGAAAAGCATATCTGAAGGTTTTCATTGGTTTAATCCGCAATTTATTCGTTTTCTGATTGGTCTATACAGTAATCTGTATTTCCCTTTAATTTCAACAACGATGGATACCTTCTGTTGCCACTATGACAAAAAAGTAATAAAAACTACAAAAAAAATTAATAACTCAGAAACAAATTGAGATACAGCTTTCAAACAAATTGCATTTAAAAGTACATTTTTTTCTCTATCCGACAGTGTAAAAAGTAATATTGTCGGATGTTTAGAAGTTTAAGAATGAAATGTCATTTAAAATTGGCCGTCAGATTTCTTGGAAATCTGACGATGGAAAAGCCTTTTCCCGAACAGCCAATGAAATGCTTGGATATTTACGTAAGTTTCAGGTGGATAATACTTAAGTTTCATGAAATCTGACGGGTCGCAGGCGATATTTTTGGCTTGCAATTTTTACGTGTAATAACACTATTAATGTTTAATTCATGGCGTACGTAATGTATGATCAACTCCGTGCGATTTTTTATGTCTTAAATTTTAGTCTTCAAAAAAATCGTTTTCCAAATGGTCGTTGTATTTTGATAAATTGCTTTTTTTTTTTTTTTTTTTACATACGAAAAATGTTTATTATTTGCTCAGAATGATGTCAATTGCAGATGCGAAAATATAGCTATTGGGTGAATTGTTACTATAAAAACAAAGTACACATGTTAAAGCTTTTTTTTTTCCGAATTTTTTTACGGTGTGTGTCAACAACAGAAAAAAAAATGTATAAAGATAAACTATGGTAGGCGCTTGAAACAGGGTCAAAGAGTAGTTTAAGAAATTTGTAAAATAGCCAGTAATTTTACACGGGTTCTAAATAAAGTTTCAGGCAAATCGGTCAATAATTGTAGCTTTGTATAAGGAACATATACACACTGATTTTACTATGTATAGATTTATTTCTACTTATTTAAAATCAGTTCACGGATTTTAGGATCCAATGACGTTACTGCAAGACGAGACGTTTTTAGTTCAAGCCGAGACCGATACCGAGCTCTAATTGCTGTTGCTGGAATAGATGGAAATATTTTTTCTCAAAATTATGTTATTGGAAATTGAATCGAAGTATTCATGGCTTTTTCACTCAACAATAAATTTTCATAAATATAAGAATTTCCAAGAAGAATATTAATTTTATATTACACTAAAATCTCTGAACAGCGAACTCATCGGGTAGAAGGAATTTGTCCGTTATTCGGAGGTGTTCGCTTTTCAGAAGATAAAACATAGAAATATACAGGCAAAGTTTTTTAATCCGCACAAGTTGGGACCAAAGGTTATGTAGATTATGGAATATTGCGGATTATGGAGTATTATGGATTATGTGTCATTTTCTTATTTCTGGACACTATTTTAATTCCATATTCAGTATAACATGAAAAGAAAAATATGAAATATAATAATTAATTTAATATGCTATCTCAAAAAATGTATTTTTCAAATTCTTGTATTAAAAAATTGATTATATTCACTTTTATATTTAAAAATTTCAGATATTTCTTTTAAAAAATCATTTTGGGATCAAGAATTTGTAAATTTGTTTAATTGTTTACATTCATTAAGCAATGCGAATTATAGAAAATTGCGGATTATGGATCCTTGACTGTATATGTGTTGAGATTGAAAATGTGTTTGTTATGGAGGTTTTACTGTATCTATAGTAATATATGATATTGGAGTGTCTGTCTGATTTTCAGAAAGACACCTATTTATTATTTCATTCGACTATTTATTCGATGTATAATCAAAAATAATATTAAAAAGTTTGTCTGTCTGCCCAGGATAGCCTCAGAAACAGTTGCATAGAGATACACTGAAAAGAAATTCTGACACTGGCATCTAGAAAATAAATTGTGGCTCTATAAAAAAAATAGTTCCATGTCATCCTTATAAATTCTAGTTCCCTTTGCTTAGAAAGTTCTCGTTATCCCTATTAAAATTCAAGGGCGTTTTCCTATATTATCGTGGTGAAGCTTATTTAAAAATCTCTGCAAATAAATGCGAACACAAGAAGGGAGTTTTAGTAACTATAATTCTAGTTTATGAATTAATTCTAGAAATCAAGGAATAATTTCTCGCAATTCAAACGATTTATAATGTATCATTTCACCACCTAGAAAACTATAGACTAGAAATTCTCGATCATTTCGTTTATTCAGTTTATTTGTTTACCTTATTCGCATAACTCGGAAATCTATATTTCTTGGTTAGGGATTAATAAAATGACTACGTATTCGTTCTAGATCAAGGCGGTATATTTTTTCTTTCAGTGTAAAAAATATACTAAACTTATCAGCGCAGATAAAGAATGTTTCTGGCTTATATCTGCATTTATGCAAATGATGTCCATTTTTTTCTGCGGACCAACAAAATTTTTTTTGCAGGCCATTGGTATTACCCGACAAAGGAGTGTAAAAAATTAATATTGCGTTCGTTAATTACAATTTTGGTAATCATATGTATTATTTTTTATGTAAAGCTGATTATTAACAATTTAGAATATTTAAATATAATGTGTAAAGATATTTTTAAAAATATGTAAATATCGATTTCTGAAAGTTTAACACTGATTTTCTCTCGAAATTAGTTTTACATGCTAACTTTTGTAAACTATGAAATTCTTGGATACAGATAAAAATTTTACAAAGCTTTCATTTTGAGATAAAATAAATCAAGTCTGCGCCTAATGTTTTTTAAGTATGTGAAAGATACGAAAATATAAAAATCGATTTGTTGAAATATTGATATTTTAACATTGAGTTGTTCCCTAAACTGATTTTCACGTGCTAACCTTGTACAATTTTTTTTTTTTTTAGGTATTGATAAAAATTCTACTTACTAAAATTTCTATTTGCGAAGAAATAAATGTTAGCTTTGCCTAAAGTTGTTTAAATATGCGAAAAATATGAAAATCGATCAGCTGAAAAAATGATCTTTTAACTCTGATTTGTTCCTTTAAGTTTCACATGCTAACCTTTGCAAAACATAGATACAAATTCTTTTAGATATAGATAAAAATTCTTTTAAAGGTAGGTAAAAATTCTTTTAAATATAGATACAAATTCTTTTAGATTTAGATTCAAATTTTTTTAGATATACAAGCAAATTCTTTTAGATATAAATAAAAATTCTACTTAGAAAAATTTCCATTTTGTAATAAAATAAATTAAATATTAACTTTACCTAATGTTGTTTAAATATGTGAAAAACAATAAAATCTAAAAAACAATTTCTTGAAAAATTGATCTTTTAACATTTATTTGTTCCTTAAACTAAGTTTCACGTATTAACCTTTGCAAAACACGGATAAAAACATTTTTAGATATAAATAAAAATTCTTTTAGATATAAATAAAAATTCTGCTTACTAAAATTTCCATTTGCAACGAAATAAATTAAGTATTAAATTTATCTAAAGTTGTTTAAATGCGTGAAAAATACGAAAATCTGAAACACGATTTGTTGAAAAAAGGATTTTTAACGCTGATTTGTTATTTTAAGTTTCGCATGCTGGCATTTTCAAAACAAATAAATACAAATTCTTTTAGATATACATACAAATTCTTTTAGATATAGATAAAAATTCTATTTAGTAAACTTTCCATTTGGGGATTTAAAAAAAAATAAGTATTAACTTTATCTAAAGTTATGTGAAAAATAAGATCTAAAAGAAATTTCTTGAAAAATTGATATTTTAACTGTGATTTGTTCCCTAAACTAAGTTTCATGTGCTAACCTTTGCAAAACATGCATACAATTTTTTTAGGTGTAGATAAAAATTTTCATTTACGACGAAATAAATTAAGTATTAAATTTTCCTGAAGTTGTTTAAATATGTAAAAAATACGAAAATCTGAAAAACGATTTGTTTAAAAAATGATATTTTAACACTGATTTGTTCCCTAAGCTACGTTTCACGTGCTAACCTTTTAAAACAAGAATTAAAAAAAAAAAAAAATAGGCATTGATAAAAATTCTAATAACTAAAATTTCCATTTGCAACGAAATAAATTAAGTATTAAATTTCCCTAAAGTTGTTTAAAAATGTGAAAAATACGAAAATCTAAAAAACGATCTTTTAACACTGATTTGTTCCATTAAGTTTCACATGCTAACCTTTGCAAAACATAAATACAAATTCTTTTAGATATAGATAAAAATTCTGCTTACTAAAATTTCCATTTTGTGATCAAATAAATTAAGTATTAACTTTACCTAAAGTTGTTTGAATATGTGAAAAATAAGAAAATCTAAAAAACAATTTCTTTAACAATTGATCTTTTAACAGTGATTTGTTCCATAAACTTAGTTTCGCGTGCTAACATTTGCCAAACATGCATAGAAATTTTTGTAGATGTAGATAAAAATTCTACTTACTGAAATTTCCATTTGCAATTAAATAAATTCGGTATTAAATTTACCTAATGTTTAAATATGTAAAAAACACGAAAATCTAAAAAACGATTTGTTTAAAAAATGAATCTTTTAACACTTATTTGTTCCCTTAATCCTTTGTGAGCCAACAACTTCGATTTGTAAAATATTTATTCAGATGTTAGAATATATCATTTTAAGCATGTACAAAATAATTTTAAAAATGTAGAACATGGCAATAAAAAATATTGTCTAAAAAGGTACTTTTTTCATATCTGCAATGAACAGAAAGCTACACTCTTCTCATTAATATTGGCAACTTTCTAATACAAAATTGTAAAATATACGAACTTACCTTTGTAAAAAATCTAGTTTTAGGTATCTACAGTTTCTTTAATTTTAGAAAGTTTACGAATTTCGTTTTAGCAATAATAACATGAAACTTATCAAACGATAAATAAAACTTTGGTACGAAAAATTAACTCATTATCGAAGTCTAGTGTGAATTCTATGAACAAATTACATTAATTGCTGTGTTGGAATATGGAAGCAATAAATAAAACCGCCTTTTAACCCTTTATGTGCTAGACGGTACTTTAAAGTACGATTAAAATAGCTTGCTGTAAAATTAACTTAATACAACGATACAGTTTAGAATGAGTTATAGATACTTTACTTTATCTTGTTCCAAAATTACACAAAACAAAAATATTTTTAAAAGTATGATTTCTTTTGCCTTTGCATCTTTTCAGCTTTCTTTGACATCGAAATATTGGGGAGGAAAGTTTCAGTTGATGTATTTCTATTATAAGAACATTATATTTGTACATTTCCTAATCCCACAAAATACTAAAATAAAATATTTTAAATAAAGGATTTGAGTGAAGTTATAAATACTGCACAAAATCCCTATAAATTCAAATTCAATTGATTTTAATTAGCAAAACCCTTCTAAAATGTATTAAATGATGGTGTAGATCTTCTAAAGTAGTTTAAAAAATTCACGAAAAATGCTTTAGAAGATGAAATTTTCATATTTTGGGACATAAAGGGTTAAAGCCCATTGTATAAGTAACATTAATTTTTTGGGTATGTTGCAGATATGCAACACGGTGGTACAAAGGTTTAAATTTCACCTGTCGATCTTTGCAAAACTTAGATAAAAATTCTTTTAGATACAAATAAAAATTTTACTTACTAAAGTTCCCATTTTGCGACGAAATAAATCAAGTGCTAACTATGCTAAAGTATGTTGCAGTATGTTTTTCTATCGTAGCTTCATTTCGCTTTTATAAGAAAAATTCTCCCCCGCGATGCGTATGAATTATTTTTAAAGCCAGAAATATCATAACAGAATATTATTGTCATCATGATATATAACAGCGTATCGTTGTGATGCTATTAAATTTTTTTGAGTCGAGTTAAAATTAGATGAACAGATACAGAATATTGTCACAGTGGCATCTTTTTAGTGGTTTTTCGAAGTGTTCAAGTAAAGCAGCTTATTGTATGATGTCACGGTCCATAGCTTTAGTTGTAGTTCTTGATATGTTAAATTCACAAAAGCTTTTCAAAGGTAAATGTCCTTGTAATAGTTGAAATTGGAGCATAACGTAACATGGCATACTTTTTATGACAATGTTTTTAGCGCCGTTATTAACCCTTTGGGGACGAGCGACACGTATACGTGCCGCATGAAGCGCTCAGAATCCTTGTTTTTCCTCACCAGTAAAATTTTACCGTAAAATTTGCCTTATTTAATCAGCGCATTTTATCGATTCAAGAAGACACAAATTTCTGTTTTTAAAAAACGGTGACAAAATATTAAAAATTTCATAAAAGGCCCCGTCCTGAAGGGCTTAATACTTAAAATAAATAAAGAAAATGTAAATTAGGGGCTGTACATATATAACATTGTCACTTTAGAGGGAGGGGGTTCTGGCACTTGATATCGTAAGATATCACTGGGGGGATGGTGTTGTCTTTTTATATCGTTATCATTTTTGATCCAATCAAATTTTTTTTTCTTTCTTTTTTTTTTTTTTTTTTTTTTTTTTTTGGTAAAACAATGTTTTCTCTATTCTAAAAAAAAAGTAACTAATGCTGTCACCGCCGCCGTTTTTTAATTGTTTGTGACCAAAGGTCTTTCCTCGTTAATATTAAGAAAAATATTGCATACAAAAATATGAAAATTGGTGGTATTATTGGGAAATGTTTGATAAACACGCTGATGCTGATAGTTTTCAAATCGAAGAATTATTTTAAGAGATATTTAATGTTAAAGTGGGTCAAAATCGTTCCATTAAAAAAATTTTATAGTAGTAAAAACTATACATAGGAATATAATCATTTTTATATCATTCTATACATTAGAAGTTACCGGTGTGCAGACTGCATTTATTTTTTTAATTTGACTCATTTTTTGAGGTTTTATTTCTATTTAAAAAAAAATACTTGCGCGAGGCATTTATTTCATATTTTGAGATAATCTTTTAAAACTAATCTATATATACATTGAACAGCATTTAATGCATCACCATACCTATAAGGGGGTCACCATAGGGGGGACCCTGTTCTGTCGCCAACTTGGCGATATATCGCCAAATTTGGCGACCAAAATTACTCGCCAAAAGTGACACCAACTTGGCGATATCTCTAATATTTCGCCAAATTCCAATAGACTTCCATTGTAAACCAATACGATTTACTTGCTTACAGAAAATCAACAAATTGAAATATTTTGAGCCAATGAACCAATTCTGGTGTTATTGAAGTGCCTACAAGAGTCGCATTGCTCTTATGTTGAGAACTCTAAGACAGCGCAAATAATATATCCTTTCTAAAAACAAAAGTATTTTCACATGAATATTAAAAAGAGAAAGAAAACTTTGGTGAAAATTACGTCACATTTAAAGCGATACGTTTAAAATGTCTTATTTTAAAAACTGTCTTATATAGCGTTGTTAAAAAATACCGGGAGACAAAGACTCTGTTTACTTAAGTGATTTTATATTAGCTTATTTTCACATGTTTCACTGATCTGATTTAATCAAAGGCGAAAACAACCCGTTAACAGGAAGATAGCCACTGTTTTTTTTTAATTACTAGGGGGCTCGGCCCCCTACGAGCTACGCTCGCCAACCCCCGTTCAGACACTGCAGTCTCTAAAAGTACGCTAATTTGATCGGCTTTAAAAAGATTTTGGAAGATTGAATTATAATTAAAAAAACAAAAGCGATCTCCCTATAAACGGGTTTCTATTCATTTCTCTTTGATTGGGGAATTTTACGGAAAAATCAGCTGCTGTTAAAAGATACAATGGCATTTCAAAATCATCTAATATAAAATGAATTAAGCAAACAGAGTCTTTGTCTCCCGGTATTTTTTTAACAAAGCGAAAAGAAAGTCCTTTTAAATAAGATATTTTAAATATATCGTTTTTAATCTGACGTAATTTTCACCAAACTTTTCTTTCCCTTTTTAATATTCACGTGAAAATGCTTTTATTAGAAATGAAATATTATTTGCGCTGTCCAAAAAAAAAAAAAAAAAAAAAAAATAGTTGAAAAATTCATCTCAAAATATCAAGTAAATGTCTCGCGCTATTTTTAAATTTATACTGTTTTGCAATATTATTTTGTGTTCATTTTATGTAATAACTGTAATGTGAAGTAAATGTGATGTAATTTCTCCTATTTAAGACTTCTAACGCATGTTAATAAATTTATTATTTTACAATATCCTTTCTCTGTTAAAATTCATGTGTGACACATACATGAAGTAATTTTCAATAAGTTCCTGCTTTTTATAAGTAATTATTTAATTCTAATTTGAAAGTTTTTTTCTGTTTATAATAGTCACGTGTAAATAAATTTTTAATTTGAAGCAAACATTATTGTTTCCGTTGTTTATAAAGTTGGCAACAGGTTAAATTAGTACAATTTTCTGAAATAAAAAAAAAATATCTCTCGAAATGCTGAAAATTTGAATTTAAAATAGAAATGAAACCTCGAAAAATGAGTCAAATTAAAAAAATAAATTAATTCTGCACACCGGGAAATTATAACGTATAAAATGATCTAAAAATTATTAAATTCCGATGTATAGTTTTTGCTCCTATAAAGCTTTTTTAGTGGAACGATTTTGTGCAACTTTACCATTAAATATCTCTTCAAATAATTCTTCGATTTGAAAACTGTCTGCATCAGCGTGTTTATCAAACATTTTTGTATAATACTACCGATTTTCATATTTTTGTATGCATTATTTTTCTTAATATTAACGAAGAAAGACCTCCGGTCACAAAAAATTCAAAACCGGCGGCGGCGGCGGCGGCGGTGACAGCGGTAGTTACTTTTTTTTAGAATAGAGAGATAGTAATGCATTCTTCCGAAATTTTTTTAAAGCCGATCAAACTAGCGTGCTTTTAGAGTTTGCGGTGTCTGAACGGGGGTTGGCGAGCGTAGCTCGTAGGGGGCAGACCCCCCTAGTGACATCAAAAAAAGTTTGTTTGGTCTTTGTCTTATTTATTTTTATGAAAATACAAAGTTGTTATTAAAATCATTAAATGATTATTAAATCATTTTATTCCCAAATATTTAATATACCAACGTTTGCCATTCCTATTCATCTGCCATAAGTGCACATAATTCGTTATTAGAGAAACAAGCTTCGAAATGATACTTGCCATGTTTCTCTCTATTCTAAAAAAAAGTAACTACCGCTGTCACCGCCGCCGCCGCCGCCGCCGCCGGTTTTGAATTTTTTGTGACCGGAGGTCTTTCTTCGTTAACATTAAGAAAAATAATGCATACAAAAATATGAAAATCGGTAGTATTATACAAAAATGTTTGATAAACACGCTGATGCAGACAGTTTTCAGATCGAAGAATTATTTTAAGAGATATTTAATGCTAAAGTTGGACAAAATCGTTCCACTAAAAAAGTTTTATAGGAGGAAAAACTGTTCATAGGAATTTAATCATTTTTAGATCATTTTATGCGTTAGAATTTGCCGGAGTGCAGATTGCATTAATTATTTTATTTTGACTAATTTTTTGAGGTTTTATTTCTATTTTAAATTCAGATTTTCAGCATTTCTAGAGATATTTTTAACAGATTTTAGAAAGTGATATTAATTTAAACTGTTACCAACTGTATAAACAGCGGAAGCAATAATGTTTGCTTCAAAAAAAAAAAAAAAATATATTTATACGCCTAAATAAATTAAAAATTTATTTACACGTGACTATTATAAACAGAAAAAAACATTTGGAATTAGAATTAAATAATTATGTACAAAAAGCAGGAACTTATTAAAAATTACGTCATAAAAATTATAATTACACGTGAATTTTAAGAGAGAAAGGAATTTGTAAAACAAATTTATTAATATGCGTTAGAAGTCTTAAATAGGAGAAATTACGTCATATTTACGTCACATTATAGTTATTACATAAAATGAACACAAAATAATATTGCAAAACGGTTTAAATTTAGAAATTGCGCTAGACATTTATTTGATATTTTAAGAGGATACTTTTCAACTATTTTTGTTAGGAAAGAGCAAATAATATTTCATTTCTAACACAAGTATTTTCATGTGAATATTAAAAAGAGAAAGAATAGTTTGGTCAAAATTACGTCAGATTAAAAACGATTAATTTAAAATGTCTCATTTAAAAGAACTTTCTTTTCGCTTTGTTAAAAAATACCAGGAGACAAAGACTCTGTTTACTTAATTCCTTTTATATTAGCTTATTTTGAAATGTTGTTACACGTGTCTACGTCATCAAGTTATTTTTATTTCGATGTTTTATTTGTATTTTAATTAATGTTGTACTAATTTATTTGTTTTTTCGTTATTTAAAATAAAAATTATGTCAATTTGTATAATTTGGCGAGTGGTTTGGCGATTTATATAATTTTGGCGAAATTGGTCGACGGGATAATCAAGTAGTACCGCAACGGATTTGGCGTTAAAATTCCCCAATCAAAGAGAAATGAATAGAAATCCGTTTATAGAGAGATCGCCACTGTTTTTTAAATTATAATTCAATCTTTCGAAATCTTTTAAAAGCCGATCAAATTAAAGTGCATTTAGAGTCTACGGTGTCTGGACGGGGGTTGGCGAGCGTAGCTCGTAGGGGGCCGAGCCCCCTAGTACTAGTAAAAAAATGGGGAAGAATGTTGTCCACCTGTTTTGTTTATAAGAAGTTCTGCTTACCCCCGTTCAGGGGCAAATGCAAGAAGACAATATTATTGTTAAATTCATTCTCTAACAAAAAGCTATTATTAAGGGGGCGGTGGACGTTAAAAAAAAAATCCTTTTAATTTTCATAATAGAGATTTGAAATTTAGTGCAAATATGCATTTCACCATAAGTGTCTAGAACACCTTAAAATAAATTTCCAATCTTATTATAATTTTAAGATCTTAAAAAAAAAAATTAAATTTTAAAACGAAATTTTAAAATGCCCCTTGCGTCTTAATTTTTTAGATATTTCCTCGATTTTGGATTTTAATCACGTAAAACTCTATTACAAATAAATCTGATAGATTTTTTAATCCCTTAAATAGTTCAATTTTTAGAGATATATTTCTGAATTCCATATCGATTTTTATCAAAATTCTGCCTTATAATAAGTTAAAACTCAAATTTAATTGTCTTAATGAAGTTAAATTTTAAAATGCATACACAGTTTCATTTTAAGTAACTAGGGGGCTCGGCCCCCTACGAGCTACGCTCGCCAACCCCCGTCCAGACACCGCAGACTGTAAATGCACTCTAATTTGATCGGCTTTAAAAAGATTTCGAAAGATTAAATTATAATTTAAAAAACAGTGGCGATCTCCCTATAAACGAATTTTTATTCATTTCTCTTTGATTGGGGAATTTTAACGCCAAATCCGCTGCGGTACTACTTGATTATCCTGTCGACCAATTTCGCCAAATTATATAAATCGCCAAACCACTCGCCAAATTATACAAATTGATATAATTTTTATTTTAAATAACGAAAGAACAAATAAATTCGTACAACATTAATAAAAACACAAATAAAACGTCGAAATAAAAATAACTTGATGACGTATACACGCGTAACAACATTTCAGAATAAGCTAATATAAAAGAAATTAAGTAAAGAGAGTCTTTGTCTCCTGGTATTTTTAAGAAGGTTTATTTAAAAGAAAGTTCTTTTAAATGAGACATTTTAAATTAATTCTCAAAATATCAAATAAATGTCTAGCGCAATTTCTAAATTTAAACTTTTTTGCAATATTATTTTGTGTTCATTTTATGTAATAACTATAATGTGACGTAAATATGACGTAATTTCTCCTAAGACTTCTAACGCATGTTAATGAATTTATTATTTTACAATATCCTTTCTCTTTTAAAATTCACGTGTATACTTTTTATGACGTAATTTTTAATAAGTTCCTGCTTTTTATGCGTAATTATTTAATTTTAATTTGAAAGTTTTTTTCCTGTTTATAATAGTCGCGTGTAAATAAATTTTTAATTTGAAACCAACATTATTGCTTGCGCTTTTTATACAGTTGGCAACAGGTTAAATTAGTACAATTTTCTGAAATCTGTAAAAAATATCTCTAGAAATGCTGAAAATTTGAATTTAAAATAGAAATAAAACCTCGAAAAATGAGTCAAAATAAAAAAATTAATGCAATCTGCACTCTGGCAAATTCTAACGCATAAAATGATCTAAAAATGATTACACTGTCATGTATAGTTTTTGCTGCTATAAAACTTTTTTAGTGGAACGATTTTGTCGAAATTTAGCATTAAATATCTCTTAAAATAATTCTTCGATTTGAAAACTGTCTGCATCAGCGTGTTTATCAAACATTTCTGTATAAAACCACCGATTTTCATATTTTTGTATGCATTATTTTTGTTAATATTAACGAAGAAAGGCCTCCGGTCACAAAAAAATCAAAACCGGCGGCGGCGGTGACAGCGGTAGTTATTTTTTTTTAGAATAGAGAGATATCAGGATTCTTCCTTATTAGTTTCACATATTTTGATCAAAAATTAAGTAGCAAGAAGCATTTCAAATATTAAAAAAAAAAAAAAAAAAAAAAAAAAAAAAAAAAGCAATTTAACGAATTACAACGACCATTTGGAAAACGATTTTTTCGAAGACTAAAATTTAAGACATAAAAAATCGCACGGAGTTGATCCTACATTACGTACGCCATGAATTAAACATTAATAGTGTTATTACACGTAAAAATTCCAAGCGACTTTGACTCCTCGTGTCAAGCATTTCATTGGCTGTTCGGGAAAAGGCTTTTCCATCGTCAGATTTCCAAGAAATCTGACGACACATTTTAAATGAAATTTCATTCTTAAACTTCTAAACATCCGACAATATTACTTTTTACACCGTCGGATAGAGAAAAAAATGTACTTTTAAATGCAATTTGTTTGAAAGCTGTATCTCAATTTGCTTCTGAGTTATTAATTTTTTTTTTTCTAGTTTTTATTACTTTTTTGTCATAGTGCCAATAGAAGGTATCCATCGTTGTTAAATGTAAAGGGAAATACAGATTACAGTATAGACCAATCACAAAACGAATAAAATGCGAATTAAACCAATAAAAACCTTCAGATATGCTTTTGATTTCCTACCCTGACAGAGAACAATAACCATTTTTCCAAATGGTTAAAAAAAGCTTAAATATCAGTATTGAGAGAAACAGATTTAAAGTATATTAAAAGTCCAAAAATTGTTTGTGAACAAAATTAAAACACTTGAAACTTTGCATAAAATATTCGCATGTGCATGCGGTTTTCCACGAATTACATAGTACAAATTGGAGAATAATAATACACACAAAAAGAAACTTTGCATAAAATATTCGCATGTGCATGCGGTTTTCCACGAATAACATAGTACAAATTGGAGAATAATAATACACACAAAAAGAAACTTTACATAAAATATTCGCATCTGCATGAGGTTTTCCACGAATTACATAGTACAAATTGGAGAGTAATAATACACACAAAAAGAAACTTTGCATAAAATATTCGCATCTGCATGCGGTTTTCCACGAATAACATAGTACAAATTGGGGAATAATAATACACACAAAAAGAAACTTTGCATAAAATATTCGCATCTGCATGAGGTTTTCCACGAATTACATAGTACAAATTGGAGAATAATAATACACACGAAAAGAAACTTTGCATAAAATATTCGCATCTGCATGAGGTTTTCCACGAATTACATAGTACAAATTGGAGAATAATAATACACACAAAAAGACATGTCGATTTTGGGGTCGATTTATGCTCAAGTAAAGGTTCATGGTCCCTTAAATACTTTTAAATAGTATTTCTTTAAAGTGATATTTGATATAAAGTTATTTCATATATTATAGGGATATTTTATCAACTTCTTTTCATTTAAATCAGTAAAGCATGCGAATAATAAATATATAACGCTATCTGTATATTATTGCAAATGTATAAAAAGGAAGAAAAAAAATGTAATAAAGGATTTTTAGATACTGATAACGACATCATTAGGGGAGGGGGAGGGGGTTTCGAGGAATGATAACGTAGGATGTCGTAACGGGGATAAGGGTCCGAAATTGTCAAAAAGTTGATAACGTTATATATGTACAGCCCCTTACTATCATTTATTTTAAAATATGCAAATATATGATTAAAATTAAAGTCGAGTGATGAAATTGATCACGGGATAACTTCCGATACAACTGCCAAAGCTTCCTATATCTTTGACTATCACAATTTCCGAATAGTAATCTTCGTCTTACTTAATCACAAATTTCTGTCATTAAATAAAGCTAACACAAGCCTGCGATGAAAAAATTGCCGGTATAGTAAGTGGCATTTTTTATAGTTTTTTGGATGCTGATTACTATAAAAATAATGAAAAAATTCCATCACGTACAGTTTCATCACAAATCGCAATCTATTTTTTCATGAATTTAGTGTATTTCGGACCAAAAATTATTTTTTATATGAGTTTGATAAATAAATTTATGGACTTAAAATAGTAAGTTGGTATATTAAACTAATAAAAAAGAAAGAAGAAACTATTTCAATACAGAATATTTATATTAATTGGTAAAGTGCCTATTAAATAAATATTCAAGACAGAAGAAACTAGTTGAAATTGGATCTCTCCTACTTGCAGGTGTTTGCTCACCACCTCTTCTTCACACGTCTTTTCACTGATCGTACCTCTACTCCTGAATCAGTGTCTTTCTTTACTCTGCGCTGTACACATGTGTTTTTATTCCAACCTATGAGTTATAAGTTATAGTAGTAAATTTTACTTCTAATTTTTGCTGTATTAGAGAACATAGCTTCCAGAGGATGTGCTAATTCACCGAATTGTTTCTGCTATATTTGTGGTAACTATACAGTGGAAAAACAACAAAGAAGCATATCTGATTTTGTAAAAAAAATGTGTATTTTGCTTATTTTGGCATGAAATTGGGCGATCAAGACAAGCCTTGACCTCCACATAAAGTTTGGCGTATTTGCGTAGAAGAATTAAGGCAATGGTTTCAAGGTAAAAAGCAATCTTTTCTGTTTGGTATACCAATAGCTTGAAGAGAACCTAAAAACCACAGTGATGATTGCTATTTTTATATTTGTAATGTGAAAGATTTCAATTTAAAGAACAAAAAGAGATATATTTTATCCTGACATTTCGTCTACCATACGTCCTGTCCCTCATGGACCTGGTAAAGGAAAAAACTTGTTGATCCAAAAAAAGTTTTACTTCTACCGTTTCATACAAAATTAGGTCTTATGAAACAATTTGTCAAGGCTTTACCAAAAGAAGGTGAATGTACCTTTGTGAGCAGTCCCCGAGTTTATCCAAAGCAAAACTGAAGGAAGGTGTGTTTGTAGGACCAGACATCAGGATAAGGATGAAAGATGAAAATTTTGAGCATAAAATGAAAACAACCGAAGAAAAACCTGCAAATATTTCAAAATAGTTATTACTAGCTTTCTTGGCAACAAAAAGGACCCAAACTAAAAATCTATCGTAGAAGAGATGGTAAAATTTTCAAGATTTTAGGGTGTAATATGAGCTTAAAAGTTCATTTTCTCGATTCACACCTAGAGTATTTTCCTGAAAATTTAGGTACAGTTAGTGAGAAACAAGGTGAAGGATTTCCCTAGCATATAAAGGAAATGGAGAGGTGATATCAAGGCAAATGGAATGTCAGCATCATAGCGAACTACTGCTGGATGCTATAAAGAGACAATCCCTGTAAAGTTCACAATAGCAAAAGTGACAAAAAAACTTTTAATGTAAGGAAAAAATATTATTCTAAGGACTTGTAACCTTCTAAATATACTTAACTATTACTTGAACTCATATATAAATGTAATTTATATAGATATATAAATAAATGAAATTTAAATGAAATGTCAAAATTTCGTGATTTCAGCTTTTTCTTTAAAAATATTCAATCATTTTGCGAAAAATCCTTACGTGATAGAAAAAAATGGATTTCATTTTCGGAATCAGCAATACAAAAAACATAAAAATTAGTTATGAAAATTAATGCAATTTTCAAAAAGTATTTTTTTGCAGGCCTGTGTAATATTTCGAAGTAGCGGTAGTCAAAAATAGAAAGTTTGTCAGCTATGTTCCTATGACTAAACTTTCGATAAATGCAATTAGCTTTTAGGTAAGAAGAACTCTTTTTAACCCTTTCCAACATAGTTGAAAAGTGTTTATTATTTCGGTTTGTCTGTCCGAACTCTAACTCTCGTAAATGTACTCGGATTGCCCTGATTTTTTTATATGTTATTGATTCTTACTATAGCACGATCGGTATTGAAAATGAAGTGTGTAGCGATTTTAGTTCATTTACAGGGACGGTCAAAAGTTTTCTATTACATTACGCTCTATGGGAAAAAAATTGTTTCAAGTTCGTTTTAATGATGTTAGACAATTTCAAACATAATGGAATTGATGAGAATTTATGTAGTGCATTGAATCATGCATTCTGAAAAATATGGGTGGCAAAGCATTTACTGTTTATTTACAGGGCCACACAAAAGAATTCCGTTACATAATGGTCTACGGGGAAGTATTTGCAGAGTATTTAAGCTCTGTTACAGTATTTCAAATGTAATGAAAATGATACACATTACTGAGGCTTATTACAAGATACTTGTATAACATGATATGCATAGCATTTATCGTTCATTTACACTGACATGCAAAAGATTCGGATAGAGTACTGTATGTGAAGTACACTGTCTATTAGCTATAAGTGTTGGAAATGCGATTTCATTTATGGTATACACATTTAACTAAAGATTTGCTTAGTATGTGGTGTGTAAAAAATACTATAGATCATTATACAGGGCTACCCAAAAGAATTCGCAAACATTGCGGATTATCACCGTGAATGTCTTAAAGACGGCTTTTAATTGAGCTTATGCACTTTCAAGTTGAATTATATTTAGTATACTAAGAAATGTTTGTATAATATAAAATCATATACAGGGCCACTCAAAGACCATACATGACCTCCGAAGGATGATAATATTTGGAAGTGTGATTCGAGTAGTTTTAATTATGTTTTAACCTGAATAAAGTTTCAGCTTAATATGTAGTGCATATAAAAATCTGTTGGTAATATACAGGGTTGTACAAAAGAATTCAAGTAGGTTTTCGTATATTGATAGAAACTGCTGAAGGTGAATTTTCAACCTAGTATGCATTTTCTTACTAAACTAACAAGGGAACCACTTTTGGTGTTGCTCGCACCTAGCATTGAGACCTGGTGCATTTTAAAGCCCTATTTATGAAGTTTGAGAATCGATAAAATTTTTCTGTTAAAATAATATTTATTGATTATACAGCCGCATAACTTTCTGAAAATGCAATTTTTGAGACCACTTATCGGACTATTAACATTGAATTTTTTAAAAGAAAAGCATTTAAAAATAAAAATTAGTTAATAATAAGTATAAAATATTGAAAAAAGTTTGAAAATTCCTTCAAAAACCCACGAATTTGATTTTGAAAATTTGCAATTTTATATTCATATTTTTGGCGGGGAAACAGTTAGCGTTTATTTTCAAAAGTAGAGGTTTCCGGCAACCCTAGCCAAATTTCATAGCTGAATTTGTAATAGCTAGAAATTGCAATGTCCGACCTATTTCGCCACAGTAATTTTTCTAAATTGTGTAAAAATATTAATTTACTTTATGATTACTTTTACCGAAGGACCATTTAATACAGCAACATTTCATTTTAAACATTCCAAACTTTATTTCATTCGATTTCAAATGAAAATAGTTTTCTTATTTTGTATTTCACTAAAAAATAGTTTTCAATAATCTTCGAAGCTTTTATAGAATTATATTTATTACTTATATATTTATCGGCTGCATAGAAAAAAAAATAAAAACCTAATATTTGTTCCTTATGCTATCAATTATAAAAAAAATCGCAATCTGATATAATTCTAGTAAAATGTTCTGTACATTTTCTCTTTGGATAAAGCGGGCGGAAAAATTGTAGCGCCATATTTGGCAACGTAACTCACTTTTGGCGTAAAATAAACAAATAAATATGTAATAATAAAAAATTAAAAGTATAAAAAAGTATATAAAAATATTATTTTAACAGAGAAATTTTTTCGGTTCTCTAACTTTTATGTATAGGGCTACAAAACGCACTAGGTCTCGATGCTAGGTGCGAGCAACACCAAAAGTGGTTCCCTTGTAAGATTAAGCATATGTAGAATATGTATAAATTGTAGATTAAATACAGGGCTGCATAAAATAATTAGACAAGTTTTCCGCTATGGACGGTAATTGCTGAAATCTTGTTTCCAAATATGTTATGAGTTTTCTAAAATGTTTACTTAATTTTTCTTTTTTTTTATGTTATTAAACAGCGAAGTTTTGGTAAAGAATTCAGGAAGTGTTGGAAAGAGTTTCATAATCTATGCTTGAGCCGTGATTTTTCTTTCTTGTTTTAAATATTAAATGATCCGATGTATAAGAATAAAGTGAGGAGAAATAAACACTTTTTAGCTACCGTAGTATCCCATTATTAGGTTCGTTTGGAAAGATTTTCATTTAACTATGTAAATTCATTCAACACTGATTTTAGGTGCAGTCGTGGAAAAAAAAAAGTAAACACCACTTACTAACTCTGCAAAAAATTATCGCAGAAGAAAGTTACTGGTACCACATGATAAAGTCTACTTTTAAATGATGTATGTACAATTTGCTTAAAGGGCCATCTACATATTATAACGAACCATAACTATGTTTATTTCAATAGCAGTACACAATTCTGTCAGCATAAAGGAACTCTACACCCTTCAATTTGGCTAAAAACAAATTTTTATGCAATTCGTACGATAAGTTTTCGAAAAATTAATTATTTTAAAACGAGCATATTTTAGGGGCTGTATCCGAATTGATGTTCGATACTCGATTGTTGATCGAGAGAGCCCCCTTCTTGATCAAGGCATCTTAAGCGCCACTCAAGCAGTCATTGAAGACTGCTAGATTACAGGATAGCATAAGAAATTTCAAAATATCTAGTCACTTCTATCATAGACAGCCTCTTATACCACCATTTTGCCGTTTTTTAAGCATAATTTGAAAACTACTTGGAAGAAAAATGTGAAATTTTGGATTTCCATAAAGCAGAACTTAAAAAATCTAAATCCATCAAAAAAAATGTAGGTTGCAATTCATAATTTTTTCGAATATTAATTTCATAATTCATGTCATAAAATTATGAAAATTGCAAATTTAACGTATTTATGTTTGGGTATTTTAGTATTATTGCTACACAAAAAAATTAGCACATTAGAAATATAATTTCAGGAGATATTAATAAAAATATGAAAATGTAATTTAACATTAGAAGCACTAAATTTTGAATGTTTATAATTCAAAAACTTATCATTCAAATGACTTGAAATTTGGTGTCTAGGCATAGTTTGATCCGAAGATTTAAATATCTTGTTAAAATTGGGTATTCCCATTGAAAAAAAAAATGTAGTTTGGGTTCGTTTTAATATGTAGATGGCCCCCTAAGCAAATTTTATATACATCATTTAAAAGTAACCTTTATTTCAAATCGTTCGGTACCAGTAACTTTCTTCTATGCTAATTTGTTAAGGAGTTAGTAGGGGATGTTTACTTTTTTTTCCACGATTGTACATTTAAGGCCAATGCTACGTCGGTCTTTTCTTTTTTTAAAGATTAAAACAGACCGGAGCATGTGTAGCACGCTCGGTGTATGCTATAAAAAAAAAAAAAAAAAAAATCATACAGAATCGATGCTGTACACTACTGAAACTAGTGCACTACCAGCATTAGGATCATTTAGAAAACTTTTTTCGTTGAAATATATAAAATCATTCGACTTTGATTTTAGGCATATTTAAGGTTATTAGCACGGAGTGGGCTCCCAGCATTAGGATCATTTAGAAAAATGTTTTTGTTTAAATATATAAAATCATTCGACTTTGATTTTAGGCATATTTAAGGTTATTAACATGGACCCGGGCTACGCCAGGCGGATCAGATAGAGTATATATAGAGAAATCCTGCATAGATGGTTTAAATAATGTTTTTTTTTTTTCCCTGTTGTCATATCTTAAATAAGAACGAAAAATCATATGTCCAGCATAGATTATGATACAAAAAATTTCATAGTTTATTCTAAACTTCACGGTTCTGCCCCTTTCAGTGGAGAAAAATTATGTTCGTAAACAGATGAAATAATTGACTGACACCAGAATTCACAATAGATTTTTTTTTTTTTAATAAAAACCTGCTTTTCTACACTTTCATTATAAAAGCAAAATTTTATTAAAATATTCTCGGTTCCATTTGTCAGTTTTGGAATTAAAATTAGGTGGTTATGCCGTGTGACCACCAACCTTGAAAGGATTAAGGTAAAAAATGTCTAAATAAACAATTTAGAAAATGCATAATGCATTTGGAAACCCAATTTTTGAAATTACCATGAATAGTACAAAAAATATCCGAATTTGTTTTGTGTAACCCTGTATATGATCTATAGATTCACATGTATATTACATAGTGTAATGTCACGACAATCGATAATGGCACCAATCTCTCTAGAAACAAAATGTGTGAAGTTTATTTAACACAAAATGATCTATACACAATTTTTACACTTCGAGAGAACTACCGGGTGTCCTAAAAAGGATTGAGTGATTTTAAAATTCAATAACTTGCAAACGGTGACAGATATTTGAAAAATTATCGCAGGAGGGTTATGTATGATGTCAGAAGTTTTTTTTTTTTACCGTGATTCTCGAATTTAGTTCGAATTACAAGCAATAGATGGCGCTGCAAGCAATAGGCGCTAAATTCAAGCTCGATTTTTGACCTTTCTCTTCTCCCATGCCAAAAAAGGAGATTAAAATGTATTGAGTGGGTCTCGAAGTACCAAAGATCGGGTCAGGATTTAGCGCATATTGCTCGCAGCGCCATCTATTGTTTTAATTCGAACTAAATTCGAGAGTCACAGTAAAACACTCCTGACACCATATATAACGCTCCTGCAAGAATTTTTTAAATATCTGTCAATGTTTGCAAGTGATTGAATTTTAAAGTCAGTCGGACCTTTTTAGAACACCCGGTATGTACAGCATTACTAATTTATGAACACAATCTTTCCACTAAAGTACATATATCACTTCCAAAACGAAACCAATACTTCCTCGGACGCATTTCCGCATCCTACACATAACCAAAAAACCACCACTACTACTGATTCGGTCTCCTCTCTTCACTACCTTTCATTTCCCGTTGGGCAGCCAGTCTCTTCACTTCACTTTACTTACCTTTCGAAAAACGTTGGAAGAAGGTTGGTTGCATGACACATAGCGTGCTAAAAGTTAGTTCAATTAAACGCATAGCACAGTTGAAATGTTCCATTCAACAATTTTCATCAATAAACGGAAATGCACTTGAGAACTTTTGTGTGCTATAGAATTTATATTTACACACATCAAGTAATATGCAAAAAGTAGTTAAATTTTAAAACGCGTATTATATCTGAAAACACCTTTTGAGCAATTATTCTTTATAGGCAGTACTGTCGCCAAATACTTTAGAGTACCGTCAACCGGGGCTACTTTGGGCCACTTTTTCCTGGTTCCACTCACATTTCCCTTATTAAAATATATCATATGTCATTTTTCAACGTCGAAATGGAATTGTAAACAATTAACATGAAACAATAAAGCAAACTGCGTGATTTTAAAGATGAATTTTTTAAAACTATTTTTAAAGTTTTGGAACAAACTAGCGCCTGCTGTGGGCTTCTTTGGTCCATTCACTTAGTTTCATATAAAATGAATACATTTCATGTGTAAATGAATACATTTTTATTGAAACCCCCATGGAATAGCATTTTCTAATAAATTAACACTGCAAACTCTATAAACTAATGTTTTTTTTTTAAACTTTTAAACACAATAAACCAATCTATATCTATACTTCTATATCTATACTTCTATATCTATACTAATCTTATAAAGAGGTAAAAATTGTTTATTTGTAGGAGGTAAGCTCTGGAACTACCGAACCGATTCCAAAAGTAATGGTATCAAAATGATGGTGTTAGTCCAACTTAGAACATAGGCTATATTTTATGTCGATACCACTGGCTAAAAGGGGGTTCTGGAGCAAAAAACGTTCTAAAAATGCGATTTTTGTGTTACTGAAGGGCCTAGAAACATGGAATTTGGAATGGTAGTTACTCATAAGATACTAATGATCTCTAAGGACATTTCGTTGAAAAATCGAAATTAAAAAAGGTTAAAAATGCGCGAAAAGCGTTCTAAAAAACGTTCTAAGTGGCGATTTTTACGCAATTTCAGGAAGTACCAAACTGATTTAAAAAATAATGGTGTCAAAATGATGGTGACAACCCTTGCTCCAACATAGGCTACATTTTATGTCGGTACCACTACCCCTAAAGGGGGTGCAAGAGCAAAAAACATTCGAAATTGCGATTTTTGTGTTACTGAAGGGCCCAGATACATGGAATTTGGAATGGTAGTTACTTATAAGATAAAAAGGATCTCTAAGAACATTTCTTAAAAAATTCGAAATATAAAAGGTGTGAAAATGCGCGAAAAGAGTTCTAAAAAACGTTCTAAATGGCGATTTCTACGAAATCTCAGAAAGTACCCAACTATTTCAAAAGTAATGGTCGGAAATTTATGATGAGAGCCCTTGCTCCAACATAGGTACTATTTCATGTCGGTGTCACTACCACCTAGGGGTTGCAGAAGCGAAAAACGTTCTAAATTACGATTTTTGTGTTACTGAAGGGCCTAGAATCCTTAAATTAGGCACGGCAGTTATTTATAAGATACAAATGATCTCTAAGAACATTTCCTAAAAAATCGAAATTTAAAAGGGGTGAAAATGAGCGAAAAGCATTCTAAAAAACTTTCTAAATTGTGATTTCTACGCAATCTCAGGAAGTACCGAACTGATTTAAAAAATAATGGTGTGAAAACGATGATGACAGCCCTCGCTTCAACATAGGCTGTATTTCATGTCGGTACCGCTACCCCATAGGGGGTGAAGGAGCAAAAAACGATCTAAATTGCGTTTTTTGTAATACTGCGGGGGCTAGCAACTTGAAACTAGGCATGGTAGTTACTTATATAAAAGATATAAATATCTCTAAGAACATTTTCTAAATAATTCGAAATTTAAAAGGGGTGAAAATGGACAAAAAACGTTCGAAATTGCAATTTCTACGCAATCTCAGAAAGTACCCAACCGATTTCAAAAGTAATGGTTGGAAATTGATGATGACAGCCCTTGCTCCAAAATAGGATCTATTTCATGTCGGCGTCACTACCACCTTGCGGTCGCATTTTAAAAAGCATTCTAAATTGTTATTTTTGTGATACTGAAGGGGCTAGCAACTTGAAATTTGGCATGGTAATTACTTATGAGATGTAAATACTCTCTGAGAAGAGTTCCTTAAAAATCTGAAAATTAAAAGGAGTGAAAATGAACGAAAGGCGTTCTAAAAACGTTCTAAATAGCGATTTTTACCCAATCTCGGGAAATATAAACCGACTAGTGTAAATGCCCGTCCTAGGACGGTGGGTAAAAATTGTGTTTTTCACTTGAAAAACTGATAAAAAAAATAATTTTTAAGAAGCGTTTAGATGAGCAAAGTTCGGCTAGTTTATGTTCTAATAAACACACAATTAGCATTTAGAATATTTCTGGGTAAACCAGGTTTTCCGGCTAATATACTATAACAAAATTAAGATTTCTTAATAAAACAAAAATTTAATAAATATGCAATAAAAGTGCGTAATTAAAACAGTCTGCTGCAACTATTGAAATAATACTATTTTTTTTAATAACACTTTGAAATTGTATTTTATCGTTTACCCCCCCCCCCCCCTCTTCCTCCCACCCTCCAAATTTTTTTAAAATATGTATATTGATTAATAATAAATAAGTATCTTGGGTTGAATCCCAACCGTCTAATCCCCTAAGCTTCTGTCCTCCTGATGCAAAGCTATAAATCAAAAATTATTAATTTTACTTTTCGTATAAATATTAATTTTTTACTTTTAAAATATTGAATGTTTTTTTTTTTAAGTTTAAATTTACATACACCTGTATATAGAAAAGGAAAATATAAGTAATGTGTAATTTAAAAATAAGTTACAAAATAATAAGCCTAAAATACTTAAATTGATTACTTTTTTAAAAGAAAGTCAGTTTTATCAATTTTTTGCAGGAAAAAAAAGGATATTTTTAAAAATACCATATCATTGCTTTCCGTGAATCACTTTATATGAGAAATAAATTAAAATTCCTTACATGTCGCAAAGAAAATTTAATATGATTGCAACTTAATACTTGAAATAATCTCAAGTGACACTTGGCGATTTATTTTGGTGGTGTAATGTGATGTGCCTTGCACTGATTTGTTAGGAAGAAGTGTCTACTACTGCTCAATTATTAGGAGTTGTAACCTTGAGAAATAATCGCGGAATTCTTGTTTCTTGTCAACCAATGGGAGAATGGATCCTTTTCCCCTTGAGTCTCTTCCTGGGAGACTGGTAAGATTGATGGATTCGTTTAATAGCTGTCCCATACCTCCCGGTTAGTGGGGAGGTATGGGACACCTTTTGAAATTTACAATTTCTTTAATTACAAAATTGTTTCTACAAATTATGTTTCTATATTGTTCAAGGGCATTAAGAAAGTGTTTTATTTTGTATTCTATAAATCGAAATTTTTGTGTCAAACAAAGTTGATTTTCTTATTTTTGTAAAAGAGTCCCATTCCTCCCCACTCATCCCTACTATAGTGAGGTAATATTGCTCTATGTTTCTAGTCATATGAATAATGGCGTCCTTCAATGATTGCCTCTAGATATGGTGCGCGCGCGTTTACTGAAAGGTTGGACATGTACAGCCCTGGTCTAAATAGCCGAATGAACTTAGAAATGGCTGTCTTTCTGAAAATCACCAATCAGCCACTGAAATTTAATATATTAGTATAGATTTATATTAAATCTCACTCTCAAAAACTCTTTATACCGAACTCTTTTTTTTTTCTGAGAAATTTTCGATTTTTAATTGTAAGAATATTTGACTTATTCCTTTAAATTTTAAATATAATTTTTAAGCTAGTCGGAATCCCAAAACTTTCTTCTATCTCATGCATGTTAATACTTCAAAATTCGCTATCACAATGTCAGGATTAAATGACAATATATGCCCATCATAAGGATTCTAAAGATATAAAATTCCGTGCATTAGTTCTTGAGATATGACTATCGCTAAAATCGTGTAAATCCTGCAAAATACAGCATAGCAGCGCCACCTGATGGTTGATTTACACCAAAACATAATCAGCAACAACTTATGTCAACGTCTAACTGAATCTTAAGTTTGAGGAAAATCCGTGCATTAGTTTTTGAGATTGCGAAAATCGTGAGCAATCCAGCACAGCAGCGCCACCTATTGGGCGATGAACACAAAAACCTAATTAGCAACAACTTGCGTCAACAACGTCTAAATGAATCTGAGTTTAGATGAAAATTCGTGCGTTAGTTCTTGAGACAGAACTAATGTGGAAATCGTGAAAAATGTAGCATAAACTGATTTTGTACCGAAAACTAATTAGCACCAATTTATATCAGGGACTAATTGAATATAATTTTTTATTAAATTTCGTGCATTAGTTCTTGAGATAGAACGCCCATAAAATTTGTGTCACGGACAGACAGAGTCTGAGAATCACAGCCTCACAGACAGTTATTTTGTAAAAACATATCTTCAGGGATTTCCGACTCCTAAATCGTGTAAATCCGTCGAAAACAGGAAGTCGAAAATTTTCACGAATCCAATACTTTCTTCTTGTAAAGATAGAAGAAAGTAAAAATCTTTTTATTATTTACACACTGTTTTTTTGTTTAAATTAAGTTGTTATCTTTAAAAACATTGCTAGTTTTTATTTTACTTACTCACATCTTACTGTCCACAATCTGTTACCAACTTATAGTTTATTTGATATGAATGAAAAATTGACGCAAAGCAAAAAATCAAATTTTCGTCATGTCATCATGTAATCTGGATGTTTTTGATTTATTCATCCTTTCTTTGTACTTAAATTGATTTTATTTTCGTAAAAGGTTTACGTTATCAAAAGGTTTTCTAGAAAAACCTTATGCATGTTATGGAAAAGTGAAATATGAATTGTGTTTAACGATAAAAGTTTCTTTAACATTTAAGTGAAACTTAAAGCATTTGTACATACATTGGAAATCAATATGTAACTTCTCTTTGGTGTTGATCTTGACAAATAACACGCTTAAAAGGGGAAAAAAAATCTAGTTTTGCATGTGTACAAAATTTGAGTTATTTTATTACTGTTTTCTCGATTCCTTTTTAAATAACTATTTGATACAAGTCATTGTCAGACACATTAACTGTAAGTTGTGTCAAATTTATTTACCGTATTGGATCGATCGATGAAATAATGACTGGATTATATAAAAACCAAGCATGTGTCATTATTCGTTGTTACTTAATAATTTGTTTTAATAGTCAAACTGCATGGATACAAGAATAATGGCAAAATGCTACAGAGTTTTGATCAGTACTGTTGAACTGTACTTTTCCGATAAATCAAGCTATTTAAAAGTTAATTCAGAAGGACCTTGATATTTATTCTTGGTGAAGTATCGGCGTACTCAACTGGTGATTTGTTATAATTAGTAAAATTCTGTGGGCTTCCAAGTTGTCACTTTTGATTACTACTGTTGAACTGTACTTTTCCGATAAATCAAGGTATTTAAAAGTTAATTCACAAGAACCTTGATGTTTATTCTTGGTGAAGTATCAGAGTACTCAGTTGGCGATTTGTTATAATTAGTAAAATTCTGGGAACTTCCAAGTTGCCACGTTTGATTACTACTGTTGAACTGTACTTTTCCGATAAATCAAGCTATTTAAAAGTTAATGCAAAAGAACCTTGATAATTATTCTTGGTGAAGTATCAGCGTACTAAAAAAGGTGATTTGTTACTATTCTGGTGCGTACTCAATTGGTGATTTGTTGTAATCAGTAAAATTCTGTGAATTTCCAAGTTGACACGTTTGATTAGTACTGTTGAACTGTACTTCCTGATAAATCAAGCCATTTAAAAGTTAATTCAGAAGAACCTTTATATTTATTCTTGTTGGAAATAAATTGATGATTTAACAATAGATTGTAATCCGTAAAATTCTGTGACTATCGAAATTGTTATTACATTTTTTTTTTATATGTATACGAATTTTTGGTAGTTTTAGAAACAATTCTGATGAAAATGCGCTCATATGTTTCACCGCGTTTGACTACTTTGACTGCAGTTGGACTGCACTTTCATGATAAATCAAACCACTTGAAATTTAAAATTTTGGTTAATTTTTATTATTTATATTTCTTGGTAAAATATCACGTACTCAATTAGTAATTTCATGATAAATTGTAATCTGTAAAATTATATGAATTTTCAAATTGCCACTTTTAATGAGTTTCACTGCAGTTGGACTACTTTCCTAATAAGTTTGAAATTTAAAATTTTGGTAGAAAGAATATAGTTGGACTGTACTTCTTTGGTGAAGCATCAAGTATTCAATTTTTTATTTAATAAGAATTTTTTTAACTAAAGTCGACCCTCAATTTTGGAGGTAGGAATTAGAACGCCCGGAATTAGAATGCCTTCCACACCGCAAGACCTCTAAAAGATAACTCATCGAACATCACTGTGTTTGAGATCTGAACAAATGTAAAGCGTGTGCATCGCATACGCATAAGTTTAAAAAATCCTCAACAGCCGATCAGTTAAAGCGAAACTCCACAGCCTATCAGGGTGAGTGTATGGCATCAACTATTTATTAAAAAAATTAAAAGTTTTTAATTCATATACATATAGCTTTGAATCTGCAAGTTGTCACTTGTGATTCATTTCACTGCAATTGAATTATAGTTTTCTGGTAAAGTAAGCTATTTAAAATTTAGGTCAAAAGAACTTTGATATTTCTTGGTGAAATAACCAATTAATGATTTAATTTTATAGTAGACTATTATGCCCATCAAAATTCAATGGAATAGAATATTTCAGAAAATATGTTTATAGTTACAGCTTATGGATAAAAGAAAAGAGTAATTAGTAGAAAATATTATTTTCTACATACTACATACATTTTCTACATTGTTTTCTACATTATATTTTATATATAAATATGAATAATAAAAATGAAATCTTACTTATAATCCACATTCAATATAAAAGGTCTTTCCCTTTTTACCAGATTAATTGTAGTGCTTCTTTTTGAAAACTTTGACATTTTTAAAGGTACATATTCAAAACATCGCGGCGGATACCCATGGCTAAATACTGATTGGGGGGAAATAAATTTCAATAGCTCTTTTATTTGTAGTTGCACAAAATGCAAAACAAAAAAGAAATTGGTATCTTTCAAATGAAAATTGGAGGATCTTGTGGGAATTAAATCGATTCTAATATCCAAAACTCTTTTTCCAACTCTATCAGCAGTAAAGATTTTCAAGCCCAAACAATCATTATGCATGTTTCTTACAATTGATCGAGTTATATTAAGAGATCAAATAATAATAAATTGCAATCTTTAATAAATTAAAATTTATAAAATTCTGATTATTACGAAGTTGTCATAATATATACATATATACAAATATATATTTATTTTTGGAAGCAATTCTAATAAAAATGCGCTCAGGTTTTTCACCACTTTTGACTACTTTCACAGCAGTTGGGCTGTACTTTCCTGATAAATCAGGCCATTTAAAATGTAAAATTTTGATCAAAAGAGCTTTGATATTTCTAGGTGAAGTATTGTTTTTCTTGTTCGCTTTGTTTACGTTATTTCATTCAGTAAAATTTAACAATATCTCTATGGGTTACAAATTAGCTAACAGCTGCTCTCAAGTCGCACTCATAATCCTGAGGATATCTATGTTGTATAAAAGAAACGTTATTCTTCGTGTCATAAAGTCCTTAGAAATAGTAAACCGTCAATCAAAAATAACGAAATCGCTGAGAAAATACGTAATTGCTTCTTGTGCATTTTGTTTTATCTTTCCACTTATTATGTCAGTGAGTATAATTATTTTGTTTTATAAGGATGGCAGTTTTCAAAAGCAAATAATGCAGCAATATTTTTCAAACCAAACTGTTCCAGTAAGCACGCCGTTTTTAAATGGACTAATGTTCGTGAATCACGTTTTATATTCATTGCATTTTTTTGTTTTTCCCGGTCTAACTTTGAATTTGCTGGTATTTCTATACCTTAAATATGTCCAGACATTCAGAGAAACATTTGTCATGCTTAGGGGTACATTAAACCAAAACATTTCTCATTGCATGAATTTTTTGACCGTTTTGACGAATGCAACAGAAATTTATCATGAAATAGAAAACGCAGTTTCTTTCGTTACGTTTATAGCATACGTGATGACATTCATAAATTTCATCGGCTTGATACCTCTTCTGTCAAGTGAATTCCTCTCGGAATTTGAAGATGTTAAAGAAACTGTATCGATATACATATTTCTGTGGACAGCTTTGTGGTTTTTCGTCGTAACTTGGTGTGGGGCGAAAATGTCCGAAATCCGAGACGACGTCAAGCATTTCATTCAAGA
The DNA here is from genome assembly GCA_963932465.1 of Maratus speciosus. Classification (NCBI taxonomy): domain Eukaryota; kingdom Metazoa; phylum Arthropoda; class Arachnida; order Araneae; family Salticidae; genus Maratus; species Maratus speciosus. Next base: position 194,756,968 of record OZ010798.1, on the reverse strand, counting down.
TGTAATTGTTAACTTTGTTCTTGGATGTTTTCAACAAAATAAAGATCTGCTGATGTTGCTGTTATTTGTTGAATGTGCTAAATTCGACTTATGCTTCAGTGGGTGGCAAATGTTTAATGTGGATAGAAATCTCATCCTCACAACTGTTGGAGTGATAGTGACTTATGGTGTTTTATTTTTTAACTAGCCGCCCTTGGCAATTTGGTCAACCTAAGCATTGTATCATGTTACTTTTATTCATAATTTAATTTACTTGCTCAATCCTTCGCCAAGTCGGGAGAACAGATACAGAAATCATGAACTCGGTAATTTTATGTTAGCCGGGCGCAGGTGATAAATCGCCAAACATTATTTCCGTCGTATTTTTTCGTATTTCATTTAAAATATAATAATTTTACTCATATAAAATTTATGACTCTCAATTATTTCTTTAAAAAAAAGAAAAGAAAGGAAAGAAAAATGAAAAGCAATAAATAATATCATAAACCATGGCATTTAAATTCAATATCAAAGCTTTGTTTCAATTTACCACGCCGAAAATTGTTTATGACCGTCGCATGAAATGGACTATTATAATACTGTTGACCTGATAGTGATGGAACAGTATTTGGCGATTTATCACTTGCGCCCGGCTAACAATAAATTACCAAATTTGCCGCCTGGTATATAAAAAGCGAAGCGGTCAACCCGGGACTGTTGATGACAGTCACATGACTTAGGCTTTTATTATAGAGATAACTAGATACCTGAAATATGTCCAGATTTTCAGAGAAATATTTGTCATGCCTCGAGGTACATTAAATCAAAACATTTCTCATTGCATGAATTTTTTGACCGTATTGACGAATGCAACAGAAATTTATCATGAAATAAAAAACGCAGTTTCTTTCGTTACGTTTATAACATACGTGATGACATTCATAAATTTCATCGGCTTGATACCTCTTCTGTCAAGTGAATTCCTGTCGGAATTTGAAGATGTTAAAGAAACTGTATCGATATACATATTTCTGTGGACAGCTTTGTGGTTTTTCGTCGTAACTTGGTGTGGGGCGAAAATGTCCGAAATCCGAGACGACGTCAAGCATTTCATTCAAGATGTAATTTTTAACTTTGTTCTTGGATGTTTTCAACCGAATAAAGATCTGCTGATGTTGCTGTTATTTGATGAATGTGCTAAATTTGGCTTATGCTTCAGTGGGTGGCAAATGTTTAATGTGGATAGAACTCTCATCCTCACAACTGTTGGGGTGATAGTGACTTATGGTGTTTTATTTTTTAACTAGCCGCCCTTGGCGACCAGTTTGGTCTCCTTTAAATCTATGCTAAGCATTGTATCATGTTACTTTAACTCATAATTTAATTTACTTGCTCAATCCTTTGCCAAATCGGAACAGTTTGACACAGAGATATTGAACTCGGTTTTTTTTAGGTTAGCCGAGTGCAGGTGGTAAATCGCCAAACATTGTACCCGTCGTATTTTTTCTTATTTCATTAATTTCATTTAAAATATAATACTTTCACTCATTTTATTTAAAATACATAACTTTAATTTAAAAGTGAAATACTTAAAATTTATGATTTCTTAAAAAAAGAAAAGAATGAAAAGAAAAGAAAAGTAACAAATAATACTATAAACTATGACATTTAATTTCAACATCAAAGCTTTGTTTTAATTTATCTCGCGAAAAATTGTTTATGACAGTCGCATGATATGGACTATTATAGTACTGATGATATGATGGCGATGGAACAATATTTGGCGATTTATCCCCTGCGCCCGGCTAACATTAAATTACCAAATTGGCTGTTTGGCTTATAAAAAGTGAAGCGGTCAACCCGGAACTGTTGATGACAGTCACATGATTTAGGCTATTATTACAGAGATAACTAAATGACTGGTATCAATAAATAAATGGCATCTTCATAAACAAACACTTCCGCCAATCAATCATACTATTATTTTTTTGGCCAATACCACGTTTAGAGTAAGTTAACTCAGACTCCCAAACTCACTGAGTGAGTTTCTGGAACTCACTAATACTGTGTTCATATACCGCGATACTTAGTTAACTCAGAGTATCGGATATTTAAGATATCTCAAACCCTAGCTTTAGAGGTGGTACGCAAGGAATTAGAATGCTTACTCACACCGCAAAACTCATCTAACTCATTGAACGTCACTGCGTCTTAGATATAAAAAAAATGGGAAGTGTACGCAAGAGCATAAGTTAAAACGAACCTCAACAGCCAAACAGTTAAACTGATCTTCTACAGCCAATTAGAGTGGGTGGTGGTGAAGGAGATTTCGTTATTAGTAGTCGATGATATCTTGATTAACACTCATATGTTGAGCTTTGGAACTTATTGAATCGAATTAATGAGAATCAGAAGAAAATAGGTTTTAGTTAACAGAGGCCGATTAGCAAAGCAATTCTTTATTCTTTTGAAAGATTGCATCAGAAATTTATCATGATATAGAAAGCGCAGTTTCTTTCGTTACATTTATAGCATACGTGATGACATTCATAAACTTTATCGGCTTGATACCTCTTCTGTCAAGTGAATTCCTGTCGGAATTTGAAGATGTTAAAGAAACTGTATCGATATACATATTTCTGTGGACTGCTTTGTAGTTTTTCGTCGTAACTTGGTGTGGGGCGAAAATGTCCGAAATCCGAGATGATGTTAAGCATTTCATTCAAGGTGTAATTGTTAACTTTGTTCTTGGATGTTTTCAACAGAATAAAGATCTGATTTTGCTGTTATTTGTTGAATGTGCTAAATTTGACTTGTGCTTCAGTGGGTGGCAAATGTTTAATGTGGATAGAACTCTCATCCTCACAACTGTTGGAGTGATAGTAACTTATGGTGTTTTATTTTTTAACTAGCCGCCCTTGGCGACCAGTTTGGTCTCCTTTAAATCTATGCTAAGCATTGTATCATGTTACTTTTACTCATAATTTAATTTACTTGCTCAATCCTCCGAAAATCGGAACATTCTGATACAGAGATATTGAACTCGGTTTTTTTATGTTAGCCGAGTGCAGGTGATAAATCGCCAAACATTGTACCCGTCGTATTTTTTTCTTATTTCATTAATTTCATTTAAAATATAATACTTTCACTAATTTTATTTAAAATACATAACTTTAATTTAAAAGTGAAATACTTAAAATTTATGATTTCTTAAAAAAAGAAAAGAATGAAAAGAAAAGAAAAGTAACAAATAATACTATAAACTATGACATTTAATTTCAACATCAAAGCTTTGTTTTAATTTATCTCGCGAAAAATTGTTTATGACAGTCGCATGAGATGGACTATTATAGTACTGATGATATGATGGCGATGGAACAATATTTGGCGATTTATCACCTGCGCCCGGCTAACATTAAATTACCAAATTGGCTGTTTGGTATATAAAAAGTGAAGCGGTCAACCCGGAACTGTTGATGACAATCACATGACTTAGGCTATTATTATAGAGATAACTAAATGACTAGTATCAATAAAGAAAGGGCATCTTCATAAACAAACACTTCCGTCAATCAATCATACTATTATTTTTTTGGCCAATACCACGTTTAGAGTGAGTTAACTCAGACTCCCAAACTCACTGAGTGAGTTTCTGGAACTCACTAATACTGTGTTCATAAACCGCGATACTTAGTTAACTCAGAGCATCGGATATTTAAGATATCTCAAACCCTAGCTTTAGAGGTGGTACGCAAGGAATTAGAATGCTTACTCACACCGCAAAACTCATCTAACTCATTTGTTATGTTGCTAAATTAACAAACTTAATTGAATCAAATTTTAGTTAGTAAAAATAACAAACTTTCTAATTTGGGATTAAATTAATATTTAAATATGTTTTTCTTTAGTTATTAGATAAATAAATTATTAAATTGGAGTAGATTTCTTCACATTACGATGGCACATAATTTTAAATATATAAAAGCAGTTCATTGTCCACCATATTCAATAATAATGTCATAAATAATTTATTTAAGTAGTTGTAATGAAATTGTGAAATGATTATGTTTGTATATCATGATATTTTATGAATTGGCCTGTGATGGAGAGAAATTGCGCGCCTTCTTTTTATTTCACGTTAATTTTCGAAATTATTGTGTTAAAATAACGATGTCATTGTACGATTTTTACAGATTTTAAACAACTTAAACTGATAAATTAAATAACTGTAAGGAGTACTGGTGATTTAAAGAGTGTTATGGAGGTTACTGGTTAATTTAAATATAAAAATCTTATTATTTTCTTAGCGATTCTATAATAAATTCTTTTACTAACTATCCTTTTCTAAACAAATTCATATGCCTTGCCATTATTTTCTCTCTATTCTCGCGATGAATACGAATCACAGAGGAAGCAAAAAGGTCTGGAAAAGTCATTAAGAGGCGAACGGACCTTGAACGTACCACGTCACATGCTGACGTCACGGAGCGGGTTGGAGAAAAACATCGGAGAATGATGATCGGAAAAACATATGTGCGTAGGATTACAAATGCAATTAAACGTTCATATAATGTATTTTCAACAAAATAACCAATTTAATTACATTTGTTTATTGCCTTATCTTCATATATTTTCTATAATTAACAATAATAAGGCATAATAAATTATTGCTTTGAAAATGACAGTGGAACACTTTACTATACGCGCACATACGTTTTAGAGAGGTGTAAACCAAAGCCGCCTCAAGACTACAAGCCAGACACGCCCTTCATCCCCCCACGTGTGACGTCACAGCCTGGGGCTGGCTAACTGCCAACGCGCCAGCCCCGAACATTTGAATTTTGTATCTTTCTATTTTACGAGCACGTGTGTTTTACTCAGCCTGATAACACATTCTTTTCAAGGTAAGTTTTATTTTCAAATTATATTTATATGCTATCAGCACAATTTTTATTTCTTGTGTTCAAAATCTTTTATTTTTAATTTCTTTGAAATAAATTAACTAGCAAATCCTAGTACGATTCTATCAATAATACCATGTCTCAAAACGAAACTATATTATTGTAGTTCTGTTTCGTTCCACATAGACCAATAATTTAAAATGGCAAAATCCCTAAATCGTGTCAAGACTTATATCATTTAATTTGTATTTTGTCACACCATCCTCTCTTTCTAATTTGTTCAGAAATTTTCATAAAAGTCGCTGTGAATACATAGCATTTTTATGTTGTTTACTTCTTTTAAAGCAAACCCCGATCGATATACATGTATCAATTTATTGTTGTTTTTTAATCTTAAACGTTTGCTATCTTAATAAAAATTCTTTTTATAATTTTTTGTTAAATTATAAATGCTTATGTACTGCGTAAATAGAGCTATGGGGATAATGTTTTTGAATCTCCCTATTTTTGCCACAAATGTAAACAATTTATTTACAAGACTAGAGGAAGGGTTGTTAGTACCCTTATGCAAAACAGTAGTTGCCCCCCCCCACCCCACACCTTCTTCGCAAAAATCCTATGTGTTTTCATATACATTTTAATGTTTAATTAAAAGTAACAATAAATAAAATTATTCTATAATTATAAATTTACTTTTAGATCTAGTCAGGAAATACTTTTCATCTCATAAAAATTGATTATTTTAAGCTTAAAAGATATGAACAAACATTTAAGAACCCACACAACATTATTTTGGAAATGAAATATTTATATTTGTGGAAGGTTTTTGTGTTTTTCGATGTCTTTTTTTTTTTTTTTTTTTTATCAGCTATTACCTAAACATTCGAGGAAAATGAACATAAATTAGGAATATTTTAATTCCAATTGATGAAAGTCTTTTCTTTCTTTCTTTTATTTTTTTCTTCATATGTCAATACACTTTTTAAAAATCTATTGCTTATACCTTACATAATATATCAAACTAATACAAAACTAAATAATAATTTTCTGTTTCATGAACTTGTGTTGTTTTAGTATTATGACAGTTTTGTGGTTTTTAATTTAATGGATTTTATGTGAAAATTACCCATTTCTGATAAGTAAAGTTTACAGTACGAAAATTTATTTATAAGAATACTTAATTTCATGTATACTTTAATTTTACTATTTATTATATGCAGGTTTCAAATCACTTAATATTTAATAGGATATTTACTGTATAATTTCAAGCCCGATTAAAATAAAAATATAACACAACTTGAATTTGTTTTCATTTAACATTCACTTTTCTTCCACTTTAATTTAATTTTTAAATGTGGGTTTTGATTGGCACACTTATTGTTATTTATTTATTTTGAAATAACTGAAAGCAAAATAATTCGATTTATGTGTTTAAACTACAAATTTATATTTACATATATATATATATGTATGTAATAATGTATAATGTCTTGTTTTTGAATATATACCAAATAGATAATTGATATTGTTTCTAAATTTCAAAGTAGAATAAATAATAGAAACTGTCTACTAAAATAAATTTAATACTTGGGATTTTCTTTTCATTAACGAACGAATTTTCTTTAATGTAACTTTAATTCTGATGCACATTTTCATTGACACAGTGGTATTATTTCATAAATATTGTTTTTGTGTTATCGTTATTATTATTGTTTCGAGTGATCGAAATTGATTAAAAAGCACTTAATTAGCGTCTTTAAACTATAAGTTTTTATTTTTTTCCCTATATGCTGTGATAATAAGTTGAAATATAGAGGAAAGAATTAATATGTTTTAATAACGCATGTAATCTCCACGGCTGATCTAAGCCCCGCGTCGTGACGTCACGAAACCTTGTGTTTGGCTTGTAGTCTTGAGGCGGCTTTGTGTAAACGGAGGTGAATGGCAAGAGAGGGGGAAAAGAGGATTCTGACTTGAGATTCCGGAAGAGGAAGAGCTGAAAATCTGATGCTCCAAGTTGAAGGGAGCGAGCAAAGAGAATTAAACCGATGACTGAGATGGAGCTCTTAATTTTCATACAGGTGCACCCTATACTATCTCTTCTTAATTTTCTAGCATGCTATTAAATACTAACATCCCTCCTAAAGGGAAATTAAATGCTAAATTTTTAATTATGGCCATAGAATATTTCTCTTTTTGATATAATTAACCAGTACTCCGCTAATAAAATTTTATTCAAAAAGAATATGAATATCAATGTGATAAATGAAAATGAAATCAAATATTTAGGGAAAAATTGTAATTGCTTAGTATTAATATGATAACTTACAATAAACTTATTATTGTTAACTAAGTAATGAGTTTTTATTATACAATGGCAGTGCTCTTTATTTTTAATTGCAAAAGGATATGTACTCTTCTTTTAGGTGAATATTAGTGATTATTTGAAGGGTTACCAAAATTTGTAGAATTAATACATTTAAATAAAATAATTCTAGAATAATGAATCGATAAATTGTTGAATTTAACATTTAATTTATTAACAATAATAATAAATTATCTTCATTTTTCTTGCCCTTCTAAGGATTGAAAATATTCAATGAATGAACTCTGAAGAGAATTAACATGACAGAACCAATTAAAATACTAGTTAAGATAAGATAAGGAAAGGTAAAACATATTGGAATATTTAATTAAGATAATTTTAGGAATGGTTCAATGATTAAAATTTATGATACCTATTGATGACTTTGACTCCATATTCAGTAACATAATTGTTTCTGTCGTGAAATTAAGAATATAAGATAGAGGTATTTTATTTTGCAAGAAGTCAACGTATGGATTCACTGGTCACGCACTTGGAGTTATTTTAAAAATTAGAATGTTTTCTTAAGATTTATACACAACGCAATTGTTTATTAAGAGAACTGATTATTAAATTAAATTCTAGAGTTAAAATTGAATGATTAATTAAATTAATAATTGTAATCAGTGTAATTAAACTTCATTGTATTAGTCAGGAATTAATCTAAGATATAATTCTTAATTGGAGATTTAGTTGAATATTTAATTCATTACTACATAAGATGAGGAAGTTAAATTAATGCTTATGATTGAATATATATCAATAACATCTATTTAATTTTGAAGGTAGTAACTTTCATTAATTAAGATTAACTAATTACAATTTTTATTGTTGTGTTAAGACACAACACATTTCTGGTGCCGGGCTTACTTGGTAAATCCTTCGAGTAAAAAAAAAAAAAAAAAAAAAATAGTTAAATAATTGATGCACTGCAAATAAAGATTTTATGTCAATTTTGGTGGACAGTGAATTTGCTAACTGTATTATTGTTTATATATATATATGTGGGTGTGTGTATATTTTGAGTGATCTTTTGAATTATTAAGAGTAATAAATAAACAAAATTGCACAATGTCTACCGAAGAGGAACAAACACTTAAAATTAGTAACGATGATGAACAAAATCTTACAAATAAACATAGCACTGAACCAGTTTTACTAGAAAAACCGATAGACGAACAAATACTGCCAGAGAAACCTATAGCGGGTGCAATAGAGACAGAAAAAAATTCAGACGGTCCTACAGGGTTATTGAATGAGTCTATTCTGAATGTGACGCTTAATAATATAGAAAATGGGGCGGTAGCACGTACCTCTGAGACATCACTACCAGACATAGTTGAGGTAAAAGTAAATAGTTTTTCTGATTTTTTGTCAATGTTGCCTTCCTTCTCAGGAATCGAAGACGGATTATTGATAGAAGAATTCTTAGAACAAATAGAAGAGATTGGGCAATTTGCACGATGGGACGATAAACACATGATATTAGCTTCAAAAATGAAATTAACAAATGAAGCAGCAATGTTTTCTAAATTTCACCCGAAACTAAAACATACCAAATCGTGGGATGAATTTAAAAATGAGCTGAAAAATAGATTTGGCAAGATTGGAGATGGGCAAAACAAAATTTTACAATTTACACAAGCCACACAAAAACACTCAGAGTCTACACGGGGATTTTTATCCAGATTATCTGGTCTAGCATACAGATGTTTTCCAACTGAAGAAAAGGTTAGGGAAAGTCTACTCTTTAACCAAGCACTAAAGGGGCTCAATATACCTACTCGTAGGTTTATTATGAGTCTAACGCCAAAGACATTTAATGACATTTGGCAAGCTGCCCTTCAGGAAGAAAAATGCCTAGCCTTTGATAGGCATAATGCGGAAATTAACGTAGCCGCTACCTTATCAGAAGTGAAGAAGGATTCAAATGCAGATTTAGTAGAGATTAAAAAACTCTTACAAATGAATATGTTGGAGTCGGATAAAAAGATTCTCGAATTACAGCAACAGGTGCAACAACTTACCATGCTAGTCAACAACCAACAAATACCACCTCCTAACCAACAACCATTATACATGCAACAACAACCACAACTTACAGAACAGACACTACCACCACAACAACAGCAGTTCCAACAACATAACAGAAATAGACCACCAATAAGATGTTATGAGTGTGGGAAATTAGGCCACATTAGTAGAGTTTGTAGAAATAAAAAACCTTCACAACCAGCAGCGAATTTAAACGCAGAAGGGGGCAATTAGTACAGGCACAGTCTAACTTGAATACAAACCCCTTGTGCATGAGATCAGACTCTGCGGTTAGTTTGGGTCACTCCTTACCTCTAATAGAAATTAAAGTAGGAGACATAGGATTAAAAGGATTAGTCGATTCAGGAGCAACGGTAAATTTAATAAATTTCAATACTGTAAAGAATCTCTTAACAAATAATCTAGTACAGAATGTAGAAGATTGTTTTCTCAAGGTTACAGGTGTGACGGGGGACGATGCTATCATAACTAATTTTATAAATCTTAATATAAATTTGAATGATAAAACTGTAAACACTAAATTCTATGTCATTAATAGATTATATTCGGAAGATTATAATATTATTTTGGGTAATGAATTCCTAACGATGAATAAAGTTAAAATTAACTTTGAGACTAAAGCTGTAGAAATTGAAAATACTAATATAAAATTCTCCGACTATGCAGCTCATGATTCTTGTAATTTAGTTGAAATTGATTATTTAAATGTGGGGAAATGTAAAAGAAAATATAAGTTACCTCCTAAAGCTGAAATTTTTGTAGAAGTGCAAAGTAAAGGTAAACAAAAACAATCTGAATTAGTGCTTATAACCCCTACAAAACACTCCTTTGATAGTAATTGGACGGTTAGTAGTTCAGTAAATAAATTTAATGATACAGGTACTTATTGGGTCAAATTGGCAAATTTTTCTGATTCTGCGGTGTATATTAATAAAGGTACTACGTTAGTAAATATAGAGGAAGTGGAAGGGTTGGAGTTGCAGAATAATAATGTTAATTCTATTGAAGTAAGTCAAATTGATAAAGATTTTGATTTGTTTGGTGGACAATTTGGCTTAAAACATTTAAATGAGGAGCAAAAACAACAAATGCTAAAATTAATTCGCAAGCATAAAAATATTTTTGCGGACTTAGTTAAAGATTTAACAGGGTGTTGTACTATTAAGCATCGGGTATATCTTTCAGATGACATTCCAATTAGGAGTAGACCCTATAGAACCCCTCATGCCCTTAAGGAGGAGTTGAAAAGACAGGTTGACGATCTCTTAGAGGTTGGAATTATCTCTATGAGTGACTCTCCATATGCTTCGCCAGTCCTTTTAGTAAAGAAAAGGAATAACAGTTACAGACTCGTTTGTGATTACCGTAAATTAAATATTAAAACTCAACCCTTACTACATCCATTACCTTTAATCTCCGATTTAATTGATTCTCTCGAGGGAGCAAATTTTTATTCTTGTCTTGATCTGTGTTCGGGATATTGGCAAATGCATTTAGATCCCAGTGACAGACACAAAACTGCTTTTTGTACCGATTTTGGACATTTTGAATGGAATAGATTACCGCAGGGACTGCGCAATGCAGCATCTTCCTTTCAAAGGTTATTAGAGATTATTTTAGCGGGTTTAAAACAATTTAACATAAGCACATATATAGATGATTTAATTATAGCCTCTAAAACTTTTCAAGATCATTTACATAAATTAGATTTAGTATTCAATAGACTTAGCCAACATAACTTAAAAATAAATCCATCTAAATGTCAATTAGCTCAACAACAGATTAATTACCTTGGCTTTCAAATTAAAGATGGTAAAATTTTCCCTGAAGATAAAAATTTAAAGGCAATAAGACAATTTCCAATTCCGAAAAACAAGAAAAATATCCGACAATTTTTAGGTCTATGCAATTATTATAGAAAATTTTTAAATAAATTTGCAGAAACTGCACTACCTTTAACTCGTTTAACTAAAGACAAGGTAAATTTTCAGTGGAATGAGGAATGTACACAGGCATTTGAAACCTTAAAATCTGGTTTAATTAAATCACCATGTTTAACGATACCAAATGTAAATAGAGATTTTATTTTACACACTGATGCTTCGGGATTTGCCTTAGGAGCCGTGTTGAGTCAATATGATGATAAGGGAGAATTACATCCAGTGGGATTTGCTAGTAGGACACTGAAAGATGCTGAAACAAGGTATTCGGTTTTCGAGAGAGAGCTTTTAGCAATTGTGTGGGGAGTGGGACATTTCAGACAATATCTGTATGGTAGAAAATTTACGTTATTTTGTGACCAGAAAAGTCTGTCGCACGCACTTGAGCTAAAAGACTGTGGTAGAGTAACCAGGTGGGCTATTGCTTTACAAAACTTTGATTATGAAATTAAACACACACCTGGGAAAGATAATATTCCTGTGGATGTGCTCTCGAGGGCGGTTAATATAGCGAAAACAGAAAATACACTTATTTCATTAAACAATATATCAGATAACAAATTAACAGAACTACAAACATTAGACTCAAAATGCAAAGATATCATAGATTTAATAGGTAACCAACAAAACATCACAATAGGTAAAAACACATTCTTTTTAAAAAAACAATGTCCTTTACTGTCACCAAAATTCTAAATCCAAATTTAATATTAAAGACAAATTAGTGGTTCCAAAATGTTTAATTTCAGAAATATTATATTTAGCCCATGATTCGCCCGCCTCAGCCACATCCTGGTTTTATGAAAACAACTAACAAAATTCGCGAACACTACTTTTGGCACAATATGAGAAAGCATGTCTTAAACCACATTAAATCTTGTATTTCTTGTGTAAAAAAGAGGGGATGTAGAAAAGGTGATAAAGCACCGCTTCAAAGAATGCCAATTCATACCCGCCCATTTGAGAGGATAGCGATTGATGCTGTTGGTCCTTTGACGGTGACTTTGGAAGGAAATAGACATGTCTTAGTCATAAGTGACTACTTTAGTAGATGGGTAGAGGCCTACCCAGTTAGAAATGTAGAGTCAGAAACCCTGGCTGTAGTTCTGGAAAAGTTCATTGCCACTCATGGAGTACCCGAGCATATAGTGTCAGATAAAGGGAAGGCATTTCTGTCAGACGCTATACAACAGGTTTACGAGAATTATCATATCAAAAAACACACGACGACTAGCTACCACCCTTCTTCAGATGGGATTGTCGAACGGGCAAATGCCACAATTATCAGAGCACTTAAGCATTTGGTTACAGCTACAGATTACCAGTGGGATAAGTATCTGAGTTCAGCCCTTTTGGCTTATAGAACCTCTTATCATTCCACAATCCAAGATACTCCTGCGCATATTGTATATGGAAGAGATTTGGTTATTCCTGTTGACTTATTAAATAGGGAGAAGAAATTCTCTTATGCGGATACAAGGGAATATAGTGAGGACATAGAGATGAGGTTGAAGGGAGCATTCAACATTGTTAGGGAAAATTTGGAAAAGGCCGCTGAGAAACAAGAAAGTTACAGGAATAGAACAGCAAAAGATAAAAAGATTATGGTGGGAGATTTAGTAATGTTGTACACACCAGCATTTAAAAAGCGTCAGGCTAGGAAGTTTCAGGATGTACAGAAGGGTCCTTATAGAGTCAAAAGCAAAACTAGTCCAGTTAATTTCCAAATAACGCACATCAATAACCCAAAAGATATACAATTAATCCATGTTGACAGATTAACACGATTAGAAGAGAGAATTACTTTTCCATACCTTAATGAAACAGAAAACAAAGATAATAATGAATCTCAAATTGAAACACCTCCAGATCAACTAAATGTTAATGATAACATCAATCGAATTAGCACTTCTAATACAGGTTACTTACCCAAAAGAAAATCTTTTGAAGTCATTTTCAGAAGACCAAACAATACATTACCTATTACTTCCAATGCTTCTAACTTGGTCCCTGAAAGTTCCCAAATAGTTCTTGACACACCACAAACGGTTGATAATGATGTGGTCATACAGATTATTGACACTAACACGGTTATGCCTTTGCAAAATATTAGTAGGCATTGAGCTGTCCCTGCTGGTCAGGGGCAAACCCTAAATGTCAATAAACACACTTACAATCTGCGAACACTTCCAAAGCGTTCGTATAGATTCTGAGTATAATGTTTTGGTAAACTATATGTATATATGTGTCTGATTGTATATATTGTCTAAGTTATATTCTAAATAGCTATTGTTATAAATTGGTTAGTTTAATTTAACAGGCTAAAAAGAAAATGCAACTGGGCAAAAGTTTTTGTGGTATTCAGTTAGTAATCGTTAAGGGTAGTTTAAAAGCTATTTTATGCAATGTATTGTAAATATAAAATTTCGTATTATTGCGTTCGTTGTTTTTAATTTACCTGAAGTTGGTAATTCATGTTATGCTCTAATTGATCAATTTGAAAAAGTCGTTAGGAATTTTGGAAGAGGTGAATTATACTGGTATGTTAAATAAATGGGTTTTGGAATTGTTAAGAAATCAAATTTCTAAACACACTCATGGTTAACTGTTAATGTGCCTTTATTGCCTTTCATGATGTATTTTGTATGATATTCACGATTGAGATATTATGTTATGGATATGGACCATGTGAAATGCTGGAAGGGATCCAGAACAGAACTATGCGAATTCAAGAAACAGGTTGAGGATGCAGATGATCTTAAGCAAAGATTCTAGAAGATGGAAGAATGTCCTACTGATTCATACATATATAATTGAACAATTGTAGGTTATAATTGTGAGGAGATATAAATTTTGTCATTTATGTAAAAGGATTGTGACTTTTATGATTAGAGATTTTTGCCATGTTATTTTGCCAGTGTTATTCATGCATGCTAAGTAATAACGCTCAAACATAGTATATCAGAAAAGTTTTGTTTTGGAATTTCAGCCATTTCCTTGGCTTCTTGAAGGAAAATTTGTATGCAATTATGAGGAATATTCTCCAAGCGTAACTAGATGCTTTCTATTCTGATATATATATTTAAAAAAAAAGGGGGGGGGGGTTATTTGCAAAATTTTGTGCCAAAATTTTTAGTCGAAAAGGGAGGTATGTGTTATGTTGCTAAATTAACAAACTTAATTGAATCAAATTTTAGTTGGTAAAAATAACAAACTTTCTAATTTGGGATTAAATTAATATTTAAATATGTTTTTCTTTAGTTATTAGATAAATAAATTATTAAATTGGAGTAGATTTCTTCACATTACGATGGCACAGAATTTTAAATATATAAAAGCAGTTCATTGTCCACCATATTCAATAATAATGTCATAAATACAGTGGACTCTCTCTATCTGAACACTCTCTAATGTGAACACCCCGGTATTATGAACACATCCTGACGATCCCGGCGAAACTCCATAGACTTAACAAAAGATGAACTCTCTGTATTCTGAACACCCTGCTATTATGAACGCTACTTTTGGTCCCCATTCTATCCCACCTCTCTTTAAACTGAACGTGTGTTTGCAGTCAGAATCTGGGGAATTCCTCAATCATGGAAATTCGGAAAAAATAGTTGCAGAAGAATAAAAAGGTTTAACGAACTCGTCGAAAGAAAGACTTACTGCCATGTTCTGTGCCAGTTTTACGGGTCGAAAGCTCAAACCATTTGTGATCAGTAAAAGTGAAAAACCACGATGTTTCAAAAATGAAGATCGCATCTTTGCCGTGCACTACAAATCGAACTGAAAAGCCTGGATGACAGTCACAATTTTCTCACAATGGTTGAAGGGCATTAACGAGATGATGAAGAGAGAAGGAAGAAAAAATCTTCTTTTTGTGGATAATGCCAGATCATATTCAAACATTTATCTGAGCAATGTGAGCCCGAAGTTCCTGCTACCGAACTGTACTTCTATAATCCAATCAATAGACCTAGGCCTAATCAAGACCTTTATAGCTCACTACCTAATCCATTTTCTGAAGAAAATGTCCTTGGGTGTGGAGGAGGCAAATTTGGCAACCGAACTAACAAAGAAGATCAACATCATGGATGATGTCCATTGAATATCAACAGCTTGGAATGAAGTAACCCCCTACACCATCCACAGATGCTTCTGCGAAGCTGGATTTCCGTGTGAGAATCAGCAATCAAGAATAGAGGACCAAGAAGCAACAGCTGCGAGAGGCTTTTGGTCATTTCTTCAGAAGCTTCATACAGAAATTGAACCTGCAGCTTATCTCGAAGCCGACGGAAGCCTTCCGGTTTGCGACAACAACATCGTTGAAGAGGAAGAGGATAGTGACGAAAACACATAACCATAATTGACCAATGAAACAAGAAGTACGATTACTTTAATCCTTATCTTTTTTAATAAAATACACAACTGAGATGGTAGAGTACACGTTCAACTGAATTTAGTTTGACATTGCACTAACCGCCAAATCTAAACCCATGTTCAAAATTTAAAAAAATTGCATATTTTTACGAATTTCATGAAAAACAGCAAAAGAAAGGTGTAACTATTGTTTCGAAACAGCGATGTAACTCTTTAGTGTGTAATACGTAAACGTACACGTGTGTATGGGCGGAGCAAGTAGAGAGACTGGCTTTATAAGTGAGCGTGGCAATTTTCGCGTTTTGCTCGCTCGCACACCTCTCCGAATATCTTGGTATTTTTTCCAACAGTCCGCGAAATTCAAAAGCAAACAGAAAGAATGAGTAACAGCAACGTTTGGATGGTGGAATGAGGAGGTGAATCGCAGGGAGAATGGAAACAGGGTAGTCTCAAGTGCAAATTCCTAGTGACTTCAAAGTAATACCTAGAGTCGTGTCGACCTTTTGGAAACAGTTTAAGGATGCTGGATCCTTAGAGAGAAAGCTTACATAAGATCGCCCAAGAGCCTCGTCGTCTAATGAAGATCACTATTTGCCCATTACAGGAGTGCAACAGCTTCTCAGCTCTATCATGACCTTTATGCGGCCACATGAAGTCGAGGTTCAAGGGTTACTGTTTGCAGAAAGCTACATGACAGAGGGCTATTTACAATAAGAGCTGCTGTTTGCGTCCTGCTCACTTCTGCACACAGGAGAACCCGTTTAGCCTGGTGTAGAGATCTTCGACTTTGAACCAGTTATCAATGGGGAACGTTTTATTCACTGATGAGTCTCGGTTAAGCCTAAACACTAATTCTCGACGTATTTTCAGCTGGATAAAACCAGGGATCCTTTCAATGTACGAGAAAGAGACTATTATGGCAGGGGAGGTTTGGTGGTCTGGCCAGGCATGTCTGATGGGCATACACCCCTACCTTTCCTTGGAAAAGGCTCTGTGACTGGTGTAAGGTTTAGGGATTATGTATCTTGGACCTCTATGTTCGTCTTTTAAGGAATGCAGTTGGCTCTGGTTTCATTTTAATGGACTACAACGCACGCCCAGATAGAGCTCATCTAGTCGACGAATTTCTGGAAAGTGGGGATATTCGCTTGACAGATTGTCATATCTCCGGACCTAAACCCTATAGAATATGTCTAGAACGCTCTGCGGAGGACAACTGGAACTCACTTTCCACCTCCCAGAACTACCAAGAACCTGAAAACAGCATTGTTGGAGGAGCGAGACTAACTGCCACAGATTCTAATGAACTGCTAATTTCCAGAAGGAATTTGTTATAAGAGCTGTATAACACTAAGAGAGGACAATACTCCCTATTAACCCATTTTTCTAGCTCAATATTGTAAGCTCTGTTTTATATCTTCTGACAGTGATGAGTCTTACGATCATGCATGTGTATTATAACTTTTGAATGTTTTTTTTTTCATTATATTTATCTATGTACATACCTAATTTAATTAAAATCTGTCCAGTAATTCGGGAGATAATCGGCCAAATCTGAAAATTCTCTTGAATATGGATGTAAATTCAACACCTCCATCTCTGTAACTGGCATGGCTAACCAGGTTAAGTATTCTATACAGTCTACGAACTCAATAGATAGTAGTCGTTTTCAAACTCCCTCTATACTGAACACCCCCATAATCTGAACATTTTTGGTCGGTCCGATGAGTGTTCGGAATAGAGAGAGTCCACTGTAATTTATTTAAGTAGTTGTAATGAAATTGTGAAATGATTATGTTTGTATATCATGATATTTTATGAATTGGCCTGTGATGGAGAGAAATTGCGCGCCTTCTTTTTATTTCACGCTAATTTTCGAAATTATTGTGTTAAAATAACGATGTCATTGTACGATTTTTACAGATTTTAAACAACTTAAACTGTTAAATTAAATAACTGTAAGGAGTACTGGTGATTTAAAGAGTGTTATGGAGGTTACTGGTTAATTTAAATATAAAAATCTTATTATTTTCTTAGCGATTCTATAATAAATACTTTTACTAACTATCCTTTTCTAAACAAATTCATATGCCTTGCCATTATTTTCTCTCTATTCTCGCGATGAATACGAATCACAGAGGAAGCAAAAAGGTCTGGAAAAGTCATTAAGAGGCGAACGGACCTTGAACGTACCACGTCACATGCTGACGTCACAGAGCGGGTTGGAGAAAAACATCGGAGAATGATGATCGGAAAAACATATGTGCGTAGGATTACAAATGCAATTAAACGTTCATATAATGTATTTTCAACAAAATAATCAATTTAATTACATTTGTTTATTGCCTTATCTTCATATATTTTCTATAATTAACAATAATAAGGCATAATAAATTATTGCTTTGAAAATGACAGTGGAACACTTTACTATACGCGCACATACGTTTCAGAGAGATGTAAACGGAGGTGAATGGCAAGAGAGGGGGAAAAGAGGATTCTGACTTGAGATTCCGGAGGAGGAAGAACTGAAAATCTGATGCTCCAAGTTGAAGGGAGGGAGCAAAGAGAATTAAACCGATGACTGAGATGGAGCTCTTGATTTTCATACAGGTGCACCCTATACTATCTCTTCTTAATTTTCTAGCATGCTATTAAATACTAACATCCCTCCTAAAGAGGGAAATTAAATGCTAAATTTTTAATTATGGCCATAGAATATTTCTCTTTTTGATATAATTAACCAGTACTCCGCTAATAAAATTTTATTCAAAAAGAATATGAATATCAATGTGATAAATGAAAATGAAATCAAATATTTAGGGAAAAATTGTAATTGCTTAATATTAATATGATAACTTACAATAAACTTATTATTGTTAACTAAGTAATGAGTTTTTATTATACAATGGCAGTGCTCTTTATTTTTAATTGCAAAAGGATATGTACTCTTCTTTTAAGTGAATATTAGTGATTATTTGAAGGGTTATCAAAATTTGTAGAATTAATACATTTAAATAAAATAATTCTAGAATAATGAATCGATAAATTGTTGAATTTAACATTTAATTTATTAACAATAATAATAAATTATCTTCATTTTTCTTGCCCTTCTAATGATTGAAAATATTCAATGAATGAACTCTGAAGAGAATTAACATGACAGAACCAATTAAAATACTATTTAAGATAAGATAAGGAAAGGTAAAATATATTGGAATATTTAATTAAGATAATTTTAGGAATGGTTGAATGATTAAAATTTATGATACCTATTGATGACTTTGACTCCATATTCAGTAACATAATTGTTTCTGTCATGAAATTAAGAATATAAGATAGAGGTATTTTATTTTGCAAGAAGTCAACGTATGGATTCACTGGTCACGCACTTGGAGTTATTTTAAAAATTAGAATGTTTTCTTAAGATTTATACACAACGCAATTGTTTATTAAGAGAATTGATTATTAAATTAAATTCTAGAGTTAAAATTGAATGATTAATTAAATTAATAATTGTAATCAGTGTAATTAAACTTCATTGTATTAGTCAGGAATTAATCTAAGATATAATTCTTAATTGGAGATTTAGTCGAATATTTAATTCATTACTACATAAGATGAGGAAGTTAAATTAATGCTTATGATTGAATATATATCAATAACATCTATTTAATTTTGAAGATAGTAACTTTCATTAATTAAGATTAACTAATTACAATTTTTATTGTTGTGTTAAGACACAACACATTGAACGTCACTGCGTCTTAGATATAAAAAAATGGGAAGTGTACGCAAGAGCATAAGTTAAAACGAACCTCAACAGCCAAACAATTAAACTGATCTTTTACAGCCAATTAGAGTGGGTGGTGGTGAAGGAGATTTCGTTATTAGTAGTCGATGATATCTTGATTTCGCTGGAACTTCAATTCCTTGAAAAATGTTAATAAGGATTAACTCTCATATGTTGAGCTGTGGAACTTATTGAATCGAATTAATGAGAATCAGAAGAAAATAGGTTTTAGTTAACAGAGGCCGATTAGCAAAGCAATTCTTTATTCTTTTGAAAGATTGCATCAGAAATTTATCATGAAATAGAAAGCGCAGTTTCTTTCGTTACATTTATAGCATACGTGATGACATTCATAAACTTTATCGGCTTGATACCTCTTCTGCCAAGCGAATTCCTGTCGGAATTTGAAGATGTTAAAGAAACTGTATCGATATACATATTTCTGTGGACAGCTTTGTGGTTTTTCGTCGTAACTTGGTGTGGGGCGAAAATGTCCGAAATCCGAGACGACGTCAAGCATTTCATTCAAGGTGTAATTGTTAACTTTGTTCTTGGATGTTTTCAACAGAATAAAGATCTGCTGATGTTGCTGTTATTTGTTGAATGTGCTAAATTTGACTTATGCTTCAGTGGGTGGCAAATGTTTAATGTGGATAGAACTCTCATCCTCACAACTGTTGGGGTGATAGTAACTTATGGTGTTTTATTTTTTAATAACTAGATGACTGGTCTCAACAAGGAAAATGCATGTTTATAAACAAACACTTACGACAACCAATCTATCTATTATTTTTTTGCCTGATACCTCATTCAGACTAAGTTAACTCAGACTCCTAAACTCACTAAGTGAGTTTCTGGAACTCACTAATACTGTGTTCATATACAGCGATACTTAAGTTAACTCAGAACATCGGATATTTAACCCATTTATGCCTAGCGTCCCATTTTTGGGACGTTTCGAATTTTAATATTTTTTTTATAATTTTCTTCTTCTTTACTACATGAAAATTGTCTGAAGTAATTGTCTATAAATGTCTTTATATATTACTGAGAGAGGACAGCATAAGATTAATATTAATTTGCTTAAATTAATCCCTTTTCTCGGTGTTTTTTCATTTTTCAGGATAGCGAAATGTAAAAAGTAAGTTTATTTGTATTCTTTGTATCAAGGATCCAAATAAATAAGTCATAATCTTAGCTTGTAGACTTCTTTGTAGGTATTTTTTTTTAATTGCGAAATTATATGTTCAAGCCTATTTTTGATGCATGTTTGTAACGTACAAACTATAGGGCGCTAGGCGCAAATGGGTACATATTTCTATTAGCCATTTAGGAGACAGTTATTTAAGTAAAGCTATTTTCAAGATGATTTTGAAATAAATTACTTTTTAGCCTCAAATACGATTATTCTTAATTTATTATTAATGATACTTATAATGTTATTAGTTTCTGTAAAGAAATAAATATAATTTTTTAATAGTTCATAAAAGTACTAATTATAATATACAATTTAAAAGTTTAATTTATATAAATTTAGACAAAACATATAATTGTGCATTTTCCACATATGGATATTCCCATATTTAGTGCGTTTACATTTTATTAAATAAACTAGCTAACTTGCCCGGCGTTGCCCGGGTACGTCAAAAAATAGCTCGAATTACGAAAAAGCTCTGAAAATCACAATAAGATATCGCGAAAAATTTTAAATTGCTGCACAAATTTCGAAAAGAGAAAAAAAGTTATATATTGTGTTCGAAGATTGAAAGTTGATTCCTTTCACTAATGTGGAAAAATGGTAGGAAATCGCTAAAATACACTAAAAATCACATACAAAATTCCCGAAAAATTCGGAAATTGCTATACGAAATTCGAATAAACTTTATTGAAATGAGGGCAGAAATTAGTATTATAGGCTAAAAATGGAATGTCTAAAAAATGCAGCAGATTGCGAAGAAACGTAGAAATCGAATTAAAAATCACAAAAAGTTCAAAAATCACGAAAGTCAAAATTTACTGTAATTGGATAAAAGTTTCAAATCTAATTCCTTTGACCTGAAGACTCTCTTAAAATTTAGGTTTAAGAAAGCATGCTAAGCATTGTATCATATTACTTTTATTCATAATTTAATTTACTTGCATTCCCTTAAATATAATTAATATAACCCCATAAGTTAATATTAGTTTATTTGTTGCAATAAAATATCTCAATTTGTTCATTTTATGTAAGCAAGTAATCCCTATTGGTTTATAATGGAAGTCTATGGAAATTTGGAGAAATATTAGAGATATCGCCAAGTTAGCGTCACTTTTGGCGACTAAATTTGTTCGCCGAATTTGGCGATATATCGCCATGTTGGCGACAAACTTGGCGGTATTTGGCGACAGAACTGAGTCCCCCTTACGGTAACACCACTTATAGGTATGAAGACGCATTAACTGCTGTTCAGTAATCGCATAAAAAATACGCTAAAATTCAAAAATCGCAGTACGAATTCCGAATAAACTTTTTTGAAAAGAGAACAAAATTTACTATATTGGGTTAAAGGAAAGAAACCGTATTCTTTTCACTAATGTGGAAAAATCGCCTCGAAACTTAAAAAAGCGCTAAAAATCGCATACAAAATTAAATTTAAAAAAATCTAATCAAAAAATCGAAAATCGGGCTTCGAGGTGCAAAACTTTATATATAGACGTACCTTTCCCCAAATTTTGTAGCTCTACGTGCAGCGGTCCCTTCAGAACATCGTCGACACACTCACTTATACACAAACTTCTTTTTTTATTATTATAGTTTTAATTTACCTGGATTCCCTTAAATATAATTAATATAACCCCTTAAGTTAATATTAGTTTTAGTTGCATTAAAATATCTCAATTTGTTGATTTTCTGTAAGCAAGTAATCACTATTGGTTTACAATGGAAGTTTATGGGAATTTGGAGAAATATTAGAGATATCGCCAAGTTGGTGTCACTTTTGGCGACTAACTTTGGTCGCAGAATTTGGCGATATATCGCCAAGCAGGCGACAAACTTGGCGGTATTTGGCGACAGAACTGTGTCCCCCCTACGGTAATACCCCTTATAGGTATGAAGACGCATTAACTGCTGTTCAGTAATCGCATAAAAAATGCACTAAAAATTCAAAACTCGCTGTACGAATTCCGAATAAACTTTTTTGAAAAGAGAACAAAATTTACTATATTGTGTTAAAAGAAAGAAACCGTATTCTTTTCACTAATGTGGAAAAATCACCTCGAAACTTAAAAAAGCGCTAAAAATCGCATACAAAATTAAATTTAAAAAAATCTAATAAAAAAATCGGAAATCGAGCTTCGAGGTGCAAAACTTCATATATAGACGTACCTTTTCCCTCAAATTTTGTAGCTCTACGTGCAGTGGTCCCTTCAGAACATCGTCGACACACTCACTCACACACAAACTTCTTTCTTTATTATTATAGATACAAAAATATTTTAGCACAATTTTTTTTAGTATTTTTCCAGTTCATTTGGCAACATTTTAAAGTGATTTTACTAACAAATTTGAGAAAACAAATATTCAGGCATAAATGGGTTAAGATATCTCAGACCCCAACTTTACAGATGGTACGCCACGGAATTAGAATGCTTACTCACACCGCAAAAGTCATCTAAGTTAACTCATTGAGCGTCATTGTGTCTGAGATGTAAAAAAATCTCAAGTGCAGTGTACGCAAGAGCATATGTTAAAACAAACCTCAACAGCCAATGTTAAAACGAACCTCAACAGTCAATCAGTTAAACTAAACTTCCGCAGCCAATTAGAGTGAGTGGTGTGAAGGAGATTGTGTTATTAGTAGTCGATGATATCTTGATTTCGCTGGAACTGCAATTCCTTGAAAAATATTTATAAGGATTAACACTGATATGCTGAGCTGTGAAACTTATAGAATCTAATTAATGAGATTAAGAAAAAAACAGGTTTTAATTAATAGGCCGATTAGCAAAGCAACGCTTTATTCTTGAAAGCTGATGGAAGAATTACAGAGGACAAAGAGGTGTCCATACAACAAACTCAAAATTTAGAGATAATCTGGTACAAAACAGCAGAGCCTCACAGTTTTGTTGTGTTGGCGTAAATTAGTCAAAAATTGCCAATATAGTAGCAAAAATGATAAAAAACAGACACAGTTTTGGCGAAAAATGAAAAAAAAAAAAAACGAAGAAAATTAATGTGATGACATGCTAGCGTATTATTTTCCCAAAGAGTAAAATTAATGTAATAATATATCCATAAATCATTACATCATTTAGCATGAGAACGAGAACAGAAGTTTTGATTCAGTAATAAAACTGACAAGCTAAATTATCCTTTTTGATTAATGATCTTGTTTTTCCAAAGGAAAATTACTTTTTTGATAATAACGGATGCATGAAGTACTGATGTTACAATTTATGTGGTATTTATAAGCAAATAGATTTGTTGTGTGGCAATTAAATAAAATATATTATACTAGCAAACCCCGCGGCGTTGCTCGTGTAATAGTTGAAATATGCCAAGTGATATTTATATGTCTAATTTTTATTAAAAGGTACTAACTAAATTTTTATTTTATTAAAAGGTAATATTTTATTTTATTAAAAGGTAATATTTTATTTTATTAAAAGGTACTTATTACTTTTAGGAATAATTCAAAAATTACTATTTAAAACACAGTTTGATTAAACATCATTATTACTTTGCATTAGGCAGAAATGAGTCTTAAATTAGAAAACGAAATAAAACTAAATAAATGATAATTTAGAAAATATTTTGAAACTTTCATGCTCAATTAATACACTCATTTCAGCATTCATTTGAAGTTTTGAATTTTTTAGAAACCATCTTCTTACATCTTAAAATTAACTATCATGTCAAATTCCAAGTCCTACCATCTCTCTCAACAAAAAAGGCTATGTTGAAATAGGAAGTGTCACCATTAATTTGCCAACATTAATTTTGAAATCGGTTTGTTATTTCCTAATATTCCACAGAAACGTATTTTAGAAAGCTTTTAAAGGCCTTTTTTAGAACTTTTGTTGTTCCTGTGAACCCCAGGTGATAGAATCATCGACATAAAATATAGCCTGTGTAGGATCAGAGACTGTTACCATTGATTCGCAACTATTACTTTCATAATCGGTTTATATTCCATGAAATTGCATAGAAATCGTAATTTAGGACTTTTTTAGAATGCTTCTTGCACCCCCCCTTCGCTTCACCCCTTTTTAATCAGAATTTATTTTTGACAGTCCTTCAAGGGCATTTATATTTTATAAGTAACTACCATGCCATATTTAAAGTTTCTAGCATTTTCAGTATCACAGAAATCGCAATTTAGAACGTTTTTAGCTCCTGCAACCCTCTGGTGGTTGTGCCACAGGCATAAAATATAGCTTATGTTTGAGCAGGCTCCATCACCAACAATTTGTCAGCATTATTTTTTTAATCGGTTTGGTATTTGATAAGATTGCATAAAAATTGTAATTTATAGCGCTTTTCGCTCACTTCATCTTTTTAAATTTGAAATTTTATTTCGACTGTTCTTAGAAAGCAGTTGCATCTTGTAAGTAAATACCAGTGCAAGACACCTCAGTTGTGCAAAAAACGCAAATTAGAACATGTTTTGATTTTGTAACCCTCAGATGGTTGTGACAGCAACATAAAATATAACCTATGTTATAGCAGGGACTGTCACCATTGATTTGCAACCATTACTTTTGAAATAGCTTTGGTATTTCCTGAGATTGAGTAGAAATCGCAATTTACAACGCTTTTCGCGCATTTACACTCCTTTTTAAATTTCTAATTTTTTCGAAACTGATCTTAAAGATCATTTATATCTAATAAGTATGTGCCTTGCCTAATTTTAAGTTGCTAGCCGCTACCGATCACAAAAATCGAAATTTAGAACGCTTTTTTGCTCCTGCAACGTCTAGGTGATAGTGATACCGACATAAAATAGCGTCTGTGTTAGAGCAGAGTCTGTCAGCATCAATTTCCTATCATTACTTTTGAAATCAGTTTGATTCTTCCTGAGCTATTACTGACAAATTGGCATTTAGAACGTTTTTAGAACGCTTTTCGCGCATTTTGCTCCTGCATCTCTTCTGGGGTAGTGGAAACAGATATAAAATATAGCCTATCTTGGAGCAAGATCTGTCACCATCATTTTTACACCATTATATTTGAAATCGGTTCAGTACTTCCTGAGATTGCATAGAAATCGCAATTTAGAATGTTTTTTACAACGCTTTTTCTGCATTTTGACCCCCTTTTAAATTTTGATTTTTTTAGGAAATGTCCCTAGATATCTTATAATATCGATATCTTATAACTAACTACCATTCCAAATTTCACGATTCTAGGCCCTTCCGTAACGCAATTTAGAACGTTTTTTTTCTCCTGCACCCCCTTTGGGGTAGTGGTACCGACATAAAACATAGCCTAAGTTGCAGCAAGGGTTATCACCATCATTTTGACGCCTTTATTTTTTAAATCAATTGGTACTTCCTGAAATTGTGTGGAAACAACCATTTTTAGAACGTTTTTTAAACGCTTTTCGCGCATTTTCACCCCTTTTAAATGTCGAATTGTTTAAGAACTGTTCTTTGAAATCCTTTATATCTAATAAGTAACTAATATTATAAATTTCATATTTCTAGGCCCTTCAGTAACGCAAAAATTGCATTTTTAGAACGTTTTTTCTCCTGCACCCCCTTTGGGGTAGTGGCACGGACATAAAATATAGCCTGTCTTGGAGCAAGCGTCGTCACCATCATTTTGACACCAATATTTTTTAAATCGGTTTGGTATTTCCTGAGATTATGTAGAAACTACCATTTAGAACGTTTTTTAGAACGCTTTTGTGCATTTTCACTCCTTTTAAATTTCGAATTGTTTAAGAACTGTTCTTAGACATCATTTATATCTTATAAGTAATTAATATTCCAAATGTCATATTTCTAGGCCTTTCAGTAATACAAACTAGTTGGATGTGCCAATCCCAAAACTTTCTTCTATCTTATACATCTTAATATTTCAAAAACTAGTTACACATGTTAATACTTCAATATTATCAGTTCATTACTATACCAACTTTGATTTTCATCTTAAATTTCTGCTTCAGTCAATTAAATAAACTAAAAACGAGTTAATCTATATCATGATATTTGTTAAAATTAATAGTTTTTCCTTATTCTGTTGTTATCATATGTTTGTGAATAGCCGGCTTAGCAGGAAGGGAGTTCCCGCCTTTGCACGAGCCGCCGATGGACAATAGAACTACGAAAAATCTAGAAAAGTATACAAAAATCGCCATCACAGAGCCCCATTACCGCGCGATATTTCCAAATTCAAGGAGGACCTGTTGGCCAAAGCCAAAAACATGCACAAAAAATTTGGTTCAATTTGTATGCATAATTTTATACAATTTTCGATTGTACAATAAAGAAAATGGTACAGACATCGTAATTATAGCGCACCCTTCCAACGGAATTTTTCCAAATTCAGGAAGGACCTTCATGCCATGAACAAAAAGAAACGCAAAAAATTTGGCTCAATTCTCTGCATAACTTCATACACTTTTCGATGGTATAATATTCAAAATGGCACAAAAATCGCTATTACAGCGCCCCCTACCCGCAATTTTTTTCCAAATTAAGGAAGGACCTGCTTGCCATAGCCAAGAACTTAAAATAAAAATTTGGTTCAATTCTATGCATAACTTCATACACTTTTCGATGGTACAATATGCAAAATCGCTATTACAGCGCCCCCTAGTGGCAATTTTTTTCCAAATTCAGGGAGGTGCTGCTTGTCATACTCATAGCCATAAACTTAAAATAAAAATTTGGTTCAATTCCATGCATAACTTCATACACTTTTGGATGGTACAATATTCAAAATCGCTGTTATAGCGCCCCTACCGGCGAATGTTTTCCAAATTGAGGGAGGATCTGCCTGCCAAAGCCAAAAACTTAAAATAAAAACTTGGTTCAATTCCATGCATAACTTCATACACTTTTTGATGGTACAATATTCAAAATCGCACAAAAATCGCTGTTACAGCGCCCTCTACCGGCGAATTTTTTCCAAATTCAGGGAGGACCTACCTGTCATATCCAAAAACTTAAAATAAAAATTTGGTTAAATTCTATGCATAACTTCATATACTTTTGGATGGTACAATATTCAAAATCGCACAAAAATCGCTGTTACAGCGCCCCCTACCGGCGATTTTTTTTCAAATTCGGGGAGGACCTACCTGCCATAACCAAAAACTTAAAATAAAAATTTGTTTCAATTCTATGCATAACTTCATATACTTTTGGATGGTACAATATTCAAAATCGCACAAAAATCGCTGTTACAGCGCCCCCTACCGGCGAATTTTTTCCAAATTCAGGGAGGACCTACCTGCCATATCCAAAAACTTAAAATAAAAATTTGGTTCAGTTCTATGCATAACTTCATATGCTTTTGAGTGGTACAATATTCAAAATCGCACAAAAATCGCTATTACAGCGCCCCCTACCTTCGATTTTTTTCCAAATTCAAAGAGGATCTGCTTGCCATAGCCAAAAACTTAACATAAAAATTTGGTTCAATTCTATGCATAACTTCATACACTTTTTGATGGTACAATGGCGACAGACAGATGGACACACGGACAGACAGACATTTTCTATAAACATGTTTTTTGGGATCTCTGACCCCTAAAACATGTAAATCCGTCGAAAACCGGAAGTCGAAAAAAATTTCGATTACAATACTTTCTTCTACTGAAGATAGAAGAAAGTAAAAATCGCATTTTTAGAACGTTTTTTGCTCCTGCACCCCCTTTGGGGTAGTGGTACCGACATAAAATATAGCCTATGTCAGGGTCGGCGAACCTATGGCACGCGTGCCGTAGCTGGCACGCGAGAGGATATTTTTGGCACGCTATTAATTGAACTTTTATATCAAAATTCACTTAAACTCCATAAAATTCTGAACCTTATTATTATTTTTTTATTAGTACACAAGCTTGACTGAAAATAGCTTTTGTTTTTTTATAATAAGTACTAGTGCACCTGTCATATCATTGAACTATAACTACCCGCTCAGAAACATCCCCCCCCCCCCCTCCACACACAAACTTCCTCGATTTCGTTCTGCTGACGCCGGTAATTCGCACATGCAGAGAGAGAAATCTAACAAATCGAATTATTTTTTGCTTTTCTATACTAATAAAAGAACAATATTTCATAAATCTCTTCATCATTTAACGCATTTTGATCTGCACATGAGGCTTTATTTAAATGTTGCTGTAATTTGCTAAATAATTAGTTAGTTAAAATGACAAAAATATTACGAAGACTAATAAAATATGACTTTTTTCTGATAAGAAAAAATAATAATTCGATTGGTAAAACATTTGTAAAATGAAATGAAAACTATAATCACGCTTTCGAAGATTTTTCTTCATGTAATTCAGCAAAAGTGAGCAATTTATAAAAATTTTATATCTTTTTATGTGTCGGCTTGAAGGAGGGGTAGGGGTAATTTATCTGGCAGACAACTGACTGCCGACACAATTCTGTTACGTATAAAACTCATAAAACTCCAGTAGCTAGTCATTTCATTATTATTATTCTGATTTGCTTTTATTACATGATTTTTTGTAATTAAACAACCTTCACCGTTAGGGCTGGTAATATAAAACTGATTGGATTGGAACGTTCAAGTAGTATTTATTAAACATGGGCCAATTTGGGTAAAAAAACAGAAAGTACAAGATAATAGAGAATTTCAAACGTGGTGGACTGAGAAATATGGTATGATTAATGTGTACGGTATGTGATATCAGATACACAATAAAACATATGATATAAATCTATAAAGGTAAGTAAAAATACTTACCGATCCAAGGTAGGCCGCCTTCTTTAGAATCAGAACTTATTAATTCCAGGATAGATTCGGCAATTAAAAATAATTCACAACAAGTAGTCGGAAATGAAGAAACATCTCTTTCATTTTAGATTATTTATATGGCTCACTTATACAAAAAAAATATTTACATTATATACATACGATGAATTAATCTCGAATTCGGTTAAAAAACATGTTTGATGGGGAAAAAAACCCACATCTCCAAATCGTTCTTTCGTTCGATCTACAAAACAAAAAGTTTCTGTTGCCAAACGACAAAAATAAATAGTCCTCATTCGAAGGGAAAATGTCCAGGGAGGTCGGGAGAAAATGTCCGTGGAGGTCGTGTTTTGTAATATCCTCCCACCTTTGAGGTTCAGGATGATGAAGCTCAAAACTTCATAAATTTAGTCGTTGCGGCTGTTTCAGTTTTCTACCAGCTCGAGATCGTCGATTGTCATCCTCAGGTATGGAAGACTGGTGCACAGGAGCAGGAGTGATATCCAGAGGATCCGCTACAGAAGGGGAATCTGAAGACACTGGCAGTGGAGCAGGAACGCTATCCAAAGGTTCAGCTACAGAGACAGGATCTGATGACTCGGGCTCAGGAGCAGGAACAGAGACGCTATCCAAAGGTTCAACTACAGAGGCAGGATCTGAAGACTCTGGCACAGGAGCAGGAATAGAATCGTCGTCTATAGGAGCAGGAATTCTGTCTACTAAAAAAGGAGGCATTAGTTCATTATTGATTTCAAGAGGATATAGTCTTTTAAGGGGTCTCAAAAAAGAACCCGTTTTGGTTTTAACTTTGGCTACCCGGAATTTTCCGTCTTTGCCGGGATATAGTCTTCAATTTTTCCCAAAGGCCAATTAATACGTTTTGAATTATCGTCCCCAATTAAGACAATATCGTCTTTTTTTAACTCAGTTTCCCTATTTCTTCCCGCATTTTCTCGAAGTTGCCCCAGGTATTCTATTCTAAAGCGTTTTCTAAGATCTTCTCGGATTCTTTGCTGATAAGCAAATCTTCTTTTCATTTTTGTTGAATCAATTATGTCAAATTCAGGAACTCTCGAATCTTTGATATCTTGCAAGAACATCGCAGGGGTAAGAGGGTCAAGATCATCATCATCTGCGATATATGTCAGCGGTCTAGAATTGATTACACTTTCCGCGTCACATAACACGGTGTATAATTCTTCATAATTTAGGCTGGCCTTTCCAAGCACTCTTCGTAAAATACCTTTTAACATTCCTATCATGCGTTCAAAAAAACCTCCCCACCAGGGAGCTGAAGGTGGATTAAATTTCCACTGTATTTTTCGTTCAATAGCAAAATTTTGCAAGCGTTCAAAATTTATAGACTTCAATTCTGATGATGCTTTCACTAGATTTCTTCCGTTATCAGAAATAATAATAGAGGGTCTCCCTCTTCTTGAGATAAATCTTCTCATAGCTAATAGAAGATTTTCCGTTGAAAGTGAAGATACCAATTCAAGATGAATTGCGCGAAATATGGCGCATGTAAAAAGAACTATCCAAACTTTCGAGCCATTTCTTAAAAATAACGGTCCGCATAAATCGAGACCAACACTTTCAAAAATTGAAGCATCTTTGACTCGTTCTTCAGGGAGAGGGGCAGTAGGTGTCTCAGCAGGTGAGGCAGTGAATCGTCTACATGTCATGCAACTTTTTATAATTTTTCGAACTGTACGCCTGCATCTTAATACCCAAAATTGTTCGCGCAAAACTGACATTACAGTTTGTATCCCTGCATGAAAAAGTTCAATATGTTTTCTTCTTATGAGCGAATAGGTAATATTATGATCGAAAGGCAGAACTATCGGATACCGGAAAGAATGGAAATCTTTTCGCATAGAGATTCGTGTTTTTACTCGAATTAGACCTTCCTCATCAGTAAAAGTCTGTAAAGAGGTATAACATGGTTTAGATTCACTTAATAAATATCTCTGAGCATATTTCAATACGACGTGTTCTGCGTGATTTATTTCCTCAGATGTTAAAATTTTCTCTAAATTTCGCTCATTCGGTGTCTTTCTGATATTTCCAAAAAATCTATACATCCAGGCAGTAACTTTTATCATCTTCAAATATGAAGATGTATTTTCATATAACTCAATTGGAGTTTGAGAGATATTTACTGCACTGACAACTGTCTTTCTTTTTTCAGAGTTAATTATTTCAAAATCGGGATTCAAACTACTTTTTGGCCAAAATTCTTGAGGTTTTTTCAACCAATCAGGTCCCTCCCACCAGAGGGATTGTTTAAGGGATTCCGCGGAACATCCTCGGGAAGGTAGATCGGCTGGATTAAGAGTTCCAGGCACATAGTGCCAATTTTCTGGATTACTAAGAGATCGAATTTCTTTAACACGATTGTATACGAATGGAGCCCAGTTTTCACTTCTTTTTATCCAGTACAGCGCATTACTAGAATCTGTCCAGAAAAAAGTTGGAAGATTTTCTAATTTTAAGTCGGACTTAACCCCTTTAGATAATCGTGCACCAATCGTACATGCGAGGAGTTCGAGTCTGGGGATGGTAACACATTTTAGCGGTGCTACTCTGCATCGTGCTTGGATCAGTTGACATGATGTTGATTTTTCGTTCTCATTTCGTAAATATATGCATGTAGCATAAGCTACCTTGCTCGCGTCACAGAATACATGCAAACTTAAATCACCGATGTTATCTGGGTCGCTTATTAAACATCTAGGTATAGCAATATCTTTAAGTGAGCTCAATTGATTTTTCCATTTCTGAAATTTTTGGGCAATCGGAGTTGGTAATTCAGAATCCCAAGTTATTTTCTTTTTCCACAAATCTTGTAGAAGTATTTTGGGGAAAAGAGTCACTGGACAGGTATAACCGATGGGGTCAAAAATTTTATGAACTTCCGACAATATTTTCCTTTTAGTGATAAGTTCAACATCTTTATTAATTTCCCTTACATCTATGGAAAGAACATCTGAGGGCAACAGCCATCGTAGGCCTAAAACTGGGACAATTTTGTTTTCTAAGGAAAAATCTGGTTTCATTGAGGAGTTAGAGTAACTGTGTTCCCAACCTCTGAGGTCAAATTTAGCTTGGCTGAGAATGTATTTTGACTCTGTTATAAAATTATTGAGTTGCTTTTCATTGTCAACACTAGTGACACAATTGTCAATATAAAAGGATTCTGAAAGTTTAGAAGCTGTTTCCTGCATAGAGGGAGGTGACTTTTTTAAGTGGTGTTGCAAAGTTGCTCCCAATAAATAGGGACTGCATGTAAGCCCGAAAACAACTCTTCGATGTTGGAAAATTTTCGTTTCTTCAGAATTTCCCTCCTTCAACCATAAAAATTTTAAAAATGCTCTGTCATTTTCATTTAAGCAAATCTGTAAAAATGCTTTTCTTATGTCTGATATTACACCAATTTTCTTCAATCGGAACCGATTTATCAATGAAGGGATAAGTTCTACTAAATTGGGGCCTTTCAACAAACAATCGTTAATAGAGGGTGAGCCTTTTTCCCTAGCGGACCCATCAAAAACAGGGCGTATTCGGGTAGTGGAATTTTCTTTTATTACTGCTCTGTGTGGCAGAAAAAATTCAGCTACCGTTCCTGGAGTTGATTCGACTTCCTCAATAATGCCCTCTTGAAGCCACTCATTAAATACTGCTTCATAGGCAGCTAAATTGCCGGATTTCTTTAATGAATCTACGCAGTTTTTTAATCTACGTTCTGCAATTTTCCGAGCACTGGGGAGAGGGGGGTGACCAACAATCCATGGAAGACTAACCTGATAACGTCCTTCATTGTTTATATGAATATTTTTGTTGAAATGTTCTTTTACGGCTTGTTCGAGTTCTAAACCAGACCCTTTGTCACCTGGATCAAGAATTCCTAAAGTGTCTAAACGCCATAAATCTGTGAGTTTTGCTTCATTTACATGTAAGGATAAAACAATTTTTGTGGAATCGTTTGTATCTTTTTCATTAGTTTTACCCATCAATGTCCACCCCAATTTGGTCTGTATAGCAGTTAAATTACTATCCAAGGATTTAATTTTCCCCGTTAATAACTTTCCATAAATATCTGCTCCGATAAGTAAACTTATTTCTTGTGCATTTGTAACTTTTTGCTTCCCTGTATATGCATCGTAATCTGTAAATTTTATCCCATATTTTTTAGCTTCCTTTATCCAAGGCCCATTTTTTATTTTTGGAACCTCAGTACATATTTTGTCTTGATCATAGATATCAAAATTACATTTAAAAGTATCTTCTAAATTACTTAAATATATTTTATATCGCTTATGAAAGTGTGTTTCTTGAATACCACCAAAAAGACCGTGAATCATTTTTTCTTCTCCTATTGCTTCGTATCCCATTCGATTAATAATATCTTTACTCAGATAAGAACGTTGACTACCTGTGTCTATCAAACAGCGTACTAACAAGTGTTTATCTTGATCCTTTGATTCTAAACGGACAGTTAAAGTCTGCATTAATACTGCGCGATTACAAGTTTTATTTGATAATGTCGTGCTTTCATTATTTTCTTGTGATCTGGCATTTTCTTTTTCGGGACATAAAATTTTATAATGCCGTTTAAAACAATTGCTGCATTTAACAAATTTTTTACAATATTTTGCTATGTGCCCTGCATTTTTGAGACAAACAAAACAGTAACCGTACTGCTTTAAAGTTTCCTTTTTATCCTGTAATGATTTATTTTTAAATAACTCACATTCGATCAAAAAATGTTTTCCTTTACATTCCGGGCATTTACTTTGTTTAGAAAATGATACCGTTTCATTTATTAAGCCAGATGCTGAAGGAATTATTTTCGGCGACTGCTTGTCGCGCACTGGCCTCCCAGACGTAATGTCTGCGTTCGAAGACTCTTGATTAGAAATTAAAAAGCAGTTCTTTCTCGGGAAATAACTTCCATTTTCAAATAATCAATTATTTCGGTAACTTTTAATTCTTCATCGTTACCACATTTTTTTGTTATTTGTAACACTATGTCAGAAGGTAATAATTTAATTAGAATGGGAGAGAGTAACGCTGAATAATTTTCAATCTCCAATCCGAGAGATTTCAGATTTCTGATTTCGGTCTGGCAAGTGTCCAGCAATTTGCGGAGTGCATAAACGTCACTGGATTTCTTTACTGAATTAAGTGATAAAAGTTTATGAAGGTGTGAGCTAATTACTAATTGTTTCTTACCGAAACGTTCTTTTAGAGTTTCTATTGCAGATAAATAGTTACTATTAGTTAAACTATAACCTTTTATACAGTTAGCAGCATTTGAAGTCAGATATGACTTTAAATAATTGAATTTTTCTACTTCAGACAATTCTGCATTTTTATGAATTGTAGATTCGAATTGGTCCCAAAATCTTTGCCAATCCGAAGGATCGCCGTCAAATTTTTCAATTATTAGCTTGGGTAAATTTATGCGAATGGATTCTAACCCCCGAATTACAACTGTTTCGTCGGATTTGTTTATTGTTGTAGTAGAAACATTCGAATTAGATTTAGTTTCTAATTTCAATTTAGCCCTTTTTACTTTCGTTTTCCAAATTACCAAATTCGAATTATACTCATCACATTTCAAAACTTCAGCTTCTAATTCATCTAATTTACTAGATTTTTGAATTTCAGTATCTAGATAATTAAGCTCTTTTTCTTTCAAATCTAACTCAGCGAGAAACTGTTCTAATGTATCTTCATCGGCACTATTTTCTGAAATTGCCGCTTCTATTCTATTAATTAATTTCGTAGTTTGAGACCTAACAGTAGTGCGTTTTGTTTTATTAACTGCATCCATTCTCTTAAATCAATATTATAACTAATAAAATTTATCAAAAACAAAAATGGTTGCAATTATCGTATATAAACAAAGCACTTCAATAAAGATTCTAATTCAACGAAATTCTTATTCTGACTCAAATATTTTAGGCAGTCCCTGTTCGGGCGCCAGTAAATATCAGATACACAATAAAACATATGATATAAATCTATAAAGGTAAGTAAAAATACTTACCGATCCAAGGTAGGCCGCCTTCTTTAGAATCAGAACTTATTAATTCCAGGATAGATTCGGCAATTAAAAATAATTCACATCAAGTAGTCGGAAATGAAGAAACATCTCTTTCATTTTAGATTATTTATATGGCTCACTTATACAAAAAAAATATTTACATTATATACATACGATGAATTAATCTCGAATTCGGTTAAAAAACATGTTTGATGGGGAAAAAAACCCACATCTCCAAATCGTTCTTTCGTTCGATCTACAAAACAAAAAGTTTCTGTTGCCAAACGACAAAAATAAATAGTCCTCATTCGAAGGGAAAATGTCCAGGGAGGTCGGGAGAAAATGTCCGTGGAGGTCGTGTTTTGTAATAGTGACTCCTATTGATAAACTGAACTTGATTGCATTCGATTGGTTGGAAATTTCAGAAATTGAAATGGAACTTATCGACTTGAAATCCAACTCAATATGGGCTCAAAAATTTGTCAAATTCAGAGAAGATTTGGAGATGATCGAAAAAGACAGACTATGAGGCATCATAAATAAAAATGCTGATAGTAAAATTATGTCCAATTGGAATTAAATTCCAGACAATTACAGTTGTTTGAAGAAGTTAGCATTTGCCGTGTTGACAATTTTTCCTTCTACTTATGCTTGCGAATGTTTATTTTCAGAGATGAACAATATTAAAAATTCAAATCGAATCAACTTGTCAGATGACTTCAGTTCATCATGCATTTAATTAAAAGTAGCCAATTATGAGCCCGATGTCAACCATTTAGCATCCAAGATGCAACATCAGAAATCACATTAATTTGTATAATTAGTACTTTACTTTTACTCTTTTCTTATTTCAATTACTTAAACCGTCAATAGCTTAAATGCAACTAACTCTACATAAAACGCCAATTTCTAGAGTTCCAACCAAAGTGATAAGAATATCACGGTAAAGAATCCTAATAAATTTTGACTCGAAAAATATAAGAACTGTTAAACCGTGACTTTCGGCTTACAATTTACGTTTTTTGTACAAATGATAATTGCAAATCGATAGAAGAAACACACATTTGTGATAATAAGTTAAATGAGAATGCTAACGAACTCGATGAAGAGAAACTAACACCAAAATGGCAAGTCGCTGTGTCGCTCGCTACGTACCTTAAGCTTTTAATCTTCGGTACTTTAAGGCTCTTAAGAAGCTTTTAATTTCCTTCTGAGAACAAAAAGATTTTGCTATACTTATGAAATAAGAAAATAGAATTTAATTAAGGAAAACCCAAGAGCTAACAGGGTTCCTTGACAGACTTTTAGGTAATGTTCTTTATATTTGCTAATTTCTTCTTATGCATTGTAATATATTTTTTAAATAAGTTTCCATTTAACAGTATGTATAAAACAAATATTATACAGATATAAGTCGTAAATAATATTTTTTTTAATATTTCTTTTATCTTTGTCTGTTTTAAAATAAAATTACATCCAATATAAAACTACCATCATTCTTAAAATGCCAAAATCAACAGATCCCAAGGGGCAACGTCGTATATTACCATGATTTTTACAATCATTTGTCAAGTCATATTTTTTACGATTACTATATTTATTTCTTATATGTTATTTATTTCTGTAATTATTACTATAATTAATTAATCATATCATGTGACAAGATATGTTTTGGTTTGACTTTTCAATATGATACATTATTCAATTTAATGTGTATATTGGCATTAACTGCAGGTATGTTATCCACATTTACCTTAATCTAATAATAGTAAAAGTAAATAATTTTGATTCATTATTCCTTTTTGGGGGGGTAGGGGGCAGGAGTGGGGCGGGGGAGGTTGTTGGCACGCCATGGTCACTTGAAATTTTTTTGGAAAAAAATTGGCACGCGGATGTGAAAAGGTTCGCCAACCCTGGCCTATGTTCTAAGTTGGACTAACACCATCATTTTAATACTATTAATTTTGAAATCGACTCGGTAGCTCCAGAGATTACCTCTAACAAACAAACATACTTTACTTCTTTATAATATTAGTATAGATGAGTAAGAAAACTACAATTATTTAACATACGAATTTTTAATTGCACAAGGAAATGCATTCATGGTTAATTTATATGATATGAGATAATATTAACGAATAAGTGAAATGCAGTGCGTTATTTATGAAAGACATAATTAATACAGTAGACTCCCTCAAATCCGCAACCCTAAAATCCACAAACGCCTAAAATCTGCACATCATCAGAGATGTAAACAATGAAACTTTCAGTTCAGATGTAGGGCAAAATAACAGAAGTTTTTAGCTTTATGTGATTCCGTATGTGTTTTAATAAGTAATTTTCGATACTATGACTGAATTTATGGTTTTTCATGAAGGGAGTATAAATTTATTTCTGATAAAAAATAAAGATATTGATATCACTGATAATCACAATCTTTTTACCAAATATATTTATGTATTAATCGAGCTTTATCAGTTATTAAGACTGGCTAAACCTGAAATAAAACTTTTTTACTTTATGATTTTGATGTGAATAGAGTACCTTTATGAGGAATGTTTCATTGAATAAGTCAAGGAAAATTTAGCTATCTTTATTATACATGCTTAATCATAAATTATTAATTATTTAATTGACCTTTACTTTTAAGCATTTCTAAAATTATCTTACTTTTAATCATTTTAGTTTATTACTTTACTTAATTATTTTAATATTCTACTACATTGCAAGCATTCATTATAATTTTGATTGCATTATTGCATTCAAATTACTGTTTAAAAAATGTAAATAAAGCAATGACCAGAAATTTGCAAAATTCTAAAATCCACACAACCTCTGATCCCAAGCTATGCTGATTTGAGGGTCTACTGTATCGTAGGATAATGATCAAATATTTGACTGGAAAAAGAAGTGTTTTATTTAAGAAAGCTGAAATGGATTATAGCATGATATGACCATATACAATAATTTATTATGTTTGTTATTAAGACTGAATAAAGGAAAATATATTAAAAGGAAGAATGTATTAAGTAAGGAAATAGATTCTTTTTAGAAAAATTGAAAGCTTAATTAAAAATAGCTAAATAATTTAATAATTGATGCAATTAAGGTGAATGAGCCAAAAATGTGGGATTTGACCTCAGGAGTGGTAGTGGCTGTGTCTAGCTATTGGGTGTTCAGTGAGTTTGTGGTACTCACTGATACTACGTCCATCGTCCATCTATGGTCCGCACCGGATATTTAAGATATTTCAGACCCCAATTTTGGAGGTAGTACGCCAGGAATTAGAATGCCTGTCCACACCTTAAAACTCTACCTAAAAGATAATTCATTGAACGTCACTTTGTTTGATATCTGAACAAATGGAAAGTGTGCGCATCGCATACGCATAAGTTAAAACAGTCCTCAACAGCCTTTCAGTTAAAGCGAAACTTTACAGCTCATCAGGGTGAGTGTATAGCATCAACTTTTTATTAAAATGTTTTAAAAGTTTTTTTTCATATACAATACATAAAGCTTTTTTGCGGTATTTGCCTCTAATTTCATATCCCATCTTAAATAAATATTGCAAACGACATTTATTAATGCCAAAACCATAGACAAGTCTTTTGAGGGGAGGGGGCTAAAGCGGACAATCCCTGTCTTTACTCTTGTCCCGCCAGTCGAAAACACTCGCGAGCTAATGCTAAACCAATGGGGAGGTTATCACGTTTGCATTTTGACATTTGACGGAACAGGACCTTAAATGGAAATAGAGTATAAGTGGGCACCATAGACTTCTCATATAACTGGACTCAGAAATAGCAACCCTTTCTTGACGCCGGGATCGCTACCCACCGTCACGTGATGGTGGGCAGAGAAAACGCGCCAAACCGCTTTTTCTCCTCTGGTTCCCGCTGAAACTTTCTTGCATCGGAGTTTCTCACGCATAAATCTAATCCGACAGTTGCCAATAAAGTGATCACCGCCATAAAAGACAACCTTTTGGCGATGAAAGCGGGAAACATGTGTGCCTCAAGTTCTGACCGAAATAACAATGAGATTCGGCCTCTACTTCTTATCTTTACTCTGAGGTGGGCACTTTCCCATAATTCAGCAATGTGTCTCTGGTCTATTATAACACACCTCCCTTCCTTTACACCGACTTTATGCAATATTGTCTACTAAAGAAGATTCCATTTTTTTTTTTTTTTTACCCCCTTCTATCTTCAATAGAAGAAAGTATTGTAAACGAAATTTTTTTCGACTTCCGGTTTTCGACGGATTTGACCTGACGTTTTGGGGGTCAAAGATCCTGTGACGATGTCACGTATAAGTTTCATTCCAAAAGTCTAGATTA
Source organism: Maratus speciosus (assembly GCA_963932465.1). Taxonomy (NCBI): domain Eukaryota; kingdom Metazoa; phylum Arthropoda; class Arachnida; order Araneae; family Salticidae; genus Maratus; species Maratus speciosus. Next base: position 194,717,230 of record OZ010798.1, on the reverse strand, counting down.
TATAACTAGTTAAGCTAATATTTCTCAATATCCAAGCGGTTGTAACTAAACTCACATGTCAGTTCGATAAATCTTAGCATTCCTTGGACATGGGAAAAGTCTAATCTATTATTCAGAGTTTACATCCAGATATAAAGTCCACCTACATCTTAAGAATAAACAAAATGACCCTTTTCCCACTTGATATTACTGCGAATGCAATTAAGATTAAAGAATCACGAGGGTAATCAGTGAGAAACAATGTGCCAAAAGTCGATCTAATGTAATCACTCTTGAGATAAACAAATATATATATACGTGAGGGTAACAAGAAACGATAGAACTCTTTTAAAACTTGGAAATGATTTTAATTAAAGTTTGTGAGTAAGTTCTGAGTGCTAACATCATTATTCTACAAACTCGACATTCTGCAAAGAAATCTCTGGGTAAGCTTTGTTTAAATTCTCCATCTCTTATTCTATTCTCCAATCATAATTAATTAATGTATTTTACTGTTAGTAACCAATAAATATTGTACTTAAATTTATTATTTGGTATTCTTCATGTAAAACCCATCACATACGGTAGCACCATAACAATCCCCAAAAACATGTTTTTACAAAATGTCTGTCTGTCCGTGTGTCCGTCAGTCCGTCTGTCGCCATTGTACCGTCAGAAACTGTATGAAGTTATGCATAGAATTGAACCAAATTTTTATTTTAAGTTTTTGGCTATGACAAGCAGGCCCTTCCTGAATTTGGAAAAAATTCGCCGGTAGGGAGCGCTATAATAGCGATTTTTGTGCCATTTTGAATATTGTACCATCGAAAAGTGTATGAAGTTATGCATGGAATTGAACCAAATTTTTTGTGTTTGTTTTTGGTCATGGCACGAAGGTCCTCCCTGAATTTTGAAAAATTCCGCCGGAAGGGGGAGCTATAATTGCGCTGTTTGTACCATTTTCATTATTGTACCATCGAAAAGTGTATGGAGTTATACATATAATTGAACCAAATTTTTTGTGTATGTTTCTGGCTATGGCAAGTAAGTCCTCCCTGAATTCGAAAAAATTCCGCCAAAAGGGGGCGCTATGATTGTGATCTCTATGCCATTTTCATTATTGTACCATTGAAAAGTGTATGAAGTTATGCATAGAATTGAACCAAATTTTTTGTGTATATTTCTGGGTATGACAAGCAAGTCCTCCCTGAGTTTGAAAAAAATCTGCCGGAAGGGGGGCGCTATAATAGCGATGTTTGTGCCACTTTCTTAATTTTACCATCGAAAAGTGTATAAAATTATGCATATAATTGAACCAAATTTTTTGTGCATGTTTTTGGCTTTGGCCAACAGGTCCTCCTTGAATTTGGAAATATTACGCGGTAAAGGAGCTCTGTGATAGCGATTTTTGTGTACTTTTCTTGATTTTTCGTAGTTCTATTGTCCATCGACGGATCGTGCAGCAGCGGGAACTCGCTTTCTGCTACGCCGGCTATTCGCAAACAGCCGATAACAACAGAATAAGGAAAAACTATTAATTTTAACAAACATCATGATATAGATTAACTCGTTTTTAGTCCGTTAATTGACTTAGGCAGAAATTTAAGATGAAAATCGAAGTTGGTGTAGTATTGAACTAATAATATTGAAGTATTAACATGTGTAATTAGTTTTTGAAATATTAAGATGTATAAGATACAAGAAAGTTTTAGGATTGGCACCTAGTTTGTTGTTGTTGCTGTTTGTCAAATGCTGACGAAAATCCTATGTTATTTGTTTTGAAGCTTTTCCGTATATTACAAAAAATAAAGCGCTTGTACAGAATAACATTTTTATAATCACTGTACCTGCACTCTGTAAAGTATTGGGCGACAGACAGTCTTGGAATATTCTCATTGAGGTATTCTTAAACATTCTCATCATTTTAACTGTCAAAGAAGATGAAAAATACTAATTAACTTATTTTCTTAGCGATGATTTTTTACTTTCTTCTATCTTCAATAGAAGGTATTGTAATCGAAATTTTTTTCGACCTCCGGTTTTCGACGGATTTACACGTTTTAGAGGTCAGATATCCCAAAAAACATGTTTATACAAAATGTCTGTCTGTCCGTGTGTCCGTATGTCGCCATTGTACCATAGAAATGTGTATGAATTTATGTACAGAATTGAACCAAATTTTTTGTGTATGTTTTTGGCTGTGGCAAACAGGCCCTTCTTCAATTTAGAAATATTCCTCCGGAAGGGGGCGCTGTAATAGCGTTTTTTGTACCATTTTCAATATTGTACCATCGAAAAGTGTATGAAGTTATGCATAGAATTGAACCAAATTTTTTGTGTATGTTTCCGGCTATGGCCAGCAGGTCTTCCCTGAATTTGAAAAAATTACGCCGGAAGGGGCGGTATAATTGCGATCTCTGTGCCATTTTCATTATTGTACCCTCGAAAGGTGTATGAAGATATGCATACAATTGAACCAAATTTTTTGTGCATGTTTTTAACAATAGCCAAGAGGTCACTTTGGATTTAGAAATATTTCGCGGAAAGGGGGCGCTGTGATAGCGATTTTTGTCTAGTTTTCTTGATTTTTCGTAGTTCTATTGTCTATCTGCGGCTAGTGCAGTGACAGGAACTCGCGTCCTGCAAAGTTAGCTATTCGCAAACAGCTGATGACAACATAATAAGGAAAAACTATTGATTTTAATAAATATCATGATCTAGATTAACTCGCTTTACTCCGATTAATTCACTGAAGCAGAAATTTAAGGGAGTCCGGGACACAAAAATCTTCAAATTTTGCAAGAATATTTTATTTTGTTAAAAATGTCTCTGTTTTTTTCTGCTTAAAATGACATTTAAATCACGTTTCTATCTGAATTATCTGAACAAAAAGTATTATTTTTTTACTTTTGGTTTGTTTTCAAAATCTAGCTTTCAAGCAATGGCTGTCATGGAAACGACTTCTTGTAAAAATGCGTTTTTCTTCATGATAGGTTTTTTCCCCATTTCTCATATTTAAATTCTTATAACTCGAGAACCGTTAAAGATAACGGGTTCAAACTTGGAACATATCTTTTTCAATTGTTTTACTTTAATTCTAATTCAGCATATTTAAAAAAAATATATATATATATTTACTTTTGAAAATATGATTTTTTTAAAATAAAAGTTGCACCACTTTTTTTAAATTTTTTCGTTAAATATTTGTAATTTTTTTTTATACATTAATATTTTTAAAAATGCTGAATCAAATTTAAAACTTATATATTTCTGCTTAATTAAATGAAAAAAAAATTGAAATTCTATAAATAATATTCCGAGTTCTAACTATTTTAATTTACCCCACTTTTTTAATAAATTTTAAATTTAAAATTTTTTCTAAAAAATTATGAGAAGTTTTATTATGTGATTTTGTTTACAAATGATAAGGTTAACCATCACAAAAAAATTCAGAATTTTAACTCAATAAATAAAATTTATTTCAAAATATGTCCCGGACCCCCTTAACCCCTTGGGGACGAGCGGCACGTATACGTGCCGCATGAAGCGCTCAGAATCCATGTTTTTCCTCACCAGTAAAATTTTACTGTAAAATTTGCCTTATTTAATCAGCGCATTTTCTCGGTTCAAGAAGACACAAATTTCTGATTTTAAAAAACGGTGACAAAAGATTAAAAATTTCGTAAAAGGCTCCCGTCCCGAAGTGGTTAAGATGAAAAACAAAGTTGGTATAGTATTGAACTAATAATATTAAAGTCTTAACATGTGTAACGACTTTTTGAAATATTAAGATGCATGAGATAGAAGAAAGTTTTGGGATTGGCACATCCAACTAGTTCATCTTACATTTTGATAAATATTCATGAAAAGAAAGGAAAAGATAACAACTAAAACTTCTATTCTTAATATTATACAGGGTGCCCGTAATATAATGTCCCAGTTTCAATGGTATATTATAACAGTTTAATTTAGACTATTTACAAATCATACATCCAGCTGAACAGAAACTAAACTCGTTTTTCTTACAAATGTTCAATAGGTGCACCTTTAGTTACATGCAAACATCCAACTTAAAAGTCCAATCTTTCCCACACTTCGGTTAATAAGTCCGGATTAATGGAAGCAATAGCCTCTTTAATTATGTATCTCATAGTCCAAGAGCAGGCAGCACAAAAACCTATGTTATCAAGCACAAGAAAAAAAAAACTTTATTTTATGGAAGAGTAGAAGTAGGGTAATCTAATGATCCATGTCTGCCAGAAGTGAAATGGTGCATAAGCCAAAAATGAACACCACTAGTGGTTGACTCGCAGGTTTATCATTGTGTTTGTCCAACAAACAAAGGTATGAAAACATGGAGGAAAGGGAGCAGGAAAACACAATGATAAACCTACGAGTCAACCGCTGGTGGTATTAATTTTTGGCTTATGCACCACCTCACTTCCGGCAGACATGGATCATTAGATTCCCCTACTTCTACCCTTCCATAAAATAAAGTTTTTTTCTTGTGCTTGATAACATAGGTTTTTTGTGCTGCCGGCTCTTGGACTATCAAATCTGGCAAATCATAAGGTAGTGACGGAACGTAGACGCGATCTTTTATAAAGCCCCCAAGGGAAAAATCGCAAGGCTCTAACGGCTTTTAAATCTTCAGCCAGCAATAACGCTTTACGCTCAGAAGTCACCATTATGCGTATGTTGCTACTGCAAGCGTATGTTGCGTACTTGTTGCGTATGTTGCTCACTGCAAGCCAGTCAAATCAAAGCAGTACTGGCACATGCGCTTATATAAAACTGTTTGAGGTGCTCTTTATTTGTGACCTTGAATAAACACTCTATAATGCTTACCGTTTATACTATTAAAATTTATAACCGGGACATCCTTTTATAGACATCCTGTATAATATTTTTCCGCCGCATATGCCGATTCAGATTTGAAATAACTAAACAGTTTTCAAATTTTGCTTTAAATCCTACGCTTCTTTTTAAAAATATTGACTAAGGTGAAAAAATATTGATTTAAAGTTACTCTGAAAAAAATATTTTTCTGCTCTCAAGAACTTGAAATTTTCTGATGCATACAAATAGTCAATTTTATATTTAAAAGCACGAAATTAGCAGGCCTGGAATGAAGTGCTTTGAAATCAAATACAGGCATCCCCCGACATACGTAAGTAATGCGTTCCGTAAACTTTTGCGTAAGTCAAATTTGTAAATTCCTTAGGTAAAATTTCGTCAGAAACTGCAATGTTTATTATATATACATAATATATACATTATTTACACAGTATTATTTTATAAATAAAGTAGCATGGAGCAGTATTTACTTCGACATAAATTATTAAAATGTTGACTAAGGTGAAAAAATAATGATTTAAAGTTACTCTGAAAAAAATATTTTTCTGCTCTCAAGAACTTGAAATTTTCTGATGCATACAAATAGTCAATTTTATATTTAAAAGCACGAAATTAGCAGGCATGGAATGAAGTGCTTTGAAATCAAATACAGGCATCCCCCGACATACGTAAGTAAACTTTTGCGTAAGTCAAATTTGTAAATTCCTTAGGTAAAATTTCGTCAGAAACTGCAATATTTATTACATATATATGTTACCGGCCAAACCCGATTTTAGACCAAACTAGATTGGCCTAGGCCAAACTAGTTTATCCTAACACGCATAGGATAAACTAGTTTTTCCTAGGCCAAACTAGTTTATCCTGACGCCCATAGGATAAACTAGTTTTTCCTAGGCCAAACTAGTTTGGCCTAACACTCATAGGATAAACTAGTTTAGCCTGCCTGTCATTGGTCTGAACTAGTTTATCCTAGGACAATTCGATTTGGCGTGCATTTATTGATACCAAAGACCGCGCTTCGGCGCCAACCTTCTAGTTTATCCTAGGCCGACCTAGTTTGTCCTAGGCCAATCTTGTTTGTTCTAGGCCGATTCAATTTGACGTGTTTCAACTGATGCCAACCAGTGTTGAACACGCTCACAAAAAACCAATTCAAATTCAAGTTCAAGTTCTCAAAAATGAGTCAAGTTCACGCTCAAATTCAAAATTTTTTAAACGAATCCGCTCCTCTCAAACACATCTATGGAATCGAGCGAAGTTCACTAAAACTCCTTTTTTTTTTTTTTTTTCGCTTTTTAAATATAGAGTCCAAATTTACAAAATTTTGTGAGCTAGTCTTTTTGTTATTCGATGTAAGGGTCTTTACGGGACCGCCCAATTTTCCTTCCCGACACTCGGTCCGAGCTTGTTTTGCGATTAATTTTTTCAAGAGATTTGGACCAAGATGGACCGGGACTCAATTTTTTTCCGACTTAAGTCAGCACTGGACTGCATTCTTCTTGAGGTCTTCAAAGGCAGAAATTTACAGTCCAATTTCCAACCCAGCTCATATGAAATCATTTGGACCGGCTGTTCTGTACAGTAAAAATATCAGTAACGTTTGCCCCAGCCCAATTTATTTTTTAATGAATGTATTTTTAAATCGCTATTATTCCACAATTAAAATTTATATATTTATTAATTTTTTCAATTGTTTTAAGATTAGTAGATGCATTTTTAGGTAATAAAAGTAAAGTACGGTAAAACCTGAGAAAAATAATCTGTCTTTGTCGGAATGCCGTATTTAACAAAAAGAAATATGTTTTTATACGTAAAATGAGGATATTAGTACATGTAAAAAGAATATAATGCATTTACAACAGACGATGAACCTTCTAATAAGGGAACCTGCCTATAACGGATTTTTCTTCTTTCTTATGCAATTCCGTCTTAGAAGATTTTATTGTATAAAATTAAATATCCAAGTCATAGAATGTCGATTAATGATATTAATGATTCTATCGTAAATTATATTGATTTTTCAATGAATCTCTATTTATATGTAAATATCTGAACAGTTACTAACAACATTGATTTTTTACGCGGCTTGGAGACTTGAAAATCTGAAAATTTTTATATAGAAAAAAACTTCTTCTATGACTTCTAAAACGGAGTCACATAGGAGAGAAAAAAAAATTCTTATAGTTAAGCTCGTTTTTTAGCAAGTATATCGTCTCTAGCAAATGTAGTAAGTTTTTTCAAACGGATTATTATATCCAATTTGCACCGATTAAAAAAAATTCCGTATAAACAGTATTTCGTCATTCACAGACTTTTCTAACAGGTTTTACAGTACTGTATCCCCATCCATATAAATGTATATTACTATTTTTTAAACAGAATTTTAATTGTGGAATAATTGTAGCTTAAAAATATATGCATTTTAGGCCAAACTGTGACCGGGAATTCACGGGATTTTTGAAAATTCCAGATTTCTGAAAAAATATCAAGTGTACATCTGATATTCTTAATGGTGCATTTATTCATAATTAATCCAAGTGATGTTTATGTGAGAAAAAAAATGTGAAAAAAATTAATGTTTTTTTTTATATTTATTTTTTTCAAAAGTACATTTCACATTCTTTCAAATATCTGGAATTTTAAAAAATCCGGCGAAGTCCCGATCCCGACGATACGGAATTTTCGAGGTTATACTGTACATTATTAATCAATCCTCTAAATTCAACCTTTCCTAAATTTTATGATAACCTCTAATCCCATTCTTTGGTCCTCAAGTACACAATTGTCATATGTAACATATTTTGTAACTACCGACGGCGGTGAAATGGGGGTAGATAAGAGGACAGTATCCAACTCCCCATCGAATAAAATATACTAGCAGGGATGACCGAGCTAAGCTCGGTCAAAATTAGTCTTTGTGTTCAATTCGATATTTTATTCTCACTGTATCATTCTTGCTGTTTAGATTCATTTGGCTTGATCCTGAGGCATTGTGATCCAAAATGGGCCACTAACCGATTTTTTTTTCCGAACATGCGACCTAACCAATGCTCTTCTCGAACCCGAAAACGATAGAATACAAAATTTAGTCAAAATCGTTAGTCGTTTTATAGATAAAATTAGCTTGACCCACAGTCACCCAAAAGGAACCCACTACTCTAAATTCATCGAACATATGTCCTATTCCAATGGTCATCTTATGCCCAGAAACTCTATAACATATTTTTTTGCCAAAATCGTTTGAGTCGTTTTTTAGGTACAATTATCTTGACCCACAGTGACCCAAAAATGACCCACTAATCGAATTTTCTTGAACCTGCGAATTAGCCCAAAGGTCTTCTCATGCCCATAAACGTTATAATACAAAATTTTGTCAAAATCGTTTGAGTCGTTTTTTAGATACAATTATCTTGACCCACAGTGACCCAAAAATGACCCACCAATCGAAATTTCTCGAACATGTGACCTAGCCCAGTAGTTTTCTCGTGCCCAAAAACGGCCGGATATAAAATTTAGTCAAAATCGATTGAGCCGTTTTTTAGATATAATTAACTTGACCTTGACCCATTATCACCCAAAATGACCCACTAATCGAATTTTCTCGAACACATGACCTAGACCATTGGTTTTCTCGAGCCCGAAATTGGTAAAATTGAAAATTTAGTCAAAATCGTTAGAGCCGTTTTTAAGATAAAATTTACATATACACATACATAAACACACAAGTTTTGCTCGCATTACAGTATAAGATTATACAGGGATTGCGGCAATACTACTTTGCACAAGGATGGCGCCGGAGCGGTAATAGACGGCTTCAGTCGTGACGTCAGTCATGACGTTTTGGTTGGAAATTGATTCCAAACAAACGGTTGCTATGTTGTATTTTCTATTTTGTTTGTGTGTTGCAACTATATCTTATATCTATATCTCACATCTAAGTGTTTTAATACTTGATATGTACTGGTAACATTTTCCACAATTTATATTTAAAAAGAAATGACGCATAGCAACCGTTTGTTTGGAGTCAGTTTCCAACCAAAACGTCATGACTGAGGTCACACTGAAAGCGTCTATTGGGATCAATAAAAGCACGTCAATTTGCATTGGCCTAGGACAAACTAGATCGGCCTAGGATAAACTAGAAGGTTACCGCCTGGGCGGTCTTTGGGATCAATAAAATCACGCCAAACTGAATTAGCCTAGGATAAACTAGATCGGCCTAGGACAAACTAGTTTGGACCAAATGAATAGCAGGCTAAACTAGTTTATCCTATGAGCGTTAGGCCAAACTACTTTGGCCTAGGAAAAACTAGTTTATCCTATGGGCGTTAGGATGAACTAGTTTGGCCTAGGAAAAACTAGTTTATCCTATCGGCGTGAGGATAAACTAGTTTGGCCTAGGAAAAACTAGTTTATCCTATGCGCGTTAGGATAAACTAAACTAGTTTGGCCTAAAATCGGGTTTGGCTGGTAACATATATAATATATACATTATTTAGACAGTATTATTTTATAAATAAAGTAGCATGGAGCAGTATTTACTTGGACATAAATTATAACAGTATGAAAAAATATAAAAACAAATTAAAAGAACACTTTTCAAATAAAAAGTGTCTTGTGGAATATGGGATTTATAAATTTAACATTGGTGAATTAATTTATATCAATTTTGAATCTATATCAAACGAATAGTTCTGAAGCTGGAAGAAAAAATACACTTGTTCCTCTTCACATAAGCTTTAAAATTAGGTTTTGTTATGGTTTGAATTCAGCTAACAAAATTGTAACGGTTAAACACAGTTTTATTGGGTTCATTTTAATCAGATTCGTGTTTGTTTTGTTAAAGATTTGATTGTAAATCCCAATAAAAATATAACTATATCTAATATATAAAACTATATTATTGTCGTGGTTTTTATCTGCATATTTTATTTATAAAACAATTATCAAAAGTATGCAAATGCGTATCAAACGCGCTACTATGTTCAGAAATGTAATTTTCGAAATTTCTTACGTAAGTGCGAATTTACGTAAGTCGAGTATTACGTAAGTCGGGGGATGCCTGTTTCATTTTCTGATAAATATATTACATATTAAGTTATAATCAATTGCTCTCTGATGGCAACCTTTCGCCAGTTGTCGCGTTCTGAAAATCGGTACAAAAAGTTAGCTTTGGCATCAATTTCAGAAAGATCATTTACCTTTATAGGAATAAAGAGAAATCATATTAGATTTTTGTTTTTGAATAAGCAGAAATGTCTGCTGTTTTCGTGCATTTAAAAACAAGTAATATAAAAATTTTGTTTTTAAAGTCAATTCCTACTTAGGTCATCAAAGAAAAATTTAATATAATCCTTTAAGCTAATACTAGTATTTGTTGCATTAAAATATCCCAATTTGTTGATTTTCTATAAACAAGTAGGTTTACAATGGAACTCTATGGAATTTGGCGAAATATTAGAGATATCGCCAAGTTGGCGTCACTTTTGGCGACTCATTTTGGTCGCCAAATTTGGCTATATATCGCCAAGTTGGCGACAAACTTGGCGGTATTTTGCGACAGAACAGGGTTTCCCCCTACGGTAACCCCCCTTATAGATATGAAGATGCATTAAATGCTTCACTAACTAATGGCCGCCATTTTGTCTCCCATGTAAAACTAAAATTAATTAATTAAAATTTAATGAATGAATTAATATTTGAAAAAACTGTATTAACATCAATTGTCATCCAGTACAAGTTTAAAAAAATTTGTTTCAACTTGATTGAACTAATATAGTAGGAATTGAAAAATAAGAATTACTTTATGAATGTGTCAGAAAGAAATGCAAGTTTTGATTTCATTGCTATGTTAAAGGTCGCGCGGCGTCTGACAGACGCCAGGTATATTTTTGCTGTACTAATATATATTTAGGTCATTCAATTCAAATTTATAAATGCAAAGGTATTATTGAAGTAAAACAATAATCATCCGTTTATAAAGCAATTAAAAAAGAAACATCCCTAATGTCTGTGGGAGGCCGCGTGAGCACTGCAGGGTTAAATAGTTTTCAGACCACAAAATGGGGCTATCAAAGATGTGTTTTATTTATAGGATATTTTTGCTATTAAGTTTTTAAGTCAAACTTGTAACACAGTAAGGGGATACATTTAAAAAGATTGAAAACATCAAATATCATACTGAGCATAAGTACAAATCTCATAATTTCTCAACCAAATTGATATTCGATGAATAGCTAAAAGGCATAGGAATTTTAGTATATTGTACTAAAATGCAGTGGCGTAGCGTCAGGAAACTCTGGATCATTTTACTATTATATCTTATACTATAATACAAGCAAAAATTGTGTGTGCGTGTAAATTTTATCTTAAAGACAACTCTCTAACGATTTTGACTAATTTTGTTATTTTACCATTTTCGGGCACGAGAAAACCATTGGGTTAGGCCACATGTTCGAGAAAAATCGATTAGTGGGTCATTTTGGGTCATAATGGGTCAGAGTCAAGCTAATTATATCTAAAAAACGGCTCAAACGATTGTAATTAAATGTTATATCCAATCGTTTTCGGGCAATATATTGGCAATATATATTTGGGCTATTGGGCTAGGTCACATGTTCGAGAAATTTCGATTAGTGGGTCAAGTCCATTTTTTCTAAAAAACGGCTCTAACGATTTTGACTAAATTTTGTAATCTATCGTTTTGGATTACGAGAAAACCACTGGGCTGGGTCACATGTTCGAAAAAATTCGATTAGTGGTTCATTTTTGGGTCACTGTGGGTCAAGCTAATTTTATCTAGAAAATGGCTCTAATGATTTTGACGAAATTTTGAATTTTACCATTTTCGGGTCGAGTAATCAAGAACATTCGATTAGTGGGTCATTTGGGCCACAATGGCTCAGGGTCAAGCTAATTGTATTTAAAAAACGGCTCAAATGATTTTAACAAAATTTTGTATTCTGCCGTTTCAGAGCACGAGAAGATCATTAGGCAAGGTCACATGTTCGAGAAATTTCGATTAGTGGGTCATTTTTTGGGTCACTATGGGTCAAGCTAATTTTGTCTAGAAAACGGCTCTAAAGATTTTGATTAGATTTTTTATCCTATCTTTTCGGGATTGAGAAGACCATTGGGTTAGGTCGCATGTTCAAGAAAATTCGAGTAGTGGGTCATAATGGGTCAGGATCAAGTTAATTATATCTAAAAAAAGGCTCAAACGATTTTAACTAAATTTTATTTCCAACCGTTTTTAGACCCGAGAAGACTATTGGTCTAGGTCACATGCTCCAGAAATTTCGGTTAGTGGGTCATATTTGGGTCACTATGGGTCAAGCTAATTTTATCTAAAAAAGGCTCAAATGATCTTGATTGAATTTTGTATTACATCGTTTTCGGTCTCGAGAAGACCACTGGGCTGGGTCACATGTTCAGGAAAATTAGGTTAGTGGGTCACTGCGGGTCAAGCTAATTTTATCTAAAAAACGGCTCTAACGATACTAAATTTTGTATTTTATCGTTTTCGGGCTCAAGAAGAACATTAGGCTAGCTCGCATGTTGAAAATACTCCATTAGTGGGTCATTTTGGGTCACAATGGGTCAGGGTCAAGCTAATTGTAGCCTAAAAAGTCTCAAACAATTTTGAGACAATTTTGTATTATGCCGTTTCCGGGTACGGGACCATTGAGCTAGGTCACATGTTTGAGAAATTTCGGTTAGTGGGTCCTTTTTGAGTCACTACGGGTCAATCTAATTTTATCAAGAAAACGGCTCTAACGATTTTGATTAAAGTTTGTATTCTATCACTTTAGAGCTCGAGAAGACCACGCGGCTGTGTTGCCTGTTCGAGAAAATTAGATTAATGGGTCATTTTGGAATTACTGCGGGTCAAGCTAATTTTATCTATAAAACGGCATAAATGATTTTGACTAAATTTTGTGTCCTACCGTTTTTGATTGCCAGACCATTGAGCTAAGTCATATGTTCGAGCAGATTTGATTAGTGCGTCATTTTGGGTCACTACAGGTGAGGATCACGAAACCATGAAGTTGGCGAAATATTGGCAATATTTGGCCGAAAAATCGACTTTCAAGATTACGAATGCCAAAACACATACTCGGCGCCAAATACAAGAATGTTGCCAAATTTGGCTATTTTTGTCAAAAAAAATAAGCATTCAGAATGTGAAAGATTCTTTTAGAAATTCTTAATAGGACTCGAGATACACGGTTAAACCAATCAGAGTTGAGCCAAAAATGTAATTTGGATTGATGTCCTTTCGCTGTAAATGTGTAAATAGTGTAAAATTTAGAAGCATGTACTAGATATTTTTCATATTGGTTGTTTCTGTAAGTAATACTGTTATAATATAATATGCTTTATAGCAATAATACAGAGAGAATGATACAGTGAGAATATTCTATCGGGTTGAAAATAAAGCTAATTTTGACCGAGCTATGCTCGGTCATCGCCGCTTGTATATTTATTATCTACTAAATTTGGTCTTTTTTAATTGTTTAAGGTTCAATAATTCAGTGAGGCAAAATTTAAAATATAACAATACTGTTAGTAAAATCATTCTGCGTCCTTGACGTTACGCCACTGCTAAAATTTCAGAGCGATCGTATAAAATTAAGTATAATTTTTTAATCAAACAGTGGTTATCTTGAAGTCGCGAAATGACTTCCAAGCAAAAGTTTTTTCAAAGGTTTAATATTAATATTTTTTAAATCTGAAAATGTCCTTTTAAATCTAAATGTACACATGTTAAATGGATACGATTTCTTTTTTCTTTTAGTTTCAAACTGGATGCAGAATTTTAAAGCCTGCATAAAAAATAAAGCCGCCAAAGTGAGTTTCGAAACGGAATTTTCTGAAAGGGTTAATATTAATATCTTTTAATCAAAGATATCGCTTTAAAGCAAAATGTACGTAGTGTGAATTTTCTTTCGTATTTCGATTAAAAAGAACTTAATGCAGAACGTTAAACATTGCGAAAAACGTCTAGAATTGCGCGAGTGACCTTCGGAGGCTAATTTTTGAAAGGGTTAATATTAATATGTTTTGAAACTGAAGAGGTTTTTTTAAAGCTAAATGCACGCATTTATAAAAACTTTTCAAAATAACAGACATTACATTACATTACAAGATAAAAACACTAAAAACAATATAAAAGGACGTTTCGGATTCATTCTGAATCCCTCATCAGCTAATTCCTAACGTAAAAGTCATACTAGATTTTAAAGTTCAACAAGTAGAAAAACATTACATCAAGTTGCCAAAAAATTATAGCTAAAACAAAACTGAATATTCTACTGGTAGAGATGCAGCCTCTTTAATTGCTAAATGAGCGGTTCTCGTGTACCAATCTTCCAAAAACGTACGACTTGCATAAATGATGCAGCCTCATTTATGCAATCATTTATGCAAGTCGTATATTTTTGGAAACTTGGTACACGAGACCCGCTGATTTAGCAATTAACCAGGCTGCATCTCTACCAATAGAATATTCAGTTTTGTTTTAGCTATAATTTTTTGGCAACTTGATGTAATGTTTTTCTACTTGTTGAACTTTAAAATCTAGTATGACTTTTACGTTAGGAATTAGCTGATGAGGGATTCAGAATGAATCCGAAACGTTCCTTTTATATTGTTTTTAGTGTTTTGATCTTGTAATGTAATGTAATGTCTGTTATTTTGAAAAGTTTTTATAAATATGAATGAATTCAGACGTAGTTCTTTTGTTTAAATGCACGCATTTTAAATGCGTATTTTTTTCTGAAAGCTATGTTAATGTATATATGTAATATGCTATGTATGTAACTTTGCGAGAAAATGTAAAAACTCCGAAATGGCTCCCGGTAAAAAAAAAAAAAAAAAAAAAAAAAAAAAAAAAAAAAATCAAAGGGTTAATACTGGTATTTTGTTAATCAACCCCGTCGTTTTAAATATGAAAGTATGCCGGTTAAGTGGGTGTTTTTCGTTTTTACGGGGAAGGGGGAAACACGAAATCAAAATTTCAAAAATAACTTTTTGACAGGGTTAACATCCGTATTTTTTTTAATGAATTGCAATGTTAAAAAGCTTAAAATACTTAAATTGGGTTTGGTAAAAAAATTTTTTGTATTTCGAATAGTTATGGCCTACGAGGCTCTCCAGAACGGCTGCCATATTTTGAGAAAAAAGTGGTTTATTGACGAGTTTTTAATTAATTAAAAAAATCAACTGCAAAAACTGGCTTCTAGTTGCATAAGTACCGAGGTACATTCCTACCAAATCTCGTAACTCTGCGCGCAGCGGCTTCTTCAGAACACAGTACGGAGACGGGCAAACAGATAGACACACACACACAGAGAGAGAGAAATTTCTTTTCTTATTATTATAATTATTAAGGGCGAGAATCTTCCGCGTTCCGCATGTTTCCGCTTTTTAACAGTTTCTTGTAATTGCCTCCGCTATTGGGAATTAAAACGGCCTATAGAGGCGCTGCTCGCAGCCTTCGGTACAGGAAAATCGTCCCTTTAATTTCCCTTTAACTAATGCTAAAGTGTCATTGAAATAATTCTTTATTGTAAATGCATTTGAAAGTTTTAGATATTCAAATTCGGATAATTTTTACTTTGTCATATAAGACAGAACATAAATATCACAGGAAATCTGAAATTATGCAAAAGCATAATCCAGGGCCGTAGCTAGGGGGGTGCTAGGGTAGGCTCAGCCCCCCCTAAAAATGTTGACCCCCCCCCCCTGAGAAATAGTCCAAGGTCAGCAAATGGACGGAAAGAGAAGAACTTGAAGAGATGAATTTAAGTGTATCTTTGGTTTAATGATACTCTTGAAAAAACCGATAATATATTCAATCGATAGCTGAAATCTTACAATTTTTGGTTCTAAATGAACTTGCATTATGGGATATTTATGGTATGGATGAGCCTGAGGAAATTAGTTTATTTAAAAACCTCTTTAAATACACAATCAAAAAGGACATGATGCTTGCAGAATGCGTCAAAGCTGTGCCAATTAACGCAACGTACACATCACCTGAAATACAGAATAATGTAATACAAATCCTTGCTGAAATAGAGTCAGAGGATATATAAATTATATTAGGTTCAATCTATTTCAAGTGGTCCAGAAAATGTCATATTCGTTGCTCGACCATTTTTAAAAAATCTGAAATTTTTTGTACAACAACCCTAACATGATGGAAGTTCAAAATTACTATTATTTTAATTTTATTAATTTTTGTTTGTACATGGCGGCCATCTTTGTTTCATCGTCTGCAGCAATTTTCTCACAAGAAGGGTTTACGGAATTGTAAATAATTCATCGTTTATTTATCCAATTCAAGTGCGGATTAAAGCAATTTGTACAGAATACATTGGGCTAAAAATTTGGTAATGGAGTAGTTTCCGAAACTAAATGCTTATTGGTAAAATTTAAGCATAAAGTTTCAGTTTTTTTCCAAAATTTGTCCGTTTACAAGAGGAAATTTTTCTAGCAAGGAAAACTGTCAACATGACATAATTTTTTTTACAAATAGGCCGAAAGTACTTGTACTCACACGCCGAGTTCCAGATCTGGGACTTGCTTTCTCTTCGCAAAAAAAAAAAAAAAAAAATCCCAAAATTTTCAAAAATGACAAAAATCGCACTTTTCAGGCTTTGATATCTCTGGTGGGGCACGAGGTAAAAATCTGATTTTCTTTTTGTAAGAGTGTTGTATGGTAGTGTCATGCACAAGAAATTTCAGGATGGAGATTTGACTACAAGCTGAGATATGGCAAGGGCAACATGTCAAAACAATACTGCCAAACTATTGTTTTGTTGTAGTCACAGCTAAGTATTTTTCTCAGAGTATCATTTAAATTTATTTTTTAGATTATCTTTAAATAATAGTAACAGAAAATAAATCTTTTGCAATTAATTTAAAAAATAATTATGCCTAAGGCTTACATTTTGTATGGTATCAGTAATTTTTGTTGTAATTTTAGTAACTAAAAGAAACCTCAGCACTTTTACATACATATATACAAGACCTGAGACAAAAACAGAATAGGGAAAGAGAAAAGCTGTTAATGGTGACATACTGGTTGAGAAATGATCAAACGTGTCAAAACACATTCCTGCTTGTTGGTTTAAAAACCACAATTTTAATACTGCTTGCCAGTCCCTGAAACTTGTTCCTACCATAAGTATGTTCCTGTAAATGAAACATTATGCGATGTTACCATGCATCAGCCTCAAGTAATTTTCAGAAAGTAAAGATACCCAAAGCCTTTTCAAAATTTATACTGCAGAAAAATCACATTTTTTCATAAGAAGTAAGCTAGGAATTATTAATGAATTGAGACTTGCACATAGTGATTTCAAAGTATATTTCTATGAGCCAGCAGGGCCAAAATCTTCAATCAAGTTATCAAGAGATGACAAGATTTGGTTCCTACAAATAAAATTTTGAGAAAGATCAAAATTGTAGTTGTTGAACCAACAAGCAAGAATGTATTTTGACACGTTTCATCATGTCTCAACAAGTATGACAACATTAACAGCTTTTCTTTTTCCCTATGTTGTTTTTGACTCAGGTCTTGTATAAAAATATTTTTTTTTAATGTAAAAGTGCTGAGGTTTTTTTTAGTTACTAAAATTACTTACAACAAAAATTACTGAAACCATACAAAATGTATGGCCTTAGGCATAATTATTTTTTTTATTAATTGCTAAGCTTTGCAAAGGGCTTTATTTTCGGTTACTATTATTTAAAGATAATCAAAAACATAAATTTAAATGACAATCTGAGATAAATACTTAGCTGTGACTACAACAAAACAATGGTTTGGCAGTATTGTTTTGACATGTTGCCCTTGCCATATCTCAGCTTGTAGTCAAATCTCCATCTTGAAATTTCTTGTGCATAACAGCACCATACAATACTTTTACAAAAAAAAAATTTCAGATTTTCATCTCGTGCCCCACCAGAGATATCAAAGCCTGAAAAGTGCGATTTTTGTCATTTTTGAAAAATTTGGGGTTTTTTTTAGCGAAGAGAAAGCAAGTCCCAGATCTGGAACTCGGCGTGTGAGTACAAGTACGTACTTTCAGCCTATTTGTAAAAAAAATTATGTCATGTTGACAGTATTCCTTGCTAGAAAAATTTCCTCTTGTAAACGGACAAATTTTGGAAAAAAAATGGAAACTTTATGCTTAAATTTTACCAATAAGTTGTTAGTTTCGGAAACTACTCCATTACCAGATTTTTAGCCCAATGTATTCTGTGCAAATTGCTTTAATCCGCAGTTGAATTGGATAACTAAACGATGAATTATTTACAATTCCGTAAACCCTTCTTGTGAGAAAATTGCTGCAGACGATGAAACAAAGATGGCCGCCATGCACAAACAAAAATTAATAAAATTAAAATAATAGTCATTTTGAACTTTTATCATGTTAGGGTTGTTGTACAAAAAATTTCAGATTTTTTAAAAATGGTCGAGCAACCAGTGCTGGACCACTTGAAATGGATTGACCCATTAATAATGCTGATGTTCCCTAGTTTTCGATTTTGGAAGACTGGACATATGATAAAACAAGTTGGAAATTGCTCGTCAAACGTGGCAAATGAGGTGCGTTCGTACTATAACTAGTTTTATAATTATTTTTTGCACCCCATATTTTACTAAATGTGTATTTATTTGCAATTCATAAATGCATAGTCTGTAACATCATTAAAATGCACTTGCAATAATTTTTTCCTATTCCCCTTAATGTAACGGAAAACTTTTGACTGTCCCTGTAATTAAGCTATACATCCGATTTTCATGAAATTTGAAATGGCTCGACAAAATTTTGCAGCAATTATATATTTAAAATTTCAGCCCATTCGGAAAGCTGTAACATCATTAAAATGCACTTGCAATAATTTTTCCCATTGGCTTTAATGTAAAGAAAAACTTTTGACTGTCCCTGTATTTAAACTATACATCCGATTTTCATAAAATTTGAAATGGCTCGACAAAATGTCACAATAATTATATGTTTAAAATTTGAGACCATTCGGAAAGCTTTAACATCATTAAAATGCACGTGCAAAAATTTTTCCCATTGGCCGTAATGTAAAGAAAAACTTTTGACTGTCCCTGTAATTTAACTATACATCCGATTTTCATAAAATTTGAAATGGCTCGACAAAATTTTACAACAATCAAATATTTAAAATTTCAGACCATTCGGTTGGGTAGTTTTTGCTCTATTATATGCGGGCGGACGGACGGACAGACGGACGGACTGAAGGACGACTATAGGTGCTACGTATTTATATAATTACGAACGCACCTAAAAAAACAGGGAAAATGTTGCATTAAGAGCAAGATATGTGAAGAACGGGAAAGTAAAGGAATTAATTATCGCATTAAAAAGTTGTTTCCGGGATGTAGTGGAGGGTATACGGGGGTATACGCCGTATACCCTCTGGATTTTTTTAAGGAACACCGTATACCCTCTGTTTCTCAAGAAAGCTATAGTATATATATATATATATATACTAGGGTATACCCTCTGTCTTGAGCGTATACCCTCTGCTTAGAACGTATACCCTCTGTTTTTTTTTACGACTACACCACTTGTTCTGACTTGGATGCAAAAACATTTTCTGATTTAACTTTAAAGGTCCTTCATGATTGCAATTTAGATAATTCTAAAATTTTGAGTCAATATTATGATGGCACTGGAATGAGCTGCAGGAGCAGTGGAAAAGGTGGTGTCTAAGCAATATTGCAGAAACATCTTAACAGGAACATCCCATACGTAAATTGCTGTAACTAAAGGCTTCATTCAGTAATCATAAAGGCAAAAAATGAGGTAAGTGAAACCAAACAGTTTTATGATCAATGTTTCGTATTGTACAATTTTTGGGAAAAGGCATCATAGCGAAGAAATATGAAGGTCAATCCCTTGCTCGCTTGTTAGAACAGCGACGGAGTGGACATTTACATGAAATTGTCTATAAGAACTATAAATTTTTTGTTGCATATACTAGAAGAAGTTTACTTATTTAAGCTCAAATGAAATTTATGAAGAAATATTATCTAATGGCCACTGAATTTCTTAATATATTTAAAAGGAAGTTATTATAAACGGTTTAATAAGAAACGTAGTGCCTACAATATGAATATGCACTAATTCATCTTTCTATATAATACTTTGTTTGATTATATATATTTGTGTGTGTTTGTTTGTGCGTGCATGCGTCAGATATAAAGAAAAAATATGAGCCTCCCCTACATTTTCTTGAGCCCCCCCCCCCCCCCCCCATTATTCACTTCTAGCTACAGCCCTGGTATAATCATTCTGAACAAATTTAAAATACATGCAATGCAATGCGCTTGCACTGCACTATCCTGAAGCGAGAAGTTACATCTTTTCTCCACCAGATGGCGTATTCGAGCGCTTGAATTGCCAATTCACGTCGAAGATTTCGTTTTACCCTTCTCCCCCCAAAACTCAAAGCTTAAACAGTTTTACAAATTTCAAACTTTAAGTTAGTAATTTTTAAAGAATTTTTAAAAAATTAAAGAATTCTTTTCTTATCAATCATATCTAAATCCCCCCCCCCCCACACACACACACATACACAAACACCAAATTACCACATCCACGTTTGTTCCCCCCTTCCTCAAATATCGAGCATGCAAAAATTGATGCATGCTATTCTTTAAAACAATTTATTTTTTCGGCAATAATTTTAACTAGATAGTGCCCGTCAAGATTTGACGGTAAATAACTTGAATGTTTCATAAGAAAAATTCTTGAATTTTTAATTGGTTGCTTTTAAATTAATCATTGAATGACGAATTTCTATATTGCATAAGTGATTCCTATTTCTTTAAGGTGATAAAGGATGCCGTCAGTCTAACCTATTCAATGAAGTGAAAGCATTTTAAGTTTATAATTTACAACCAATTATGCTTGCTTTTTATCAGACATTTACCTAAAAATGCCGAGTAGAGAATTTATTTTTACTTACTACGGGCTTTTTTTTTTGTGTGTGTGTGTGTGTGAAAAAAATAACTGTTTATTTTCACACATTTATTTATTTATTTATTAAACACGACAATTAAAAGCTGCCATGAAATTTATTTTTATCTGTCTCATTCTCTAAAAACCTAAATTTGAAACTTGATGCAGCTAACGATTTATAATATACATTTTTTATTACTTGAATTTTATTATACATTTTTTAAATATTAAACCTGGATATCAAGGTAATTTCTTTTATAGCTCTTATACGAATATTTTTCTTTCTTTCCGTTTTATTTTTTTACGGAAAAGAATGACAAACTTTTCTTTCTGACGCACTCACATCTGTATTCTTGACAATGGTCAGAAAATGTAATGAAAATTGTAGATCAATTTATTTAATTGATAGTTACATGCAACATATTCAAAATATTATTAAATGTTAAATTTTATTTAACTATAAAGAATTCAAATAATAATAATAATAAAATTAAAATCCTAAAACTTCTCTTCCTAATAATGTCATTACAGAAATGAATTATCGACAAACATTACACATTTTGCCAGGCTTGGGTTCGAACCTGCGCCCACTACAAAAATTCTGAGCGTTAGACTGTTGCGTTAACCCACTACACTAGCGAGAACTCATGGTTGTTTCTTCTAAATTGAAGAGATTCGAAAAACAGATGTGGAAAGCAAAATATTTATTATTATTATTATTTTATTTTATTTTATTTTTTTCAGTTTGGATGCTCTTGATAATCGATTCTGTCTTTTTTTTTTTTTTCCTACTGCATTTAAAAAATTTCCATAACATGCAGAAATAATATTTATAAATAAATACAAATAATTATTTTAGTCTTTTAGTATTTCTTACTCACAATAATTCAATTTTTACAATGATATTTTGTGAACTAAAGGGTAAGCTGGGGGTAATAAATTTCTGTGTAATATTTCATATTTAGTCCCTTATTTTAATATATGCTTAATGTGGCTACAGTGTAACCTCAAAAATCCGGCATTCGGAAATTTCAAAAATCAGTCATCGAAGTCTCCTTCCCCTCCCTTTTCTTTGCACTTAGAAAGAAAAATAGGAATTCTTTACGAACTAAAATCTTTGAGATCGAAAGCGATGGATTAGCAGACAGCGCGATCACTGATGCTGTGTTAAATAGTACCGCCGATAACGCTGGTAACAGCTCAGAGGAACGAGGAGAAGGAGTCTGTAGAAGAAAAGGTATCACTGGAAAAATGCATAAATTTGACTGTAAAATTAATATGTGCTTTAGAGAAATAAGATTGCATTTCCAAAATCGATATACTTCACTTGTATAAAATACAAGAAAAACTTTTTAATGAACGGCCGAAAAACTTTAAGCAAATAAAATTGACATCGATGTTTCGGAAATTATTTAAAGATGGTTTTTTAAATATTTAATTTTCTCTCTTTCTCACATAAATATCACTTGGCTATGAATTAAATTATAAATGAAGGCACCATTAAGAATGTCAGAAATACTTTTGACATTCTTTCAGAAACCCATAATTTTGAAAAATCCGGCTTCGTATCGGTCCTGACGATGTCAGATTTTCGTGGTTATAATGTACATTCATATTTTGCATCAATCATATAACTAGACCCGTATATTAATTTGTAGGACAAATTAAAAAAAAAAAAAAACCTTTGCTGTATAATTCAAGAAATCTATTTTTTTATTTTTATCCTTGTATAGTTCAAAAACAAAATTTTATTTTTCAAAAGCTGATAAATTGTTTTGAAATTGAAACAGATTAAAAGTGACAAACACTTTAAAAGTGTCGTTTATCCCTTCAAGTTAACACAAGTTTTATATGAATGTTAAAAGACCAGTCGAGTAATAAGAGACAGAAGATTTTGGTAAAATGGAAATAAAATGGCTTTAAAACTTTTATATACTATATGCAGTAATTAACATACAGTCATAAATATAGTAATAAATAATAATAATCAATAAATAGTAATAATCATGAAATCTGTGAATTAGAAATCCCAAATTTGGGAACGTCGTTCATTGCAAAGTAACGATCGTGGAAGATTTTTGCCAATGTTTTCTCAAACAGCTGATTTTTTATAGCCTCAAACCCAAAGAAGGAATATTATTTATTCTTGAACAGCTGATTTTTTTATAGCCTGGAACCCAAGGTTTGTTGGATCTGCGTTGTATTTATAATCAAATAGTTGTCCAAACAACTCATCAGCCTTAAACCAATGAAAATCGAATAAATGTTTAGCACTTCTCTTTTATTGGTGAAATCAAGGGTGAAATGCTATGACGCCCTATGAGATAGTTGCTTAATTACTCCTTGACTAATATTATTGTTTTACTAAATTATCAAATTATATAAGTTGTTTATTTTTAAGCGTTTTTAAAATCTTATACCATGTAGTAAGTACAGTAAAAATGTAACACAAATATACTTTAGCATTTTAAAAATATTTATCCATGCCGAGGATATATTTTTTAAGTAATCTAAATCAATGCTTATTTAGATGTATTATCACGAACGGCATACTGTATTTCATTTCTGTCAACTCTTTGTTTTGTCGTATGTAAAATGTAAATAAATAAATAAATGTCGTTATTCCAGCTCTAGTGTTTGAAAAGGAAACTTTGTCTTCACAATAATTTATAAATCAGTATGATTTTGTTAACTTTTGTTATTTTTACTATTTGCTGCAATATATTTTATAATCTATGTTCCTCGTATTAGACGCAGTTTTCGAATTCATTTAAGAAAAAAATTTAAAAAGGGCTATATAAAAGTATGGATACTTTAGGATGCATAATTTTACTTTTGCGAGAAATAAAATATTTTGCTGCATAAAAAGTATAAGTTGTGAGACTTTTAGATTTCATGACTGTTGTAAATAGAAGGGTTACATTAAACCAAGTTTAATTATTTCATGACTGTAAAGTATTGATAATCTAAACAGCAAATTCAAGGTATATTTTTCTTTAAATGTTATGTGTTTGGAAGCAATTTATTATTAAAAAAGAATAAAATTCACGAATTCTGGATACATTTTATATACTTGTATATAATAATAATATATAAATAATAATAGTGATATAGTTCTTGTTAAAAAAATTAGAATAATTGAAGCTATATTTTTCTTTAAGTTTTCATTTTTATATGACAGTGTTTCATCATTTGTACAAGAAACTTTCCCTGTCTGACTAATCACCATTGACCCAGACAAGTCACCATTTTATGGGAGATATGGCTTTGTTCTGCAACACTTTTTACAGAGGAAAATGCTTATCTTAGCAAATAAATAAATAGAATGCTAAATTCATCTTTAAAAAGTTAAAATTACACTATGTGCAAAATACTTACAAAATACAAAAAATATTTAAAAAGATGTTAAAATACTTTAATTTGTCTTAGTCCTTTCAGCTATAAGCACACCTTCATAAGAGAATACAAAAATACTTTCAGCTAGGATTACATTAATAACAGTATGTTTATATTCACTGACAAAGGTTGTGTTTATAACTGAAAGTACTAAGAAGAATTAAAGTAATTTAACATCTTTTTAAATATTTTTTGTCATCTTTTAAGTATTTTGCACATAGTATAATTTTAAGTTTAAGTGCTTATCTTATTTTAATAAGAACTTTTCACTTCACTTCCTTATCCTTTTCAGTTTTAATTGGTCCCTTTAAAAAAGTCTGGTTTACAAAGGTTTAAATTTAACCTTTTCATTCGTGTTTTTTTTCTTCATGTAATTTTAAATATTTGGAATATTTTCTTCTTAACCGAACTTGGCAAAAATATTAAAAAAAGAATTGTTAAGATGATTGTAAATTATTGGGAAGAGTTCCATATCCTGTGCTGTTTTTTTTTTTTTTTTTTTTTGCATTAAATGAATCTATGTGGTTGCAGTCTTCAGCTTTTGGGGTTGCTTTTTTTTTTATGGACTTTATTCATATGTTTTTTGTGTAATTTTCTGCATTTAGCATATTTTTTTTGGAAAAATTTATAACTTTTGTTTTAATTTGACATATATAATAAATATATAAAATTATATATAAGTACATAACATTTATTTATAAGTGTATATATTATGTATGTATGAGGTATTATACGTAATATATATACATAAAAATAAAACTATCTGTATAAACATCGTAATTTTTTTAACATGTGACATACATGAAATTTATTAAATACGTTAATAATTATGTATGTATGTTAATAAATGGCAGATAAACATGGTCTTTAAATATTTATAACATATGTTAAATATGTTTATAAATATTTAAAGACCATGTTTGTCTGCCCCCTTGAAAAATTTTATAAGATGCTAAAATGGCTTTTTGGTGCCATTTTCAATTCCTTCGCCAATCGTGCCAACCAGCACAGGATATGGAACTCTTCCCTTATTATCTATCACTTCCATTAGGTGAACTAAATGGTACCTATACATATGATCCGAGGTAGCAGATAAATTGCCAAAAATGTTTGGCAATTGCCAATCATGTCACATTCACCAGTAAATTAACATTATTAAATACGTAACATTATTAAATACGTAACATTGTTAAAAATAATAAATAATATAAAATAAATAAACTGTAATAAATAAATAACAAAAACTATTAAAAAAATGAACTGTAATAAATAAATAAAGAAAACTATAAAATAGAATGAAAAAATAAACTATATACTTATTAAAAAATAAAGATTATACCTACTGTAATTAATACAACTGGCATCATTCTTGGGGCAGCTGTATCTGATCCTGTATGTAAGTATCAACTAAACTAACACATAATAACTTGTACTGGTTTTCTCTTTGTTACTAACTCTATATTCATGACATGCAGATAGCATAAATTGAGGTATAATAAGTATAAATTAATATACAACTAATTTATTGTTTAATTAATGTAAGTTAATGCATTATTAATGTAAATTAGTGTGTTATTATAGACAGTAATTTAAAGAAATGATTCTAAACTTTCGGAAATTATTCACATTTAACTCATGCCTTTTGAAAATTTGGTACTTTTCGGTTAACCAGCCACCAGTGTTATATATACATATATGTATGCATACATATAATGTATACATAAATATATATGTATGTATATATAATATACATATATATGCATTTACATATATATGTGTATGTATATATACAATATAATGTATATATATAACACTGGCGCCCAGCTAACCAAAAAGGGCTTAGATGTGTTATTATCCCTCCATCCGCCATCTTGGATTTATTTCTTGCGTGAAAACTCCTTTTCCGCAGAGTAGTAAATGTCGCCAATGGTTAAATATTGCTGATAGATTAATATAATATTAAAAAAACTGGAATATAATAATTATAAGTATTAATTAAGAAACAGATTTTAATTCACGCCCAAAAAAAATCCAAGATGGCGGATGGAGGGATAATAACACATCTGTTCCCTAAAATTCATTTTAAATTGTGAGGATTTCAGTTATCTTAATTTGACTATAAATATTATTGGAGTGGGAGGCAGCTGCACAGACCATCACCTCATTGAGTTAACGGCTGAATTCCAGGATTAGACAGAATTCAATTGGCATATTAAACTGCAACTGGTCTGCCAAGTCATATCTTAATGAAAAATCTGCGAACCTGATTTTAATGGTTGGCTGGTAGGTCTATCATTGTGTTTTCCTGCACCCAAGGGTATAAAAATATAGAGAACTGGGAGCAAGAAAACACAATGGTAAACCTACCGATCAATCACTAAAATCGGGTTTTCCTCCAAGATATGACTTGGCAAACCAGTTTCATTTTAACTTCTGGCACTGTTAGCAGACGTATGTCACTAACTACCAGTGTTGTCGCATTTTGCAGATTTATTTTTTTTTAGAAATTTTGAATCCAAATTACAAAAATTTAATTGGTAATTTTATTTTACTTTATTTATGGAAAATCAATCATCTTGTAAAGCAAAAATAAGAGTTAAAACTTTCTGGTGAGAATTCAGAATGTCCAATTAAAAAATCAGCCAGAGATAATGACTTAAGCTGCGTACATCATTGTTGGAAATAACCAAAGTAGCATGACATATGCTGCATACGTCACAGAGCGTGAGAGGTTAATATGCGAATCGAGTTCTGTCTAATCCTAGAATTTCAGCCGTCAACTCAATGAGGTGATGGTTTGTGCAGCTATCTATAGGTCTGTATTCAATTTTTGGTACTACTTAGTTATCCCGTCGACCAATTTTGCTAAATTATATAAATCGCCAAATTATATAAATTAATATAATTTTTATTTTAAATAACAAAAGAACAAATAAATTAGTATAACATTAAGAAAAATACAAATAAAACGTCAAAATAAAAACCCCTTGACATAAATACGTGTAACTTGCTTAAAGTCAAGTGAATGTGACATTTACGATCAACCATTATTGGCATTTAATCTTATCGTTTGGCGATAGATTTTTGGCCAATGGATAACTAAGTAGTACCCAATTTTTATTATAAATGTTACTAATTGATTTCTTTTAAAAGTCTTTATGAGATATAATAATTAAAGTGTTTGGCATTATTCTTAAAGCCTATTTTTCTTTTTCTAAAGGTTTCAATCTGCAATATATGATAGATAGACCTATAAGGTTATAAAGTATGATGAAAATTTTTGTTAAAGGTAAGCAATATATCAGTTTCTAATGGTATTGTCATTTCAGAATTTTCTTTCTAGTTACACTTATAAAATTTCTTTTTCACATTTAATCATATTTTATTTGTGGGGAAATTTTATCTATTACATAGTTATTGTTTTTTTTAATAAGAAATTTGAAACTTTTATATATTAATTTTTATGTCAGATAATGATGTCAGAATGTAGATTTTAATTTATTAGAAATTCAATTATTTCTTCATTGCAAAAAATATTTTTCTTTTTATATGTGATTTTCCCCACAGAGAAAATTTGAAAACTTCTTAAATTATCAATTTACATGCATTATAGTTTAAATCCAGTAGACTCATTAACACTGTGTTCAGATCATCCATTAAATACATACAAATACAAAAATGCTGTTAAATTAAATACATTGAGGCTTTCAAGTTATGTTTTTTATTCACAAGAACACGATTTTAATATTTTTATAGTAATGCAATCAATCAATCAGTAAATAAAAGTAGATTTAAGCATTGTCACTTATTTTATTTTCAGATGGGCTTAAATAACCTCTAATACTTAGCTGTTTTTTGTTTTGTTTTTTTTTTTCTTATCAGCACATTTTTTTTTCGAAAAAACCTTAATCCCACCTTTTTTTTTCTTCAACTGTTCAAAGAAAACAGTGTACAAACTCTATTGCTTGAGAAGTCTCATTTGAACAGCTGATTTAGAATTCCATATCAACTAGGGGTGTAAAAAATCATGATTTAAAAAAAAAATTGTATTTTTTTAAAATTTAAATCAGATTTTTATGGGGTTTTTTTTTCCCCTCTGCGTTAAAATATGGAATAGCTACTATTAATTTTATGTTTCCAAAACAATTAAACCTCTAATTGCTAACATAATCTATGTTTTTAAGCAGTATTTAATTATAATTATTAGTTAGTAATTACGGTAATTAAAAAAACTGCATTCATTTCCATTAGTAGTATACAATAAAGTTATATACAATAATATTTTGTAATAATTTTGTAACTGCATTTAATATTGAAACGTTAACATTGCTTAAAATTCATAATTATTAAACAGCTAACTCTCTAATTGGGAAAATAGTATACTTTTTATGCTTTAAGTACTAAAATGGTAATTAATAATTTAGCATTCAGTTTAGAATGAAAAAGGGCCAAGGTGCTAGTTCCCAAAAAAGGCACTCGTTCAGTAAAAAAGGGGCATTATTTCATGAGTAAATATATTGGTAATGGGTTTAGCAGTGATTTAAGAAAGCAAGTATATAATTTGTTAATATAACTAAAATGACATTAATTTTTAAGGATTTTATGAATTATAAATTGAAAAGTACAATTAAATAATGACATGATTTAATAATATTCTATTTTTTCTAAAGAAATAAAGTTCTATAATTTTTACAAGATATTGGTCACATGGATTTAGAAATATTGTGGTATGGGAAAGTTTGTAGAAGAAATTCTTTGTGTACAACTAAAGGTGAATTTCACTACATATATTTTTTAAAGCAGGGTGCAATTTGCCATTTTTAAAAAGAGCAACATGTTGCGACCTTAAAAAACGGTCTAGAGGGAACAGTAAGTAATAACAGAATTAATAAAAACTGCAACAAAGCAATCAAATATCATTTGCAACTCATTTTGCATTTGTACTTAGAAAAATTACTGTTAATTGCCTAAATCTAAACTTACACACATGTATGTACATGCTAACAAAAAAATTATTAAAATGAGTTGCACCTATTCATACACATCTGAAGTAAATGTAAGAATAGCCAGTTATATCTAAAATCCTCAAAATATTAAATAACAGCTTATTATTATTCTTCAGTAGGGATTATTAGTATTCAGTGCTTCAAATTAAAAAAAAAAAGTTTTGCTGCCTTTTCAATCCCTAAATAACTTCTTTATTTGGTGTATATGAATTCAATAGTAAAAAAAAAATAAACATTTATCCCTATATAACTTCATTATTTGGTGTATATAAATTCAATTGTTAAAAAAAAAAAAAAAAAAAAAAAAAAATTCATCCTCTCCCGAAGTTCTTTCTGTGTTTAACATTTTTTTTAGTTCTTTTTTTCTTACTAGAGGGCTCTGCCCCCTACGAGCTACACTCGTCAACCCCTGTCCAGACACCGCAGGCTCTAAATGCACGCTAATTTGATCGGCTTTAAAAAGATTTCGAAAGATTTAATTATAATTTAAGAGTGACCATCAGTAGTATTTTGTCCTATACTTTTCATGCTATATTCTTATCATCACAGCTACGCATTTTCTATGAAACCGATTTGCTTAAAATTTTTTTTGGTCATTGAAATAACTTATTTCTTTCAGATGGCATAATTTTGTAAAAGAAAAGTACGACCTCTTTTTTTAAATTAAATTTTAAAATTTCTTCCATTGGTTCCTCAAAAAATTACCAGATGGCACTACGGGTTCTATATATATTTTTTAAGGACCACAAATCAACTATTTTTTTAGTTTTTATACATTTTTTTGTAAATTGTTCTCATTATCTCTTTTACAAATTTAACAAGGGACATTTCTTAGATGATATTATATAAAATGTCCCTCAAGAAACCTTTTTGTTTTCTCAAAATACGATTTTATTCATGAAATTTCACTGCAGAATTACATAGTCCTCCAAATTTCTAGCAACCCTAAGATTTCGGTTTTTCCGAGTGAGGTAAGCACTGTACTTTTCGTTCGACTTTTTGTTGGCAGAGAAGTGAATCTACACCGTGTAAGGACCTGACATTGACCTTTGAAAGGGGTGGGGAGTAAAGGTCACCGTTTGTGGATATTTTCTCTTATTTCTATAAAAGGAAATTTGTCTTTGCAGGAACGTTTAATGATTTGCAGTATGTACTGATCATTCGTATAAAGCGCAAAATGTTTTATCCTATAACAAAAATGGTTCATTGTATGCAAATGAACAGATAATAACGTTAATACTAAGAATTTCTGAATAATTTTTGGTCTAGTGATTACATCAGAAGTTCGGTATCAGAATTTTTTGAGTTCCATTTCTGTTTTTTAAAAATGCCTTATTTAAGGGTGTTCTCAAATCCAAAAGAGCAATTTTCTGACATAGGTTTTAATGTATTTTTGTTCGAAAATGCATGAAACTAGCTAATGTTGTTGTTCAGAAACTATGTAATTGAGCTGTTTTTTTTTCATTTTTTTTTTCTTTTTCTTTTTTTTTTTTTTTTTTCGCAAACGCAATAGATTTTTAAAAAAAATTGTCAAAGTGTGCGTTTTGAATCGAATTTCCTCGCGAAGGAAGAAAAAAGACCCAAGAGAGAGCGAAAAATGTGTTTGTCACGTGATCAAGATCGCAATAATTGATTGATCAAAAAATGGAAAAAACAGTTCAATTGGAAATCGCTTTCATAGCCAGGCTTTCCAATTTTATACCTTTCCGTTAAAAAATGAATTTGTAAATGTGTAAAAACGTTTTGCGCTTGTTGAGCGAGCAGTTAAGAACGGCCTTAAAAAGAACATTTCCAATACCCTCGCTTGCGCATGGAACCAAGGGCGTAGGAACCGGGGGAGCTGGGGGAGCTGTGGGAATATTTTAGACGGGCTCAGCTCCGCCGGGAGAAAATCTCGGACCACATTTGTTTACGATACATTTCTGAATTAAAAATTAAAGTATACTTTTTCTAGGAAATTCACACAATTAACAACAAAGATAAGAAAGAGAGGGGGTGATGAGCACTCTTGTTTGTGCCTTCACCCTTTTTCTCATTGCTTACAACCCTCCCGATTTCCAGAAAAAAAGGGAATCTTATA
Organism: Maratus speciosus; assembly: GCA_963932465.1. Lineage (NCBI taxonomy): Eukaryota > Metazoa > Arthropoda > Arachnida > Araneae > Salticidae > Maratus > Maratus speciosus. Next base: position 194,685,899 of record OZ010798.1, on the reverse strand, counting down.
TAGGTCTACTACAAATTACCTGCACCGATAACATATTTATAAGGAGGAGGCCTTTAAAATTGATTTAGAAGAGATTTGTAAAGAATATGTAAGCAAAACCACAGAAAGCATTTAAATTTTTGGTAAATGGAAGTGGGAGAAGCCTTAAATTTTAATATTGTATTCGGAATCGTACATAAATTAAGTTTCTATGTATCAAGTATATCGATTAAAAATTATTTTAACTGGATTAAAAAGTTGGTGATCTTTTGATATGCTTCTATTTTATACTCCTGTTTTTGAAACGTGCAAAACTATGAAGGAACCCTCCAAAATAAACGAAATGATCCGCGCCACTAGCTTTCCGCCCCGGCTCCCCCTGTTTGTACAAAGTTCCTACGCCACTGCATGGAACTATTATTATTATTTTGAACTAGCTCATCTTACTTGCAAAAATACATAGGCATGCGAGATTTTATAAGAAAGATGCGAGGAAAGGTGCTCTAAAGACATTTTTTCATTAGATTTTTAAAAATTTAAACCAGTTCTAAAAAAAAAAAAAATCCCCTGCTCAACAACGCGAAAATTTGTGACTTATTTTTAAACACAAAATCATGATGGTTGCAGGGACGATTATTGAAGTGATGTGTAATCGGACAATTTTTTCAAATAAATGAGTTATAAGCAATAGTTGCCCCCAGGGCAACAATTTTTCCTTTTCTGCACTGTCGCGTCCCAGAAATTTTGTTCAAAACATCAACTTTGATAGACTTTTCTGAAAAATCTTTTGCCTTTAACGAAAACGAAAAAAAAAAAACAGCTTTCTCAAAAAAGCACCTGCTAATTTGTTAGGTTTGGGAAGAAAAATGAGTTTGTGTCAAAAAGTAGTCAATTTGAATTTGAGTCTTAATTTTTTATATGCGATTATTATTATTATTATTGTTTTTTTTCGTGTTACATAGCGGTTTTTCCATATTACTAAAAATATCCTGATTTCATTCTTTTAGCCCAATACAGTAAATTTCATTCGGAATTCCTAGAGCGATTTTTTTTCATTCCATGGCGATTTATAACGAGATTCGTAAAAGGAATCAAATTTCAATCTAATATGTCAATATGCTAAATTTTGTCCCCCGCAATTTTTGAATTTTTCGCGTTTTGAGGTGCGTATTTTATTTTATTTGTTTATTTATTATTATTATTTTTTTTTTTTTCTTTACAATTACATAAAAGGAATCCAATTTCAGTCTTTTAACCCAATATAGTAAATCTTTTTGTAGTTTTTGAATTTTAAAGACATATGCAATTTTCCATACTTAAATAATTGTAAAATGTGACTATTATGTGAATATAGCCAACAACAAATTCGAAGAAAGATAGATTCGTAACATGCAGATTATGAAATCAGTGTAATCGAATTTTGTGCTTAATCGACTAGTTCGGCAATTCCAATTCAACAAAAAATTATTAATTGTAATCTAAACGTACTCGTAATCTAGAACTTAATATATAAATTTGAAATCACAAATATATGATATATATATATATATATATCTGTTACCGATAAAGAAATTACATCTTCAGTTATAAACGATTATAGTCTCAGGGCGTCAGTTCTCCTTTCCGGCTCTGTCACGTCCGGAAATTTCGTTCAAAACTTTAACTTTGACATCATTTTCTGAAAATTTTTCTGCCTTTACAGAAAAGTGGTTTGATAAGACATTAAGTGCACCTGTCAATTTGGTGCATTCATGAACAATAAACGGTCAAGTGCGAGTATTACTCACACTCAGAGGGTTCTATACAATAAATATATGAATTATTAACTGTATTATTAAAAAAAATCACTGCTAAAAGAATAATAAGACTTTGTAAAAACTATACAATGTAGGGTTGGTTATTGCTGTATATACTAGGAAAGTATTAATGGGCATACAATAAAAGTTAAAAAAGATATGAAGCCTAAATAATAACCAATATTGCTATTCTATATAACCTTTTTTAACTCACAGGTTATCAAAGCCTGAGAGCTAATGTGCCCGCCTGTTCTGTCTGTTTGATGTACGTAGCTATGTATATACGTAACGCGATAACTCTTGATAGAAACATCTGATTAGCTTCAATTTTTTTTTTCTAGGCTCAATCTGATAAGGCGCTTCCTTGATTAGTTTTGGGGGTTCATTGGTTAAGTATAAAGGTGGGCTTGCCCCCCCCCCCCCCCCCCTTAATTTAGATAAATGGGTTTTTCATGCAGAATTATTTGATTTGCTCCAAATTTGGTATACCGGTTTGTTATGTTAAGGAGTTGCCTTGGTTAAATTTGGAGATTTATTGTTTAAGTATAAAAGGGGGGAGGGCGGGGGCTTGTCGCCCCTCCTTAATTTAGATAAATGGGTTCTTCATGCAGAATTATTCGATTTGCTTCACATTTGATATACCGGTTTATTCCGATATGGCACTTCCTTCATTAGATTCGGAGGTTCGTTGGTTAAGTATAAAAGGGGGAAAGGGGACAAGTCCCCTCCCCTTAATTTAGATAAATGGATTTTCATGCAGAATTATCCAATTTACTTTATTTTTTTTTTCTATATTCATTCTGATAAGGACCTTTCCTGATTAGATTTGGAGATTCATTAGTTAAGGATAAAGGGAGGGGGCAGTTAGACACCCCCCCCCCCCCTTAATTTAGCGATAAGGTTTTTTCATGCAGAATTATCTGATTTGTTTCAAATTTGGTATACTGGTTTATTATGTTAAGGAGCTTCCCTGATTAGATTTGTAGGTTCATTGGTTAAGTATAACGGGGGGAAACGGCGACTAATCCCCCTTCATTTGTTTTTTGAGGGCATTATTCTTTGAAATAAGAGTATAATATACAATTAGTGTGAATAACCTGTGAGCTCAATGCCATCAGTTTAACTGGGCACTTTTCTTTTTATTTTTTATATCTTAATCTTTTTTTTTCTTTTTTTTTTCTTTTTTTTTAGGATCTTAATTCGGTACTGACAATAAAAGTAGTGAATATTTGAACTTCATTTGGCATTTCATAAAACTAAATTCAGCGCAGTAATTATCTTTTCTTTTTAAAGTGCAGATAAAACAAAGTCCTTGTTCAAAGTTTAAACTTGGCATTGTGCTAAGCGCGTTTCGAAAGGAGGTCGCGAAGTTGCAATGCCGACTTGGTCCGTGCCACCTTTTTCCAGATGGGTTTTTAATTAACATTTTAAGACACGGGATGCTTATTGAGAAATCCCCTCAATGCAAACTATTCGCGAATGCCATAGTAATTTATGCGATTAATTCAAATTAGTCTGTCTTTAACAATTTGGCGTTTATTGCTTTTATACTGTAACTGGGTATGTATTAAACAAATATATCCTTCAAAGTTGTTATCTAGGCGGATGATACACAGAATACGCCATCCCTGATCGTCCGTGTCTTCTTTAGTGTTAGTATCTCGGCTAATTACTGATGATTTTTTTCGAAAATAATCATCATCAATTCTTTTATACTTCTGCTACGATAGGTACTTCCAGCGCTTCTCAACACCTCTTGCTGAATGCCCGCAAATCAAAATTTTTGTGTAACGGAAAATTCCGCTTTTCTCAAAAACTATGCGACCTATAGGTCACATCGCAGTGTACATCGTAGGGTAATCGCTATATTTTTCCTGCAAGGTTTAAATTAACGTCTACTACCTGTAATTTTTTCATAATTTTAGTTTCAGTAGATTTGGAAATAGATGGGGGGGGGGGGGGGGCATATTTTTGCACTATTCTTTCGACGATATCTCTGAAAATATAATACCTAAAATAAAATTTTAAAAAAAATGTATTTTTGAGTCCAGCTTTACGAAAGCATTCACACGATATGAAAAGAAAAAAAATATATATATATATAAAGTAACTTAATTAGCCCTCTGCATTTTTCCCAAATATATTTGTGAATGTATAATAATCTGTAAATATGTGGGTTTATAGTCTTTATTACTTCCCCCAATTTGAACTTTCCACGTTCCGTAGTTTACGAGTAAAATGGCTGTGACAGACAAACAGACAGACACAGGAGTAATCTTATAATGGTTCTGTTTTTACTTTTTAAGTACGGAACTCTAAAAATGAATTAAAAAATGTGTCAGAAATTAGCCAGTTTGAATTTGAGAACAGCATTAAGTAAATAAAATATGCATGCTAAAATTTAAATTGGTAAGTCGAAACAGATACATTATGTAAATAAAATGTACACGCGAAAATATAGCATAAATTTTAAATTCTAAATACTTTTTTTTCTTTTTAATTAGATTTCATTTACCATGCTTCCATTTTTTTTTCTTTTTCAAAATTTGGTTTGGATTGCTAGGGTTCAACTAAAATGCATGAACGGAAATATTTCCCCTCAGAATTATCCCATAATTTGGCCTTTGGCTAGTTAAATGCATTAGCAATGTACCTGTAAATTTGTGGCAATAATAATTAACCGTTTCAAGGGCGGTGGCTAGAGGGTCTAGCCACCTAATTTTAATTCCAAAACAGACAAATAGCACCAAGAATATTTTAATAAAACTTTGCTTTTGTAATGACAGTGGAAAATAGCAAGTTTTTACTTTCTAAGAAATTCGTTTGAATATTCTGGTGTCAGTCAATTATTTCATCATTTTACAAACAGAACTCTTCTGCCCCTAAAAGGTTTAAAAGATGCCAATATTGTTGAAATTCCGAATTTAAGTTCTTTAATTTAAAGCGTTACGTAGCAAAACTATATTAAAGCCAAATATTAGATTAAAAATAATTTATTATTAGACATAAATAACACGGGAGTAATGTTGCCTGATAGATATTTATAAATTGGGCTGAAATTTTGAACCCGGTCTCGAATGATAATCATCTTACTCCAGGCCCAACGCACACTACTTACATACTTACATTTCCTTAGTTTAGTTCACGCCGTGGGCCGGTAAAAACTGAATCTGAAGTTTGATGAAATTTCGGGCATTAATTCTTGCGATAGCGCTATTCGTGAAAAATGCAGCATAGCAGCACCACCTGTTGGGCGATTCACACCAAAATGTAAACAGTATCAACTCATGTTAAGGATTAACCGAATCTGAGGTTTGATGGAAATCCGTGCTTTAGTTCTTGAGATAGAACTATTGCGGAAATCTCGAAAAATGCAGCATAGCAGCGCCACCTGCTGAACAATTTACACCAAAAACTAATCAGCATCAATTTATATCATGGACTAACTGAATATAAATTTTTATTAAATTCCGTGCATTAGTTTGAGATAAAGCGGCCACAAGATTTGTGTCGCATACAGACAGACAGACATTTTGTAAAAACATGTTTTTTGGAATGTTTGACCCCTAAAACGCGTATATCCACCGAAAACCGGAATTCGAAAATTTTCACGAATCCAATACTTTCTTCTTGTAAAGATAGAAAAACAGTGTTGAATTAAGGGGGGGGGGGGGCAATGGGATGTCCGGAAGATTTGAGATTTTGTGTTTTCAATGTTCAAAAAGTAAAATTCCCCCCCTCCCTGGAATTCTATAATGTCCCCTCCAAGAGCAATAGAAATCCCTCTCGGAGAAAAGTGTCTGAATTCAACACTGTAGAAGAAAGTTAAAAAAAAAAAAAAAAAAAAAAAAAAAAAATCGCGAATCCAATATTCTCCCTGTAAAGATAGATGAAAGTAAAAATTGACCAGAATCCAAAATTGACCGGCCCGATCCATGTAGATAAAGATCAGCCGTGTCCCCTTTCCCCTTTTCTTTCTGTGCTGAGTGAGGTGTTTTACACCTCGGAGGAAAGATAGGGGACTATCTCGGGGAACATATATGAGGCGTCGCTGGTTCACATGGCTTGCCAAAAAATGAAAGTTATCGCGCCCGACCTGTGAAAGTCCGCGCCATCTATTGAGAAAAGGGGTTTTTCGACCTTTGTGATGCAGCCCTTTAAAACAGTGGCGATCTCCCTATAAACGGATTTCTATTCATTTCTCTTTGATTGGAGAATTTTAACGCCAAATCCGCCGCGGTACTACTTGATTATCCCGTCGACCAATTTCGCCAAATTATACAAATTGACATAATTTTTATTTTAAATAACAAAAGAACAAATAAATTAGTACAACATTAATAAAAATACGAAAAAAACATCGAAAAAAAAATAACTTGATGACATAGACTCGTGTAACTTGCTTAAAGTCAAGTTAATGTGACATTTATGATCAACCATCATTGGCATTTAATCTTATAGTTTGGCGAATGATATATTTTTGGTCGACGGGATAACTAAGTAGTACCAAAGATACAATCGCTGTTTTCGTCTTTGATTAAGTAAAATAAGTTAAACATTTCAAAATAAACTAATATAAAAGGAATTAAGTAAACAGAGTCTTTGTCTTCTGGTATTTTTTAACAAAGCGAAAAGAAAGTTCTTTTAAATGAGACATTTTAAATTAATCGTTTTTAATCTGATGTAATTTTGACCAAGCTATTCTTTCTCTTTTAAATATTCACCTGAAAATACTTTTGTTAGAAATGAAATATTATTTGCGCTTTCCTAACAAAAATAGTTGAAACGATCCTCTCAAAATATCAAATAAATGTCTAGTGCAATTTCTAAATTTAAGCTGTTTCGCAATATAATTTTGTGTTCATTTTATGTAATAACTGTAATGTGGCGTAAATATGACGTAATTTCTCCTATTTAAGACTTCTAATGCATGTTAATGAATTTGTTATTTTACAATATCCTTTCTCTTTTAAAATTCACCTGTATAGTTTTTATGACAATTTTTAATAAGTTCCTGCTTTTTGTACATAATTATTAAATTCTAATTCCAAATGATTTTTTCTGTTTATAATAGTCACATGTAAATAAATTTTTAATTTGAAGCAAACATTATTGTTTGCGCTGTTTATACATTTGGCAACAGTTTAAATTAATACCATTTTCTAAAATAATGTAAAAAATATCTCTAGAATGCTGAAAATTTGAATTTAAAATAGAAATAAAACCTCAAAAAATGAGTCAAATTAAAAAAAGAAATACAGTCTGCACACCGGGAATTTCAAACATATAAAATGATCTAAAAATGATTAAATTCCCATGAATAGTTTTTGCTCCTATAAAACTTTTTTAGTGGAACGATTTTGTCCAACTTTAGCATTAAATATCTCTTAAAATAATTCTTAGATTTGAATTTGAAAACTGTCTGCATCAGCGTGTTTATCAAACATTTCTGTATATAATACCACCGATTTTCATATTTTTGTATGCATTATTTTTCTTAATATTAACGAAGAAAGACCTCCGGTCACAAAAACAGACCTGCCAACTGCTACGAAAAAATCGTAGTTGCTACGATTTGGACCTATAAACTACGATGCTACGAAAATCGGTCTCAAACTACGATTTTTTTGGAAAAAAAAAAACACACACAAACTCAATTGTTTTTCAGTTGTGATTTTTAGTCCGCGTCGCATATTTTTATAGAGTGATTCTGTTCCGAAATTTCTTAAATTTTAAAATATTCGATTCCGAAAGTTTTAAAAAATTTGTCATCAGTCCGAACATTTGGACATCAAAAAAGGCTAAAGAGAAAAAAAAAAAATCTGGGCTGCAAAACAATTTTCTTATCATAAAATTCTCTTAATAGATATTAACCCCATGTGAAGTGTGCGTCTGTAAATATTTATACAGGAATTCCCTTCCTTAGAAACAGGGGCGTCATTTTAAGAGTTTCTTGAGGGGCAGAGTTTGACATATTGTGCGGAATTGCGCGATTTGCAAACAGAAAAGAAAGGTCCTGCATAATGAAAAATGCTGACCAGAATTTCCCCCTGCAAATTCTACCACACACCTATGATTCTTCTGCGAGTATATTCTAAAATTTATTGGTCCGCGATTTTTTTTTTTATAGAATTTCCTTGAATCATTTCATGAATCGGTCGAGAAAAAATTGGAGAATTTCTTCAAACAATCCTGGAAAAATACCGTGTATTTCGTCAAAGATCTCAGAAACAAACAGTGATTATCTTCAATTGTTCGCTGAATAAAATTACTAATTTCGTCATGAGTTCAGAAAGAAATTGCAAATTTCGTCAAAAGATTGCACTAAAAATCACAACTTTTGGTAAACTACCGAGGGAAGAATGTTGAAAATTGGAGCTGGGCTCCTTTTACAAATGTAAAAAAAAAAAAAAAAAAAGCTGTGAAACGGGAAGAAGCTGTTGAAATCGTATAATAATTTTCAAAGAAATTTTTAAAAAAATTACTATAGTGAGCTAAAAGATAAAACCTTATTCCTTTTACGAATGTCAAAAAATAGCCACAAAAAACCAACCAGCCAACCTCCAGATTAATTTGAATTTTGTGTGCTATGATTTCTCATTCTCAAAGGTTGGCAGGTCTGCAAAAAATTCAAAACCGGCGGCATCGGCAGTGACAGCGGTAGTTATTTTTTTTTAGAATAGAGAGATACATTCTTTTATAATAGTTGTTGAGCAAATGTCATTCTACTTTAGCTTCAATTTGCGCTATAAAACTGTATACTGAGTACTTATTTTTTTACTTGCAGTAATTTAATATATAAGGCGTTCAGAAGACAATCCAATTAACTCCATTTTAAGTGACTTTTTTTTTAGCCAAATAACATTGAAAATTTTCTATATATTTATACAGTGATAAAAGTTACGGAACAGATGTCATATATTCCTGTGGCCATCATCTTGGATTTTTTCTTGCCGTGAAAACCCCTTTTCTGCCAAGCACCCATTTATGTGCATGTTAGGCTTATTGAAAATAAAATGTAAATAATAAACAAAACTCATTAAAGCGGCAATTAGTAAATGAATGTATGAAAGCTACGCGTTCATTAACTGAAAAAAAAAAATCACTGGATTCGGCGAACTACTTCTAGCGATCTGGAAAATGCACAAAACTTGTTAAAGCGGCAATTAGTAAATGAACGTATGAACGCTACGCGTTCATTAACCAAAAAAAAAAAACATCACTGGATTCAGCAAACTACTTTGGCAGCCATCACAAAAATGCACAAAACTCGTTAAAGCAGCAGTTAGTAAATGCACATATGTTGCTGTGCACCAATCTCAAAAATGCACAAAATGCATGAGAAATATACATAAACGGCTAATATAAAACATTACAACAAAATATACATAAAATTATCAACATACCTTAACAGACATCTCGTTCCTTGAAATCCAACTGTAAAAATTGGTCACTTGCCATAATTTCTCAAATTTCAAGTTGTTGTAAAACTGTCAACTTTACAGCAAAAAAAAAAAAAGAACAAATAAAACTCACAATTTCAAACTAAATCACACAAGAACTTTAACTTGCAATATTGAACATATACTACCAATATCAAACTTTGCATTACCATAATTTTAATTTTACAATCAAAAACCAATACAAAATGTCTCCGTTCTTCAAAACTTTCCTTACTACAAATTATAAAACATGCGGAGTTGAGTTGTCAAAACACTGCTCAGCAAATTTTTCAATCTCGAATGTCAGAATACATCATTAATGACGTCAATAAAACGATGTTTTCATTAACAAAAAAAGCAATATTGCAGAAAAAATACACATAAATAACACTATTTAAGAAATAAATTAGCAAAAAATATCAAATCACTTAATACAAACACTTGTTTTTTTTTTTAACACTTTAACTAAAAACAAACTATAGAAGCCATAGTCAATCAAATAAATCCGACACAAAAGACAATCTCCCAAAAAAACAGGTTTATCAGAACCAACACTCAACGTGGTTGCCATGACGATAAAGATTACCAATATCGGCAACAAAAAATCACTAAGAAATCCAAGATAGTGGCCGCGAGAATATACAGGATCTAAGCCAAAGTTACCCTTGATTAAAAGAAAATTAATGAGTTCAATCAAAATATCCTGAGGAAAAATATTATATATAGATACAGTATTTTTATAGTTACAATAACTTTAACTGTTTATATTGAACATTTTCATTCGATAGAGCTAATCGATTTGTGTACTGAACGGCTTATATATTTGTTATGCTTATTTTATATAAAATAATGAATTATTTGATTAGTTAAAGGAATTATAACATTGCAAATTATATTAGATTTAAATATCATTTTTAAATTAAATGCTTTTTTACGAAAGATAAAAACTTGCTTTTCTTTTTACAAACTTATTGTATTTAATTTTTTACAAGTCTAAGTAACAGTCTAAGCTTAAAAACAATTATTTAAAGCTTTTTTTTTTTTTTTTTTTGCTTATTCATAAGGCAAATTACCTATAGAAACTTTCCAAATTATGTTCATCTTAGATTTTAAAACTTTTTTATGCAATTTTAAACATTTAGAAAACTTATAATTTTAATCAATGATTAAAAAAAAAAGAATGAGTTGATTTAAATCATGATGTAATCACTGACACTCTAATATCAACATCAGATTATTTTGTAAATGTTTTCCGAGATATATTTTTAAAATACTTGAACTATCATTTTAGTCACTAGACTCCTGCAGAGTATCATTTGTATTACGGGAAAAAATAAACACCCTCCCTCCCTTAAAACTGGTTCGAAAAATCACAGTCAGGGCCTGACTAGCAAGTTTATGTGCCCAAGGTACTTGCAATTTTTCATGCCGCCTTAGATTGGTTGATTCACTGATGCTAGTTATATATATATTACACACTTATTTGAAAAGTGTCAACTCAAAAAATGAAATTTACCGGAAAATTGAAAAACAGTTCCAGGAATAAAAATAAAATATTTTTTCTATGTATTGCAACATGTTTTTAACCATATATTGAGATAAATTTTTGTCATTTCATCGTATTAATATCTCAAATATCATATTTTTTCACAATTATGATTTTTTTAATGGAAATTTAGGTGAAATTATGAAAAATTTTGTGTGTCTCAGAAATTTCATGCACAGGGCACGGGCCTCGGGTGCCCGTGCAATAGTCAGGGCCTGATCACAGTCACCAGGGAACTTTAAAAAGCAGGGCAGGTAGTAACGTAACATTTTTTATGTGGAACAAATTGTAATAGTGATAACTATTAAAGCAAACCTCGAATTATTGTGATTTTTTGATAAGAATCTTTTCAAACAAACCTAGGATTAAAGGCCTACTGCCTTTGGCTGTGTACACACGGAAGAGCTATGCATGATGCTCCAGTCAGTTTTTATAAATGAACTTCGAATTTGTAATGTTCCCTATATTTTTAAATGAAAATCCAAATTAACCTCAAGTTGAGGGAGGGCTACATTGTCCACTGCCTTCGGCATATTCTATTGTTGCAGCCATGTTTGTCGTAGGATTTTTCTCACATGAAGCTGTATGTGTAAATTTTATTTTTATTCATTTAATATAATCTTTTGTTAATAGATTTTTAAGTTTTGTAGCCTAACTCTTATTTTTTAAAGAGATTTTTCAATTTCTGAATGTAACTTTTTTTTTTATTATATAAAAGAATAAGAAACATTATTTATAAGCTATTATAGAAAATCTTAATTGGGCCTAATTTGTATAATCAAATATTTTATTTTCAATTTTGTGATATACCTACATATATATATTAATTTGATCTATTTATATGTCATAGTTATTAAACTAATTAAAGGGATTCTGTCATGCTATATTTAATTCTTTCTGAGAAAGTCATAGGTTTCTTTGTTTTAATTTTTCTTAAATTTTCATTCTTTTTTATTTTTTTCTTTAGAGTTACTTAATATGTTTTTTGTGTGTAATTTTAATAATTTATATTGTGTATATGTATTATTGTACCAGCCAATTTATTATGTTACTTTTTATTAAAGAAGGTGATGCAAAGCATGCATTTTTGATGACATTGGTTATGTGTTATTTATATCTTATGTGGAAGAAATTGATTGTGAATATGGGTATATATGTCTCTATGGATTTGTGTAAGGATGTAACTCTTACTAATTTTTACAACCTGGTTACCCTTTTTGCCGAATATTCAGTAGAAATACTGGGCATAGATGCCGTATCTTCCCTCAGCCGTTGTTGTTTTGAATTGTTTGGTGATTTTTTGTTGCCGTGTTGGCGGTGTTTACGGATATGACAAACTCAATATGGAAAACCTGTGTGACGTGTTGTGTTCTGGCAACCCCTGAGAAGCTTAGAATTTTGTGCATGTATTTTGATATCGTGTATCGTGTTCTATCGTTGTCTTTTTATTTTTATGCTAAATTTATTGGATGTATTTCATTGACTATAGTTTCTGTAGTCCGTTTAAACGCTCTTGCTGAAGTAATTAAGAAATATGAGGAAATTGTTACAAGAAAGGTAGTTTGTTTATAGCGTATCAATGCGTATTAAGCCTATTTTGGAAAATGACGGCGGTGTTATGAGAGATATTTTGTGCTGGAGGCTTCAAGAAAGCAGATGTCTGTTAAGGTATGTTGATAATTCTATGTATATTTTGTTGCTTTAAGAGTTTTTTACGTTTACTACAAAACGAGAACTGCTGAATTTTGAGAATGCTATACTGCAAAAACTGCTGAATTCGGCGATGTTTTTTTTTTTTTTCGGTAAATAAGCACGGAGCGCTCATACAACTATTGCTGATTGCCACTTTAGGGAGTTTCGTTTTTTATGTATATTTTGCTGCTTTAAGAGTTTTTTACGTTTTGAGATTGCTACAAAACGAGAACTGCTGAATTTTGAGAATGCTATCCCGCGAAAAATGCTGAATTCGGCGGTGTTTTTTTTCGGTAAATGTGCGCGAAGCGCTCATACAAGGATTACTGAGTGCCAGTTTAGTGAATTTTGTTTATTATTTACATTTTATTTTCGTTAACCCAAAGCATGCGTATAAACCGGTGCTTGGCGACATTTACTACTTGGCGGAAAAGGGGTTTTCACGCCAAGAAGATTTCCAAGATGGCGGCCGGGGGGAACTTATGACATCTGTTCCAAAATACTGTTAGACATAGGATATGTTTTGGTTAGCCAGAACAAAAATCATCTGAATCATCAAAAATCTATGTTTTGGTACTTTTGTGTTAGCCAGATGCAAATCTTACTAATAGCATTTCCATTTCCCCCCACATCAATAATAGCTTTTATTTTGTGTGTGTTTATGAAAAACAATGCTTTGATGTTGAAATAAAATGTTTTGAATCATAGTCTCATTTCTTAATGATTATTTAAGTGAAAACTTCTGTAGGAACACTGCACACTTTTTTGTTGGGCAAGGAATTTAGCTCATCTGACATGCTTAGAACATTTATTTATGCAACAAAATGCAGATGCAATCAGATATTTTTCCTGAACAGTGAATAAAGCTCATCCATCATGTTTGGAAGTGAAATAAATATTGATCTAACAAAATGTGTGATATCAACTAAAACATTTATTTTTGCAGCTTTTATTTAAATACTTATGTATTGACATATACGTGCATAAGTATCCCCCTGTGCTAAATTGTCACCAAGCTGGGTGATATTTTGCAAAGTATCACCAAGTTTAGGGACAAAAACAAAGTGCTAAAAATGTGTCCAAATTGCAAATAACTGGCTAATTTGGCAATATTCTCACTCATCTTATTTTGACCCTCTGGTTTTCTTCCAATCTTGGATTTCCTTACATGTTAGGTTCCTTTAGAAAGGCTCCCACAGAAGGCACCCCTTCCCCTCAGGCCCATATACCCCGTGTAGATAATTGGCCATCATAAACAACACCAACACCAATTTTGACCCTAAGATTTTTTCATAATTGGGCTTTATGTGAAAATAATGCATTTTGTACTTATGTGCTGTAATACAGTAGACTCCCTTAAATCCGCAACCCTAAAATCCGCGAACGCCTAAAATCCGCATATTTTTTTCAGATGTAAACAAAGAAATTTACAGTTAAGTTGCAGGAACAAAATTCAAGATGGTGCCAAAATCAGCGACTACCGCAATGTTTTTTTTACTAAATTTTTTGTTAATCATTTTCTTTTGGCTGTTACAACTGATTTATAACTAAATAAATTTACATTACTAATAAGATATTAATCTATGGTCCACATAGTGCTAAGAACGAATAATGACGTATCGATCTTACGATCGTTTTACAACTAGATAGCAGCATAGGACTTTTGGAATCGAACTGAATCAATTTCATCAGTAATAATTTAATATTTTTCTAAATTTTTATTTTACATAATTATTTTAATAATTACTTACTTTAAACTAATAAATTATTTTAATATTACTTATTTTAATGTTTCACTTCATTGTAGGCATTCATTATAATTTCTCTTGCTTAACTACCAATCAAATTAATGTTTCAAAAATGTAAATAAATCAATGACCAGAAATCCGCAAAATTCTAAAATCTGCACAACCTCTGGTCCCAAGCTGTGTGGATTTGAGGGAGTCTACTGTACCAGCATTGATACTGGGTGTCCTAAAAAGGACTGACTGATTTTAAAATTCAATAACTTGCAAACGGTGACAGATATTTAAAAATTTCTTGCAGGAGGTTTATGCATAAGGTCAAAAGTTTTATTACAGTGATTTTCGATTTTAGTTCGAATTACAAACAATAGATGGCGCTGTAAGCAATAGTCGCTAAATACAGGCTCGATTTTTGGTCCTTTCTCTTGTTTCATGCGAAAAAAGGAGATGGAAATGTATTATCTGGGCCACGAAGTATCAAAAATCGAGCTTGAATTGAGCGTCTATTGATTGCAGCACCATCTATTGTTTGTAATTCGAACTAAAATTAAAATCATTGTAAAAAACTTTTGACCTTATGCATAACCCTCCTGCAAGAATTTTTTAAATATCTGTCACCGTTTACAAGTTATTGAATTTTAAAAGATCAGTCAGTCCTTTTTAGGACACCCGGTATATATTCACATAGACTTCTTGTGTCAAATAAACCTTCTGCCTCAAATGAGTTTGGCAATATTTGTCAAAATTTCGCAACAAACATATGTTGGCATAAATATGTCCAATTTTGTGATAATTAACTAATTTTGTGAAATTCTCTTTTAAATCTGATTTTGAACACAACTAAAAATCTTTCATAATCTGGATTCATGTTAAAGTGGCACATTTTGGATGTCGTGTTTTGGCACAGAATTAACTGCATTCTTGTTATAAGAGCAGACCTGCCAACGAAAATGAGAAATCATAGCACTCAAAATTAAAATTAATCTGGAGGTTGGTTGGTTGTTTTTTGTGTTTTGCAGCCATTTTTTGACGTTCGTAAAAGGAATAAGGTTTCATTCTTCCAACTCAATATAGTAAATTTTTTCTTCTGAAAATTTTTATACGATTTTTTGAGCTTCTCATTTCGCAGCTTTTTTTTTTTTTTTTAACATCTGCAAAAGGAGCCCAATTTCAATTTTTTAGCTCAGTCCAGTAAATTTTGGCGAAATTCGCGTTTTTTTTTTTTTTTTCTGTGATCATTTCACGATATTCACAATTATTTTCCCCACAATCGTAATTCAAGTTTTTCGATCGCGATTCTTTGTTGAAATACGCACCTTTTACCCCGAACTTTTGACAAAATTCATATTTTTTACCTTAATCCTTTGATGAATTTTGCGTTTTTTAGACGATCCTTTGGCGAAATTAGTGTTTTCTTTCCGCGATCTTTCGATGAAATTTGCATTTTCTTACTGACCTATCGATGAAATTTGCATTTTCTTACTGATCTTTCGATGAAATTTGCGCTTTATTTTGGCGATCTTTTGACGAAATTCGCGTTTTCTTTCTGCGATATTTTGACTCAATTCACATTCCTACCACGATCCTTTGACGAAATTGATTTTTTAAGCAGTCATTTGTCAAAATTCGCGATAGTTTATCACGTCAGATCGGCAAATTTCTCAACAGTTTTGTGCAACCGATCAGCAAAATTCGCAACAGTTTTTCGCGACCAATTAAAACAATTTCGATATCTTTTCGCGACCAATTAACAAAATTCACTACTTGTTTCTGCGACTTTTTGAAGAAATTTGTAATATTTTCCTTTATCAAAATTCACAATTTTTTGACGAAATTTTCATTTTCTTTCTGAACTCTAAACAAAATTAGATTTTATTCAGCGAACTTTTGAAGATAATCACTATTTGTTTCTGAGATCTTTGACGAAATATCAGATATTTCCCCATGATCGTTTGAAGAAATTCTCAATTTTTTTCATGACCGATTCACGAATTGATTTAGGAAAATTCCATAAAAGAAAAAAAAAATTGCGGATTTCCAAGAAATTTTAAAATATACTTGCAGAAGAATCATAGGTCTGTGGAAGAATTTCAGGGGAAAATACTACACAGCAATTTTCATTATGCAGGACTTTCCTTTTCTTTTTGCAAATTGCGCGATTCCGCAAAATATTTCAAACCCTGCCCCTCAAGAAACTCTTAAAATGGCACCCCTGTTTCTAAGGAAGGGAATTCCTGTATAATAAATATTTACAGATGCACGATTCACTCATGATTAATATCCATTAAGGGGGTTTTATATTAAGAAGTTTGTTTTGCAGCCCAATTTTTTTTTTTTTTTTTCACTTGAGCATTTTTTAATGTCCGAATTTTCGGACTAATGACCAATTTTTTTAAACTTTTGGAGCCAAACACTTTAAAATTTAGGAAATTTCAGAGTACCTGAAAAATGTGCTGCTTAGACTAAAAATCTCAACTGAAAAAAAAAATGCGTTTGTGTTTTTTTTTTTTTTTTTAAATCATAGTTTGAGACCGATTTTCGTAGCATCGTAGTTTAAAGGTCCAAATCATAGCAACTACGATTTTTTCGTAGCAGTTGGCAGGTCTGTATAAGAGGAATAATTTTTTATGAAAAAAACTCAATCTTATATGAATTATAATTTTTATTGCATCTTTTTTAATAATTATACTTTTTGTGCAATAATTCATTAATATGTTTTCCAGTATAATAAAATTTTGTGTAGTACAGTTGTATATAATAAATGTGTACATACGCATGTGTAAACATTTGAATATTGCTTTTTACAGATCGGAAAATTGAAGATCGATTAAAATAGCCAGTTCAATGATAAATTTATATGAAAAAGGAAATTAGTGCTCTTCTTATAATATACCGTATTCTCCCGCATTAGCCAGCATGTCGCAAAATTCGAGGGAGACCAGATTTTTTAATATTAGTCCCTGGTCTTCCCCGGCATGCCAGAAAAGGCGAGTATCTTCAAAAACGGAAAGAATGATGTTCATTAGCTGTGTTCAGTAGCAGCGATTGGTGTTGGGGAGGAAAGGTACAATATAGAGTTTGTCCCTATTTTTCTAATTATTTAGTTTACCTTTTTTTACATATTCAAGAGAATAAAAACGTGTTTCATGTGTCTCATACCATTTCACAAAAAGCTCTCTCCCCAGCACCCATCCGATATTTACAATGTAGAAACAGATTATCTCATAAATTATTACATGAACAAAAATATTCTTACTACTAGGTTGAGCAAAAAGTCCTGGGAAATTTGTGAAAGTTGCGTTGTTATGTGCAAATTAACAACAAAAGCAACAAGGACTATTCTTTAAAGTAGAGACCATCATAGTCCACGACTTTCTGTCACCGTTCTGCCAGATTCCGGATTTGCTGGCTAAGTTTGTCGCCATTACCAGCACCTTCATCCTCATTAATCTCATCGCCGGCTTTCAGAATTGTTAGGCCTTTTCTCTAATAATGCCGGGTCAACACACGCAAATCATACTGTTCAAATTTTTTTGAGCCAAAGTTCCTGAACTCTTGTAAATATACCACTACTACTCCTATATACGATACAAATTCTGGTAACTATTAGATTAAAAATTTTCCAGAACTTTTTGCTCAACCTAATATCTAATATATACTAAGGGCTAAGTCTCCTGTGAGCTATGCCTGCCAACCCCTGTTCAAGCTTCGCAGCCTCTGAAAATATACTAATGTGCCCTGTTTAAAAAAATATTATCAGATTATGGAAGATTGATGATATTTTCAGTATAAAAGGGGCTATCTTCTGCAATCGTGTTGCCATGCTTTTCCATTTGGATGGACTTTTTTCGGTTACCATGGCCTTATTCATCGTTGTTGTAATAATTGACATCTGTTTTCGCATTTATAAGTAAGATGAATTACACATTTAAAAATTAGCTTGTATAAAATGATTAAGTTAAAAATGATGCTGTCTTTCTGAGTTTTATAACGACACTCCGGACAATATTCTTCCTTTAGGTTTGAGATTAAAAAACTCCATCTGCTTGGAAATAGCTTTGAGATCCACGTACTGAAAAGTATTGTTTTGAAATTTTACGCTTGTATTTTATGTCTTGATCGATTTTTACACAGTATAGCTTATTCATGAATTCATTTCTCTATTTTAATATGCCATCATGAATGTTTTCAAGTTAATTTAGCAATTTATATTGTTTGTATGGTACTACTTGATTATCCCGTCGACCAAAAAACTATCACCGAACTATAAGATTAAATGCCATAATGGTTGATCGTAAATGTCCACTTGACTCTAAACAAGTTACATGTGTTTACGTCATCAAGTGATTTTCATTTGGACTTTTTATTTGTATATTTATTAATGTTATACTGATTTCTTACAATTATGTTTGTGTGTGGCAGTCAAATCTTGTGGCTCATTTTTCACCCACTTCTTGTTGACATAGAGCTTTGAAATTTGAAATATATGTGCATTCCTGAGGACAAAACATGAATTGGATCCCTTTTAATTTGATCCCTATGGGGCAACGGTTGATTTCCTATGGAGAAATCAGTATCAGCTTCAACAATCGGTAATTGTTGAAAATTGCTAATGGCAGGGTTGCCACAATAGCACCAAATTTTACAACATGGCACAATGTCGTAAAATTTGGCAGTGTTTTGTCAAATTTGGCAACAGAAACAAATTGCCAACTTGGCGATAGCTAGCTAATTTGGCGAAATTCCAAATTCTACTTTTTAATGCATTTAAAAAAAAAAATAAGAATCTATATTTTTGTTAATTTTAATGAAAGCATGCTTTTTTTAAAAAAAATCTTTTTTTGTATTTATACTTATTTAAAAAAAATTATGTAAGTTTGTATAATTTGGCAAAATTGGCCCACAGGATTATCAAGTACCATTTGTATTAATTAATAAGAATATCCGAATTTTCTAATATATAATTATTAAATAGTTATTTGTACAAAATAAATCAAAAGTATTTTGCGCATACATTTACCTGTATTTATGCTGCATCATGTGATTTAATATATAAACAAATTTGCTTGCCGCACTAATTTTATACCATCTGACGTTAGACTAAAAGTCTCCGGAATAAAAATCGTTTTAATATATGACGTAATTTTCCCTATTAAATGCATGTCTCATGTAATAATATATTTATTTTAATTTATTTTTCTGTTTTAAGATTCACGGGTGCATATATTATTTAACTTAAAAGCATTTGGAAAGATTATTTGAGCTTTTTAAATATGATGACCTAATATTTACCATTAAAAGTTTTTCACATGTAACAATTTAATTATTTTAGGCACTTTAATCTTATGATATTTAATGTTTAGGCTTTTTACAAAAGATGTAAATATCGCCTTTAAATGCGTTTCGCATGTGATAAATTTCATTATTTTAAAGTTTTCATACTTTTTTAATATTCCTTATTTTCTGCTTTTAATATGTGATGATTAAATTCTTATAAATTTTCTTTGTGTTTTTAAGATTTGTGTGTAAAGATTTTGATGTAACTTTCCTTATTTTCTGCTTTTAATATGTGATGATTAAATCCTTATTTTAAAATTTTCTTTCTGTTTTTAAGATTATTGATATCATTTTCTCTTTAAAATTGAAAAGGGAACTTTTTTTTCCGTCGGAATTTGAAATTGACCGATGATTTTTGTTTTCTTTTTAATAAATTGTTTCCTGATGATCGAAATGTGATTTTTTTTTCCTGTAAACATAATTTAATCTCAATATTGTTTCACTATCAGTTGAAACGAAAGATATAATTTCAATTATCAATCTGAAATTGATGAAAAAGAAGAAATCTAATAATCCCTATAGTTTTTTCCTGTTCTCCCCTTAAAAAAAAGGAGTAATTTTGTTGCCATTACAGATTTTCCCTACAGAAATGTAATTAAAATTAGAAAAAAATTAATATTTCAAAAACTAAAATTCAAATTTTAAAATTCTGATATCATTTTTGAAATCTGTTGAACAATACGAATTTTTGGTGTTAATTTCATTGCATAATATGCCATATTTTAGGAGAAATAGCCATGAAACTGAATCAGTTGGTTAATCAGTCATTTCATAAAGTTGTTTCATAAGGTCGTTTCATAAATTTGTTTCATTAGGATTTTATATATATATAGAGTAGATAAAATAAAAAATATATAATAATTATCTAAATACATAAAGAGAGAAATATGTGTTTACCTTATATCAAAAAAATAATTTTATGTAATTTAAAAAACTGAAATCCATGGTTTTATTTAATAAGAAAGAATTAGAAGTACAAAATATACTCTATATTTTATCATTCATTATCACTATACTCGCTTTCTTCGTCTGTGAGAACAGAAGTCTCGTCCTTGGCCTCAGAATCAGGAATAGCATTCTTTTGAATAAGTTCTTTCAAATGATTGTGTAAAAAGTCTATGTTTCTTTTCGTAGTTAACCCACATTCTATAAAAGACTTTAAATAAGTCTTCGGAAACTTTTTCCCAAGCTGCGTTTACCCAGAGAGCTATCGTAAGATACGAAGCAGATCGACATTAACCAGACTTCGTGAATTCCTGTTCTCCATTTCTTATCCATAAACGCCTCATTTCACCTTTAGAAGTTTTATTCCAATGCACATCCATAGGCTGTAACAATGGGGTCAAACCTCCAGGAATTATTACAAGATCTATTTTATAATGTTGTTTAAAACTAGATTTACAGTTGATTTTAGGTGGGGTTTTGCACTGTCCATTACTAAGGCAGATTTTGGTTTAAAAAAACCATTAGGGTGAGTACCTCAAACTTTTTGCTTATATGTATTCATCAAGTCACTATTCATAGAACCGTTCATGGACACAGTGACTACAACATTCTTTGGGAAATGTGACTTTGGAATATTTTTTAAACCTTTAAAAATTATCATTGGTTTTAATTTTGTTCCATCAGCCATTGCGCTCAATACAACTGTGTATCGTAGTTTTTCCTTCTCAGTTGTTCTGCATAATACGGATTTTACGCCTTTAAAGCCATAATTTTTCTGCTGTGGCAGATTAAACCACATAGGTGTTTCGTCCATGTTGCCAATGCAACTTGTATACATGTCATTAGCAATATCTTTGAAAAGACTAAAAAAATTTCGCACAATTTCAGTGCATCGTCTGGAATTTTTTGGTCTATACTTGTTACTGATCTGCTCGCAATGTTGTGCCTATTAAGGAATCTTTCAAGCCAGCCATTCGATGCTTTAAAATCAACAGGCTCGTCATTTCCATTGTTTTTCAGATTTTTTGCTGCCTGTCATTTATTTGGAAAGATGTAACTGCTCGACCTATTCTTCTTCTTGAATCCAGTTAACAAGTGTACTTTCCACGTTTGGGAATTTTGCCCTTTTCTTCAATAGCTCCCTGTCGGATGGAACATAATGCCTTTTGTATATTTCCACATCTCATTCCGTAATACTCATCAATTTTTCCCTTTGTTTATTCCAGTCTTGAACACAAGAGCGGTAAAAACAGAAGAATTTAGAAGTTGCACTAATATTGCCATTTAGTTCATCTAACTTTGCTAAAGCTTCCAATTTAAAAGCGATTGTATAACTTCGTGAACGTGTGTGCTTACTTCTTTCCATTTCGAACGTTAAAATAGAAAAAATACATTACTTGATGAAACCACTACAAATTTTTACTAAATAAAGACAGCTCAGAGCCACTTGGCTTTTTCCACCTCCCTTGGAGCGAAGGAATAATGCTAACCTTGAACCGGCCAATCAAAATGCAGAATTTATATCAGTTGGAAACTCAATCTTATCCTTTTATATTGTTTTTCCTTTATCTACTCCATCCCAGCAGCTACAAGGGGAGAAAAAAAAAGTGGTCCGTACCGGTTTCCTTGACATGTCGTCATCCTGGAGTAGAAACGTCATACATGAAAATTTTGCATAATAATAAGATAAATAAAGTCTAATAATCACTTAAATATAAATGAATATATATACTCAGAGAGAAAAATAAGTATTGATGTTTTTTCCTTAAAATGAAAAATGTTGTTTGAAAAACCAAAATAAATCAGCCACCCATCCTCCAGTAGCAAAACCTCATATTTTTCGGCATGCTGGTGTACCTTGATTTTTGCCGGCTAATGCGGGGGAATACGGTATGTTATATTACTTCAAATCGATTATGATCACCATAGAAGTTTTTACTTCAGTCATGTGGTCTTAGTTTAGACATCATTTTTTCTTGTTATTTTTTTAATTAAATGGGTGAAAGATGTGTATTTAAAATGTATGTAATAGAACGTCGACTCCCTCAAATCTGCAAACATCTAAAATCCGCACATCATCACACATATAAACAATGAAACTTTCAGTTCAGATGTAAGGGTAAATTACAGAATTTTTTAGTTTTATATCATTCCGTATGTATTTTAATATGTAATGCTCAATAATATGACTGAACTCGTGGTTTTTCATGAAGTATAAAAATTTATTTCTGAAAAAAATCAAGATACTGCTGATATCACTGGTAATCACAATCTTTTTACCAAATATACTTATATATTAATCAAGCTTTTTTGGTTATTCAGACTGGCTAAACTTGAAATAAAACTTCCTTACTTTATGATTTTGATGCGAATTAATAGGGTACCTTTATGAGGAAAGTTACACTGAATAATTCAAGGAAAACATATCTTTATTATGTGTATTTAACAAACCATTATTAATTATTTACTTGACCTTTACTTTTAATAATTTAATCATTCTTAAAATTATCTTACTTTCTATCATTTTAGTTTATTGCTTTACTTAATTATTTTAATATTTTACTATATTGCAAGCATTCCTTATAATTTTGATTGCATTATTACATTCAAATTACTGTTGAAGAAATGTAAACAAAGCACGGGGGCGCCATTTGAGGGGGGCTGGGGGAAGCCCTAGCCCCCCCCCAAGGAATTTGATATTTTAGAAAATTTATCTGTCATCGCAGGTCAAACTCAAAAGAATTTAAAAAAATTACTCAAAACCTAAAATAGCTTGTCAAATTTTATTACAATAAAAACACGTATAAATAAACATGTTAGATATATAAACTAATAATTATAAAAAAAAAATTTCTAATTTGCCAATTTATCTATATTTTCCAAGTCTAATTTGAAAATTTCGCATTTTTTTTCTGCAGTCAATTGACAAATTGATTTTGCGTCGCTCTGCAAGAAAAATAAGCAAATAAATAAATAAAATAGCATGGTCTTCCCTTGAAAATTAAACAAGAGAGAAAAATCATGCGTCAAGCATAGATTATGAAACACTTTCCAGCACATCAAGAATGCTTTAGCAAAACTTAGCCTTTCAATAAGGTAAATAATATATCTAATTAAACATTTTAGAAAACATAAGGACTTTTTCCTAGAAATTCGCACAAACTTTACAATTATGTAAAATAGCAAAGGAAACCGAATCAGGTGAAACTTGCGCGTGAAGTGTTGTGCTATGGTATATAAGAGCATGGCCATTAGCCAAGAGATCATTAAATAATCTGTGTTTTCCGAGAATAGAGCCACAAGAGGAGTGTTTATGTATTATTGTATACAAGTTTTACGAAAGCAATATTCATCAAGGAGCAAGTCCATCGTGAACTATTTATTTTCCGAAAATATCACCAAACGAACTACATACGATGTTCTAGAATGTTACTAGGAGGGACTCTCAGCCAAAAAAGAACTGGGATCGGGTAGGAAGGCAAAAAAAAAATCTCCAAGCCAGAGTTAGAGCAGTTGAAAGGACTGTTTGACGAAAACGACCGAGTATTAATCCATCCCATGCCTTCGAAATACAGTGTTTCACCTAACCACCAACAAAAGACAATCACTAAGAACCTGAACATCAAATATTACAAGAAATGGTCATAACAGAGCGAACAGAAAAACAAATGGTTGTCGTGAAAACGAAGTGTTGTCACTTGTTCAGAAAATTCTCTGATAGAATATTCATCTTCGATGACGGTGACGGCTCATATTTTAAGCTCAAGCGTTCCACGTTTAACTATAACGGTGGCTATTATACATCTGACGTCTCCACGACCCAAGATATCATTAAATTTTCTACTAAAGCGAAATTCCAAGACAAGATCCTCGTATGGATTGCAATGGGTCCGAAAGGTTTGAGTCGTCTGTTCATCCGAAAGTCTGGGTTCCCTGTCAATGGGCAACGACATTTGAACAAGGGCATTCGCCGTCTTCTTATCCCCTACATCTGTAGCAACTACAATGACGGTGATTACGGTATCTGGCCAGACTTGGATAGCAGTCATCTCTGCAAAATCGTTCTCAGCCATTTCCGCCAGCAAAACTTCACTTTCATAAAGAAGTCTGACAACCTGGTTAGCGTTCCCCAAATTTGACCAATTGAGTGGTTCTGAAAGTATCTGAAGTCAAAAGTGTATGCCAAAGGCTAGAAAGCAGGTAACATCCAGAAATTGATCAATCGAATCAAGTATTGTTTCAAAATTATGAACTTAAATTTTGTACAATGTCTAGCAAGTACCACCAAAAGTAAAATCGATAATGTCAAACGAAACGGTTTAATTGGAATCCGGTAACAGTTTTACAGAGGAATGTGGTTATTGAAGTCACCTTACAGCGCCCATTTGAGTTCTTTATCTCGTTTTTTAATGACTTTCAAGTCAAGAAAAGTTTTTGCAGATTTCTAGGAAACAGTCCTTATACCATATTTAAAAACCATATTTCAATAATTACTGCCCCATAACCGTAAAAGTAATCCAGTTCTTTTGTGAAGCTCTGTATATGATCTATAAATTTGTACATATGATACACAGTGTGCTTAAATTATGGTTAGTAAGAAAAGGCATAACATAGTAAAAAATTCCCCTTCAGCAGTTTCTACCGATAGGGGGAAACATACTTAAATTCTTTTGTACAGCCCTGTATATGACATACAGATTTTAATACACGCCACATATTAATGCTGAAATTTAATTCAAGCAATGCTTAAGCTACTTAAATTACGTTTCCATGAGTTAATATCCATAGGCGATTATATATCCAGTTCTTTGCATAGTCCTGTATATGATTTTATTTATATGCAGCAAACTTACCTTAGTATATTATACTAAATGTAGTTGAGCTTGAAAGACAACTTGAAGCTGCATAACTCAAATTAAAAATAACATCTTTAAGCAATTCCTGCTCTTTCTCAATAATGCTTACAAATTTTTCTGTGTGTCTTACGAATTTAAAAATTGCTCTGTATATGTTCTATAGAATTTATGTACACCATGTAGTATTCAAAAATTTAGTTAAACTAAAAAACCATACCATAAGTGAAAACGGACTTGCAGCAATTATTCCTAATAGCCAAACTTCGCATACAGATTTGTTCCCGAAATCTTTTATGTGTCCCTGTAAATGAATGATAAATGCAATCCCCATCCTATTTTACTACAAGCATTTTGTTGTTAGCTTCAGTAATATATATCAGTTTCATCATGTTTGAAATAGTGCAACATAATTGAAATACGCTGCGAACAGTTTTTACCCGTAGACCATCATATAATCGAACTCTTTTGCATAACCTTGTAAATGAGTGATGAATGCTTCGCACCCCATATTCTACAGAAAGTATGTATTAGCACTAGAGATGAGACGGACTCAACCCGGACCTGACACGGGTTTGATTTTTATACCAGCCTTCGGGCTCGGGCCCATTCTTTCTCAAATTGGCAATTTTATTTATTCTCGTACTGGTGTAGAAACAAAAAAAAACTTTTTTACCCATTAAAAATTAATTATCCCATTGCAAGTCTTTTTAATGCTATTTTGATCAGGAGGAAAGAGAAATAGATTTTTTTTTTTTTTTTAAAGTATTTGTCGAACATTATTTTGAAAGAAAACTTGTGATATTTGATGATTTATGTCTGTAGTTTAACGCGAGTAATGACCTGTTGATGTTGGCGGCAATCAGAATATGGCGCCATTAGGATACTGTTTAATTGGAATGTTTATTTATTATTACTTTTTTCAGAGATCTAACGCGAAATAAATATTTTCTTTTATGTCAATCAGCATTAGCCTAAGATTTGAAAATTTTTAGTCTCCTATTGTCTGTGATTGTAATCGCTCTTGATATGAAAATAATGTTGGTGATTTTATTCATGCTTCTTCTTGAAGTCTGCTCATTCTGTGGCTCTGTTCTTCATATTCATACAATCACTTTCATACGTAAGTAGATAAAATTGGCATGTGTTGTTATTCCCGATTGAAAGCAATCAAGCAGCGTTTCCTCTTTTTCTATAAAAGCATCGGATCTTTTCGGTAACGGTGTCAAATTTATAATTTAAACTTATTTTCAAAGCCATGATAAATGCGAAAGATGTACACCTTTTATAGGAAACAGAAAACGCTGTTCGATTCTTCGTCATATAAATCATAATTTCTGCAAATTTCATTAATTTATACATAAAATGCTCTTCGTTATTGTGTCCATCAGAGATACCTACTTGTTGCGGGAGAAAAATTTAAAAATCTTTTTAGGGAAGTAAATTTCTATTTGACACTAAACGTCTCTTTGGATAAGATTTAATGTAAATTTCATAAAATTAATTATGTGCTAGAGATTTACAGTTATTAAAAAATGAGATCTATTACATTTAAAACAGCTTTTAAATATGCATTTTTGTTAAACCTTTTTTTTCCATGCATACTTTCGGTATCGGAATCGGGCTCTGATGGCACAAACTTTTTCGGATTCGGATTTAAAATTGTTGGCTCCGGGTTCTGAAAAATGAGCCCGAACTCATCTCTAATTAGCACATCACAGAAATTTTTATCAATTTCATTATGTTTGTAACGGAGTAACATTATTAAAATACGTCACAAATATTATTTCTTCATACAGGCATGAGATTGCAAACAGATGAAAAAAGAGGAAAAGCGCGTGAAACAGGAAAAAAAAATTTTAAATAATGCAAGAATCAGACAATGAGAGGTTATTTTATTCGCAATAAAAGTGTGAATATTTTTATTTAAATCCAACTTTATTTGAGGAGGAGGGGGGGGGGGGGATAATCAAATTAATAATGTATGCAAATAGTATAAGTAATTCTGAAATGAAAGTTTCTATTTTAAGTTTACTCTGATGCAATGTTTAACACAGCAATCCTAAAATTTGAATTGGACATGCTAACATGCTTTCACTCAAAACACCAGTTAATAAAGATGGCAGCTAATGTTTAGCCTACCATAGAGCTGCAAGAAAAATCTGGTGAAAACAATAATGTTGCAGCACATTTTTCGTGATTCTTCGCCGAAATTCGTGCTTTTTCCACGCTCCTTTAACGCTATTTGCGTTTTGCGATTTTTGCATTTCCTCTGCAATCTTTTGACGAATTTCGCGCGTTTTTTCGACGATCTTTTGATGAAATTCACATTCCTTCCGCGATCTTTAGGCAAAATTTCTGTTTTTCGGCGATCTTTTGACGAAATTAGTTTTTTCGGCGATATTTTAACGAAATTCGCTTTTTTTCGGCGATCTGTTGACGAAATTCGGGGTTTTTTCGTCGATCTTTTGACGAAATTCGAGGTTTTTTTCGCCGATATTTTGACAAAAATCCTGTTTTTTCGGCGATCTTTTGACGAAATTCGGGGTTTTTTCGGCGATCTTTTGACGAAATAAGAGTTTTTTCGGCGATCTTTTGACAAGATTTGCGTTTTTTCCGCGATCTTTTGACGAAATGCACGTTTTTTTAGAATAGGCGTTTATCCTGAAATCTTTTGACGAAATTCGCATTTTTTTGCGGTCCTTTGACAGATTTTGCGTTTTTTTCCGTGATCCTTTGACGAAATTTGCGTTTTTCCCGCGATCCTTTTACAGAATTCGCATTTTTTCCGTGATCCTTTAGTAGAATTTACGTTTTTTTTTAAAGTCTTTTACCAAATTCGTGGGTTTTTATCGAGATCTTTTGGCAAAATTCCGAGTTTTGTGATCCTTAGACGAAATCCGCATTTTTTCGCGATCTTTTGGCACAATTCATGTTTTCTTGCGATATTTTGACAAAATTCACATTTCTCCTCGCGATTCTTTGATGAAATTCGTGTCTTTTCCGCAATCCTTTGACGAAAGTTGCCGATTCTTTGACAAAATTCGTGTTTTTACCGCGAAACTTTGACGAAAATTACCATTTTCCCACAACCCTTTGACGAAATCAGCGTTTTTTTCGAGATTCTATGACGAAATTCGCTGGTTCTTTCCCCGATATTTTGCGAAATTGGCCATTTCTTTCTCTGATTGTTTTTTCGGCGATCACTTGTCGAAATTTGTGTTATATTTTATATCCGAATTTTTAAAATTTCGGAATAAATTATCAATGGGAGAAACGGCAAAAAATCGGAAAACGAGGAAAATGACAAAAAAGCGGAAAATTGCGGATCCGCGGAAGAATCTCATGCCTGTTCATAGACTATAATATAACGGAATACTTGTGAGTTCTCCCGGACGCGAACTGTAAGTGCTAAACATAACATTACATGTAGTAGTCATATTTAGTACACCCTAATAATGTATATAAATGTTATTATGTTTAAATACTGTAATACAACAATATTAAAATATACCGCAAATGATTTTACCCGATAGACCATAATCTAACGGAATACTTTTGAGTCCTCCTGTAAATGAACTATGAATGATACACACTTCATTTTGAATACCGAACATTCCATTGTAAACATTAATAACATATATCAATTACGCGTTAATCCGAGTATATTTACGTGAGTTAGAGCATGACCAGACAGGCAGACAAACCCAATTCACTTTTCAACTGTGTTGGAAAGTGTTACAAATATTTCTTGAAGAATCCCATGCTTATGAAAATGTTAAGAATGGCATGCTATTTCAAACCCTTCCCCTCAAACAAAATCTTGCCTCCTCTCTCCACTCTTAGAAACTTATTAAATGGCTTTCTGTCCTGTCCGTAAAGCCTGCAAAGTCAAAAAAAAAAAAAAATCTCCGGTTTAGACAGGTACCCTTCTTAGCAAGAATAATTATATAGTGCTTTCTTCATAGAAACTTAATTTTTTTTTCCGTTCACGAAACAATTCTTTTTTTGACAGGTTTCGTATTCACAAGTTTTACAATAAATGTAATATACCTATACTCTTCAGAGGTATACTATAGAAAGGATGTTTTAAATGCCTTTAAGAATACTTGTAAAAAGGGAAATAGAATACTGTCTTAAACGGAAAAAATGTTAGTCACTATCTTGAAATTATACCTGCTAAGATAAAAAAAACCTCCTTAAAACGGAATTTTTCATAGGTTTTCGTTTCGATGGGAGAGAATACATGCCCCCCCCCCCCCCCCCCCCGCCGCTGAACCCCACCCCACCCTTGGCTATGCCACTGTCCTCAAAGACAGCCTTGTCCCCCCCAAGAAAATTCTGAAATGGCGCCCCTGACAAAGCAATGTCCAGAAATACGCACAACCTCTTGTCCCAAGCTGTGCAGATTTGAGGGAGCCTACTGTATATGTATTTTAAATGAGATGAGTGAAAGGTTTATATTTTAAATTAAATAAATGCAATACAAATGATGGTCAGGTTAACAATATTTAGCGATTTATCACACACCTAATTAAAATAAAATATTTCTTTGACTATAATTTTTTGTAGACTATTTTTTAAATAAATGTATTTCTAAAATAAAAATGTGTATTATTCTTAAAGCTTTTTAATTTTCTTATAGTATTCCAGAGAAGTTGATGCTTGTTTTTATGGTAGACTGTGGTGAAAATTTTTCTTAAATGTAAGTATACAATTTTCTAATTTTAGAGTATTGTCCGTTTTGAATTACCTTTCTAATAAAAAATTAATTTTTCTCAAAAAAAAAAAAAAGCTAAATTTAATTTAAAATTTTCTAATTAAATTTTATGTATAAAATTTTTTCAAATAATATTTTAGAATATTATCTTTTATGGAAAATAACACCCTTATTATATTTTTTAAGGAACCTTTGTCCTTCGTATGTATGTGTACATGTACATGGCAATAATGATACCAAAATGCAGTTTTTGGTTAATATTTTGCCATTTCTTTTTTGGAGAGGGATTTTAGAAATACAGTTTTTTATAGAAAAAAAATAGCATTTTCTTTGCCTGTTTTAATTTATTTTTATATTACTTTTTACTATTTCTAAAGAAAAAGAAATTTGATATAAATCATTACATGTTAATGTATACTGTATCCACTATCAGTATTTTGAATTTATATTATTCGAAATTGAAATTCTGGAGTGATGAGAAAATTTATCTCTCCAAGCTTCAAGGATGTGTTTTTTGACTGGTCAAAACTGCTTTTAACTGTCTAAATATGGTCAAAATGGTTTTAACCACTTAAAGTAGGGTGTAAAAAAAATCATGATTAAAAAAAATAATAAATAAAAATCTGATTTTTTTTTTTTTTATTAAAATCCAGATTTTTTAAAAATTTAAATCAGATTTTTTTTCTCCTGCATTAAAATACGGAATAGCTACCAATAATTTTAGGTTTACAAAAAAGTTAAACCTCTAAATGCTAACATGTTCTAAGTTTTCAAGCTTTAATTGATTATAATTATTAACTAATAATTATGTTACAGTAATTACGAAAACTGCATTCATTTTTATTAATAGTATGCCATTAACGTTATATTAAAATAGCAATTAAAGCCTTTGTGCAGGAATATTAAAAAGCAGAAAACCAACGTTTAAAATGCACAAATAATGCGTGAAAAGCAGCAAACATCTGTTTCGAATCTACAGTGAGATTCTTCTTCAGTGCAAGATAGGGAAAAAAGAACAGTGTGCTAGAAAAAGCAAGGATGAGCAAAATGATAGACAGAGACTTATATACCCTATGCGGGTAGCGAAAGTGCCAGAAACAACCAATGAGAGAGAGGCAGTGGAAACGGCTGGGTAGACAAGTAGCGACATCTACCGGAGAAGGAGAGAAGAAAAGAAACCTAAAAAGAGGAAATTAAATTAATGCTTTCCAAATACTTTGAAAATCTGGAGTACTAGATAAGCCATTGACTAAAGAGTGAGAATTTTTAATGATGTGGTAAGCTTCCCAAAAATCAAGATCAAGGTTAGATCATGGTTATTCCTCTAATATTATTGATTCTATTTATAAGAAATTGACGAAACCTGTCCATTCTGAAAAGCATTCTAATTCCAACCCTAATACTTCAGTTGTGTTACCATTTTTTCCTAAAATCAGTCAGCAAGTTGCTAAAATCTTAAGAAGGTTTGATTTTAATGTTATTTTTTCTCCTGTTAGTAAAATCACTTTTTCAAATCTTAAACACCCCATTGATTGCCTAGATAACTGGGGTATTTACCAAATCTCTTGCCAGTGTGGCCTTTCTTATATTGGCCAGACTAAACGTGCTCTTAGATTTCGTTTAAAAGAGCATGAAGGTTATGTTAAAAATCAGGAGCTCAAACGTTCTTCTATTGCTCAACATTCTTGGTCTTCTCCACATAGGTTCGATTTTTCCTCAGCCACCATTATCCAAAAATGTTCTTCTAACCTTGATCTTGATTTTTGGGAAGCTTACCACATCATTAAAAATTCTCAATCTTTAGTCAGTGACTTATCTAGTACTCCAGATTTTCCAAGCATTTGGAAAGCATTAATTTAATTTCCTCTTTTTAGGTTTCTTTTTCTATCCTTCTCCGGTAGATGTCGCTACTTGTCCACCCAGTCGTTTCCACTGCCTCTCTCTCATTGGTTGTTTCTGGCGCTTTTTGCTACCCGCTCAGGGTATTAAGGCAGCGCGTCTCTGTCTATCATTTTGCTCAGCCTTGCTTTTTCTAGCACGCTGTTCTTTTTTCCCTATCTTGCACTGAAGAAGAATCTCGCTGCAGATTCGAAACAGCTGTTTGCTGCTTTTCACGCATTATTTGTGCATTTTAAACATTGGTTTTCTGCTTTTTAATTAACGTTATATACATTAATATTTTGTAATAATTATTTAAAACTATATTAAATACTAATGATATTTACAGTTATTAAAATTATTAATAGTAACTGCATTTGGTATTGAATTGTTAACACTGCTTAAAATTAACAATTGTTAAACAGTTAAATCTCTAATTAGGAAAATAATGTACATTTTTATGTTTAGGATTATTAACATTCATTACTTCAAATTTTTTTAAAAAAGAGAGTTTTGCTGCCTTTTCAATCCAAAACTAGTTTTTTTTTTTTTTGGAAAATATGAGTTTAGAAGTATTTTTTATTTTTATTTTAACTAAACCTCTTCTCAAGAAGATCTTTTTGAGCTTAACATTTTAATACCAATTAGTTCCTTTTCTCTTATACATTCTTTTACAATAGTTGTTGAGCAGATGTCATTCTTTCATTCTTCTTTAGTTCCTTTTGCTATAAATTTATTTTTGCAAAAGTAGAATGAGAAAATAACATACTGGCTACTTATTATTTTACTTGCAGAAATTTAATATATATTACAGTACTCAAAAACAGTTATATAAAGCTTTTTTTTTTTGTTTATACATAAGACAAAATACCTATAGAAATTTTCCCAATAATGTTCATCTTAGATTTTAATACTTTTTTTATGTAATTTTAAACATTTTGAAAATTTATGATTTTAATCAATGTTTTTTTTAAAATTCATTTGATTAAAATCACAATTTAATCACTGATTTAAATCATTTGATTAAAATTGTTAACACCTTACTTAAAAGTGGTCAAAACTATATTAAATAACTTTTGCTTGCATAAATTGCTTAAGATGTATATTTGTCTGAATATTAATGTCATATTATGTTATATATATTTAATAATAATTAATATTTTAAAAAATATTGAATGTAGAGGGAACTTTTTTGTCTTATTAACATTCGAAACAGAAACATATTTTCTAAATCTCATTTTGCGTGAAATGTAACTAATACATTTTGTCATCAGGTGGGCAGCAATGAAAAATGCAAAAATATTAATTTGAAATTTGTAGAATTCATAACGCATCTCATGAAACGTTATGCTAACTCTTCGTCTGTAGACAGATTATTTCCTAAGTTTGATTTGATCCAGAATGAACTGTGAAATTGTCTTAGCTTAATTCAGCAACACATTACTTATAATTAAGAATTGATCTAAACAGTTTTTTTTTTTTTAGACTGAAACCAAATTTCGATAATCTTCATATTTTTGGCTGAAAATGTAAAAAGTTTAGGTGCTTTTCAGTTAGCCGGGTGCCAGTGTTATATATACATATATATATACACCTACATATTGGTATATATACATATATATATGCATATGTTGTATATATATACACACACACATATATATCTATATATAGTGTTGACTCTAAGCCGCTTTAGCAGGGCGGCCCTTTTTATTTCTATTTTGCATCCGGCTGTCCTTTTAACACTTCCTATGCGCCCCGTGGCAATTCAGTTGATCCCGGGAAAATATCACAAATTCTAGGGACTTTAAACAAACCAGTTCAAAATATTTTTTATAAACAAGATACAAGTGTGTCCTTTTTTTTATAATAGTGTTCCCTTTTTTTAAAAAAAATTACCTTTTTTTAGAATAGTATTCCCTTTCTTAGAATAGTGTCCCCTTTTTTGAAAAATTCCTACCTGGTGACCCTTTTTTTCTAGAGTCAACACTAATATAAATATGCTATACATGCCCGGCTAACCGAAAAGCACCAAAAAATTTTTTTGGTGATTAATACATACATAAATATTAATTAATTATATGCATATAGAAGCACATTTCTAACAAAAAAAAAAAAAAAAAAAAAAAAAACATATATATGTATGTGCATAAGCTTCAAACAGAAACAAAACATAAATAAGCCTCCCCACTCCCTAGGAAAGTTTTGAAATGGCACCCTTGTTTGAAAATTTTATCTCTGGGGCCGAAGTTGACTTTCTGTGGCCTCTGACCAAAACTTTTATTTTCATATCAAATAAAATGCAATTTATTCATCCACAATGCAGAATGATTTTCAATTATACGAATTTCGTCTAATTACAAAAATGTTTCAGATATACATACCTCAATTTATCTTTTATAGTGAATTTTGTAAATGATCACCTGTTATACTAGAACTTTCTCAGAGAGTATTCAAAACATTTCTGCAGTTTCAAACTAAAAATTTTCTATTACTGTTAAGTTTGCAGCTGTTACTGAGCACATGAAAAGCATCTTCAAAGTTTAGCCATATATGCATTGCTTGTTTTGTAATTTGCATTCATGTCTTGAATAGTGAAGTTCATAGCAATAAATAAAGAGTGTCTCATTTGAGCCGATACAGCTCAAATCAATGAGTAATGTTGAAAATTTCCGAAGGAAGAAATGAGATTTTTAGAATAGAGATAGTTTTGGTCCAGCTGAATTTTCGGTAGCATTTTTGCCGAAAATAAAACCAAATTTTTGGCAGGGTTGCTGGCTTTTAGCCAGACCAAAAAAAGCCGGCCGGCTTTTTTTGGTTTTAACCACTTTAAAAAAGCCGGCTTTTATTGAAAAAAAAGCCGGTTTTTATTTTTTAAAGTTGGTGGTTTACAGTTAATTCACTTTAAATTTGGATTAATTAATTTTTTATATACTTATAACTATTTTCTGCTAAAAAAATTATAAATTTCTATTAAATTCTGTCAGTCTTTATAACTGCTAGAAGGCAACTGTGAAGGAAGGCATTGTCTGAAAAAAAAAAAAAAAAATTATAAATATTGAAAACAAAAAGAATACTATAAGTTAGACTCCTAACTGGTGTTTTGAAATTCTATATTCCATAGCTCCACAAATACTACACATTTTAAAGATTATATTTAATTAAATAATGACAAAATGTAGCACATTAAAATGGAAACATTCTTATGTGTCCATATGGAGAGATTAAGCTATAAATGTTAAAAGAGGAATTAAAAAGGATATAATATTTGAGGAAAGTTTGGTACATTAGTGTATAAAAAATAGAGCATTTAAACAAGAACAAAAAATAAATAAATAAATAAATAAAATAATAATTCTCTAAATGAAATTTTGAAAAGTTTGTTGCTAAGCATATTCATGCATGTGCTATTCATAATGTTTTTAATAGTGAGACATGGTGTTTTTTATTATATGACTATATATAATTTTAAATGTTAGAAATAAGACTTGCATATCAATAGCTCTTAAAATTAATTAAGTAATAAAACATGCAACCATTGACCTCTTTAATTTTATAAAGCAGTAAAAATAAAAAAATTCAGGGGGGGGGGGGGGTTAAAGGTCAGTGTAAACCAGATAAAGCAGTTGGTATGGCCCTTTTAAAATTTAGCCAACATATTTGCAATTCTGACTACAAATCACTAGCAAAACCATCTAAGTTTTATTCCAGTATTAATGTCTTCATTATTGAGAAATTGGCTTACTTATTAAACTCTAAATCAATTAAATGTCATTAAAAACACTTTAAAATGTGTAGTTTATAATTACAATCCCTCATTGTATAAAAGCCAATTATGGCCAAAAAGGGCCAATTTTGGCCAAAAAAGGCCGGTTAAAACCAATAAAAGACACCTGCGTGGCTTTTTTTTAATTTTAACTGGCTTTTTTGCAACCCTGATTTTTGGTCGATCTCTACTTAAAGTGATATTTTGAGTTCTAAATAAAATGTTAATAAATCTTTGGGGCTGTGCATATATAATGTTATCATTTTAGGGGGGGCGGGGGGGGGGTGAGGGAGAGTCTGGCACATGATACCGTAAGATATTGCTAGGGGGAGGGGGGATTTGTCTTTTGATATTGTTATCATTTTTGATCCAAACAAAATTTTCTTTTTTTATTTGTACATCAAAATAATGTTATATTTTTTAGTCTGTTATCTATTTTTATGAGAATACAAAGTTATTATTAAAATCTTTAAGGGATTATAAAATTATTTCATTTCAAAATATGGAATACCCCAATGTTTGGCTTTTCTATTCTTCTGTCATGTGTATGCATATATAATCCTACAATCTGCTGTTCGAGAAGTCATATGCAAAGTATGTTTGAAATGATACTGGTGTTTACTAATAAATAAAAGAGAAATAATGTTGACAAGAAGTTCTGTTTGCACACACCCCACCCTCCCTCGTGTGAGGGCAAATGCAAGAAGACATTATTACTGTTGAGTGCATTATGCAACAAAAAGCTATAATTAAATCATTTTAAATACTATTTTTTACATGTTACTGGATATAAAGTTATTTCATGTATTTTTATTGACTTCTCTTCAATAAAATATGTGAAGAATAAATATAACCCTATTTGTATATCACTCGAAAGAAAAGAAAAAAAAAAATCCAAAAATCAAAAGAATTTTTAGACATTGATAACAATATCATTATGGGAGGGAGGGGGGGAGTCGAGGGATGATAATGTATGATATCGTAAGGGGTTTCAAAATTACCAAAAAGTTGATAACATTATATAAGTACAGCCCCTTTCTTCTGTTTAATGTGATTTAGTTTCTTTCACCTTTTTATATAAAGTTAGATATTCAAGGGCAATTCCATGTTTCAAATGACTTCTGGAAATTCAATCATCTTTTTTCCCATAAATGTTACAAACAAATTTTCAAAATTGATTGGACTTTTCATATTTTATGAAAATAGATTAATTTATAATAAAATAAGATAGATGTTAGGTCAACAAATGTCAAAGATAAGAAAAACTTCTTGCATCAAAAATTTTTATTAATGGAACTTACACATATGTATCCAAATTTCGTGTTTCAGATTAAAAACACTGTAGTTTCAAATTAAACCATTTGTTTGTATGTCTGTTTGTTAACATTTAATGCAATGAATTTTTAAATATAAAATAATTAAGTTTCCGAACTGAATTGTGTATCGCTTTTTATGTTTCCATTGCTGTCCTTCTGTTACTTAAGAGAAAAAAAGATAACTGTTTAACTAAAAAATTTTTGTTTATATAACTGATCAAAATATTTAGCTAAG
This sequence comes from Maratus speciosus, assembly GCA_963932465.1. Lineage (NCBI taxonomy): Eukaryota > Metazoa > Arthropoda > Arachnida > Araneae > Salticidae > Maratus > Maratus speciosus. The sequence goes on along the minus strand of OZ010798.1, from coordinate 194,648,652 downwards.
TATTTGAAAGCTATGTTTAGTTAAGTGAAATTTAATTGGCATGAATAAACTAACTGAATTTTCAGGAGATTGTAACGTTCAAAAAACATGCTTTAAAATATTCTTTCTTTCCGTTACCACATTGAAAAAATCAATGAAAATAAATAACAGTGAGCATATTTTTGGAGCAATGCTTGTTTATTATCTTATGAATTAAGATCTTTAAAGCTGAGAAAAAAATAAGTGTCGATTTCGCATTGATTAATTCTGTAGGGTGCAGGAATAATTTAATGAAAATTGAAATATAGTGTTGAGTAAAATGTTTAGAAATCAGGGTTTGTGATTTTTTTAATAAAAATCAAAATAATCGATTTTTTTTATTTAAATTGGATTTTTTTTATTTAAATCAGATTATTATTATTATTTTTTTTAATCTCGCACAATATTTATTGTATTGCATGACTTTTCGCTTAATTTATAAAATATAAATTATGCATACTCCAGAGTTTCTCCCAGACAGTTTCAGGAGGGTGCTGCACCCTACCTGCCCTTAGATTTACAAAATAGCACCCCTCTTGGCCCACATTAAAAAAATTAGCTCCCTTGTTGCCCCCATCTGAAAAAAGTGCTTTTACTCCTTTGTTTATTAAAAAAATTACTTGCATAGTAAAAACTGACTCATTGCTGTCTTTAAAATAGTTTTCTGTCTATTAAATATTAAAAAGTAGTTTTAAAAATCAAAAGAATGCCTTTAAAAATTTCAAGAAATGCCCTTAAGAATCCAAAACATGCCCTTCGGAATCTAAAAGTACCCTTTTCTCACAAACAGCACCCTGCCCTTTTTTAAACCTGGGGGAAACTCTGATACTCACACATGCATATTATAAGCATTACATTAATAATATTACACAAATTACATAAATGATTCAAAGGTAAAATTTTAGGCTGTGAAAAAATCTTTATTACACAAAATGCAATGAAAACTACAAATCAGATGTCAAAAATTAATTCGACCTTCAGTATTTTAGTTAAAATAAAAACATCTGCAGCACATACAAATTTTCAACAAATTTGGAAGCAAACTAAGTTGTTAACTTTTGTTTTTTTAAAGTGCTGGTTCAGAAAAACGAGTTTAGCAACTTTATCAGTCGATTTCTAATTTCCGAATGTACCAAACCAATGGCAAAAAATATTTGTTCTACTGAAGCAGATGAAGCTACTGTAGTAAAGAGCTAGTTGATCATGAATTCTGTAAGCTTTTTAGTATCAGCCTTTTCTATAACTGTAACAAATACCTTCCACCATTCTATTGGGTTGAGATCCACTATATTAAATTCAAGCGAAATTCATTGAATGGTTCAGATTTTGTTCAAACTTTAATATAACGAGGTGGAACCCGCCGAATTTCGACGAAAGAAAATGTTTACAAAGGAACTGTTGCATCAAATTTATAATACATCAACAACAATAATTGGAATAAAAAATCCATCTTACATTTGTTAATTTAACTCTCCAAAGACATATTTTAACCTAAGATTAACAAAATACTTTTTTCATAAACTTCAACTGTTAAAATTATTGAAAAATTAAACTTAATTCCTATACGTCATCAGTAACATATAATCAACATAAGTAATTTTGATTAAGTTATTAATTGATGCTTGGTATTACGGAATGAAAAATCCGCAAAAATGACCTTGACATAATCACCTTGACATAATCATAGAATTTTTCTACCTTTACATCTAAACCAAATCAAGTCATTTTCCACGTTTCACATTCATATTAACCATTTAAAAACATTTTAATGCGCAATAGGTTATTAATAAATATATTTTCAAGCTTGAAGTCACGTTTGTCAACTATTACAACTTTTCATGTTAAAATTCCCACTCGTGATTTGAGGTCTTAGTATAATCTCTGTACCTGCGCGTAAAAATTCCAGAAATTTATAACTTTTAGACGTATTCAAGAGGAAATATCTCGTTTTATCAAATAAAATTATCGTTTACTTTTAAATATGACGTCATTTTCAGTCGCTGAAATATTTTGCCTATTGACTCAAACTCAATATCAGCGAAATGAAAAAATGGTGAAATATAACAGCATCATCAGAGAAATTGTGTCTTTTTTTAAGCGTAACGTTATTTTCTGTTCAAATTTTAAAAAATATATTTTTAATTGTAATGAGAAAATGGCATCAGTAAGAAAAATCGATCAATAAAGATTACTAATCCACTTTTAATAGAAATGAAGCACTTCAGTTGCCACGATTAGAAAATTGGTATTAAAAACTATAAAAAAATTAATATCTCAAAAATAAATTGAGATACCGCTTTCAAACAAATTGCATTTGAAAGTGCATTTTTTTCGGCATACGACGGTGTAAACATTTAAAATGTGGGATGTTTAGAAGTTTAAAAATTTGCAGTAGCGAAAATTGCAAAAGCAAAATTTCATTTCAAATTTCAAAGTGTTGCCATTCGCAGAATGACGTATGCGTTACGCACAGATATGTTTGTCCTTTATAATATAGATAGGCATCACCAAATTAGAGCACACAAAGTCATACAATTTTATTTTACCTCAACTTGCAGAAGTTTTTCTGAATGCTAATGAGTAAATATTCCAATATTTAATATATTCCTGCTTAGATTTTCTTACTGTTGCAAGATTATTTTATAATTTGATTCAAATGAAATTTTAAGGCATTTTTTTTTAAACTTTACATCGTGTTTCACTATTTTGACAAAGATTAAGCTTTATCTTTCTAAAAGCTGTTTATCTGTATTATAGAAAAATAAATTATATTAAAGTACATTATTATGTTTATTTATATCTTAAATTTATTTAACCCTTAAAATGCCGATTTTTCAAAAATCATTGTAATAATGTTTTTCGGCTTTCATTTTTTAAATAAATCATGGGAAAAATACTTTAAAAAATCATATTTTCTTTTAAGTATGATTTACGACTAAAAAACAATTTGTTACTAATCGGCAATACTAGTCTTTAATTGAAAAAATAATTTTCCTTGATAAAATTCTATAATATTAAACACACAAGAATTTTAGGAACTATAATAAGAAATAAATTTTACTTGATCACTGCAGGTCAAAATAGAGTATTTCGCAAGCTTCCAAACAAAACAAAAAGAACAAGTTGCAACAATTGAAAAAATAAATCTATCTTTATTCTTAAACAGCACAAGTGTTGCCATCTACATGTTGAAAATCGATTTAATAATATTTTCAGAATGTATTTTATTGGCAACATTAGGCATTATAGCTTGAATATTGTTCTAATAGTATTGTAGAAGCCTAAAGTGGCTATGTTGCCGAAAAGCAACACTCGGCATTTAAGGGATAAAATAACTTAAAAGAAAAACTGATTTAAATCAATGATTAAAAAAAAAATCAATTGATTTAAATCAACAAACCTTGTTAGAAATCCATCCAAATGTTGTATTTAATAATGTTAAATATTATTTTGACAAGTCCTTGTAAATGTTGCACTAAAAAATCCTTATTTAATAAAATTAAAAAAAAATTCCAAAATGATATGAAAATGAGTTTTAACCAGAATGGTTAAAACTGTTTATGATACTTTTATGTTAGCCAGATGCAGATGATAAATTGCCAAATATTGTTCCCATTGCCATCACATCATTCCTATTGCATTCATATAATTTAAAATAAAAATCTTTCACTCATTTCATTTGAAATGTATAAATTCCATTTAAAATACATATATTAAATGCATTCAAAATACATGCATTTCATTTAAATACAGGAAAATTAAAAAAAAGAGAGAAATAATACCATAAACTAAAGCATTTAATTTCATGGGCAAAGTATTATTTCTAATTTACATGTGCAAAAAATAAAAGCTGCGATTGCCAAGAAAAATTTTTATAAGCAAAATTTTTACCCTTCCAAATTAAAGTACCCCCCCCCCCCCCCGCCCTTGGTAGCCCCCCTAAAACCAATACAACCTTGCTGAGCTTTGATGCTCAATGCTAATACATCGCATAATATATACACATTGTAATACAAAACTAATACTTAAATGTGAATTTTCTTTAATTAATATAATTTTCAAAATCCAAATTTGTAATTCCTTATTTAATGTGTAATACATTTCCCATGATTTTTCTTTTCTAAAGTTATAATGTTTATGATTATGTTTGCTTCATTTGTTCATGATTTTTTTTTTCAACACAGTTCAATTTCATTTTGATCATGTTAGCTTTGATATGAACTTTTTTAACACTTTCAAAATAATAGTAAAAGTGTTTATGATTTCCGTTTGTATATCTGCCATTTGCTTATTCTCTAACTCTTGTAAATATGCTTAGATTGCCATACAATTAATATATGTTATTGATGTATACTGTGGCATGTTCACTATTAAAAATGAAGTGTGTATAATTTATAATTTGTTTACAGGGACACTCCTGAAAGAATTCCGGTGCATTATTGTCTGTGGGGAAAAATTATATGCAGTGTATTTTAATTAGTTTACTTTGATATCTATTTCTCAGAAACATTAAAACTTGCTTTCTGTGGAATATGTGACAGTATTCTACCCTCGTCGGATTGGACGACTTTCTCATAATGCACTGATGAAATGATAATTTCACATTCTGCCCTTATTATCTCGGAATTCATTCTGATATTCCGGGGTTATTTTTGTCACAATTCAGCCGACTATTATAGGCAGCCAGAAAGCCTTCTCTCTGTCGTTTTAAAATGGTGCGTGGATATGTAGCTCTTGTATATGAGGATTTAGAGAGACCTATTTTTTGTGATATGTATATTTGCACTGTATTAATAATTTTTTTGTGATATGTGTACTTGCACTGTATTAATAATTTTTTGTTTTCTATTTTTTATGTCCGTTACTAGAAATAGTTTTGTCTTAAAAATTTAATGTGAAATAATTATGAGTGTAACATAATTTTTCAAGTATTCAGCTGATATAGCTTCTATTTAAAAAATTGTATTTTAAGAAAGAAAAAAAAAATCTTCATGCTAAAATGAATTTTTGATAAGATTAAAACTCATTGTGCTAATCCAAAGAGTAATTGCAAATAGTTTTTGTTTAAATAATCCCTTATTTTACTCTAAATAATAATAAAAATTATATAATTGTATCTTAAACCTTTGTAAATGATTTATAACTTACTACCTATTAAAACTTTACATATTGTTTTTAGAGATATCATTCCCTTACATGAATCTAATCAGTAATGCCAAATAATGGTTTCTTTTTAATAGCATAGCAAACACATGTGTTCAAATCTCACATAAATAAACAAGCCATATGTATCCTTGTTCCTTGGAAATGACTGGTTGAAATGGGTTAATTTCGAAAGCAAGATTTTGAACGTCATTCTCAACTACTGATTGTAGGGGCAGAATTGTAAACTGTTGTTATGAGTTACAAGAACGTTTAGTTCCGAGTCATTTTATTCTGTTAAGGGCAGAATACTTTCGATGGAGTGTAAAGCATTTATGATTAATTTACTAGGTCATACAAAAGAAATCAGTGACATATTGGTCTATTGGAAAAATGGTTTGTGGTATATTTTAATGATGTTACACTATTTGAAACAAAATGAAATTTATATACATTACTGAGGTTCATTACAAGTTGCTTGCTGTAGAGTATGATACAAGTACATACAAAAAATTTTCATTACAGTACTATTATTAATAATTTGGATAATCAGTAAAAAAAAGCTATAGCTAAATGAAAATATTAACCATTGATTCACAGTGAAATACTGATTCTTTCTTTAACTCTCTAATTTACATCCTTTTACCCTCTCTCATATGTATTCAAATTTTTTAAATTATTTTTAGATCAGTTATTGATATAAATTCAACTATTGGCTGTAGAAACTAATAAAACAAGTATATTCTAGATGTTTTGCAAAGTCGAGAAAAAAAAATTCTAGCCCAATTTATCACTAAATAGTTATATGAAGCAAAACTTTCAATTATGTCACAGAAAGAAGTTTTTCACGTTCCCTGCAAATGATACATATTGTCACGATTTGTCACAATAATAATTGGCAATTTAAATCCTTGTTATAGGTTGTTCTCCAGTTCTCAATTTATGTGACTACGACAGAAATAATATTTTGATGTATTTTTTCTATCTTTGGCATTATCTATTTCACAATTTCAATGATATTCTTTTTCCTATTTTGCTGATATATGTGGTTCGTATGTTATTTGTGTAGCTTATGTGCAAAATTTTATGTCATTTATGTATCTTAAAATGTGGTTTAATGTTTTTAAGCTTTGCTCAAATGATTTTTCTACATGTTTGGTCTGTTATACTATCCATCTGCATCCTTTATGCGTCTTAAAACATGTTTTAATGTTTTCAAGCTTTGTCAAATGATTTTTCGACATGTTTGGTCTGCTATACTACCCAACAACACAAGAAGCTTCTGATCTTGTTTTCACTGAAATGTGCAATAGATTCATGTTTCTTTTTCTATGTAGAATAGATATAATTTTATTATCTAGTTTATCATTTTATTCATTGCATAATTTCATAGAAGATTTAGATGGTTTTGATTCATTCATGCAATTTAACAAAAACTTTTTGGATTTAATATTTTGAGAAAGCTTGAAATATTCCTTATTTTTCTCTAATTTCTTTCAAAGAAATAAATTAGATTAATCAACTTCAAATTCATTTTTTGGGCTATTTAAAAGAATACCTAATTTTAATTTATCATTTTTTATGCAAGAATTTCTTTTTTGAGCATGTATATTATTAATTTTTGTTCGACAAGAATATATTGTACTAAATTTTCTAAAGTAAATCTCTTTTTCCTTCTTTTAACCTGTAAATAGTGTCCTTAATTTTTTGCCCATGGACAAAACATTCACATGTTAAGCATGTGGACAGTACTCTCTGGAACCCAATGACGGTGATTACTGCTTAAAAAGGTATTCTTAAACTATTATTTAAACACAATCAAACTGATTGGTAAAGTTATCATACGAATTGAATATTTCCAACTTAGCGAAAAAATGGCCAGGCTGGGAATCGAACCCAGATCCTTTGGCCAGGCCGGGAATCGAACCCAGATCCTTGACTTACTGGGCTAATGCTCAACTGTGAACTGAAGTCATACCGTTTAAGTTAGCTTAAACGGTAGATTATTGGCCCTGTAAGCCAAGGATCTGGGTTCGATTCCTGGCCTGGCCATTTTTTCGCTCAGAATATTCAATTCATATGATAACTTTATCCATCAGTTTGTAGTGTTGACTCTAGGAAAAAAGGGACACCGGGCAGGAATTTTTCAAAAAGGGCAATCTATTCTAAAAAAGGGGCACACTATTCTCAAAAAGAGTACACTTGTACCTTGTTTACAAAAAATATTTTGAACCGGCTTGTTTAGAGTCCACTAATGAATTTGCAATATTTTCAAGCGATCAATTGAATTTTGCAATTCACACATCCCATGCTCAAAATTCTCGTTATCACATCGCTAAGAATGGGGCCGGGTAGAAACATATATGCATTTGCTTTCATACAAATGCTGTAGAAGAAAATAATATAGTGGATTTTGATTATAAAGAAGAAGAATTGGGTCCTGAAATCACCCATGATGCTGTGAAACTCCCTTAAAGGCCATGGGGTGCATAGGAAATGTTAAAAAGGGCTGTCGGGCGCTGTGCTCTGCTAAAACGGCTTAGAGTCAACACTAGTTTGATTGTGTTTAAATAATAGTTTATCTACGTACCCATCATTCATATGGAGTTCCTTTGCCTGCAGTTTATTCTGTTGAGCTGTCTACCTGACAGACCAGATGTTATTATCAATTAGGTTATCTGAGCGAAATATGCTCGCCGGTTGTCGGCCCAGTTAGCTTAAATGGTAGAGCATTGGCCCTGTAAGCCAAGGATCTGGGTTTGATTTGCAGCCTGGACATGTTTTCGCTTAGTTGGAAATATATTGAATTCGTAGGTTTTCTTAAGTTCACATAATTCTTTATTTTCTAATTTATATCCTTCTGTTAATTGTTTTTCTTTATAACTTTCTGGTGATTAATTATTTTTAAAAATGTCATCATAATCTCGAAAAGAATACAATTTTTATATAAATTTTTTTTTCAGTATTTTTTTTTTTTTTTTTTTTTTTTTTTTATGTGTTGAAAGAGAACATTATTTCTTACTCTAGAATTATTCTAAAATACGGATCTCTAAAATTCTCTCTCATGTTCTATTTTTTCTACTGCATTCTCAAACAGCTACAAATTTTACATTTCATAATTCTACTTTTTTATGATATAATATTTGTTTTGTAATAAATTTCAAAATAGAATTTACTACTTATTTTTTATCTTCAAGAAAAGATTTTTTGTACTACAAATGTTTTATATCTTGCAGCTGTACATTTTGTGGAACCCTTAATAATGAATGAAGCAAAATAATGCTTTTCATTTAACTTTGATCTATGAAAGTATAGTATTTGTTAAAGTATAAATTCCTCATATTTGTCCTCAGCTGTACTTGCATATTCCACATCTATCAAAGAGAGAATGTAGAAAAAAAGTTTCACAAATTTTAAATGATCTGGAAATTAAAAATTTTAATCTGATCAGAAATGTTTTTACAAAAGCTGTCCCGTTTTTGCTACTACACCGGGAGATGACTGCACACACCATCACCTCATTGAGTTGATGGCTGCTGTTCCAGGATTAGACAGAACTCAATTAGCATATTAAAATGCAACTGGTCTGCCAAGTCATATCTTGGTGGAAACCACCTGCAGACCTAATTTTAGTGGTTGAACGGTAGGTTTTTTTATTGTGTTTTTCTGCACCCAGCAGAAAAACACAATAGAGCAGAAAAAAAACAATGATAAACCTTATTAAATATGATTCCCCCCCCTCCCCCCTGATGATGGCTGTTATAGTGCAGTTGAAAACACTTGAGGTTTCAACATCTTTTGACGGTTCTTATGCTATAAAGACCTTTTCATGTATATTTTAGCACCTTTTAAGTAAATTTTATCAGGTTTTTAATCTCGCATATTTTAAATGGTAAATCTACCAGCCAACTACTAAAATCGACTTTGCAGGTAACGATAAGACTTGGCAGACCAGTTGCAAATTAATATGTGAATTGAGATCTGTTTAATCCTAGAATTTCAGCTGTCAACTTGATAAGGTGATGGTTTGTGCATCGCCTCCCACTTTATACCTCTTCTCCACTGTTCTCTTTTTTTACTACCCATTCATTTTTAATTAAGATCTAGACATTAAATGCATTAAAATTACTTTTGTGTTTTAATATATATGGTTGTTCAGTTATGAAATTTAATTAAAGTTTCATAACAATTATTTAATTCAGTTGTTAAACTTCATAAAGGATTCTTATTGTTGATTATACCGGGTGTCCTAAAAAGGACTGACTGATTTTAAAATTCAATAACTTGCAAACAGTGGCAGATTAAAAAAATTCTTGCGGAGCGTTATGCATAAGGTCAAAAGTTTTTTTTTACAGTGATTTTTTATTTTAGTTCGAATAGATGGCGCTGTAAGCAATAGGTGCTAAAAACAGGGTCGATTTTTTGGTCGATCTGTTCTTCCATGCGGAAAAAGGAGATGGAAATGTATTAAGTGGGTCCCGAAGGAACAAAAATCGAGCCTGAATTTAGCGTCTATGGATCGCAGTGCCATCTATTGTTTGTAATTCGAACTAAAATCGAAAGTCACTGTAAAAAAACTTTTGACCTCATGCATAACCCTCCTGCAAGAATTTTTTAAATATCTGTCACCGTTTGCAAGTTATTGAATTTTAAAATCAGTCAGTCCTTTTTAGGACACCCGGTATCTATTTAACAAGTTTTTATATTTTTGTGTATTTTATTTGAAGTTTTATTCTAGTACTTTTATTCATTTCAATAGGGTCTGAGTATGGAATCTTTGTATACTTTTCCTGATAAAACTTTCTCCAAGGACAAGATGTTTACTGTAAACTTTACATGCCAGCGATGCTGCCAGCCTCTGAAGTTGCATGATTCTTTTACCGAATTAGACGATCAGACTATCGCAGAGTTATCTGTTCCACTTTATCCGAATAATGATGTAAATGAAAAGAAGAATCTTATAGATGGATTTCAGAAAAAGAATGAGACTGATAATGTTGATAGAAAAATAGTTTTACCTGTTAAAGAATCAGAAATCAGTTGTGATTTCACTGTTATTGGGAACGTAAATGGTTTGTCATTAAATAATGATAATTCTTTGAAAATTACTTCAGCTCTTTTTGATATTATGTCTGATCAGTCAGATGTCGACCACCCTTTGTGTGAAGAATGCACTGATAATTTGCTTGATCAAATGGATCAGCAGCTAAGAACTGCTGAAGACGAATGCAAAGAGTACAGGGAATTTCTAGAGCATCTTGAGATGGGTGATGATGAAGATGATTTCGAGACTTTGCAGGCAGATTTGTTGAAACTTCAGGAAGAGGAATCCGAACTTGAACGTCAGCTGTGTGAGATGGAAGAGAAGGAAAAGAATTTGAAAGAAGTCCTGAAAACGTGCGAAGATGAATATGAATGCTTGCAAAGAGAAGAAGATAAAAGATGGCATGAGTACTGCCGTGTCAAAAGGCAGCTGTTGCTCTCTGAAGATAGCCAAAGGAGTGTTAACAATCAGTTAAAGTATGCACAGATCCAACTTGATAAGTTGACAAAGACTAATGTTTTTAATGCCACTTTTCATATTTGGCACAGTGGACATTTTGGGACTATAAACAACTTTCGTTTGGGTAGATTACCTAATGTTCCAGTGGAATGGGCTGAAATTAATGCTGCATGGGGGCAAACTGTTCTGCTCTTGCATTCTTTGGCAAAAAAGATTAATCTGACATTTAAACGATATCGCTTAGTACCATATGGTAATCATTCATATCTCGAATCCTTAGAAAATAAATCAAAGGACTTACCCTTGTATTGTTTTGGAGGAATTCGTTATATGTTGGATAACAGGTTTGATCATGCCATGGTTGCATTTCTTGATTGTTTGCAGCAATTTAAAGAGAAGGTTGAAGACGGAGATGCCTCTTTTCATCTACCTTATCGTATGGATAAAGGTAAAATTGAAGATAAAAGTACAGGAAAATCCTACTCAATAAAAGTGCAGTTTAATTCAGAAGAACAGTGGACTAAAGCATTAAAATTTATGCTGACAAATTTAAAATGGGCTCTTGCATGGGTATCTACACAGTTTCAAGATGCTTAATTAGTGATAATTTATTGATTTCACTTTAAAAATCCTTTATTTAATGATTAATTTTAAACAAAAACTGTGATAAATAATATGTTTTTGACACTCTTTCTTTAGATTTATTTGTTGAGGGAGAAGAACTGTTATGATTTTGTTTAAAAATTATTGCTTGTATTTAGTTATTTTGTTATGTTTAACAAAAATGCTCTCCAAATTATGTTATTTATATGACATTGATTTTCCATTTATGAAAATAAATATTTAAATATAATTGCACTTGTATTTAATTATAAACATTGTTTAGTTTAGAGTAAAGTAATGTTTATTATTATTATTATTGTTTTATTCTTTATAATCTCAAAATATATATATTTTTTTTTTAATTTCATTCTTACATACTTTTAAAGTAGTACTTTGTGCTTAAGAGAATGTTGTACTGAATTACTATACTAGAAGATTCGAAATAGAATTTGAGTAATTATCTCTTAATTTGTTGATAATTGAAATATATTTTAAATTATTTAATGTATTCAAATCAAACATATGACATTTTAACAAGGTTTTTAAAAAGGATATGCTCATGTATTAAAATGAAAAATTGGTCTTTTTATATGGTTCCCTTTACCTAAAATTTATATTTAGAAAATATTACTCTGTGTTTATGTTTAAGAAAGAAAAAAAAATATCCCCATACATCCGAGTTAAAGATTTGCTTAGATATTTAATGTTAATATAGCCTCTTATAAAGTATCTGTCATATCCTATAGCTATAGTTGATATGAGTACTTTTATAATTAGGAATATGTTTCTGTAATCTACAGTTTAAGATATAATCTTTATTTTGAATCACCATATATATTTCAGAATGATTTTATTTCGATTGTATTTCTTCATTAATAAGTAATTTTTTTTTAGATTATCCTTAATTAAAAAACATAAATATACATTTCACTCAGAAAATATTTTTCTCTCCCTAGAAATTGTGATATTGATACATTATATAATATTAAAAGCTGACCTTATTATCACACAGGCAAATCCATATATGTATTAATTCATAAAATATTTACTTTTTTTTTCCCTCAATTCCAACTCTGAAAATTTTCACATACAAATTTCATCTTTAAAAGATTCTATTATACTTTCTGAAAAATAAATTTCATTTTGAACTCACAGAGCTCAATGCTTTTGCAAAGCTAACTTCAACCAATATTAAGTAATAATATTTTGGTCTTAACAGATTGTATTAGCTATGAACTTAAATCATATCTAAACTTTAGTGGTTGAAAATAATCACTTCTAATTGTCATGAGATAAATTTTCTTTTGTACTTTCAAAGTTTCTTTTTTTTCCCTTTGAGTTAAATATGAAAAACAAACCCAAAATTATTATCTTTTTAGATTTATTGAAAAAATGCTTTCTACTTGTGAAGTAGAATGTATTTGATTTGATATTATGCTGTGTGTAGTATAACTTAAAAAGATGTAAAAGAAAGTAACTTGATTAACTCAAATTTACGTGTTTGAGTATTTAACTCTTTTCTATAAGTTGAAGTTATTAATTTCATCTTCAAGTAATATAACAAGTTGCTAAAGTTATATAAAATAGTTTTATTCTGTACTAAGAAAAAAAGAGTATTTTTATTAATTAAGGTATACTTAATTTAGAATTGATGGAGCTAAGAATTTTCTTATACAGTAGAGTTCAGATTATCTGAATCCCACTTAATCGAGTTTCCGCTTTAACCGAGTTATTTTCTTCTGAGGGATTCCATTATTATGAAGCAGCCATTATTAATAAAGTGTTAGGTGAAGGTGAAAGAGCAGCCGTAAAAAGTTAGAACTCTGGTTCCTTGGTCAGAATGGGGAAAAATATGGCTATAATGTTTTTTGGAAAAAAAAAAAAATTATTTACCTAACACTTCATTTATAATGACTGTTTCATAATAATGGAATCCATCGGTCCATTAGAAGAAAATGATCCATTCCAAAGGTATAAGTTCGATTGAAAAAAACTATTTAATACTTTGAGCAGAAAGAAGATAGATTTACATAGTTTTTGTTACCTCTAAAATTTAATACAAATTTTGGCCATATTTAATAGTTGACAATTGTTAGATTTTGGTGATTGAATTAGGAAAAATTTACTGGTAAGTTTTAGTGCTAAGAAAAAATATTAGAAATTGGTAGCTATGCAGTAGCATAATACTGGAAAAAAAAAAAAAAAAAGCAGCAAAATTGACATTTGACAAACAAAAAACTGTCAAGGTCTTTTTCAAATAAACAATTTCATTCCCTGTTTTTCTTAAAAGTAACAGAAATGTACTTCAAAGAAACGTTACTAGTACCATAAAAATTAAGTAAGTGAAAATTTATATTTTATCTCTTTAGTTGGTGCTGATTTGTGTAAATCGGATTTATCTAAGCTTTTTGCTTATCCGAGGAGAGCTTAGTCCATATTAACTCTGATAATCAAGACTACTGTATTTAAAATCCAAGGTACAAAAATATTACTTATGTATTACACATATGACTGACCATCAGTACTATTTGAATAACGAATGGGGCCCCCTAATTTATCTTTGCCCAGGGCTCCAATTAGTCATGATCAGGGCGTGATTGAAAGGTATAAAAAGGCATATTATTGGGGCTTTTATTGGAATGCCTATTGTAATTTTTCTTGTGCAGCTTCTCTCATTTAGAGTAGTCTATAGAGAATCGTTCAAAAGTATTTACTACTTGAGACCTGAAGCTTAAATAATACTACAAACTAGAAAACAAGAATTCTGCTTTTTAAGAATTTAGTGTTGCCCCCAATGAAAAAAATATATATGTAAACAGATATAGATAGTTCAGTTTTAAGACTTAAAACACACGCTTTTATTTTATATAAAATGACTGCATCCGCTGAAGAATTCCCCATTTTGCAATCTAGTATTAAGCAACATCTACAGTAAAATATACATAGGACGTGACTATCGCTGAATAATACACAAATCCAAAAAAAAGATATTTCGTCATTCAAGAAACTTGACAAAAAAAAAATTGGCTATCTCATGATTCATATGCCTTCATTTGTTTGTAATGTTAATATAGATACTTATATTTAGTTTATAATAGCTCCATGTTTTATCAGAAATCATTCAATTATATATTTTTTTTTTCAAAATAGCATTTATTTTAATTATATTTTCTCAGTTTTTATGAGAAAATGACAATTGGAGTACTTGAGTTGCCAAAATTAAACAAATAAGGCTAAAAACTACAAAAAAAAAAAAAAAAAATTAATTAATATCTTAAAAGTAAATAGAAATGCAGTTTTCAAACAAAAAGCATTTAAAAGTACTTTTTTTCCCCAATACGACTGTATAAAAATTGAAAATGTGTGATGGTTAGAAGCTTAAAAAATTGCAGTAGAGTATTTAACAGTACAATGATACATCTGCTTTGTTTTACAGCTGGTTTATACAATGGAAAGTTATTTTTTGGAGACAACACTTTAATTGCTGGGAGAAAGAAATAGCATACCGAGGGCTAATAGCCATTCATTGCTTTTGTGCAAGCAAAATGACATCATAGGTCACAGAAAAAAAGCCTTTTTTTCTGAAAATGATACTGTGGGGCAGGGCTGTCTAACGTGACACCGACGAGCATCATGGCACCCTTTGAAGATTTTCTTGGCACCCTTTTGAAGGTTTCATAATTTTTAGAAGTAAAATTCCATTATAAAGAATACTTTTTTAAAAATCCTTAATATTTGTATCAGAGATATCTTCAAAACCTGTAAAAATGCATTAAAAACCAGAAACATACTTTGAAAATTTAATCTTGCATATTTTCACGATTTGTAGTTATTGTTTATAAAGTGTAATTATGATGGTTAAATTTGGTAATACTTGGAAGTAGCTCTTTTTAATACTTAAGAAGTAACAGAAAAGTAAATGTTTTTCACCTTCTCCCGCCCCTTTGACGACACATGTGCATGAAAGTTTAGCTTTTTTCTTTTTGATGTTGTCACACTGGCCCCTTGGCTGTTTTATATAAGGGATAAAGGGGCTTAATTTTTCTTTCTTGACTTTAGAATTTTTTTTTTTCAATTTACTTAGAAAAATTAATAAATTATTTAGAAAAATTAATAAAATAGTGCAGAATGATTTCCATCTATGAAACCACTAGGGATGCACCGAATAGTGATTTTGGCCGAATACCGAATATTCGGCCTACAGGCGAACCGAATACCGAATATTCGGCTAGCCGAATAGTAATTGCTA
Organism: Maratus speciosus; assembly: GCA_963932465.1. Lineage (NCBI taxonomy): Eukaryota > Metazoa > Arthropoda > Arachnida > Araneae > Salticidae > Maratus > Maratus speciosus. The sequence continues at coordinate 194,633,137 of OZ010798.1, read as the reverse complement.
GGCCAAATACCGAATATTTGGCTTGTCGAATACTTTTATATTTCAAACTTTAAAGGCATTAAAATGTTAAATTTAAAACAATTTTACATAATTTTTAAAACAAACTTTTATTCTAATAAACAAGAGCTTTTTTCAAATGAACTTTATGCTGAAAAAAATCTGCTTTTGAGTTATTTAAGAAAAGAATAGTTATAAAACTTTTTTAGTTAATAAAACTTTAAATTTCATGGCTTCTTTTGAGAATTAAAACAAATGAATAAAATTTTCTTAAATTCTAAAACAAACATTTTAAAATCAAAGAGACATTGTGAAAAAATCAGAAGAAAAATTGTAGAGGATCATATATTATTTGTTTTCAGGAAGAAACTAAAGTAAAAGTAAATAAATAACATAATCTATTCAAATTTTATATGATGGCAAGAAGAATAACTGTTCTACTCCCTTTGATTAAGCAATGATGTTTTTAAGTGCATCCTAGATTGGTGTCTGGATCTGGAGTGGGCAATCATTTTCAGAGATTGTAAACATTGTTCTTAAAACCTTAGCAAGAAACAGATTATTTACTGGACAATGTTCAGGAACTTGCATTTGTACATAATTTCTATGAAAATCCCTGTGATTGGTTAATTTTCTTAAATAATATTTAACAAATAGCAAACAAATAATGTAAAAACATTATTTTATTTAAATATGATTCTGTTTCTAATTATTCTGAATATCTTTATAAGTTGACTGTTAAACGTAGAAGTTGTATAAGGTTTCTATGTTTAAAAAGTTTCTTTTAAGTATTCGGTTCAGCCGAATAGTTTGATATTCAGCCAAACCGAATATTCGGTAACATGGCCGAATAGATACCGAATATTCGGGGCATCCCTAGAAACCACCCATATGGATTGGTCACTATCATGCCTGTCTTTGTTTTTGTACTTTTTAGGACACAGGCTATCAAAGCCTGAGAGCTTATGTACCTGCAGGCTCTAAGTAGGTACGTACATAGCGCGATAATTCTTAATAGAAATATCCGATTTGCTTCAAATTTTCTTTCTAGGTTCATTCTCATAAGATGCTTCCCTGATTATTTTTGGAGGTTTATTGGTTAAGTGTAAAGGGGGTACGGGAGGCTAATCCCTGCTTAACTTAGATAAATGGGTTTTTCATGCAGAATTATCAGATTTGCTTCTATTTTGGTATACCGGTTAATTCTGATCAGATGCTTCCCTATTAGATTTGGAGGTTCATTGTTTAAGTATAAAGGGGAGATCGGGGACGAGTTATACCCCCTTAACTCAGATAAAGGGTTTTCTTATCTGTTTTGCTTCAAATTTGATATACCAGTTTATTCCGATAAGGCGCTTCCCTGATTAGATTTGGAGGTTCATTGGTTAAGTATAAAGATGTGAAACTAGATGGAGGGGGCTAATTCCCTCCTTAATGTACTTTTCGAAAGGCATCATTCTTTGAAGTAAGAGTATAATATACGATTAGTTTAAATAGACTGTGAGCTCAATGCCATCAGATTAACTGGGCACTTCTCTTTTTTATTATAAAACTAAATTCACACCTTCAAAATAAGTCAAAGCGTTTTTTCACATCCTAAAATCGCAATATCTCCGATTCCCACATTTATTTTAATTTAATTTTTTTTTCATATTTTTGTTATTATAGGCACGATTAAAGTATCTGGCACCTTACCCTACAAACATTTTTGAGATAGACCTGTCATAGAAAAATGTATAATTTGAAATTTTATACATGTAACTTCAGAACTGTAGGGACTTTTTGTCTACCGCTGTAAGATTCATTTGCAATATGTTAAGACATGCACATATACTAATACTGTGTGATAATATTGTTGCATGTTTTCTGTCATGTGAATAATGGTGCCCTTCATTGAGTGCCAAGAGCTGAGGTGCTTACTGAAAGGTTTGACAGGCGTGCTGTAGAGGACTGGTAATTTAGGTTAACAAATATGGATCTAAAATTACTAGTCCCCTAAAATACCAATAACCTAAATTCAAAAAATAACAAATTAAAGGGGTGATCTACAATTGAGTGATCTACAAATCCTCATTTTTTTTTTTTTTTTTTTTTTTTTAATTAACTGTTTAAGTTAAATAATTATGAAAATTACTTTAGTAAACTCAGATGAAAATAATATTTATTTTATGAGGAAATCACCATTGATGCTACCATTTATTGATTTGGTTTTAAAGCAGAAACATTCAGCTATATAGAAATGAAGACAAAATGTAAGAAAAAATAAGCTGTTCAGTTTTTTTATGAGGTACCTTGGGTTTGAAGAACCTAATAAATATTTAAAACCTGTTTTAAATTTTACTCATCACATAGTTGTTAATTATATTAACATCTAAATTAGCATGATTCTTAATAGAATTGAAAAATACATGTTTATTATATAGATTTTTAAATTAGAATAAATCTAGGCCATAATTATTCGCATAATCAAAAGTTAACACAGTTCTCAATATTGGCAGGACTGATTATTGAAGCGATTTGGAATCGAAAGAAATTTTCCGTTTTTTGACAAATAGAGTTATTAAGTTATAAGCGATTTTATTCACATGACGACAGGTTTTTCTTCTTTCCAGCACCATCGTGTCCGGAAATTTGGTTCAAAACACCAACTTTGACAGTATTTCCTGAAAGACATTTTGCATTTACCAAAAAATGGAACGTGTCTTTCAATTACATAGTTTCTCAATAACAACACCTACCAATTTCATGTTTTTCCGAACAAAAATGAATTTTAAAATGTGCCAGAAAGTAGCCCCTTTTGTATTTGAGAAAAACCTTAAGGTCTTCAATTATGTATTCTTGATTCTGAAGCAAAAAAATGGCTCTATGTCCTGAGGAAAAATGCATAATGTATCAAAGCCTGGTTTCAAGAGTGCTGCATTTGTTTATTAAATGCTCTGCGATTTATTTACTTTTGATGTCAAAAGTTTACACATCCATAGAATTCTGTGAATCATATTTAACTGAATTATATGGCAGCACTTGCATGAAAAAATATTTTGCATCTTTTTGTTGGTCACTTAAGGAAAAAAAAAAAAAAAAATTCTTTTACAATTTGAATTTAATAAATTTATTTATTTATTTTTAAATAAAACTAGGGGCTCTACACTCTATAAGCTACACTTGCCAATCCCTGTTCAGACTGGCTGCAAACTCATTAGCCATTTAAACTTTCCTTTTTGTACTGCTTGTGATTCGTGTATCATTAAACAATAATTCAATGCATGAAATACCCATGGCTGAAGTACAACATAATTTTTCCCACCAAATGCTTAGTACATAATAATTTATTATTGTAAAGTTTTTTTTTTTTTTTTCAATATTCACATGTAAATATATATTTCAATAAAAGCACAGTGATATCATTCAGGCTTTTAAAAATTTGGCAACAGTAGATAAAAAACGGTTTTTTCAAAATATGAATTAAATCTCTAAGTAGGTAATGAAATTTTGAATAAAATATTGGAAAAAATACTTTCACCACACATAGGCACTGCACACCACATCTAGTCAAGTGTACGCCTGCAAAAGATGGCTAAATTGCTATACATAGTTTGTAATCCTTTAAAACTTATGTAACTGAACTATTTTGACCGATTTCAACATTAAATAACTCTTTAAATTTGTCTGTTTCAGCATACATTTCTCTATAAAACTACCAGTTTTTATGTGCTATATTTTTTTAAAGTATAAGCCGAGAGAGTGAATAAGACGCAATAGATTCAATAATGGCAGTGTCAGTAACTGTTTTTAGAATAGAGAGATTATACATACATCTATGTATCTCTAGGATTATCACTCCTATCTCCTGTTACCTTCCGAAGTTGCCAGTCTTCTATTTAAAAAAAAATCAGATTGCGTGATTGCCAGCCCTTTTTTGAAATAGTAATATTCACCTTATTTAAGGACAAATTAAATAAAGCAAAAAATGTGGTGGCAATCAAGCAATCTGCATTTTTATAAAGTAGTGGACTGTCAACGTTGTTAGGTTCAGCTTATACTTCCTAATATTACACTTTTCACTCTGTGGTACTGTGCTAACCAAAAAGTGTTTTGCCCTTATATTGTTTTGTTAGAAAACTGAATTCATTTCAAATTTTCATTTTAATTAAAAAGGTTTTGTGGTTTTTCACTTGCTTTATTGCTTATGAAGAAACTTCCAGATATTTTATGTCGATGTCCTTGAAACTGTTGAAGAAAGGTTGGCACTCCTACATACATTCATTCATTTTTTATTTTTTTCTTTTCATGTAGAGACATGGCCAAGTTGGCCATAGTAGAGAGGGGTGGATCATTAAAGTTTTTTTTTTCCTGTACTAGGGGGCTCTGCCCCCTACGAGCTACGCTCGTCAACCCCCGTTCAGACACCTCAGACTCTAACAGCACGCTAATTTGATCGCCTTTAAAAAGATTTCGGAAGATTGAATTAGAATTTAAATCTGACAATTATAATCTGACGTAATTTTAACCAAACTTTTCTTTCTCTTTTTAATATTCACGTCAAAATACTTTTGTTAAAAATGAAATATTATGATCATCTTAAAATGTCAAGTAAATGTCTCGCGCAATTTTTAAATTAAAACTGTTTTGCAATATTATTTTTTGTTCATTTTACGTAATAAGTGTAATATGACGTAAATTCTCCTATTTAGGACTTCTAACGCATGTTACTGAATTTATTATTTTACAATATTCTTTCTCATTTAAAATTCACGTGTAACTATAGTTTTATGACGTAATTTTCAATGAGTTCCTGCTTTTTATATTTTTTGTTTATAATAGTCACGTGTAAAATAAATTTTTAATTTGAAGCAAACATTACTGTTTGCGCTGTTTATACAGTTGGCAACTGTTTAAATTAATGCAATTTTCTAAAACTTGTAAAAAAATATCTCTCGAAATGCTGAAAATTTGAATTTAAAATAGAAATAAAACCTCGAAAAATTATTCAAATTAAAAAACTAACTGCAATCTGCACACCGGGAAATTCTGACGCATAAAATGATCTAAAAATGATTAAATTCCTATGTACAGTTTTTGCTCCTATAAAACTTTTTTAATGGAACGATTTTGTCCAACTTTGGCATTAAATATCTCTTAAAATAACTAGGGGGCTCGGCCCCCTACGAGCTACGCTCGCCAACCCCCGTCCAGACACCGCAGACTCTAAATGCACGCTAATTTGATCGGCTTTAAAAAGATTTCGAAAGATTGAATTATAATTTATAAAACAGTGGCGATCTCCCTATAAACGAATTTCTATTCATTTCTCTTTGATTGGAAAATTTTAACGCCAAATCCGCTGCGGTACTACTTGATTATCCTGTCGACCAATTTCGCCAAATTAAATAAATCGCCAAACCACTCGCCAAATTATACAAATTGATATAATTTTTATTTTAAATAACGAAAGAACAAATAAATTCGTACAACATTAATAAAAACACAAATAAAACGTCGAAATAAAAATAACTTGATGACGTATACACGTGTAACAACATTTCAAAATAAGCTAATATAAAAGGAATTAAGTAAAGAGAGTCTTTGTCTCCTGGTATTTTTTAACAAAGCGAAAAGCAAGTTCTTTTAAATGAGACATTTTAAATTAATTCTCAAAATATCAAATAAATGTCTAGCGCAATTTCTAAATTTAAACTTTTTTGCAATATTATTTTGTGTTCATTTTATGTAATAACTATAATGTGACGTAAATATGACGTAATTTCTCCTAAGACTTCTAACGCATGTTAATGAATTTATTATTTTACAATATCCTTTCTCTTTTAAAATTCACGTGTATACTTTTTATGACGTAATTTTTAATAAGTTCCTGCTTTTTATACGTAATTATTTAATTCTAATTTGAAAGTTTTTTTCCTGTTTATAATAGTCACGTGTAAATAAATTTTTAATTTGAAGCAAACATTATTGCTTGCGCTTTTTATACAGTTGGCAACAGTTTAAATTAGTACAATTTTCTGAAATCTGTAAAAAACATCTCTAGAAATGCTGAAAATTTGAATTTAAAATAGAAATAAAACCTGAAAAAATGAGTCAAAATAAAAAAATTAATGCAATCTGCACTCCGGCAAATTCTAACGCATAAAATGATCTAAAAATGATTACACTGCCATGTATAGTTTTTGCTGCTATAAAACTTTTTTAGTGGAACGATTTTGTCCAACTTTAGCATTAAATATCTCTTAAAATAATTCTTCGATTGGAAAACTGTCTGCATCAGCGTGTTTATCAAACATTTCTGTATAAAACCACCGATTTTCATATTTTTGTATGCATTATTTTTGTTAATATTAACGAAGAAAGGCCTCCGGTCACCAAAAAATCAAAACCGGCGGCGGCGGCGGTGACAGCGGTAGTTACTTTTTTTTAGAATAGAGAGATTCTTCTATTTGAAAACTGTCTGCATCAGCGTGCTTATCAAACATTTTTCTATAATACTACGGTTTTCATATTTTTGTATGCAACAGTTTTTTTAATATTAACAAAGAAAGACCTCCGGTCACAAAAAATTTAAAACCGGCGGCGGTGACAGCGGTAGTTACTTTTTTTTAGAATAGAGAGATAACTGATACGTCCTGATGGATATATTGCTTTAACAACAACAACAAAAAAAAATGTTTTAGGTGAATTTTTTTAAAAATTAAAATAACAAGACTTGTATGAACTGGAAAATGTTTATTTTCACAATTTTGTTGATAGTAAGTTATGACAATGAATTTAAATAGGTGAATAGAAATTTAAAAAATGTACACGAATTTGGCTAGAATGTATTTGCACAATACGATTCGGGGCCTAGTTCTATCTGGAAATTGGCTGGAATGGGTGAGTCTGGACCACACAGAACAACTTGTTTTCCTGGATTTCTAAAAAAAATAATAAAATTGATTAAAATATAATTTTATCACTTGAAATAGTCATTATAGTTGTCCTTTGAATGAAAGGTATGAGTGCTATTTATGTACTTTTGCATAATTTTTAAAGTAGAATGATTTGTTGATAGCTTGACAAATGCTGTACAAATAAATTTTCACAAGCCAAAATTCTGCACAACATTAGCAATGTAAAGAAATAAATTTCCAGATAAGATTCAGTGAAAATAATCAAAATAGCAATGTTTTGATTTGCTGATTGGTGAATTAGATTACGTAATCTGGATAATTACGTAATTATGTACCCAGATTACGTAATCTGGGTAATTTGTCGTGAGAAGCCCTAGTCACTCAGCATATCACAGATGAAAAAATTTTATGTGGTTTAATGCAATTTTCAGTTCACTCACAAATACTGAAGCAGAGTAATATTTGATAACAGACTTCTAACATAGTTATTTTATAAAGATGTGACTGATCTGATCAGGTTTTAAAATATAAACAAAGCATGAATCTAAAATCCTGAAAATTCAGAAATCTTCAAAGCCCTTGGTCCCAAGCTGTGTGGGTTTTTGAGTGTGAATTTCTTAACAAATAAAATTGAAGAGCTCCCATCAGAAAAAAAAAAACAATTTCCCAACAATCTTGAAAATTAAACTAAAAGTGCAATAATTTTTTTTTTTTTTTTTTTTTTTTTTTTTTTTTTTTTCAATAGTACCCGCATTGCTGTGAAACCATTTAATTACGAAACCAACCCATATCCTCGTTGTGATGAAAGAAAAGTTTGGTTGTTCCATAGAAATAACACTAGTCCAAAGACATTTTCCCTTTTTCTGTTGTTGTTTTGTTGCTTTTCAGTGCTGTTTTTGTCTTAAACCTCTTAATTCTGTTAATACTAAAATTAAATTTAAAAGAATAGATGTCAAGAATAATCCATACGACCTCTACGAAACACATTAAGTAAAATTATAATTCATATACAAAGATAGCTTTCACCTTAAAATAAGGGTCTTTTAACTCGGGTCCCTCAGGCCACGGCGGGTAGCCCACCGAAAGTACTTTAGAGGCCTGCCGTGTCAGTCGCTTCAAAAATTAACCCCTTGCCTGTGTCGTCCGAACCGAATCCAGTTTGGGAAACTCAAACGTGCCATATTTGGAATGCCCAGTTTGGGCATTCCAAATATGGCACCCCCGATGAGGGGCGGAAATCAGTTGCTTTATTCCACGAGTTCTTTTTCCTTTTGCAAATGTGTAATGCAATTTAATTTTACATTAGATGGTAATGGTTAAGTAAAATGTCACTATAATCTATTAATTTTCTGGTATATGTCAAAGAATTAAATAGGTATTTCGTTTAAAATTTTGTTTCTTGCAAAATAACCTATTTCTAACCTTTTTTAATGTTTTAATGCACAGAATTTAAGAGGGGGAAAAAATTCGATTTTTGACACTTTTTCTGAAATATATTCCACAGGCAAAGGGTTAACCCCTTCGGGACGAGCGTCACGTATACGTGATGCATAAAGGGCACAGAATCCTCGATTATTCCCACCAATTATTTTTAGGGTTCCGTACTTAACCCTTCACTGCACGGTGTGCCATATGTGGCACATACCAATAAAACCCTTCTATTTTCGTATGAATCTTAAATATAGGTTAGCTGAGCTTTGTGCCATATCTAGAACATTTAAACAAAGAGTTGTGTACCTGTTTTTCTTACTAGATAGCACTACCTGACTATCTATTAGATTTTCATTTAAAAAAAAAAATTCAGTCTGCATCGTAAACAAACAGTAGAATTTGCTTCAACCTTTTCACCAAAAAATCTTGAAAGTATCACAAGATAAAATTTTAGACATTAAAGTACATCACATATTTGTTATTTAGGCTGCTTAAAACTAAAATATTTCAGTACATCAGCCTGAAATCTTGTTTTTGTGTTTGTGCCAGATATGGAACTAGAGCATAAAGCTCATAGTACATTCGAATGAAAAATGTTGCGCAAAGGGCTAATGCAAGATGAAATCAATGCAATATTGTTTGCATCTGATACTGCTGATGAATCTTTTGGATGTTTTGATGATAGTTGGGAAGATTCAACATATAACCCAGCTAAAAATAGAACTAAAAATGCTATGTCTTTATCTGGATCAGACGTTGAGTGCACGATCACAACAAATGTGACCCAAGAAATTGATTCAACTGCAACAGGAGGTAAGTTTTTATTCTAAACTATACAAATTTTCAAATTATCTGGGGAGTACATCTGAATGTTCTTGTCGAATCACCCCCCCCCCCCCCCGGGCCACACCTGAATTCAACACTGAATGTATAGAATGAGAAGCATCTATTTTGAGAAATGTTTTATTCTTGCAGATGCTGCAGATATTTCTGCTGGACACAATGTTGATAGAAAAAGTCAAAAGGAAAGACGAATATAAAAAACTAATTTGGAAGAATAAAAATCTGAAAATTCCTGAATCGCAAATAAAATATAGAAGAAGTATGCTAAGTGCTGAAAGTATGACTCTGGAGGCTCCTTTTTTTTTACCCGACTGCCAAGAAGGGTTATGTGTTTCACGCGTATCTGAGTATGTGGATTTCTTTATACCCTTGAAACACCCCAACGGCTAGATGGGTTTTAATGAATGAGGTCTCTATCAATTCGTCCTAACCGTCCGATGGTCATAGGCTAGGTTTTGTTTTTATAAATTCAAAATGACGGTAGACACGAAAAAAAAAAATTTTACGCATCATATTGAGTGGCATATCATTGGATAGGTCTTTCAAAATGAAAACGATGTTTCATTGACTATTTTACAGTCAGAAGCTCCGTTTAAATATTACACAACCTGGAAGTTGTGTAGGTAGGATCTCTAGCTTTACTGCAACTCTAACCATCATAGACATCTATCGGCCTCATCAAAGCAGTGCTTATAGATAGGAACTAACAATTAAACACAACTTAAAAATCATCAATACAAGTAAATAAAAAAAAAGGTCAGTAATATAAAAAATAGCTTCACATTCATGAGAAATAATGACTGCATGTGATTACAGTGTCTCTATAAGAGAATTGCGACATACATATAAGAAGCAAGCTTAAACTGATTTTTTGTTGTTGTTGTTGTTTTGTTCAAACTATATCCATCAACATTTCGGAACCATGAAGAGAATCATGAATATTTAGGAAGAAAAAAAACTGTTTATTGTTCATATAAAACATAAAAATCCAGTGAAAAGCAATTTTCAATGTTTTAACTCAATAATATATCCATAGTTACAGTAATTCACACTAGTACTACTATTATTCAAACAAGAATAAAAAAAGTCGAATGTATGAAATGTCAAATTTGAGTAGCTCCGCTCTGAAAAACGCCTTTAAATGAATTTTATGTATTTTACACAAATTTGTGAAAATATTTACATGTTATATCTAATGCACACTTTCGGCATTTATATAAAATATACGTGTAAATATGGGAAATTTTTGACAGTAGCACCTGTAATCAGTAAATTATAAACATCAGTATAACTTTGAGCCGGCTCAAAGTTACCCTAAAAATGTGGTAAAATGTTAGTGCCTTCTTATTTTACATTTTATTAACTATTAATAAATAAATAATCACAAAATATTAACACATTTACAACATTTAGATAATAATATGTCTTATAAATGAGTATATTGTTACTTACTATGAAAATTTAATTGGATAACAACAACTTCAAAATTAACTTGAAGACAGTACTTCACAAAAATAGTTATATGATGCAATTAATTGTGCATAATGGTGCTAATTTATTTTCTAAAGTAAAGAGTAGAAATCCCACTTTAGAACCTTGCCAACAGAGCACAGTTCTGAAGTTTATTTAGTCTTTTGGAGTCAAAAATATTGAAAAATAGGAGGTGGTGCAAAGTTACACCTCATGGTTGAAAGTTACCCTGAATGACTGTACACAACCTGGAATTTGTGTAGGTAGGATCTCTAGCTTTCGTGCAACTCTAACCTTCATAGACATCTATAGGCCTCATCAAAACAGTGTTTATAAATGGGAACTAACAATTAAACACAACTTAAAAGTCATCAATACAAGAAAAAAAAATAGGTAAGTAATATAAAAAATAGTTTAACATTGATGAGAAATAATTAATTAGTTCGCTTTTTACGCAGTCGGGTTTTTTGATTTTTTAAATTTAATTTTTACTTGTTTAACCAGAGACTTTTAAATCTTATTTCAGAAGAGACACATAGATACAGCATACAAAACGATCCTTCTCAACCTTTACAAGTTCTCATTACGGATATTCAACGTTATATTGGAATTCTTTATCTGATGTAAATTATTATACATTTACCATCTGCGAGAGATTACTGGAGTGATATTTTAGGTAACCAAACAATTAAAGAGACAATGTCTGTCAAAGAATATGAAAGAAATCGAATAATTTTTGCACTTTAATGACAATGCTAAAGAAATTCCTAGAGGCATGAAGGGCCATAATAGACTATTCAAAATAAGGCCTCTAATACAGTGCATCAGAAAACGCTTTGTACAAGTTCATGTGGAAGAGTGTTTGTCAATAGGTAAACAAATTTGTGCAACAAAGTCTCGAAGCATTTTTAAACAATATTTGCCCAATAAACCACAGAAATAGGACTTTAAATTCTTCGTTGTATGTGGTATAAGTGGTTTTGCCTATGATTTTGAATTATATCGTGGCTAGGAAAATGGTGACATACGAATGCCAAATGAGCCAGATTTAGGGTCTGCATCAAATGTTGTTGTGCGTCTCAGTAGGTTAATTCCGCAAAATCAAAACCATAAGTTACTTTTTGATAATTACTTCATTACCATTACTTGAATTTTTATCACAGAATGGAATACTTTCATTGGGTACAGTGAGACGCAATAGAATTCCTAATTGTAAGCTTCCTTTGGAATCTGAGATAAAAGGAAAAAAGTAGCATGCATTAACAGTACACAAATATCATGTGTTACATGGTTGGATAATAAGCCAGTTAATTTCTTGTCGACATTTGCTGGGAGTCTCCCTATAGGAAATATTTCTTGATTCGATAAAAAGGTGAATCAAAAGTCTGATATAGATTGTCCTTTTGTGGTAAAACAATACAATAAACACATGGGTGGTGTAGACTTACTAGACAGCCATTTAGGAAGATATAGAAATAAAATGAGATTTAAAAAGTATTACTTTCGAGTTTTCTACCATCTACTGGATGTTGTTATGATAAATTCATGGATCTTTTATAAAAAAGGGAACGAAAATAATTCCTTAAGAAAAATCCCTTTGGCTAAATTCAGGGAGGAGGTTGCAATCTGCCTTTGTAAGATTGGAGGCGAAACACCAAATGCTGAAAGAGGACTTCCAAGAATGTCTGAAGTAGAAAGAGGAATTATAGCCAAAAAAACATAAAGGTCCTGTATCTTCAAAGCCGGTCAAAGATATAAGATTATATGGAATGCAGACAGCGATGCAAACTTCCAAACTGCACTCGCAAAACTTTTCATAAAGTGTTCAAAATGTGGAGCAGCCTTATGTATAAATCGAGATAGAAACTGTTACTCTGAATTTCATCAGAAATGAACATTTTAAACTTTTTTGCTCTTAAAGCTCTTTTTTACACTCCTTTTTCTTTTGATTTGCTTTCTGATGATGCTTTATTCTATTGTAAAATAATTTTTAATACATTATTTTCTTTCATATCTTTTTACAATTTGCATTTTGAAATTTCTAATATTAATTTTTATTTTTTGCACATTTTAACCCCTTGAGGGGCGGTGGGATATATTATAGCCTACCTAATTTTAATCAAGATTCGCAGCAGAAACTTTTAATTAAATTTATATTTCTAACTTTGGAGGGGAAAAGTTGCAAAATTGCTTTTCCTTATTTTAAAATAATTTTTTCGAATATTCCGGTGTGAATTCAACATTACAGAGACACAATTGATTGCTCTTCAAAGGGTTAAATATCTGCTATAAAATTTTAATACATATTACACTCTTTTTGTACATCTAATACACAAGTATTGTGGGTTTTGTGAAACATTTAGCACAAAAAAGTAAATATCTAATTGTGTATTACTTTGGGACACATATGGCACATAACACAAAAATCCATATTTAAAAAATATATATGAAGTCTGAATTTTTTTATTATTTTTCCTGTATTTGTGACTACCTAAAGTAATTAAATTATTTTTTTCACAAAGAAAAAAAAATCGTGCAGTGAAGGGTTAAAAAGTAAAAACGGAATCATTATAAGATCACTTATGTGTCTGTCTGTCCCAGCCATTTTACTCGTAAACTATGTAACGTGGAAAGTTCAAATTGGGGGGAAGTAACAAAGACCCACATATTTACAGATTATTAAACATTCACAAATATATTTAGGAAAAACGTAGAGGGGCTCATTAAGTTACTTGAAAAAAAAATTCTTTGTATATCGTGTGAAAGCTTTCGTAACGGTGAACTCAAAAACATGTTTAGTTTTAGGTATTATATTTTCAGAGATATCGTCGAAAATGTAGTGCAAAAATATGTTTCCCCTCCCCGCTCTATTTTCGAATCTACTGAAACTAAAATAATGAAAAATATAGAGGTAGTAGACGCAATTAAAACCTTGCAGGAAAACTATAACGATTATACCCTAGGTCTCATAGTTTTTTGAGAAAAGCGCATTTTCCGTTACACACAAATTTCGATTTGCGGGCATTCAGCAAAGATGTTGAGAAACGCTGGAGGTACCTATCGTAGCAGAAGTATAAAAGCATTGTTGATAATGATTTTCGCAAAAAAAATCATCAGTAATTAGCCGATATATTAACCCTTAAAGATACGGACGGTTTGGACATACATAATGACAGGGGCTGCGTTACTCTAATGTACCATCGGCTTTTAAAGCCTAAATAACAATTTTTAATGATATATTTGTGTAATGCAATGTCCAGTAGCACTAGCAGCATAAAAGCAATAAACGTCAAATTGTTAAAAACAGAATAATTTAATTAGAATTAATAACATAAATACTATGGGATTCGCAACTAGTTTGTATTGAGTCGATCTCTCAATACGCCTCCTGTGTCTTTAAAAGTTAATTGCAAACCTATCTGGAAAAACGCGGCACGGACCAGGGCGACGTTGCAACTTTGCGACCTCCTGTCGAAGCGCTCTTAGCACAATGCCAAGTTTAAACTTTGAACAATGGTTTTGTTTTAGCTACACTGTAAAAAGAAAAAATGATTACTACGCTGAATTTACTTTTATGAAATGCCAAATGAAGTTTAAAATATACACTACTTTTATGCCAGTACCGAATTAAGGTCATCATAAACAGATTAGGATAAAATTTAAAAAAAAGAGTTCACAGAATAGCAATATTTGATATTATTTAGGCTTCCTATCTCTTTGAACTTTTATGGTATACCCATTCATACTTTTCTAGCATATACAGCTATCCAACCCTACGTTAGTTTTTTACAAAGTTTTATTAACGCCTATTTTTTTTAATAATACAGTTAATAATTCATATATTTGTTGTAGGGAACCCTCTGAGCGCGAGTAATACTCGCACTTGACCTTTTTAATTTATTTTTTTATTTTATTTTATTTGTAAACTTTGCCTTATTCAACCCTTTATCTACTGACGGTACTTATAAGTACCATTAAAATAACTTGTTATAAAATTCATTTAATACATCGGTTCGTTGTAATACAGCTTAGAATAAGTTCTAGATACATTACTTTATCTTGTTCCGAAAGCACTATGGGTTATACAAAACAAAAATATTTTTAAAAGGATGATTTCTTTTGGCTTTGCATCTTTTCAGCTTTCTTGCCGTTGAGGGGGGGTGGGAGGATTTTTCAATTCGGACATATTTCTATTGTAAGAACATTATATTTGTACATTTCCTAATTCTACAAAATACTAAGACAAATATTTAAAATAAAAGATTTGAGTGGGGTTATAAATAGTGCACAAAATCTCTATAGATTCAAATTTAATGAATCCTTCTAAATCCTCCAATCCTTGTAAAAGCCTTCTAAAATTTATTAAATGATTATGTAAATCTTCTAATGTAGTTTAAACAATTCACGAAAAATACTTTAGAAGATAAAATTTTCATGAATTCATAATTCAGTAGATAAAGGGTAAATTAGAACATTTTCGACAAAAATTTCTGTTTTGAAAAACCGGTGATAAAAGATTTAAAAATTCTGTAAAAGACGCTCGTCGCGGACGGGTAAAGACTACGTTTCGAAAAGAAAAGTGCTCACCGTCATTCTAAAGCAGTGGTTCTCAACCTGTGTGCCGCGGCACAGTAGTGTTTCGCGAAAAGATATCAGTTGTGCTGCGAAACTTTTAGTCAAGTTGCATCAAATTTTTAAAAATTCTTATCTGTAATGTGAGACATTTCAAATTATACGATTTACTTTGAAATAAGGTTTAGTGTTACAAATTGGCTTTATTTGTGTGATTTTTCTTCTGTTACTGATTTTAAGAGTATAGGGGGAAACCCTAAAAATGGCCTTACGTCTTTTGAGATAAATTCTTTGAGAAAAAAATATGTCTCCTGAAGAAAAAATATTATAATCTGAATAATGCAGTAGAAAAGATCGTTGAAAAATAATTTAAGATTATCCAATGATTTTATCTTACACAAAAAGTATTCTATTTTTTAAAAAGTCAAACTCAGATACAGTACAGCCCCGATTATCCGCGAAATTGTGTGGCAAGGGCACCGCGGATAATCCGAAAAAGACTTAAAATGCAGTGCAAGCACGAAAAAAAGACAGTTCAACATAAAAACTATGTTATAGTGTACAAAAAACATAATAAAACGTTCAAAATACATACATATGCACAGTACAGCAAAAACATTTTCTTTTCGTCTAAATCACTAAAATAAAGAACAGTAAACAAGAAACAAAGCCATGCATACTGTACAAAAAATGTTGAGTTACACCTTTTTAAAAAATCAGTCAGTGGTTTTTGCTTCTTGCTTTGGACACACCTTTTCTATCTCAAAAATGAAGCTATTCTTGATATGCACCTCTAGAATTTATCATAACAGTCTTATTCGATTGTTAAATATTTTAATTGCTGTGTTTTCGTTTTGTTAATAAAATCAAGAAAAGGGGATATTTTAAACATGGCAACCGAACCTAGAAATATTCTTCTATTACTTTCGAATACATGAATTTTTCATTTTATATTTATTAGTAGGTCTTATTATATTTTCTTTGCTGTTGGCTTGAATTAAAAAAAAAAAAAAAAAAAAAAAAAAAAAAAAAAAAATCGCTTCGCGGATAAACCGCACCGCGGATAATCGGGGCTTTACTGTATATCTTTTAATGCTAATGTGACTACTGATAAATGAAGATACATTTCCACATTACCAGTTCTTTTTCCTATACAATTTCTAATTGGCTGTTGCCTGTAATTTCCTGCACTGCTATTGATCAATAAACCTATACCTCGAATTCGCTTCTCCTCCATATATATGGGAAAATTCCATTATTCTTTGGAGTGATGACGGTATGCTGAATGATACCAAAACTAGTGTTAAAAAGGTGCTTAAAACGGTGTTTCATCTGCTTATAAATTTTAATGCATAGTAAAGAGAACTATATAAGAAAAGGTTATAAGAATTTTATTTAAAAAAATTCTTTTCCTTTATCCGGCTCGGATAGACTATTTTGCTTGTGATAGTAAATAAATTAAAAATTATATGTAACCATTTCTTATGTAATGATAGATAATCCTTTCTTTTTTTAAGTCATCATAATTTTAGTGTGCCGCACAAATTGAATTCTAGATTTAAGTGCGCCGTGAAGTAAAAAGTTGTTGAGAAACACTGTTCTAAAGCAATAAAATGTGTTTTTTAACAAAAGGACGGGGGATTCAACAATGAAAAAGAGTTGGGGAGCTCGAACTTGATGGAAACTTTGCTCTCCTGCAGGATGTCCGGCACTTTCCTTGTAAAGCCATCAAAGGTAAAAAACGCCGCGTGACCAGAACAAAGGGAGCGCGAGTAGAATGATGCGTCTATCTGAAGCCTAAGAAACAAACATTTTCAGTCACATTGAAGATGATTTTCTAAGTGCTTTAATGTAGCAAATCCCTTCTTTATATAAAATATGAATAAGAAAGCAAGGGAACAGCACTCGGTACGCATGATTTTCCTCCGCGTCAACACAAGTGGCTGCTGAGTTAAGTTGCTCACGCCTTGTCATAGAAGCTGGGAAATTACGATGCGAAGCAGTACTCCTGCGCTTTATGCTAATAGCAGCTGATGGTTTATATGGTTTCTCATGTTTATATTATGGCATTGTAATAAATAAAGTATTGACAACATCTTGCGTTCTCTTAAATCCCACTCGAAGGATTAATTCGATTTTTTTATGCCCAATGTTTAATTCAGCCTTTTTTCTTCGAGACGAATTTCTGCAGCACAAAGGTTAAATAAAGCATTATATTTACGAGGTTGGGGGGTTTGGGAATTCCAAAATGTATTAAACATATATAATAAAAATACCGCAAACATCAACCACCACAAACAGTTTCATTTTCAAATTGTTTAGTATTTATTTTAAAGATCAAACATAATAAATAAATCGATAAATTTTCAAATCTTTTCCCTGTGCATACAGCATACATAGAAAAAGAAAATACACTGATAATAATTTTAAAAATTTGAAAATTCATATTTCAAGCTTCTTTTTTTAAATTAATAAATATGCTCGATATGCATTTTATAAGACATCTTTTTTTTTTTGTCTGACATAATTGAAGTTGTGTAATCCATTAAAAATTTGGTGTGATAGATAATTGGAATTCTTTTTTTCATTCTTACCGTGGAGAAACTCCTCTTTCCACCGCACAAAAAAATCCTGTTTTAATTCCCATTGAAGTAACTTAATTTATCGAGATTAATATCGTTTTTGCAGAGATTTGTGAGGGGGGAGGGGTGCGTAATAGAGGTTCCGCGGGGGGAAATTGCACTTCTTGACCATTACTGAATATAAAATTCCAAATCTTCCAGGCGGGCGGAATGCCCCTCAGGGTCACCCCCTGAATGCAACACTGTTTATGCCCTCCTACTACTATTAATAAATAAGACAATTGTATAGGATTTATAGGGATAAATTTAAACAATATGTGCAAATATTAATAAAAAGCGTTTTTATGAACTGAGAAGGAAATGAGAATTCTACAACAGAGCAGTGCCTATATACAGGGTGATTCAGAACTCTTTGTCAATAATCGACATGTAGGTTAGGAAGACGATAACAAGTAAGAATCATATAGGAACATAGGGTCGTATACGCAACCTTACGCGCAAGAGGGCGCTAGAGGTCGTAAAGGACAGCTGGGCAAGCAGAAGCGAGGAAAAGCGTATTTCGGGTGTATGAGCTAAAGGAAGGATGCATCGCTTCGCTACACGAATAGTGAATTGGCGGATATGTACCTCCTTTACGGGGTGGCCAATTGCATTGGAATAAGACGCTAGGGAACTGTATCGTTCCCGGTTTCCAACCAGACGTATCCCTACTAATACCATGTTCGCGCGCCTGCATCATCGATTGAGCGAAACGGGACGTTTCAACAGATGAATGATCGATACTGGTGTTCAGAGAACAACGCGGACACGTAGACTGCAAGAAGCCATACTATCCGAAGTCGAAAACAATCTAGAGGCGAATACTCGACGTATTGCAGCACGTGTACTGTACGTGCGTCTCAATCCAGCGTTTAGCGTATTTTACACGCAGACGAGTTGCATTTGTACCATGTGCAACATGTGTAGTCTCAGACCTCCGGTGATTACCAGCACCGTTTGGACTGGGCACATTGGTTTCGATAGCCGTCCCCAACTTTATGAGCATGTGGCGCGTCTGCATTGCATTTGCGACCCTATGTTCCTATCTGATTCTTGCTTGTTATCGTCTTCCTAACCTACATGTCGATTATTGACAGAGAGTTCTGAATCACCTTGTGTAACCCGCCCTTGATGTTGTAACCTTGGTATTTCTTGTGTACGCTATTTAACTGACTTATGTGTGATCCGCGGAACTTAAAAAAAATTATTGATGTGACCCTTAAGCGTGAAATGTTGAAGATTTCTACCGCAAAAGAATTGAGAAATAATTATATCTTTACTTACATTGGTGAAGCTGTAAATGTGGTAATGATGATACTATGTAAAAACAGATTACAGCCATTTGGTTGTTCAATGTTAATACGAATACTATCAGAAACTTTTAGTGTCGCACACTGCCAGCTGAATGATACAGCCTTAACATCTATATTCTCATTGCTCGTTACTACAGTCTTGTATACCATTCCAGGACTTATATATCCGTTTCTGTAAATAAACAAGAGATAAATAAAACTGAAGTTAAAACATTTCACTTTGAATAAATAGGGAAAGTTATGTGTATGCACTGGGTTTCAGATTTACCTTTTGTTAACATCTACTGATAACTTTCCATATCGACCTTTCAGCACGACTGTAATATCCCCTATTGTTTCTCGTGCCAGTGCCTTATTTCCGAGTTTCACAGACACGTGATATTGCTGAACTGGAAAAAAAAAAGAAAATTTTAAAAATGTTCATCGATAAAATGAAATGTTTAATTGTATTTGCATAGCTGCCAACCTTTACGCTTTTTTCATACCATTAAAATTTTATAGAAAATATTATCTCATACAATCGTCGAAATCTCATGATTAAACAAGGCGAAAATCTCCTTAAAATTTTAGTGGTAGCCAAGAAGCGTAAAAGTTGGCAGCTATGTATTTGATAAATCTGAAAGAATGAACCTTGGTATAATTTACTTTCTTTTGAAAGGCTAGAAGACTTTTTTGATTTTTACAATTTTCTATTAGAATTCTCATATATACTTAACTTACAATTAGTATTTTGGGGAGTCACTTAATTGCAATTTTGTTTGCCCAAATATTTGCAAAATGTAAATTGGCAAAAAATATTTTGCAATTTCACTTTTTTAATTTTTCCAACACAAAGAAAATATTTTTGCTATACTGACATTTTGGTGCAGATAATTATATTGTATAGCAATATTTCTGCAGTATTGGCGATTCATTATAATTATTTCCAATGTAAACCCAATATTTTGCCAATATTGGTATTTCAGTTCAAGTATCAGCTACAGCGATCAGTTTTGAAAACAAAGCCTATTTTTGTATTCAAAATATATACCAGAATTTTTTAATAATAATTTTCGCTTTATTTAATAGCGAACCTTCGTCGATTAAATAAAATAAAAATTACCATTTCAAAAGTCTGATAGATATTTTGAATTCAGAAATATCGCTAAAAGGGCAACACTGTTGGCGATTTATATTAGCGGAATATATAACCAACATAACTCATGTTGGTTTTCAGAGTGATTGTGTTTATGGAAATTTATCATCGTTATTTCCAAATAGTAATCGCCTTATTTAATCTCAGAATTTTTATAAGGCGAATGTTATTATTAGTATTAAACAGTGATTATAAAAAATCCGGAACACAATCACTCTTGGGTTTTTGCATCAAGTACATTTTTTAGTAAGGTTAACGTTGTTGTACCTATTATTAATGCAATGTCAAATCAATTTTCGCGTTTTTTTTCGCTTTGAAATGCTACAGTGTTACAAACGCAATAGACTACTCCCTTGTTATATTTCGTTGGAAGTAGGTTTTATCTTTATAATTTTTATTTTATGTATTACAAACAAATAAAATATGTAAGTTAGATTACCTTAAGCGAATCTGGCACATTGAAAAAAAAAAATTACTATAGCGGATAATGAATACAAAGGCATTTAATCAACCGTTTTGACGCTGACTTCAGTCAAACATTGTCACACTTTCACATTTATAATATTATTAGGATTAGGATAGTATCATTATTACATGGAGATAGTAACAAAACTAATTGTTAAGACAAAATAATACCCACTGAAAATACATGTTCTCTTAATAGCTAGAGGCTAAACCCCGAATAAATAATAATCTTATGCTTCTACGAGATAGCGATTCCCTTCATAAATGTTTCAGAACACTCAAAATTTCATACCAGAAAAATATACTGAGAAATACCAGTGTCCAATCTGAGACGAGTAGGTATTATGAACATGCATCACAACAGCCATTTTTTTTTAAGTATAAAGAACACATGGAAATAGCTATACCTGTTCCAATTAACTATTTTATCCTTTAGATCGTTAAATTAAGTACACAATACAGCAAGAAAAAAAAAAAAAAAAAAAAAAAAAAAAAAAAAAAAAAAAACATTTTTTATTTAATTCCTACTATTAGCTCACACTCTCCCTATATTTATTTATTTATTTATATATTTATCTTGTTCAAATTTTCAATCGTTAATAAAATACTCATTATTCATCCTATCAAGTTGAAATAAATTTTTTAAAACTTGTACTGGATGACAATTGATGTTAATACAGTTTTTTCAAATATTAATTCATTAATTAAATTTTAATTAATTAATTTTAGTTTTGCATGGGAAACAAAATGGCGGCCATTGGTTATTGAAGATCAATTAAAGTATTTTCAATAAGGGGCTACCATAGGGGGGACCCTGTTCTGTCGCCAAATACCGCCAAGTTTGTCGCCAACTTGGCGATATATCGCCAAATTTGGTGGACAAAATGAGTCGCCAAAAGTGACGCCAACTTGGCGATATCGCTAATATTTCGCCAAATTCCCTTAGAGTTCCATTGTAAACCTACTTGCTTATAGAAAATCGACAAATTGAGATATTTTAATGCAACAAAAACTAATATTAGCTTAAGGGATTATATTAAATTTTTCTTTGATGGCCTAAGTAGGAATTGACTTTAAAAACAAAATTTTTATATCACTTGTTTTATTTATAAGGAGCTTACGGCTGGGAAATGAAAAACTTACTTTTTAGGGGGGAAATTACAAAATTCCTTTTTATTTTTTTATTATCACCACAAAAGACTGTAAGACAACATCAATTATTAGAAAAGGCTTATCATATGCTTCCATCTTGTTGTGCTTATTAGCAAAAAAGATAAAAAGATTTTATAAAGAAAATTAAGGCAGTGAGTCAAATCTCCCGTATTGTCAAACATCCCCATTGTTTCCCCTAGCGGTCAAAACAATTTTTAACATATGAAACAGGTAGCTTTTCATACTTACTGCAAAATGGCGGTTTAGATCCGGTGTACAAGTAATACTTCCTAGGTGGATTCATTTTTATCAAATCCTTTTTATTATCTGCTTGGAATCCCATTATTGCACATTGACTTCCGTCCACCCCACAATCCGAGCACCTGCCCGTCTGAAATTTCTCCCATGATCCGCAGGATACAGCTACAGGCTGGCAACCATAATGATTGGGTATTGTAGCTAGGAAGTATTCAATCACCTTATAATGATCACATACAAACAAATTCCTGGCAGCTGCAAAAACAAAAGTAAAAGTTGTCAGCATGTTTTGTAGCTTCGAGATATACTATAGACATGGGCGCCGGCAGAATGAAATTCGGGAGGGACATTTTGGAACAGATGTGTCTCTAGTTCACTACTACGGACGCATTTTTTTTTTTTTTAATGTGGAATTTAAATATGAAATGAGTTGAGCTGCGATTTCTTTTTTGTCAAAATAACTGCAAGTCAATTTTTAAATTAACAACAGGAAAAGTAATTAAGAAATGTCGAAAACCCAAAAGCGAGATTCTGCGTTCTTTTTTCAAAATGAAGAAAAGATTAGTTTCAACCACGTGATCGCAATCCTCCAGTTTTCATTACAACCAATCAAAATCATCAATTTGTCAGCTTGTATTATCTCCCAACCAATTAAAATCGTCAAAAACTGATGGGCAAATAAAATTCCCATCTGGTTGTTAAGATGTTTTCTAGGATGCGATGCAGTTGAAACTGATCTGTTAAAACAGTTTGTTCTCATTTTCGTCAAGGGAGGCTCAGATTTGACACATATGAACTTGAAAGAAAAAGCAGAGCCAAAATTATCTCCACCGGGATTTCACAGACAAACCTCTGTGGCGACAAAACTTTATTTTCCTATACTCACAGTGTTTAAATACAGTCGAACTTCCCTTTAATTAAGTCCCTATTTTCTGCTGAAACTTGACTTTGAACACCATTAACGTGTAAATAAATCTCTATATTACGAAAAATATATTCTATATAACGAAGTTTTTTCCACATTCGTGCGTGTACAACATTCAAGCGGAGACATTGCTGTTGCGATAGATGTATGAATTTATATCAGCGGGTTGTATGAAAATAAAATTTTTCATTTATTTAATAATTTCCATTCAAAAGAAGAAATTCTAAAAGCCTTGTATATAATAAGAAGGGGATTCCAGTTTCATGAAAATGTTACGGATGCATTGCTCGGATGCTTCTAAAAGTGCGAACATTTTTATGAACAGTGTATTTTATATATATATATAAACCTGTACAAAGAAATACTACAGTTTTTTTTTAATTAATGATTTGGAATACTGAGAAAAAGAGAAAAGGTACGCTAAAATTCAGCTTTTGTTTACCTCTCTTTATTATGTATATTTTTTTACATTATTCTAATTTAATTTCTCTCATATGTCGACATTGCATTAGAAAAGGTTATTGCTGCGAATTAAAACACATTTTTCCATTGTTGCCATTTTATGTGTATTTTTTATTTTATGCATGTGCATTTTATTATACAAATTTCATCAATTTGAGTTGATTTCTATTTAACGAATTTTCTTCATAACGAAGTCTTTAAATGTAACGATGAGACATGGAAGTTTCACTGTAGTTTAAATCGCCTGAAAAGAAAAAAAATTACTTTTTTTTTTTTTTTTTTCAAAATAATCAGAAAAAAAAAATTAATTAAGGGGGCTTCCACAAATGATGTCACGCTTGGAAGGGGGGAAGGGGGTCCGTGAAAGTGCGACAATTTGTGAGAAAGGGGTGGGAGGGGATAAGAAGAAATGTGACATCACACATTTTGGTTAAAATAAAAGCATTAAAAATCAACAGAATAAATTTTGAAGTTATTTTGAAATTAAAGTATTTTGTGTTTATAAAGTAGATTTAAAACCAAATATATTAAATTTCATTTCAAACTCCAAAATACGACTGTTTTCAACTGTACTTTCGCATTAATATTTTATTACTATTATATATTATGTTTTTGTTATAAACTTTAATCTTATTTCATAAAAAATAAGTACATGAATGATTTTTATTGTTAGGCTCACAAATGTCGTTAAAACACATAGTTAAAGTTTAAAAATAAAGTTTGAAATATGATCCATAACGTAGTGCTTTGTATCTGAACTGCAAGTATATGTTTACGTAGTATAGCGTGACATGTGACAAGGGGTGGGGGGTATGGTGAGAGGTGACACTTTGTGACAAAGGGGGGGGGGGGAGAGAGAGGTTCAAAAATATTGAAAAAAAGTGTGACATCATTTATGGACCGCCCCTAAATCTGAAAATTCAGGAAAGTGTGCCGACGCCTATGATCATAGATACAAGATTAAAAACAATGTTCTTTTTAATTTTAATTAGAAAACAAAACTAGCTTTCCAATACCACAAGAACGCCAGTAATGTTAAATATTGTAGTGATTAGAAAACGTAATTACCTTCAAAAACGCCCTTTTTCAGGAAAGTGTCAATGATCGATGTTGGACAACCCGGTTGGTTTTCTCCTCCATTCGGGTAGAAATCAATATGTCCTGTCTGCTGCATGCGACTTGGTTCTGTTGAGAGAAGTTACAGCATATTTGATATTATAGATAGTTTATATTAAATAGATTTTTTGTAATTTTTAGTGGTGCAGAGAGAGGGTAGATGGGGAGCAGGAATATCCGGGTCTCCCACTATGTAAATTTTACAGGATTGTATGGGAAGAATGATACTTTTATGTTTGGTCGTGCGCAAATCTCGCCAACAACAGATTTCTTCGCCAATAACAGCTTTTGTTTTTCACGTGTGCAAATTAGAAACAATACTTTGATGACGAAATAAAATGTTTTGCTTTATGATATTATTAAAAAAACTAAACTAAACTCTGTGGCTATACAATCCATGAAGGATCTGGGCCGACAGTGCTCATCTCTGTTTTCTTGACCCTGGGCCCCGAAGTGCTATTTATGATATTATTTCTTAAGTTAAAAGAAAGAAGTCATCAAATTACCATAAATTAATAGTTATGGAATCAATAGAAATTCTACGTCGTGCGAATTGCACTTGTAACGATTCGCTATCCTACATTATTCCGAAAATCTGGTATAGCATGCTTGGAATAACTTGAACACCCCCCTTCTGTAGAACTTTAGAACAGTCTGAATTATTTACCTTACCCACCTTTTCATTTTTGAAGTTTTGGATCAGCCCAACTGCATAAAGGACTCAGCTTCTGACCTGACTTTTGTTTTTAACCCTGTTGAAGAGCATGATATGCTCGAAAGTACTAGGTTTTTAATGGGTCTCAGGACTCTTAAAAATGGGAAAAATGAAAAAAATGACCATTTTCAACATTTAATATCTTAAAATGTATTTGATTTTATGACACAATTATAATTGGAATAAAATATATAAGTATGTTCTTTCATTTCATGTATTTAAAAAATTATAAGATGCAGAATTAGCATTTACAGGGGGGCTTTAAACTGTTAGACATTTGACGAGCCAAAAATCAGCATAACAACTTACGCGCACGATTACAAAATAAGTATTGCAACTAGAATGAAAATTTTGGTGCCTACTTATACTTCAGATTGTAATAATTAGCCTGAACCTAAATAAATTTGTATTTAAAGCTTTTTTATATTTTTAATACAAAGTTGTATTTAGCTAATGCAAAATTAAGAAAATTTCAACAGTATAATAACCTAAAAAAATATTGTTTTGAACAATAAAAGGGAAATTTTAGGTTCAGTTTATACAGACAAAAATATTCATAAGTTTTTGAGATATCGTGCGCGTTATGGCCAAAAACGTCATTTGAAGAAAAATGGTTTCAAAGTTTCCGAAATGACGCTTCAGCTATTGAACGTGTATAAATGTAAAAGCCATAACTTCAGTTTTAATAGGAATTTCAAGGAAACATATCAAAATGTTCAGAAAAGATAGAAGTTTAACATCTAAAAAAATTAAAATTTCGAAAATTTTAAAGCTTTAAGAGTCCTGAGATCCCTTAAATGTGATCATATTGTAAATAAAAAAACATCTTTAAGTAATTTGAATATAGTTTGTCTTACAAATTTTAAACTTGTAGATATTATTTCTTATTCTTATTTTTTTCTTCCGTATTTTAATTGAAATGAGTGAAAGGCATATAGTATTTTAAATGTATATAATATATTTTTTTAAAAATTAAACTAGTGAATGGCTTCTATTTAAGATGAAATGAATGCAATGCGAATGATGGCGATAAGAACAATATTGGCGATTTATCATGGTTAACATAAAAGTACCGGATATTTTTTAAGACGCTTCAAAGTTTATACCCTAATTTTGTGTGGAATAGAATAAAAAATACGCTGCTAAAAACTACAAATGTATAAAGTCAGGGACGACGAACCTAAGGCATGCGCGACAAAATATTTTTGGCACGGCATTGCTTGAGATTCTAAATCAAAATACAGTTAAATTACTCAAAATGGACAAATTTAGACTATCTGAGCTTTTATAAATTTGTATTATTGGAAAGTGAAGACTTTAATAAGCAACTCATCGAATTCCAGCCTGCTTCAGCGTATATTATAATTTATACTAATATTATAAAGAAGTAAAAATTGTTTGTTTGTGTGTTTGTTCGAGGTAATCTTTGGAGCTACTGAACCGATTTCAAAAGTATTGGTATCAAAATGATTGTGTTAGTCCCACTTAGAACATAAGCTATATCTTATGTCCGTGCCACTAACCCAAAGGAGGCGCAGGAGCAAAAACGTTCTAAAAATGTGATTTTTGTGTTATTGAAGGGCCTAGAAACATGAAATTTGGAATGGTAGTTATAAGATATAAATGATCTCTAAGAACATTTCTTAAAACATTCGAAATTTAAAGGGGTGAAAATGCGCAAAAGGAGTTCTAAAAAACGTTCTAAATGGTGATTTCTACGCAATCTCAGGAAGTAACGAACCGATTTAAAAATAATGGTGTGAAAATGATGGTGAAAGCCCTTGCTCTAACATAGGCTATATTTTATGTCGGTGCCACTACCCCAAAGGGAGTGCAGGAGCAAAAAACGTCCTAAAATGCGATTTTTGTGTTGATAAAGGGCCTAGAAGCATGAAATTTGGAATGGTAGTTATAAGATATGAATGATCTCTAAGAACATTTCTTAAAACATTCGAAATTTAAAGGGGTGAAAATGCGCAAAAGGAGTTCTAAAAAACGTTCTAAATGGTGATTTCTACGCAATCTCAGGAAGTAACGAACCGATTTAAAAAATAATGGTGTCAAAAGGATGATCACAGCCCTTGCTCCAATGTAGGCCATATTTTATGTCGGAGCCATTACCCCAAAGGCGGTGCAGGACCAAAAAACGTTCTAAAAATGCGATTTTTGTGCTAATGAAGGGCCTAGAAACATGAAATTTGGAATGATAGTTATAAGACACAAATGATCTTTAAAAACATTTCTTAAAAAAATCGAAATTTACGAAGGGTGATAATGCGCGAAAAGCGTTCTAAATGGCGATTTCTACGCAAACTCAGAAAGTAGCAAACCGATTTCAAAAGTAGTGATTGGAAATTGATCATGATAGCCTTTGCTTCAACATAGGCTCTATTACATGATGGTGTCACTACCACCTGGAATTTGCAGGAGCAGAAAACGTTCTAAATTGCGATTTCTGTGATACTGAAGAGGCTAGAAGCTTTAAATATGACATGGTTGTTACTTATAACATATAAATGCCTTCTAAGAACTGTCGAAAATAAATTCGAAATTTAAAAGAAGTAAAGCGAAGGGAAGGGACGAAAAGCGTACTAAAAAAAGTCCTAATTTACGATTTCTATGCAATCTCAGGAAATTAGTAAACCGATTACATAAGTAATGGTTGTGAATCAATGGTGATAGTGTCTGATTTCACAGAGGTTATATTTTATGCCAGTGCCACTACTACATCGGTTTGTTAGGAGGAACAACAAATGCTCTAAAAAAAGCCTTTAAAAACTTTCTGAATTACCATTTCTATGGAATATTAGGAAATACCAAACCGATTTCAAAATTAATGTTGCCAAATTAATGGTGACAGTTTGTGTTTAAACATAGGCATTTTATGTTAGTGCCACTGCCACCAAAGAGGTGGTAGACCGATAGACAAGAAGCTTCGAATTTGAGATGATGGTTATTTTTTAGATGTAAATACGTACTAAGAACGGTTTATTCAAAACTTCAAATGAATACTGAAATGAGCGTATGAAATGAGCATAAAAGCTTCAAAATATTTTCTAAATTATCATTTATTTAGTTTTAGTTCTTTTTATTAATTTAAGTCTCATTTCTGCCTAATGCAGTGTAATAATGAGGTTTAGTTAAACTGTGTTTTAAATAGCAATTTTTGAATTATTCCTACAAGTATAATTTTAAAATAAAAGTTAGGCATATGAATATCACTTGGCATATTTCTACTGTTACGCGAGCAAAGCCGCGGGGTTTGCTATAGTAAAATTATTAAATTAAGAGAAAATTTGGAGGCTATCAAAACAAAAAGATTATCATTTAGCAAAGATGATGATATTATTTCTAATTACTGAAAAGGTGTAAGATTAAAACTTTAAAAACAGTAAAATAGTTTTCTTTCACTGTTGACATGTTTCAACTCATCCGGAGTCTTTTTCAATCACAATTAAATAATGATATTCTATAATTGCACGGTCTATGATGCAATGAACTAAAACGCCATCATTCAATTTTTTATGCGAAGCACGCTATTTTTTTTTTCTTTTTACTTGGATGTTATTGGATGTATGACATGTCAACAGTCAAATAAAACTATTTTGCTATTTTTGAAGTTTTAATCTTACACCTTTTCAGCAATTAGAAATAATATATTATTACAAGGTGTTAAAATGTTATATAAAGATGATGAGGATAAAAATATGGTAACCTGGAGTTTAACTTCAAACACGTACAGCTGTTTGATGAAGCTGCCATTTTGCCATTTCCCCTTCTCTGTCTATGCCTGCTAGTTATTGTTTTCAAATATGAATAACTGACAAACTCCGCGGCTTTGCTCGCGTGAAATATGCCAAGTGATATTTATATGTTTAATTTTTATCAAAAGAAATTATACTAAGGAATAATTAAAAAATTACTATTTAAAACACAGTTTGACTAAACTTCATTATTACACTGCATTAGGCAGAAATGAGACTTAAATTAATAAAAAGAAATAAAACTAAATAAATGATAATTTAGAAAATATTCGAAATTTTTATGCTGAATTAATACGCTCATTTCAGTATTCATTTGAAGTTTTTAATTTTTTAGCAACCATCTTCTTACATCTTAAAATTAACCATGTCAAATTCCAAGTCCTACCACCTCTCTCAACATAAAGGACTATGTTGAAATAGGAACTGTCAATATTAATTTGCCAACATTAATTCTGAAATCGGTTTGTTATTTCCTAATATTCTACAGAAACGTAATTTAGAAAGCTTTTAAAGGCCTTTTTTAGAACGTTTGTTGTTCCTGTGAACCCCAGGTGGTAGAATCATCGTCGTAAAATATAGCCTGTGTAGGATCAGAGACTGTTATCATTGATTCACAACTATTACTTATATAATCAGTTTATATTCCCTGAAATTGCATAGAAATCGTAATTTAGGACTTTTTTAGAATGCTTTTCTCATCTCCCCTTCGCTTCACCCCTTTTTAATTCGAATGTATTTTCGACAGTCCTCCGAGGGCATTTATATTTTTTAAGTAACTACCATGCTATATTTAAAGTTTCTAGCCTCTTCAGTATCACAGTAATCGCAATTTAGAAAGTTTTTTGCTCCTGAAACCCTCTGGTGGTAGTGGCACAGACATAAAATATAGCTTATGCTTGAGCAGATTCTATCACCAACAATTTGTCCCCATTATTTTTTAACTCGGTTTGGTATTTGATAAGATTGCATAAAAATTGTAATTTAGAACGTTTTTAGAACGCTTTTCGCTCACTTCATACTTTTAAATTTGGAATTTTCTTTCGACAGTTCTTAGAAAGCAGCTGCATCTTGTAAGTAAATATCATGCCATATTTCAAAATGTTAGACCGCTCAGTTGTGTAAAAAACGCAAATTAGAACATTTTTTGCTCTTACAACCCCCAGATGGTAGTGACAGCAACATAAAATATAGCCTACGTTGGAGCAGGGACTGTCACCATCAATTTGCAACCATTACTTTTGAAATAAGTTTGGTATTTCCTAAGATTGAGTAGAAATCGCAATTTAGAACGTTTTTAGATCGCTATTCGCGCATTTTCACCCCTTTTTAAATTTCAAATTTTTAAAGAAATGTTCTTAGAGATAATTTATGTCCAATAAATATATACCATGCAAAATTCCATGAATCTATGTCCTTCCATAATTCAAAAATCGCATTTTTAGAAAGATTTTTACTCATGCATCTCCTCTGGGGTAGTGGAAACAGACATAAAATATAGCTTATCTTGGAGCAAGATCTGCCACCATCATTTTTACACAATTATATTTGAAATCGGTTCAGTGCTTCCTGAGATTGCATAGAAATCGCAATTTAGAACCTTTTTTACAACGCTTTTCGCGCATTTTCACCCCTTTTAAATTTTTTTAGGGCATGTTCTTAGAGATCATTGATATCTTATAAGTAACTACCATTCCAAATTTCTTAATTCCCTTCCATAACACAAAAACCGCAATTTAGAACGTTTTTTCTCTCCTGCAACCCCCATGTGGTAGTGATACAAACATAAAACAGAGCCTATGTTAGAGCAAGGCCTGTCACCACCAATTTACAACCATTACTTTTGAAATCGATTTGATACTTCCCAAAATTTAGTTGAAATCGCCATTTAGAATGTTTTTAGAACCCTCTTCGCGCATTATCACCCCTTTTAAATTTCGAATTGTTTAAGAACTCTTCTCCTTTATCTATAGTAATATTATATCTCATAAGTAACTAATATTTCAAATTTCATATTTTTAAGCCCTTCAGTAACGCAAAAATAATTTTTAGAATGTTTTTTGCTCCTGCACCCCGATTGGGGTAGTGGCACCGATATAAAACATAGCCTATGTTAGAGCAAAGGCTGTCACCATCATTTTGACACCATTATTTTAAAATAGGTTTGGTATTTCCTGATTTTGTGTATAGAAACCACCATTTAGAACGTTTTTTAGAACGCTTTTTGTGCATTTTCACCCTATTTTAAATTTCGAATTGTTTAAGAACTGCTGTTAGAAATCCTTTATATCTAATAAGTAACTAATATTTCAAATTTCATGTTTCAAGGCCCTTCAGTAACGCATAAATCGCATTTTAGAACGTTTTTTGCTCCTGCATCCCCTTTGGGGTAGTGGCACCGACATAAAACATAGCCTATGTTAGAGCAAGGGTTGTCGCCATCAATTTAGAACCATTATTTTTTAAATCGGTTTGCTATTTCCTGAGATTGTGTAGAAACCACCATTTAGAACGTTTTTCGCGAATTTTCACCCCTTTTAAATTTCGAATTGTTTAAGAACTGTTCTTAGAAATTCTTTATATCTAATAAGTAACTAAATATTCCAAATTTCATATTTCTAGGCCCTTCAGTAACGCAAAAATCGCATTTTTAGAACGTTTTTTGCTCCTGCACCCCCTTTGGGGTAGCGGCACCGACATAAGATATAGCCTATGTTCTAAGTTGGACCAACACCATCATTTTGATACCATTACTTTTGGAATCGGTTCGGTAGTTCCAGAAAATTACCTCTAACAAACAAACAATTTTTACTTCTTTATAATATTAGTATAGAAGATAGATAAGAAAACACAAGTAGAATCCGCTTGTCAGATAATTCCAGCTATACTAGCATTCTATCAAAAGCAACTAAATGAACGTGATATCCATTGATTTTCATCTAAGATAAAACACAGAAATCGAAATAATATTTTTAAATTCATTTAAACACATAAATCTACATCTATGTTCCTCATATTTTTTTTTTAAATATAACTAGGAGGCTCTGCCCCCTACGAGCTACGCTCGTCAACCCCCGTTCAGACACCGCAGACTCTAACAGCACGATAATTTAATCGGCTTTAAAAAGATTTCGGAAGATTGAATTATAATTTGAATCTGAGAATTATAATCTGGCGTAATTTTCACCAAACTTTTCTTTTTCTTTTTAATATTCACGTAAAAATACTTTTGTTAGAAATGAAATATTATGATCATCTTAAAATATCAAATAAATGTCTGGAGCAATTTTTAAATTTAAACTGTTTTGCAATATTATTTTTTGTTCATTTTATATAATAAGTGTAATGTGATGTAAATTCTCCTATTTAAGACTTCTAACGCATGTTTATGAATTTATTATTTTACAATATTCTGTCTCTTTTAAAATTCACGTGTAATTATAATTTTTATGACGTAATTTTCAATGAGTTCCTGCTTTTTATATTTTCTGTTTATAATAGTCACGTGTAAAATAAATTTTTAATTTGAAGTAAACATTATTGTTTGCGCTGTTTATACAACTGGCAACAGTTTAAAATAATAACATTTTCTAAAATTTGTAAAAAATATCTCTCGAAATGCTGAAAATTTGAATTTAAAATTTAAATAAAACCTCAAAAAATGAGTCAAATAAGAAAAATAAATACAATCTGCACACCGGGAACTTATAACGTATAAAATGATCTAAAAATGATTAAATTCTCCTGTATAGTTTTTGTTCCAATAAAACTTTTTTAATGGAACGATTTTGTCCAACTTTAGCATTAAATATCTCTTAAAATAATTCTCCGATTTGAAAACTGTCTGCATCAGCGTGTTTATCAAACATTTCTATATAATACCACCGATTTTCATATTTTTGTATGCAACAGTTTTTTTAATATTAACGATGAAAGGCCATGCTTAAGCATTCAAATTGGATGTGGATCTACCCGGAATATCTACGCAGATTTTCATTGGTCCATTTCCAAATCAAAACTTTTTTTTTATATATAGAAGGATATTTCAAGTACTAATTTTGATTCATTATTATTTGATCTATTAAAGGTTTTGGTTGTTGGCGCGTTATGGATCAGACAAAATACAGGGTCTCCGTAAAAAAATGTCCCAGTTATAAATTTTAATAGTGTCAACTGAGTGAGAGAGTTGGTTCAAGGTCACAGATAAAGAGTAACTCAAATAATTTTGGATAAGCGCATGCGTCAGTACTGCTTTGTTATTGACTTGCTTGCAGTGCCACATACGCAAAATGGCGAATCCTGATCGTAAAGAGTTATTGCTGGGCTGAAGACTACAAAACCGTTAGAAACATGGGATTTTTTTCCTTTGGGCTTTATAGAAGATCGTGTCTATACGTTCCGCCGCTACCTAATGATTTGCCAGAATTAAGACAAAAATTGAGTAGGCTATTGCTTCCATTACTCCGGACTTGTTAATCCTTTCAGGGGCAAATTACTTCAGTTGCTAAAATTTTGAAATAATCGATTGACACCAGGTTTTACGAAGAAATTTGTTTCAAAATAAATAAAAGCTTTTTCTTTGCGTGCATTACAAATGCAAAATCTTCTTTAAAAATTCTGGTGCCATTGTGTTATTTGATAATCAAAATTAAGTGGAACTTATATACGAGGGTGTATCAATAAGTTTTTGCCGTCATATAGAAATAATTGAGTGGAATTTATGAAATTGATATATTTTATTAGTCCTTTCTATAATAGCCACCGTAAATAGCAACACATTTCTGAAAACAGTATTTCAAAGAAAGGGGATTTATTCCAGGAGGCACAATAGTAGACCAAAAGGGGGACACTGGGTGGCACTTTACTAACTTTTGCTGAGCCCCTCATGTGATATATTGTTGAAGAGGCCTGTGACCACTTAGTTATGTTATGCACCTCCCGAGTCAAGCCCTCCAAATTTTTCCCACGGGGGGTATGATGGGGGTCTGAAAAATTTAGAAAAGTGCCCTCCGAGGGAGGCAAATTGGGGAGAGCGGCTCGGTAGATGCATAACATAAATAAGTGGTCACAGGCTTTTCCAACGATATGTCACACGAGAGAGTCAGTAAAAGTTAGAAAAGTGCCCTCCTTTTGGTCTACTATCCCGCCTCCTGGAATAAACACTACCTCCTCTCTTTGAAATACTGTTTGCAGAAATGTGTTATTGAGCACGTTGACTATATAGAAAAGGACTAATCACTAATCACTAATCGTCCACTCGTGGACAGCCAACCTTTCGGTATAGGAGCTGATTAGTCCACGAGGGGAAAACGCATATCTACTACTACTACCCCGCGGAGACTCCAGTGCTCGCGAACGAGCCCGGAAGCTCCAGCAGTCTGGAAATCCCTGCTTAATGAAAATTGCATGATTATTACAGGTAATTCACAATGGGTTGCACTATTGAGCTATCCCGAGAAATTTTTCAGTTATAGTTGATGATGAATAGTTAAAATTATGTTATAAAATAAAGTTAATATATGTACTTAATTACATCTCATTATTTATTTTTAATATTTAAAATGTGAGTATTTACACTTAAAATTTAAGATAGGAGAATTATTTAAGGTAAACAATAAATAGTAGGATAATATGACAGAGCTTGATTAAAATGACAAAACAATCAAAATGACTATTAAACAATAAGACAAAATGTAATTAAAGAAAAACCTAATTTGCTGAACAAATTAAAAAAACAAAATTTATTTCCTAAATTGTTTAATCCCGAGAAGGGCAGATATTAAGATGTTTCATTCAATTCGTTCTACATTTAATGCTAAATTTTTGTAACAAATAAGCTAAACCAATTGAACATTAAAAAATAAAAATGAAATTCATACAATATAATGCTTTAAACACCTATATACTTAGATTCCGTTCAAATGAAATCGAAATAAATCTTAGATTTTTTTTAAAGTTTTGTATTTTGCATGTACCTTATCATATTATGTACAATCGTCATAAACATAATGCAAAATCTGCAGTACAAATATTTACAACTTAAAAATGGAAAAAGTCTAAGATTTATTTCGATTTCATTTGAACGGAATCTAAGTATATAGGTGTTTAAAGCATTATATTGTATGAATTTCATTTTTATTTTTTAATGTTCAATTGGTCTAGCTTATTTGTTACAAAAATTTAACATTAAATGTAGAACGAATTGAATGAAACATCTTAATATCTGCCCTTCTCGGGATTAAACAATTTAGGAAATAAATTTTGTTTTTTAAATTTGTTCAGCAAATTAGGTTTTTCTTTAATATGTCAAGTTTTTAAATAACTACTGCATTCAGACAAACACATTTCAAAATTAATGGAGGATATCATTATCAGGCTTTGATGTGTACGATATCGCATCATATTTTGTGATGCAATTTACCTATGTATAATTCAAAATGTTACACCAGTGCAGTAATGCAGGTTGTTGTAGTTTGGTCAAAAAATTACAATTGGAACTTAAAAAAATCTGCTTGAAAATGTCATTTTTTTCCACTATGACGTCATATTCATCTTCTTTTTAATTCTTAAAAAAAAAAAAAAAAAAAAAAAAAAAAAACTATTTTAGTTTCTTTAGTTTCATGTTTCACGTGAAAATCATTCAACTAAAAATAGGCAAATTATTATTATACGGCTTTTGAATTATTTACAACAATGAAGGAAAAATGTTAAATTTTATTAGAAAATGTCCGTTGATTCTCAATGAAAAAAGCGAAATTTGGAATTATTAAGAAAAATATTTGAATAATGTAAATAAAAATTAGCCCATGTTACTCTCTAGATTATAATCCACCTATATGCAAAGGCATTTTTAATCCGTTTTGATCCTGACGTCTGGCAAATGTTTCTACACTTTGAATTTTTAATATTTTTAGAAATAGCAAAGAACTAAAAATGAGTGGCATCAGGGACAAAAAGGTGGGAAGAAAAAATGAAAAAGTTATCATCTCCATAGGCTTTTCTATGTTAAATTAACATTGAGAAGTGACACTGGAAATAAATAAGTATTGCGCTACCGCGCAATACTTAAATGAAATAAAGTAAAATATTTAAACTAAGTGACTTGAAGTAAAAAGGACTAATAAAATGTAGCAATTTCATAAATTTCACTCAGTTATTTCTACGTGAGGGCAAAAACTTATTGATACCCCCCTCGTATATCCTGCCGCCCTTCAAAGGCTTAACTGAAGTGTGGGAAGAATTGGACTTTTAAGTTGGATGTTTGCCATGTAACTAAAGGTGCACCTATTGAACATTTGTAAGAAAGAAATAGATTATGTTATTAACCATTTGGAAAAATGGTTATTGTCCTCGTCAGGGTAGGAAATCAAAAGCATATCTGAAGCTTTTTATTGTTTTAATCCGCATTTTATTCGTTTTCTGATTGGTCTATATAGTAATCTGTATTTCCCTTTACTTTCAACAGAGATGGACAACAAAATGTTGCCACTATGACAAAAAAGTAATAAAAACTACAAAAAAAAATTAATAACTCAGAAACAAATTGAGATACAGCTTTCAAACAAATTGCATTTCAAAGTACATTTTTTTCTCTATAAGACGGTGTAAAAAGTAATATTGTGGGATGTTTAGAAGTTTAAGAATGAAATTTCATTTAAAATGGGCCGTCAGATTTCTTGGAAATCTGACGATGGAAAAGCCTTTTCCCGAACAGCCAATGGAATGCTTGGATAATACGTAAGTTTCAGGTGGATAATACGTACGAGTCGCAGGCGATATCTGTCGCTTGCAATTTTTACGTGTAATAACACTATTAATGTTTAATTCATGGCGTACGTAATGTAGGATCAACTCCGTGTATGTCTTAAATTTTAATCTTTGAAAAAATCATTTTCCAAATGGTCATTGTAATTTGTTAAATTGCATTTTCCTCAATTTGATGTATGGTTTGTAGTAAATAGTCCAAAT
The DNA here is from genome assembly GCA_963932465.1 of Maratus speciosus. NCBI lineage: Eukaryota > Metazoa > Arthropoda > Arachnida > Araneae > Salticidae > Maratus > Maratus speciosus. The sequence continues at coordinate 194,596,034 of OZ010798.1, read as the reverse complement.
TAAACTATTATTTTATTATTATTATTATTTTTATATAAACAAAAGGACTACGTCTGAATTCATTCATAATTATAAAAACTTTTCAAAATAACAGACATTACATTACCCTACATTAAAAGATAAAAACAATTTAAAAGGATGTTTCTAATTCATTCTGAATCCCTCATCAGCTAATTCCTAACATAAAAGTCATACTAGGTTTTAAAGTTCAACAAGTAGAAAAACATTACATCAAGTTGCCAGAAAATTATAGTTAAAACAAAACTGAATATTCTATTGGTAGAGATGCAGCCTCGTTAATTGCTAAATCAGCAGTTCTCGTGTACCAAGCTCCCAAAAAAATACGACTTGCATAAATATTTTTTTTTTGAAAGCTTGGTACAGGAGAACTGCTGATTTAGCAATTAACGAGGCTGCATCTCTACCAACAGAATATTCCGTTTTGTTTTAACTATAATTTTTTGGCAACTTGATGTAATGTTTTTTCTACTTGTTGAACTTTAAAATCTAGTATGACTTTTACGTTAGGAATTAGCTGATGAGGGATTCAGAATGAATCCGAAACGTTCTTTTAAATTGTTTTTCGTGTTTTTATCTTTTAATGTAGTGTAATGTAATGTCTTATTTTGAAAAGTTTTTATAATTAAACTGTTATAATATACCATTGAAACTGGGACATTCTTTTATAGACAACCTGAAAAAAGAATAAATAAATAAATAACATTTTTTTAAGTAAAAAGAAAATAAATTTAAAAAAATGCAATTTAACAAATTACAACGACCATTTGGAAAATGATTTTTTTCAAAGATTAAAATTTAAGACATAAAAAATCGCACGGAGTTGATCATACATTACGTACGCCATGAATTAAACATTAATAGTGTTATGACACGTAAAAATTGCAAGCGACGGAAATCGCCTGCGACTCGTACGTATTATCCACCTGAAACTTACGTATTATCCAAGCATTTCATTGGCTGTTCGGGAAAAGGCTTTTCCATCGTCAGATTTCCAAGAAATCTGACAACCCATTTTAAATTAAATTTCATTCTTAAACTTCTAAACATCCCACAATATTACTTTTTACACCGTCGTATAGAGAAAAAAATGTACTTTTAAATGCAATTTGTTTGAAAGCTGTATCTCAATTTGTTTCTGAGTTATTAATTTTTTTTATAGTTTTTAATACTTTTTTGTCATAGTGGCAACAGATCTCTGTTGAAAGTAAAGGGAAATACATATTGCTGTATAGACCAATCAGAAGACGAATAAAATGCGGATTAAACTAATAAAAACCTTCAGATATGCTTTGGATTTCCTACTCTGACAGAGAACAATAACCATTTTTCCAAATGGTTAAAAAAATAAATAAATAAATGCAATTTAACAAATTACAACGACCATTTGGAAAATGATTTTTTCGTACACCATTACGTACGCCATGAATTAAACATCAATAGTGTTATGACACGTAAAATTTGCAAGCGACAGAAATCGTCTGCGACTCGTACGTATTATCCACCTGAAACTTACGTATTATTCAAGCCTTTCATTGGCTGTTCGGAAAAAGGCTTTTCCATCATCAGATTTCCAAGAAATCTGACGGCCAATTTTAAATGAAATTTATTTCTTAAACCTCTAAACATCCCAAAATATTACTTTTTATATCGTCGTATAGAGACAAAATTGTACTTTTAAATGCAATTTGTTTGAAAGCTGTACCTCAATTTGTTTCTGAGTTATTAATTTTTTTTTGTAGTTTTTATTACTTTTTTGTCACAGTGGCAACACTCTATTGTCCATCTCTGTTGAAAGTAAAGGGGAATACAGATTACTGTATAGACCAATCATTAAACGAATAAAATGCGGATTAAACCAATAAATACCTTCAGATATGCTTTTGATCTCCTACCCTGACGAGGACAATAACCATTTTTCCAAATGGTTTAAAAAAAAAAAAAAAAAAAAAAAAAAAAAAAAAAGGCACTGGGATGTGAAAAAAAGGTTCGCCATCCCTTGTGAAAGTTTATTTTGATTTAAAACAGTCTATTTCAAGATTCATGGTTGATATAAACCTGCCAAGGAAATTTTTCTTGTAGAAATAATAACGCGTCATATACAATGCCTCTGTCTAAGTTGGTGTGAAAATTTACAACTTACTTGCTCCTGTAGCTCATAAAAGAAGCATACAGTTAGTTCATCTGCGCGGTTATTACCTAAACGGTATTCTGCATATAATAGTACGTAATTATTAAATGAAATGTTAATTTGAATTTAAAAGGAAATTAATTAAAAATATTAATCGAAATTACTGAAAAATAAGTTGTTATCAACATAGAAATTTATTACAAATCACTTTAATTTTAAAATAACGATTTTAAGAAACATTATTAAAATCTACTAAAGTTCCCCCTTTTATTTAAATACATACATGGGTCCGGGAATAAACTTTCCTATAGGTACCCATGTATGCTGTCTGTCTGCAACCTTGATAAATTTAATCATACTTTTGAATTTATCATCTAGGATCAATATTACCAATTAGAAAAAAATTATCACACCAGCTGTCAAAAATAAGAAGGCGCCAAGATCTATGAATAATTAGCTTTTTCTGAATCAGTCTTTAATTTTTTTATTTCTTTGAGTGGCCGCAAATGGCATTGAAAAAAAAAAAGTTCTGTATTGTCAGAATTACCTAGCCTTGCATATTAGTCTATGTCACCTGTACCATTTATTAAACAAGTAGCATAAAATATTAACATGGGTTTTTGGATAGAAAATTACTAAGGAAAATTGTAAAATATCGATGCTTTATCTTGCTTTTCCATATTATGTAACTTTTAGGGAAAGTTAAAAATATTCAAATGTTATTCTATTCAATCTGAAATGTTTTTGATCTGTAATTTTTTGTACTGCATTAAACCTAAATTTTCAAATTACATTAAAAGTTATTGTATCAAAGATTTTTTCGAAATAAATTTTTTATATCCAAAAGGTGATATAGAAGAAAAAAGGGAAAAAATTTCTCAAGTGAAATTACCAAATTTCATGGTTAAATTATTAAATTATTTTTCTACAAATGAAATTTCAAGTATAATGCTTTATTAATACAACTACAGTAAAACCTCCCTATAGCGATCACATTTCGTTCCAATAAAAATTGGTCGCTCCGAGAGGTGGTCTCTCAATGGAGGTCATGTCTAAATCTAGATTTTAATTGTTGTAAAAAAGGTAACAATTAATGTTTTCTAAAATTTATTTTTCCCATTAGGAAAAAAATATGCAAATTTAAGTATTAAAACAAAAGTTAATTACACAAGTTAATTACTGCAGAGTTTAAAAAATAAATACATTGACGTTTGCTATGATTTTACGATTTCATCTTTTATAATTTTTATTTCCAAGTCTTTTGGAAGTTCAGTAAATAAATGTTTTTTTTTTTTTGTTGTTGTTTTTCTTTTTTTTGACGGGAACAAATAACGACGATTTCATTAATTTAACTATTTCTTTGAGAGTTTCTTGACAGAATAGGGCAGGGGAGTTTATCGACCGTCATTCTTAATTTGTCATCAGAGTTAAATTCATTGCCAAAAAAGGTACAAAGGGGTTATTAAACACTTAAAAGTTACCGGTATAAAAAAAAAAAAAAAGTTTACACTTAGTTTAGAAGTTTTATGAATAATGCTCTCTCCGGAATTATTTTTCTAATAAAACCTTCTTCAAGCGACCAGGAAAAAACGGAATTTGTTTCATTTTCTTCAAAGAAATGGGTCGCTCATGGAGGGAGTTCAACTGGGATGGTCTCTGAATGGAGGTAAAATTAGTATTGAGTCTATGGGAATAAATTTCGTTCCATGAAAAAATGGTCGTTCAGGGAGGTGGTCGCTTAATGGAGGTAGTCGCACAGGGTGGTTTCACTGCATATGAGGACATCAGAAGCCAAGAGGTACAAATAACAAAATTTCGATTTGGAGTAAATTGAGTTCAAAGATAATTGACGTTAAATTTGAACATCAATAATTATTGACTGAATTGAAATAGAAAACTGCTGCTTGTTTCACAGTGGTCTTTGAACTCTTATTTCAATAAATGTGAAAAAAGTAGAGTGCAATTTTCTTTAAATTTATAATTAATCAATATTGATCATTATTCGACAAAAGTGGTTCATCTCTAAAACACAACACATAATTAGAAAATCACTTATATTTCTTTATCTGAAACTAAAAAAGCAAATTTTCAGGTCGTTTGTGCCCATAGTTCATTTTTTTCAATTTTGTCACTTATACCACTTGGCTTCTGGGGTCCTCATATATTTTTCATTATTTAAGAAAAGAGAAGGACGATAAGAAATGTTAACGAGACTTACTGTCACTGTGAAGAAAATCACTCGAATGCCCGTGAATTGCGTCCACGAAAATAGCATCAGTAGGGTCGAGCCTCACCTCTCTAGAGACGTTTCTAAAGTATGGACCTGCTGGATCTAACGCTGAAATAAACAGATTGTTGCGTTAACAATGTACGGAATAATTTAAAAAAATTAATGAAAGAGAAAGATGTTTTGTTTAGCCTTTACTTTAACTGATGTTACCGGTCTCACAGACCGCTGCTTTTTAGGTGCGTTCGTAATTATATGAATAAGTAGCAGTGGCGTATCTAGACTTATCATTTCGGAGGGAGCTGAGATATAATAAAAGTTTCTGGAGGAAATCACAAGAAACGAAGAACATTCCGCTTTAAACAGGTTTTTATCATAGCATGTAACGCATCTATTGTACAATTAAATCTGCTAAGATGGAATCGCATAAGAGTGTGAAAATATCCGTTTTAGGCAAGTTTTCGTCTTTAGAAGTATAATTCCATGGTATGGTTATACCTCAATTTTTAAAATGGAATACTGAAAACTATCTACTAAAATGTAACAGCATTCTCACTCTATCCCCCCCCCCCCCCCTACTTCCTTTAACACATTCTAAGACTCATTTTGAAGCATACATGCATGACATTTGTAGTACTTGAGTATTGAATAGTGTTCTCCTTTTTCTCATAAATGAGCTACTTTTGGAATAGCAACTCCCTGATGAAAACTTTTCCTAGACTGCCACGGCTCGAAAATCGGCTTAAACTGCCAAATTTGACTGCATTTTTTGAATTCTTTTTAATCATAAATTGTGGTTGATAGGAAGCTTTTGTGTACTCCAGATTCAGAATCGCTCAATTGTATTTATAATGTATTTTAAATGTAAATAAAGCTTATTTCCAATCAAAGAGTTACTCAACCATAAAAAAAAACTTTTTTGTCAATATTTTTAATCCTATGGAAATAAAATAACACATCACAGCGCTGTAACGAGCTGAATAACAAGACTATACCGTAATAAGCATTTACATAAATAATTTTTAAAAAAAGGTTCAAGGCTTTGCCGTTCATACTGCGAATTTCAATCTTTGCATTACCTTAAATCACATATTTTCAACTGATAAATAGCAAGAGTAAGCCTTTGTTTTTTAAACTAATTAACCCTTTCATGCATGAATTATTTTTTACGCAGTAAAAAAAATCAAGCAATTGTTTTTTGTGATAAATGAGAACCCATTATCATGAAATAATATTATCAGACGTTTTGATGCACTATTAATTAGTATATTGATACGTCCTCATTTGGGGATGTTATGCAACAAGGGGTACATTCACAGTGTCTTCATATGGGAACAATATTGTTCAATGTTCACATATTGCCACACATCTGCGTAAGTTTTATCTGATTTATATGGAATGAAATGATTCCATGCGCTCTGGGCACACTAGTATAGTGCAGACTCCACAAATATATCGGGTTTTGCTTTTGCAAGCTTTAACTCTACAGCGATTGACAAACTTTGTTTCTGTTTTCTTTGGATAATGATTTTCCTTCATCTAAACGCAAAGTTCGGTGCACATTGTATGTATTTCAACGTTTTACCAAAGGTTGTCCTGCAGAGAGTCAACCTGTTTTATTTTTATTTAGTTCAGCTGTACCCTTATGTGTCAAACTGGATGCAATTGAACTTTTCAATTCTACCAGGTCTAAGCTTTTGGTGTTTTGTAATTTCCATAAGATCCAGGTGTTAACAAAGTTGACCTTTAAACAGTGATAAAAAATTCATGTTTGCTTTTTTAACAACCTGCAAAAAAAGAAATCAAACTGGAAAACAAAAATGGAATTCCGTTTACTTTGGTGCAAACTGTCCACATATGAGGACATATATGTTTCATGCTATAAATAAAAACTTAGCAGAAATATTACAAAGTTTCTTTCATTACATACTACATGATGATAGATTGTATATATAAAAAAAGATCTTGATTGTAGCATGACTATTTCCTGGTCTATTTGTAGCAAATCCTGCCAAATATCACAATGCTTCAATGTTTTGATTTTAGTTCAATATTGGTGTGAATTATGACTATCGGTATGGTTCTGCCAACTATTGTGCTGTGTGCTAGCTATTATCTATCCACAAATGAGGTCGCCGTGAATGAATGATGAAAAAAAAATTGTAACTCTAATATTTTATAGGGCAATACTTATCTGTCCTCATATGAGCCCCGTATGAATGAGAGGGTTAAAATTAATAATACACTTTTAATCACCACATGTCATGTTTTGCATAATAAAACGTGTGTAAAGAGAGCCTACTTTCGTTTGATATTTTTTACAGATTTCGGAGGGGGCTGGAGCCCCATCAGCCCATCCCCTGAATACGCCACTGATACGTAGCACCTACAGTCCGTCTGTCTGCTGTCCGTCCGCATATAACAGAGTAAAAACTACCCAACCGAATAGTCTGAAATTTTAAATATATAATTGTTGAAAAATTTTGTCGAGTCATTTCAAATTTCATGAAAATCGGATGTATAGTTTAATGACAGGGACAGTCAAAAGTTTTCCGTTACATTACGGCCAATGGGGAAAAAAATATTGCAAATGCATTTTAATGATGTTAAAACCTTCCGAATGGTCTGAAATTTTAAATATATAATTGTTGTAAAATTTTGTCGAGTTATTTCAAATTTTATGAAAATCGGATGTATAGTTTAATGACAGGGACAGTCAAAATTTTTTCGTTACATTAAGGCCAATGGGAAAAAAATATTTCAAGTGCATTTTAATGATGTTACAGCCTTTCGAACAGAATTAAATTGATATGCACTTATAAAGTGCACTAAAATATACATTCAGTACAGTATGCGGTGCAAATACGTATTATAAAACTAATTATAGTACGAACGCACCTCATTTGCAACGTTTGACGAGCAATTTCCAACTTGTTTCAATTTTTATAGTTTAACTTGTAACTTTCAGTTTAACTACAAACACTAGCGAATTTTGTTTCGTTTGGAAGTTTAGTACTATCATCAGAGACTTTTGAATAGGTGAATTTTAATTATAACAATCCTGTACAAAAAGTTTAGTACAAAAACACCATCTTATGAGTTAATCGCGTCTTTTATTCGTCTTTTGATGGAGTGGTCTCACATACCGCTTCACAATAGTTATGTGACAATTTCAGTCACATCAATTAAAGGTTAAATAAATAATTTATGAGAAATAAAGTAGACAATTGTAATAATCTTGTTGTTAGTTTTCTGTATATTTTTCCTGAATAAGTTAATCGAAAAACGGCTTCGATCCCGCATTAGTAGGAATTATATTTGTTATTACTATAAACCCTTCTAAGACGAATAGAATTGAACTGGGAAAATGTCGTTTTAGACACGCTTTCGTCTTGGCAGATACACCGTCTGTTGCATCTGTACTTTATACATACTTATGCACTGCTTAAAAAAATGCGTCAAAAAACGGAAAATGTACTGGCAGAAACATTGCCGTGTATTTTTATTTTTATTTTTTTATTTTTTACTTCCGTTTTGGTATTCCTGTGTTTTCTCAAGAAATTTTTCTATTTTTTAAGATAGTATTTTTCCGTTATTCAAGACAGAAAATTTCCTATTTTAGGAATAAACACCCGCTATATAGGGTAATTCTGGGATTTATGCCGCACATTTTTTTGAATTTGTGTATAAAGTCCTATGGTGGACATAAAATAAAAAAAAAATCATGCTGTGCTATTTAATGTTAAATATACAACGCGTGTACTGCGATGAAAAATTTCAAAAAAAATTATTAATATTTTTTAACAATTTTTTCTAAAACATTACACTGCGGCGCGTCACCCGTACATTCAGGCTGAGACGCCGCACTTGTGCGGTAGTTATGCCGCGTTTGTAATAAGAACAGAATGAAAGTATAAATAAAAATATTAAAAAAATATATTCATATCTGTACTATAATTAACGATATAATAACAAAATGAAACTAAATGAGTACAATGAAACGTATTAGTAGATTCAAATTAATAATTGTTGCCTACTTTCACTATTAAAATTTTCGACTTATTTTTTTTACATTCAATTTTAATTGTTATTTCAGCAACAACGTAACATCAATGTATTAGAAAGTTAAAAGAAAAAAAGTAAAATTGTGTTTACATAATTTATTTGTTAACCCTTTCAGGACCGACCGGTGGCTTTTACATAAATTTTATTCGGTTTGTACCACTTTTTTAAAAAGAAATTACCTTTACTTAAATAATCATGAAAATGCTCTAATTAAACAATGAAAATATTACTTTTCTTTTTTACTGGTACCAGAAACAAATTTTGTAAGCTCTTTATGAAGGTGCTTATATGCACCTATGGTCCCGAATGGGTTAAGAGACCTGTTTTTTCCACTACAATCTACAGAAAAAGTGTCGAAAAAGTACAGTTTTTATGTAACTCCATTTAAACACATGATGCAACAAAGCCAATTACAATTCCTCTTTTTCGGAGTAGTTTTCTAAACATTCCTTGCAAAGAATGTCTGCGTTACGCGTAATCCAAGTTTTCATTATTATCATCTTGACATGCATCTGTCTTGCCCTTCTTACTATTTATTTTCCCCTTTTGTTTTAGTAAACTTGATAACATGTCTAACATGCTTAGTCTGTGAAAAAAGAAAAGGAAAAGTTAATAACACTTAATCATCCCGTACAAAAGAAACTGCGGCATGTATCCCAATTTGCATAGTGCAGATGTCGGCCATCACAGTTACCTGCCACCGCTAAGGGGAATGGCGTAGCCATACACACAGTACTCTATACAAACTCTACACTTAGTTTTGACTTCGAAATCATGCATGCATTTAGTAATTAGTGTATGAAAAATATTTAAACATAAGGTGTTTAAAAGTTTGGACTGTGAAATCATGCACTTACGTCAAATTAAAGATTGTACTTCTACAAGTAAACATCGAAATGGGATTCACGCTATACACTGGTTAAAATAATCTCATTGCGCACCTATACTGTGCGTTTGACGACCCTCTATCAATAATTACAAGAAATACAAGGGATGCGGCATCTATCCCGTATGCGATGACTCTCCCGGAGTTACCCTATATTAAAAAAAATGACGCATATTTGCATAAAACAGTTATTTGTAATGTCACCACACATATTTTTTATCGCCTTTCCTTCCTCCGGATTCGAACCTGGGTTCTCTTTAATAGAGGATGGACGCTCTGTCCCCTACGCCATCTTGCCAAATCCTGTGACGTGGTTATAGGTCTAAACATCAATTACGAACTATACTGTTTCTATTTTTTCTTAATATTAAAGAGACATTTCCGTGTGGCTGTCTTGGAAAAAACATTTCCGTTTTTAGTATTCAACGTATAAGAGTACAAAGGAGGTAGGTAGGGGGTAGAGAAGTAGGTATAAGAGTAGGTAGGGGGCCATGAACTCGTCTGCCTAGAATATCCCAAACAGACTCTATTGGGTTCATGTCCGGAGAACATGTTGGTCAGGCCAGTTCAGTCGTATGATTCCTTCCTCGAAAAATAAATCATCCACTAAGTGAGCACGGCATGGCCTGCAATTGTCGTCCATTAACATGAAGTCATCTCCAATTGCTGCAGCGTAAGGGACTACAATAGGTCTGAAGATCTCATCCCTATATCGCTGACCGGTCAGAGCTCCATTTCGAATAATGTGGATGTCGGTGCGCCCATCAATGGAGATGCCAGCATCGCTCCCCTACTGCCAAATCTGACACTTCCTTGCAGGAACGCAGGATTGTTTCTAGTGGCACGTTCCCTCCAAAATACACCTATTATCAGGATGAACAGAAAAGCGGGAGTCGTCAGAGAAAAGAATATTGCGCCATTCGTTTCTCCTCCAGTTCACATGCTCTGTTGCCCACTCTCTGCGGGCGCCGAGGGGCCTTGCTGTTAACGTAACACATACCATTGGTCTGAGAGCATACAGACCTGCAGCGTAAAGCTAGTTTCGGACAGTTTGAGTCGAAACTGTGCTGCCAGTAGCCGAGCGAAGGTATTTTTGAAGAAGAGTGGCATTCATATTTCGGTGTCTCCGAGCCGTTAGCGTCGATTTTCATTAGGCGTTGTTGTACGTCTACGACCTTGCCCTGTTCTTCGGTGCTTCGGTCTGCATTTCTAGTCTCCAAAAAACGGTTCCAGATCCTGGAAATCACACTTTGTGAAACTCCAATGACTTCGTCTACTTCGGCTTGTGTTTGGCCCCCTCTAACCACCCAACAGCTCTCCAAGCTTCTGAGGCGATTAAATGACTTTGTTGAGACATTGCACTCATTGAAAAGAAAACCACTGAATGTCGATCATTATTTTCTGCTTTGTTTTTCAGTAAGTTGACAGCCAAATTTCATTCGCTGCCGCTGAAGCGTCGTTTTAGACGTCAAACTCAAAATTTGCATACTCCGAAGTTTGAAAATGAGAAAAATTTGTCTTTGTGACTCTCTTCTTCAATTTTCTGCGAAAAAAATTTCGCTTAGACCGTTATTTTATATAAGACTTATAATATCCTTTAATTGTTTTGTGAGCAGTGTAAAATTTTCTGTTGAAAGAAGTTCTTTCTTCAGTCTTATTCCATTACAGACAGGTCCCATACTCACGGATTTTACTGTATTACATTATATAGTTTATAATTTTTGACTGACTGATAAAATATTTTTACTGCTACTTTTTTGTGCTATTGTTCTTTGAAGTGTTTGTCTATATCACATTAAACGCGAATTAAATACAAAATAAGGTTAACATAGAGAGTTTATCTGCTAAGGCAGACACAAATGGTTCAAACGGAATTTTTCTCAATTTCCTTTCAATTCCTACTTATAGCAGATGTTACTGCATTTGTATTATATACATTTAAATCGGCTACGCAAAAACTACCCAACCGAATGGTTTGAAATTTATTATATATAATCATTGCAGAATTTTCTCGAATCATTTCAAATTTTATGAAAATCGTATCAAAACTTAAAAAGATATTAATAAAAGTTTTCCTCATTCTGTTAAATCCTATCATACGTAATTAAGGGGTCTCAGGACTCTTAAAGCTCTAAAATTTTCGAAATTTTAATTTTTTTAGATGTTAAACGTCTATGTTTTCTGAACATTTTGATATAATTGTTATCTTGAAATTCCGATTAGAACAGAAGTTATGGCATTTAGAATTATACTCGCTCAATAGCTGAAGCAGTGTTTCCAAAACTTTGAAGTCATTTTTCTCCAAATGATGTTTTGGGGCATAACGCGCACGATATCTCAAAAACATCTGAATATTTTTTCATGAAATTTTCAAAACATATGTTTCATGTTAGTTTGTATAAACTGAACCTAAAATTTCCTTTTTATTGTAAAAAGAAAATATTTTTTTAAGGGTTTATATTGTTGAAATTTTCTAAATTTTACATTAGCTAAATACAACTTTGTATTAAAAATATAAAAATACTTTAAATACAAATTTATTTAGGTTCAGTGTAATTATTATAATCTAAGGTATACGTAGGCACCAAAATTTTCATTCTAGTTGCAAAATGTATTTAGTAATCGTCCGCATAAGCTCTTATGCCGATTTTCTGCTCGTCAAATGTCTGACAGTTTTGAGCCCCCTGTAAATGCTAATTCTGCATCTTGCAATTTTTCAAATATTTGAAATGAAAGAACATACTTGTATCTTCCATTCCCATTTAAAATTGTGTCTTAATATTAAATATATTTTAAGATATTAAATGTTGAAAATGGTCCTTTTTTTTCATTTTTTCCAATTTTAAGAGTCCTGAGACCCCTTAATTCAATGATATGCCATGATTGGTAATGATTCTATGTTGCCATGGTGGTGACGTCTTATTTAAAACGGAGTCCTATTGTTTCCGTATTACTGAATTTAACACGTTCACGCCGGCGCGGTGGATTACACTCGACTGTCTCAGAGCTACCAATCTCCAGCTTTTTGGATACCAGTATTTTAATACAGAAAATGTTGTTTTGATTAATTAGAACAATCGGGCGATTTAAAGGAACAACGTTTTCTCTAAAATAACAGTAGTGTGCAAAAAGCCCGAGACTTGACAACTCTGAGACAGTCGAGTGTGACCCACCGCGCCGGCGTGAACGTGTTAATATAAGTAATCGTAATAAATTTTGTAATCATGCATTTTTGCATAAGAGTGCAATAGCTACACTGTTAAAAAAATTATTCTTAAAAATAAGTAAATTGTACTAATTATTGAGTACTTCCCGATCTTAAAATAGCTCCGAGTACTTAACTCTTAAATTTGAAAAACGCATGTACTCATTTTTTTTTTTTTTTGAGTACATACAGGGACTCGAAAATGAGTATGTATAGAAACACACATACACTATAAGGGAAAGAAAAGCGAAATTACAGAGAACCGACAAATCGCCATTTTTAATTACTGTAATTTTGAATTGCAAAGAACTACGAGTTTTGGAGTAAAGAACAACGGATGTACTATTTTAATTATTGAAATTTTGTGTATGAGCCGCCCCGTGATTTGAACCCGAGTCCTCTAGGTGAGAGATCTGTATTGTACCGACTGTGCTATAAGAGCAGTTACCAGCTGCTTCCAAATGACACCTTTTATGAATCAGCGACGGAAGATCGCTAACAGCAGAGATGAATTTTCCGTTTGTTAAATATTCTATTTTCTAATAAAACAATTTTTAAACTAAATTTTCTTCTTTAACATTTCTAATGAAATTGTAAATAAATTTGAAAAGTGTGTATTATAAATTAAAAATTATAACAAAGATAGACATATCTTTAAATAAAAGCTTGGAAATCCTTACTGTCAATTCGGTATAAGAAAAGGGTTTATCAGAAAACTCATATTTTTGAGCACATAGGATTTAAACATGAATATTAAGACTTTAAAATACAAGATATATGTATTCATTTCTGCATACATTTATAAATGAAGTATAAGTATACACAACTCCAAAATATCATGTACTCGTTTCTGAATTAATTGTACTTAAAAAAATCGAGTACAAAGAAATTTTCATTTTTAAGTAGATTAATGCTCCTTTTTGAAGCAATTGTACTTAAAAAATATGAGTACATAGAAATGCTCATTTTTAAGTAGATTATTTTTAACAATGTACTTATTTTTGAAACAATTGTACTTAAAAAAATACGAGTACATGGAAGTTCTCATTTTTAAGTAAATTATTTTTGAGAGTGTATTGCACTAAGATCTGAATATTTATAAAACTAATTATAGTACAAACGCACCTCATTTGCCACGTTTGACGTACAATTTCTGACTTGTTATCTTATTTTATTTCTTATTATCATCTCATTTAAAGAAGAAAAAGAATGTAGTACAATGCTTTAAAGTTACCTGTAATTCTCCCAAGGTGGTTAATGCGTTCTCCAGCATATCCAGCTATTTCAGTTCCCAGACTGTGGGCAATAATGTGGCACGATAGGGGACTGACTCCAAAGGAATCCTGAAAATTAAGGGTTTTAAATATCATGCACTTTTTACAATGAATATCCTCCTGAGACCTGACATCCATTTAAATGGATGTTTTACTTTCTCCTTCTATTGCGTTAAATTTCATTGTAGCAATCTAAAACCAGTTTGGCATGGTAATATATGAATCAAAAATCAACATTCAGCTTTTGAATTTTGGCAACGGTAACTACTTTGTTTACAAAATGGCGTAATAAATAAGGCAAGTTGGAATTCTACGTTAAGCTGGTAAGTTTCGTTTTTATGTTATTTTACTTTGTTTAAAATATTTTTTTTTTTACAATTTTAGTAGCAGATGTTAATACTTGCCTTATGTTCTTTATAATAAATTCTATTCTTTCCGATTTCCCTAATTCTTTCCCATTTAGCATTTTTTTAAATTATTTTAAAGCGAGTTATTGCCTGAACATCCATTTAGATGGATGTGCTGTAAAACAAAATTTAAAAACAGCAATTTATCAAATTACAACGACCATTTGGAAAACGATTTTTTCAAAAACTAAAATTTAAGACATAAAAAAATAGCACGGAGTTGATCATACATTACGTATGCCATAAATTAAACATTAATAGTGTTATTACACGTAAAAATTGCAAGCCAAAAATATCGCCTGCGACCTGTCAGATTTCATGAAACTTAAGTATTATCCACCTGAAACTTACGTAAATATCCAAGCATTTCATTGGCTGTTCGGGAAAAGACTTTTCCATCGTCAGATTTCCAAGAAATCTGACGGCCAATTTTAAATGAAATTTCATTCTTAAACTTCTAAACATCCCACAATATTACTTTTTACACCGTCGGATAGAGAAAAAAATGTACTTTTAAATGCAATTTGTTTGAAAGCTGTATCTCAATTTGTTTCTGAGTTATTAAATTTTTTTGTAGTTTTTATTACTTTTTTGTCGTAGTGGCAACAGAAAGTATCCATCGTTCTTGAAATTCAGATATGCTTTTGATTTCCCATCCTGACAAGAACAATAACCATTTTTCCAAATGGTTAAAAATCAAAATTTATTAATTTCTTTAAAAACATCATTTTTGATGCCTATTTGTTGAAAAAAAACTCATATTAAAAAAAATATATGCATTATATTTTGCTTGGGTCTCAGGAGGATATATGTGAGTTCTTATGAAGTATATTTATGTTAGTACCTGGTGTATACGTACTTTTTTGCAGTTGTCAAGATGCTATATTTTATGCGCATAGCATAAAAATACGGTTTTTTTTTTTTTTTGATAAAATATCTACTTTTTAAAACTGTGAATAAATTACTAATTTACTAAATGACTAGTGCAAATAGCTCAACGTAAATAATTCTCAGAAAAGTGGCAGTTTCATGTTCTAGGAGTCTTGTGGGCGTATTTCTAATATTAGAAAAAGAAAAGGTGATTTAAACTATCAATATTAATCAGTTATACATATAAACTATGATTGTTTGATTATTAAAATTGAAATATAGTAATATTTAAAATATTTTTAACGCAAATATCAACCCCTCACTACGTCCCCATTCACACATGTAGAAAAGAAAACGGGTTCTCTGACATTATAGTATGTACGTTTATAATGTTTTTTTTTTTTTTTTTTCATATAAATCCATTAAAGATACTTAAATAAATATTTATCCACTTAATTATGTTAATATTTTATGCAAGGAAAGAAATGAGGACTCTTTTCGTTGTTGTCCCTAGCATGGCAACAACGGAAAACTACAACAACATGAAATTCTAGGATTAGTTAAATCTTGATTTGCATATTAAAACGCAATCGGTCTGCCAAGTCCTATCTTGGTGGAAAACACCTGAAAACCCGATTTTAGCGGCTGACTCGTAGGTTTACCATTGTGTTTTCCTGCACCAAAAGGGATGAAAACATGGAGGACTGGGAGCAGGAAAACACAAGGGTAAACCTACGAGTCAGCCGCTAAAATCGGGTTTTCAATCAAGATATGACTTGGCAGACCGATTGAGTTTTAATATGCGAATCAAGATTTAACTAATCCTAGAATTTTATCCGCGAAATCTGTGCTGCCGGCTCCCGATCTGTCAGAAAATAACAGCACAAGTCTAAGATAGTTTGTATAGGAGTAAATTAATAAAACCGATTTTTTTGTGCGTGTGCTTAACAACATTCTGCAATAGCTAGCAAATGGTTTTAAAGTATTATATCACAGTAAATATTTTTATCACCTATCATTTCCTCATAGATATATTATAAATTTAATAAAAGCAAATCTACAACGATTGGAGCTACTATCCTAACCTAACGCGTCTCATGTGTGTCTGATGGAAGCTATAGATCAAACTATCGAACCGACAAGGGAAAGATCTCGATAACACATAGACATTACAGAGACAACTAGTCGGTATTTATTGGAGTATTATTTTGTTATAACAGGATTCCCTTGTTGTTTTTATACTGTAGGAAATACAATTGGCTATAGGATTTACGTGATCCACTACATGTCTACGTTAAGTCAAAGTACCATCAAATACTAGAGTGCATCTGTAAGATAGTGGCGACAGAAAGGCAATACCCAGATAGCATTTTTAATTTGCAGAAAATTTGCAGCAGTCTGGCTTTGAAAACCTGCAAAGTTGCAGCAAGCTCAGCATGACAAGACTGAAAATTCATAACAAGACTGCAGCAAGATAACGCAAACGCCGAAGTCACCACACTTTGAACTTGTAGCTAACTTGTCGTTCAAGTTAAATTCATACTATATCTTATTTATTGCAAATTAACGGCAAACAAGTAATCCAAAATACTGCAAATTTACTGCAAAGTAGTAATCTTTCCATGCCCCACTATATGTTTACAACTGTTACACTATAAGTTAAACTCCTTTGGAGGGGTCCATAGACCTGATCAAGTGTATTGATGCGAACACACCGTCAGAAGGAGCATGCATCGTTTTCATCACCATAAACAAGTTTTTGTACTTTTCAATACGAGCCTTTTTTGGTATTTGATGAGTATAGCGTTTAGAAAAAGCGGTGCCAACTGAATAAAATTTCTGCAATTTCTACGTATGTGCTTATTGTTTATTCTCTGAACAGAGGGATTTTTTGCTTTCGTCACTTTCGTGAATTAAAGACAATCTTGCCATCAGTTTCACAACAAACTACTCATGCAAATGGGGGATGGTATACCTTGCGGAAAATTTGCTGCGAATTTCTGAATTCAAATTTGTCACTGCAAGATAATGTCAGAAAAAAATCCAGCTTGCTGCTAATGCTATCTGGGTCATAATCTCGCAAAGCATTGGCGGCGTTTTTGAACTTCTCGTACTGAAATTAAGCTAGATCATGAAATAACTACACAGATTATACCAGTAAAATAAATTTAAATTTGGTCTCTTAATGTAGAAACCATAAAATATTAAAATCCTACTATTTAACTATATATTTCTGTGAAAAATACATTTTATTATTAAGCAAGGTTGTGTGGTTTTGAAGTAAATATACTATGTACGATTAGCTTACCTCTAAGAAGTTTATGAGAAGTGCCAGTTCAGCTCCCACTACTCTAGAGTTTGCCACTGCTAAAGCAAACGGAATTCTGTTCGATTTGCTCCAATCCACTATTATGACATTGCAGTCAGCATAATTCAAAAGGGCATCTTTCATGTCCTAAAATTTGAAATAAGAAAAGGGCCTGATAAATATTATGGATAGTCTTCACTTTATTTCATCCAGAATTTTTGCACTTGAATAAGTCGAAGATTATTGTTCGGAAATATTGGTTCTACATGGCCCGTAGTTTGACCATATTACTCTAAATAGTTACTTTAATATAAAGAAATAAATACCTTAAAATAATGTGAGTGAATCAAAATTTTAGTTGCAGTTTGTGACAACTTTTTGCTTGTAAAACATTTGTTGGCGAAATTTGATGAGAATATTGGTAAAACGACTCTTTTTAAAGGGGATTGGATTTTTACACATGCTGCAGAGATATGTCACTTTACCGCCACAAAAGGTAGGCATATTGTGTGGGAGGATAAATTTAACCCTTAAATGCGCGATTTTTTATTTTGTTTCGAAAAAATTATATATGATTCCCTGAAAAGTTTATCACACTGGAAAAATAATGAAAAAAAAAATCAGAGATGCATTTTCATATAATACGTCAATCTTTTCTTCTGTTGCACATCTGCAATACAAGTAAAAACTACTGCCGTGTGTCTGTTTTACGCTAAAATATTGCAAATTAGTAAATATTTTAATAAGTATGTCTTCAAATACCTTATTTTATATAATTATTTATTTTATAAAACTTAACCTTTAACCTTTTAATTTCCACGATAGAATACGTTCTACAAATTACGTGGTTCAGAGAATCTGACTTTACACCAGAAAGTTTCAATGGATAATTTCGCTTTATTTAAGTACAGAATGTCTGTTATTAATTAAAGCAAATATTGCTATTTTATTTTTCTGGTGTGAATTAGCTATATACGAATAAAAAAATCAATTAAATTCAAAATGTTGTTGTTTGCATATATGCAAAGTTGCGCACAAAAGGGTTAATCAATCCTCCTTATCTCTTCTACGTCCAGATTCTTAAGGGCTTTACACTTTTATGTGCGCTTTTAAGCAGCATGCAGAGTTCTATATGAGTTATAATTTTCCAACTGGGAGAAAAATGTCCAGGTCAGGATTCGAACCCGGGATCTCTTGGCTGAAGCTGACAATGCTCTGCCAACTGAGCTATTCCGGACGAATCTGAAGGCCTAATTTACCCAGCTAACCTTTTTAGACCTGGACATTTTTCACCCAGTTGGAAAACTACAACTCATATGATTTATTTACTAATTAGAATAATTGTGTTAAAATTAATCTAGAGTTAAAAGCTATAGTTTTATGTTGAGGTAAAAAAATGCAAATCATCTTTTGCCTTTGTGAATTATATTATTTTTGGGTTGCGTCACTTTTCTTCGAAGTAAGCGGTACTTAATCTTAAAATTCATAGTGTTAATTTAAGTTTCACTTTATGCGTCGTTCAGATTATAATGTAGCATTTGACACACTATATTTTTCTCCTAAATTTTGGTTAAAAGTTGACATGTGATGTTTTTAATATTTTTCTTGTTCAGTATACAGTTAAATACATAATAATTTTGGGGGGAGGGGAGGAATGATAAAAAAAAATCATGCACTAGAGAGTTAAGATATCTTAAGCCGCTATTTTTGAGGTGGTACCACCCCGGAATTCAATGTCTTTTCGAATCGTAAAACTCCTTTAAGATAACTCAGTGAACGTCACTGTGTCTGAGATCTGAACAAATGTAACGTGTGCTCATGCGCATAAAATAAAACCGGTAGCAACAGCCAATCAGTTAAAGCGAAGCTTGGTAGTGGCTCTATCTAGCCGAAGAAAGCTGAAACTCAGTGAGAGAGTTCGGCGGTCTAAGATAGCGTAAGTATCCGATCTGAACAGGGTATAATACCCTGTTCACACTAGAAACTTAAGATATCTTAGACCGTCAGATTTGAAGTGGTACCCTCCCGGAATTGGATGCCTGTTCACATCGAGAAACTTACCTTAAGATATCTCAGTAGCGTCACTGTATCTGTGATCTGATCAAAAGTAAAGTATGCGCATGCGCTTAAAATAAAAACGGCCGCAACAGCCAATCAGTAAAAGCAAAGCTTCATAGCCAACGTGAGTGAGTGGTCATTCCTGTATCTAGCCGAAGTAAGTCAAAACTCACTGAGAGAGTTTGTGTAACTCTCTCAGAGGCGAAATTTGACTTTCCATAAGACTTTTAGCATTAGTGTGAAATCCTGCAATTTCATTGGCTGACGCTTCCCCGCTAGCCAATGAAACTGAACGGAACTTCTTTCCCTGAAAGGACAAGTACAAGAGTAAAATACTGTGTAAAGCCGGCACATGGTATTTTGGTATCTCAAACGTATGAATGATCTAGCCCAGTGGTCAAGACTAGGGCTGGTTAAGATTTTGCATTTGTAATACTAAAGTTGCGTGTTCTGTCCTCTCGCTGGCGTTTTCACTTTTTTAGAGTTTTGTTTTGATTTTTATTAAGTCAGTTAGTTAAAATCAGTCGATCTTTATTGCCAGTTCTTATGTAATTTTTTTTAGCAATTAGATTTTTTTAAATAAATTAAATAATTAAATTAAAAAAATCAGTTAATCTATTTTTTAACAATTAAAGTAAACATTTATTAAAATGCAATAATAAATCTCCTAGGCTTACATTAAAAGTATTTTCAAGTTAGAACTTATAAAGTTCTGATCATTTTAAATTTGTCTGTTACTATAGTAACAGATAAATGCAAAATTATCAGAATTAATATATTAAAGGTTTTTTATTTTAAAATTATCCTTGAGACATAAAAATCTTTATTAATCTATGATAGGTTACTTTATAATTTTTTATTTTAAATATTACACAAATATTTAAATTAAATTTTAAAATTCATAGGACTTATAGGATATTTTTCTAATAAATAAATTTCTTTAATAATTAAAGAGTAAAAATAATATTTTCTTAAGTCAGTTAGTTAAAATCAGTTGATCTTCATTACGAGTTCCGTTGTAATTTTTTTTTTGTCAATTAGATTTTTTAAAATAAATTTAAATATTTAAATTAAAAAATTCATTTAATCTATTTTTTAATAATTAAAGTAAACATTTATTAAAATGTAATAATAAATCTCCTAGGCATACATTAAAAGTATTTTCATGTTAGAACTTAATAAAGTTCTGATCATTTTAAATTTATCTGTTACTTAGGTTGCTTTGAAATTTTTTTATCGTAAATATTATACAGATAATAAAATTTTTAAATTCATATGACTTATAGGGTATTTTTCTAATAAATAAATTTCTTTAATAATTAAAGAGTAATAATAATATTTTCTTAAGTTAGTTAGTTAAAATCAGTTGATCTTTATTGCGAGTTCCGTTGTAATTTTTTTTTGTCAATTAGATTTTTTTAAATAAATTTAAATAATTAAATTAAAAAATTCATTTAATCTATTGTTTAATAATTAAAGTAAACATTTATTAAAATGCAATAATAAATCTCCTAGGCTTACATTAAAAGTATTTTCATGTTAGATTTTTATAAAGTTCTGATCATTTTAAATTTATCTGTTATTTAGATTACTATTTTTTTAAATTGTAAATGTTATACAGATAATTGAATTAAATTTTAAAATTTATATGACTTATACGGTATTTTTCTAATAAATAAATTTCTTTAATAATTAAAGAGTAATAATAATATTTTCTTAAGGCTGTTCTTAACTGCTCTGCTCAACAAGCGCAAAACGTTTTGACACATTTACAAATTCATTTTTTAACGAGAGGTATAAAATTGGAAGGCCTGGCCATGGAAGCGATTTGGAATTGAACTGTTTTTCCATTTTTTGATCAAATTGAGTTATAAGCGATTTTGATCGCGTGACAAACACGTTTTTCGACCGCTCTTCAGTGCTCTTTCTTCCTTCGCGCGGAAATTCGGTTCAAAACGTCCACTTTGACACTATTTTCTGAAAGATTTATTGCGTTTGCAAAAAAAAAAAAAACAGCTCAATTACATAGTTTCTGAACAACAACACCAGCTACTTTCATGCATTTTCGAACAAAAATAAATTAAAACTTATGTCAGAAAGTTGCCTTTGGATTTGAGAACACCCTTAAGTCAGTTAGTTAAAATCAGTTGATCTTTATCACCAGTTCCTTAAAAAAAATTGTCAGTTAGATTTTTTTAAATAAATTTAAATAATTAAATTAAAAAATTCTTTTAATCTATTTTTTAATAATAATTTAATACTAGTAATATATTCTTACCTTGCATTAAAAATATTTTTTGTTGGAACTTTAGTAAGTTATATATATATAACATTAGCAGTAGTAATTTATTAAAGTGTTCATTTCTCAAAATTAAGTATTATCTTCCATATATAAAAATATTTATCAATTTATCAGCTGCTTTCTAATTTTTTTTTTATTGTATATTCAATACTACTAAATTCTTATCATATATAAACTGTATGTTTAAAATGAATATTTATTAAAATTTAATTTTAATATCTTCTAAATTTTCATGAAAAGTACTTTTATGCTAGAACTCCAGGAACATATAAATAGTAATTAACAGAATTAAATTATTAAATTATTCATCTTTAAAAAATTATTATTTATCCTTTATATATAAATTACATTAATAATATATATTTCAATGATAATTTAACCATTGAAGAGAGTAAATTACTATACTTTAAATAATTGAATGTATGGTAAAAATGCAACAAAAACAAATATATATATCTGTGTTTTAATAATTATTCGCAAAAAGTTTTATTATATATATATATATATATATATATACATATGTTGCAATAAAAATGTAATTTACATCAAACATGAACAATGAAAAATATTTTGCTATTAGTTGCAATATATATATATTTAAAATAACCATTATTATTTTATTAATTTATTATCAGTAGCTTTACAATTTTTATTCGAAATATATTATTGTGATTAAATTTTATTACATAATACCCCTTAGGAGCTAATGTTATATGATTAAAATAAAATATCTATTTAAATGTAATAATAGTATCTTTTAAACTGACATAGAAAAATATTTTTATATATCTAGATGGAGCTTTAATTACTTATTTTTAGTTAAGCTGCTAGAACTTTAATACTGATTGCAAACATCTGAGTAAAAAAAAAAAAGTTCTAAGCAGCTTATTATAAAAATCTCATTATTTTATCATAATTTAACTAAGTCAATGTTGTTTTAGAATTGTTAATAATTTTCTTGCTAGAAAATTATATCAAATTTAATAATTAATTATATATTATGTTACTGTATAACAATTGATTCCGTGCTCAGTATGAGAAATACATAAGCTTTTTTTAATGCATCAAGTTATTACTATCAAGAAATACATTTGATGAAATGAGTAGCAGCACTGTTACTCGTAAAATGGATTTCTTCCTTTCAGAGAAAGAAGTTCAGTTCACCAACAGCCAATGAAATTGTCGGATTTCGAACTAATGCTAAAAGTCTTATGGAAAGTCAAATTTCGCCTCTCAGAGACTTCGGCGGCCTAAGATATCTTAAATATCGTAGTGTGAACATAGTATTACTCCACAAATTCACTTAAGAGAGTAGAAACTTTCTATGGCTAAATACAACCACTATCACTCATTCTGATTGGCTGTGGAGCTTGCTTTAACAGATTTACTGTTGAGATTAGTTTTAACTTATAACGCATGCATACGCACACTTCCCATTTGGTTCAGATCTCATACACAGTGACGTTCAATGAGTTATCTTAGATAAGTTTTGCGGTGTGAACACGCGTACTGATTCCGGGGTTATCGGATTTTTATGGTATAATAGAAAATGCAAATCTTCTTTTGCCTCTCCTGTGAAATATACTATTTTTGAGTTGTGTCACTTTTCTTGCGGGTAAGCAAGATGTCAAAGTTGGTTTTCGTCTATTTTTTCCCGAAATCTCTCAAGCAGTCAAATGTTATTGTCCTAATATGATTCATCTATCAAGTGTACAATTTGTGTATACTTATTTTTATTATTTATGAATTCAGAGTTAATACAGTTATAGATGGCAGAATGGTTTATTTCATTCCGCTGAAAAGTTTAAGTTAAGGCTGCTAGTCACTCAGCTTCCGAATTCCCCTCGTTAATGTTAAGTCTATGGGCGTTTGATGCATTATTATATTCAAAATATCTCCTCGGGAAATTTATATTTTTAACTTCTTTTTTCAGTGTTCTCTTCTTAAAGGATGTCACTTTTTTTAGCCAAGTTCCCCCTTTTATAATTAAACAATGAACCACCAAATTTAATCAGGGAAGCGCATTATCAGAATTAACCGGTATACCAAATTTGAAGTAAATCTGATAATTCTGCATGAACAACCCCCTTATCTAAGTTATGGTGGGATTAGCCCCCGTTCCCCCCTTTATACTTAACCAATGACCGACCCCCCCCCCCTAAAAAAAAACTAATCAGGACAACGCCTTATCAGAATGAACCTAGAAATTTTTTTTGAAGCAAATCGGATATTTCTATCGAGAGTTATCGCGTTACGAACATACGTACATACATACATACATACATACCGAACCTGCGGGCACATTAGCTCTCAGGCTTTGATAGCCTGTGAGCTAAAAATGAAGGAAATCGGTCGAATACTTCTCGAGAAAAATGATCATCCAGTTTAAAAACATAGAGTTGAGACAAAATAAGTTTGAAGTTTTAAAATAGAGTTACATTCAACGAGCAAAAAATATTATAAGGAATTGGAATATCACGAAATCGCTTTGGGGCAATAATCTACATACTTAACGGATATACAAACTAAACAAAATTTGAAAATTTTAACAGAAATATGTATAGAATCTCCAATTAACTTAAATTGAACCTACTTGCATCCAGTTCGATACTTTCAAGTTGTCCATCCATCCAGGGATGATAATTTTCGTCTCAGTTTCCAGCAAAAAATCCGAATCCAGGACGCTTTTCAGATCTCCAGGTTTTAAGAACTGGAAAAAATGCGGGTTCTTCCGGGTGTAGAGCAGAAATGCCGTTGCTATTTCATCTCTGTCTTGGGGCAACAAACTGACTGGCCTGGATATAGGATCGAAAAATGGCGGTCCAGAGTTGAAGCATCCAATATTCGGCATGCATTTTTCTTTGCCGTCGAAACTTACTGAAAAGAAATTTTGTTGATTTTATGTATCTTAGAGATAAAAGAAAATCCCGAAAAGAGTTCGGTCCCGAAACAGGCTCAGGCTAAATTTTCACACCATTCTTCGGGCTCGGGCTCGGGCTCGGGCTCAAAGAGAAAATTTTATTTATTCATACATTGAAAGAAAAAAAAAGAAAGAAAAACTTGCCAGATGCTATTTAAGGTATAAGAATGTAATTTAAATTTCACAAAAAGTTTTACAATCCTCTAAAAATCAGTTTGTAAGGGGGGGGGGGGGGAATTGAATTTTGACCATTAAGATTACGAGTTGGAACCCGTCGAAATTCGACGAACTAAAATGTTAAAAAGGAACTGTCAGATCGAATTTATAATAAACCTACAAAAATAATTACAATAAAAAATTCATCTTACATTGGTTGTCTAACTCTTAAAACAAATAATATTTTTAACCTAAAATTGTTAAAATATTATTTCCACAAACTTCAACTGCTTAAATTATTGAAAAATTAAACTGTATTAGAATACGTAATCAAGATGAGTAATTATGACGAAGTTATCGATTGTGGCTCTTATGTTTGTTTTTACGGTATGAAAAATTAGTAAAAAGGATTTCGCTTTGTCAGATCATAAAATTTCCCCCCATAAAATTTAAACTGTACGTTATTTTCACATTCTCATAATTTATATACGCACCACTCAAATTCACAATTTGAAAGTATTTTAACGCGCAATAGATTATTAATGAATGTATTTCCAAACTTAAAGTCACGTTTGTCCGATACAACATTTCATGTGAACATACGCACAAACTTTAAGTTCTAATTTCAGTACCCGCAAAAACAAAATTCAGAAATTTGCCTTTAGTTGTCACAGTATTGGCCATTTAGTACTGGTCAAATATTTAGTTTTATCAAAAAAAAAAAAAAAAAAAAAAATAAATAAATAAAAAATAAAATAAATGATGGTATTGTTTTAAATATGACATCTTTTTACTTACTGAATCACTTTGCCTAGCGTCTCAAACTCGGTATCAGTGTAATGTAAAAATATTGAAATGTAACTGATTTATGAAGAAGAATGCATGTTTTTTTTAATGTCTGACGTCATTTTCTGTTCAAAAATTATAAAAAAGTTATTTATATTTGTAATGTGAAAATGGCATCAATAAGGATATAATCAATAAAAATAATAAACCATGATTATTTTCCCTTTACTTTCAATATGAATGGAGTACTTCAGTTGCCACGATTACAAAATTTGTATTAAAAACTACAAAAAAATTAATATCTCAAAAATAAATTGAGATACAGCTTTCAAACAAATTGCATTTAAAAGCACATTTTTTTCCCTGTACGAAGGTGTTAAAATTGAAAATGTGCGATGTTTAGAAGTTTAAAAATTTGCAGTAGCAAAAATTGCAAAACCGAAATTTCATTTCAAATTTCAAAGTGTTGCCATTCGCAAAATGACGTATGCGTTACGCACAGATATGTTTGTCCTTTATAATATAGATACTTGGCGCGATACAATATAAGCAGATAAAACAGCGTTTTTAGCTCCAGAAAATTTTGACTAACCTATCCTTCGAATTCGCTTCTGCTCCATATGTATGAGCAAAATTCCATCATTACCTGATGACGGTACGCTGAATGCCGCCGAAACTAGTCTACAATAAGTCAAAAAGTTCTGTGCTAAAAACGCTGTTTTATCTGCTTAAATCGATTTCATTCATGGAATATAATGAGAAATATTCTGTCTGATTCTGAAGCCTTGGCATGATCAAGTGTTTGTAACCTAAAGAAGACATGTGATAGCCCTTGTCTGTCCTTCTGTTTCTGTTTGAAGACGTCTTTCAGAAGTACTGTAGAGCTGAAGTTATGTCTTTCTGCCATAGTTATGCAATGTTACTTATAAAGAAAAAGAATTGTGATATTTGCAGATTCCTACCAGTGGTTGGACATGAATAATACATTTGCTATTTTAAGCATATTAACAGAAATATGAAAATCATGAAAACGTCGTCGCATAGGAATACTTAAGATTGATAGTTATTGCTGTGTAAGAAGAGATTGCTAAAAGAGAAAACTAATCCTGAAACAACATTACAATGTTATGCACTGCACAGTTTTCTATTGCGCATTTTCGGTATTGGTCTCAGGCTCTGAACGCACATAATTTTTCGAGATCAAGCGTCGAAAAAAAGAGCTGAAATTCATCTCCAGTCATATCCTCATATCACACTCATAGTTATCATTTTCTTTGTTTTATTCTGTTTAAATAGGTTATAAGAGTTAAATAGGTTATAATAGATTATTTTTAATATTTTCGGTATTGGTTTCTGGTTCTGATCACACAAAATCTTTCGGGCACGGGCTCTGAAAAAAGAGCCCATCTCTAATATTATCTAGTCATATCGTCATATCATACTCATAGTTACGATTTCAATTTTCTATTCTGTGTAAATAGGTTATAAGAGTTAAATAGGTTATAATAAGTTCTGTTTAATATTTTCTATTGAGTATTTTCGTTATCGGTCTTAGGCTCTAGTCCAGGGCTACGGAGTCGATGGGAAAAATGGCCCACTCCGACTTCGGGGGATATTTTAACGACTCCGATTCCTATTCCGACTCCGGGCTGGCAACACTAGTATTCGAGCTGGGGTACTAGTGTTACCTGTTGGTTAAGATAATGATGGAATATAAGGAAAATAAAGCTAAAATCTCACTATTCCGCATTGATTATCTTTTTAGAGCTTAAAAAAAAAAAAAAAAAAAAAAAAAAAAAAAAAAAAAAACAGAAAAAAATTATATTTTCCGCTTTATTAATGTTGCAAGTTCGCGCCCGCAAACCCGAAAAATCCAACTATCGAAGTCTAAAAAATACATAATGGAAATTTTGCTATTTTGGATCTGCGGACTGAGAAGAAAAAGTGAAATCGTTACAATTTAGTTGTTAATTTGCTCCCCCAGACTCGAAAAACTTATATATAAAGATGAAAATTTTATTATTTTGGAAATAATTCGGATCCTGCGGATTCTAGTGAAATAATAAAAAAAATTGCATTTTTAAAGTTAAGTTTACAATTTTGGCTTTATTTCGGGTTCTGCGGGGCTGAAAAATCCGAAATTCAAAAGGTGAGATAACGGAATTTCACTATTTTATTGTTATTTTGGGTATCGCCGATTCAGAAAAAAAAATTACAATTCTTATTTTGACTCCTGTGTACAAAATAAATAAATAAAGGAAGAGTATTTTAGAATTTTCAGTTTTGGTCATACAGACTGGAAAAATTTGTGGGAGGAAAAAACGGAAAAGGGCTTCTATTATAATTCTGTACCTGGTTCTTAGTTCTTTTGCCTCCAAAAATAGCACAGATTTATAATTTTCACATCACCTCCGGTAAGAGATCTGCATGGACAGAAATTTTAAGGCCCGTCCCCTAAAACATTCCGCCGTGCTTTTATATTTATTCTCACTCCAATCATGCCTATTAGTCCAGGCAATAGGGAATTTTACCTAGCAAAATTAATGGTAGTTCTAGAAATCGGCTTACTTTATGTTTTTTGGGTCGCTGAATCCGAATTTGTAACTTCCCACCAAAATTTCCCCGGCAACACCCCCCCCCCCAAATTTTGGTAAAAAGCTCCCCAAAAAAGGTTTTTATTAAAAAAATTAATTTTTTTATTGTTTTAGGGGAAAAGTATCCAGAAATTCAGAAAGTACACAAAATTTGCAACAAATTAGATTTATGACATTATGACTTCCGATGAAGGGGAAGGGGGGATCTGCCTCGGAACATGCGCGCGGTGCTGCCTGGACTAAGTTGCGCAACTCCACTTAACCACTCACATGTTTACATTCGCCCTCCCATCTCCCCTTCGAACTTTCCTTATAGGGTTTACTTTAAGTTTTCTGGGTCGCTGAATCAGAATTTTTAACTTAACACTAAAATTCTCCCCCCCCCCCCCGAAACCCCCCAAAATAGTTGTTAGTAACTTAAATTTCTTATTGTTTTAGGGGAAAAGCATTACGAAATTCAGAAACTAGACAAAATTTGCAACAGATAAGATATATGACATTATTACGCAGGATAAACGGGGAGAGAGGGGGCTGCCTCGGAACATTCCCCACGCGCTTTTCTCAAAAAACAATTTTTTTCAAAAAATCAATTTTTTGGGAGGTTGCCGGGTGAAATTTTGGTGGGAAGTTACAAATTCGGATTCAGCGACCCAAAAAACATAAAGTGAGTCGATATCTGGAACTAGTATTAATTTTGCCAGGTAAAATCCCCTATTGCCTGGACTTAATAACTTAGTGCACGTAGCACTGCAGTGCATGTTCAAAGGAAGCCCTCCCCCTCCCCGTTCATCCTACGTCATAATGTCATATATCCTATTCGTTGCAAATTTTGTCTAGTTTCTGAATTTCGTAATGCTTTTCCCCTAAAACAATAAGAAATTTAAGTTAAAAACAACTATTTGGGGGGGGGGGGTGTTGGGGAGAGGGAGTTTGGGGGGAAGTTAAAAATTCGTTTCAGCGACCCAAAAAACTTAAAGTAAACCTTATAGAGAAAGTTCGGAGGGGAGATAGGAGGGTGAATGTAAACGTGTGAGTGGTTAAGTGGAATTGCACAACTTAGTTCACGCAGCACCGCGCGCATGTTCCGAGGCAGATCCCCCCTTCCTCTTCATCCTAAGTCATAATGTCATACATCTAATTTGTTGCAAATTTTATCTACTTTCTGAATTTCTAGATACTTTTTCCTTAAAACAATAAAAAAATTGATTTTCTTAATAAAAACTTTTTTTTTTGGGGGGGGGCATTTTACCAAAATTTGGGTGGTTGCCGGGGGAAATTTTGTGGGAAGTAAAAAATTCGGATTCAGCGACCCAAAAAACATATAGTAAGCCTTTTTCCAGAATTACCATGAATTTTGCTAGGTAGAGCCCCTATACGGTCTCTATTGCCTGGACTATATAGCCTATTGTAAATTTCTCCTATTTTATCGGCGTAGTTTGATTCTTCCAAATTTGTTATATTGGGCTTGTCAGCCTGCTCAATTTTTTTATTAGTCTGATCCGACCCATTAAGATAAATTGTCTTAATTCTACTTACACGGCCTTTTTTAAAAATTGCCTTCATTTTTCGGGCCTTGGGTACTTCCAGACCTTTATATCTCGAGTTTTGTTTTATCCGCAAACCCCCAAAATACGAGGGGAAGTACTTATATACTAAATGTAAAATATCTACTACAGTTATGAATTAAAACCGTTTTCATCTACTCTGTACGGACTGTGTCTGGGTGGAGCGAAAAAAATTAATTTTTTACAATCAAAAACGGGTAGGTGCCAAAAGTTGCCTTTATACTAGTACATCATCTGCGTGCAATATTACCGCTGAAAAAAAATGGCTTGAGTCTGCGCTTTTGGTCCAAAATTCGAAATTTTGGGTAAAATTTGACATATTTCAAAAAATTAAAAAAAATTCTACAGAGCTGGTTATTATTTAAAAGTGTTATTTAACCCTTTATTATTAATGACTTAACATATTTAAACGATAAAACAATATCTTCGTTCTGTATAACTGGAACAAAACTGACAACTTTTGGTGAAAAAAAGGCGTTGCCACACTGTTGTGTCACACAAACAATTGTTGTTTAGAATACAGTTCTTACCTAGTTGCTTTCAAAACTACCCAGGAGGTACCACGTGGAGGTGACTGCATTTCATGTCACAACAGTGCATAGCTCGACCACCCTACTATCTGAACTCAATGTTTTATTTATACATTGAATAGTGATTTTTTTTTTTTTTTTTTAAATCAAAGACTGATTTTCTATGTATCAACCTAGTACATCTGTTCTTTGGATCCACTGACTTTGGATGCTGCTGCTGTGATCTCCTTTACGTATTTTTCTATCGTTTGTGTAAGAGAAGACAAACAGTGTAATGCAGTGCGGATGATATTAATGTAATCTATTCAGCCGTCTATTATCTTCACCAAGATTGCACCCGATAAATGCATATTGATTAGAGGTTCTGTTACCACAACACTTTTCCAATGGATTAGATTTATATAATTATCCGCTTCAAAGTTGATTGTCGATATTTCAGATTTGCATATGCCATCATTTACTCTCATCTTTCAACTATTATGTGCTGAGCAGCTAGCTGTTTAATGTGATGGAAATCGTCAGAGAGCATTGAATTAAGAATTTCTTCTGCGTATGCAAAGCAACCATTGTCCTAAATAACCTTTTTTTAGTAGTTGTTTTATTCCGTTTTCTGAGTTGTTTAGTAGCAAAGTAATTTCCCATGAGTTTTTAGGTCCCTTCTTTAGCTATGAATTACATTTGATTATAAACTATCCTGGGGCCAAACTTGGATATCATAGTACATTTTGAGTGAACATAGAGACTCTGATGGCAGTGAGTGCTCATTTGAAGGCGGATAATTCTGTTAGTCGTTGTCATCCATTCTGCGAGGGACATGTTTAGAATGAACCATTACAATTGATCATATGCCCCCTCCAAGTCCAGTGAAATTTCTCTGCATCATATATTAGACAAGATCGTTGGCAAAATTTAGATTCTAACCCACAGGGATTCACCGGACCAATAGGAAAATCTTTGTCCACGTGTCATCCCCTTCTTATTTCAGTTTTTGAAGTCATAGAGAGTAATTTTCAAACATTATTTCCTAAAATCGAGAAAAGGGTACTCAACACATACCAGAAATACCTGCTAGACATTTGCAAAGTTATTTCATTAAGATATTGCTCAGAAGAACTAGCGAATAGGAACCCAAGAAATTTGTCCTACGCAAGATGTCTCACAAAGGCGCATAAAATTATTCGCCTTTATATAAGCACTGATTGATCATCAGAGTCTGGTTCACTCACAAAGTATGTAATCCAAGTTTATGCCGCAGGATGATTTACACCGAAAAATTGATCTAAATCTCAGGGGATATTACTCGGCTACTAAACATCACAGAAAACGGCAAAAAACAAATACTAAAAAAAATTATTTAGGACATCGAGAGCAAATTTTTCACATCGAAAGCAAATTCTTATTGCAATTTTGATGACGATCGCCATCACATTAAACAACAAACTTATCAACATATAAAAAATGCAAGAAGTACAGTAAAGGATGGCATACTCAAAGATGAAATACATGAATGTTGTAAAATGTTGTACGAACAAAACTCCCAATCACTATGCAATAACTGGATGCAATTTTGGTGAAGATACTAGAGGGCTGAATAGATTCCATTAATTTCACTGCACTACTCTGCTTACCTTATCATACACAAGCAGTAGAAATATACGTGAAGGAGTGTCACAGCAGCATCATCCAACGTCTGTGGATATAAAGAAGAGATGGACTAGGTTGATACATAGAAAACTTATGCCAGTTTTGGATTAAAAAAATCACATTTCAATATATAAATAAAACATTGCGCTCAGATGGAAGTGTGGTCGGGCTATGCACTGTTGTGTCATGAAGTGCAGCCACCTACACGTGATACCTCCTGGGTAGATTTGAAAGCAACTACGTAAAAGCTGTATACTAAATAACAATTAGTTGTGTGACACAACAGAGTGGCAACGCCTTTTTTTCATCAAAAGTTGTCAGTTTTGCTCCAGTTATACAGAACGAAGATATTGTTTTATCATTTAAATATGTTAAGTCATTAATAATAAAGGTTTAAATAACACTTTTAAATAATAACCATCTCTATAGATTGTTTTTTAATTTTTTGAAAAAATGTGAAATTTTATCCAAAATTTCGATTTTTGGACCAAAAGCGCAGACTCAAGCCATATTTTTTTCAGCGATAATATTGCATACATATGATATACTAGTATAAAGGCAACTTTTGGCACCTACCCGTTTTTGATTTTAGAAAATTAATTTTTTTCGCTCCACCCTACGTACATGGTTACTACTCTGTACTAACCTGTACCTAACCCTGTATCTACTTTGTACACCACAGTAAATCCGTCATCTTTAACTAGAGTAGCCTGATATAGTCCAAAAATAAAAATAATAATTCATTTCATAGATTTAAAATTACATATAATTAGTTTAATTTCACTTTAAAATGTCTAACAAAAAAAAAATCTGGAGTCGGAGTCAGAGGTGGCTTGCTTTTTAGCGACTCCGACTCAACGACTCCGACTTCGCAGCCCTGCTCAAATCACACAAAAAAAATTTCGGGCTGGAGCTCCGAAAAAAAAATTCGGAACTCATCTCTACTCTATGCATATCATACTTATACTTATCATTTCAAATGTTTATTACGTTTAAATAATTTTAAGGCTTAAATACACTGCTCAAAACAATTAGGGTAGCACGTGGTTTTAACGAAATTGCGCAAATATTTACACCGATAAGTAACGTAAAATAAAACATCCATAATTTAAAGTGCTGTAGAAAACAGATAAAGAAAACTTCACACGTAAATTAAAGTTTATGACGTCAAAAACTGGAAAAACGGTGATAAGTGCAGAAATCGGGATTTTGCAGAAACGTCTGTTTCACTGCC
Organism: Maratus speciosus; assembly: GCA_963932465.1. Lineage (NCBI taxonomy): Eukaryota > Metazoa > Arthropoda > Arachnida > Araneae > Salticidae > Maratus > Maratus speciosus. The sequence continues at coordinate 194,562,854 of OZ010798.1, read as the reverse complement.
TCAGTTGTAAAATTCAATTACTCAGCTTGAGTGTTGAGAAAAGGTGGCTTGAAAATATCACAACAACATGATTTACCGCAATCCATGACTTGGCGTGTTATCGGGACAGTTGAATCTGGGGAAACACAACGAAGTGTAGCGGACGCTGTTGGAGTCGTAAGAAGTATCCATGAAAGGCTGTGGAATCTATTCCAAGACATATGGAATGGTAGTCATCGACAAGTGCAAGGTCGAAAATGTGCTAACACAGAAACTGATGACCGATATATCCTGTTATCAGCACGTCGAGACGGTACGGGCAATGCAACTCAGCTACAAACACAGTTGTTCTTGGCCAAAGGACGAAGGGTGTCCAGCCAAACAGTCCAAAATAGACTTCATCAGGGTGGTCTCTATGCACGTAAGCCAATGGACTGTATTCCGTTGACCTCAAGCCCCGGTGCGGCCCAAAGAAGTTGGGGAACTGAACATCGAGTTTGTAGGCAACGTTGTTGAAGTGAAATTCTGTTTACAGACGAGTCCCGATTCAGTCTGGATGTGACATCTGATGTGTTTTGGCATGGAGAGAAAGAGGCACTCAAAATAATTCCACATTCGTTCGTGAAAGATCACATTACAGACGAGGTGGGTTGATGATCTTGGCTGGAATCAGCATAGGTGGACGTACGGGCCTGCATATCATTCGGAATGGCACTTTGACGGTCCGGAGTAATACAGACGAGATACCGAGACCTCATGTCGTATTTTATGTCGGAGTAATTAGTAATTTCTTTTTTTCCATGCATGATATTGCCAGACTTTATACAGTTCGTCTTGTGGAAAACATGCTTGAAGCTAAAACAATACAGCGTATGGAATGACCAGCATGCTCTCCTGACCTAAATCCGATCGAGCATGTTTGGGACATACTCAGACGACGCATTGCTGCAAGACCGAGGCCTCCTTTTACTGTCCGGGACTTGGAGATTGCAATTCTAGAGCAGTGGAACAGTATTCCCCAAAGTCTTATCGATAACCTCATCGCATCCATGGAAAACAGGTGTGCAGCAGTCTTAGCTGTTCGAGGAGACCACACACCATATTAAAAATCTTGCATCATTTCTAAACAATACTTTTTTTTATGATTTACATGAAAACAAAATGTTGCCCTAAACCATCTCTTCATGTTCTTTTCATCTTTTCAAAAAATAAAAGCTCTCTTACCATTTTTTGCGTCTTTTTTTATGTACTGCGCATTGCTACACGTGTACTATCCATTTTATGCCCATACATTGCTGTTTTGCACTGTTCTCTTCACTTTTTTGCTTGGTCCCCTAATTTTTTTGAGCAGTGTAGATTATAATAGGTTCTGTTTAATATTTTTTATTGCACATTCTCTATATTGGTCTCGGGTTCTGATCGCACGAAATTTTTCGGGCACTGGCTCTGAAAAAAAGAGCCGGAGCTCAGCTCTGGTCATATGATTACTCATAGCTAAGATTTCAATTTTATATTCTGTATAAATAGGTTACAAGAGTTAAATAGGTTATAATAAGTTCTGATTAATATTTTCTATTGCGTATTTTCGGTATTGATCATAGGCTCTAATCACACAAACTTTTTCGAACTCGGGCTCCGAAGAAAATAAATATCAGAATTAACCCCTAGTCGTATCATACTCATACTTATCATTTCAATTTTTTATTCTGTTTAACCCTTTATGTACTGAATTACGAATTCATGAAAATTTTATCTTCTAAAGCATTTTTCGTGAATTGTTTAAATTACATTAGAAGATTTACATAATCATTTAATAAATTTTAGAAGGATTATTTAAATTTGAATTTATAGGGATTTTTTGCAATATTTAAAACCCCACTCAAATCTTTTTCTTAGTGTTTTGTAGAATTAGGAAATGTACAAATATAATATTCTTACAATAGAACTACAGAAGTATTTCCGAATTGAAAAATCCGCCCCCCCCCCCCCCCCCCAACGCCAAGAAAGCTGAAAAGATGCAAAGGCAAAAGAAATCATCCTTTTAAGAATATTTTTGTTTTGTTTAACCAATAATGTTTTTGGAACAGGATAAAGTAATGCATCTATAATTCATTCTAAACTGTATTACAACTAATCGATGTATTAAATGAATTTTATAACAAGTTATTTTAATGGTGTTTATAAGTACCGTCAGTAGATAAAGGGTAAAGTAGGTTTTAACACATTAACGACGATCCTATTTTACACTTCTTTTAATTCTTCGACACCAGTTTTTTCCACATTGCAATTTTGATTTATTTCATCGCTGAAAATTTCAGATTAGATAATGTGAAAATTTCTAAACTAAAATACTGGTATTCAAATTTAAAAGTTTTGTTCGCCTTACAGGGCAAGTTTTCTTGCCAACCGGCTTTAATGACTTAAAACATATTTCAATGCAAATAAGTCCTGTAAATGAAAGCTCTTTTATTTGTAGCTTGTATATTATTTTTAGAAACAAAAGTAACAAAAGAAATATGTAACAATGTTTGGAAAAACATATTTTAAGCAGTTGGTTATGCATGGATTTTTTATTTTCTGTAACGAAAATCAAAAGTATTTCGTGACTGACAATCATTTTCTCCTGTCTTTCTTGACTTACATAAGCAACAGAGCGTAAACAATGTAATTCTTGTGTCATCAAACCAAACATTTCTTTTTTACCCTAAAGACAAATTCTACTTCTCTCTCATTCTTGACTTTTTAGGGTTTCGTTCATCTGACGAAACCCTATTTGTCTCACTCCTTTGTCTTTCTGTCCGTCACAGAGCCCGTTCTCAGAAACTATATATGTTGGAGACTTGAAATTTTGGATTCTTATAGCTGAAAACCTCACATCAAAAGACAAATCATAAAAATTTTAAAAAGTCTTATATTTACCCCTCTGGGCTCTAACTTGTGTATTTTAAGCTTTTTTTCTAACTGAGCCTCTAATTAAATTGAAGACTTGAAATTTTGGATTCTTATAGCTGAACACCTTAAATCAAACGACAAATCATAAAAATTTTAAAAAGTCTTATACTTACCCCTCTGGGCTCTAACTTGTGTATTTTACGCTGCTTTTTTTTTTTTTTTTTTTTTTTAACTGAATTGAAGACTTGAAATTTTGGATACTTATAGCTGAACACCTCGCATCAAACAACAAATCATACAATTTTGAAAAAGTCATGTATTTACCCCTCTGAGCTCTAACTTGTGTATTTTAAGCAATTTTTCTAACTCAGCCCCTAATTAAGTTGGAGATGTGAAATTTTGCATACTTATAACAGAACACTTGCTATCACACGAAAAATCATAAAATTTTCAAAAAGTCTTATATTTACCCCTCTGGGCTCTAACTTGTGCATTTTTAGCAATTTTTTTAACCTCCACCCTTTTCACCCGGGGTGCACTTTTCTAACTTTTGCCGACATTCCTTTGACCACTCTTTCATATTATGCACACAGCCGTACATATTTTAGTTCCAATTTTTACCGCCAGAGGGCGCCTACCTATCTCGGGTGCTATGGGCCCGATCCCCTCGACTAATATATCTACGGATAGTTTGTAAAACGGAGTTTCGTTTGGATAGAGGTTTGTTTAGAATAGAGTGCGATCTCTGGTTGCGAAATGTGGAACTAACAGATTTTGCAAAAGGATAAAGTGTTTTGAAAGGAATATTAAACGAAATCCTCTGTGCAATCTATGATCACATTTATCCACTTGTTAATATAGAGTACAACATTTTTCAATGTGTCAGCTGAGATTGAATCAATAGGACTTTAAGGACTGTCTTTTTTTCCTATTTTTTAACGCGGTTTTTAACAAACTGTACAATGCATGCAAAATATACAATCAATGGTCTCCAAAATTTTTGTAAAAGGCAAATGAAAAAAAAAGAAACATTTACAAAATATAACTTCTTTATTAATTTGTCCTAGGTTGTTTCTTTCGTTTTTTACAAAAAATGAACCATGCGAAATTTTGAAAACAGCAAGATTTTATTGTAGCATCAGGGAGCTCTGCCTACGTCCGCCAACCCCCGTTCAGGCTTCACAGCCTCTAAAAACATGGTAATGTGCCCTGATTAAAAAAAAATACCCGGTTACGGAAGATTGAATGATATTATCACTATAACGGCGGCTATCTTCTGTAATCGGATTGCCTTGCTTTTCCGTTTGAATGAGGTTTTTTCGATTACCATGTCCTCATCCATCGTTGTTGTAATAACTGATGGCTGTTTTCGGGAGTGATAAGTAAGGTCAATTACGCATTTGAAAATCAGTTTGGGTAAAATGGTTAGGTTAAAAATGTCGTTATCTTTCTGACTTTTATAACGACACTGTGGATCTTCCTTTAGTTTCGAGGTTTAAAAACACCGTCTGCTTGGGAATAGCTTTTAGAACCACGGTATTGAATTCATTGTGTTTTGAATTTTTCAACCTTATATTTTATGTTTTGATCGAATTTTAGATATTTTCAGAAACAAGTATAGTAGAGCGGGCGGTAGCGACACAATTGACTACGTCATCGAGTTACGATATGAAATCATGATGTAGGACAAGATTATTAGGTATAGATGAAAGAATGACTGATCTGCCTTGACATTTCTTGGTACGATATGAGCAGCAGCGGGCGAGTTATCGAGTTACGAAATGAAATTGGTGCCAAATTAAAGGTAAAATATTTTAAGAATATTTTGGTCTGTCTGGTAAAAAACGCCGGAAGAATAAAATTTATAACAAAAAAAGACGTCATAATGTACAATTTAAACCCAATAAACATAATATTTTACATTACATTGCCATATATGCTTCGCCGTCGACTTTCAAGAGGAATTAATGGTTTAGGAAAAGCTTATTAACAGTACGTGAAAGAATGACTGATTCGGCATAATCTGGCACAAAGCGAGAAGAACGGGCCACCGATTCCCCATTTTGAGGGTACCATCGCGTCATCGAGTTATGGCTTGAAATTTTGGCACATTAAAGATACCGATAAGTATAATAAGCATATTTTAGTCTGTCTCGTCATATCTTGGTACAAAGCGAGCAGAGCGGGGCACCAGTTCTTAATTTCGGCGGTATTATACACGTCATCGAGTTACGGCCTAACATTTTAATGCATTAAAGATACAGATTAGTACGATAGGGATATTTCAGTCTGCCTCCTCATATCTTGGTACGAGACGTGCAGAGCGGGACGCCAATTCCCTATTTTGACGTTACTATCACGTCATCGAGTTACGGTTTGAAATTTTGGCACATTAAAAGTACATATCAGTACAGTAAGAATATTTCTGTCTGCCTCTTCATATCTTGGTACGCGACGAGCAGAGCGGGGGATTTCAGAATATAACGAAAAGAAAAAAAATATATTAAAAATCGAAACGGTAAAGAAATCATATTTTTTGCTGCGTTTTTGCCTATGTTTGTATATTTTATTTTATTTTTCTCATAAACTTATTCATTAACTATAAAATAGATCCCTAATTTTATTAAGTATACTATATTGAGAGGATACAAAAAAAAAAAAACAGTGGAGTGATTTAACAAATATTTGTAGAAGTTTTAGTGTTTTAAACACAGTAATATATAAAACAACAACAACAAACTTCAAAATTCTTTAAATAAAAAAAAAAAAAAAAAAAAAAAAAAAAAAAAAAAAACCTCTCAATTTTTAAACGCAAAATGATTTTTTTTCTTGTCAAAATCACATTTCCTAAGTATTACCTATAATAATATCTCTCTATTCTAAAAAAAAATTTAACTAACGCTGTCACCACCGCCGTTAATAAACTTTTTGTGACTGGGGGTCTTTCTTCGTTAATATTAAAAAAACTGCTCCGTACAAAAATATGAAAATCGGTGGCATTATAAAGAAATGTTTTATAAACACGCTGATGTAGACAGTTTTTAAATCGAATAGTTATTTTAAGAGATATTTAATGTTAAAGTTGGTCAAAATCGTGTCATTAAAAAAGTTTTATAGGAGCAAAAATTATGCAAAGGAATTTTATCATTTTATACATTAGATGTTTCCAGTGTGCAGACGGCATTTATTTTTTTTTTATTTGATTAATTTTTTGGGGATTTATTTCTATTTTAAATTCAAATTTTCATCATTTCGAAAGATATTTTTTACATATTTTAGAAAAGGATATTGTTTTAAATTGTTGCCAGTTTTAAAAACAGTGCAAATAATAATATTTCCTCAAAAAAAAAAAAAAAATATTCACACGTGCCAAATAAACAAAACAAAAAAAAAAACCCTTTCAAATTAGAATTAAATGATTTCGTATTAAAAGCAAGAAAATATTGAAAATTACGTCATAAAAACTATATTTACACGTGAATTTTACAAGAGAAAGAAATTTGTAAACTAATAAATTCATTAGTATGCGTTAAAAGTCGTAAATGGAGGAAATTACGTCATATTTAAAATGGTCAAACAATAATATTATCTCAGCAAATAAATAAATAGAATGCTAAATTCATCATTTAAAAGTTAAACTTAAAATTACACTATGTGTAAATTACTTAAAAGATGGCAAAATATTTAAAAAGGTGTTCAACAGAATTGTAAAACAAAAAATATTTATCTCGAATACATAGGAATGACTTCTCGTAAACTTAAAGATCGTATTAAAGAACATTTGAGAGATCTGAAGTACAACCGGCCAACAACAGCCCTGTCAAGACTCAACCAGAAGCAGAATATACAAGTTAATTTCGAAGATACAAAAATTATATGCTCCTTAAGGAATTATCATGATTTAATTATTCGTGAATTAATAGAAATTATTACTAAAGAAAATACTGTTTGTAATGACGTTTTATCCCACAACATACTCATAATTTGGCCCAGTTTGCTTAAACAATCATAAAACTCTAAATATTCCACTTCCCTCTATATCCATATTTTTATTTTCCCAATGTTTTCCGGATCTAAAAATTGACTTTTACTTTCACTCCTTTCGACACCAACTACGTGAAATTTGAAAATAACACGCTAATAACGGTATTTTTGTATTCTCTGACGAAGGCTATGTATATAGTTGAAAGTACGAAGAAGTATTAAAGTAATTTAATACATTTTTTAAAGTATTTTGTCATCTTTTAAGTAATTTGCACATAGTGTAATTTTAAGTTTAATAATATTACCAAACAGTTTAAATTTAAAAATATATTTACACGAGACAATTCACTTTTCTAGATAATCTTTTAAACCCACGGTCGGCAACTGACGGACTGCGGTCCACATCCGGACCGAGAAAGATGGATGCCTGGACCGCCGAGAAAGATATTGCACATGAAGAATTTACTCATTTTTCTAACAATTATTGAATATAAAAAGAAGAATTCTGAAATACACACTGCAGTGTTTCTAAGTTTTGCGTCAAATCTTGTGAAGGAATTTAAAGTAAGATTCCAAGACTTTTTAGAGATAGGTAATTTGTCTCAATTCTATCGCCATATGAAGTTGTTCCGGCTGCAGAATGGACTGATGCGGCTGCGAAGTTCTTCAGTCTTGAGAAACTTTTACTTGAAATGGAGACATTTTGGTTGCAAGAAGATATTTCATTGCAAATGTATAAAACTGCATCCTCTGAAGAATTTTGGGGTAAATATGTCTCAGAAGAGCAGGGAAATTACAAAACACTAGCTATTAACCTAACTACAATAATGCCTTAAGACCGCAAGTGTAATTTTTCGCATTATTTTTTCAACGAATATTTGCCTTTCCTATTTTATTATATGTATGTAAAAATTTTTAGAACGTATACTTGTGTGTGTAGTAATTTTTCAGAACGAATAACTGACTCTTCTATTTTATATTATATGTATGTATGTGTATGTAAAAATAATAATTTAAAAGTAATAAGTAGATACATTACTTATGTGTTTTTTTTATCTGGACCTCGATAAAAATTTTCAAAAGTATTCGGATTCCACATAAAATTACTTGCTGACGCCTGTTTTAAACTACAGTTGTCAATTATAGGGCAACGCGAATAAAAATATTTTCTTTCTACAAACAAAATTATTTTTAGGTGAATATTAAAAAGAGAAAGAAAACTTTAAAATAATAAATTCATTAATATGCAATAAAAGCAGTAAATAGCAGAAATTACGTCATAGTTGAAATGACCAAGTAATAATATTGCAAAACAGTTTAAATTTAAAAATATATTTGCGAGACATTTATTTCATATTTTGAGGTGAACATTTCAACTATTGTTGTGGATTCTAAGACAGCGCAAATAATATTTCCTTTCTAACAATAAAAGTATTTTCACGTGAATATTAAAAAGAGAAAGAAAACTTTGGTGAAAATTACCTCAGATTTAAAACGATACATTTAAATGTCTTATTTAAAAGAACTTTCTTTTAGCGTTGTTAAAAAATACCGAGAGACAAAGACCCTCTTTACTTTTACATTAGCTTGGAACATTTTATATTAGCTTATTTTCAAAGGCTTCAGTGACCTAACTCAATCAAAGGCGAAAACAGCCCGTTAACACGGAGATCGCCCTGTTTTTTAATTACAGTTCAATCTTCCGAAAAAATTTTTAAACCGATCAAATTAGCGTGCTTTTTGAGTCTGCGGTATCTGAACGGGGTTGACGAGCGTAGCTCGTAGGGGACAAAGCCCCCTGGTACAATAAGTAAATATACATCAGTGAAAAAAAATCTTCAATGTTCTTCAAAGGGTACCGAGTCCCCTTAACGGAAAATAACTACTTTTCCTATCTCTACAGTTTAGTCCAGGGACGGCGAACCTATGGCACGCGTGCCATAAGTGGCACGCTGCAGATTATTTATGGCACGACATAGATTCAGTTCTACATCAAAATATAGTAGAATTTCACAAAATGCATTCATTAATCTAGATGTTGTCTCGGTTTATCTGAATTCGATTCGTTCGGTTGGTTGTCATTGTCATACAGATTAGAGAAACTGAAATATAAATTAATGCAATCCCATCTAGCTCAATATTGGGTCACAAATTTTAAGAAAAAGAGAGAATCAGGAGATTATTGCTGCTTTAGATTCTGGCGCTTGCTATTTTGACAATTTGTATCTGAGAAACATTCTTTTCGGAAATAAATAATACGTAAAATTCGAGTAAAAACATCTTGTCGAATGAGTCGAGTTCTGCTTGTATTTCTCTTAAAAATAACTAAGAACAAAGCTGATACAAATTAATTAGCATCTAATATAAAACAACAGGAATAATATTTTTAAAATAAATTTTTAAAGTTTAAAATCAAATATTACCCATATTTTTTTAATGCTAAAAGCAAAATGTTAAGTAATTTTTATTCATATTATTTTATCCATTAACATTTTTTATTGTTGGCACGTCATGATCACGCAAAATATGTTTTTGGAAAAATTTGGCACGTGGATGTGAAAAGGTTCGCCGTCCCTGGTTTAGTCTATTTCATGTTTATATTCTACGCTTTAAGAAAGTTTTAAAAATTATCTCCATTTTAGAAGTTGTGGTTTCCTCCAACTTTCCATTCGGAGATCAATTTCAGCGCTCTCTTTCAGCTTTCTCTTTAGCTTGGTTTCCATAGGCACACCTGTTTCCAAATCTTGCACCTCCCTAGATTTTGTACTGCCGGCATTAATGGGGCGTGTAGACTGCAGAACATATCAAAATAATTATATATCTGGACTAGCATATATGAAAGAAAATTTGCCAATATGTGCATAAAGAGTTTTTTCCTGATTCGTATTTTTGGATCAGATTATATCATTATGCAGAAAGGTGTTAAGGGGACTCTTCACTCACTTGAAAATACCCGCTCGGTAATGCTAAACCTACGGGCAGTTTATTTTAAAATTTCTCGTTTAAATTTAAATATCTTTAAACGATTAATATTGCATAGGATAGCTGAACTCGATCTCTAAGGGCCATTTTGTACTTTTTCGATTTCGGTTGCAGATTTTTTAAATAAAGGTACTTTCACTTTCGAAACCGGTTCCGAAGGTGAAAGTAGCTTTATTTGCAACCGAAATCGAAGAAGTAAAAAATTGCCATATTAGAGTTCGAACTCAGTTATCCTCTGCAATAATAATAATAAAAAAGAAAATAAAGTAAAAAGCGTTTAAGGGGTCTCAGAAGTCTTAAAGCTTCAAAATTTTCGAAATTTTAAATTTTTTTAGATGTTAAACTTTTATCTTTTTTGAACATTTTGATATAATTCTTTCCTTGAAAATCCCAGTAGAACGGAAGTTATGGCTTTTAGAATTATACCCGCTCAATAGCTGAAGCGGCATTTCCGAAACTTTGAAATAATTTTTCTCCAAATGACGTTTTTAGGCGTAACGCGCAGGATATCTCAAAAACCTCTGAATATTTTTTCATGAAATTTTCAAAACAGATGTTTCATATTAGTCTGTATAAACTGAACCTAAAATTTCCTATTTATTTTTCCAAATATTTTTTTTTAGGTAATTATACTGTTGAAATTTTCAAAATTTTATATTAGCTAAATACAAGTTTGTAGTAAAAATATAAAAATGCTTTAAGTTCAAATTGATTTAGGTTTAGGATAATTACTACATCTGAAGTATAAGTAGGCACCAAAATTTTCATTCTTAGTTGCAATATTTATTTTGTAATACTGCGTTTAAGTTGTTATACCAATTTTCTGCTCGTCAAATGTTTGACAGTTTGGAGCCCCCTATAAATCCTAGTTCTGCATCTTGCAATTTTTGAATGCATAAACTTAAGAACACACTTATATCTTTCATCGCAATAAAATTGTGTTTTAAAATCATATACATTTTAAGATATTAAATGTTGAAAATGGTCTTTTTTTTTCATTTTTTCCAATTTTAAGAGTCTTGAGACCCCTTAAAAATATTCAAATTTAAACGAGAAATTCGAAAACAACCTGCCCATGAGTTTAACATTACCGAGCGGGTGTTTGCAAGTGGATGAAGAGTCCCCTTAACCCTTAAATGCCTGATTTTTCAAAAATCATTGTAATAATGTTTTTCGGTTTTCATTTTTTAAATAAATCATGGGAAAAATACTTTAAAAAATCATATTTTGTTTTAAGTATAGTTTACGACTAAAAAACAGTTTGTTACTAATCAGCAACACTGGTGTTTAATTGAAAAAATAATTTCCCTTGATAAAATTCTACAATATTAAACACACAAGAATTTTAGGAACTTTAATAAGAAATAAATTTTACTTGCTCACTGGAGGTCAAAATAGGGTATTTCGCAAGCTTCCAAACAAAACAAAAGGAACAAGTAGAAACATTTGAAAAAATAAATTTATCTTTATTCTTAAACAGCACAAGTGTTGCCATCTGAATGTTGAAAATCGATTTAATAATATTTTCAGACTGCATTTTATCGGCAACATTAGACATTATAGCTTCAATATTATTCTAATAGTATTTTAGAGTCTAAATTGGGTATGTTGCCGAAAAGCAACACCAGGCATTTAAGGGTTAAGCTTAAAAGAAGATTAATAATATCATAAACACTTCCGATTTGTGGTTTTCTTTTCTTTTTTTTTTTTTTTTTTTTTTTTTTTTTTTTTTAAGAAAAAGATCAAGCTATACCATTATGCAGAAAGGTTTTAAGCTTAAAAGAAGGTTAATAATATCATAAATACTTCCAATTTGTGGTTTTACTTTTTTTTTCTTAAATAAATAAATAAATAAAGTACTTACTTGTTAGTCCCTTGTTGGTGTAATTAAAAGTAGACGTTTTGCCCTTCTGTTGAAATTTCAGCACAACACAGTTTATCGCTGCTATATGAAGACACAACCACAAAAGTTGAAATACCTGCAGCATATTTTTCATTGTTTTTTGGTCCTCTTAAAAATCAATATATTAAAAAGCTTATTTATTACGTAAATTGAATGTAGCAAAACCATTTAAAAAATGAATAATAAAATAAACGGGAACAACTATGGACACCAAAACAAAACCTTGTCCATTTTTTTTTTATTCAAACCGGGTACATCATAATTGTCTTATTCATAATAATTCGAGCTTTTTCTCTGTCTTTAATTGAAACACAATAAGAGGCAACTCGACACAGTAAGGAATACTTGTAATATAATAAGGAGACAACACTTCGGAGAAGTCACGATGTTTAAATAAGCTGTAAAGATAACTTGTCTTGTAAATGTGAATAACCATGAACACAAAACAAAATATAGTCTATTTTTTATAAACTAGACACATCATTATTGTTTTGTCTTAATACATCGTACTTTGTCTGTTTTTAGTTCAGACACAATAGAAAGCAACACTTACGACACATAAAGGAACCACCTAGAAGACACTATGTTAAAAACAAAACTGTAAACGTGAAAAACTATTAGCACAAAACAAAATTTAGTCTATCTCTCTCGTTTTTCAAACTAGATGCATTATAATATACACTTATCCTACTAATTCGCAATTTTTTCTCTCTATTTGAGGCACAGTAATGGGCAATAAGACACAATAAGGTATGCTTACGACACACAAAGTATCGCTATTAAGACACAGTCTTTAAATGAATTTTCAAAGATAACTGATGAATGTTACTAACTATGAGCAGAAAATTAAATTATTTTTTTTCACATGAGACATATCAAAATTAGATTGCCTTAATAATTAGTATTTTTTTCTATCAGTAGTTGAGACACGATAAGAGACAGCATCAAAAAATAAAAGAGATTTATGATAGAATAAGGGACCTTATGACATGATATAATTTTAAAAAATGAACAACAAAAATAAAATTTAACCTATAATTTTCCAAACATAACGTGATTGCTCTAATAATTCGTACTTAATTTGCCTCTCTTTTGCTGAGACACAATGATAGACAGTACGACACAATAAGGGACACTTATGACTCAACAAAGTAACGCTCTTAAGACAAATTTTCCAAATTAATCTTTAAAGCTATACAATGCGATTGCTCTAATAATTCGTACTTAATTTCCCTATCTTTAGCTGAGACACAATAATAGACAGTAAGACACAATAAGGGACAGTTACGACACAACAAAGTACTGCTCTTAAGACAAATTTTCCAAATTAATCTTTAAAGATAACTTATGAATGTCACTAACTATGAGCAGAAAATGAAATTCAGTCTATCTTTCTCACACTAGACATATCAGAATTGGATTAACTTAATACTTCGGTTTTTTTTCTGTCTTTAGTTGAGACACGATAAGAGACAACATCGTATAACAAAAGACATTTACGACAGAATAAGCGATCCTCAAAATTAATCTTTAAAGATAACTTATGAATATCACTAACTATGAGCAGAAAATGAAATTTAATCTATAGACACATCAGAATTGGATTGCCTTAATAATTAGTTATATTTTTTTCTCCCTTTAGTTGAGACACGATAAGAGACAAAATCACATAATAAAAGACATTTACGACACAATAAGGGATCTTACGATACTATATAACTTGAAAACTTGAACAACAAAAATAAAATTTAACCTATTATTTTTCAAACATCATGCGATGCCCTAATAATTCGTACTTTTTATTCCTGTCTTTAAAACTGAGACATTATGATAGACAACTCGTAAGACACGACGCAATGAAGGGCCTCCCTTAAGACACGGTTCTCAAAATAAAACTGTACAGAATAACTTTCAAACACTCTCACCTATACCTTGTTTAAACTTTATTTTGAGGAGAAATTGAGGAGTAATTTTCTCGGATCAGCTGTTTTCATTGTCAAGTTCACGAGGGATGGAGGTCACCCACTTTAGATGGGAAGTTCCAAATTGGGGAAGTAAGGATTGTCACGGAGTGTTTCTTATTCGACTAGAATACAAAGTGACCTATTTTAGAATGACAGAAGAGGTAGACAGGATTAATATTTACTTTTATTTACTTTTCTTTCAATATTTATGAAATACCAAGTTTAACGTGCATAATTTTGTATTTCTAAACCATTAAAATCGTTTAGCTCTTTACAATTACGACTTATCGGAATTTAAATTAGGAATACATTTTAATTTAGCAAAAACATAAAATACTTTAAATAGTTCAATATGCTGCGTGTATGAGAAATACAGACGTGCTAGTTTATTGAATCATTAAAATAAGCCGAACATTGGATTATCCAGCATTGCATTGTAACACTTTTAACAGAAACATAAAATACTTTAAATAGTTCAGTGTTGTGTGCATGAAAAATAGAGACGTGCTAAGCCGGATATTAGATAATCCAACATTTCACTGTAACATTTTTCACAACAATTAAAATTGCTGAAAGGTAAAATATTTAAAATAGTTCGATCATCATTATAATAACATATTGCGTAAAATGAAAGCCAGATTATTCGGCAGCATTCTATTCTACCATACTTTTATTAACAAGTATGGTAGTATTATTATTAGGAACTATTTAAAGTATTAACACAAAATACTTTAAATAGTTCGATTCAGGCATTAACTTTACGTAAAAGAATGCCAGATATCAGATTATTCGGAGCCCCACCAGTGGCTGAGAGGTTCTGCTCTCGAAGCTGGTAGACGGGAGGTGCTGGGTTCGAAATCAATCGCGCCCGTCGGCCTAATCGTTCGGAGTTTTCGTAGTTTTCTTCGAACCTTGGATTTCCAAGCGTTAATACGGGTTAGGTTCCCTTAGAAAGACCCCCACGAAGGGCACTCCCCCTGGGCCTATATCCCTCGTGCAGATAACTGGCCGTCATAAATACAACCAACCAACCAGATTATTCGGCATCATTCTACCATACTTTTATTAATCATACTTAAATTTACTAAAATATAAAATACTTTAAATAGTTCGATTCATGCATTATCTTTACGTAAAAGAATGTCAGATATTAGATTATTCGGCATCACATTGCATACTCTTTTTAAAAATAATTAGAATTTGACAAAAGAATAAATATTTTAATTAGGTTAATTCAAGAATATTTTTAGGTAATTAAAAAAACTAGGGTATCCAATCCGGGCCTCGCGTGTTACAGAATATAGTGAAAAACATATTTTTTAAAACTGAAATCTGTAATAGATTTTTTACATTTAATATATTTTTCAGATTGTCCGCTAACAAAACGAAAATCATTTTTACATGAATAATAGCAATTATGTATTCAAATAAAGTTTTGAATTGTATTAAAATCGATACTTTCGTATTGGCGTCGTGCCCGGAGTTAACAGCCGAAGAAATCGCCAAAGATTGCTATTTACAGCAGCGATATTTTGATTCTGATCATTTCACTGGTTTAAGGCTCCGCTGCACTGAAACTCGCCCATCGCGAAATCCCATGTTAGCCTATGGGGAAATTTTGAAGAGCGATGACTCATTACCTAATACAATTATTAAAATACCGTTTTCACCATCAGAAAGTAGACGTCAGATGCCGATGATGTGCGTTTTTAAAAATTATCTCCGTAAATTTTAAGTATATAAAAAATCACTATTAACTGAAATTTTCATTTGATTAAATTTCATCACCATCTTAAAAATACTTAAAATTTACATCGGCAATTTTTAAAAACGCACATCATCGGCATCTTTCTGTTGGTGAAAACGGTATTTTAATAATTATACTAGGTAATGGGTAATCACGCTTCAAAATTTCCCCATAGGTTAACATGCGATTTCGCGATCGGGGAGTTTCAGTGCAGCGGAGACTTAAGCAAGTAGTTCGATTACATGTCTTAAATTTGTGTTTATTTATATTTTATTTATTGATTGATGAAGTTTTAATTTCGTTATGGAACAGTATAAGCCGGAGATAAAGGCTGAACTATTTATATTAACTCAAAATAAGTAAAAACCCAAGGTTTTTTTTTGTTGTTGTTGTTAACCCTCTCGCTGCGCAATCCGAGATTTCCTCGGGGATGCATTTTTTCGTCTAATCAACCCTCCTTGATTATTCCAACCAGTTTTTTTTTTATTGTAAATTTTGCCATATTTAATCGAAGCATTTTTCCATTTAAATTATACAAAAATTTTCGTTTTGAAAAACCGGTGACAAAAGAATAAAAATTCTTAAAAGACGCTCGTCGCGAAGCTATTTTGATAAAACAATTACGCAGCGAGAGGATTAATACCTGTATTATATATATATATATATATATTACCAATTTTCATCAGGTATTATCTCATTAAAAATGGGGTCTTTTATACATGTCTGTGTTATTTAACAACTGCTAAAGTTAGTTATTTAAAACTGTTTTAATTCATCATATAAAAATTCACTTTCAGTTGCTCTTCAAAAAGAATTTTCCCACACTTTATCTGTAGAAACAGTATTTTGTACTGGTACAATAAAAATAAAAATTTAGTAATATTTCTAAAAACACATTTTCCTTAAAAACATTCACGTCAAAAAGTTCTTAATGGTTAGTCCTGTAGAAATTTAAAGTTCATTTTTAAAAAGTCTGAGTCCTTATACGTGCAAAAAATCTAAAAAAAATCATATTCTACCTTGACTGTCACCTTTATCAGACAGTATTAACTCCCCCCCCCCCTTTTTTTTTTTTTTTTTTTTTTTTTTTTTTTTGAAAACGCTTTCACCTCCTATGAGGCATCTTCAGTTCAAATGAAAGAGATTCTATGATTCTGACCGAGATTTTCCTTTTACTCTCTTTTTTTCCTGTAATCTTAATTTGTAATCTGGTGCCATCTATTGTCAATAGTTGCGTGGGTCATTTCATTGCACAGTTTTTCTTCATTCCCGTCCTTTAATATTGTAATTTCTATGGCTTCTCTGATTAAGGCATTGTATAAACAGTCGTAGCTAGCTATTTTTTCAATGGTCGCTCTATTAATTTTAATGGGCGTTTCTATGTTGATTCTTGCTAAGGCTGTTGTTTGGTTATAATTCTTTAAATCGCGGATATGTTAGTCTTTCTTCAGTTTGTCAGTCTTTCTTTCAGTCTTTCTTCCAATTTTCTTTTAGTCGCTCCCACGTAAAAAATCTCATCGTTTTTTGTTACTTTTACAAGAAATTTTATATATTTCGTCTGTTTGTAGATAATCTGTATCATTTCGTATTAGTTTAAAGACGGATGGGTTCGGTGTTATCGATACGTGTTTCCCTAGTTTATTTATTTCTCTTTTTACCTTTAAGTGAAATTCCGTTTAAGAATGGAATCGAAGTTGTAAACTCTAGTTTCTTCTGTGTCGGCTGGATTAATTCGATGTTTTCAATAGCTTTCTGTATTAATTTCTGGATAGGTTTTTTTTCGAATGCTCTGCATTGGTTCCTATTTCTTCTATTAATTTTAACTCTTGCTTTAGTAACTTTTTATTCAAACATATGTGAAGTGCTCTGTTTATGTATTCAGTGCTGCACGTTTATATGTGAGGAGAGGCATTAGCTATATTAGAGATTATGTTGGGATTAGTTGCAGGTTTCCGGAAAACTGTCGTCTGTATTTTATTTTCCGTACATTAGTTTCACAACCAAGTATGCTAGGGATAGATTTTTTTCCTGTTCTATTGTAAATTGAATGTTTTTATCGTATATATTTATTTTATTTAGCAAGGTTGTAAAGTTTATTTTATTGGTTGTTTCTTCAATTTTTCACATTTTACATCCTGGTATAACATTTGATATGGAGATCCCATGGGTACCCCTTTCAGTTGCTTGTATATTTTATTGTTGAATTTGAAATAGTTTTCGTTCAGTATTAGGTTGGTCATACTTTTTATTGTATTACAGACATCCGGATCAGAATAAGTCTTCTTTATAGTGTCCAATATCTTAAGTCATTTCTTTAAGGTCTATTGATGGGTAAAGATTGGTTACGTCATGACTTATCATGTAATCGTCTGGTTGTGGTATGTGTTCTCTTATTTTTTGTATAAGCATACATGTTGAGTTTATAGATACAGTGGACGGGGGCAACATCTTTTCATATATCTTACGCATATATTTCTCTAGGTCGTAGGTGGGGCTTAGTTTCTTATTTACGATTGGCCGTAACTTATACGGATTTTTGTGGTCTTTTAGTTTTCCAAAAATCATTGGCGTATTAGGTGTGAATTTTAGTTTAGTTGGTTTATTATTATACGGCTATTTTCCCTTTTTTAGAACTGAAATAATACTGAAATAATAAAGAAAGACCCTATCAACAAATTAACTACAATATCAGAAGAACTGATAAAGACGCCAATGCTTTTTGGAAAACTAAAAAAAAAACAAAAATCCGTATAAGTTACGGCCAATCGTAAATAATAAACTAAGCCTCACATACGACCTAGAGAAATATATGCGTAAGATATCTGAAGGGATGTTGCCCCCGTCCGACGTATCTATAAATTTAACACGTATGTTTATACAAAAAATAAGAGAACACGTACCACAACCAGACGATTACATGATAAGCCATGACGTAACCAATCTTTATCCATCAATAGACCTTAAAGAAATGACTAAAGATATTGGCGACACTATAGAGAAGAATTATTCTGATCCGGATGTCTGTAATACAATAAAAACTGCGACCAACCTAATACTGAACGAAAACTATTTCAGATTCAACTATAAAATATCCAAGCAACTGAAAGGAGTACCCATGGGATCCCCCATATCAAATGTTATAGCAGGATGGAAAATGTGGAAAATTGAAGAAATATAATAAAAGACCACAAAAATGATATACGAACTTGGATCAGATAGGTTGATGATTTCTTTATAATAACAATCAATAAAATAAACCTTACAACCTTGCTAAATGAAATAAATCTATGCAATAAAAATTCAATAAATTTACAATAGAAGAGGAAAAACATCGATCCCTAGCATACTTGGATGTGAAACTAATGTACGGAGAAAATAAAATACAGACGACAGTTTTCTGGAAACCTACAACTAATCTCAACATAATCTCTAATATAGCTAATACCCCTCCTCACATATAAACTCGCAGCACTGAATACATATATAAACAGAGTACTTCACATATGTTCGAATGAAAAGTTACTAAAGCGAGTGTTAAAATTAATAGAAGAAATAGGAACCAATGCAGGGCATTCGAAAAAAAACTATCCAGAAATTAATACAGAAAGCTACTGAAAAGATCGAATTAATCCAGCCGGCACAGAAGAAACTAGAGTTTACTCCCCCCCCCCCCCCCATTCGCTTCTTAAACAGAATTTCCCTTAAAGTAAAAAGAGAAATAAATAAACTAGGGAAACACGTATCGATTACATCGAATCCATCCCCCTTTAAACTAATACGAAATGATACAGATAAATGCGATAGTCTACAAACAGCCGAAATATATATAATTTCTTGTAAAAATTACAAAAATTATGAGATTTTTTACGTGGGAATGACTAACAGAAAATTTGAAGACTGAAAGAACATATCCGCGATTTAAAGAATTATAACCAAACAACAGCCTTAGCAAGAACCAACATAGAAACCTCGATTAAAATTAATAGAGTGTTCATTGAAAAAATAGCTGACTACGACTGTTTACACAATGCCTAAATCAAAAAAGCCATAGAAATTACAAAATTAAAGGACGAAAATGAAGAAAAACTGAGAAATGAAATGACTCACGTAACTATTGACAATAGATGGCGCCAAATTATAAATGAACAATAGGAAAAAAAGAGGGTAAAAGGTCAGAACCATAGAATCTCTTTTGTTTGAACTGAAGATGCCTCAGAGGAGGTAAAAGCGTTTTTCAAAAAAAAAAAAAAGGAGTGTACTGCCTGATAAAGGTAACAATCAAGGTAGAATATGAATTTTTTTTGGATTTTTCGTAACTCAGATTTTTTTTAATGAACTTTAGATTTCTACAGGACTAACCATTAAGAACTTTTTGACGTGAATGTTTTTAAGGAAAATGTGTTTTTAGAAATATTACTAAATTTTTACTTTTATTGTACCAGTACGAAATACTGTTTTTACAGATAAAGTGTGGAAGAATTTTTTTAAACAAGCAACTGAAAGTGTACTTTTATATGATGAATTAAAACAGTTTTTTAATAACTATCTTTAGCAGTTGTCAAATAACACAGACATATATAAAAGACTCCATTTTTAATGAGATAATACCTGATGAAAATTGGTAATATATAAATGTATAGTATTTATATTAAATTAAATGCAAATGTATTTATCTTTCATAATCGTCTGTCTCCATACGATAGAGATTGATTTTAAAAAATCATGCTGGAAAATTATTTTAAAAACCATAAAAAGTTAGTATTTGCGACGGTTTTCATACAAATTGCGATACAATTTTTTCCTGTTAGACAGTGTAAAAATTGAAAATGTGCGATCTTTATAAGTTAAAAAAATTAAAATAAAAGCAAAATTTCATCGTCTGCTGTTGCCAACATTAAAATGACGTCATCTTAAACGCATGGACACGTTTGTCCTTTACAATATAGACAGATACCCGTATAATATGTTAAAATTCCAATTGCAGTGTTTTAACTGACTTTATTTAAGAAGCTTTTAAACAAAAACAAGTTGGAAATTGCACGTCAAACGTGGCAAATGAGGTGGGGCGTTCGTACTACAACTAGTTTTATAAATATTTTTTGCGCCGCATATTATACTGAATGTAGATTCTAGTGCCCTTCATAAGTACATATCAATTTCATTCTCTTCAAAAAGCTGTAACATCATTAAAATGCACTTGAAATAATTTTTGAAGTGAAAACTTCTTTAGGTGCGTTGAGCTGTTTTTGAGATGGGGAAAAACCACTGATTTCGAGACACTGTAACGTAACCGACATGCTAGCATTTTGACACATAGACACTAGCGCGCCAAGCGGTGAATGACAGGAACTTTTCCCTCTTCAGCTCAATCCGCAAAAGAAGAAGGAAGCTAAAACTCACTTTTTCTCCCGGCGTATTGCTAAAACAAATTATTATTTTGTTTTTCGTCAGTTAAAATGAATTATATCGTATTCGTGACCTACCTATTTCGTGTAACTAAAAACCGATAACGCTGTATTTTATCGTGTTGATGGTCTGGTCAATGACCAACAGTATTGGCGGGAATTTCGATTACGGAAGATAAAATACGGGGCACAGATGTCAGATACGCACTTGGGTACCTAATTGACAGCAAAATGGCGTTACTTTATTTTACAAGGTAACCCGGCTACTGTTGCTTATTTATTAATAAATTGTTCATTTACTTTTATTTTATTTTTTTAAATTGTACAATTGTTTTGTTCTATAGTTATTAATGAAATTACCGTTTATTTATTGTTGTTTACTTTTTAAAACAATAGAAAATAATTTAAAAATATATATTGTAACTGGTATTGGAAAACGGGCTTTCGCCAAATTGACGTTAAAAAATCGCGCCAAACCTGGTTCGTATATCACATCTCTGCCAAATTCTCGGTTTTTTTATTTTTCGACTTTTTATCCAAATTTTCTGGATTTTTTAAATTTTCCCTTTCATTATATCCCAAACACTACCTTCATACCAAATTTCAAGATTCTAGGGATACAGGACGTACCTCTAAGTTTTGATGATCGGTGAATCAGTGTCGAAAAGGCGAAAGTTTAAGTTCATATATCTTCTGAAATAAAAAAGATAGAAACGTGAAATTTCAGCATTTAGTTCCATTTCCACATTACTTTAGATTTACGAAGTTTCAAGTTTCTGGGAATCACCAACACAAAGATATTGGGGGGTCAAAAGTACCCTGAGTTGCTTCCAGAAAAAGATGCTTACGGCTGTGCTTTCAAGACTTGGCAGGGGCACTGCCGTGTCCCCAGATGCTTTCATTAGTGCTGCTACACAATTCAACGCATAAAACATTTCCTGACGATTAAAAAACACACACGTAATTGTTGAAGTTTTCACTTCTATTGGCACTCCCGGAGTGCCACTGTTTTTTTTTTTTTTCCATTGGCCGTAATGTGACGAAAAACTTTTGACTGTCCTTGTAATTAAAATACATCCGATTTTCATAAAATTTAAAATGACTCGACAAAATTTTGCAAGAATTATGTATTTAAAATTTCAGACTATTCGGTTGGGTAGTTTTTGCTCTGTTATATGCGGACGGACGGACAGACAGACAGACCGAACGACGACTACAGGTGCTACGTATTTATATTATTACGAACGCACCTAAAAATCATAGTCACGACTCATTAAAATATAACGAAGGAAACATTTAAAATAATTAAATTTACTAAAATATAAAATATTTAAATTCACCCCAGATGTAATATATTTAAATGATAAAATATTAATAAAGAAGTTTAAATTTGTCATTTGTAGACATTCACCCCATTTTCGCAACTTTTTTGTATCAAAAATTAAATTTTCTAAAACGCAAAATCTTTCCAAAATTCAGCATTTTATTTTTTAAAAAATCGGTCTAGAGCGAGTATTATACGCGCACAGAGGGTTCCGTTTCCGTACGATAAATATATTAAGGTTATAATAAAACACTCATACTACAATATATATTAAAACACACATACACACATAAATAACGCCTGCATTCATCAGTTAAAGGTATATATAAATATTATACAGACATACAAACAATAAATACAATAAACCCAACTGGAGTGAAAAAGTTAAGGTTAGTTGAAATATTAAGGTTAGTTGGGGTAACTGGACCCACGAGGTAACTGGGCCATAGGCTATCTCTCTATTCTAAAAAAAAGTAACTACCGCTGTCACCGCCGCCGGTTTTGATTTTTTTGTGACCGGAGGCCTTTCTTTGTTAATATTAACAAAAATAATGCGTACAAAAATATGAAAATCGGTAGTTTTATACAGAAATGTTTGATAAACACGCTGATGCAGACAGTTTTCAAATCGAAGAATTATTTTAAGAGTTATTTAATGCTAAAGTTGAACAAAATCGTTCCACTAAAAAAGTTTTATAGCAGCAAAAAGTATAGATGGCAGTGTAATCATTTTTAGATCATTTTATGCGTTAGAATTTGCGGGAGTGCAGATTGCATTAATTTTTTCATTTTGACTCATTTTTTCAGGTTTTATTTCTATTTTAAATTCAAATTTTCAGCATTTTTAGAGATATTTTTTACAGATTTCAGAAAATTGTACTAATTTAAACTGTTGCCAACTGTATAAAAAGCGCAAGCAATAATGTTTGCTTCACATTAAAAATTTATTTACACGTGACTATTATAAACAGGAAAAAAACTTTCAAATTAGAATTAAATAATTACGTATAAAAAGCAGGAACTTATTAAAAATTACGTCATAAAAAGTATACACGTGAATTTTAAAAGAGAAAGGATATTGTAAAATAATAAATTCATTAAGATGCGTTAGAAGTCTTAAATAGGAGAAATTACGTCATATTTACGTCACATTATAGTTATTACATAAAATGAACACAAAATAATATTGCAAAAAAGTTTAAATTTAGAAATTGCGCTAGACATTTATTTGATATTTTGAGAATTAATTTAAAATGTCTCATTTAAAAGAACTTTCTTTTCACTTTGTTAAAAAATACCAGGAGACAAAGACTCTCTTTACTTAATTCCTTTTATATTAGCTTATTTTGAAATGTTGTTACACGTGTATACGTCAAGTTATTTTTATTTCGACGTTTTATTTGTGTTTTTATTAATGTTGTACGAATTTATTTGTTCTTTCGTTATTTAAAATAAAAATTATATGAATTTGTATAATTTGGCGAGTGGTTTGGCGATTTATATAATTTGGCGAAATTGGTCGACAGGATAATCAAGTAGTACCGCAGCGGATTTGGCGTTAAAATTCCCCAATCAAAGAGAAATGAATAGAAATTCGTTTATAGGGAGATCGCCACTGTTTTTTAAATTATAATTCAATCTTTCGAAATCTTTTTAAAGCCGATCAAATTAGCGTGCATTTAGAGTCTGCGGTGTCTGGACGGGGGTTGGCGAGCGTAGCTCGTAGGGGGCCGAGCCCCCTAATTTTATAAAAAAAAAAGTTGATGTATTTTAAGTTTTAGCTTTTGTGAACAATGCCCTTTAACCTCTACTTCCTAAAACAACGTGTGTCAACTCAATCATAACTCTCTCTTTGTCGTGATAGGTTAAAGAATTTACGTTTCTTTTTTTAAAAACAATGTCAATTTGGTTGAACTTCCTCGGCTTTTTATTAAAATACTGTAAGTACTTTTATTAAACAATCTTTTTCTTTAAAGATTAGGCATATAACTACGTTAATATTATTAGGTATCTATACATATTTACTTCATGTTTCAAATGTAAGCCCGGTGTTCCAGTTACCCCATAAATTTTTCAAGAATGGGGTAACTGGGACATGTATCCGGGGTAACTGGACCATGCTGGATCCAGTTACCCCAATAGTTATAAATTTTTTTTTTTGAGTTTCTCTGAAAACGGGAAGTAAATTTTTTTTGCTCACAATAAAGAAAATTATAGAACACCCACTTAAAATTACGTAATAAAATTTTATAAAAAGTATATTGGGTGATATCAAACCAAATATCTCGACCCCTTGAGAGGTGGTGATGCCGTTATGGCATCACATAATTTTAATTCCTAATTGCCACCGGAATTTTATAATAAAAATTTCACCTTTATTAACTACGCGAAAATATACTGTTACTTGTTTTCCAATAGATTCTCTTGTAAATACTGGTGTCATTAAATTATTTCAATATTTTACGAATACAAATACCTTGCCCCTGAAAGCGAGATAGCCAAATCTTGAAACTGTACGATATAGGGGTCTCATTCTATAGGGAAACTTTTATTGTTCCTACCACTATTTTGAAAATAATATCTTCATCGCACCTTTCTTTAGAATATGTTAAATAAAATGATCATGAAGGTAACTCATTAAAGGTTCTGGTAGGAACAATAAAATTTTCCATATATAATGCTACCCATGGATACAGATAAAGTACTTAAGAGTAGTGTGGATTTGAGAGTTTAGCGGCACCTGCACGCCTGCACGCTCCCAAGGTCAAATGAAGGTCATTCATTATCGTACTATAAGACGATAACGAAAGTGTAACGCGATAAGCGAAGGGGGAAAATGATAACGGAAGTGCAGTGTGATAAGCGAAGGGGGAGATAAGCGAATGTTGATAAGGATTTTTTTGAGATAAAAGTTTATTAGCGTAGGATAGCATTTTTTAGTGAGAGAAAGATTAATTTTTAATGAAGACTTTTTTCCGGAATTTTTAAAACAAATGACGTTTTCTCAATAAATTTTAGGAGGGAATTTTTTTTTCTTTAATTGTGGACCCACCCGCTTTGTTTAATTTAGAATTCCATCGGAACAGCATTTAATATTAAAAGAATAATGCTACTTTGATAAATTTTATATGTTTTATATGTATTTAGGGGAAAGATATTTCAGCGGGGTTATTCTTATCGCCAGGAAATTGTAGGACGATAGCGCGCGTTAGGTTCAGTGATAAAAATTGTTAGGTTTTTGTCTTTAAATGAATTTATATTTGAGAATCTTATGTACCGATGATTTAGAACAAATGGAATTATTTTAGAGCATGTTTTCTTATTTTTATAATGCACTTTTTTAAGGAACGAAATTTAACACACTTTTCTAAATTTTCGCATTAATGTTTTAGAGAATATTTTTGCAAAGAACATTTTAGCATTAACTAAAAGAAAAATTAATTTTAAAAATTGATTTTTTACGTTTTCTCCAAGTTTTTTTAAACATGTTTTTAGATAATTAATATATTTTTAACACGCATACTAATTACATTCTACTATCAATATTAATAGCATAAAAATAATAATATTGAAATAATAAATCAATTTAAATTATATTACGTTTAGGTAAAAATTACCTGTAAGAAAGTTATGCATAGTTTTCTATAGGACAATATTTTTCTTTTCACACATGCTAATTAACTTATACTATCAATATTAATAACATTTTAAATAAAAATAAAAGCACGCATTTTTGAAATAATAAGAAGATTTAATAATAATAGCATATACTATTAGGATAATAATTTCATTACAATAATAATAATAATGCTACGTTTAGCTCAAAAGTAACTATAAGAAAGTTTCGCATAGTTTTCTATAGGACAATCTTTTTCTTTTCACACATACTAATTAAATTCTACTATCAATATTAATAGCATTTAAATAAAAATAAAAGCATACGTTATTAAAATAATAAGAGGATTAAAATAATAATAGAATATACTGTTAGGATAATAATGTCATTACAATAATAATTAAAGAAATGTTACGGTGAATTCAAAGTAACTATAATAAAGTAACGCATAGTTTTCTGTAGGATAAAATATTATTGCATTTAATGAAATTTTAAAACTTTTATGTGAGGACCTGATTCTGTTAGACTTCAACTTGAAGGGGGAAAAGCTTCGCAATTTATATAGCAAAAATCTTGACTTCGAGTCAGCGAACTTGAATCTTTTTTTTTTTTTTGATAATGCATTGCGGATTGTGGATAAGAGAATGTACTATAAGTAATTTAATGCATTTTCTAGAAAATTGACTTAAAGGAAATTTTACAAAATAAATTTTTAGCATAAATATCGAGAAAATAAAAATACTCTGTTTAAATTTGTTACCCTTTGCATAGGAGAGAGTTTTTTATTAGTAATATGTAATTTTTCAAACAGTGAGTTAAAGATTTTCAGTGTCTCCTTTCAATTTAGGGGAGTAAACCACATGAGTTCGTATGATAATTTTAACTCACTCAAGTTTAGGGACTGTTTGCTGTCAAAGTGAGGATATGTGATAAGAGTATTTCCAATTGTTAAAGAATAATTAAAAGCACTTTCTCGTAACTTCAAGTTTTCATTAATTTTAGAATGATAACATTAATTTTCTCATAAACACATATTAGTTCATTTAACGCAAATTAGTTTGCTTAAACATTTTTTAATTTTATTCACCCACACTACCTCATTTTCAGAATATTAAACAATCACTCAAAATTCAAAACTTGCTACTTATTGAAAGAAATATATTTAACAAGGAATTTGTTTAAATATCGAAAGAAAAACATTTATTCGTTTAACTGCTATCGTAACTAAACATTACATGCGTGTGAATTACTAATAACATATAGGGGGAAAATTATGAAATGGGAAATAAATAATAATAATAATAGTGCATACTAAAATTAGTGCATTCAAAACTTGCTACTTATTGAAAGAAATATATTAACAAGGAATTTGTTTAAATATCGAACGAAAAAAATATATTGATTTAACTGCTATTGTAACTAAACAATACGTGCGTGTGAATTACTAATAACATGTAGGGATAGGGAAATTTATGAAATGGAAAATAAATAATAATAAGAGTGCATACTAAAAAATATCATTTTTAAAACTAAACAACATCCATTTAGGATAAAATCTATAATTTTTGAAATAAACTAACACAAGTTTCAAATGATATGTAAAACATGTTAAGAACTTTTAACTCTTTACTCTATTTGCATATGGGTTTAATAAATGAATCTTATATTTTATGAAAATAAAAAGAAAATAGAGATTTAATCACTTATGCTTTATTTAGTAGAATCTGATGTTAACAAAGGTTTTAATTTATTTCTAAAGTTTAGACAGCACATACATTCACCGTTTAACCAATTAAAGCGAAAAATAAATTTTATGTGAGTGAATGAGCTTAGAGTTAGATAATATATGAATTTTTTAAAAATACAATCATGCATAAATAGCTTTTATCATTTGTTACAAAACTTATTAAAATCTTTAATTTGTTAATACCCTATAAAACGACTAAACTTTTGAATTATTCATATATATATATATATATATATATATATCATCTAAATTACTTTTAACATAATAACTTTATCTTTATCATTTTTAACAAATTACCATAACCTACATTTTAAGTTTTTGATTAGGTTCGATAAACTAAAGTGTATATGCTATAACAACTGTGAACTAAATGCATAAGAAAAAATTAGAGTACACATACACTTTATATATTATTAAATTAAAAACATATAAATTATACTCACGTTATACGGACACATCTGCAAACAAGTCTATTTCCTCAGGTTACTTGAAGAAGAATGCTTGATAAGTTCGTATCTGATTATGCTTCAAATCACTAGCAAGTTCAGACATAAGATATGACTCATTGATGGGTTATCGTCACCAACAGATGACATCACTGAGAACTTAGTATAATTCGCACACAGTCTAATCTGTCATTAACTTCATACATTATCATTTAATAAATATATTTTTTAATTAATTTAATTTCAATTCATATATTTGCGAATTTGTTCTTTTTAGTTTTGATATTTCAAATTCGTTCATTCTTATTTGTATCTAAAACCCCATGCAAAGCATCTATGTGTGAATTTTTTAGATATACATTTTGAAATATAGATCTAGTTCAAATTTTGCAAAGTTGACACGTTGCGTAATATAGGTCACGTGATATCCCAACCAATCACACTATCTGGGAAAGTTTTGCTATTTTGGAATTATCCAAATTAGTTACCAGGCTTCTCATTTTATAATAACTACACTAACCAATAGGCTTGTTGTTTAATCATATAAATATAATTTCTATCGTTTTTGATTTTCAGTGACTTACTAGCATATAAACACCTTATACGTATGCTATATTAATTCTGATATAGTTTAGTGCATATAAATTTTATCTAATTTCCCAGAGTAGATTTAACTATATCCGCTAACTTCCATATAAATACATTTAACATCAATCATATTACGTAATAGAATTTTTCCAAATGTTTGTAGAAGTAGTAGGTATTTAATTTATGATTAATTACATATGAACTTTTAATTGAAATTAAGTGAACACTTTTGAGGAATACCCTATGTTATTTTGCATATCAAATTTCAAAACTACCACTTTATATATTAACTGTATGCTATTGACTCTTTTTGCTCAAGTTATCTTTGCTATTTGACAGAAAATTCTTCAATCATCAAGCGATTAAACCTTCTCATTTTCAAAGTTATTTATATAACATACTAACTATATATCACACAAACATTAACATATTAAGAATACTATAGAAAATTAAATATATACTGAATGAAAATTCTCACATGGAAAAAGACTTAAGTAATTGTATTAGAATAAAAACTTATCATATGAAAATTTTACTTGTGTAAATTGTATTTTAAAAAAAACTTATCATATTAAAATTTTTTATAAGTTAATTATTATTATTAAATCTATGTCTCCCACCACTCACTTTTTTTATAAATAAATATTTATCACTTTTTAATGGAAACAAGGATGGTAGGTAAACCTTTCGTTTTATATTTTAAAATTAATATGAGCCATTTTTTTCAGTGCGACTCCTTCAAATTTAAAACCCTTTGAAAGCTTTTATAGGGATAACATAAAAAAAATCGAAGTCTCCCATTTCACCAATAAAGGATTTGTACTAAATACGCTACAGACATTCTTGTTTTAACAGGATTAAGTCAATTTTAAGTTTTAATAGTATCCCAATAATGAATTTTACAGAAAAAGAAATTTGAAAACATTCAAGGAAATAATAATGAAAGTCCATTTTAAATAAATTTTAAACATCGCTACAATGAGTCATCCTTCATATTTTAACATGATTTAGACAATTTTAAGTTTTAATAGTATCTAAATAATGAATTTTACGGAAAAAGAATTTTGAAAACACTCAAGGAAATATTGATAACAGTCCACTTAAAATAAATTTTAAACATTGCTACAATGAGTCATCCTTCATATTTTAACATGATTTAGACAATTTTAAGTTTTAATAGTATCTAAATAATGAATTTTACGGAAAAAGAATTTTGAAAACACTCAAGGAAATAATAATGAAACTCCATTTCAAAATAAATATTTAACATTGCTACAATGAGTCATACTTCCTGTTTTAACACGATTAAGACAATTTTAAGTTTTAATAGTATAGAAATTTCAAGTAAAATATAGAGTTTTATACAAACATGTAATTAGATACCAAAAGACAAGAATAAAATATCGTTTACTCTTTATAGATTAACCGATCAAAAAAAAACAGAGAGACATTTCTTATTAAATATATTTTAAGTTTAAAATAATTGGAAAGCATATATTAGACATAAAATTAATCGTTTATTTAAAAAAGCGGTTTTATAAATCAATATAATATAATTTGATTCTATTATTTGAAAAAAGCCTTAGATATTTCTTCATTTAAAAATAAATTGTTTATTAAAGAACACTATTGATTAATGGCTCTAGCTAAAATTAGCGTTCAATTTAAACAGCTTGCAAATAAATCGTTTATTTTTTAAAGCAACTTCGCATAATTACTATTAAATATAATATTAACTAAACGTTAAATTTAGTGTATTTAAAATAATTCATGTACAGTCATAAATATAATGAAATTTACTTACTTGATTGTTTGAAAATATCCATAATTTCTTGAGGAGACTCAGTAGAACTCATATCACAAGAATAAATTTTTGAAGAGCACAAAATTAGACGTCTTGACTATAGGACAACTAAAGTAAAAATGAGCTCGCAGGTCTAGGCATATCTGATAAGGCGATCTTATCATATCTTTGACTGGGTTCCCCAAGCTATGACCTCATACATGATTCTTGATGACGCGTGTTAATGAAAACACTCTAATGAGATTCCTTCATTATCATGTGACGTCATTAATTACTAATTTAACCATTAATCACTCATTAAAAGACAAGGTTTTTTTTTTTTTTTTTCACTTTTAAATGAGATCTTTAAATTAAAATTTGCCAAGATATAGTTCGCTAATTCTTTTATTATAGAACAGAAATGAACACAAGACACTCTAATGAGATTCCCTCATTAACATGCAACGTCGTTAATTACTAATTTAGTCATTAATCACTCATTAAAAGACAAGGTTTTCTTTTTTTTTTTTTTTTTTCACTTTTAAATGAGATCTTTAAATTAAAATTTGCCAAGATATAGTTCGCTAATTCTTTTATTATAGAACAGAAATGAACACAAGACACTCTAATGAGATTCCCTCATTAACATATGACGTCATTAATTACTAATTTAGTCATTAATCGCTCATTAAAAGACTAAGTTTTTCAGAATTTTATTTCAATGCTAAAACATTTTGATTTTCATATCAGATTTTTAAATAAATGTGTAATGAATATTACCTTATTAATTTATAGTGTAATTAAAATATGAGATTAATTAAAGATTTGAGCTTAATTTATAGTGTAATTAAAATATGAGATTAATTAAAGATTTGAGCTTAATTAAAGTTTATTTAAAGATTTGAGTTTAATTAAAGACTTTTAAACGTTTGAAAATGAGATTTTTACCTAGATATATACTAAATATAAACTTAGTTATATTTAACCGAAGTGAAGCATCATTTAACTCAAAGGAAATGATAACACGTGTAAAATTTTTAATGACAAAGCTAGATGAAAACATAAATTTCTATTTGTAATGAACACACTCTCTAATTGTTTTTAGAATAATTCAATTAGTCTATTAAAAATAATTAATTCAAATTAACTAATTAATAAATTTTGTCATCTAACTTAGTTATTAAAAATATTTTCAGAGAGCAAACAGCAACCGTTTCCAACAAAGTCTGAGAGGTAAATGAATGATAGTATAAGTTTTTATCAGCTAACCTTATCTTATCAACAATCTATCACGTGACATCTTCGCGCATGCGCACTGGTGACTAGTGACGTCACATGATTTTCAAAGTGATAAGCAAGCAAGCATGTTATCAATCAGTTCTCGTTAGGGAAGCTTAGAATAAGGACGTGTTTTAGCTCCAGTCAAGTGCTTGGTTCTAGGTAAGTATAATTTTGTGTATTTATATTGTGAAATGAATGTAAAATTATAATGTTAGAGTATTTAATCATTTTTCAAATTTTAATAGATTTCAAAAACAATAATTTACAATAGTAAGATAACTAAAAAGTATAATTTTAAGCTTTGCTGATATATTTCATGAGACTAAGTTGAACTGAAAATAGTAAAAGGTTTGACAAGACAATTGATTTTCATAGTTAATCTATAAAAGAGATTTTTAAGTCGGAATACTTATAAACCTAGTTAGCAGAAAAATATTACAAATTATATATATTACAAACTTATGAAAGATATTAATAATTTGATTAACGTTTTTTTTATGATGACGTCACGGATAAACACAAATTGATAAGATCTGTTTTGAGGTAAGAGAGTTGATAAGCTATTTTTATGGAAAAGTGGCAACGCTATTATCAGAAAATATTTGTATTGTGAGAATTGGCAACACAAATGAGCATGACTGGGGATTTCCCATGGCATCATAGATTAGATAAACGCTCTGACCTTAGATAGCAATAAGTGTCACGTGATCTTAGCTTAGTAGATAAGCGCTTTCATTATTAATCATTTCTTCTGCGGAAAGCATGGTACTAGGTCGATTTTTATTTCACCTATGTTAGGTATAGTGGTGTGTTAGATTTTGCAATTAAAAGCTCTAATTCCTAATTACAATTAACACATCTCATATAATTATTTTTTTAAATAATATAACTAAAAATAATTATTTGTAATAGACTAACTAAATTATTATTTTAATTATTAAAAAAAATAATTATATGAGATGTGTTAATTGTAATTAGGAATTAGAGCTTTTAATTGCAAAATCTAACACACCACTATACCTAACATAGGTGAAATAAAAATCGACCTAGTACCATGCTTTCCGCAGAAGAAATGATTAATAATGAAAGCGCTTATCTACTAAGCTAAGATCACGTGACACTTATTGCTATCTAAGGTCAGAGCGTTTATCTAATCTATGATGCCATGGGAAATCCCCAGTCATGCTCATTTGTGTTGCCAATTCTCACAATACAAATATTTTCTGATAATAGCGTTGCCACTTTTCCATAAAAATAGCTTATCAACTCTCTTACCTCAAAACAGATCTTATCAATTTGTGTTTATCCGTGACGTCATCATAAAAAAAACGTTAATCAAATTATTAATATCTTTCATAAGTTTGTAATATATATAATTTGTAATATTTTTCTGCTAACTAGGTTTATAAGTATTCCGACTTAAAAATCTCTTTTATAGATTAACTATGAAAATCAATTGTCTTGTCAAACCTTTTACTATTTTCAGTTCAACTTAGTCTCATGAAATATATCAGCAAAGCTTAAAATTATACTTTTTAGTTATCTTACTATTGTAAATTATTGTTTTTGAAATCTATTAAAATTTGAAAAATGATTAAATACTCTAACATTATAATTTTACATTCATTTCACAATATAAATACACAAAATTATACTTACCTAGAACCAAGCACTTGACTGGAGCTAAAACACGTCCTTATTCTAAGCTTCCCTAACGAGAACTGATTGATAACATGCTTGCTTGCTTATCACTTTGAAAATCATGTGACGTCACTAGTCACCAGTGCGCATGCGCGAAGATGTCACGTGATAGATTGTTGATAAGATAAGGTTAGCTGATAAAAACTTATACTATCATTCATTTACCTCTCAGACTTTGTTGGAAACGGTTGCTGTTTGCTCTCTGAAAATATTTTTAATAACTAAGTTAGATGACAAAATTTATTAATTAGTTAATTTGAATTAATTATTTTTAATAGACTAATTGAATTATTCTAAAAACAATTAGAGAGTGTGTTCATTACAAATAGAAATTTATGTTTTCATCTAGCTTTGTCATTAAAAATTTTACACGTGTTATCATTTCCTTTGAGTTAAATGATGCTTCACTTCGGTTAAATATAACTAAGTTTATATTTAGTATATATCTAGGTAAAAATCTCATTTTCAAACGTTTAAAAGTCTTTAATTAAACTCAAATCTTTAAATAATCTTTAATTAAGCTCAAATCTTTAATTAATCTCATATTTTAATTACACTATAAATTAAGCTCAAATCTTTAATTAATCTCATATTTTAATTACACTATAAATTAATAAGGTAATATTCATTACACATTTATTTAAAAATCTGATATGAAAATCAAAATGTTTTAGCATTGAAATAAAATTCTGAAAAACTTAGTCTTTTAATGAGCGATTAATGACT
Organism: Maratus speciosus; assembly: GCA_963932465.1. Lineage (NCBI taxonomy): Eukaryota > Metazoa > Arthropoda > Arachnida > Araneae > Salticidae > Maratus > Maratus speciosus. The sequence goes on along the minus strand of OZ010798.1, from coordinate 194,528,786 downwards.
AAATTAGTAATTAATGACGTCATATGTTAATGAGGGAATCTCATTAGAGTGTCTTGTGTTCATTTCTGTTCTATAATAAAAGAATTAGCGAACTATATCTTGGCAAATTTTAATTTAAAGATCTCATTTAAAAGTGAAAAAAAAAAAAAAAAAAGAAAACCTTGTCTTTTAATGAGTGATTAATGACTAAATTAGTAATTAACGACGTTGCATGTTAATGAGGGAATCTCATTAGAGTGTCTTGTGTTCATTTCTGTTCTATAATAAAAGAATTAGCGAACTATATCTTGGCAAATTTTAATTTAAAGATCTCATTTAAAAGTGAAAAAAAAAAAAAAAAACCTTGTCTTTTAATGAGTGATTAATGGTTAAATTAGTAATTAATGACGTCACATGATAATGAAGGAATCTCATTAGAGTGTTTTCATTAACACGCGTCATCAAGAATCATGTATGAGGTCATAGCTTGGGGAACCCAGTCAAAGATATGATAAGATCGCCTTATCAGATATGCCTAGACCTGCGAGCTCATTTTTACTTTAGTTGTCCTATAGTCAAGACGTCTAATTTTGTGCTCTTCAAAAATTTATTCTTGTGATATGAGTTCTACTGAGTCTCCTCAAGAAATTATGGATATTTTCAAACAATCAAGTAAGTAAATTTCATTATATTTATGACTGTACATGAATTATTTTAAATACACTAAATTTAACGTTTAGTTAATATTATATTTAATAGTAATTATGCGAAGTTGCTTTAAAAAATAAACGATTTATTTGCAAGCTGTTTAAATTGAACGCTAATTTTAGCTAGAGCCATTAATCAATAGTGTTCTTTAATAAACAATTTATTTTTAAATGAAGAAATATCTAAGGCTTTTTTCAAATAATAGAATCAAATTATATTATATTGATTTATAAAACCGCTTTTTTAAATAAACGATTAATTTTATGTCTAATATATGCTTTCCAATTATTTTAAACTTAAAATATATTTAATAAGAAATGTCTCTCTGTTTTTTTTTGATCGGTTAATCTATAAAGAGTAAACGATATTTTATTCTTGTCTTTTGGTATCTAATTACATGTTTGTATAAAACTCTATATTTTACTTGAAATTTCTATACTATTAAAACTTAAAATTGTCTTAATCGTGTTAAAACAGGAAGTATGACTCATTGTAGCAATGTTAAATATTTATTTTGAAATGGAGTTTCATTATTATTTCCTTGAGTGTTTTCAAAATTCTTTTTCCGTAAAATTCATTATTTAGATACTATTAAAACTTAAAATTGTCTAAATCATGTTAAAATATGAAGGATGACTCATTGTAGCAATGTTTAAAATTTATTTTAAGTGGACTGTTATCAATATTTCCTTGAGTGTTTTCAAAATTCTTTTTCCGTAAAATTCATTATTTAGATACTATTAAAACTTAAAATTGTCTAAATCATGTTAAAATATGAAGGATGACTCATTGTAGCGATGTTTAAAATTTATTTAAAATGGACTTTCATTATTATTTCCTTGAATGTTTTCAAATTTCTTTTTCTGTAAAATTCATTATTGGGATACTATTAAAACTTAAAATTGACTTAATCCTGTTAAAACAAGAATGTCTGTAGCGTATTTAGTACAAATCCTTTATTGGTGAAATGGGAGACTTCGATTTTTTTTATGTTATCCCTATAAAAGCTTTCAAAGGGTTTTAAATTTGAAGGAGTCGCACTGAAAAAAATGGCTCATATTAATTTTAAAATATAAAACGAAAGGTTTACCTACCATCCTTGTTTCCATTAAAAAGTGATAAATATTTATTTATAAAAAAAGTGAGTGGTGGGAGACATAGATTTAATAATAATAATTAACTTATAAAAAATTTTAATATGATAAGTTTTTTTTAAAATACAATTTACACAAGTAAAATTTTCATATGATAAGTTTTTATTCTAATACAATTACTTAAGTCTTTTTCCATGTGAGAATTTTCATTCAGTATATATTTAATTTTCTATAGTATTCTTAATATGTTAATGTTTGTGTGATATATAGTTAGTATGTTATATAAATAACTTTGAAAATGAGAAGGTTTAATCGCTTGATGATTGAAGAATTTTCTGTCAAATAGCAAAGATAACTTGAGCAAAAAGAGTCAATAGCATACAGTTAATATATAAAGTGGTAGTTTTGAAATTTGATATGCAAAATAACATAGGGTATTCCTCAAAAGTGTTCACTTAATTTCAATTAAAAGTTCATATGTAATTAATCATAAATTAAATACCTACTACTTCTACAAACATTTGGAAAAATTCTATTACGTAATATGATTGATGTTAAATGTATTTATATGGAAGTTAGCGGATATAGTTAAATCTACTCTGGGAAATTAGATAAAATTTATATGCACTAAACTATATCAGAATTAATATAGCATACGTATAAGGTGTTTATATGCTAGTAAGTCACTGAAAATCAAAAACGATAGAAATTATATTTATATGATTAAACAACAAGCCTATTGGTTAGTGTAGTTATTATAAAATGAGAAGCCTGGTAACTAATTTGGATAATTCCAAAATAGCAAAACTTTCCCAGATAGTGTGATTGGTTGGGATATCACGTGACCTATATTACGCAACGTGTCAACTTTGCAAAATTTGAACTAGATCTATATTTCAAAATGTATATCTAAAAAATTCACACATAGATGCTTTGCATGGGGTTTTAGATACAAATAAGAATGAACGAATTTGAAATATCAAAACTAAAAAGAACAAATTCGCAAATATATGAATTGAAATTAAATTAATTAAAAAATATATTTATTAAATGATAATGTATGAAGTTAATGACAGATTAGACTGTGTGCGAATTATACTAAGTTCTCAGTGATGTCATCTGTTGGTGACGATAACCCATCAATGAGTCATATCTTATGTCTGAACTTGCTAGTGATTTGAAGCATAATCAGATACGAACTTATCAAGCATTCTTCTTCAAGTAACCTGAGGAAATAGACTTGTTTGCAGATGTGTCCGTATAACGTGAGTATAATTTATATGTTTTTAATTTAATAATATATAAAGTGTATGTGTACTCTAATTTTTTCTTATGCATTTAGTTCACAGTTGTTATAGCATATACACTTTAGTTTATCGAACCTAATCAAAAACTTAAAATGTAGGTTATGGTAATTTGTTAAAAATGATAAAGATAAAGTTATTATGTTAAAAGTAATTTAGATGATATATATATATATATATATATATATATATATGAATAATTCAAAAGTTTAGTCGTTTTATAGGGTATTAACAAATTAAAGATTTTAATAAGTTTTGTAACAAATGATAAAAGCTATTTATGCATGATTGTATTTTTAAAAAATTCATATATTATCTAACTCTAAGCTCATTCACTCACATAAAATTTATTTTTCGCTTTAATTGGTTAAACGGTGAATGTATGTGCTGTCTAAACTTTAGAAATAAATTAAAACCTTTGTTAACATCAGATTCTACTAAATAAAGCATAAGTGATTAAATCTCTATTTTCTTTTTATTTTCATAAAATATAAGATTCATTTATTAAACCCATATGCAAATAGAGTAAAGAGTTAAAAGTTCTTAACATGTTTTACATATCATTTGAAACTTGTGTTAGTTTATTTCAAAAATTATAGATTTTATCCTAAATGGATGTTGTTTAGTTTTAAAAATGATATTTTTTAGTATGCACTCTTATTATTATTTATTTTCCATTTCATAAATTTCCCTATCCCTACATGTTATTAGTAATTCACACGCACGTATTGTTTAGTTACAATAGCAGTTAAATCAATATATTTTTTTCGTTCGATATTTAAACAAATTCCTTGTTAATATATTTCTTTCAATAAGTAGCAAGTTTTGAATGCACTAATTTTAGTATGCACTATTATTATTATTATTTATTTCCCATTTCATAATTTTCCCCCTATATGTTATTAGTAATTCACACGCATGTAATGTTTAGTTACGATAGCAGTTAAACGAATAAATGTTTTTCTTTCGATATTTAAACAAATTCCTTGTTAAATATATTTCTTTCAATAAGTAGCAAGTTTTGAATTTTGAGTGATTGTTTAATATTCTGAAAATGAGGTAGTGTGGGTGAATAAAATTAAAAAATGTTTAAGCAAACTAATTTGCGTTAAATGAACTAATATGTGTTTATGAGAAAATTAATGTTATCATTCTAAAATTAATGAAAACTTGAAGTTACGAGAAAGTGCTTTTAATTATTCTTTAACAATTGGAAATACTCTTATCACATATCCTCACTTTGACAGCAAACAGTCCCTAAACTTGAGTGAGTTAAAATTATCATACGAACTCATGTGGTTTACTCCCCTAAATTGAAAGGAGACACTGAAAATCTTTAACTCACTGTTTGAAAAATTACATATTACTAATAAAAAACTCTCTCCTATGCAAAGGGTAACAAATTTAAACAGAGTATTTTTATTTTCTCGATATTTATGCTAAAAATTTATTTTGTAAAATTTCCTTTAAGTCAATTTTCTAGAAAATGCATTAAATTACTTATAGTACATTCTCTTATCCACAATCCGCAATGCATTATCAAAAAAAAAAAAAGATTCAAGTTCGCTGACTCGAAGTCAAGATTTTTGCTATATAAATTGCGAAGCTTTTCCCCCTTCAAGTTGAAGTCTAACAGAATCAGGTCCTCACATAAAAGTTTTAAAATTTCATTAAATGCAATAATATTTTATCCTACAGAAAACTATGCGTTACTTTATTATAGTTACTTTGAATTCACCGTAACATTTCTTTAATTATTATTGTAATGACATTATTATCCTAACAGTATATTCTATTATTATTTTAATCCTCTTATTATTTTAATAACGTATGCTTTTATTTTTATTTAAATGCTATTAATATTGATAGTAGAATTTAATTAGTATGTGTGAAAAGAAAAAGATTGTCCTATAGAAAACTATGCGAAACTTTCTTATAGTTACTTTTGAGCTAAACGTAGCATTATTATTATTATTGTAATGAAATTATTATCCTAATAGTATATGCTATTGTTATTAAATCTTCTTATTATTTCAAAAATGCGTGCTTTTATTTTTATTTAAAATGTTATTAATATTGATAGTATAAGTTAATTAGCATGTGTGAAAAGAAAAATATTGTCCTATAGAAAACTATGCATAACTTTCTTACAGGTAATTTTTACCTAAACGTAATATAATTTAAATTGATTTATTATTTCAATATTATTATTTTTATGCTATTAATATTGATAGTAGAATGTAATTAGTATGCGTGTTAAAAATATATTAATTATCTAAAAACATGTTTAAAAAAACTTGGAGAAAACGTAAAAAATCAATTTTTAAAATTAATTTTTCTTTTAATTAATGCTAAAATGTTCTTTGCAAAAATATTCTCTAAAACATTAATGCGAAAATTTAGAAAAGTGTGTTAAATTTCGTTCCTTAAAAAAGTGCATTATAAAAATAAGAAAACATGCTCTAAAATAATTCCATTTGTTCTAAATCATCGGTACATAAGATTCTCAAATATAAATTCATTTAAAGACAAAAACCTAACAATTTTTATCACTGAACCTAACGCGCGCTATCGTCCTACAATTTCCTGGCGATAAGAATAACCCCGCTGAAATATCTTTCCCCTAAATACATATAAAACATATAAAATTTATCAAAGTAGCATTATTCTTTTAATATTAAATGCTGTTCCGATGGAATTCTAAATTAAACAAAGCGGGTGGGTCCACAATTAAAGAAAAAAAAAATTCCCTCCTAAAATTTATTGAGAAAACGTCATTTGTTTTAAAAATTCCGGAAAAAAGTCTTCATTAAAAATTAATCTTTCTCTCACTAAAAAATGCTATCCTACGCTAATAAACTTTTATCTCAAAAAAATCCTTATCAACATTCGCTTATCTCCCCCTTCGCTTATCACACTGCACTTCCGTTATCATTTTCCCCCTTCGCTTATCGCGTTACACTTTCGTTATCGTCTTATAGTACGATAATGAATGACCTTCATTTGACCTTGGGAGCGTGCAGGCGTGCAGGTGCCGCTAAACTCTCAAATCCACACTACTCTTAAGTACTTGCGTAGCCGTTTGTTCATAGATTTACCTTGCTATTTTTTTCCTTAAAATACCCATGTGACTTTTATACTTATTACCTAAAGTACATAAGTACTTACTTAATTTTTATGTTTTTGGTATAAATAAATCTAATATTTTCACTTTTAGTGCTTTTTTTAGACACATTGACAGCAAAGGTTTCCCTTACAATGCTCTTTATTAACATATAATTTAGATGATCTGACTGGTTTAAAATTTTTTAAGTTGTTTACACTTTTTCAAACAGGACCTGATATCCCACATGAAAAAAAAATAAACGCGTGTGGAACATAGACTCTCCTGGTCCACTTACCCCATTTTTATGGGGCAACTGGACCCATGAGGAAAGAAAGATGAAATATGCATATTTTTATATTTTTAAATATTACAATGTAATTTTGAGCATTTCTGTCTGATAGAGGGAACCTAACTGAACACATTTACAGAAGTTCAGACTTTAATTCAAATGAACATAAGCTTTTTGAAGCTGAATTGTCAGAAGCTCCAGAGTCACATTGTAAAATCATGGTCCAGTTGCCCCAACTAACCTTAATTAGTAACTGTAATATCACAAAAAATCGTTGCTAAAAGAATAATAATTTATCTATAGGCTTTAAAAGCCGATGGCACACAGAGAACACCGCCCGTGTCTTAAGTATGTCCAAACCGTCCGTATCTTTAAAGGTTAATATCTCGGCTAATTAGCGAGAATATTTTTTTTCGAAAATCATTATCAACAATCCTTTTATACTTCTGCAACGATAAGTTTTTCCAGCGCTCCTCAACTCCCTTGCTGAACCCCGCAAATCGAAATTTGTGTGTAACGGGAAAATGCAATTTTCTAAAAAAGTATGTGACCTAGGGTAATTGCTACAGTTTTCCTGCAAGGTTTAAATTAATCTCTATTACACCTATTTTTTTTTTCATAATTTTAGTTTCAGTAGATTTGGAAATAGAGGGGAGGGGGGGACATGTTTTTGCATTACATTTTCGATGACATCACGATATCTATCAAAGTATACAGTGCGTCTCAAAAGTATATGGACAGGCGATTTTTTGAAGTAACAGTAGTTCAGAAAATGAAGCCATAATCACGAAAAAAATAATAAGCATATGGAATTATAATGCAAGTTTATGACAACAAAGAAATTCAGTGTAGATTTTGCAGAATTTTTGTAAAAAAAAATAAAAATAAAAATAAAAATAGGCTGCCTCAAAAATATATGGACTTTTCGAGTTTTTTGCATTTAAATTCAAATTTTGGATCCGTTCCTTTGAATTATCTTGAAAACCGTATCAAGTAAGCTTAAAACTGGTATTTGGAGAATGTGCGGATGTAAAGAGAACAAATTCTGCTCTACGTTTTGCTTTAATTCATGAATAGCAGAAAATTGACGACCATGAGCATATACATCTCGTGCAAGTACTCCCCAAAGGTTTTCAATTGGATTTAAGCCTGGGCTGATAGCTGGCCAGTCTATAACAGTCACTTGATTCTGCGTAAACCAAGCTGTTGTTGAATTACAGATGTGAATCGACGCATTGTCCTCTTGGAATTTTCAGTTATCCCTTCCAAAAATGTTTCCAAATGGAAGTATATTCTTTTTAAGGACATTTTAATAATCCTCAGAGAACTGTTGACTATTAAGAGAAGCAATATCCGTTGTTCCATTGAAACAAATCGCGCCCCATACCATGAGATAATCCCCTCCTTGTTGTCGACTAAAGAACTCCAGAGATTCTCGTCGCAGATCATGCCGATGGTATGCCCAGCCATCATGACCATCCAAATTGGTTTTGTTTTCGTCATTGGAATGTTAAGAAACACTTAACAATTCTTCCTAAGGCGTGTGTTTTTCAGTTCAAAGAACGCGCGCATTTCTATGATGCACTTTCAGCATAGATTCAGCGCACATTCTGCGATATTTATGAATTGTGCTTGCCTGTAGGAAACGCTAAAGTCTTCGAAACTTCACGAAAACTTTTTTGGGGTTGAAACTGCTCGAAAAATCTCTCTGTCTTGTCGTACAGTTGCTTTTTTTGATCGACCTGAACGTTGTTTTGCAATCGCATTGTCACTTTTTGATAAAATTTCATAAATTCCGGATCTGTTACTCTTTATTTGTTTAGCAATATCAGAAATTTTAACATTTGAGTCTTTAAACGCCAAGTTTTAGCTATATCAGCAGCAGAGAATTGATCGTTGCGAGGCGTTTTCCCACTATTCGATAATTGAAGAATGAGCTATGATTTTATATTTTGCAGTGAGTACTTCACACGTACAGAACACAGTAAATGCAAATTTTTTTGATACGGTGGAAATAAAAGCAATTTTCTTCATTGTCCATGTATTTTTGGGACACCTTATTTTGAATTTTATTTTTTTACAAAAATTTGGCAAAAAATATACTGTATTTCGTTGTTGTAACAAACATATATTATGATTTCATATGCTTATTATTTTTTTCGCGATTATGGCTTCATATTTTGAGCTGCTATTTCAAAAAATCTCTTGTCCGTATACTTATGAGACGAACTGTAATACCTAAAATTAAAGAAATGTATTTTTGAGTTCTGTGTTGCGAAAGCTTCACATGGTACCTCACACGATATATTAAAAAAAAATATTTTCAAGTAACTTAATTAGTCCCTCTACATTTTTCCTAAATATATTTGTGAGGGGTTAATAATCTATAACACTGGGGAACAATTTTTAACTCAATTTCTGTTGACTTCGATTTTTCAGCTGTTTTTAAGTCAAAAATACGTGCTGATTACAAAACTGCAATTAGTTTTCTTCTATCACGTCAAGTTTTTTCTCTACAGCTTACATTAATGTGATCACTCTACGCTGAATCGAGTGTGAGTAATAGGAAGAAAAAAGCTTCAGAACTCTTAGCATCAAGACTGCACAAGAAATTGCCTGAAAAGGGAGCTATTGTATCCTACTTTCGATCAAGAGAAAGTGAATTTCTTCAATACTTTCGAAATAACGCTGGATTTGTTTTTTGCCATAGCGTACATGGTTTAATGGAGGAGTTGGGAATTTCATTTTATATGGAAGTTGCAATCAGCTGATGGCCATTGTATTTCAAGTGGAGGTCAATGTAGTTTCACCAATCAGAACTGCCTATTTGTAGTGTGTGACCTACAGCATGACGTCGATTGCAACTGCCCTATACCGCAACTGAATGGCGACTGTTCATCGATAGCCCAAAGAGGAGCTTAAAATGCGTACTTCTGCACAACGGAAATTTATTTGGAGCAGTCCCAATAAGTCATCCAGTTTATTTGCGCGAAGACTATAAGGACATAAAGAGAGCCATTGATTTATTGCACTATCACATTCACGAGTGGATCATCTGTGTTGACCTCAAAATGGTGTTCTTCCTTCTTTGCGAGCAACGTGGATATACGAAGTATCCATGTTTTTTGTGCATGTGGGACAGCAGAGCTCGTGAGAAGCATTGGTTCCAGTCGAATAGGCCTCCAAGATCTCACCTCAGACCTGGAGATCCAAATATTTTGCATCAGCCACTTGCCGACAGAAAGAACATCATATTTCCATCTCTGCATATAAAATTTGTTCTAATGAAGCAGTTCGTGAAAGCTTTGTCAATTGAAGGAGACTGTTTCACGTATCTCATTTCCAAACCTGTCTTTTGAAAAAATAAAGGCAAATGTATTTGACGGTTCACAGATTAGTCAGCTCATTGGAGATGAACATTTCATCGGAGTAATGACAGAACTCCAAAAGAATGCTTAGTTGGCATTCAAAAACCTTGTCAAAGACTTTCTTGGAAATACCCGAGTAGAAAATTACACCGAAATTGCCCAGCAACTTTTAGAGAGCTTCAAAAGTCTTGGTTGCAATATGAGCATCAGACTTCATTTTCTGCATAGCCATCTTGATGGCTTCCCGGAAAATCTTGGTGCAGTCAGTGATGAGCAGGGTGAGCGATTCCAGCAAGATTTAATGCTCATGGAAGAACAATATCAAGACAGATGGGTGACTATTGTTAGAGTATCAAACGAGATTATCCACAAATTGAACACTCCAGGAAAAAGCTACAAGCGAAAATTTTTACCTTAATATGTACTTTTTTCGTTTTGTAAAAGGATTTTACTACTTGTATGAACACAATGTAGTGTATAGTAAGCATATACAGCCGTTTTATGAATAATATATTTGGTAATTTTTTATTTATTTCCCTTTGTATCCACATTAAGTATGATTTTGGGGGTATCCTGTGGATTAAAAAGTGGACGTGATAGAAAAAAACCGGGGTCATTTTTGGATTTAGATGCCAATAATTAGCCAAAAACAAGTGTCAGATCTAAGTCAACAAAATGTGTGTTCCCCAGTGTAATATATGTGGGTCCTTTATTGCTTCAGCTAATTTGAACTTTCCACGTTCCATAGTTTACAAGTAAAATGGCTATGACAAACGGGGGAGTAATCTTATTAGCCCCCGGTATGCTATTTCTTTCTCCCAGCTATTAAACTGTCGTCTCCAAAAAATAACGTTCCGTTGTATAAGCCAGCCGTAAAACAAAGCAGATGTATCACTGTACTGTTAAATACTCTACTGCAAGTTTTTTTTAACTTCTAAGCATCGCATATTTTCAATTTTTATACCGTCGTATTGGGAGAAGGGAGTACTTTTTAATGCAATTCGTTTGAAAACTGTATCTCAATTTATTTTTAAGATATTAATTTTTTTGTAGTTTTTAGCGCCATTTGTTTAATTTCGGCAGCCTCTATTTCTGTAGAAAATGAAGAAAAAACTGTTGGAAAATAGTAATTATATCTTTATGTTGCCATTTTACCATAACTACTGAAAAAAATGTAATTAAAATACGTGCTATAATACAATTATCTATATTACAAACAAACAAAGGCATATGAATCATTAGATAGCCGATTTTTTTTTTTCGAATTTATTGAGTGACGACATCCGGTTTTTTTTTTTTTTTTTTTTTGTGTGTGTGTGTGTATTATTCAGCGCGAAGCTAACGAAAAAGACAGACTACCGAGGTGCATCTCAAGTGTCTTTTTTTGCAGACCGCTAGAGTGACGTGATGCTCTTTTCGTGCACCTGCATTGGTGCATTCGAGCACCACGTGACTCCAGCGGTCTGTAAAAAAAGACACATGGAATGGATCGCGGTAGCCTGTCTTTTTCGTTAGCCTCGTATTCAGCGATAGTGATGTCTTATGAATACTTTACTGTAGATGTTGTTTAAGACTAGATCATAAATGAGGAATTCTTCAGAAAAAGGGAATGACGTCATTTTATATAAAATAAAAACGTATGTTTTAAGTCTTAAAACTGAAATATTTTTGTATTATCTATATTTAGCTTTTTTTTTTTTTTTTTTTTTTTTTCATCGGAGACGACAGTAATTCTGAAAAAGCAGAATTACTGCTTTCTACTACTTTCTTTTTTTCTCTCCCCTTTCTAAACGTTTTCAGAACATAATTCACCTATTTTTATTTTATTTTTTCTTTCCCTTACTCGTTTAAGTATAAATTGAGAATCTTGTTGTAATAAATGAGATCCTCGAAGTTTCTTTAACCCTAGATCTACCGGGAATTTTATTCAAGTTTTAATAAAACGTTCTACACCAGAATTTTTATTTAAAACTATTTAACTTATTTATTTACCTTATTTTTGTCTGGTTTATATACTTAGTTTATTTTAAAGAAATTTCTGGTTTGAATGAATATTTTGTATGTACCTGTCGGGTCCAATGGACCCGTCTGGTAGACGGAGGGTTAAGTTAACCTTTTCTTGTAATGGTTACGTTATTTTTTAAGTACGGAACCCTAAAAAAGTAACTAATAATACTGTATGTTGCTGATGCTGCCGTAATTGAATTTACTGTGACCTTTCTCAGTTTCTAGACTTAACCTGTTAAAACTATTGCATATAAAAATATGAAAACTGATAGTTTTAATTTTTTTTTTTACTGTATAATAAAGCCGCTGAAGCAGACAGTTTTTAAATTGAAGGATTATTTTAAGCACTATTTAAGTTAAAATCGGAGTTTCAGTTAAAAAAGTTTTATAAGATCAAAAATATGCATAGCAATATAACCATCTTTTGCTGGCGTATACTTGAGTAGATTGTGGTGTGCAGTATCCAATCATTTTTTTTTTTAATTTGTCTATTGTTTAAAGTTTTTGTTACAAAATTATTCCTAGATGAATAGAGATTTAATGCATAATTTGATATAGTTTTTATTTACTGTTGCCAGACTTTAAAAAGCCTAAATAATAAAATATCCAAACACTTTACAACTAAAATATATATTTAAAAATTATAAAAAAAGAATTAATATTGAATGTTAAAAAAGAGAATCTTCCAAATAATTAAATTATTACGTGCGAAAAGCTTTAAGGGTGAAAATTACATCATACTCAGTAAGATACATTTAAGACATCACATTTAAAACTTTTTTTTATAGTGTCTAAGTCCGGGAGGCAGCGACATTTTTTACTTAAGAGGAGACATGAGTGAATTTTTTTTTTAAATAATATATATATATTTTTTTTAGCTTAAAAAATTCTTTGAACCTTTCTGAATCCATTGGTATGCCCAGTTTTTTTTTTTTTTTTTTTTTTTTTTTTTTTTTTTTTTTTTTTTTCTGACCATTAGGAATAATTGTAGAAATTCAAGGGAAGGCAAGACTGGGACGCCACGCCCACTTACGTTAATTTTACTCCAACATTTTATGCTCATTTATTATATGCAACTAAATTTTTTCAAGTGTTTACGTATACTTTGATTCGTGTGTTTGTTAAAACTGTGCAAGAACTTCACACAAGTTAGAAGTTTTTTAGCTCTCCGAAAAATTGCACGTTTCAGCTAAAAAACCCATTAACTCTTAGAGTACTCGAGCGATTTCGATAAAAAAAAAAAATTGGTAGTAGAATATAAATATAAAATTATACGTGGCAGACAGTTTAAAATTTTTTTAATTAGTTTCAGAAAAAAAGCATTTCTGAAAATAGAAAATTTCTGAAAAATTGCCATTGCTCTAAAATAAGAAGTTTTAAGCTGCTATCAGATTCACCAACTTTTCGAGCAACCAACTTTTCAGCCGATTTTAACCCCAACTTTTTCCCGTTCAAAGGGAGAAAAAGGTTACAATTGCCGTTGCTAAAGTTGGAGGAAAACCAGTACTACTAGTACCAGCCGTTAATATTTATCGTCTATTCTTATCAATCGCTTATCTCTGATTGTCTGAAAGGTTGAAAGTAGGGGGGTGGGGAAGCCGCGGAGGCATTTGGAGGCGGAAAGTCGCGCAGACTTTTTTGAGCTGTGGATAAAAAGTTGGGGATGTTGTTTGCTATCACACTGAGTGTTGAGTATTTCGCGAAAAGTTGGAGGAAATCAAGAGTTGGCTCAAAAATTGCTCGAAAAGTTGGTGAATCTGATAGCAGTTTTAGTCGCAGAAAAAAACTGTCTGAAATAAGTCTTGAGCATAACCCTGTGAATAGGGATTCCAAATTTCATCAAAATCCGTCGGGTAGTTTCCGAGGAAGCGGGTCTTAAAGCTCGCATATTTCCTCTGTGATTGCACATACAAATTGCACATTTGTCTTCCCTCAAAAACACTTTTCGGCTTTGTCATATTGTAACACAAAATACAAGTTCAAAAAATACAAGTCACAGTTCAACACAAAACAAAATACAAAAAGTTCGCGTCATTCGGTTGAACAATGGACAATATTCTTGTGACGTCACAGAATCACGTGGTGTAAAAATAGCGGCCAGCGCGTTTGTTTACCTTATTGCGTCATTTGATGCAGCAGAAATACAGGTAAATACATGCGTAAAATACTGCAAATTTATTGTGTACGAATTATTTTCGATCAATACTTATATAGATATTAATTAAAATCTATATATACGTATTAACTAAAATTAAAAATTTTTATTTTATAAATAAAATGAAAAATATGCATGGCATTACTTTAAAATAGAGAAAAGAATTCATGTATAACCTATACCTGCCCTTGAAAAGGACTAAAGCTCCGTATAAAATAAAATATAAGCATTACATTTTCTAAACACAATGCTTTTCAAAAGCGTGGTTATGAATGTTATTCCCAAGCAGACGAATTTTTGTATCCTCGAACCCAAGGGGAGAATATGGTCCATAAGAAGGATTTAAGGGGGTCCGGGACACATTTTCAAAAAAATTTTATTTATCGAGTTAAAATTTTGAATTTTTTTGTGATGGTTAACCATATCATTTGTAAACAAAATCAAATGATAAAACTTCTCATAGCTTTTTAAAAAAAAATTTAATTTAAAATTTATGAAAAAAGTGGTATAACTTAAAATCGTTATAACTCGAAATATTATTTGTAGAATTTAAATTGTTTTTCATTTAAATAAACAGAAATATATATTTTTTAATTTAGAGCCAGCATTTTTAAAAATATTAATTTTTAAAAAAATTAAAAATATTTAACGAAAAAATTACAAAAAAAGTGGTGCAACTTTTAAAAAAAAAATCATATTTTCAAAAGTAAATATTTTCTTCAAATATGCTGGCTCAAAAGTAAAGTAAAATAATTGAAAAAGTTATGTTCCGAGTTTCAACCCTGTATCTTTAACGGTTCTTCAGTTATAAGAATTTAAATATGAGAAATGTTGAAAAAACCTATCATGAAGAAAAACGCAATTTCACAAGAACTCGTTTCTTTGACAACCATAGCTTGAAAAGCAGATTTTGAAAACAAACCAAAACGAAAAAATTAATATTTCCTGTTCTAATTAAGATAGAAACATGATTTAAGCAGAAAACGGCAGAGATATTTTTAATCCAATAAAAAAAAATTGAAAATTTGAAGATTTTTGTGTCCCGGAACCCCCTAATAAGGTTTACAAACATTTGACCGACTATCGATACTCCCAACGTCTGTTCTGCCGATAACGTAACCAGAAAATTCGATTTGTCATTCGGCAGAGCGAGAATTGTGAATATCGCAGTTTTTTGGCTCTCCTGAAAAATCGTACTTTTCAGGTAAAAATCTCTTTATCTCATAAAGTACTCGAGTGATTTTGATATATATATATATATATATATATATATATATATATATATATATATATATATATATATATAGGATTAGCCCCCGGTATGCTTTTCTTTCTACCAGTTATTTTTTGTCGTCTCCAAAAAATAACGTTACCTTACAGAAGCCAGCCGTGAAACAAAGCAGTGCTCTTAAATACTCTGCTGCAATTTTTTTAACTTCTAAGCATCGCACATTTTCAATTTTTATACCATTATATTGGGGGAAAAAAAAGTACTTTTAAATGCAATTTGTTTGAAAACTGGATCTCCATTTATTTTTGAGATATTAATTTTTCTGTAGATTTTAGCGACATTTGTTTAATTTTGGCAACTCAAAGTACTCAATTTCTGTAGAAAGTAAAGGAAAAAGAGTTGGAAAAATTGCAATTATAGCTTTCTGTTGCCATTTTCCCATAAAAACTGAAAAAATGTACTTAAAATGCGTGCTATTTTGAAAAAATATAATAAATCAATGATTTCTGATAAAACTACATGAAGCTATTAGAAACTAAATTTAATTTTAAGCATATTAATGTTACAAACAAATGAAGGCCTATGAATCACTAGATAGCCGATATTTTTGTCAAGTTTCTTGGCATTCAGCGATAGTGACGTCATATGCGTACTTTACTCTAGATGTTGTTTAATACTGGATCGCAAATGAGGAATTCTTCAGCGGATGCGGATGACGTCACTTTATATAAAGTAAAAGCGAGTGTTTTAAGTCTTAAAACTGAAATATGTTTTGTACTATCGATATATATATACATATATTTTTTCTTCATCGGGGGCTACACTAAATTCTGAAAAAGCAGAATTTCTGTTTTCCAGTCACCTCTTTCTTTCATTCTAAACTACGTTTATTTATTTATTTTTTTGGTGGTAGAGTATAAATATAAGATCATGTGTGGCAGACAGTTTTAAAATTTTTAATTAGTTTCCGGGGTTCGTACGCTTCAAGGACTTTCAAGCACCTTTTACCAGAATCTTTTGTTAAGTAATATTTGCCTTATTTAATGAAAAAAATATTCTATCTTCAGATTTAGCGAACAGTACTTTACGAATTTTCTGGTACTAAAGCATCTAAATTCCTTGCATCCGTTGATGCGTAGGAATCCTGGTTTCGGATTTTTTTTTTTTTTTCGAAAAATTGTCATTACTCTAACAAGGAGAGGGCCAACCTTGTTAATCACAGATTTTGATTATTTTAATATATGTTGTAGGGTAGAGACCCCTTAGTGTCAGATTCAACGGATTTTATCCAACGCTCCTTAGTTCTTCAGAAACCGGGGGGTCTAATAATAGTACACAACTTAAATACTTAATTTTCAACTGCAATGATAGGTTGGTCGTAGCTCAGTTGGTAAGGCGTTTGCCGGCTGATCCGCGGGTCCGGTTTCGAAACCTGAATGCGCTACATTTGTTTTTCTCCTTTTTTGTTTTATAAATATACTTGTAATTATAATTTAATAATTTCAATTACAAATTTTAATATCATACATTAATTATAATGTTAACAAACTTATATTTATAATTTTTTTTTATTTGTAAACTATTATTTCTCATCCTTTAAAGAGGTTTAAAAAGAAACTGGATCTATTATTGAATGATAAAAATTCTAAAATCTTGTCAAAATCTGTTGTGGTGCCATCTAGTTATAATAAAATAAAAGAATATTCAAATAAAATAAAAATAAAAGCAGAAAGTAGATAAAGGTGAACGCAAAATAATTGAAAGCGCAAGCATACGTATTACAAATTTAAAAATCTTTAATATGCAAAAAATTGGTTGTAATTTAATTCTGATTCTAATTTTTAATATAATTATGCTTGTTACTTTTAAAAACAGAATAACAGTATTATCGCATTGACTTCCTTTGTTAAAGCAATGCGTAAATAATGTTTCTTTAAAATCACGAATTGACACAATTGCTCAATATCATTGCATCGATAAAGAATATATGAAATGCATTTTAAAAGTGATTTTTAAGAAATTAACAGATTTATGATGTGTTATACAACTATTTAGTTAAAAGTAAAAAAATTAAATAGGTTAAAATTATAATTGATATACAATATTATAAATTTTAATTGAGATTATTAATTATACTTACAAGTATATTCATAAAACAAAATATAAGAAAAACAAATGTAGCGAATTCAGGTATCAAACCCGCGCCCGCGGATCAGCCGGCAAACGCCATACCAACTGAGCTACGACCAACCTATCAGTGCGGTTGCAAAGTAAGTATTTAAGTTGTGTACTATTATTAGACACCCCCCCCCCCCCGGTTTCTCAAGAACTAAGGAGCGTTGGATAAAATCCGTTGAACCTGACACTAAGGGATCTCTACCCTACAACATATATTAAAATAAACAAAATCTGTGATTAACAAGGTTGGCCCTCTCCTTGTAAATTAAAAGTTTTAGTCGCAGAAAAAAACTTTCTACCATAAGTTTTGAGCATAATCCAGTGAATATGGATTCCAAATTTCATCAAAATCAGTCGGGTAGATTCCGAAGAAACGGGTCTTAAAGCTCGCATATTTCTCATAAAATTGCACCCAGTCTTGTCTTCACCGGGAAAGCTGGAAAGCCTTATCTCCGCCATGTTAAATTCACCAACTTTATGTACCTTTTACTCAGAAATGGTGAAAGATAAAGGTCTAGGATTTTTAGAGTAGTTAGAATAACATGATTTACGTATTTTCACACTATTTTCGTTCTAAGTGAAACTCAAAATTCATGATTAATTATTTATTGAAAGTCATTTTCAAATTAGCGTTTTTGGTAAGATTTCATTGCCTAAAATAAATAATTCTTTACAAATCATTAAATCCCTGTGTTAAAGTATACAATATAACGTAATATAAGTATTAAAAAAAAATCTGAGTTCTTAAAGTTTAATAGATATTGAAAAAAAGGAACATAAACATGAAAAATTCAAGTTTTGAGAAAAAGTCAATTAAAGATTTAAATGGCAATTAAGCTGTGAAGTACTCTTAGAAAAAATGAATAATTTTAACACTTATTTTTTTTATATATATAAACATGTGTGACGCATCGTTGGAAAGATAAAAGTTTAAAACTATTTAATGATATAAAAAAGTAAAAATCGATTATTTGGTTGAATTTTGCTTTTCCAGCTCCCTTAACCGTTTTATACAAGCTGATTTTCAACTGTGTAACTGTTCTTACTTAATCAATCATGAAAACAGCCATCGCGATCTGGCGACCGCATTTGTTGAGCCCTCCCTGCTCACAGCTATATTTTTAAAAAGTGAAAAAGATTAATCTTGACTTAGATTTATAGACCTTGAATTTTCTTTTCCCGTAAAGATTTTGTATTGAAATTCAATCAAGCGCTAAATGGCATTAAATGTTTCGATTATTACGTCTGTTAGCAAGCATGTAGCGAATGCCTTCTGGGAAGAAAAAAAAACTTGATATTTTATGTCATCTTCTTAGTCTTCACGGTTGCTTAATTTATTTTAGCTTTTAATCCGAGTTCTTTGATATTCATGGCTGAATACAAATAATCACTTAACTCTTTATTTACTGACGGTACTTATAAATACCATTAAAATAACTTGTTATAAAATTCATTTAATACACCGATTAGTTGTAATACAGTTTAGAATGAGTTATAGATACATTGTCCTGTTCCAAAAGCATTATTGGGTACACAAAACAAAAATATTTTTAAAAGGATGATTTCTTTTGTCTTTGCATCTTTTCAGCATTCTTGACGTTGGGGTGGGGGGGGGGGGATATTTCAATTCGAAAATATTTCTACGTTTCTATTGTAAGAACATTATATTTGTACATTTCCTAATTCTACAAAATACTAAGTGAAATATTTAAAATGAAAGATTTGAGTGGTGTTATAAATACTGCACAAAATCCGTATAAATTCAAATTTAATGAATCCTTTTAAAATTTATTAAATGATTATGTAAATCTTCAAATGTAGTTTAAAGAATTTGCGAAAAATGCTTTAGAAGATAAAATTTTCATGAACTCATAATTCAGTACATTAAGGGTTAACTAGGTGAACAAGCCGGAATTCGACAGAGAGAATGTTTCAGAAAATATGCTACAGTTAATAGTTAAAAGCTAGATAAATAAGTAAAATTTTCCTTTGTTATGATTTACTGAAAAACATTCTATCTTTAGGCAAATGACGCCAATTTTTGAGCATGATGTACATGACCAAAAACGAAATGTTTAACAGAATCTATTATGCAAGGTGTCTGTCAACGGTGTCCATTGGCTAATTTCTAAACCGTTAGTCAATAAGTCATAGACAGGTAGTGGACGGTATACGGAGGTATACGCCGTATATCTTCTGGATTTTTTAAGAAGCTCCGGATACCCTCTGTTTCTCAAATAAAGCTATAGCGTATACTGCAGGCATGACGTTCATGATTTTAGAGTATACCCTCTGCCTATAGCGTATACTGGCTGGGTTTTTTACGACTACAACACTGGTCATAGACATACGGTTCCAATTACAGAAATCTTTTAAATGAAGTAATAAATTATTTTAAAAGTCGTTTGATCAATAAAAACATTTCTTAAAAAGTTACGTAATTTAAATTTTTATACGGTCTTCCGGTTTTATGTGGGTATGGATGGGTCTTATCACAGTTATGACGTGCGTGACCGCAAGTCATATCTATTTTTTCGGAAGAATCTGGACCGGAACGGAAATATTATTGATTTTCAGGAGCTGTAACAATAGGTTTTAATAATTGCACGAACCTGGACGATATTTACCATAAATTCACGAACCGGAACAATATTTGTCATAATTTCATGAACCGGAATATCGTTCGGGTTTGCTACGTTTCATTTCGAGACCTGGTTTTATCCTTCCGCTAGCAACGTGAATATGGCACTTTTAGTTAGGTAGCGGGTGCTGGGTTGACACGTTACCTTTGGACAGCTAAGGCAGTTTTATATAACTAATCTTGAAAATGTTAAAAAACAAAACAAACATGCAAAGTAGTTCAAAAACAACTTATTTAGCAACATATTTATTTTTCTTGCAGTTTAAATATACATCAACAATTATAAGGAAGGGACAAAATGAAAGCAGATTCTATTTTTTAAAACATTAGATTCTGTTATTTCTGTAACAGTAACAGTGTATAACGGTTACTGTCAATACTTCGTTACTTTCAATACTTCGTTTTACTGTTTTCCTGCTCCCAGTTATTCATGTTTTCATACTACTGTAAAAGCATTTATTTTCGCGAGCCGTAATTTTCGCGAAAATGAAGATACCGGTGATTTCGCGGGCTGAAAATTTCGCGAATTTTATATGAACTGAACTGAAAGTTGAAAAATTCCGAAACTACCTAAATAGAACTCTTTTTGCATAAGGCAATTTAAGAAACTTCCTTTTGTCCGAAAAGTTCTTCGCCCCCCCCCCCTTCCCCCATCGCTCTAAAAATGAATGGCTTCAAAGAAGCTGGTATAAATATTGTAAGTGAATGAGCTGCATTCTATTAGTTGTATTATTGTTTTTATTCAAGAAGTAGTTGTATAGTATTCAAAAAATAGTTGTAAGTATTCAAGACATTTTTGTACTTATTTCTTATTTAAATGTAACTGCAATCATTAAATTTTGGTAAGTGAAAAATTTCTGACTTATTATTATTTGAGGCGGGAAAAAAAATATATTTCGCGAGGGTTAAATTTTCGCGATTACGACGGACTTGCGAAAATCGCGAAAATTAAAGCCTCGCGAAAATAAGTGCTTTTACAGTATTCAGTGTCGGAAAATATAATGCATAAACCCTACCAAACAACCCCTAAAATTGGGTTTGCAGGTGGTTTACACCAAGATATGACTTGGCAGACCAGTTGCATTTTAATATGCTAATCAAGTTTTAACTAATCCTAAAAATTTAGTCGTTAACTGGATGAGGTGATGTTCTGTGCATCCTCTAGCGGTCTAATTTCATCTGTTTAAATTTGACTTGGTATTAATTTGAATATTTTCAGGCGGTTTGTTTTGTTTGATTCAAATTTTTTATAAAAAATGCGGAAAAATCCAATTTCTCGAAGATTTAAATCTGATGACTTCTTATAAAATTCTTAAATCATCTTTTAAATGCTTTTCTGGGCAAAAGAAATTATCTGTCAGCAAACGATTTTTTTACGGGTTGCATATGTAGCAAAAACGCAGTTTTAAGAAAAGTGTTTGTAAAGCTAAAAATCAATCGGAGTTTGTGTACGTATTCTCAATTTAAATTTGACACTGTTTTAATTTAAATATTTTCATGGGTTTTTTTTTTTGTTTGTTTTGTTTTGTTGTTGTTTTTTCGATTCAAAATTACATTAAAAATTTAAAAAAAAACGATATTTTAAAGGTTTAAATTTGAGGACTTCTTTTAAAATTCTTAAATCATCTTTCAAATGCTTTTCTGAGCAAAAGAAATTATCTGTCAGCAAACGATTTTTTTACGGATTGCATATGTAGCAAAAACGCAGTTTTAAGAAAAGTGTTCGTAAAGCTAACAAGTTGGAAATTGCTCGTCAAACGTGGCAAATGAGGTGCGTTCGTACTATAACTAGTTTTATAATTATTTTTGTACCCCATATTGTATTGAATGTATATTTTTTTGCACTTCATAAGTGCATAGTCTGTAACATCATTAAAATGTACTTGCAATAATTTTTTCCCATTCCCCGTAATGTAACGAAAGACTTTCGACTGTCCCTGTAATTAAAATATACATCCAAATTTCATAAAATTTTAAATGGCTCGACAAAATTTTGCAACAATTATATATTTAAAATTTCCGACCATTCGGAAGGCTGTGACATCATTAAAATGCACTTGCAATAATTTTTCCCTTTGGCCGTAACGTAAAGAAAAGCTTTTGACTGTCCCTGTAATGAAACTATACATCCGTTTTTCATAAAATTTAAAAATGGCTCAACAAAATTTTGCAACAATTATATATTTAAAATTTCTGACCATTCGGAAGGCTGTGACATCATTAAAATGCACTTGCAATAATTTTTCCCTTTGACCGTAACGTAAAGAAAAGCTTTTGACTGTCCCTGTAATGAAACTATACATCCGATTTTCATAAAATTTTAAATGGCTCAACAAAATTTTGCAACAATTATATATTTAAAATTTCCCACCATTCGGAAGGCTGTGACATCATTAAAATGCACTTGCAATAATTTTTCCCTTTGGCCGTAACGTAAAGAAAAGCTTTTGACTGTCCCTGTAATGAAACTATACATCCGATTTTCATAAAATTTTAAATGGCTCAACAAAATTTTGCAACAATTATATATTTAAAATTTCCGACCATTCGGAAGGCTGTGACATCATTAAAATGCACTTGCAATAATTTTTCCCTTTGGCCGTAACGTAAAGAAAAGCTTTTGACTGTCCCTGTAATGAAACTATACATCCGTTTTTCATAAAATTTTAAATGGCTCAACAAAATTTTGCAACAATTATATATTTAAAATTTCCGACCATTCGGAAGGCTGTGACATCATTAAAATGCACTTGCAATAATTTTTCCCTTTGGCCGTAACGTAAAGAAAAGCTTTTGACTGTCCCTGTAATGAAACTATAGATCCGATTTTCATAAAATTTTAAATGGCTCAACAAAATTTTGCAACAATTATATATTTAAAATTTCCGACCATTCGGAAGGCTGTGACATCATTAAAATGCACTTGCAATAATTTTTCCCTTTGGCCGTAACGTAAAGAAAAGCTTTTGACTGTCCCTGTAATGAAACTATACATCCGATTTTCATAAAATTTTAAATGGCTCAACAAAATTTTGCAACAATTACATATTTAAAATTTCCGACCATTCGGAAGGCTGTGACATCATTAAAATGCACTTGCAATAATTTTTCCCTTCGGCCGTAACGTAAAGAAAAGCTTTTGACTGTCCCTGTAATGAAACTTTACATCCGATTTTCATAAAATTTTAAATGGCTCAACAAAATTTTGCAACAATTATATATTTAAAATTTCCGACCATTCGGAAGGCTGTGACATCATTAAAATGCACTTGCAATAATTTTTCCCTTTGGCCGTAACGTAAAGAAAAGCTTTTGACTGTCCCTGTAATGAAACTATACATCCGATTTTCATAAAATTTTAAATGGCTGAACAAAATTTTGCAACAATTATATATTTAAAATTTCCGACCATTCGGAAGGCTGTGACATCATTAAAATGCACTTGCAATAATTTTTGTTATTGGCCGTAATGTAAAGAAAAGCTTTTGACTGTCCCTGTAATTAAACTATACATCCGATTTCCATAAAAATTTAAATGGCTCGACAAAATTTTGCAATAATCATATATTTAAAATTTCAGACCATTCGGTTGGGTAGTTTTTGCTGTGTTATATGCGGACGGACGGACGGACTGAACGACGACTATAGGTGCTACGTATTTATATAATTACGAACGCACCTAAAAATCAATCGGATTTTGTGTACGTATTCTCAATTTAAATTTCATACTGTTTTAATTTAAATATTTTCATGGGTTTATTTTGTTTTGTTGTTGTTTTTCGATTCAAAATTACATTAAAAAATTTTAAAAAACGATATTTTAAAGGTTTAAATTTGAGGACTTCTTTTAAAATTCTAAAATCATGTTCCAAATGTTTTTTCTGCGCAAAAAAAAATTACCTGTCTGCAAATAATTTTTTTTTCTTTTTTTACAGTTTGCATAAGTAACAAAACATGTAGTTTTAAGAAAAGCGTTTATAAAGTTAAAAATCAATTGGAATCTGTGTTAAAGTACATTTCTTCAATTCAAATTTAACTCAGTAGTAATTTGATTATTTTCATAGTTTGTTTTGTTCGATTTAAAATTACATAACAAAAAAAAAAAAAAAAAAAAAAAAAAAAAAAAAATGGACAGAAAACGATTTTCAGAAAGTTTGAATCTGATGGCTTCCTTTAAAATTCTTAAATCATGTTCTAAATGCAATAGCTGTTTAAGTTTTAGCGTGCGTCTTTAGATGCCGCTCCAAAATATAATCATTCGCAAAATTTTTTGAACAAATTTTACAAAAAGGTTTGTCATTTGTATGCATTCGAAGATGACGTTCTAATAAGTGTTTTTTAGAAAATGGCCTCTTACAAATATTACAAGTTAAACCTGTATTGTGCATGTGAAGATGGTTTTTAAAACTCGCATTTGTACGAAATCTTTCTTGACAAACATCGCATTCATATGGCTTTTCGCCTGTATGAATTCGAAGATGCTGTTGAAAGTAGTATTTCTTGGAAAACGACTTTTTACAAATGTCACATTCAAAAGTTGAATCTTTACTGTGCACATGAAGATGGTTTTTTAAACTAATATGTGTACGAAATCTTTCTTGGCAAACATCGTTTTCATACGGTTTTTCACCTGTATGAATTCGAAGATGATCTTTCAAAGAATTCGAAAGTAAAAATTTATCGCCGCAAAACTCGCATTCGTACAGCTTTTCACCTGTATGAACTGGGAGATGTAGTTTCAAAGACTTTTCATATAAATACTTATTTCCACAAAAATCGCATTTAAACTGTTTTTCGGCATCGTGTTCTAGAAGATGAGCATTCAATGACAATTTCTGTGAAAATCCTGCTTGACAAATGTCGCATTTATAAGGCTTTTCGCCAGTATGAATGCGATGATGTTCCTTTAATTTATACTTCGAACTTAGTACTTTTTGACAAATGTCACAGGTAAACGACTTGTTTGGTTTCTTTGGGTTTATCCCAGAATGCATAAGAAGATGGCGAATTAAAGTGTTCTTGCTGGTTGTCGTTATATGGCAAAAAGAACATGCGAGAAGTTTATCGCAATGCGTATGAAGATGTTCTTTTGTTTCATCCCACGTTGGAAACTGTACTTCACAAACATTGCAAACAAACTGTTTTTCCATTTCATGTAAATGTATATGAACATCAAAACTTGACTTATATGAAAACATTTCTTTACATATACAACAAGTAAACGTTTCCGATTTTTTGGTAACATATACCGTTCGCCAATGCGAATTTAAATAGCGAAATTTGTAACTGGCTTTCTCGTGATCTTTAAACCCTACAGATTTATCTTTCTTATTATACTTGAGTAGAGGTTTGTTAGATTTGGATAGCTTTCTCGAATATTCAGACATATTTAAAATATCTGTGAGGTTACAATAATCAAGAAATGATTTATAATCTTAGAAAAATAATTACTTTTCAATTTTTATATGAGCAGTTAAGTTGTTTAGAATCTATGATTTATCTTTCCCATTATACTTGAGTAGAGTTTTGTTAGATTTGGATAGCTTTCTTTTCAGACATATTTAAAATATCTGTGAGATTATATTAATCAAGAAATGATTTGTAAATGGAGAGAAAAAAAAATGTAATTACTTTTCAATTTTTACATGAGCAGTTAAGTTGTTCAGAATCTATGATTTCATTTCCACAAATCCTGTTAATCTAAAATGATATGACAGTTATTAAATGCAAATTTACTTTTCTTTTAATTTTTCAATTTTCGTGTGAGCAGTTCTTTCAGTTAAGTTGTCTATCATTCACGATTTTGCTCCCGTAAAATGATATCACGCTTGAGTTACGATAATACAAATTCACATTTCCTTTTAACTTCGCGATTTTTATATAAACAGGTCTTCCAATTAGGTTATTTATGATTTTGTTTGTTCCCGAAAATGATGTCGTATTTTTATTACCACAATGCAAACTTACTTTGCCTTCAATCTTTCAATTATTATCTAAGGCAGTTCTTCTAATTAAGTTGTTTATGATTTTATTTCCTCAAATTTTGTTCTTCTAAAATGATATCATACTATAATGCAAACTTACTTTTCCAACTTTTCAACTTTCATACAAGCAATTCTTCCAATTAGATTGCTTATGATTTTATTCCCACAAACTTTGTTCTTTTAAAAAGATATCGCACATTAGTTACTACAATGCAAATTTAATTATCCTTTAACTTTGCAATTTTCATATAAGCAGTTCTTCCAATTAGGTTGTTTATGATTTTATCCCCACAAACTTTGTTCTTTTAAAATTATATCACATTTTATTTACTACAATGTAAATTTACTTATCCTTTAAATTTACAATTTTTATATAAGCAGTTATTCCAATTAGGTTGTTTATGATTTTATTTCGACAAACTTTGTTCTTTTAAAACGATATTGCACTTTAATTACCACAATGCAAACTTACCCTTTATGCTTTCAATTTTCATCTAAAACAGTTTTTCTAATTAAGTTGTTTATGATTTCCTTTCCTCAAATTTTGTTCTTCTGAAATGATATCATATTTTAGTTACTACAGTGCAAACTTACTTTTAATTCTTCAATTTTCATATAAGCAGTTCTTCCAGTTAGGTTGTTTACGATTTTGTTTTTCTAAAATGATATCACACTTTAGTTTACAAGAATACAAACTCACATTTTCTTTACGATTTTCATATAAACAGGTCTTCCAATCAGGTTATTTATGATTTTGTTTCCACAAACTTTGTTCCCGAAAACGATATCGCAGTTTAACTACCACAATGCAAATTTACTTTTCCTTTAACCTTTCAATTTTCATCTAAAGCAGTTCTTCTAATTAAGTTGTTTATGATTTCATTTCCTCAAATTTTGTTCTTCTGAAATGATATCATACTTTAGTTACTACAATGTAAACTTACTTTAACTCTTCAATTTTCATATAAGCAATTCTTCCAATTAGGTTGTTTACGATTTTGTTTCCCTAAAATGATATCACACTTTAGTTACGAGAATGCAAACTTACTTTATTTTGAAAATTTAAAGTAATGTAGGTTCTATACTCAGACATGGAATCATTTGCATAAGAAATGTAGGAATTGCAACAAAGTAGTACACAAATTCGTAACACCTGTAAAGAAACAAAATAAAAAAAAATTCAATTATAAGAATATGATTAAAATTTTTTATTATGTATAAATAAACTACTCTCAGTTCTTTCAATAAAAGGGCAAAAATGAAAAATAAAACTTTAAAAAATTATCCACTTTAACACAAGCAAACACGATGCGAAACTGTTATTTAGTTCAGATTCAACCTTCCTCCACGAGGAAAAAAGGCAGAACCGCGAAAATGTTCAAGTGATAAATAAAACTTTGGCATGAAATATTAACTCGGTTTCGCCGTCTGTTGAGAATTTTATGAACTATTTATATTAACTAGTATGTTGCGAGACAACAGCAATAAATACAATCGTCTTTTAAAGCCAAGTATGAGTAACATTGACTTTTGGGTAGGTTGCAAATATGCAACGCGGTTATACAAAGTGTTAATCTCAATTTTCTTTGCATTACTGGAACAAGTGATCATTTCTACCACATCATTTTCCAATTTTGTCGCACACTCGAAAATTGGTCTGTTATACTAGGGGTGTTCAAATGAAAGTGACTCGAGGTGTGTATCCATGAGATGCTTAGGGACAGAAATGAGACAGATACATAGATAGAATACGAATTCCGTCCGCGAAGAACGATGTCGGTTGAGAATTTCGGTGACAATATTGTGAACAGTACCGATGGAAACGTTGAACTCTGTTGCGATGTCACTAATGTTTCGACGTCAATTTCCTTTGATTGCAATGTCAATGTCCGCAATCAGCTTCTCTGTCACAACTTTATGCGCCTGACCGGGCCGCGGCAAATCCGTTGTCTCCTGTCGACCATCGCTAAACATTCTCGCCCAACTCGTCACAGTGGGTTTGACACACACGTGTCACCGAATACAGCCAGCATTATGCGATGAATATCCACCGGCTTACACCTTTCCAGCGTTAAAAACTTATAGTCCGAGAGCCGACAGCACAAAAACCTATGTTATCAAGCACAAGGAAAAAACCTTTATTTTATGGAAGAGTAGAAGTAGGGTAATCTAATGATCCATGTCTGCCGGCAGTGAAGTGGTGCATAAGCCAAAAAAATTAATACCACTAGTGGTTGACTCGTAGCGTTATCATTGTGTTTGTCCTACAAACAAAGGTATGAAAACATGGAGGACTGGAAGCAGGAAAACACAATGATAAACCTACGAGTCAACCACAGGTGGTATAAATTTTTGGCTTATGCACCACTTCATTTCCGGCAGACTTGGATCATTAGATTACCCTACTTCTACTCTTCCATAAAATAAAGATTTTTTTCTTGTGCTTGATAACATAGGTTTTTGTGCTGCCGGCTCTTGGACTATTAATTACAGCTCGCTGATCCGTTTTTTGGACGCAGTTGCATCCACACCAGCTATTTTTCACTGAATGCCACGTCCTTACGAATGAAGTTATTAAAAATCTGCTTGCGCTTGCGCACGCGTGGTACATACACCTTCACTATCGCGTTTGTTTCACGAAAATACATTGAAAACTGTTCGCATGCGACGCTTCGAATCACTTTCATTTGAACCAGCGTTCGACGGTATTTACCGTCTGATGGTTTAAACCGGTTTTTACCGTCGCGTCTTTGGAAAAACATGTTTTTACCAGGGTTTTTACCACCTATGAAAAAACTTATTAGTTTGACTGTTTTTGTCACTTATCATAAAAATTTATCTACCAATTTTTCATTTTCCCAATTTTAAAGTTTTCCGGATATTTAATACCATAATTCTGTATAACAATATTCACCTAATTTAGTTTCAGATTAGGTAAGTAAAAGAATACTATAAAAAAATAGTGGTTTTTAAGAAATATAAAAAGACCGGATAACTTTCATCCGTGTTTTCTCCTACAAGAATTCAAAATTCTAAAGATACAATTATTGTACATATCATTATTAAGCCTAAAAATTATTATAACTATTATTATGAGAATGAACATTACAATATTTATTATATTTATCTAAATAGAGACTAGTTTACTAATTTTTACTTAAAGCAAAAGGAAAAGAAAAATTATAAGCACACATTTTTCACACTTAAAAACCTTAATCATTTTAATAAAAACCAAAAGCTTACAAATATTGTCACATAATGTTGTTTGAATAAATGTTAGTAGGTGCATTTTACCAATATAGGTATGTCTTTGGAGCCTCTTAGCACTATAACAAAATACAAGCTTTACAGCTTTCTGTACATAAAGTCTATTTCTTAATTTACTGTGGATATGTGAAAAGTTCGAAAAAATTCGCTCTATGGGTGAAGTACAAGGTATGGAGTTAAGATTCACCATTAAGTGTATGATTTTTGGATTTATTTCTTTGTTATTTAATGCTTTTCACTAAATTTTGGCTTTTACATGTATTGTTTTAAAGAAGCTCCTTGGAAATTATAAGAGTACAAGTAGAATGGAAACCTCTGTTGTTGTTCTATTTATAGATGGAGAATAGAAAATATGGTAAAATCTGTATGGTTAAAGTGCTGTATCAACAGCTTTAAGGAACTATATATAATATATAAACACATAAATTACTTGAAAATAGAGTTTTTATCGGCAGAATTAAAATAAAGTGTAATGACTAGTAGAGTTCATTGTACCTTTAGGTTTTTACCACTTTTTCCCTAGTTTTTACCATGTCCTGGTAAAAACCAGTTTTTATCGGTAAAAAGCCAACCCTGATTTGAACATGCTTTATACTATCACATTTTGATTGGTAATATCGGCGAGCAACATTAGTAATTTTTGTACCATTCATGTTTCTGGTAGTAGAAAGTTTTCTTTCTCCATTATTGTCTCTGACAATTTCTTGATCTCTCAATTAGTAAAGTCACACCAAAGTTGCTTTTGAAAAAAAAAAAAAAAAAAAAAAAGTAGAAAAGCATAAAATATACAATATGAACTTTAAAAAAGCTCACTGTTTTATTTAAAAAGTGACTAAAATAATAAAAGAGATGTTACAAGTTAAAAATATACATTTTATTTAAATCTTCTTAGTACTTTTGGGCTGTATTTCCCAAGCCCATCATCAGAGAATATTTTAATATTTAATTGTTGTTCATTTATACAAATATAGAAATGTTAATAGATTAACCACAAATATTATTCTTAAGATACAATGCATCATAAATACAAAAATAACATATTTATAATGAAATTTAACTCTAACAGATGTAATAACAAGTTATTAGAATATAAATAGCATATAATGCATACAATATATTCTGCTTCCACACCAATTAATCTATACGGAGAATTTAAATAATTTTATAACATTGATAATATTATATAGCAATATGCTAAAACATATAAAATAAATTATATATAATAAATATATATAAATATGACAGTTAAAAAAAACATTAAAATTACAATTAAACATAAAAAATAATTAATAAAATGAACAGGAAAAGAAAAATGGATGTCTGTAAAACTTAGTCAGAATCTTCAATTCCCAAATGGCTAAAGTTCACAAAAAAAATGTGTGGTTTATTTTCATATTAGCCATAAAAAAGCTAAAGAATATGAATTTGGGACTACCAAACACATAAAACCGAGAATTAATCATTGAACACTAAGTTCAAAATGAAACAAGATTAAAAAGGATAGAGAAATAATAAAAACTAATAACCAAATTTTAATACATATTGTCATAGCAACAGTTATATCAAACAAACTTATTATGCATATTATTCTCTATGATGATGGTATACTATTAGAAATTAATATGATATTGCCCTGAGTAGACTAAAAATGAAATACAAGTTAATCGTTAACTTTATTAAACATTAATGAAGCTGAATAAATTTAATATGAATTGAAATATAACTTCACCATTATACATATAAAAGCATCGAATCAACATCATAATAAAATGTGTATATATATATATATATATATATATATAACCATTATACAGTAAACCCTCGATTTAACGGACCTCGGTTCAACGGACTTCGGATTCAACGGACTAATTTTAAAAAAAAATTAAAAATTAAACAAAAAGTAAAACAAGCGGGTAAGTGTGTGTGATCGCAGATCGCACAGAGGGTTTCGTTTAATATCCCTTTTAAAACACTTTATCCGCTTAATGTGATGTAAATAACATAAAATGATGCCTGTTGTTTTGGGGGCATTGTAATTTTTTTCCATTTGTTTATTGCTTGTTTATTAATTATTATTTCTGTGTAAAAAGTGTTTCATTCCCATAAAAGTTGCATATGTGTTAATTCGTTTGTATTTCATTACCAATATTGTATTATTAAAATTAATGTATATATATATATATATATATATATACAGTAGTATATATGTATATACAATATATATTTATGTATATACATATATTGTATATATACAAAACATGTATATACACTGTATATATTGTATATATATATTATATATATATATGTAATTTGCACTGTAATAATATATGTAATTACAAGTACGTAATAATATATATATATGCACTATAATTATAACAAAATAATATTATAAATAGTACTTTGCGATTTAACGGACTTTCGATTTAACGGACACATCTTAGTCCCAATTAGTCCGTTAAATCGAGGGTTTACTGTATATAACAAATCGTCATCGATTTCCAATTATTGAAATTAAATTTATTATTTAGCTAATATTCATAACACAAACATAACACAGAATAAAGATGGAACATGTAACTAGTAATACAGAATCTTACTAAATTCCACTAATTCACTAGCATATTGCTGGAGATAAATCTATATAAAACACATGAAAAAACCACCACATTTTGACAGTCCTATTAAAGACAAATGATAATAAATCCAGCTAAATAATGTTGAACCAGAAAAAGCCGTATCAGAAACATACAATAGATCAAATGGATGAATGATGCCGGAAGCTTATAAAGTATTTCACTTGTTCACGGGTACATAAAATACATTTATAAGCAAAAAACATAGTCGATTTCTGTAATGGAATTCAGCAATAAGCAAAAATTTAATTCCGTTATGTACCCTATCGACTAATCACCATAAATTATTAAACAACCATGTAAAATATTAAACAATGTGATATCCGCAACAATGAAAAACTTTAAAATATGAAACTAATTAAATCATAGACAAACCCTGCTAAGGAACAGCAAAGACAAATTAACTTTGACACAAACAGATAAAGGAATTTAGCATAAAATCCCGTTCAAAATAACTTACACAGTTAAAAGCTTATGCCACTGTTGCTTCAACAGATAGTCCATATAATAATTATTATTACATACTATAAAAATGATCCTGTAATAAATTACAAGAAGTTGTTTAAAATTAAACAATTAATAATTAAGAGATAATAACTTATATAAGTGTAATTTAAGAGTCCAAGGCAACCTTATAATATTAGAACAAAATAAATAATTATTTAATGTTGCCGTCTGGCGGAAAATATAAGAAATTATATTTAAGATAGACAATGTATGATTAAGTACAGGACTAAAATAGTGTTTAGTGCTGCCATCTAGTACAGAAAACCTAATATAACAGTAGAAATTTTTTTTAAACCTAATATGTCATAGACTGTACATAAATATCCTTCTAAAACATGCAACATAATATTGATAATTATCAATTAACATTTTAATATAATGTGCTAAAAATGGTTATAATTAATTTTTTAATATTTACATTTAAATTTAAGTAAATTAATAATTTCGAATAAGTAATTTTATTAATAATATAAAAATTTGTTTATATTAATCACTTAATAAAATTAATGTATCATTACTAATATGGAAGGGTGGTAATATACCAACAAAATACAACATCGCTGCAAACTATAAATACGTGTATCATAAACTGTGTAAGCGTATTATCATATAAGGCAAAATAAAAATGAAATAAATCAAAATAATAAATTAAAATAATGCAAATAAATTTAATTCATATATTGTTATACAGAAGTTTAAAATTAAACAATTAATAATTAAGAGATAATAACTGAGATAAGAGTAATAAGAGTCCACAGCAACCTTATAATATTAGAACATAATAAATAATTATTTAATTCTGCCGTCTATCGGAATTATAAGAATTTAATATAAGAGATAGTCAATATATTATAAATTATGAGGCTAAAATCAGATGTAATAGTGTTTAGTGCTGCCATCTATTACATTATACCGAATATAACAGTAGAAAAGAATGCTATTTTTTTTATTGTAAATATTTTAACCTAAAATGTCACTGAGGTTGCAAAAATATATCATTCTAAGACAGTGCATCAGAATATTGATAATATTCAATCAACATTTTAATATAATGTGTATTTAAAATTAAGTGAATTAATTATAATATCGAATAAGTTGAAATAAATCAATAATAGTAAATTAAATTGATGCAAATTAACTAAATTTAATTTATAGATTGTTATACAGTACACAGGACAGCGACCTCACAAGGACCAAAACTAATCATAGAACCATGAATATTCAACGTAGCATTCCTACATATTTTTTTTCTTTTTTTTTAAATAAATTTATACATAATCAACATTTGCGTATAAATTAT
Organism: Maratus speciosus; assembly: GCA_963932465.1. Classification (NCBI taxonomy): domain Eukaryota; kingdom Metazoa; phylum Arthropoda; class Arachnida; order Araneae; family Salticidae; genus Maratus; species Maratus speciosus. The sequence continues at coordinate 194,495,035 of OZ010798.1, read as the reverse complement.
CCAGACAACTCCGCCCCCTTCTTAATTTAACATCTACCCACCCAGCCATCCTATTTAATTTTTTTTAGATATTTGGTATTTTTATTTTTTTTGTTTATTTTTAGTTTTTTGTAATTTTTTTTTTATATATTTTTTATATACGCAAAATGTGAATAGTAACTTACATTAAATCACCCAACTACACGTTGTTTAGATCATAAATTAATTGTAGATTAAGGAATATATGTATTTCTTAGGATAACCATGATTTAAAGCATCAAAAATTAATTGTTTAATGTTTTTATTTATAAGGTGTGATGAACATAAACTTTTGATTCTATAAAAATGATTGATTAGTATATTACGGTAAACTGAAATGTGTAGACAGGATTTAAAATGAGTAAATGTATTAACTTTGAATTGAAAATCTTTACGTTTGTCATAAAGATCAGTAATTGTTTTGTTTTGTGCTACTATGATTTTTAGATCTAAAAAGTTAATTGTATTATTTGTTAAGAAGTTTTTGTCAACTCTAAATTAGTTGGATAATCAACTGGAAATTGAGCAAAATTTGATTGTTTAGTATCAATTAAAATAATGTCATCAATATAGCGATACATAAGTATATCATCATTACAAAAATTACGTTCATATTGATATAAATATAAATCAGACATCAAACTGGATGTAGATCCGCCATGTGGTAATCCTTCTATTTGTAGATAAATAATATTATTTTGTAAGATACAGTTATTGTATCTTATAAAATTAGTTAAAGTTCGAAAATATTTTATATCCATAAATGAAGGTAGAGTTAATTTATTTTTATATGTTTTAAAAAGTGTGCTAATTATATTATGCAGATCATTAAGATTTATACAGGGTGATTCATAAAAGATGGGGAAAATTTTAAGAGGTGATAGTACACACCCAAACAAACATTTTGTATCAAAGAATGCATGGTCGAAAACTAAACGTAAAAAAGTTAGAGGGCGCCAAAAGTTATGTTCTTATACGAGGCAAAAACACACAATGAACGATTAAGTTAAGTTACGAAAAAAAATTAATGGCATTTGATTGCAATAAGTGCTCAAAACATTGACCGGCAGCTGTTATGCAGCACGCAGTACAACGGCGAAGAACAGATTGGCGAATTTTCTGAAACACATCAGGCATATCGCGAACTTCCCCTACAGCAGCCGAAAGCTTGGCGACAAGTTCTTCTGCGGATTCAACGGGAGTCTCATACACAAAAGCCTTTAGCTGTCCCCACAAAAAAAAAAAAAAAAAAAAAAAAAAAAAAAAAAAAAAAAATCAAGACATGAAAGATCTGGCGAGCGCGGTGGTGCCTGGTGTGTTTCAGAAAATTCGCCAATCTGTTCTTCGCCGTTGTACTGCGTGCATAACAGCTGCCGGTCAATGTTTTGAGCACTTATTGTAATCAAATGCCATTAAATTTGTTTTCGTAACTTAACTTAATCGTTCATTGTGTGTTTTTGCCTCGTATAAGAACATAACTTTTGGCGCCCTCTAACTTTTTTACGTTTAGTTTTCGACCATGCATTATTTGATACAAAATGTTTGTTTGGGTGTGTACTATCACCTCTTAAAATTTTTCCCATCTTTTTTGAATCACCCTGTATTATTAAATAGATCTTTGAAATCATATGTACGTATATACTTTACACTTTTAATGTCTTTAAGTATATTAACCAATTTATAACTGTTTTTTATACAATGTTTATTATCTGTTTCTGTTGTTAGATCATAAATTTGATTCAAAATTTTTAATAAAATACAGGTATTGTTAGCATAATTATTATATGTATTACATTCAGTTGTAACTGTTCTGAATTTAAGTGGTGTCTTATGAAATTTAGGAATGAGTACTAAATATGGATGGTTAAAGTTAGTAGGAATAAAATTTAGTAGTTTATAATAAGCAATAATTTTACGATTGTTAACAGTAATATCATCATTAGTTTTTTGGAAAGACTTATTTGATGAGATACAAGATGTAAGAAGATGGTGATAATAGGATTTGCATATGATTGCATAATTATTAGGGGATTTGTCAATATATGTGATTACATAGTCCTTTTGAATATTTTAACTTGTTGGAAAATGTGTTTGGTATTTACTTTAACAAGATTAGATACATTTGCCCAGCATTCATGTGTGTCTGTGTATATAATTTTTATTTTATAAATTAAGTCATATAAAATAATAATATTGTGTGAGGTTAAAAAAAAAATAATAATAAATCTGATTTAAATAAAAAAAAATCCGATTTAAATAAAAGAAAATCTGATTTGATTTTTTTTTAATCAAAAAAATCCCGAACCGTGCTCAGATTCAATTCATATTTAAATAGAGTTATGCAAAATATCTTGACTAAAAATAAAATATTTTGGCAGTTCTGGACATTTAAAAAACTTGTAACATAGAATGGCATGCGTGCAATCGTTAAAAGTTACGAGTTTTAAGTTCTGTATCTTGAAAACTATTTAACATAAATTAAAAATATTTATATTATTATAATTTCTGGAAAATTATCTACATATTTATTTAGTAATAAGAATTTGGTAACACCACAGTTAATCTGAAATTGGTCGTAAAAATTGAAAATTTGTCAATTTTGAGAAAATTAAAAACGATATAAAAATCAAAGGAATTTAAAAACATATGTGAAATTGATACCATATGTAGTGTTACGTATGAAAATACCATTGGTTAAGTTTGGAAGTTGCCATTTATTTCCTTCATGTTCATAACAGGTTAGGAAAAATTGTAAAATCACAATTTTTCCTCTTATGTAGGCACAAAAAATCAAATGAAGGAAAAATCAGACATCAACAATATTGCATGGGCATAAAGATCAATAAGCCCATGATATGCTTAAAAATGTTTCAAGATTGCTTTTTGAAACTTAACATAAGAGAATGGGTTCAAAAAGGTAGTATTTGTTACATTCTATGGACCATAGTTGGGCAAATTTGTAATCTCAATTATCCGAAATGTAATTACAAGTTAATTGTATGTAATTGATTATAGTTACACACATTCAAACACAGAAATTTTGTCCAATGATGGAATAGGGTCGGTTCCTGCTACAGTACTGCAAGATTTTTTACGGCATGTAAATTTAACTATAATTAATTACATGCAATTAAATTGTAATTATATTGCAGATAATCGACATTACAAATCTGCTCAACTCAGCTATGGACCATTCCATGATGACAGAGAGTCAGTTGACGACAGTATATTTTTTCATTCCATAACATTATTGTTTTAATATTTTATAAACAATCACGATATATCTTTAAAAGACCTAGCGGACCTTTGACTGTCAATTAGACAATTTCTCTTTATTGTATGGAAAGTAATTGGACTTCAAATTCTTGGTGGGTTTTTTTTTGGTGGGGGCGATTTTTTGAGCCCACTAAGCGGCAAGGCTGTTGGCTCGAATGATCCAATATTTCTTGGAAATTATTTTATTTATTTATTTATTTTTCTTGCAAATTTAGTGCTGCCATCTATATTGAATTACGATTACTATACAATATAATTAATTATTCAATTCTACTCTATTTTTAAATATTCTTGGGGCAAAACTAAATTGAAGGCACGAATGAAAGTTTTTCTATTTAAAATATACACTTTATCTATAAAGTCCAATAATTTTAAAATTTTAAGAGCTTTCCTTTGTGTTCAAGAAAGTAATAGAAATATTGCCTTTTCCCCTCAAACTTTTACATTATTTATTTTTATTCTCATTAAGGAGTAAACAGGCAAGAATAAAAGTTTCTGTGTTTAAAATACATACTTTTATCTATAAGATCAAATACTTTTAAAAATTTAAGAGCTTTCCTTCATGTTCAAACAAGTAATAGAAATATTGCATTTTCCCCTCAAAATATTTCCTTATTTTTTTCTCATTAAAGAATAAAATGACATTTACTAATTACACAAAGCTGTAACGTATTATTCATTCTAAATTATAAATAATTTTTTTATATAGTCTTTCCGTTCCTAATGCTAACAATCGAAATTGAAATTTCAAGTATGTAGACAAAAATTTCGATTTTGTATCAACTTTTAATGCAAGTTTAATAGTACTTAAATAAACAATCCTGGAATCTATTATTCTGGATTTACTCATAAATAAATAGGATATATAACACATACTGGGCAATTCAACATAAAATATAATAAATAAAGACACAATCTTGCTTAATGGTACACAAAACACGAACTTTAATAAGCTAAAAGTTAAATTCTACATTTTGAGCTGTTTCTACAGCCATCTTCAGGAAAAATATGATGGTTAAATGGCTAAAAAGCTCAGAGATGAAGGTTTCCTGTGCGAGAGATAATTTGATTAATAAGATAATAACAAATTATCTCTCGCACAGGAAACCTTCATCTCTGAGCTTTTTAGCCATTTAACCATATTTTTCCTGAAGACGGCTGTAGAAACAGCTCGAAGCGTAGAATTTAACTTTTAGCTTATTAAAGTTCGTGTTTTGTGTCCATTAAGCAAGATTGTGTCTTTATTTAATATGTGATCTAATTATATGCTGATTTTCATTAAAATCAGCCATGTCAGCCACAGCTGATTTGCTCATTTTGTATGGAATGACCACAATATGAATTTTTAAATATCTCTATATAATAAAAGGCAGTGTAACGCAGGGCGGGGCGAATCCATCAATCTTACCAGTCTTCGAGGGAAGAGACTCAAGGGTGAAAGGTTCCATTCTCCCATTGGTTGAGAAGAAACAAGAATCCCGTGATTACTTCTCAAGGTTACAAGTCCTGATAATTGAGCAGTGGTAGACCCTTCTTCCTAACAAATCAGAGGTCATATCGCATTTCACCACCAAAACAAATCGCCAAGTGTCACTTGATATTATTTCAAGTATTATGTTGCAATCATATTAAATTTTCTTTGCGACATGTAAGGAATTTTAATTTATTTCTCATATAAAGTGATTCACGGAAAACAATGATATGGTATTTTTAAAAATATAATTTTTTCCCTGCAAAAAATTGATAAAACTGACTTTCTTTTAAAAAAGTAATCAATTTAAATATTTTAGACTTATTATTTTGTAACTTATTTTTAAATTACACATTACTTATATTTTCCTTTTGTATATACAGGTGTATGTAAATTTAAACTTTAAAAAAAATCAAACATATTCCATATTTTAAAAGTTAAAAATTAATATTTATACGAAAAGTAAAATTAATAATTTTTTGATTTATAGCTTTGCATCAGGAGGACAGACGCTTAGGGGATTAGTCGCCCCCCCCCCCTCCCCGAAATAATATCCTGGCATTTTGTAACTTATTTTTAAATTACACATTGCTTATATTTTCCTTTTCTATATACAGGTGTATGTAAATTTAAACTGAAAAACAAAAACAACAAAAAAAATATATCCCATATTTTAAAAGTAAAAAATTAATATTTATACGAAAAGTAAAATTGATAATTTTTGATTTATAGCTTTGCATCAGGAGGACAGAAGCTTAGGGGATTAGACATTTGGGATTCAACCCGCGATACTTATTTATTAATCAATATACGTATAAAAAAATTGGAGGAGGGAGGAAGGGGGGGGGGGGGGGTAAACGATAAAAAATACAATTTCAAAGTGTTATTAGCTTTGCATCAGGAGGACAGGAGCTTAGGGGATTAGTCGCCCCCCCCCCCTCCCCGAAATAAAAATTCCCCCAGGGACTGCACTAAAACTCTAAAGCATTTGCTGGGTTTCCCTGGGTGGCCATCCTCGCCTCAAAATAATATCCTGGCATTTTGAAACTTATTTTTAAATTACACATTACTTATATTTTCTTTTTCTATATACAGGTGTATGTAAATTTAAACTTAAAAAAACATATTCCATATTTTAAAAGTAAAAAATTAATATTTATACGAAAAGTAAAATTAATAATTTTTGATTTATAGCTTTGCATGAGGAGGACAGAAGCTTAGGGGATTAGTCGCCCCTCCCCGAAATAATATCCTGGCATTTTGTAACTTATTTTTTAAATTACACATTGCTTATATTTTCCTTTTCTATATACAGGTGTATGTAAATTTAAACTAAAAAACAAAAACAACAAAAAAAACATATCCCATATTTTAAAAGTAAAAAATTAATATTTATACGAAAAGTAAATTTAATAATTTATAGCTTTGCATCAGGAGGACAGAAGCTTAGGGGATTATGGAGGGGGGGGGGAGGGGGGGGGGTAAACGATAAAAATACAATTTCAAAGTGTTATTAAAAAAATAGTATTATTTCAATAGTTGCAGCAGACTGTTTTAATTACGCACTTTTATTGCATATTTATTAAATTTTTCTTTTATTAAGAAATCTTAATTTTGTTATAGTATATTAGCCGGAAAACCTGGTTTACCCAGAAATATTGTAAAAGCTAATTGTGTGTTTATTAGAACATAAACTAGCCGAACTTTGCTCATCTAAACGCTTCCATATTGTCACTTATTTTTTTTATCAGTTTTTCAAATTTTAAGTGAAAAACATAATTTTTACCCACCGTCCTATGACGGGCATTTACACTAGTATATATATATTTATAGAATAATGATCAGAAGGTTACCATTTTTTTTTTTTTTTTAACAAACCTATTTTTATATATTAAAATTTTAAATGATGGTTGTTAAACTGTATCTCACCCCCTATGGGATACAACTATTTTTTAATCGGATAAAAAGTATAATTAATCATAAGAAAAATCTTTAAAGATTTTTAAATTGTAAATAAAATATTAAAGTTTGTTTAATTATCATAGGATAATTGAAGCTTATATTAATCACGCATTTTTGTGTGATATATGTTCCCACTCTTTTTAGGTGCGTTCGTAATTATATAAATACGTAGCACCTATAGTCGTCGTTCAGTCCGTCTGTCTGTTCGTCCGTCCGTATATAACAGAGCAAAAAGCAAAAACTACCCAACCGAATGGTCTGGAATTTTAAATATGTAATTGTTGCAAAATTTTGTCGAGTCATTTCAAATTTCATGAAAATCGGATGTATAGTTTAATGACAGGGACAGTCAAAAGTTTTCCGTCACATTACGGCGAATGGGGAAAAAATATTTCATGTGCATTTTAATGATGTTACAGCCTTTCGAACAGAATGAAATTGATATTCACTTATGAAGTGCAGTAAAATATACATTCAGTACAATATGCGGAGCAAAAAATATTTATAAAACTAGTTATAGTACGAACGCACTTCATTTGCCAGGTTTGACGTGCAATTTCCAACTTGTTTTTTTCTTTTTTAAGTTATAAATTACTGATTGAGCTATAAGCAATTTTGATCACGTGACACGGCATTTTTCTCCCCTTACTGACTGGATTTTCTTCTCTCGTTCGGAAGTTCAGTTCAAAATACCAACTTTGACAACATTTTCTGATAGATCTATTGGATTTACAAGAAAACGGAAAAAACAGTTCGATCACAAAGTTCCTGAATAACAACACTTTCTAATTTCATGCGTTTCCGAACAAAAATGAATTAAAACTTATGTCAGAAAGTTGGCCCTTTTGATTTGAGAACAGCCTTAAATACGTTCATGTGTTCAATAAATGTCAACGTTCAAATGTTTCTTTTTTTACTGGAATACAGAGAATCACTTTTGTTTCAAGTAGAGGCCGATACCGAGTTTTTAATTGCTAGACAGATGAAAATGCCTTTCGCAAACATATGCTGTTGAAAACTGAATAAAAATGTTCTTGTTTTTTCAGTTATTAATGATACAATTACTCAGTCTTATTTTTTAGTACTAGTATTCCTGAAGAGAAATATTTGCTTTATTTAATGCTGAATTCTACTATAATATTTTATTTTGTTATTTATAGATAGTCCAGTCATTTTAGGAAAAATAGCGGAAAAAATTAGAACGCTGGATTTTTGCACAGGTGCTAGTTAGGGTATGTAGTTAAACATACTAAAAGTCCCCTTCGATCCGATGTGAGCTTTCGCCACCAGAGGGCGCGCTAATGAGCTTGAAAATCGGTTTTATGAGAATATCTCATGAACAATGGCATCTAGAAAAAAAAGTTCAAATACAAAGATGTAGATAATTCAATTTCCTACAAAAGTGTTATTAACATTTGTTTGTCACACCAATACTTCCCTGTCAAAATTTTAAAAAGTGAACATATTTGGAAGAAAAGTTACAAAAATACGAAAAACCTGCTGCTACTTTCAAAGAAATTATGTAAACAGATCTAAAATTCTTACTTTTGAATGGAGAAGGTGAATATATAATATACATATATTCTTATTTCCACACCACCCTTGAGGTAAAGCATTTAGCGAGTTTTTTTTTTTTTTTGTGGTTTCACCCGTAGGCATATTCTACTTATAGTGACTGGCCTAATTCAATTTCAATCTTTTGACTAGTCAAAAGATCGGCAAATGACTACTAAAGCAGCTGCTTTAGTAGTCAATTGCACAGCTTCAATTTCTTCACTTGATTCAGTTTCGTCATTATCTCTATTTCTTTCTTTCATTGTTGTATTGTCTTCAGTATTTTCTGGTCGGCTTTCGATATCATCACTAAATTCAGGAGTAGCGATTCCCTCCTCCTTTGCAGTGGGCAGGTTACTGTCAATATCCTCCTCGTCTTCAATTTCATCTTTAATTGCATTGTGACATGAAACTCCACAACAATTTACGCAAATATCAAAACATTTCAATCCGATTTTTCAGCAGCCACACTTTTCCATATCCTTTGGAGCAAGTACAAAAAATGGATTCAATAATATTTTTTGGTGCGGGCGGAATCGTAGACAAATTAGGTGCATTTTGCCAGCCCCAGTTCTCAGGAAGTAGTTTATTGCCCAACAAGAATTATATTTGATGATAAACACGAAAATTGTGCAATCTAGCTGTATCCTTGGTAGGCGGCAACGATGAAAGGCTTTTTTTTTTTACCAACAGCAACTCCTTTCTTGAAACATACATAACGGTGCTTGTTCAGAGAAATTTCTGCTTTACCACCGTATAAAGCAAGAAAAATAGTTTTTCCTGCTGCCTCGGATATTTCAAATTGGGATACCTGATTACTTTTAAAAGTGCTGGCAGCTTGTATGTTACGGTCTCCTTCCTTTTTCAAAATTTTGCTAAAGACATTTTGCCCTTCCGAAACATTGCTGATGTAGAGTCACAACCTGAAAAAGCGTGAAGGAACAATATATGATCTTTCAGAACTGCATCATTGTTGAGACTATGCGATGAATACAAGGTTGTTGCAATTCTCCCTCGTCCAGGCTTAATAAAAAATATCTCTGACTCTGGAGGTGCTAAAGCAGTCAACAATACGAGCAAGTCAACATCATCGCCAACAACAGCAGCAAGCGCACCAGACTTTGTTACTTCAATAGCTGTGTTAACAATCAGTGTGTCAACATCATCTTCTGCCTGTTTCGCTTCGAAATCATTCTCCATAAATTTCTCCATGAGCATAGATATGAGATGTGTTTTATTTTTATGATTAGATAAGAAAATTTCTTGACAAATTGGCACATTCATTTCTTCGTTAAAACCAATGTCAGGAGTTACAATTTTCGAATACCGGCGAGTTCTTTCAGCCCTTTTTGTATTATAAACTTCGTCAGAATAACCATCGAAAACGATTATACATTTACCACTGTAATTTCTTTGGACATAAGAAAATATAACTTTCGACGACACTCTTGTATGTTCTACCGAAGGACCAAAGAACATGATGCAAAAGCCATTCTCCATCGATGATGTACGTAGACACACATTCACTTGAATTCTCCTTGTACGTTTTTTTTTTAAATATTGAATATAATAATGCTTTGGTGGTTTTTCTCATACCATTTTCATCAAATAATGTTAAAGGAGATGGAGATAGTTCATATTGAAAGTAAGTTTTCAAATCTTCTTGTTGTTTCATACAAACGGAAATACGTTGAAATAATAACAGTGGATCGCAGGTCACAGTACGTCTTTAAATTTGAACGAAATATTCATCGTCGCTAATAATAGTACTCGATCTTTACGTGAAAGTTTCAAGTCACCAATTTTTTCCCCGAAATCTTTTCAATGACTTTGCATCCGACGCTATATGCATCATGACAGTTTATTCTGTGATCTCCGACAATTCCGCTATAGATTGAGATGCACTTACTAATAATGGGAAAAGGTGGATGTTTTTCAAGCCATGCATCCAGTTTCCTGATGTCTGCATTATCGCGTAGTGCACTAGAATCTCGATAGTCAAAGTGTTGATCGGATGATTGCGCACGTGCACCACACAGCTCTTCTAGGGATTCAGATAATTGCATTAGAAAAGGACCGCCAAGTATCCATTTTTCCAATACGCTGTCTATTATACCCCTCCCACGTGTTATTCCACCTGATGATTTCATACTTCTCATCAATGTTTGTTCGATCGTCATATCTGTCCAAACACGGGACCAAAATTTTTCACTTCTTCGAACAGTAAAATAGCCCGCTTTTATTAACCGTGAGCATTCTGTTTCATGTAATTTTGTTTTAAGCAAAGTCATATCTTGTAAGTATATTTGACAAGCTTTTGCATACGGGAAATGGTGACTAACATGAAAAAAGGTAGCATGTTCCGAATCGTTTCAACATGTAACTGCCAATTTCCACTGCGTTCTGCCATTATAAATTTATGCATTAATGTTACCATTCGAAATATTGACACCAAAGTTTCGCTGTTGGCCCATTCTTTTCTAATGTTTCCATTTCAGATTTAATTTTTGCTGTAAGAGAAACCAGTGTAGCGTCGTCCAATATATTGCCATATACAGAAGTGTTTTCTTCAACATCTGCAACAAACTGTAAAAGGCGTCCTTTTTCAGCTTCATGGAGTGTGATATTTTTCATGATTATCTTCCCCAAAGCCAAACGCACTAAGGTGGGCCCTCTAACAGCACGCGCAAATGCGTGACCAGCTAGCATATTTTCAACGGTATTCTTCGCATATAGCTGGCTCAGCAATTCTTTCAGACCACTTCCAGCCATTATGCATCCAATACAACCTAGATATGACATTAACAGATGAAATCCTCCAAGCCTAATATAAACATTCTTGAAATTTGGCGTATCGCTTAGCGCCGCACATATGTCTCTCGCTTTCATAAAGTGGTTGGTCAAATGTCACAAAAACGCAATTTTGATTGGTTTCTTTACTTTTTTCGACCGCTGTGCAAAGACTTGAATATATTGTATCTTAATGACTTGGTGGAAGATTAACAGAATTCTTTCTTGTATAATTTTTCCTACACGTTGCGTGAACTATAAATTCACTATTGTTTTCATCCTTTACTTCAAATGTTTTCCACTTATGGTCGCCTCTTTCCAAACTTGCTGTCACAAGGGACTTCAGTCACCTTTTACCAATTTTCACATAATCATTCGAAACGCAGCCTTCACCACATACAAGACAAACTACTTCGTCAATCTCCATTTTTCCGCCCTCAATCAGCAATCAAGAAAGAATCATTTTACATTGTCAAAAATATTTAAAACTTTCTTCAACACGCGTTGAAACTAAAATTATTCACTTTCTAAAAACTGACAAAGAATTACTTCTTTCAGTAAATTAAGGTGATTTACTACCAGAGAAATGCTCACCAATTGAAAATAAAACACTGCAAAGGTACCTGCACGTGGTATATTTCGACATAAGCAAGGGGTGATACGGTATTGGGCAATGACTATTGCACAAGCGTGCGAAAACAGCATACAGACAATGGAGGAGGGGTGGGGGAGGGATCAAAAGTAAATAAGATTTGTTCTGCTTCTTGGGCGCATTCAATATGATTCTGTTTCCGCATTTTTTCCAGTAATGTTTACATTATTTCAATTTTTGACAGGGAAGGGTTGTTGTGATAAAAAAGTGTTAATAACACTTTTTGTAGGAAATTAAATTATCTACATCTTTGTAATTGACCTTTTTTTTCTAGATGCTATCGTTCATGAGATATTCGGATAAAACCGATTTTCAAGCTCATTAGCGCCCTCTGGTGGCAAAAGCTCACATCGGATCGATGGGGACTTTCAGTATGTTAAACTACATACCCTAACTAGCATCTGTGCAAAAATCCAGCTTTGTTCTAATTTTTTCCGCTATTTGTAAAAAAAGCTGCTAAAATGACTGCACTAAGAGTAGATATTAGCAAAACAAAAAAAGTGCAAATAGTGTTCATATTTTTCTGCGGACCACTGGTGGTCCACGGACCCAATGGTTGGTGACCTCTGCTTTAACAGGCTACTTCAGTCAAGTGAAAAGACCCGTTCGCTAATGCTAATCCTATGGAAGAAATTTATATAGATATCTCGGTCACATTTCAATATTTTTAAATGATTTTTTTTTTTCATTGGATAGCTGAGATCGATCTGTATAAAGGCCGTTTTTTACTTTTTCAATTTTATTTACAGATATTTTTAATGGGGACACTTTCATTTTCGGAACAGGTTTCTAAACTAAAAGCATCCTCATAAAAAAAAAAAAAAAAAAAAAAAAAAAAAAATGCAATCAAAATCGAAAAAGTAAAAAACGGCCTTTATGCAGATCGATCTCAGCTACCCAATGCAAAAAAAGTCATTTAAAAATATTGAAATACAACCGAGATATCTTTATAAATTTCTTCCATAGGATTAGCATTAGCGAACAGGTCTTTTCACTTGACTGGGTGTCTTTAAAATTTATTGCAGATAGGAAATTTTCCTCATTAACTGGCGATACGTCTTACGAGAAGACGCATTAACGGAAGTCCACTGTACTATGAAAATAGAGTCTGTCTATATCGTAATTCTGTCTTGAACGTAAAAAAAGGTGATATGTTTTAAAAATTGATTGGAGGGGGGGGGGGGGGGGGAGAGTGTTTGTTCTGACAAAAATTCTTAGTTTAGCTTATTCCATGTTTTTAATTTCTTTTTTTAAACAATCCCGTGAAGGCTGCGGATTACAGGCACACCCGTTCCAAATTTTACCCCGCCCTAGATTTTGTTCTGCCGGATCCCCTGGCATTGCCACATTGCCTTTGCAGACACTGGAAGATATAACATAAGTTGAGGGGGCGGAAAATTGAATTGGGCTCATGAGTTCATAGAACAGAAATCCCGTCCTATGTGCATAAGATGGGAAAAAATACAGCTATGAGAAATTGTTCATTGCCATTTAATCTTAATAGGCCAGTAAAAATAGGATTTTACTAACCGAAAATTCGCGGAAAGCAGGAAATTGTTTTAATCACTTTGTTTTACATCCAAATGAAGGGATTTGAAGTTTGTCCCACTTTTCCTGTTGAGCTTTAGAAGTGGCACCACAAAAACCTAAAAATTTTCGGACTTTTTTCAGTATTTCGCAAATAACTCAAAAACCGTTCTCTATACTGAAACAGTCCTAATTTATAAATTGTAGAACACAAAATTCTGCGTCGATTGAGTACCACAGACTAAAAATTACACTAGTAATAAGCGAGATAGGATAGATCAAAAAGTGAATTTTTCCTAATTTTTCTAAAAAAAAAAACTCATAAAGTTGTTTTTTTGCATACCAATTATCGGTTAAATGAATCATTTCCCTTACAAAACAGTAGAACTGCATAAATTGCCGCATTGTACTGTTTGATTAACAACTTCAAAATTTAATTACATAAATATGGGAATTTCACCTACCTTTCCAACAGATGATACACTTGAAATGCAACCGATGCCCCCAAATTAATTTTAATTCTGTCCTTTGTAAGCAAAAATTTTTTTGAGATGCATAAGTGATTATATTTCTTTTTTTTTATTACTTTAGGATGAGGAAAACGCGAAAGTCGGTATTTTAAGATTTGTTCACTCCCCTTGATAATTTAGAAAAAAACCATACAAACAGTCCACGTTATTGATGGTGGCTTCCTCCTTCATCAAGTGAGTTGGGAGCTAAGAGGAAAGTTCTCGCCAATTATTTCAAAGTACATTGCATATTTGAAAAACAACTACGGTAAAACTGCAACATTTGTATTTGACGGTTACAAAGAAGAATCGTCAGAATATCGCACCAAGTCTGCTGAGCGCTTCCTTCGAAAACATAAATACATTGCAGCATGCAGCAAGTGTTGACTTTGACGAAAATACGACGCTCACAAAGCAAAAAGAGCCTTGCAAATGAAGACAATAAACGCCGTTTAACAAAAATGCTCATCGAAAAACTGGAGCAGCACAATTTTAAACCAAAACAAGCTGTCGAGGATGCAGATACTAGAATCGTGATGGAAGCCATTCAACTTGATCAGCAGTCAGAACGTGTCATCATAGTTGGGGAAGATATTGATTTGCTTGTGCTTTAGACTGCATTTGCTCCCAACTCATCCACGATATACTTCTTGAAACCTGGGAAAGGACAGCCAGGCAATGTTTTCTATTCACTCTTAAGTTTCAAGTACTCGCCGATTGTGAAAAACAGCATCCTATTGCTACATGCTTTTAGTGGCTGTTTCTACATCGGCCTTCTTCAGGCAGGGCAAACTGAAAATCCTTAAGCTTTTGGAAAATCATGCTCACCTACAGGATTTTCCAACTGTCTTTAATAACCAATATGCTACGCCTCAGAACGTAAGTGTTGCGGGGAAGAAATTTATTGCCACCTTATACAATCCCCAGTATGACAAATCCACAACACTGCACAAATTGCGATACAACCCATTTCATTTGCAAAGATGCAATTTAACCTCGCTTCTCTGCCGCCAACTGAAGATGCAGCCAAACAATATTCATACAGAGCTTTTCTTCAGATCAACATCAGGAATGGATGGATGATGAATCCCAGTAATTGCGGTTGGAAGTCATTCAGGCATGGTATACACAAACGATGTAGCTGCACCACCAGAGCTCCTAAACAATGCATCCTGTCATGCAAATGTGCAAAAAATTGCAAAGGCGGTTTATGTTCTTGAAGGAAGAACGGGGTTAAATGATCAATTATATGTTACCACTGTAAAGGTGCGTCGTGCACAATTACCGCAGAAGAAGAAGACTCACAAACTGGATATGACGAAAAAGTAGATATGGACGAGGAAGCCTTCCATGTACAGGAGGAAGAAGAATGGGCAGATCAAGGTCCAGCAAAAAAGCGCTCTAAGCTCGATTTTCCTGTATTTCCTTCAAGTAACTTGAGTTAATTTCATTTCATTGCTTATATACTAATTTTTTTAATAAATTAATTTTCTTGATTTTCTGTTATTATATTGTTCTCTAACATTTTATAAAATACATAATTTTTTTTTAAGTACACATGCAATTCTTTCATTTTAAAGTTACCTATCCCTTATATTCATCATTTCATAGAATTTTCAAAATATAATCATTTATGCATCTCAAAAAATAATTTGCTTATGAAGGACAGAATTAAAAATTAATTTGGGGACATCGGTTGCATTTCAAGTGTAATCATCTGTTGGAAAGGTTGGTAAAATTCCCATATTGATGTAATTAAATTTTGAAGCTGTTAATCAAACAGTCCAGCTCGGAAATTTAAGCAGTTCTACTGTTTTGTAAGGGAAATGATTCATTTAACCGATAATTGGTACGCAAAAAACCAATTTTATGCGGGGTTTTTTTTTTATTAAGAAAAATGCACTTTTTTGATCTATCATATCTCGCTTATTATTCGTGTAATTTTTAGTCTGTGGTACTCAATCGACGCAAAATTTTGTGCTCTACAATTGATAAATTAGGACTTTTTCTATAGAGTGAACGGTTTTTGAGTTATTTGCAATATACTGAAAAAAGTCCGAAAATTTTGAGGTTTTTGTGGTCACTAGGAAAAATGGTGTCTGAAGCTCACTAGGAAAAATGGGACAAACTTCAAATTCCTTTATTTGGATGTAAAACAAAGTGATTAAAACGATTTCCAGATTTCCGCGAATTATTGTGTAAAACGGCCCTGTTTTGAGCTAATTTTACTGGACCCACCATTCACTAATCTAATATATAAAAAAGAAAATTTGTCTGTCTGTCTGTAATGCTATACAAATCCACAGTTTAGTAGCCAGAATTGTGAAATGTTACGTACATGTGTATTAAAACACGGCCGAAGCAACTAAAGTAATCCGGAATCAGAATAATTTAGAGTTAATTTTTAATTAAAAAAAAAACCCACAAATTTAACAACAATTTCGAATCAAATTTAAACATGTTTCTTTATAGCTGTTGCCAACAATTAAAAATACACAATAAAATTCTTACCACAACAATTACTTTTCTATTGCAAGATTTCCACGTGAAAAAATGGTTTGGCGAATTAAAAAAAAAAAAAAGGAATATTACATCATAACTTTTCTACTGCAAGATTTCCACGTGAAAATAAAAATAAAATAAATAGTTTGACGAACTAAAAACAAAAGTGAATGTTACGTCATATTTTTTCTGTTTTATGATTTCCATGTGAAAAATTATAATTATTTAGTTAATTTGACGAATTTTAAAAATGGAATATAAAGGACGTGGTGAATATATAACGTCCTATAAGTGTGAAAAAATGTATTGAGGCATGATAAAAACTCGATTATGGAAATATTGGCGTATTCGTAGGTTATTGCTTCAGTGATGAATGGAAATAAGTTCATTTTTAGTATAGATGCAGATTCCCAAAATTTTTAAGGAGCCAAATATAGTGGCTACATTGTGAAACAAACTCATAAAACAACAGTATTTATATGGAAAAAAAACCTTAACAAAAAAAAAAACCCCAGAAATTCAAAATGAAAAATGGTTTAATTAATAAATACACATGTACAACAAAACACAGACTAATTACAACAAACGTGTATATTTAATTTAATCCTAAAATTTTTGAAACTTTGATATTAAAAAAGTACAAGGTGGCCATAATTAAACTGATGGTACTCAGAGTGTTCTGTAGCGCGATCTAATTGCGAGAATGGCGCCAAATTTTGTAAGAAGATTAAACAAGACGGGGGACGAAGGATTCAGCGAAAAAAAAATAGTTCCAAAAATCACCGCCAGGGGAATATGTGGCGATGTGTATTCGAAAAAGAGAGTTTCAAAAAATGAAGAATCAATATTGAAATAAAATTTTTGTGAAAGTCTCAAAATCATAGCTTGAAAATTCTGAAAATTATCGTCGATAAAATAAGCTCGAGATCCGTTGTCCCCAAAAAGGAGCAAAAAGATGAGGGGTTACATCAAATATTTGTTGATTAGTGCCAAGATAGCGTACACCAATTTGCACGTACTACTATATTTGGATACAACCCCTCATCTTTTTGCTTCCTTTTGGGAACAACGGATTTCGAGCTTATTCTATCGACGATAATTTTCAGAATTTTCAAGCTATGATTTTGAGACTTTCATAAAAGTTGCTGTATATACTTAGCTAATACATTATGCGCATTATATTTTGATTGCATTCGCGCATGCGCAGTGAAACCTTTTTTAGTAAACCTGCTCATTTTTCATCCAATATTTTTTATTTTTTAATTCTGATTGGAGAGTATTGTGTACAATGTTGTTTGTCATATTTTCTGAAAAGAACTTTTTTTTTATATTAAGAACTCCGCAAATTATAAGCAAAAATCTTGGCGAAATTTGGGACTGATTCTATAAGTTTAATTTCTCTACGAGTATACATGCTATCCTCATAAAAATGAACACAGTATATTAAAATAAGCCACTTATTAATAATCTTGAGTTTGAACGCTTTGGCTACATTAGTTTTTACAGAGTTACCCAAAAGATATTCGTTCTTTTTCAATTTGTTGACGGTCCCCTATAGGGTTTCCGGAAAAAAAAATCTTCGCGGAAATATATGACCTATACTATACTGTTTACACACCTGCAGTTTCAGATTTAATTCCTCGTGTATTTTTCTAGATATTTAACAAAACGTCTAAAATCGCAAGTGACCGGTCACCTTTGGGCATATAGTGCATGTCAAGATAATTCGAAAAAGATGTGACTCATATTTACACCAAGAAAGGGTGCCCATATTTACACCAAACCCAACTAAGAAAGATGGTCACTTTCACATGTAACCTAAAGACGTGCATGACTAATGGCGTGCTTCTAAAAGTAGCTTAGGATCATCGCTTTCCCGATATATATCACTCTGAAATTATTTTAAACTAACTATAAGTACATGAAAAGAAAACGATTTCAGGTACCTGTCAAAAGTTTGCAGTCCCGAACAAACACCAATTCGCACAATAACTCACGCTGCATTTAAACTATTTGAAAAAATATCTCCAACTACGCTCTTATCTTATATCAACAAATGGCATCATGTACAATTCACAGACTTCTAATATAAGTAGACTCCCAATTCCATTGTTCTTTCGGAAAGGTTTTGAATCCCACATCTTTTGCTTTCATCGTCAAAAGGGTGCCGTATTTTGGCGGTAATCCCTTTATTGGCAAAGCAAAACTGCGGTCAACTCAAGACAAATGCAGACAGACGATGTTTCCGGAGAGAGATTCCGAGGAGATTTTGGCGGGAGAAAAACGGGTTTGGCGCGCTAAATCTGCCTTCCGTCACGTGATGGAGGGCAGAGATGTAGGAGTCAAGAAAAGGTTGCCGATTTGGAGTCTACTTATATTAGAAGTTTGTGGTACAATACTGGCCACCAGTGTTCAGCACCTCCAATGGCCACTTCGAGAGAGGTGACCACATTTACACTTCTGCCCGTTTTTATACCTTCTCCTCTAATAGACCCCTTGCATTGACGTCACGTTGCTATTAGCAACGACTGATACTATTATAGCTTCTGGAGCACAGAACTCATCGTTTGCCCTTAAAAGCACGTGTTATCTTTCTCTTTAATTTAGAGCTTCCATATTTTAATTATTATAGTGCAAATAAGTCTAAAAAATCAAATGGAGAGCACCATATTCGCCTTATATTTGGGCGCCATAGGAAGCGATTTCAGACATGTGACGTCATGTGCAACCTGTCTATAGAAAATAAGAATTAATAATTCCACGAGCCAAAGAAAATGAACATGCAAGTTGTTCGAATTTTTTTTCTTGTTTTGCCTGCTTTGTGTGACGTTTTCGGGACGCGTGTCAAGGTTTTCCTCCTTATCTAGACACCTTAAGGGATTCTTTCTTGTTCAAATTACTATTACAATATTTTAAATCTATTTTATACTCATCTTTCTTTTTGAAACTATAGTTATTAAAAAAGCATTAAAAATTTATTGTTGACAAAATTTTGGAAAAATTATTAAAAAATTGTTAAAAAGTTATCATTTTATTAAAATCTTTTTTTTTCTTCATAAATATTACCAATAACTCCAGTTACTGGCACAAACCCTCTTTTGAAAAACCAATAACCGGCACAAAGTGTAACTGACATTTTATTTGAAAAGATTTTTTTAAAAAAAATCTTAGTTTATATTTCAAGGAATTTATGCTTTACTTTAATCTTTAAATACTTTAATCTTTATTATAAAAACAAAATACTTAAACCTTATTCAATTCCTACTATTAGTTCACACTCTCCCTATATTTATTTATTTATTTATATATCGTGTTCAAATTTTCAATCGTTAATAAAATACTTATTATCCATCCTATCAAGTTGAAATAATTTTTTTTAAACTTGTACTGGATGACAATTGATGTTAATACAGTTTTTTCAAATATTAATTCATTCATTAAATTTTAATTAATTAATTTTAGTTTTACCTGAGACACAAAATGGCGGCCATTTTTTATTGAAACATTTAATACATCTTCATATCTATAAGGGGGGGTTACCATAGGGGAACAAAAGCTAAGCTTAAGGGATTATATTAAATTTTTCTTTGATGGCTTAAGTAGGAATTGAACTTAAAAACAAAATTTTTATATTACTTGTTTATATATGATATTATACTGCAGATTCATACGTCCTTTTTTTATGTTTTAAATTAATTAGTAATAAGCAGATATCCAGTAAGTGACATTTATGAACCAGCAATTGACAATATGGTGTCAGACACTGGTAGAACAACTTAAATTTTGATGGCGTTTACAATAAGATAAATTTAATTTATTCTTACTTTTATAAAACAGTTCAAAATATAGACATCAACATTAATATAACCAATAACTGGCACCTGTGTCTGAGACTAGCGAAATGAACTTCCTGGAGCCAATAAGTTAAATAGCTATAAACTATAAATCATAGACCTAATGTATAATGGGCATCTTTTAACTATTTTATACAAGTATAATTTTAAGAAAAAGTTTAGGATGGTTGCATTACAGATAGAAAAAAAAAACAACAACACTATCTTAATTTTAGAAAGAAGATATTTGCCTCAAAGTGGCACTTTTGTGTTCTCAAAAGTTCCTTTCTCATTGAATATGTTCTTTGCCTGCTAGTGGTGAATAAATTGACTCCAAAATAAAAATACGTGTCTAAGTTACCATTATTAGAAAGCATTACTCGGCAGAATTTTACAAGAAAATGCTTATTTGAGTTAAATTTTTGCTAGAGAGTCAGTTACTGGTTAGGTGTCAATAACTGAGGGTTTCACCCTAGATGGCGCGTGTGGAGTGGGGGTTCTTGGGCACAACTTCAATTCGGGCTTCCAATTACAGCTGATCGTATTGAAGCTGACTGGTTGGTTAAGAGGATTTTGTCAATCTTCCCTGCAGTATTTTACAAGAAAATGCTTATTTGAGTTAGATTTTTGCTAAAGAGTCAGTTACTGGTTAGGTGTCAATAGGTGGGGATTTCACCCTAGATAACGCGTGTGGAGTGGGGGTTCTTGGGCACAACTTCAATTCGGGCTTCCAATTACAGCTGATCTTATTGAAGCTGACTGGTTGGCTAAGAGGATTTTGTCAATCTTCTCTGCAGAATATTACAAGAAAATGCTTATTTAAGTTAGATTTTTGCTAAAGAGTCAGTTACTGGTTAGGTGTCAATAGCTAGGGATTTCACCCTAGATGGCGCATGTTGAGTGGGGGTTCTTGTGCACAACTTCAATTCTGGCTTCTAACTACAGCTGATTTTATTGAAGCTGACTGGTTGGTTAAGAGGATTTTGTCAATTTTCCCTGCAGAATTTTACAAAAAAATGCTTATTTGAGTTAGATTTTTGCTAAAGAGTCAGTTACTGGTTAGGTGTCAATAACTGGGGTTTTCACCCTAGATGGCGCATGTCGAGTGGAGGTTCTTGGGCACAACTTCAATTCGGGATTCCAATTACAGCTGATCGTATTGAAGCTGACTGGTTGGTTAAGAGGATTTTGTCAATCTTCCCTGCAGAATTTTACAAGAAAATGCTTATTTGAGTTAGATTTTTGCTAAAGAGTCAGTTACTGGTTAGGTGTCAATAACTGGGGTTTTCACCCTAGATGGCGCATGTCGAGTGGAGGTTCTTGGGCACAACTTCAATTCGGGATTCCAATTACAGCTGATCGTATTGAAGCTGATTGGTTGGTTAAGAGGATTTTGTCAATCTTCCCTGCAGAATTTTACAAGAAAATGCTTATTTGAGTTAGATTTTTGCTAAAGAGTTAGTTACTGGTTAGGTGTCAATAGCTGGGGGTTTCATCCTAGATGGCGCATGTGGAGTGGGGGTCGGGCGCAACTTCAGTTCTGGCTTCCAATAACAGCTGATCGTATTGAAGCTGATTGATTGGTTAAGAGGACTTTGTCAATCTTCACAGCAGAATCTTACAAGAAAATGCTTATTTGAGTTAGATTTTTGCTAAAGAGTCAGTTACTGGTTAGGTGTCAATAACTGGGGTTTTCACTGTAGATGGCGCATGTTGAGTGGGGGTTCTTGTGCACAACTTCAATTCTGGCTTCTAACTACAGCTGATCTTATTGAAGCTGACTGGTTGGCTAAGAGGATTTTGTCAATCTTCTCTGCAGAATTTTACAAGAAAATGCTTATTTGAGTTAGATTTTTGCTAAAGAGTTAGTTACTGGTTAGGTGTCAATAGCTAGGGATTTCACCCTAGATGGCGCATGTTGAGTGGGGGTTCTTGTGCACAACTTCAATTCTGGCTTCTAACTACAGCTGATTTTATTGAAGCTGACTGGTTGGTTAAGAGGATTTTGTCAATTTTCCCTGCACAATTTTACAAAAAAATGCTTATTTGAGTTAGATTTTTGCTAAAGAGTCAGTTACTGGTTAGGTGTCAATAACTGGGGTTTTCACCCTAGATGGCGCATGTCGAGTGGAGGTTCTTGGGCACAACTTCAATTCTGGCTTCTAACTACAGCTGATCTTATTGAAGCTGACTGGTTGGCTAAGAGGATTTTGTCAATCTTCTCTGCAGAATTTTACAAGAAAATGCTTATTTAAGTTAGATTTTTGCTAAAGAGTCAGTTACTGGTTAGGTGTCAATAGCTAGGGATTTCACCCTAGATGGCGCATGTTGAGTGGGGGTTCTTGTGCACAACTTCAATTCTGGCTTCTAACTACAGCTGATTTTATTGAAGCTGACTGGTTGGTTAAGAGGATTTTGTCAATTTTCCCTGCAGAATTTTACAAAAAAATGCTTATTTGAGTTAGATTTTTGCTAAAGAGTCAGTTACTGGTTAGGTGTCAATAACTGGGGTTTTCACCCTAGATGGCGCATGTCGAGTGGAGGTTCTTGGGCACAACTTCAATTCGGGATTCCAATTACAGCTGATCGTATTGAAGCTGATTGGTTGGTTTAGAGGATTTTGTCAATCTTCCCTGCAGAATTTTACAAGAAAATGCTTATTTGAGTTAGATTTTTGCTAAAGAGTTAGTTACTGGTTAGGTGTCAATAGCTGGGGGTTTCACCCTAGATGGCGCATGTGGAGTGGAGGTCGGGCGCAACTTCAATTCTGGCTTCCAATAACAGCTGATCGTATTGAAGCTGATTGATTGGTTAAGAGGATTTTGTCAATCTTCACAGCAGAATCTTACAAGAAAATGCTTATTTGAGTTAGATTTTTGCTAAAGAGTCAGTTACTGGTTAGGTGTCAATAACTGGGGGTTTCACTGTAGATGGCGCATGTTGAGCGGGTGTTCTTGGGCACAACTTCAATTCTGTCTTCTAACTACAGCTGATTTTATTGAAGCTGATTGATTGGTTAAGAGGAATTTGTCAATCTTCACTGTCATTGCAGCCTTTAAACCTTTGGCCTAAGCAAGTCGCATAGGGTTTAGAAACATGAGAGTTATTTCACTATTAATGATGTAGGAAAATAGGCTGCCATACGTACTTAGCTCTAGACTGACCTAAATATCTGATATTAGTACTTCATTTACATATTCAAACTGGAGGTTTTTTATGCAATTTTCTGAATGAATTAGTTTATTATATCGCCCACCTGCAAGAAAAGTGACCCATCTCTCGGCAAAAGTAAATTTCCCGAGAGGCAAAAGAAAATTTGTATGGTTTTATTGTAACATGAAATTACAGCTCTTAGCTTTGCATGCAGGAGTAAAAACGTGCATAAAAGCGTAAAACCCTTAAAAATAAAGACGTAGATGAGGTTTGATAAATTTTACCTCTCCACACCATCCAACCCCCCCTTCTATGGTCACGAATGGACATGTAGCGTAATAAAGCGATTTTCCTTATAACTACACTTATGAAACTTTTTCTGTAGCAAGACGCACCTATGACAGACCTCTTAATGGAATAAAATGCAAAATGAATTTTTGGTAAATGCCTAACTTTTCTTGCGGATGAGCGATATGTCACAATTAAAAGGTCACTCTTCGGAGCAAGCTTTGTATAGACATGAAAACATTCTACAAGCAAATGGGACTGATAAGTTCGATTTTCTAGCAGTCAGTTGTAAAAACTTACAACCCAAATCAAAGGGGAAGTACAGGGTCATCGAAAAGGGAATCCTTAACTTTAAAAATAAATTGCACGAGAAATATGCAATCAATCGGTACGAAACCAACGTGATATTGTAGAACATCTGAAGAAGTTTTGGTAGTGGTGACTGCTTTGACACTGACGTGATTTCGCGCATTCGCCGACGCCACTTCATGACACGATGCCATTTCACTCATCATTCAGTTCACAGAAATCATGGTGAGTGTACAGCAGAAAGCACAGTACGTGCTGTGGTACGCCTGGTTTAAATCTGTTACTGTTGTTGTCATTTTCGCCGTACGTATGGAGAAAATCCACCTACAAATAAAACCATTGTTCGTTGGTTTAACTAATTTAAAGCACACATGGAAGGAGATCGACTACCACTTAGATATTTGCCGAACAAAAGGGGGAACTCATATTGAAGTTTTCTAAGTAATGGGAAAAAAACCTCACAGATTTTTGCACTCTAACAGTTTAAAAATAAATGGTTTACATTTATTAAGGCCTTGGTTATTTTAATTCGAAATCAGAGACACCTGTATATGATTAAAAAAATATTTTCCACGATTTAACAATGTTTTTGAAAATATCAAAGCATATTTATCATATAAATTTTATTTACAGTTATTTGCAAAAGAAATCAATTTACACGTACATAATGTGTCCGATTTCAGCATTACTAGTTTTTACCCATCATAATTTCATTGCAGTCTCTGACTCGAGCTGGTGAATAGAACTTGCATTGCAGTTGGTCCAAAGAACGTAGCGGAAAAGAAGGGAAGGCTTTAGAAACCATAACTAACCGAAACAGTGCAAACAGCTCTGCTGGGAAACACACTCTAAGGGGAGATCCAATCATAGGCATGCTTCATTGCATCCGCCAAATTTTTTAATAGTAAACCTAAGTCAACGCCCCCGCGAGAATTCTAAGCAATATTTCTTTGATACTTTGTCTTGAAACTTAGAAGTTGTAACAGATTTTTTTATTATGATCTGTTGTTATGATTCATTTTCTGTATTGCAAGTAGATAGCCGGTGAATACGTACAATGGAAAAATCTTCAGTAATGCAGGACTCGGTAAAATAATAAATTGTATGCATCGAAAGTTCCACTTTCACTCGAAAACTAACATAACAACAGATTCATCTAATCTTCTGCATCTAACGTATTGTTTGATCTTTGACCTAATTCCCAGAAAAGGGGTTTTGATTCCCTCCACGAAAGGCGGGGGAAAGCGCACTGCTTTCGCGTGGATAGCGGTGGCCACAGCTACAGCATTACTCCTCATTTTGATAATTATCGCTACTGGAGATCACGCCAAAGAGCGCCAAGTGAACTTCGTTTTATATTTCGCCCCTATATGCGACTTCTACCGCTTAGCTGTTTGCACTCTTTCGCTGATAGTCGGGGATTTACATTACGTCTATGAAAGTTTCCCTTCTTCACGCTCCATTTCTTTGGTTGGTCACCCATCGCATACATTTTCCTGGAGCTGAGCATGATAGGTTACTTTTTATGCGATGCATGGTTAAAAAACAAATATGTTCACATGTAGTCATACTGACTAAGGATTACTAATATCTACTTCATCAGTTTGTTAATATTTAAGCATTCTGTATCTTCTTTAGAAATGATTCCAGAAAATAATGATTCAAAATAATTTCGTTGGTCTAAATGTGCCATGGAGCTATTCGTATATATTTTAAACGACTGCTTTGCTTTGCACACTGACACTCCCGGACATTTTGAGAATTTGTCCACGAATAGATCACTCGCCACAGTGGCTGGTACAGAAATACATTTACTTCTACTCGCCATTTGGCGATTGGGGAGCGTCATTCGCGGATCCCGCATCAGAGTGAATATGAGAATGCACTACCAAATTAGCCTTGTAAGTGAATGCAGCTTGACATACTTCACAAACAAAAGGTTTTTCCTGGGTATGAATGCGAAAATGTTTTTTTAAAGAATACTTGCGCGAAAAGGCTTTTTGGCAAACATGACATTCATACGGCCTCTCTTTTGTATGTGTTTCTCTCTGATGTTTTTCTAAGCTATATTTACACGAAAAAGTTTTTTCGCATTCATCACAAGTAAAGCGCTGGCCTTCAATATGGATAAGGCTATGTGCATTTAAATTGCCTTTTTGTGAAAAAGATTTTTGACAAATGTTGCATGTATAAGGTTTCTCTTTGGTATGGACAAGAAAGTGCTGATGCAGAGTTGCTTTCTGTGAGAATGTAGCTTGACAAACATCACATCTGTAGGGTTTTTCTCCCGTATGTGTTCGTTGGTGGTCAGTTAAATAACTTCGCCGAGAAAATGCTTTATCACATAAATCACAAATGTATGGTTTCTTTCCTGAATGTATATAAAGGTGCACCTTTAAACGACGCATACTTGGAAATGTTTTTTCACATACGTCACATGTAGCAGGTTTGTCGTCGGAGTGTACACGAAGATGTGCATTTAATTTACGTTTCTGAGGGAATGTAGCTTTGCATATATCACATGAAAAAATCTGAGCTGTATGGGTACGAATGTGCAGGGTCAAGGCGCTTTGCTGCGCAAATGCTTTGTGACATATGTTGCACAAAAACGGCTTTTCTTTTGTATGTCTGCGTTGATGTCCTATCAGAATAGCTTTTTGGGAAAATGAACGATGACATACATCACACGAAAATGGTCGTTCACCCGTATGGGTACGCAGATGAATATTCAATGAACTGGCTTGGAGAAAGGATTTCGTGCACACATTGCATTTAAATGGTTTATCATTTATATGAGTTCGGAGATGCATATTTAAAGCTGATTTCTGAAAATAAGTCTTTGGACATACATGGCAAGCGAAAGGCTTGTCTTTAATGTGGATACGAAGATGTGAAATGAGACGGGATTTCTCGAGAAAGGATTTTGGGCACCAACTACATGGAAAATGTTCTTGTTCAACATGGTCGCGACTGTTTTCGCTTAAGTCATCTTTTGCTAACACCAGATTTTTGCTACTAGCTAATTTATTGTTAGAATTTGGAAGGTTTACGTCATCGGATGTTTCGTCATTTATCACTTTAGACATCGTATAAAAGTCAAACTTCAAATACTATTTTTTCAATAGAAAACAAATAGCCTCCTAGTAAAGGTACATAACTTTGTTTAATTTACTGCAATATAACTTCAGAAACATTAATTTTCAATCTCAATACATTTAATCGAACAAAAATTTATGAATGCACGAGTTAAAAACACGATTAACTTTAATGGCACGGACATGTCATTAATAAATCTTCTTTAAACGTTGACTTTTATAACAAATATTTTCATTGATATATTAGGAAAATTCTTAAACTCAATTCCCGTTTTCAATAAGATTGAAATGTTAATTTTGGAATGTTCTGAGCAGAAATTATGAAAACTTCCATAATCTAAATTTAAGAAAAAAATAGTGAGTCAGAAATTTATATTAAATTTTCAAGCCCAAAGTAGAAACTGGAGCATTGTTATTCAATAATTGATTGGAGCATAAAAGTATTTTCCGCATACAATTAATTTAAAATGCCAACTGTGTTTAGAAATATTTTCTTTATGCAGATAAAACATACTATTCTCCTTGAAAATGATTAGATTTTTCAAAAATCTAATTTCTGCAGAGTTGAGGGAAATTCAAATTGAATTTAGAAAGCAAAACTGCCTTGAATTTAAAAAAAATATATATATTATATGAGTTGTACGTGAATAAAATTCTTTAATTATGCTATCAGAAAGAGGATTTTTATGTTTCAAAGAGAGAAGACTTTTATTATTTCTTGTACTCTTTTATAATAGTAGAACTATTGTTTCAGGTAGTCTTATTACCAAATAAAAACATACGGACGAAGTACTTTGTTAAGAAAAGGAAAATCCAAGAAAGTTTCACGAAATAAGGTCAAAGGAAATCACAGCAAGATTAAAAAATGAAAGCCACCTGAAAAGAATCAAAATAGAAAAAAATAAATAGTCAGAAAAAAGATGAAGAAATTGTACAGTCGGACCTCTATTTAACGAACCTCTATTTTGCGAATTTCTCTATTTTGTGAACTTTTACTTGGAACCAAGAACATTTTGCAAATTTCTTCGTAAAATAACCTCCAAATAGCGAAGTGTATTCTCTATTTAACGAACTTTTCCTTGGGATCTAAATTTTTTTTCTCCCTATTTCTTAAAATATTACTGGACATTTCAAACTTATTCTTTCTCTTAACACATTTTATGATGATCAATGACCATGAACAGGTCTTACCAGGCACTTAACTCACCGAAAGCAGTAAAATCGTTGTGATTCTTTGCTTTCCATCCAAGAAGAGCAAACTTTCAGTATCCCCTTTTAACCCTCCATGGAACTGCCCCGTGTCCTTAAACTACAGTTTCCCGTTTTCTAGATTGTTGATCATGATCAATAGTGTTGGTAATTTCGGTTCCTTGTAGCTCGAAAATGTCAAAGCGAAAGTGCTTGAGCATCAAAGAAGAAAAAATTATTATTGATGAGGTGGATAAAGGAATGAAGAAAAAGAATACTGCTTTAAAAGTTGGTATTCCTCCAAACAGCTTATCAACTATAATAAAAAATCGTGATTTTAATGTAAAATTACTTTTTCAACTGAAAATACAATGTATTTCCAGACAATGTTTTGTTTCATTCTTATTTCCCTTGCAGGTTTCTTTTTGATGAGTAAAATAAGCAAAACAAATAGATATAATTTATAAAAAAAAAAAAAAAAAAATGTGACTAATTACATTTTTAAAATTATATTTAGTGTTTATGGACTTAAAATGTGTTTTACGTAGTTTAAAGTATTTTAAAGGGTGACTCTCTATTTAACGAATTTTCCACATAACGAACTTTTTTTCGGGATTTAGCGACTTCGTTAAATAGACGTCCGACTGTATATCATATAAATGACCAGGGTTGCAAAAAAGCCGGCTAAAATTAAAAAAAGCCAGGCCAGTGGCTTTTATTGGTTTTAACCGGCTTTTTTTTTTGGCCAAAATTGGCCTTTTTTGGCCATAATTGGCTTTTATACAATGAAGCATTGTAATTATAAACTACACATTTTAAAGAGTTTTTAATTAGTTTTAATGACATTTAATTGATTTAGAGTTTAATAAGTAACCCAATTTCTCAATAATGAAAACGTTACTACTGGAATAAAACAGATGGTTTTGCTAGTGATTTGTAGTCAGAATTGCAAATATATGCCAGTTAAATTTTAAATGGGCCATACCAACTGCCAATTTTTTCATTTTTACTGTTTTATAAAATTAAAGAGGACAATGGTTATTTAGTTACATGTTTTATTACTTAATTTTAAGAGATATTAATACACAAGTCTTATTTTATTTCCAGTAAACATTTAAAATTATACATAGTCATATTAATAAAAACACCATTTCTCACTATTAAAAGCATTATGAATAGCATATGCATGAATATGCTTAGCAACAAACTTTTCAAAATTTTATTTAGAGAATTTTTTTCTTGTTTAAATGCTCTATTTTTTATACACTTATTTACCCCTCTCCTAGAATAGGATATCCTTTCTAATTTCTCTTTTTTTTAACATTTATAACTTAATCTCTCCATATAGACACATGAGAATGTTTCCATTTTGATGTGCTACATTTTGTCATTGTTTAATTAAATATTAATCTTTAAAATGTGTAGTATATGTGGAGCTATGTAATATAGAATTTCAAAACACGAGTTTAGAACCTAAGTGTTATCTTTTCAATGTTTATAATTTTTTTTTTTTCAGACATAATGCCTTCACAGTTGCCTTCTAGAAGTTATAAAGACTTATTTATTTGACAAAATTTAATAGAAATCTATAATTTTTTCAGTAGAAAATATTTATACGTGTATTAAAAATCAATTGATCCAAATTTAAAATGAATTAACTGTAAACCAACTTTTAAAAATAAAACCCGGCTTTTTTTCAATAAAAGCCGGCAACCCTGTAAATGACAGGTGCAGAGTTTTCCCTAGGTTTAAAAAATGGCGTGTTGCCGGTGGGAAAGGGCACTTTTTGAATTCTAAAGGACATTTTGGGGTTCTTAAGAATGCTTTTCGGATTATTAAGAGCACTTTTCGGATTCTTAAGAGCTCTTTCCAGATTCGTAAAGGCACTTTTTTTTATTTTTAAATTCATTCTTTCGATTTTTAAAGCCTTTCAAGACAACATTGAGTCTGATTTTACTATGCAAGCAAATTTTTTAACGAAAAAGAAGAAAGGGCACTTTTTTTTATTGAGAGGCAAGAAGGGATGATGGCAAAGAAGGGTGCTAATTTTTTGAACGAGATGCAAAAGGGGTGCTATTTTGTAAACCAAAGGATAGGTGGGGTGCAGCATTCTCCTGAAACTGCCTGGGGGAAACTCATGACAGATTCAATATTTGCAAAAGCTTTTTCTAACGTTAAGAAATTCCCGAATTACTTATTCAACTAAAATATGTATGGAAGAATAAAAATTGTGCAGAAAATTTTTATACTAACAAAAGAAAGTTTTTGGCTGTGTGTGTATTTGTTTGTTCGAGGTGACTAGGAAAATCTCTCGCACGTAGAGGCCTGTAAATATGGTTACAGAAAGACAAAAACAAATCCGAATGTATTTGAACCTCAGATTTTTGATTTTTCGTTATTTTACATTGAAAATCGCGTATTTCTTGGATCTTCCAAGTTTACCGGCGATTTTAACCCGCTCATAATAGTAATCCGGTTTAAATCTTTTAGCCCAATATAGTAATTTTTGTCCTCTTTTCAAAAAAGTTTATTCGGAACTCGTGGAGCACTTTTTTAATTTTCACACTGTTTTAAATAAGCTCTCTTTCGGCCGAAAATGAGGACTTTCATAAATATTTTTTATCAATCGATTTCTGTTTGATACCTTATCTATCCAATCTTATATTTCTGTATTTTGTTCCATTGTAGTAACCATTTATCACCAAAGTCGCGACCGGGTATTTTCTTCTCCATGACTATGATGGCGGAAAAATTTCAGTCAAAAAGATATTTTCATAACCTCTTTCTTTTATTTCACTATCATAAATTAGCAACAGTATCATTTCGTATTTGACTTTGGGATGCTATAAGCAATTGTCCTACAGTTCAGTTATTATTTTCGAAAGATTTTTTGATTTCATGTTTTTCACGATTGGGCCTTTTAACTAAATCTGTGTTTATAAACGAAATAATTTATTTTTACGATTATTGCTTATTTTTTGCAGAAGATATTTTTAATCGTATATTTTCATAACGATACTTGAATTTCGCGTATTAACGAGTGCTCCCAATATAGTGATTATCGTATTAACGATCTCAAGTATGATGTGGAAGGCAGTTCCAATTATTAGCTTCATTTGTATATTATATTTAAGGTACTTTTATACATATTTAGGTTGTGATTATTATATCTTGGGTTATTATTATTATTTTACGGTTTCAATGTTACTTATTGGCAGTTCAAGCGTTCGAATAAGCCATCTGGTGGAGAAAAAATATAACTTCTTGCTTCAGGATAATACTGTTTAAGCACATCGCCTTACATGCATTTTTAATTTGTTCAGAATTATTATTATTATTTATTTATTTATTTATTTATTTTTATTTTTGAGCAAATTTAGATTTTATGGGATATTTGTGTTCTGTGTTATATGACAAAGTAAAAATTATCCGAATTTGAATATCTAAAACTTTCAAATGCATTTACAATAAAAAAATATCTCAATGGCACTTCAGCATTAGTCAAAGGGGCAATTTTCTTGTAATGACGGCAGCGATCAACGCCTCTATAGGTCGTTTTAAGTCCCAATTAAAAGACTATCACAAAAAATACTTTATAGCAACAAATCCTGTTTGCGATTTAATCAATTAGCAGTGACACTATGATGAATGATTATCCAGTACGTTTAAAAGTCTCCAAATATGACTATTTTGGGGTGATTTTAGTATGCTATTGCTATCGAGTAGATTAGCATATATTTAAACTAAAGTCAAGACATGTTAAAAGTGAATTAAAGAACATTTAAAGGCATATAAATATCTTTTGATAAACTCATCTCAGAATATGGAATACAAAAGAATATGAAGAGAATATGGAATACAAAATAAAAACAATTCAGATAAAATAATCCAAATTCACAGATCACCATTTTAAATAGATCACCTGCTTCATTATATCAGTGATCTCGTGATTTTTGTTTTATCAAGTACAATTTTTAAATTTTTGGGGAAATAATTTCTTTTATCATTATTGATCTTGATAAAGTTTCTGGCTGTGTGTACAAAACATGTAGACGGGTTTATTAAAAGATATTTACACGTCTTTAACTGTGCTTTTTTTTTTTTTTTTTTACTTTTAGCATGTTATAAATTTAGTTTAAGGGGGTCCGAGACACATTTTAAAATAATTTTTATTTATTGAGTTAAAATTCTGAATATTTTTGCAATGGTTAACCTTATAATTTGTAAACAAAATCACATGATAAAACTTCTCAGAATTTTTTTAAAAAATTTTAAATTTAAAATTTATTTAAAAAGTGGGGTAATTTAAAATCCTTATAACTCGAAATATTATTTATAGAATTTCCTTTTTTTTATTTAAATAAACAGAAATATATCAGTTTTAATTTTGAATCAGCATTTTTAAAAATATTAATTTATAAAAAAATTAAAAATATTTAACGAAAAAATTTTATAAAAAGTTGTGCAACTTTTCAGAAGCAAATATTTTTTTCAAATATGCTGAATCAAAAATAAATTAAAACAATTGAAAAATATATGTTCCAAGTTTGAACCGTTTAACTTTGATGGTTCTCGAGTTATAAGATTTTTGTTTGTTTGTTTGTTTTTATTTGGGGGGGTGGGGGGGAGGATGAATATATATATATATATATAGAAATAAATTTATATTTCCTTCATGAGAAAACATGAGTTCGGTCATATTATTCAGAATTAAATATTAAAATGTGTACGGATGATATAAAAATAAAAATAAATAAAAACTTGAAATTTTCCTGTATATTTTAAAGTTTCACTGTTTACATCTCTAATAATGTGGAAATTTTAGGGTTGTGAATTTGAGGGTGTCTACTGTGTAATTGGCCAAATTTTTTAGATTATTGCAAAACTGGAAAATTATGTGATAAAAAGGTCATTTGTTCAAGAAGCACAACGAAAAATAAAAGATTGTTTTAAAATTAGTGTTAAATTACATAAGTATGGCAATTTCTTTGCATATTTTTTGTCCACAATAATTTATTCTATTGTATTAACAAATTGTCACTAACTTTCTTTTTAGCTAGAAATTGCTAAATTAAAGAAAAAGTTGTTTATTTTAGCTAGGGATGCACCGAATAGTGATTTTGGCCGAATACCGGCCACCAGGCGAACCAAATACTGAATATTCGGCTTGTTGAATATTTTTATATTTCAAAGTTTAAAGGCATTAAAATGTTAAATTTTAAAACAATTTTATATAATATTTAAAACAGAAACTTTGATTCTAATAAACAAGAGCTTTTTTCAAGTAAATTTTATGCTGAAAAAAATCTGCTTTGAGTTATTTAAGAAGAGGATAGTTATAAAAATTTTTTAATTAATAAAATTTTAAATTTGATAGCTTCTTCCGAGAATTAAAACAAATGAATAAAATTTTCTTAAATTCTAAAACAAATATTTTAAAATCAAAGAGAAATTGTGAAAAAACTGTACACGATCATATATTATTTGTTTGTCAGGAAGAGACTAAAATAAAAGTAAATAAATAATACAATCTATTCAAATTTTATATGGTGACAACTTAGCAAGAATAACTGTTCTACTCTCTTTGATTAAGCAAGGAAGTTTTTAAATGCATCCTAGATCAGTGTCTGGAGTGGGCAATCATTTTCAGAGATTGTAAACATTGTTCTTAAAATCTTAGCAAGAAACATATTATTTACTGCACAATATTCAGGAACTTGCATTTGTACATAATTAATTCCTATGAAAATCCTCGTGATTGGTTAATTTTCTTAAATAATGCTTAACAAACAGCAAATAAAGAAAGTAAAAACATTCTCTTTTATTTAAATATGATTTTGTTTCTAATTATTCTGAATATCTTTATAAGTTGACTGTTAAACATAGAAGTTGTATAAGGTTTTTAAAAATATGTTTTAATAGTTTTTTTTAAGTATATAATAGAGTAGACTCCCTCAAATCTGCAACCCTAAAATCTGCAAACATCTAAAATCCACACATCATCACACATGTAAACAATGAAACTTTCAGTTCAGATGTAGGGGCAAAATTACCGAATTTTTTAGTTTTATATCATTCCGTATATATTTTAATACGTAATACTCAATAATATGACTGAACTTGTGGTTTTTCATGAAAGAAGTAGAAAAAAAATCAAGATATGCTGATATCACTGGTAATCACTATCTTTTTACCAAATATATTTATGTATTAATCAAGCTTTCTTGATTATTAAGACTGGCTAAACATGAAATAAAACTTCCTCATTTTATGATTTTGATGTGAATTAATAAGCTACCTTTATGAGGAAAGTTTCATTAAATAATTCAAAGAAAATGTATCTCATCTTTATTATGCATATTTAATTATACATTATTACCTAGTTATTTACTTGACTTTTAATAATAGAATCATTTTTAAAATTATCTTATTTTTTAATAATTTTACTTTATTACTTCACTTTATACTTAATCATTTTAATAGTTTACTATATTATAAACATTTTTTTAAAAATTATCTTACTTTTTATCATTTTAGTTTATTACTTTACTTAATTATTTTAATATTTTACTATATTGTAAGCATGCATTATAATGTTGATTGCATTATTATATTCAAATTATTGTTTGAAAAATGTAAACAAAGCAATGACCAGAAATCTGTAAAATTCAAAAATCTGCATAACCTCTGGTCCCAAGTTGTGCGGATTTGAGGGAGTCTATACTATATAAATAAGAAAAGTGTTAGTTTTATAACTATTTTACTCCACCTGACCATAACATTTTATTCAAACAAATATACAGTAGAGAGGGTGGTCACACTAGGGTGGTCACAAGAAATCAATTTTCGAATTTTTTCGGGGGGACCCTCCAAAAAGTTGCCAATTGACTAGAAAATGAGATTGGCTAAGTTTCAGCTCATTTGGATAATATTAACCCGTGCCTCATTGAGGTTTAAGTTTGAAAAAAACGTGATTTTTCGCAAAAAAATGCTGTTTTTCCTTCATGAAATGAATACAATTGAACCCAGAAACATAATGCAGGTCTCATTTTATATAAAAAAGTTTTGCTTTGAAAAACCACACACCCTTTTTTTCTGAAAATGTACAGATTTAAAAATATGCGCATTTTTCAGGACCAGACTTCACCTGAATCCTAAAAATTGACTTTTTATGAAAAAGCGAAAAAAAATTTGTAACATACCATTTCATCTGCTTTCCACCTTTTGTTTTTCTTTTTTTCGTTTTGTGAAGCCCAATAAAGTGTTTGATTAAAAAAAATTCCAAAGAAAAGGAAAAAAATCGAATTTTAAACCGAAAGAATTAAAAAAAAAAAAAAAAAAAAAAAAGGGAAGGCAAAGGAAATATAGAAATGAGAGCAAATAATGCTCAAGTGCATTTTATTATTAAAGTTGTGTTACAAGAAAGGAGGCATAATAAAGAAAATAAATTATTTTCCCTTACAACTGACACGTTAACCCTTTTCGGCACAGAAAAATTCTATTCGTAAAAGGATGAAATGATTGTCTACCCCGGAATTTACAAACGACTTTTTTAGAAATTAAAAACACATTACTTTAACCTTTCATTGTTAAAGCAAAATTTTATTAAAATATTCTTCGTGCCGTTTGTAAGTTTGGAATTAAAATTAGGTGGTCCCAGCGTGGGACGCTGCGACGGAAAGGATTGAAGTGGTAATGGTTTAGATAAGGTGGCTTATGTTGACTTTTTTTTACCAAAGTATTATCTAAAAATGAAAATGCAACTTGATCTAAGATACCAAAGGCGGTTTGTCATTTTAGCAAGTGCTTTGTCTGTAATCTATTTTTCAAATTTTCTGTACTGAACAAGTGATTTTATTATTTGCAGGTCTTGAATTGGGGACTAAAGTGTCAGTGGAAGTATTGCAGCACGCTTTTACATAAATATTGATTAAAAATAAGAAAAGATCTCTGATACCTTCTTTTTCTAAATTTGTTATTGAAAGATGATCCCTGAAACAATATATTTTGAGAGAATGAATGGCCTGTGCCGCCATTCATCTGACATGATTAAAAGCACCAGGTGCAGGAAGGAGTTCTATAAAAATTAAACAAAGTTGGATAAACTCTTTATAATCATCCCTGAGCTGTTAATTTTTAAAAGTTCCTGTAAGAAAATTTGAAATTTCTTCTGAATTAACTATTTATACCTAATATTTCATCTTCAATAGCATTTGTATACTTACTCTGGTTTAATTTAGACTACCCAATCAGAATTGTTTTTTTTTAAATATCTGGCTGAGGGGCAGTGATTATGCCCATTTTACAATCAAGAACAGCTTTTAGGAAAATTTCTAAAAAATGGTGGCGGCATGGTAAATACAGAAGACTTTTCCTTTAACAATTGCTATAGAAAAATGCAGGTTCCTCTGAGGCGACCTGTGTTTACTGCAGTTGTATCAAAAAATATTGCCTGGATTTTACCAACTTCCTCCCACTCTTCAACTGCTGAAAATACAGCTTTCGCCTGAATTATTCCGATACTATTTTCAAGTTGAGGAACTCATAGTAACTGTTCTTCATCCCCACAACTAATTAAAACTTTTATCCACTCTACATTTTCTTTATTCAAACTAGTTGGATGTGCCAATCCCAAAACTTTCTTCTATCTTATACATCTTAATATTTCAAAACCTAGTTACACATGTTAATACTTCAATATTATTAGTTCAATACTATACCAACTTTGATTTTCATCTTAAATTTCTGCTCAAGTCAATTAAACGGACTAAAAACGAGTTAATCTATATCATGATGTTTGTTAAAATTATTAATTTTTCCTTATTCTGTCGTTATCAGCTGTTTGCGAATAGCCGGCATAGCAGGAAGCGAGTTCCCGCCGCTGCATGAGCCGCCGATGCACAATAGAACTACGAAAAATCAAGAAAAGTATACAAAAATCGCTAGCACGGAGCCCCTTTATCGCGCAATATTTCCAAATTCAAGGAGAACCTGTTAGTCAAAGCCAAAAACAAGCACAAACATTTTGGTTCAATTGTATGCATAATTTTATACGCTGTTCGATGGTACAATAATGAAAATGGCACAGAGATCGGAATTATAGCGTCCCCTTCTTTCGGAATTTTTTCAAGTTCAGGGAGGATTTGTTTGCCATAGACAGAAACATGCACAAAAAATTTGGTTCAATTATATGGATAACTTCATACACTTTTCGATGGTACAATAATGAAAATGGTACAGACATCGCAATTATAGTGCCCCCTTCCGGCAGAATTTTTCCAAATTCAGGGAGGACCTTCGTGACATGACCAAAAATAAACACATAAAATTTGGTTCAATTCTATGCATAACTTCATACACTTTTCGACGGTACAATATTCAAAATGGCACAAAAATTGTACAAAAATCGCTATTACAGCGCCCTCTACGAGCGATTTTTTTACAAATTAAGGGAGAACCTCCTTGCCATAGCCAAGCACTTAAAATTTCTTTTTGGTTCAATTCTATGCATAACTTCATTCACTTTTCGATGGTGCAATATTCAAAATCGCACAAAAATCGCTATTACAGCGCCCCCTAACGGCGAATTTTTTGCAAATTCATGGAGGACCTGCTTGTCATATCCAAAAACTTAAAATAAAAATTTGGTTTAATTCTATGCATAACTTCATACACTTTTGGACGGTACAATATTCAAAATCGCACAAAAATCGCTATTACAGCGTCCCCTACCGGCGAATTTTTTCCAAATTCAGGGAGGACCTGCTTGCCATAGGCAAAAACTTAAAATAAAAATTTGGTTCAATTCTATGCATAACTTCATACACTTTTCGATGGTACAATATTCAAAATCGCACAAAAAACACATTTAGAGCGCCCCCTACCGGAGAATTTTTTCCAAATTCAGGGAGGACCTGCTTGTCATATCCAAAAACTTAAACTAAAAATTTGGTTCAATTCTATGCATAACTCCATACAGTTTTGGATGGTACAATATTCAAAATCGCACAAAAATTGTTATATCAGCGCCCCCTACCGGCGAATTTTTTCCAAATTCCGGGAGGACCTGCTTGCTATAGTCAAAAACTTATAATAAAATTTTGGTTTAATTCTATACATAACTTCATACACTTTTTGATGGTACAATGGCGACAGACAGACGGACAGACGGACGGACGGACAGACTGACAGACGGACAGACGGACACACAGACAGACAGACATTTTCTATAAACATGTTTTTTGGAATCTCTGACCCCTAAAACATGCAAATCCGTCGAAAACCGGAAGTCGAAAAAAATTTCGATTACAATACTTTCTTCTATTGAAGATAGAAGAAAGTAAAAATGGTGAAGCAGTTTTCCACCCCAGTGAACAACAGTTCTCTCTAAACGGGAATTTTAAAATCTGTTTTTGATAAGCTCAGTTTTTTGTTTACGAAACAGTTATTTGCAGAGTCGATGTCTGTGGTTAGCTTGTGGATGTATTCTAACGCTCGTATTCATGAATAACTTCGACCGAGGGTTAAACCGCGGGTTCAGTAACCCCAGGTTGGTATTTTCAACCGGGAGTTGAAAACTCGTATTCACCGTTTACTTCGGATGAAAAGTTACCCAACTCGGGGTTTCTCGACCTAGGTTGAACGAAATGTGTTTATTGGTTAAAAAAATCACATGCCTTGTTTCGGTTTCGCGTCGAGACTTCGTTTATTTATGTTTTGGAAGAAAAACGCCAATTAAAAAAAGAAAGAAAGAAAGAAAAGAAATATTCAATATAGTGTTTCTTTTCTTTTTTTTTTTTTAATTCCCACAAAATGTATGGACAAAATAAAAACCTGTAATCACTAAATATGGATCAACTTAATTTTTCTTGAAAGTTTTAATATTTTTTAAACAATTATTTTTTTAAAATTTATTAATGAGTTAGGTTAATGATATGAAACGTGTCAACTGCTAAAATAAATGTTAAAAGGTTCTTTTTCAAAATAAATTTTCGCATAGTTGCTAAAAAATGGAACTTTATTTGGGCCAAAACTAATAAAACTTGATTTGAATAAAAACTAAAATTTTATTTCAACAGCAATTATGATGATTTCTATTATTAATAGCTCTAGTTAGCAATTAAACAATTTCTGATAATGAAAATATTAAAATGGAGAAAAAAGGAAAAAAATTAAGGAAGTAGTCTGTTGTACTTTATATATACTATTTCTTTTATTGGTATAGATGGTATCCCAGATGTATTAATTTTATTGTTTGGATTTTCAGCGAGCTAATTAAAATGTTTAATTCTAATTAAATTAGATAGTAATTAATATTCCAGGTTGACAGGAAAAAGTAGTGAAATAATATTAACAGAACTGCAGAAAAAGCGGAACAGGTGATCCTAGCGGTGCCCTGGCACCAGGTACCAAACCGCAGAGGCGCACCATGGGCGCATATAGTTATCACTTCCGAAGGATTGATAAACCTTTTTCATTTAACTAGTCGCTAAATAAAACTCTATACTTCCTTTAAGTTTAAACTGTGTGCTGTGGAGATATTTTATAAGATATTATTTTAAGGAACGCAAATATTTTAAACTTTTTAAGACTACTAGTGTATAGTGTATGAATTTCCATTCAACACATATAATCGAATAAGGCCTTTCCTAAATCATTATAAATGTATTCTGAATACTATCTGGACAAATAAATGTGAAATATTACAGAAAGTTGAATTTTTATCGACCAGCTTTTAGGACCTATCCCCACCCCTTCCGCCATTTGTATGAGAATTTTTCTATTATCACATTTATAAGATCAAAGCTATTCACTTGATTATCTTTGACTATTTTTTGATAAATTAGCCTAATAATTACGAAATATTATTACATGCACGAAGACACTTGTTTTGGGTTGCAGTGTTGCATTTGAAAAAATGTATTTATTTAGAAAATGTTATTTTATTTTCTATATTTTTTCCAGCTTCTTAATTTCATATTTTTAACTCATTTAGATATCACTTCATTAGATGTAATAAGAATCTCATTTAGAATAGAAATTGAAAGTGGGATTTTTTTTTTTTTTTTTTTTTTTTTTTTTAATGATTGATTAATGATAGATTTCTAGACTAAATAGGCATAATAATGATAGTTTGTAATCTAACAAAACAGCTCAAATTAATTATTAATAATTTCATATAATTTTACATTATCTAATAAATAAAATAGCTGTCTGTTGTTTGTGAATCAGTGGAGAAAAACAAGTTCCCATTTGTACCACCCTACCCATTCCCTCTATGTTTTTTTTCTCTTTTTTTGGTGTCATTCTTTAATTTAAGCAAATTAAACGTTATGCTGTGTAAGATATAGAAATAAAAAGAAAGTTTAAAGTACATATTACCAAAAATAGAAGAATATATGTAATCTCATACATACACATATATATATATTATCTATACATTTTTTGACTGGTTTGTTTATATTTATACATTATATCTCCTTCATTACATGTTGAATTGTTTGCTTTCATAAATACTCATGATCACGAAGAATTTATTTACCTTAAAAAGTCATCATTACTGCAAGGGCTGATAGAAATATTTTTGGTGTGGGTTATTTTAAAAAATGAAAGTTTTTTTTTTTTTTTACCAGCGTATTTCAATCCTTTAGTAATTTATTTTAATTTAGCTGTCAATTAAGAAGCAAAACTTATAAGTGATCTCTAAAAAAAGTCACAATTTCAGTAGGTAACATTCAAAAGTTATTCATTTTAGGATTTATTATTACTATTATTATTTTCGTATAAAATAGTACTAATGCAATATTTTATATTATGTATAATTTTGAAATTAAAATACAGTTGAAAAAGAAATGCAATAAAAATAAATATTTTAAATTCCACAAAAATTGGGAAACATACGTAGAAGCTTACAAACAATCCTAAAAAAAATCAATAAAGTAATAAAACTCAAATTGTTTAAATTTTAAGTTAAAATATCTAATTTATAGATCTGATTTATACATACTCAGTTTGTACATAAACAATAATATATCTTTTACACAATAGACCCAAAATTTAATTTTAAAACATTCTATAAGTACTGATCAAAAATCTACAGAGAATCTATGGATATTCTAAGATAATCTGTGTTTTTCTTTACTTAAACAAAAATGCAAATTAGCCTGAGTCTCACATTTTAATTAGAACTTATGCAAGTATGGCGTTTATTTCGGTCCTGTTAAAATACATTTGTGAATTTTTTAACATCAAAATTGCAAAAAAAAAAAGACCTTAAACGCGACAGTTGTTATTTTAGAAGCAATTATTCGGCTGTTTAAGTAATATTGGCTATTTTTAAGGCAAATAAATTTTTCGCGACCACGCGTATTTATGTAAACAAACAATTCAACATGCATTCAATATATAGAGGCTATATACATAAACATAAACAAATCAGATAAAAATATTGAAGATAATTACATATATATGAGATTACATACCTTTGCATAATGTTATTCCGTTTTATTTAATAGTAGAACTTCTATATTTTACACAGCACATTCTATCAGCTTCAGCACGTCCTCTCCCTCTCCTCACTCTCACAGCTTGTTTTTCGTTAAATACGCATGCTCGGTTGAAAAATCCTAGGTTGAACCCTGCTGTAGACCAAGGTTGGGTTACTGAACACGGCGTTAGATTTTAACCTCGAACCGGTTCAGTGGGGTTGACGGTGAATGCCATTTGAGTTTTCAACCCGGGTTTTCTGCATAACTCCGGGTCGAAGTTATTCGTGAATACGAGCGTTAGTCTAGCAGCTTCTCTGGCGTTCAGTTCATTTTGCGAATATTATAAAATAAAATACATAAAACTTGACAATTACTTGGCTTCTTACTGTCGATGATTTGATGAGACATGTGGCCCAAATCTTTTCTGCCATCATATCAAGAGAGGAAAGGGGTTTTACGGAATGTTTCGACAATTCTAAAAATTGATAACCATAACAGATAACAAAAACAGCCTTGTAATAAAAAGAGAAATTCAGAGGTTCAACTGCAATAGAAATCGAGAAGCTCTTTCTTACTAGACACAGAACTAGATAACTAATAATCAATTATAATTCGTGAAATATTTTTAAAGTTACAAAAATTTTTCACATATTTTTGCCTATTAATAAAAATAATACAAAGAAATTATCAGAAGTAATAAAATTTTTAATTTGCCATTTTTTACCTATGTTTCAAAAATGCAGAATTTGAGGGTATGGTTCACTAGCTGTCCTGAAAAATACTAAATGTTCATTAAATATAAGTTTTCATGAGAGTAAAAGTTTAAGGCAACAACAGATTCTATGAAATAAAACAAGAATCAGGTTTCTAAGACAAATATTTTTCACGTAAAGAAAGAAAAACGACAATTTTTTGCCAAAAATTGCAAATTTTCAAGAATTCAACCTCCATGAGGCACGGGTTAATGTTATTTATTTGAGCTGAAACTTTGCCAATCTCATTTTCCAACTAATTGGCAACTTTTAAGAGGGTCCCCCCGAAGAAAACGTTAAAAAAATTTTCCCCCATGTTGCTTGTGACCACCCTAGTAGACACCCTCAAATCTGCAACCCTAAAATCCACAAATGCCTAAAATCCGCACATCATCACAGATGTAAACAATGAAACTTTCAGTTCAGATGTAAGGACAAAATTACAGATTTTTTTAGTTTTAAATCTTTCAGTGTATATTTTTATATGTAATTCTCGATAATATGACTGAACTTGTGGTTTTTCATGAAGAAAGTATAAATTTATTTTCAGAAAAAAATCAAGATATTGCTGATATCACAATCTTTTTACCAAATATATTTATGTATTAATCAAGCTTATTTAGTTATTAAGACTGGCTAAACCTGAAATAAAACTTCCTTACTTTATGATTTTGATGTAAATTAATAGGATAGTACCTTTAAGAGGAAAGTTTCATTGAATAATTCAAGAAAATTGTATCTCATATTTATTATGCATATTTAATTATACATTATTTCCTTGACCTTTACTTTTAATAATTTAATCCATTTTAAACTTATCATACATTTTATTATTTCAGTTTATAATTTTACTTAATTATTTTAATATTTTACTATATTGCAAGCATTCACTGTAATTTCGATTGCATTATTATATTCAAATTACTGTTTAAAAAATGAAACAAAGCAATAACCAGAAATCCGCAAAATTCTAAAATCCACACAACCTCTGATCCCAAGCTGTGCGGATTTGAGGGAGTCTACTGTATATAATTATATAAAAATTAAAATATGTGTATCACAGTACGTGGAATCTTAGTTAATAATGCTTCTAATAATGTAAAAATACATACACAGATAGAGAGAGAAATTAAAAAACCCTTCCTAAAACTTACGAACTCATTTAATAACTAAAACATCCATACTTCTTTAATTAGATCAAT
The DNA here is from genome assembly GCA_963932465.1 of Maratus speciosus. Lineage (NCBI taxonomy): Eukaryota > Metazoa > Arthropoda > Arachnida > Araneae > Salticidae > Maratus > Maratus speciosus. Next base: position 194,451,467 of record OZ010798.1, on the reverse strand, counting down.
AGCCAAATATGGCATCAAACATGAATAATGTGGTTTCCAGTGTATGAAAGCAGGGATTTAGGAAGAAATTGGATCCTTTAAAGGACCTTTCACAATTTTTTTCATTTCAAAACAGGACCCTTCACAAAACTTTTCACCTAAATAAAGGACCCTTCACAAAATCTGTTGTCTTAAATACAGGCCTTTTACAAAATCTTTCCTGCTCTAAACTAGACCTTTCACAAATTTAATCATTTAAAAATTAAATCTGACCTGTCAGTTTTACATATATATATAGAAAATACAAGCAAATATAGAATTTTACAAGCAAATTAATTAATTACATTTTCTTGAAAATTAATTTTGAAAATATAAAAAAGAACCTGAATATAACGATCATTTCAAATTCAAAAAATTAGGACTAGATTTTTCACAAATGTAAAAAAAAGCTGTTCCCAATTTCACAAAAACAGGACCCTGAGGAAAAAAGTCTGGACAGGCCCCTGGAAAGTTACAACTCAATGACATTAATTTAGAGCTAAACTGAAGACACTAAAATAGGCTAACTGGCTGTGGACCTTATTAGAGAAGAATTTTCACTAAAATATCCTAAAACATTAAAATTGCCCCTATATAGTTTTTATAGATGCAATAAATAAATATCTCTCTCACAACAAAGCTCTACAAATGCGAATGGCAAAAACTAGAATATTTATAAACAGCCAAAAATTCTATGATTAAATAATAAATCTCATAATGTTGAAAGAAGAAATGATTAAAACTTCTACTAATGTAAAACAGCGGCAAATCCGAGCTATTAATGGAAAATACAAAACGAAATTTAAAAAACATATCAAAAGAAGACAGCAATTTTTATAATAAAGTATTTTAAACCACACAGCGGTAACAAATATACATTAGTACTAATAGAGTAAGTAGTATACTAGGGTAGATGCTCCAGTTGTGGCCACACTAGATCAGTTTGTCCAATATTTAGGCTGTGAATTGATGCTAACAAATAATATGCATTCTTATACCTTATGAAAACACTCTTTTATCATTTACAATTGCATTTGTTTATTTTTTGATAAAATGTAACTTGCAAAAAAAATAAATAAATGTGTGAAACTGTAGTGTGTGCTCACATTTATTAAGATTTTTGCTTAGCTGACAAGTTTTCAGAATCTTTCAATATTAGGCACTTATCGGGTTCTATTTCTTCTTAAACAAATTGCTATTAGGTTTTATGAGGTAAGCTTTCTCTCTATTACAATTTCACACTTGAATTAATTATTTTAACAGTTTAATGGGGGGGTGAGGGGGGGCAAAACTGGTACGTTAAATTTGCTATATGTACCAGTTATGCCCATGGGGGTGGCCAAAAAGGGTGCAACATTATGTTCCACTTGTGGCCACATGATTCATTATAGTGGGAATTTTAGCCATTTAATAATATAAAGAATATCTGGATAAAACAATCAATTTAGTTTTGTTTTATATAGTAATGGCTTCAATAATTAAAAACTAGTATGTTGTGGCCATCACAAAACTTTCTTCTATATAAATCACGTCAATTAAATCCTTTAAATAGTACAAGAAATAACAACGATTTAGCATCAATTCATATCAAAGTATATCTGAATTTGAAGTTGGATGAAAATTCGTGCATTAGTCCTTGAGATAGAGCTATAGCGGAAATTCTGAAACAATGTAGCATAGCAGCGCCACCTGTTGAGCGATTTACATCAAAAGTAAACAGCACTAAACGATATCAAGGTATACCTGAATCTGAAATTTGTTGAAAATCCAAGCTTTGAGATAAAGCTATTGCGGAAATCACAAAAAATACAGCATAGCAGCGCCACCTGTTGAGAGATTTACACCAGGAATTAAACAGCACTAATTTATACGTCAATTCATGTCAAGGATTAACTAAATCTGAGTTTGATGAAAATCCATGCAATAGTTCTTGAGATACAGCTCTTGTAGAAATCATGAAAAGTGCAGCACAGCAGCGCCACCTGTTGGGCGATTTACATCAAAAATTAAACAGCACTAAATTATATCAGGGACTAACTGAATCTGAAGTTTGATGAAAATTCGTGCATTTTTTCTTGAGTTAGAGCTATTGCAATAATCATGAACAATGCAGCATACCAGCACCACCTGTTGGGCGATTTTCACAAAAAAGTAATCAGCACCAAACTATATCTTGGACTAACTGAATCTGAAGTTTTATGAACATCCGTGCAGTAGTTCTTGAGATATAGTTATTGCAGAAATCGTGAAAAATGCCGCACAGCAGCACCACCTGTTGGGCGATTTTCACTAAAAACTAATCATGTCTAGTTATCAAGGTCTAACTAAATATGAAGTTTTGTGAAATTCCGTGCATTAGTTCTTGAGATAGAGCGCCCACAAAATTTTTGTCACATACAGACTCACAGACAGAGTGACAGACAGACATTCTCTAAAAACCATCAAATCATGTTCTGGGCATTCTAAAACGTATAAATCCGTCGAAAACCGGAAGTCAAAATTTTTCATGAATCCAATACTGAGCAATTCCATTTCAGCTCAGGCAGGACATGTCAATTCACCATCATAGATTTTTTTCAAAAAATTACAGTAGTTACAACTAAGTAATACATAAAATTTCCCAATAGGATTTTTCCCACAAAAATTTTTTTCTGTTGTTACAGCACTTTAAAGTTTACGATAAGATTGATAATTTTCGGAAAAACAGAAAAACGCTTCATTTTGAAATGAACACAGTATCAAAAATATTTAACGTATCCAATCAATTTATTTTTTTACAAATACTTAATAAGCTGAATTTTACTTTAGCATAGTTTAAAAAAATATAGTGACATTTTAAATTAATTTAAAAAAATTGTTTCTAAGTACAAAAAATGGAATTATTACTGATTTTAAGATTTTTTTTTCAGAATGAAAAAAAATATTTTAAAGCTAAACATTGATGATAATCCAAAGACCTTTAAAGGGAAGTTTCACAGTTTATTTTTTTTTAAGCCTAAGATGCATGCAACTTTTGCAATTCAATTTTAAATTATGCAAAATTTCGTAAAATCGCTACTTTTGAGATGCAATTTCTCAAAAACACCATTTTTAAAAAATCTGATAATATGCTCAATTGATACCTTATTAGTTTCTAATGAATACCTTATAAGCAAATCGTGTTTTTTTGCTTAGAAAATTTTATATGATTTTTTGAAAATAACACGTTATGTACATTTTTCCAAAGACCACAAAGTCAAGCTTTTTCTTATTTCACTGAATTTATAATATGATTAATTTTTTAATAAAAAGAATAATATGTAATATTTTTTAATAAAAGGTGTATCAAAATATCTAGTAGTTAAATCCAGAAAAATTAAAAAAGAAAAAGTAGTTTATGTGCAATCTGATCCTTATATTGGACATCCTTTATCAATAGAAGCACTAAATGTTGCATTGTCCTGCTATTTAGAGGATAACAAAGATTGAACTAAAGATAGTCCAAACAAAAGTGATGTTATTTGTATTAAAAATGATGGTGTGAAAATTAAAAGAGTAAAACGTGTTATCACACAGTCTGTTAAAGAAACATAACTTAATGAAAAAGAAAATCCTTCTATTACAAAGGTGGCCAACTGTGGCACGCCGGACAATACTAAAATTTTACAGAAAAAGTTGACTTCTTGAATTGCAGAGATTCGATGATTAGATAAGGAAATGATTACTATAAAGTTTTAGTGGTGTCGAGCATGCCACAGTTGGCCACCCCTGCTCTATGAAAATAAGACTATCAAAATTTTATTCATTGTGTCCAAAATTTATCTAAATTCAGTCAATACAAGTAGTACACTGTTCTGTTTACTGCAGTAATTAGAAATTAATATGTGTAGCTCTTAAAAATCTAACAGGCATTCAAATTAGAGAAGATCTGATGATGAAATGCTTATAATAGAGAAAAATAAACAATGAAAATTGTTGGCTCGTACCCTGAGGTACCGAAATTCTTACAGTCGAAGCTTTTGATTTGAATGAAGAGGAAGAGGTTGTATATGTTATATGGGAATGTGGTACCTTAATAAAAAAGTTGGTATGGATTAAAAAAATTCTAGAAGATGTAAGACACTGGGTGAGAAAAGCAATTCCTCATTATCACTCAAGGAAAAATCAGACAAAGAATTGCTGAGGTAAAGCTATCTAAAAAAAAAAAAAATCTGTGCTCGTGATACATTCTGACTTTGCTAAAAACTGGTCGGTAATACTGACAGATAAAGGACAAAGTTTTCACTGGCAAAATACTCAAATATCATTATTTACCTGTACAGCATATTTTAGAGAAGAAATAGAGTTTTATTGTAGTTTCTGATGATATAACTCATGATACAGCTCATGCTGTTTGTGCTATAGAAAAAAAAAAAAAAAAAATTATCTAAGTTGTACCAATTACAAACACTGGAATCGATTGTGTATATATCAGACGGAGATAGAGCACATTTTAAAAATAAGTATTTTTATGGATTGCACAAAAATAATGAAGTTGTACTAAAGAAGTGGATTTTTTCAGCTACTGACCATGAAAAAAGTACATGTGATGCTGTAGGGGGATTATGTAACGAAATTTAATCTCCAAAATGAGCCAATAAGAGCCATCCGAGATTCTGTCTCATTTGTTGCTGAACTATCCTCTCTGTTAAAAAAGAATCCTTCTACTCCATCTAGACAGAAACATTATTCAAGCCTATAGAGCTAATAATGAGAAAGAATAAGCTAATGTAAAATGTATTGTTGGTATACGATTTAAACATTGGATGATTAAAAATAATGAAGGTAATATTGGACGAACAATTAAAAATGCATTGATAAAAGTTGAAACCTCCAGTCAGATGACAAAACATTATTCAATGCACGATTTATAAATCGGTGATTTCATTGTGTGCATTTATGAAAATAATAGGTGGATAGGACAAATCCACCATGCAAAGTTGCATGCAAAGTAGCATGCATACGACGAGAACTGAGGGGCATTACAGCATCATTCATATACCCCATGGTCCAGAAAAAGCATCCCTGTGGTCAGAAGAATCTGGAAAGAGAAAAGATGAATGCATCGAGTAACACTTAAAACATGGCGATTAACTTTATTGTCCTCACTCGTCAAATTTAATGGGCACCACCAGGGGCGGATTTAAGGGGTCGCGATGGTCGCAATCGCGGGGGGCCCCGCATCCAAGGGGCCCCCCAAATCTTCTTTTAAGTTCAAAGAGAAAAAGTGACTTTGATCAAAGATTTTTTGTATTTTCAGTTACTTTTACTACATCATTTTCATGTAATAAGTAAAATATTTTTTCTGTTATCTGTTATTTCCAGAAAAATTTTAGGTTTTCCTTATCTTTTTTTCTGTTATCTATCATCAAAATTGTGAACATTTGTGAAGGGATGGGGTGGGGTTTAAGGGAGACAAACGTACTTTGCTCTGAACTAAAAAGAACCTTGTGAGAGACCTTTTACAGCTATTTTAATAGATGTAGGGTTTTGGGTTTGGGGGCCCCAGAAATCAGGATAGCATATGTTATTAAACATGTGGGTAGTGTCTCTTTGACTCCTGATTTCGGGGGGCCCCCAAACATGATATGCAGTTTCAGAAAGCTGATATTTGAAATGTATTGTGAGTTTATTAATTATAATCAATATTTTAGGGCATACCAAGTTTGGGGGCCCCCGAAATCAGGATAGCATATGTTATTAAACATATGGGTCAAGTGGGTCGTGTCTCTTCGACTCCTGATTTCGGGGGCCCCCAAACATGATATGCAGTTTCAGAAAGCTGATATTTGAAATATATTGTGAGTTTGTTACTGATTATAATCAATATTTTAGGGCATACCAAGTTTAGGGGCCCCCGAAATCAGGATAGCATATGTTATTATGTATGCTAACATATGTGCTGAGTGGGTCGTGAATCTTTGACCCCTGATTTCGGGGAGCCCCCAAACATGATATGCAGTTTCAGAAAGCTGATATTTGAAATGTATTGTGAGTTTGTTACTGATTATAATTAAGTCTCAGGCACAAGCATTAGAATAAGTGCCGGAAAAGTATATAAACAAAATGCTCTGTAGAGTTCCAATAGTAGTATTTAAGAAAGGGTGCATAAATTTTTTTCTCAGGAACACCATTTTTTCCACGTTATTATGTAATTATGTATCTCTTCAGTGTATCATCTTTTTAATATTCATATGCAGTAGCGACTACTATGATTTAGAAACCTATAATCATTGTTTGTATTTATGAATGTAGGACATTGGAAATACGCTAAAGGTATTTAAAACTGTCTATCTATTATTCAAATCTTTAGACTCTAATTTTCATTAAATAGGTTCTGGCAGCTTTATTTAAAGCATGAAGACCATTAAACGAAATTATAAATCAAGAAGTCAAAAGCGAAAGGAGCAACAGAAAAAAATTAAATATCGAAAAGAGCAAGCTAACAGTTTAAAGGCTTTTCTAGAGAAACCTGATTTCAGTGATGCACCCATAGAGCATAAAAAGCAAAAAGTATGTATTGCTGAAGATTCTTCTGATTCTTTTCGACCTCAACTTTCAACTTGTGTATCCCCATCAAAAGAAAAACCATATGGTAATAAATCTCATTCCCATGTCTTAACTTGTGCACCACTGTCAGAAGAAAAACAGGGTCTCGACTTTATGTTCCAACTTGCGAATCAGTGTCAGAAAAAAAAAAACTGAGTGATAATACATCCCAACTCGAAGTCTCATCCTGTAAATCATTATCAGAAGAAAAACAGCATAATGACATATTTCAACCTCCGGTCTCAACCTGTGAATCACTATCAGAAAAAACGCCGGATGATAATACATCTCAACCTAAGGTCTCAACCTGCGCTTCAGATAGAGCATTGAGCCAAAATTCTGAATCAGTGAATCAGATTCCTGAATATTCTTCAAATGAAGATTTTCCGTCTGATATAGCTCTATGGCCTTCAAATCCTACTTCAGCTATGATAGAATTCTTTATTAGAAATAAACCACAGAATACAGGAGAGCTCAAAAATTTGAAGAAATTCTTTTTTGAGTCTAAAAAGAAGTACTTCAGAAATTTACAGGAAAAGCATTTTTATAGGATTAAAGCAAACTGCACTAAAGAAAGGAGAAACTGGATGATTTTCTCTGAAACATCTAAATCAGTTTACTGCTATGTATGAAAACTTTTCCCCAATCATAAGCTACCTCAGCAGAACCTTGTAGAAGGGTTTTCTGATTGGTCCCGAACTGAAAAGGTTTTAAGTAACCATGAAATTTCGAAGTCCCATCTGTCAGCAATTGTAAACTTCCAGACAAGACTTCAATTGTCTAAAAGAGTTGATTTTCAAATAGCAACTCAAATTGAAAATGAGAGAGATTATTGGAGAAAAATGCTTCATCGAGTAGTTGCCACAGTTAAACTGCTTTCTGCACTTGGCCAAGCATTCAGAAATAATAGAGATGCAAAATCACCAGAAAATACAAGAAGGGGTTACTTTTTAACTTATATGGAGTATCTCGAAGAGTTTGATGATTTCCGGAAAAGCCATTTAGAAAAATATGATCATTGCGGTTCAGGAAATACAAATTATTTTTCTCATCAAACTTATGATGAGATACTAAACATAATGGCACATAAAGTTAGAAGAGTTTTTGTGAAGAAGTTAAAAGAGCCAAATATTTTTCAATAATTGCCGATTCAACTCCAGATATTAGTCATGTAGATCAACCAACTTTTATTTTACGATACGTTAAAGCTGATGGAGAAATAGTTGAGCGATTTTTTGGTTTTGTGCCCATCAAATCTCATAAAGCAGAACATATCAAAAATATAATTTTGAAAAAGATTTCTGACCTTGGTTTAGAGATAAAAAACTGTATGGGGCAATCTTATGACAATGCCTCAAACATGTCTGGGATTTATGGTGGCCTTCAGGCAAAAATACTTGAAGAAAGTCCGACAGCATTTTATGTGCCTTGCTCAAACCATTCGTTGAACTTAGTAGAAAATAATGCTGCAGATATGCTATAAGTTATTTTGATTTTGTGCAAAATCTGTATACATTTTTTTCAGCTTCAACCTATAGATGTGAGATGCTGAAATCTTATATTTTATCAAAATGTACCGTAAAACAATTGAGTGACACCCGATGGTCAGCAAGAGTCGATGCTGTATCAGTACTACGTGAAAGCTACGGCGAAATTAAAAAAGCCCTTATCAAAGCTTCTGAGTCTGAAACTGAAAGGCCATCAACCAAATTAGAGGCTAACTCGTTAGCAAAAAAGTTTGACAAATATGAGATTGCTTTTATGACAATTTTGTGGGACAGAATATTAAGGCGAATGGACAAAATAAGCAAATTTTTGCAGAAGAAGAACATAAACTTAAAAATGGCCATAAATCAAATTCATTCGCTAAGACTATTGTTTGAGGAAGTGCGTGATGATTATTCCGGAATTGAAGCAGAAGTTTTAGCTTTATCTTCATCGATTCTGCGATCAGATGATGGCAAGAATAAGAGAAAAAGAAAAAGGAAAAGATTTCCAAATGAAAATGTTGATGGGGAAATACAGTTAGAAGGAACAGAAAAAGTACGTGTTGAGATTCTGACTGTCATTTGTGACAGCCTAATAGTTGAACTCGAGAAAAGAAAAGAAAAATTAGAATATGTTTCTAATGTATTCAAAGAAGTTTTTGTCGATGAACCACCTAATTCCCCCAAAACTAACACCAGTTCCATTTCAAAAGTATATATGAATGATACATGTGGAAAACAATTTACCGATGAACTGAAGCATTTCCGTCATTTTCTTAGTGTAATGGGGCAAGATCAGCACTCGGCAGAGCCAGAAAAGTGGTATAAATTGGTGGTGAATAGTGACAGTTTGAAAGAAACATTTCCAAACGTGGAAACCATTCTGAAAGTTTTTCTCACATTACCCGTATCAAATGAAAGTGGAGAAAGATCATTTTGTGCTCTTAAAAGAGTGAAAAATTATCCACGATCAACTCGTTCTCAAGTGCATTTGAATAACCTTGCAATATTATACATTGAGTGTAATTCTCTAAGCTCTGTAAATTACGATGAAGTCATAGACAATTTTGCTGCAGCTAAAGCCAGACGAAAATTTTTATAACGTTTCTAAATATGCGTTTAGATATGGTTTAATTTAAATACAGGGTGTCTCATCAAAACAGCACAAACTCTGCACAGTGAGATTCCTCGCTTAAAGAACATAAAACAAGACCGAAGAGATGCAAAAGAAAAGTATGACATCAGATGGGGTACAAGGAAAAAAAACTGTATTGGAAACATGAACATTGGTATCTGCTTATGTTTTCAGACTAAGATAAGTAAAATATCCACCGTGTATATTCAGGCATGCATGCTTACACTAGTGATGGGCGATAACGAGATGTTTTTCTCGATTTTCTCGATTGTATGACATCTCGATATTTTTCGATTGTATAAATTTTTTCTCGATGACTACAGTTTGCAAATTTCTTTTATAAATCATATATTATGTATTATATACGTCATACATTTATCAAGAATCGTCTGCGGGTGAACTGGAATGAGTCGATGTTAATAAAGACTAGGTGACTTCGACCGCTAGGGCCCCCTCCTTTAATCGGGGCCCCTAATTTATACGTAATCTTGTAATATGAAATCACGAACAGGTTACCCGCTATATACGGCACTGATATATGATAGCAGGCGGGTGTGGTGTGCACGCACTACAAAATCTTGTAAAAAATATAATATCGAAACGAATACGTCGGACCAGATCTCTTGGGGGAAGGGTCAAAGTGAGCGGAGGAGCACAGCAGCTGCATATTATGATTAAGTCGTCACAGGTCTTTAGGCCTTTCCAACCATATGTCACATGAGAAGTCTGGATCTGAATTTATAAAAATGCCCACCCCGTGGGGGGAAAGGGGGGGAGGGGTGCGGGAGGTGGATAACATGAGTAAGTGGTCATAAGCCTTTCCAACAATATGTCACATGAGGGGTCTCGGCTAAATTTAGAAAAACACCCCGTGGGGGAACGGTCACCGGAGGTGCATTACATCAATAAGTAGTCACAGACCTTTCCAACGATATCTCACATGTGGGGTCTTGGCTAAATTTGGAAAAGTGTCCCCCGGGGGGGGTTCAAAATGGGGGGATGGACACTGGAGGAGCATAACATCAATAAGTAGTCACAGACCTTTCCAACAATATCTCACATGAGGGGTCTTGGCTAAATTTGAAAAAGTGTCCCCCGGGAGGGGCAAATTAGGGGAGACTGTCACCGGAGGTGCATAACATCAATAAATAGTCACAGACCTTTCCAACGATTTCTCAAATGAGGGGTGTTGGCTACATTTCGAAAAGTGCCCCCGGGGGGGGGCAAAGTGGTGGTGGGGGCACCGTAGGTACATAACATCAATAAGTAGTCACAGACCTTTCCAACGATATCTCACACGAGGGGTCTTGACTAAATTTGAAAAAGTGTCCCCCAGGGGGGGCAAAGAGTGGGGGGGACTGTCACCGGAAGTGCATAACATCAATAAGTAGTCACAGACCTTTTCAACGATATCTCATAAGAGGGGTACTGACTAAATTTGGAAAAGTGTCCTCCGGTGGGGCGAAGTGCAGGGGGGCGGCCACCGGAAGTGCATAGCACTAATAAGTAGTCACAAACTTTTCTAACGATATGTCAGATGAGGGGTCTTGGCTAAATTTGGAAAAGTGTCCTGAAATTTCATATATTATAAATAATATTTAGCGGAGGGCTCCATAAAAAAATCCGATCTAAAGTGATAAAAGCGGAAAAAACTACCCTCGCAGTGGGGGCCAAATTGGGGAGGGGAGGAAGAAAGTCTCATAATATGAAAGAGTCATCCGAGAGCTTACCGATGACATATCACATGACTGGTCCAAAAAAAGTTTGAAAATTGCTCCCCCTCTCTCCCCCCGTGGGCCCACTCTTTCACCCCGGAATTCACACAGCCGCCACTTTAAAATTTTTATGTTCAATAAATAATATTTACCGGAAGACTGCATAAAAAACCCATATTTAAAGTGATATTTAAATTTATTATAGAAATCGGCTACGGTTTTAAAAATTTGTTCGCCCCTTCCCCACCCCCCTTTGAGCGAAGAAAGGTTCATAGTATGAAAGAGTGGTCAAAGGGCTTTTCGATTATATGCCACAGGAAGGGTTCGGTAAAATTTTTAAAATTGCACCCCATGAGTCCACTCTCACGTCCTCCTCCCTCGAAATCACCCGACCCACCTTCCTCTTTGAAAATTTTATATTTAATAAATAATTTTTATCGGAGGGTTCCAGGTATGTGACATCTTGGTAGGGCTAAAATAAGAGAAACTTTGAAAATTAAAGCTTCATTTCACAGCTCATTGTCATGCCTTTTTCTCTATCTCGTCCCTTGGTACTCTCGATAAATTTTCTTACTTTTCTTCTCTGCCGAGGACGAGAGAAATCCTCGAAAAGCTTCTCATAGCGAAATGTTGAAAAGCGCGAGAGAAACCTCGAAAGGCTTTTCATTGGGAGATTTCGAAAAGGACGAGAGTAACAAGCGAGAGGCTTCCCATCGGGAAAGGTTGAAAAGGGCGAGAGGAAACTCTCGAGAGACTTTCATGCCATCCCGAAAGGTTTAAAACCGCGAGAGAACCAACCATCGAGCAGCTTCCCATCTGGAAGCGTCGAAATGCTGGAAAAATCATCGAGATGAGATTTGCCGAAATGCGAGATGGAAATGAAGCTTTCAGAGTCAAACTTACAGCATTTCTGGTTTAAGTCATAATTTCTCAAAGGAGTCCATCTGCTTATCCAATCTCTTTTTAGCTCACAGGCTATCTAAGCCTGAGAGCTAATGTACCCGTCGGTTTTGTGTGTATGCATGTACGTACGTACGTACGTATGTACGTAACGCGATAACTCTTGATTAAAATGTACGATTTGCTTCAATTTTTTTTATGTTCATTCTGATAAGGCGTTCCGCTGTTTAGTTTTGACGGTTCATTGGTTAAGGATAAAGGGAGAGAAGAGGGGTTGGTCCCCCCCCCCTCCTTAATTTAAATAAATAGGTTTTTCATGCAGAATTCTTCGATTTGCTCCAAATTTCGTATACCGGTTTATTATGTTAAGGAGCTTCCCTGATTAAACTTGGAGGTTCATTAGTTAAGTATGAAGGGGGAAGGTAGGATAGACCCCCTCCTTAATTTAGATAAATGGGATTTTCATGCAGAATTATTCGATTTGCTCCAAATTTGGTATACCGGTTCATTATGTTAAGAAGTTGCCTTGATTAGATTTGGAGGTTTACGGGTTAAGTATAAAGGGGGAGAAGGGGGCTAGACCCCCCCCCCCCTTAATTTAGATAAATGGGCTTTTCATGCAGAATTATTTGATTTGCTCATAATTTGGTATACCGGTTTATTATGTTAAGGAGCTTCCCTGATTAAACTTGGAAGTTCATTGGTTAAGGATAAAGGGGGAGAAGGGGGGGCTGGTCCGCCCCCCCTTAATTTAGATAAATGGGTTTTTCATGCAGAATTATTCGATTTGTTCCAAATTTGGTATACCGGTTTATTACTTTAAGAAGTTGCCTTGATTAGATTTGGAGGTTTACGGGTTAAGTATAAAGGGGGAGAAGGGGGGCTGGTCCCCCCTTAATTTAGATAAATGGGCTTTTCATGCAGAATTATTTGATTTGCTCCAAATTTGGTATACCGGTTTATTATGTTAAGGAGCTTCCCTGATTACACTTGGAAGTTCATTGGTTAAGAATAAAGGGGGAGAAGGGGGCTGGTCCCCCACTTAATTTAGATAAATGGGTTTTTCATGCAGAATTACTCGATTTGTTCCAAATTTGGTATACCGGTTTATTATGTTAAGGAGCTTCCCTGATTAAACTTGGAGGTTCATTAGTTAAGTATAAAGGGGGGAAAGGGGGGTAGACCCCCTCCTTAATTTAGATAAATGGGTTTTTCATGCAGAATTATTCGATTTGCTCCAAATTTGGGATACCGGTTTATTATGTTAAGAAGCTGCCTTGATTAGATTTGGAGGTTTATGGGTTAAGTATAAAGGGGAGGGGCTAGTCTCCCCTTAATTTAGATAAAAGGATTTTTCATGCAGAATTATTGGATTTGCTTCAAATTTAATATACCGATTTATTCCGATATGGCGCTTCCTTCATTAGATTTGGAGGTACATTGGTTAAGTATACAAGGGCGAAAAGGGGGCAAGTCCCCTTAATTTAGATAAATGGATTTTCATGGAGAATTATTCAATTTACTTTAATTTTTTTTTTCTATGTTTGTTCTGATAAGGAGCTTTCCTGATTAGATTTGGAGGTTCATTAGTTAAGTATAAAAGGGTTAAAGGGGTTAGACCACCCTTAATTTAGCGATATGTTTCTTTTTTTCATGCAGAATTATCTGATTTGCTTCAAATTTGATATACTGATTTATTATAGTTAAGGAGTTTCCCTGATTAGATTTGGAGGTTCATTGGTTAAGTATAAAAGGGGCAAACGGGGGATATTTCCCTTCATTTATTTTTTGAGGGACATTATTCTTTGAAATAAGAGTATAATATACAGTTAGTGTTAATAACCTGTGAGCTCAATGCCATCAGTTTAACTGGCACTTATCATTTTATTGCTATTAACCGATGTGGGTTATGAAGCATAGTGGTTTATGTATTCAGTTCTGTATAGTCCTAGTTTCAAACTTTACTGTTAAATTTAGTGTCATTTTGCCCCGAATTTTCAATGTTTCTCTTATTTTAGCTCTGCCAAGCTGCCCCATACCTGGAGACTCAGATAAATACTATTTATTAAATATAAAAAGTTCAAAGAGGAAAGTGAGTGAATTCTGGGGTGCGCGCGAGTGCACAAAGGGATGGGGGGTGCGGGTAATTTTCAAACTTTTACCAAACCTCTCCTTGACATATCATCGGAAAGTCCTTTCACCACTCTTTCATATTATGAAACTTTCTCCTCCCAGAGTTGAATTCCGGAAGTGGTTGGGGGGGGGTGGGGGGGGGGAGCGGTGCGGGGTGACTTTTTTTAATTGTAGAGATTTCTACAATAAATATCATTAAATGAGGTTTTTTAATGGAGCTCTCCGATAAATATTATTTATTAAATATAAAATTTTAAAAGTGGGGCTGCGTGATTTCCGGGTATATTCTAGGATAAAAGAGGGAACCCACGTGGGAGGGGTAGATTTCAAACTTTTTTTGGACCAGTCATTTGATCTATCATCGGAAAGTTTTCGGTTATCATCGCAAAGTTACTCTTTCATATTATGAACCTTTCTTCTTCCTTCCTTAGTTTCCGAGAGAGGTACTTTTCGAACTTTTTTGAAATCGTAGCGTTTTTAAACATTTTAGATCGGATTTTTTTACGGAGCCCTCCGATAAATAATTTTTAATATATGAAAATTTCAAAGACAAGGATGGGAGGGTATATTTCGGGGGGGGGGGGGGGCACGATAATTGGAATCCTGGGAGTTGGGACTCTTTTCTATCTTTTGCTGACACCCCTCATGTGATATATCATTGGAAAGCTCTGTGACTACTATTTCATTTTATATATCGCCCGCGCCCCTCCCCTTATTTTGCCCCCGCGCGGGGGCACTTTACTAAATTTAGCCGACACCCCTCATGTGCCATATCGTTGGAAAGTCCTGTGACCACTTATTCATATTATGCACTTTCCTTGCCCCTCCCTCCTACTTTGCTCCCTGCGGGAGTTCGTTTAATGTATTCCAGTCGAAGACTTTATAAAAATGGGGAAATTAAAGATCCAATCTCAAATGACGTAGAAAAATCAATAAAAAATTTTGATCCCTTTTATCATCCTTTAGTTCATATTTTTGCCACTAGGGGGTGCTTTTGATTCTTATTTCTTTGGCCATTTTGGTACAATTGCCGAAAAATTCTAATTTTTGACACTTAAACTCCCCTTACCGCTTCATAGCTACTCGCGTTTTTTCAGCTTTTTTCAACCAGGAGTTCACCCTTACAGGACTTTTCCAGTCTTATGGCTCCTTTATAGTTTCCCTTTGGTTTGTTGTTTTTTTATTCCATCTGTTTTCAGTTACCCTATATTTAATAAAATCTGCCTTATATATATGTAAAAACAATGATTTCAATAATCGATTCTAGAACATCTCCTTTATAGATTCTCGAAAGTAATCGATGACTGTATCGATTGTGTATTTTACGATAACGATTTTTTTCGATTGGTAAATTTTCGAGAATCGCCCATCACTAAGCCCTATCACTACTATGAAATTGTCGGCCAGAATAATAACCAAGTTTTCCAATAACTGTTTTTAGCTTTTCTCGTTATAATCGATTGTAAAACATCTCGATTGTAGATTCTATGAATTAATCGATGGCTGTATCGATTGTGATTTTTTACGATGACGATTTTTCTCCGATTGTCGAATTCTCGAGAATCGCCCATCACTAGCTTACACCGTGGAATGATATCAAGCCGTCGTTTGAATCTATACTTAAAAGGCTGCATCTGATAGCTATTTTTTGTGTGCAATGAGCCATTCTACGGCGTGCGAGTGCGTACCTTGATATGCGCGGTGGGCAGTTTGCTCCTCTTCGTCCTCAAACATATGCAAATATCAATTTCATGTTTCCGATGAAGTTTTTCTTTTTCTTGCACTGGATAACATGTCGTACTCTTCTTTCGCATTTTTCTCGAAAATTATGCGTCATAGTGATACAGATTTTGGGGCATTTTTTTATGTACTCCAAGCGAAGAATCTGGTTGTGTACAGTTTGGTCTTGATGGGATATCCTGCATAAAGTGAATTTTGTATAATTAACAGTTAATGCTTTCAATAAATTTTAATAAATTTGTAATTAATTAATGACTGTTTATTGCTTTAAAATTATAAATATACCCAATTTTTCAGATGGGGGGCCCCAAAAAAGTTCCTGTGAGAGGGGCCCCTTACTTCATAAATCCGCCACTGGGCACCACTCGTCAAACGTGATGGTTGAAAGATGTATCGATGCTCTTTCCTCCCTGGCATCGATTCCAGATTTCTTTCCTGATTCTTCTGGCCACTGGAATGCTTTTGCTGGACCATGGGAGTACATGAATGATACTGTAATGTCATTTAGTTCTCATGATATCCTACTGATTTGTCCTATCCACCAATTGCTTTCATAATCAATTATAAATTCAGTGAAATAAGAAAAAGCTTGACTTTCTGGTCTTTTGAAAAATATACACAACATGTTATTTTGAAAAAATCATATAAAATTTTCTAAGCAAAAACACACGATTTGCTTATAAGGTATTTATTAGAAACTAATAAGGTATCAATTGAGCATATTATCAGATTTTTAAAAAAATGTGTTTTTGAGAAATTGCATCTCAAAAGTAGCGATTTTACGAAATTTTGCATAATTTGAAATTGAATTGCAAAAGTTGCATGCATCTTAGGTTTAAAATAAAATTTACTGTGAAACTCCCCTTTAAAGGTCTTTGGATTACCATCAATGTTTAGCTTTAAAATATTTTTTTTCATTCTGAAAAAAAAAAATCTTAAAATCAGTAATAATTCCATTTTTTGTGCTTAGAAACAATTTTTTTAAATTAATTTAAAATGTCACTATATTTTTTAAAACTATGCTAAAGTAAAATTCCGCTTAATAACTATTTGTAAAAAAAAAAATTGACTGGATACGTTAAATATTTTTGATACTGTGTTCATTTCAAAATGAGGCGTTTTTCTGTTTTTCCGAAAATTGTCAATTTTATCGTAAACTTTAAAGTGCTGTAACCACAGAAAAAAATTTTTGTGGGAAAAATCCTATTGGGAAATTTCATGTATTGCTTAGTTGTAACTACTGTAATTTTTTGAAAAAAATCTATGATGCTGAATTGACGCATATCAGTACTGCCTGCCTGAATTGAGATGGAATAGCTCTACTTTCTTCTTGTAAAGATAGAAGAAAGTAAAAAGCAATGCTAATGGCAGTTCTATAAAAGAGACTTTGTTATTCTCTGTCCTCTGTCTAATAAATAATTCACTTTAGAAAGAAGGACATTCTGCTACTCGCTAAAGAAAATATAGTATTGATAAAACAAAAGGGGAGATGATATGTAATATTTAGGTATGAAAAATAAACTAAAACATAAATTTTGAAAGATTTTGCAACTTATAAATTAAATAGTTCAATAAAATTATTGCATGATTTAATGATTTTTTGTATTTTTACAAAAGAAATGAAGAAGTTTCATAATTTTTGCAAGATTTCGGGCACACGAATTTAGAAATACTAAATATTGTGAAAATTTTACTAGAGATATCTAAATACAAGAAAGAATATATTTCACATTATTTAAAAAGAACAGGATTCATTTTACAAAGTTTAAAAAAGACAGATTTCTGTCTTCTTAAAAAATGGCCTAAAGGAAACACTGCTCTAAGATAGGAAGTAAAATTAAGGGCATTCAAAATGTAATGCCAGCACTACAAGCTAGCAAAGTTTTGGAATACCCCGTTTTGCCTTACATCACAAGTTTGCAGGATGGACACCACTTTTCTCTAATAATGTTGAATCTCAAGTATAACTAGGTACTAGGAATTGAAGTTATAAATCAATTAGAAAAGTGGATTTTAGATATTGTCAGAATATTATTTCCTATAAAATTGGAACAACTGTAAGATTCTGTCCAGAAAATTATAGCCGGCAAGATAGAAATAGATTTCAAGATGAAATGGTATGATTCCCTTATGAAATCACATCCTAAAATAACTTGCAAAGAAGCAGAATACATAAATAAGGCACAAGCTAATATATCAAAAATGACAAAATCAGAAAATGATTTCAAGCAATATAACTCTTTGGTGAAGATTCAAGTGTTCTAAACAATCCACAATCCATGGATAATTATAAAACTGATTAAATAGTTAATCTTTATGTCCTATACGCACTGTTGTCCCTTTTATGAATCACATTAAATATATTTTTTTTTGTTTTTTTTTTTTAATTGAAAATTTCAGTTGAAATCATAAAAAAAATTGCAAAATTCTTTTAATACAGCAAACAAATATGTGTGTAGTAAAATAGATGTTGTGTAAAAATGCTTTATTTTTACTTATTATCAATTAAAATGTTTGTTAAACTACATGATATTGGAATGAGCAAAACTGGTGCATAGAAATGGCCAAAAATGGTGTAGGGGTGGCCACAACTAGTACAAATTGAAATAAATTATTTAATGAGTTATTACTCACAATCTAAAATATTCTGTAGAAAGTTATTATAATTAACAGAAAGACAATTAAATTTGCTAAAGAAAGATGTTATTATGATTTAATATGTTTCAATCAGTCAATAACTGTAAAATTTCTATTTCAAATTTTCTCTAAAGGTGGCCACAACTGGAGCATCTATCCTACCACATATTATATCCATATCTGCTTGGAGATGGAAAGTAGGGTAGATGCACCAGTTTTGGCCACTGTACCAGTTTTGGCCACATTGGATCAATTTGTCTAATATTTAGCCTGTGAATTAATGCTAACAAATAATAGGCATTCTTACATTTTAAGCAAACTCTCTTTTATCATTTAGAATATCATTTGTTTATTTTTTGATAAAATATGACTTGCAAAAAAAATAAATGTGTGAAACTGTAGTGTGTGCTTACATGTATTAAGATTTTTGCTTAGCTGACAAGTTTTCAGAATCTTTCAACATTAGGCACTTATCGGGTTCTATTTGTTCTGAAACAAATTGCTATTAGGTTTTATGAGGTAAGCTTTCTCTCTACTGTAATTTTACATTTAATTTAATTATTTTAACAGTTTAATGGGGGGTGGCCAAAACTAGTACATTAAATTTGCTATATGTACCAGTTATGGCCATGGGGGTGGCCAAAAAGGGTACAACATTATGTTCCACTTTTGGCCACATGATTCATTATAGAGGGAATTTTAGACATTTAATAAATTTAAGAACATCTGGAAAAATCAATTTAATTTTGTTTTATATATAGTAATGGCTTCAATAATAATAATAGAAAAAGCAAGGCTAATGGCAGTTCTTATAAAAGAAATTTTGTTATTCCCTGTCCAATAGATAATTCACTTTAGAAAGAAGGACATTGTGCTAGTCACTAAAGAATGACATTGCTAAAGAAAATAGAGTATTGTGTTTAGTATCAATAAAGCAAAAGGAGAGGCGATATGTAATGTTTAGATATGATAAATAAACTAAAACATAAATTTTGAAAGATTTTACAACTTATAAATTAAAAAGTTCAATAAAATTATAGCATGATTTAACTGCTTGTATTTTTCCTAAAGAAATGAAGAAGTTCCATAATTTTTGCAATATTTCAGGCACACGGATTTAGAAATACTAAATATTGTGAAAATCTTTACTAGAGATATCTAAATACAAGTAAGAATGTATTTCACATTATTTAAAAAAAACAGGATTCCTTTTACCAAGTTTAAAAGAGATTCTGTGCTATTAAAAAATGGCCTATGGGGAGCACTGCTGTAAGATAGGAAGTAAAATTAAGGCCATTCAAAATGTAATGCCAGCACTACAAGCTAGCAAAGTTTTGGAGTAACCCGTTCTTGCCTTCGCAGGATGGACACTACTTTTCTCTAATAATGTTGAATCTCAAGTAGTAGATCTAGGTACTAGGAATTGAAGTTAAAAATCAATTAGAAAAGTGGATTTTAGATATTGTCAGAATACTATTTCCTATAAAAATGGAATAACTTTTAAGATTCTGCTCAGAAAATTGTAGCTGGCAAGATAGAAACGCCATTTCAAGATGGAAGACCAGGTATGAAATGGTATGATTTGCTTCTGAAATCACACTCTAAAATAACTTGCAAAGAAGCAGGGTATTTAAATAAGGCACAAGCTAATATAAATCAAAAGATGATTTCATAACTTTTTGATGAAAACCAAACAAAAATCAGAAAATGCTTTCGAGAAATATAACTCTTTGATGAAGATTCAAGTGTTCTAAACAAGCCACAATCCATGAATAATTATAAAACTGATTAAATAGTTAATCTTTATGTCCTATAGGTACTGTTGTCCCTTTTATTAATCAAATTTAAATATATTTTTTGTTTTTTAATTGAAATGTTCTGTTAAAATCAACAGTATAAAAACATAGTAGTTAAAATCAATCAAGTATATTTTATTTGATGTTTTTATCAATTCATAAAGAAATTTGCAAAATTCTCTTAATACAGCAAGCAAATATATGTGTGGTAAAATAGATGTTGCATAAAAATGCTTTATTTTTACTTATTATCAATTAAAATGTTTGTTAAACTACATAATATTGGAGTGGCCAAAACTGGTGCATAGAGATGGCCAAAACTGGTGTAGGGGTGGCCAAAACTGGTGTAGGGGTGGCCAAAACTGGTACAAATTGGAATAAATTACTTGATGAGTTATTACTCACAATCTAAAATATTCTGTAGAAAGTCATTATAGTTAACAGAAAGACAATTAAATTTACTAAAGAATGATGTTATTATGATTTAATATGCTTCAATCGATCAAGAAATGTAAAATTTCTATTTCAAATTTTCTCTAAATGTGGCCAAAACTGGTACATCTACCTATATTATCTGAAATAATAAAAAAATACTAGAGAAATAAAATTTGTATACTACTCTTTTATGTATTTTCTATCATAAATTTCATCAAAGTGCCTATGTAAGAAGGTTTGATAACTTCTTACAGTTTTAAAAATGACTTATTTTTATTTGTACAAATGTAAAACTAAATTTTGAGCTGCGTTAGTTTTACATTAGCAGTTTTTTTTTTTCTTAACTTTTGATTTTGTAGACATATTTTTATATACCAATCAAATAACTTTATGATGTATTATTGCATATATTATTACATTTATATTTGAATAACTTTTACAGATCAGTTATAAATTCCTTTATCTTCAATAATCTTTAAACAATTTCATTCGTAAACAAATTATGCTTACCTTATAAAAAATACTTCAAATAAATATAAATAATATTAATTGTAGATTAATTTTATGGGCAAAATAAATGCCTTTATTATAAATATAAACAAGCTATATGAATCATTCAATAAGAGTCATTCTCAAACTCAAAATGTTGCCAACCGAGGATCTGTTTAGGGTCATGCAAACGGTTCATCCGATTGAAAGGGAGTTTTTATATGGAGTAAATCTTCTTTAAAATCACCCTCTTGTGTCCTTCATATGTGGCTACTGGAGACTGCTGATTGGACTGCTATCAGTCAAGGGCGCCATTTGAGGGGGACTGGGGGGGAGGGGCGCCCTCAAGGAATTTGATATTTTAGAAAATTTATCTGTCATGACAGGTGATACTTTTTTTTTTCAAAAATTGCTCAAAAGTTAAAATAACTTGTCAGATCTTATTACAATAAAAACGTATGCAATAAATCAACACTTTAGGCACAAAAACAATTTTTTATCAAAAATATTTTCTAAAGACTTTGCTGTTCCAACATTCTCAAGGTGAGAAATTTATCATTAATGAGTATTTTGGCTAATTTTAGAAAGATATGTGGGAAAAAATTCTGTTAATTGCTTCTCAGCTGTGTACAAAATGATCAAATGAAAACTCGCCCCACCTCAGAAGGGAATTTTTCTTTTCTTTTTTTTTTTAAAGAAGATGGGAGTTAATTCAAGTCCTTAATTATTTAATTTTTTTATTTTGCATTATTAGTGTCACATTAAATTTACTGCAATCATTACAACGCTATCAAATCATTTGCTTTATTAAATCACATTATATACAGTACGTTCTTAATAATCGCCTCACCCTGATACCAGAGCTCTACGCGGATCGGGTTGTTCCGGACCCGACAAAAGTCATTTACTCGAAACCCAACTCTAACCCGACAAACTGCAACTCAGACCCGAACCCACAGTGAAAGAAAATTCATCAATTTTTAATTGCATTTATGGAAAAGTAGTCTACAATTTTACCGCTTATGTACAAAAATGAAGACATATGCACCCATTAATATTCAGATATATAGCTTTTTCATTTGGAAAATATTCAGGACTTCCTTTTGAAAAACCGTTTCACCCCGAGCCCGTTCAAAAAGAGATAAAGCGTAACCCGAAACTCTTAAGGGGACCTTCTACATGAGACAAAACAAGTAAGAAAAATCATGCGTTAAGCATAGATTATGAAACACTTTCCAACACTTCCTGAATGCTTTAACAAAACTTCGTTATTTAGGGAAATAAGGTATATAAGTGAACTAAGTAAACATTTTAGAAAACACATAAAACATTTGAAAAACTGATTTCAGCAGTTACCGTCTATAGCAAATATGTATTCCAATTCTTTTGAACAGCCCTGTATTTGATCTGTAGGTTGATATATATACTATATAATGGAGAAATTTAGTTTAGCAAGAAAACACATAACAGGTTGAAATTTCTCTTTCAGCAATTTATACTAATAGATTTAAACATACTTGTATACTTTTGTAAAACTCTGCAGTTAACCTAATACCTATATTACACGCCACTATTTAGCTAAAGTTTAATTCAAAGTAAAACACTCTTAAAACTACCGGAATCACATTTCCAGAAATTATCATTTATAGACGGCCATGTATCCAATTCTTTGCGTAACCCTGTATGTCATTTTATATATGTTTTACAAACATTTCTTAGTAAACCAAATGCGGTTCAGCGTAAAAATGCCTAACTCATTTAAAATCACCTTTAAGCAATTTGCAATCATACCCAGTAATCATTACGAATTCTTTTGAGTAGCCCTGTATATCAATTACAGCATTTATACACACCATATACAATGCATAAATATAGTGAAACATAAAAGCACATAACATAATTAAAAATGCATTTCCAGCAATCATCGCTACTTTACAGTACTTCGGGTACAATATAGTATCTGAAATCTTTTGGATGTTCCTGTAAATGCTCTGCATTTCGTATTATCCATGAAATAAGTTATAGTAAACCTTAGCGACGTATATCTATTTCATTATGCATGTAATAGTTTAACATACTTAAAATACGCCGGAAAAAATTCCCTCCACTTCTATATCATTATGTAAAGGAATTCTTTTGTGCGGCCCTGTAAATGAATAATAACTATTTTTTGGGCCGCATATTGTACAGAAAATGCATATTTTAGTCAACTTGATAAATGCATATCAATTTATTATGTTTGAAAGCATGTAACATCATTAAAAATCATTTTAAACGATTTTTCCCATAGACCGTAATGTAACGGAAAACTTTTGACTGTCCCTGTAAATGAACTAAACATGCTACAAACTTCATTTGCAATAGGGTTCGTGCTATGGTAGAGGTCACTAACATCCAAAAATTTCAGAACGATCCGAGTATATTTACGGGAGTTAGAGCGCGTACAGACGGCCAGACGGACAGACAAACCGAAGTCATAAACACTTTTCAACTTTGTTGGAAAGTGTTAAAAAAGCACTTTTTTATGACTTTTTTGTAAGAAAACTGCATGATGGATCTTTTTGAAATTTTAACAGTTTATTGTACATATCTTAAGGTATACACAAGAATTTTTTTATTAGATTTTGTTGCTTCTACTTTAAGTTATAAACAAATATGTTCAAACACATTTTTTTGACACGGTAGGCAAGATTAAAAAAAAAACTCAATGGATTATCTTGATTTTTTTTTAATTATTATTAAAGATTATTTAATTGCCTTAGATATGAATTAAAGCTTTTACTAAAATTATTTTTAAAAAAAAGTGATTAGCAAATAAAAACGAATTTTTTTAACAAAAGTTTTTTTTTTTAAATCAGCCATTACATAACTTTTTTTTAAATAAATTTATGGGTTCCTTTAATTTAACTAGAAGCTATACTCACGAAGTTTAGGGAAAAAAATTATTTTTGTGTTTCAGATAATTCTACAAGGGGCTATCATGCCCACCGTCCAGACGAAAATTTCCAAAGCAGTTGAACATATTTGCTTATAACTTAGAGCAGAAGCAACAAAATCTAATAAAAAAATTCTTGTGTATACCTTAAGGTATGTTCAATAAACATAAACTGTTAATATTTCAAAAAGATCCATCATGCAGTTTTCTTACAAAAAAATCATAAAAAAGTGCTTTTTTTGGTCTCCTAATATAGAAGGTCTCCTTAAAATTAACCTTACACCCACCGAAAAAAATAGCATAAACCTGACCTAACCCGCGTTCGAGTTCGGGTAAAATTGGATTATACAGTGTTGAATTCAGAAACTTTTCTCCGGGAGCGATTTTTGTGGCTCTGAGGGTGGACATTATAGAGTTCCGGGGGGGGGGGGGGGGATTCTCATTGATCCAGGAGGAATCCCCCCCCCCCGAACCATCACCCTGAATTCAACACTGGGGTTACCGGACCCGATGCAGGACTGTAATTTCCAATCATCCCGAAAACCGCCAAAAAATTTTATTAACTGACCCGAAATGAAAGAAAATTAATCCTACTTGTATAAAATGCAAATGAGAATTTCGTTCCGGCAGTCTATAACTTGAGTTCTCTGAATGTATTTTGATAGAACTAATGCACGGATTTTCCTAAAACTTCAGATTCAATTATACCTTGATATAATTTGGTACTGATTACGTTTTGGTATAAATCACCCAATAGGTGGTGCTGCTAGGTGCGTTTTTCACGATAGCTCTATCTCGATAACATGTACGGAATTTAATTCAAACTTCATATTATGCTACACTTTCACATAAATAGATCACGATAGACATAGATTGTCTTTTAATTTTGGCACCGTGATAGCGAATTTTGAAGTATATTAACATGCATCAGATAGAAGAAAGCTTTGGGATTTTCAAATCCGACGAGTTTCATCTGAAAATATTCAGAATTTGTTTGAAAAACCAGATCAACACGAGTCTGATTGTAGTGAAAAACCAATTCGAGCCCGAAATAAGTAACTCTGATTACAGGACAGAATTGGCGGCTACTTTTATCAATCGCACCACAATTTCCAAACAAATTCTTTGAGGTAGATTTCTTTTGAAAATATCTTAATATAAGTGTATGGCAGAGATTAGTTTTCAAAAAGTGGTAGAATAAAAAATAAACGAAAAAAAAAAGGAACGTCAACCCGCCTCGATATGACCGCGGATCGGGTCGTGTCGGTCTTGGAAAAAATCGGGTTGACTGATTCATTACAGACTCTACCCGAGTAGATCATAGTCTGAAGAGGAAGGCAGAAAATGATTAAGGAAATTTTTTACTAGCAGATAGTTATTGGTAAAAATATTTTATTCCTATAACAAAATTTGCAAATTATCACGACTAGTTGATCATGTTTGTGTGCTAATTATCTCGTGACCGATTGAATTTCACGATTTGTTTCGATACTATTTGACGAAATTCGCGATTTTTTTCAGTGATCGTTTCATGAAATTCAATTTTTTTCCGTCACCTTTTGTCAAAATTCACGATATTTTTTGCGACCGATTGACGAAATTCGCTATTTGTTCCGATATATTTGACGAAATTCGCTATTTGTTGCGAGATATTTTGACGAAATTCGCGATTCTTTTCCACGATCGTTTTTTGAAAATTGTTTTTTTTTCCCGCAGACGATTCACAAAATTTGCAATTGAATTGCACGATCAACGCAATCACTCTTTGACTAAATTCGTTATTTCTCCCCGAAACATTTTGACGAAATTCTCGTTTTTTTCTGAGACAGCTACTCCGAATTCGCCGTTTTTTTTTTTGTTTTTTTTTTGAGCGGCTGATGCACAAATTTGATTTTTTTTTTCTGCGACCGAATGTTGAAATCTGCATTTTTTTTCCCGCCACCGATTTACAATAATCGCTGTTTGTTTCCACAGTCTTTGCAATATTTTTCAAGGTATTTTTAGGAAATTATATTTTTTCTATGACTAATTTGCCAAATTAACTATTTTCCAAGTCCAATAGGCAAAATTCGCGATTTTTTTCTGCGGTCGATTGATTAATGGATTTTGCGTAGTTCCGCAAAGAAAGAGAAAAAAATACCGGGGTCATCCACGAAAATTAAAAAATATTCCTGGAAGAATCCCATGCTTGTGAAAGAAGTTAATATGACAAAATCCCGCACGCTATTTCAAACCCTTTCCCTCAAAGAAAACTTTGCCCTATCTCTCTCCCCTTCAAGAACCTCTTGAAACGGCTCTTCACCCTTGAAGTAAAACCTGCAAAGAAGAAGTCGAAAGGTTAGGAAAAAAGCTCCATTTTAGACAGGTCTCCATCTTAGAAACTATAATTATAAGATTTTTTTTTTTCATAGAAACGTGATTTTTTTTCCCGTTTGTGAAAGAATTCTTTTGATAGTTTCGTTTTCGTAAGTTTTTAAGTAAATGTAATATATATATGCTCTTCAAAGGTTTACTATAGAAAGGCTATTTTAACAGCTTTAGGGGTTGTAAAAATGGAAATTGTCATTGTCAATAACGGAATCCTGTCTTAAGCGGAAAACTTTCTTAGTCATTATCTTGAAATTATACCTGCTAAGATGAAAACCTACTTAAACCGGAATTTCTATCGGTTCTCGTTCGGAAGGGAGTGGGTATAGCCCCCATCCTCCGAACCTCTTCCTTGTCTATGCCACTGCCCTCAAAGAAAACTTTACCCCCCCTCCCCTCTCCCCAAGAAAGTTCTGAAATGGCGCCCTGCTATGACTTATTAAAATTGAGATTCACCTACAGCCCGATCAAGGTGAAGTTGGGCCAGGGCCTGTTAAAAAGTTGCCCCCCCACCCCCCCCCCCCCACCTTCCCATTCCCGGCGACACTTTCAGAAAAGAAAATAGGTTTATTTGATGAGTTGACAAAGTTGTTTGGGTGAAAGTTTACAAAAAAAAAATTAACTTACAAGAATAATCAAGAAAATGAATTACCGTCCACTCTCTCAAATAAGCATTTGTATAATTCACAAACATCTATGATCCACAGTTTATGTTGCAGGTTGCAGAATAAATGGGGGACGTTTTTTTCGAAACTCGCCTTACCCAAAATACATTATTCCCTAACAGTCTAGTAATCATTTTAAACTATAATTCTGACATTGTAAAATCCTCGTTTATATTGAAACCAATAGACACAGTATGCAGTTTTTGGAATTTTCCTCAAATTTGATTTTCTGGATACGGCAAGTTTTGAAAATTATAGGTACTCTCAAATTGAAAAGGACTTTTACAGAAAAATTAAATATGGAGGTTTTTTATTACAGTAAAACTTTGTTTTTACGTCAGGGACCAAAATATAAAATGCAAACAGTGAAAAATTTAAATTGTGAGAAAATTTACCTGCAATTAAAAGTATTTGATTAAGGGGGGAGGGGGGGGGGGAATCAGCCATATAATTTGTGGGCACCTGAAATTCGTGGGCCCAGGGCCGAAGCCCCGTGCATTAATCAGGCCCTGGATGCACCACTACGGTTCACTACAAAATGCTTATTATAGAATATGTTGAGCATGTCATTTATCGTTCATTTACAGGGTCACACAAAATCATTTAGTTACAGTACTGCACTAATTAATAGAAGCGAATTTGTAAATATAACTAATTTTTTACATATTAAATGGTGTGTATAAATTCTTTAGATCATATACAGGGCTCCACAAAAGAATTCGAGTACATTTTCGCTTACTGACGGAAATTGCTGAAGAGGAATTTTTCAAATGTGTTATGGATTTTTCAAATTGTTAACTTAGACATCATCTTTGACCATCTTAAACGTTGAAGTTTGTTTCCAAAATTGATTGTCAGACCACTGAAACCATAGTGTTAATAATAATAATAATAATTATTATTATTATTAAAATTTAATTTTTAATAATTTCTCACTTTGCTGTAACTTCCAGTCAGAAAAATGTTGCCTTACATCTAAGAAAGATATTAAACAAGAAAGAAAAATCTCACATTCGTCAAGTATATAATATGAAACACTTTCCAGCATACTGTATATTACTAACAGTGAATTTTCCTTCTACAACAATTTTAAAGACTGTAGGCATGAATCCCAGGGATAATTCTGAGTAAAAAAAAAAAAAATTCTGAAATTCACAGCACATTTTCTGAAAGGTTACAACAGAGGGGGTAGGGCAATCCACTCCCGACACTAACTATATGTTTTTTTTCGCGCCTCTTTGACGAAATGTGCGTTTATTTTCGCAATCTTTTGACGAAACTTGTGGTGATTTTGCGATCTTTTGACGAAATTCGCCTTTTTTCGCGATATTTTGACGAAATTTGCTGATTTTTTGACGAAATTTGCGTTTTTTTCGCGATCCTCTAACGAAATTCGCGGCATATTTTATGTCCGAATTTATGATCGATTTTTTCTTTTCGGAAATGACTGCCTTAATTTTTCGGAAAATTCGGAACAGAATCACTCCTGATGAATCCATTATACATTAATATGCATTAAATTTTCCTTTGTACCTTTTGTCAAAAAAAAAAAAAAAAAAAAAAAAAAAAAAAAAAAAAAAAAAAAAAACTTGGATCTATTTCAACATTTTTCTTGATAGTTTTCAGTTTCATACTGTACAGATTTATCCTGTGACTATGGGTCAAACCATGTACAGTCGAAACCTGATTTAACGAATTGCTCCTTGTTCGTTAAATCGCGATACCCAAAAGAATTTTTTTATACAACAAAACAAGTTAAAGAAAATGGCTATAAATAAAAAGAACATTTACCTTAAGTCGGAAATTGTACGTCAAATGTGGCAAATGAGGTGAGTTCATACTATAGCTAGTTTTATAAATATTCAGATCTCGGTGCACTAGCTCTTACGCAAAGATGCATGAATACAAATTTATTACGATTATACATATTAAATTCAGTAATACGGAAATAATAAAACGCCATCTTAAATAGGACATAATCACCACGGCAAACTAGAATCATTACCTATCATGGGATCAATTAATTAAGTATGATAGGATTTAATGGAATGAAGAAAACTTGTATTAATATCTTTTTAAGTTTTGATTCTATTTTTATAAAATTTGAAATGACACACGTCTCTGCAACGATTATATATATTAAATTTCAGACCATTCGTTTGGATAGTTTTTGCGGTGTTATATGCGGACAGATGGACGGACCAGACCACGTATTTATATAATTAAGAACGCACCCAATAATGTTAAATATTTATTGCTTTAACAAAATGCACTGTGTAATATTGATTTTTTTTATGTACTACTATAAAACAAATCCATTGTAATTTCGAAAAATTTTATTTCCTTTATTCGAATTTTATAAAGTATAAGCTATCTTTTATAGATGATGGTACTTTGTTTTGATTTTGTATTCCTAACATCTTTATTTTATTTTTTTCCCGAAGCTGCGAAAACAGTATCATCAACCATCAAATACTGTTTCAAAGTATCCAAATTGCTAACTACTTCTTCGAATGTTGTATGTTTCATCTTCTTTATTTGATGAACTACTACTGGGTCATTTTCAAAATCTGTCCATGTTTTGGAATAATAAAATCAAAATTTTAGAAATAATCAGAAATTTTTAATTTTTTTGTAAATAATTACCTTACCTCATAAACATTAATATACAAGCATCAGCAGAGACAAAAATTACTAATTTAACATTTTAAAACTAATTTTTAAATTTTAATTAACTTGGTAATGACATAAGTGAGCACGGTAATGACATCTACGGTAATGATAAATTAAGCAAAATATTTTTATTTTTCCCCAGGCATAAATGGAAGCCATTATATCTTCTGGCCCATACAATGATTTTCTATTTCTTATATAATAAAAGCAGATTAAGAAATAAAGTTCATTTAATTATCAATTAGAAGTGGGTACGGTAATGACGTACAAAAAAATACTCACCAAAACAATCAAAGTCTTTGCTTGTTTTATTGAAACTATAAATTTACTCTATTCACCTAAATCTGACAACAAGTTGACTTTTAAGGAGTATTTCTGCCTTGATAAAAAGGCATGTGCTGCCCTCTAAAAAATTCCAGATGAACTTTTATCAGAAGCATGGCAATGACACTCTTTCTTAGGACACGGTTTAAAAAAATTATTAAGAATTATAGATAAGTTTAATTAATGAAAATAAATATTTTTTAATAAGTAGCATCTTAATAAATAAAAACGTATTAAAAAAATTATAACCATCTGTTTTAAATAAAACTTAGTCAAATATTTACCTAATAAATTGCTTGTTGGGACAACCTATGGTAATGACATTTTGACTACAAAATATATTTCTTATTTTTAAGTTTTTTATAAATGATAATATAACTGTAAATTATCATTAAAAAAACATGATAGTTAAAATGCAATAATTAAAATTATGATATTTAACTGTTTTTCTGTGGCAATGCGAAAGGACAGTAAAACACGACACTTTTTGAAAATCACCCTACAGCTGTTAATAACAATCTCGCTGTGATGTGCATTTTCGCATGTAGCTATTTCTGCATCAAAAGATACAGATTCAGAAAATTGACAATTGGGGACATTGAAATTTCTTTATTTTTTTAACATAGAAAATTATTTGTTAAATTGCAGTATTTTTGTTCCATTAACCTTGGGAACATAAAAAAATTTCAGTACATCGAGAAATTTGTTAAATCGGGGCTCGACTGTACGTTCCAGGAATATCCTATTCGTATTACTTTTTGAAAAAGAATTTCAGCCATACACTTTTATTAAGATTTTTTCAAGAGAAATCTGGCACAAAAGAAATATTTTTGCAAATTATGGTAAGAATGAATATTAAAATAAGTCGCCAGTCTTAACCTGCAATCAGAGAATTCACTATGGCAAGAAATATCATTTACAAAATTGGCTTACAGAGACATATTAAAATGAAATTAAACAAAGAAATTTATTTATTTTTTCATAATCACTTTAACTGCAAGGGTCCATAAAAAGTGGTTCAATTTTAGATCGGCGGTTCTCAACTAATCGCCGTGACACACTTGAGAGGACTCAGGCATGTAACAAAAATTTTCAGTAAAATTACATCAAGTATGAAGATTCTATGAACTGACAGAAGTACTTTAAAATGCAACATGCTAAGTTCTGCAACTTATTATGTAATGAGGTTTAGTGTCGCTAAGTTGCATTTCCTTCCAAATACGTTTCAGTGTTTAAATATTTTTAGTAAGAAATGTTGAAACTTTCCTTTTACCCGACTGCCAAGAAGGGTTATGTGTTTCATGCATATCTGGGTATGTGAATTTCTTTATACCCTCGAAACTTCCCAACGGCTGGATGGATTTTAATGAATGAGGTCTCTATCAATTCGTCTTAACCGTCCAATGATAATAGGCTAGGTTTGTTTTTATAAGTTCAAAATAACGGTAGTAAAACACAAAATGGCAGTAGAGACGAAATTTAAGTATTGAGCGGCAGCGCAATACTTATTTATTTCCAGTCTCACTTCTCAATGTTAATTTAACATAGAAAAGCCTATGGAGATCATAACTTTTTCATTTTTTCTTCCCACCTTTTTGTCCCTGATGCCACTCATTTTTTATTCTTTACTAATTCTAAAGATATTGTAAATATAAAGTGTAAAAACGTTGGCCTAACGTCAGGGTCAAAACATATGGTAAAATGGCTTTGCATATGGGTGAATTATAACCCAGAGAGAAACATGGGCCAATTTTTTTTTACATTACTCAAATATTTTTCTTAATAATTCCAAATTTCTCTTTTTTCATTGAGAATCAATGGACATTTTTCATAGAAAATGTAACATTTTTTCTTCATTGTTGCAAAAATTTCAAAAGCCGTAATAATAATTTATCTCTTTGTAGTTGAAAGATTTTCACGCGAATATTAAATTGACCTAGGTTTTTTTTTTTTTTTTCCAAAAATTAAAAAGGTGAATATGACGTCATAGTGGAAATAAAAAGGATATTTTCAGAATAAATTTTACTTTGGTCAAGTTTATGTTTTAGTAGAAAGTTTCAAATGCTTGATGGATGCTAAATGCTTAGCTATTTTTACGCAGGTAGCGAACTTAGTGAGGAATTACATAACTTAAATTTTAAAATGTTTTCTCTTTTCGAGATGAGATCTCTTTATACCTAAAGTTAAATTTAGGTAATAAATTTCAGATACGTTTACATCACCCCTTGGTAGAGAATAAGGTAACAAAATTTAAGTTAAACTTTTATTTTTTATTAACCATTTGGAAAAATGGTTATTGTTCTCATCAGGATAGGAAATGAAAAGCATATCTGAAGGTTTTCATTGGTTTAATCCGCAATTTATACTTTTTTCTGATTGGTCTATACAGTAATCTGTATTTCCCTTTAATTTCAACAACGATGGATACTTTCTGTTGCCACTATGACAAAAAAGTAATAAAAACTACAAAAAAAATTAATAACTCAGAAACAAATTGAGATACAGCTTTCAAACAAATTGCATTTAAAAGTACATTTTCTTCTCTATCTGACGGTGTAAAAAGTAATATTGTCAGATGTTTAGAAGTTTAAGAATGAAATTTCATTTAAAATTCGCCGTCAGATTTCTTGGAAATCTGACGATGGAAAGGCCTTTTACCGAACAGCCAATGGATATTTACGTAATGGATAATGGAACAGCTTGGATATTTACGTAAGTTTCAGGTGGATAATACTTAAGTTTCATGAAATCTGACGGGTCGCAGGCGATATTTTTGGCTTGCAATTTTTACGTGTAATAACACTATTAATGTTTAATTCATGGCATACGTAATGTATGATCAACTCTGTGCGATTTTTTATGTCTTAAATTTTAGTCTTCAAAAAAAACGTTTTCCAAATGGTCGTTGTAATTTGATAAATTGCTTTTTACATTTTTTTTTACTGTATCACAGCTATAGTATTGTTAACTATTAACAGTAAGGATTCAACACAATTTATTTTTGCATTCATAGCGTTCCTGAGTGGGAAATAGCGTATCTAAATTTAAGTGAAGTTAATTTTTTATGTTTTGATTATAGTTTTTTTACGTTCAGATTGGACGTTTTTGGCCAAACTACAGCAACCCGCATTACTACAGTGGTGAAATATTTTGAATTATACATTGGTAAACTGTATCTCACATTGTGATGCAATACTGCATACATCAAAGCCTGATGATGATACCCTCTATTAATTTTGAAATGAGTTCGTCTGAATGCAGTAGTTATTAAAAAACTTGACATATTAAACAAAAACTTAATTTGAAGAACAAATTTAAAAAAACAAAATTTATTTCCTACATTATTTAAGCCCGAGAAGGGACAGATATTAAGATATTTCATTCAATTAGTTCTACATTTATTGTTAAATTTTTGTAACAAATTAGTTAAGCCAATTGAAGATTAAAAAATAAAAATAAAATTCATACAATATGATACTTAAAACACCCTAAAAAATTAGATTCCATTCAAATGAAATCGAAATAAATCTTAGACTTTTTTTTTTGCATGCATCTTATCATTTTATGTACAATTGTCAAACATAATACAAAATCTGCTATACAAATATTTTCAATTAAAAATGGAAGAAGTTTAAGTTTTATTTCGATTTCATTTGAACGGAATCTAATTTATTAGGGTGTTTTAAGTATCATATTGTATGAATTTTACTTTTATTTTTTAATCTTTAATTGGCTTAACTAATTTGTTACAAAAATTTAACATTAAATGTAGAACTAATTGAATGAAATATCTTAATATCTGTCCCTTCTCGGGCTTAAATAATGTAGGAAATAAATTTTGTTTTTTAAATTTGTTCTTCAAATTAAGTTTTTGTTTAATTTTTTTTTATGCACCCTATTGAGTGGCATATCATTGGATAGGTCTTTCAAAATGAAGACGATGTTTCTTTGACTATTTTACAGTCAGAAACTCCATTTAAATATTACACAACCTGGAAAATGTGTAGGTAAGATCTCTAGCTTTACTGCAACTCTAACCTTCATGGGCATCTATAGGCCTCATCAAAACAGTGTTTATAGATAGGAACTAACAATTAAACACAACTTAAAAGTCATCAATCAATACAAGTAAATAAAAAATAGGTAAGTAATATAAAAAATAGTTTCACATTGATAAGAAATAATTAATTAGTTAGCTTTTTATGCAGTCGGTTTTTTTGATTTTTAAAATTTAATTTTTACTTGTTTCACATACATGTTAATATTTTAAAAAGTTGTTACACATGTTAATATTTCCGTGTTATTACTTCAATATTACATCAATTTTGGTTTTCATCTTAAGTTTCTGCTTCATTTCACTGAAAAGAGAAGAAACGAGTTAATCTCAATCAAAATGTTCAATAAAATAAATATTTTTTGTTACTCTGTTGCACATCAGCTGGTTGAGAATTGCTGGGTTAGCTGGATGTGAATTGTCGTTGCTGTATGAACAGGTGATGTACAATAGAACTATGAAAAATCACTATTACTTCGCCCACTTCTGACAGATTGTTACCAAATTCCTGTGGGACCTGCTGGCCATAGCCAAAAACATACACATGAAATTTGGTTAGATTCTATGCATAACTTCATGCACTTTTCAATGGTACAAAAATGAAAATGGCACAAAAATCGCTATTACATCGCTCCCTTCCGGCAGAATCAGTGTTGATTTCAGGGGGTGGCCCGGGAGGGACATTGCTTTGACCCTAACCATATAGAGATACCTCTTTTGTTAGATTAATTTTTAATACAATTATTCAATTGGTAAATAAATCATAACGGTTGTAAATTTCCAAGTGGGGTGGTTTATTGCAGCCTCCACCCCCCCAACAAATAACCTCTTTTGTTTCTGGGGAAGGAGGTAAAGGGGAGTGCAGAAATTAAGGAGAATTTAGAGGATCAATTATTTATTGCTATAAAAAAACAAATAAGATAATTTTTTTTTTAAATAAAGTGATTAGTATTGAAGGAGGGGCAAGAGATTGGGAAAGGTAGGGGGGTAGAAATATTGAAGGGTGCAGGTATAATTTAGATAATAGATTATTTATTTGTTTTACAAAATAATACATTGGGACAGAATTTTTTTTTAATTAAATTTTTCAGAATTTTAAACTTGATGTGCAGGGGGAGAGGGGAATTGTTAGGAGGTTGAAATTAGATGATATTATTTATTGATTGTTACATGAAAGCAACAAATAAAGTAGAAAATTCTAAAAACATTAAATAATTAGATTTAAAAATTTATGTGCTAGAGGTGGTGAGATAGATGCAAAGGGAGGAAATAGAAATTTGGAGAAAAAATTTCCAAAAAAAGTGAAAAATTGCCAAAAGGCACAGTACTCTCAGAATCCTGTGATCCAGTATAATTTCATCTGTGCCTCTTGGATGAGTGAGGGGGTGGGAAGAGGGAAGGGAGAGAGCAAGTTTCTAAAAATATATCTCATTAGCAGATTTGCCCAGAACTGCCAGCACCCTTCAAAATATAGCATGCAATGAAAAAAAAACCTCAAAAAATCACAAGACATTTAAAACTCACTGCTTGAATTCCAAATAAACTTCATTTAAAAAAGAACAAAATATATTGGGCCAGAAGATTGAAACATAATTCCTTTTACTAATACAGAAAAATCGCTGCAAAACACGGGAGAGGCTAAAAATTGTATAAAAATTCCTTAAAAATTCAAAAATCACAGAAGATAAAATTTATTACAAAGCCATCTTGAAATAACAGGTCAAGACGGAATTTTTGTTGTTAATGGAATAGAGGGAAAGTTGAAATCTATCTCTATCTACTATGCTGCAATATGAAATTTATATGTAAAATATTACACCTATATTTTTCATCATTTACTGTCATTGCTTTAATAAATAAAAATCATTTTGTTTTTGAGTATTTAACTTTTTTCTTACCTTTCAGCAATATATACCAAATCAACTTGCAAAGACTAGTTCACAACAAATAAATACAAATTTCAAAAGGAAAATATTAAAATTTTATTGTATAATTATTTTAATATCTACAGTTTCAATGTTCGGAATATCATTTCTGTCATTTAAAAAAAATTCTAATAATTAAAATGATTGTGGCAACCCGACTGAAACCAAACCACAGGTTCGGTAAAATTGGGTTATCCGACACAGTGTATGACTGTACTTTATGAATACCTTAGAAAATATAATTTTGATTTTCGGAAAAATATCCAGAGAGTCCTTTACAGGATGATTATGAAATAAATTGTTTTTAAGACTCAAATACGATTAATTTAGTTTAAATAATAATAATAATGTTATCAGACTCTGTAAAGAAATAAATATATTTCATAGTAGTACATAAAAATACCAATTGTGGTACATAATATACAATTTAAAAGCCTATTTTATACAAATGTAGACAAAACATATAATTATCATATTATACAATTTTAAATATTAGGTTGTAATGAAAGTTTTCTGCCAAATCACCATTAGATAATGCTAATTATAACATATATAATTAACTGTAATTTTATATATAACCACCATTCCGACAAACCTTCACAGTGTCATATGATTCAACACTAGCACCTAAAGCTGTACACTTTATTCGGTAATATTCTGTAGCTGATGTTTTGCAAAAGAACTGGAAGTAAATGATGGTTCTAATCTGGTAGCGTGATAGTTCCATTTCAGACACCTTGTACTTAATGATAAGGGTATTTTTTTAGAAATTTCACAACACAGTGTTATAATGCTCTTTCTTTCAAATGCCAAAAATCGTTTGACAAAATATGAGCAAACATGTCAACGAGAACTGTTTGCATAGACCATATTAGCTGTGGCGGGAAACTTTCGTTACAACCTGATATTATACATATGCCCATATTTCAGACATTTACATTTTATCAAATAAATACAAAAAAATTTTAGCCCTTTTTTAAAAAGTATTTTTCTAGTTTATTTTTCAACATTTTAAAGTGATTTTACCAGCAAATTTGAGAAAACAAAAAGCAAACAGGTGGGTGTTTTAGGACTTAGGTGGTATCTAAGATAGGAAGCCTTTGGCACCAATGTCCAATAAAATGGTACATTAAAAAGGATTTCTACAAAGTCCAATCAGTTTTCAGTACAGTCTCTAAAATCCAAAAACTCCTAAAATCCAGAAAATGCATAAATGCAGATTCTAATTTTTGCCTATTAATATTTATTTGCCACTTCAGATGGCAGAACCAATCAATATGCACATATTTTATCAGAAATTTACAGACAGTATTGTATTACTTTTGGCTTACAATATGATTCTACCATAATAATGAATTTCTGATACCTATATTAGATTATCTGAAATATCCTACTATTAAGGGGGGGATTTGTCTCTATAGGCTGAAAAGGGGGTCTTTTTTAACCTTTTTTTCTGAGATAGGAATAAAGATTACAGCTCTGGGTTTTTTGCATGTTATTTATTATCATTTGAAGAACATTTCAAAAATTTTTAATAAAAAATTGATGATGTGGCTCGAGTTCATGGGTGGATGTCCTAGCATGTGTGCCATACACTTCGAATCAGATTGAATCCGATAGGTTGCCATAGTCGTTTGAAATCAATTTTCATTAAGGATTATGAAAGTAGATAATATTCTGCAGCTTCAAGCACTTTGAGGTTAAAAAGTTGAAAATCAACAAAATGGCAGCCATTCGAAAAAAAAAAAAAATTATTTCTGACCCTTTTTTTGCACTTTGGCATGCTGGATGCCGCGGACGCGCTATAGCGCGTAAATTACGCGAAAAATCGGAGACGGGACGCAAAAAAATAGCTCTTACGCGTCCCACGGGACGCGTAATTTCGTCAAAAAATCGTGTAAAAAAGCCGATTTTCGTCAAAGAATCGCGAAAAAAGCGCAAATCTCATCAAAATATCGCGCAAAAACAGCGATTTTCGTAAAAGAGCCTCGAAAAAATAGCGTATTTCGTCAAAGGATCGCGAAAAAAAAAGGGTATTTTGTCAAAAAAGCGCAAATTTCATCAAAAAAACGCGGAAATAAGCGCAAATTTCATCAAAATATTGCGAAAAAATGTGATTTTCGTAAAAGGACCGCGACAAATTAGCGTATTTCGTTAAAAGATCACGAAAAAATAGCGAATTTCGTCAAATAATAGCGAAAAAAAGCCGAATTTTGTCAAAGGATCACGAAAAAAGCGCAAATTTCATCAAAATATCGAGGAGAAAAGCCGATTTTCGTCAAAGGATCGCGAAAAAATAGCGTATTTCGTCAAAGGATCCCTCAAAAATAGCGAATGTCGTCAAAAAATAGCGGAAAAAAGCCGATTTTCGTCAAAGGATCGCGAAAAAAGCACAAATTTCATCAAAATATCGCGGAAAAAATGCTATTTTCGTAAAAGGGCTGAAACAAAATAGTGTATTTCGTCAAAAGATCGCGAAAAAATAGGGAATTTCGTCGAAAAATCGCGGAATAAAACCAAATTTTGTCAAAGTATCGCGGAAAAAACACGATTTTCGTGACAGGCTCGATGTGCAAACTAAACTTATAGGTAGAAAATTCATAAAATGGGATTTAATCTTTTTTTTTGAGATTCTTAAAAATACAGCACGATTTCAGTGTACTTTAATAATGTATTCAGTAGGTGAAACAGTGAAAAATCCCCCCCCCCCCCTCCTTCTTACTGCATTGAAATGTCTCCCGCCTTCAGAACATTTAAGATTTGATGCTTATTAGTGATTTAGATGTAAATTTCCCTTCCAAGGAAAATGTCTGATTCCAACACGGATCTATGCTGACAAATAATTCAATGGGAAGTATAATGAAAGCACCCATTCATTCAACAAAAAGTACACCTTTACTTAACATAAGTATTCTTTTTTTCAGCAAAAATATCTTTTTCAATAAACCCATCTTGCCCCTTTTTAAAAGAAATGCGAACATTAGGGACACTTGTTAGTGGAACTTGGTATCTTCTACTCTCAAATAAACATTATTTTACAATTAAAATTGTATCTTGCATTTTTACTTTTAAAAAAGTAAAGAAAATTTCTCTTAATATTTTTATAAAAATATCTTATGTGAGTGCAAATAATACTGGTTTTAATTCATTATTTAATTATTGTTAAAACAATAATTAATGTATTTCATTTATCTTTTCCAAATAAACAAGTTTTATTTATTCCTTTAAAATATAAATTATTATTGATGGGGACCCGCTTTTGTAAAAAAGGGACCCAGATTTTTGGAAATCCTGGGTCCCGGGGACCCAGGTTTTTTTCAAGTACAGCGGCATCACTGCTTCTAAATATATTTATGTTTTATAAAAATGGCTGAAAGTGGTCCAAGCTCCAATAAATTACATTACCTTTAATAATAAAAAAAGAAAAAATGAGCAAGATCAGTTTAATAATTTTTGCGTTCAGATCTCGCAGAGTTTGAAAAAAATCATTTTTGCAAAAAATGCATTTATAGTACTCCAAAACAGAGCAAGCCAATGGACGGGTTGCACTAAAGCACTAAATAAGTATGAAAGAACTTCGATTTTGGTTAAATCGTTTTACACAGATAATGTACAGACTATAAAGAACAGAAAAATGCAAAGAAAAAAAAATAGAGATTTTTTCAACCAAAAAAAAGGAAATCCCCCTTAAGGATGCAATTAAGTGTGTGGTAATTAACTAAAATACTATTACAGGGTTCCTACGCAATTCTGATAAAAAATTCCCTGACTTTTCCAGGTTTTCCCTGACTTTTCTCAGTAAAAATTCAGCCTATATATTGTTGTAAAACCCTCCACAATGGACTTTAATTTAGATAAATGCTAAAAAACAAGTATGTGCTGTATGAATTTCAGATTTTTTAATTATTTTTCATATTGTTATATAGTTTGCACCAATTTCATATAAAAATTTTTGATTGGATGAATAATTAATTCAAAATTTCTTCATTTACGACGATAATAGAAATTCCGATGGAAGTAGTACATCAAAAATTCCCTGATTTTTCCCTGACCTTTTCAAATATTTCAAAAATTCCCTGACATTTCCCTGACTTTTTGCCAAAATTTTCGAATTCCCTGACATTTCCCTGTTTTCCTGACCCGTAGGAAGGACCCGGAATTAAGAAATTTTGAAAAATATTATCTGGCCTACATTTATTCAGGGCACTTGCTAAGGGAAGGGGGACAGGGGGGAGGTTCCCCCCCTCCAAAATGTTCACGAATGCTATTACACTGGCAAATTTGTTTAACACTTTAATAAAAACTATAATACGCTTTTATTTCTGATAGACTTGGCAAAAGTTACAAATCTAATTGGGAATATTATTAAACTTTCTACAAATAAGAACTATATTACATTTTCTAATTATGGTAACTTGACAAAATTATAAAACTAGTTGGCAAATACTGAAATTTGACTTGGCAGTTTAAGGTCTTCTCCCCTCCCAATAAAAAGTTTTAGTGATGGCCCTATATTTACTTGGTACTGTCTATTGCTGACAATATACAGTGATAAAAGGCTTGGAACAACAACAACAAAAACTATCTGAATATTATCTGAACATGGATTAATGTTTGTATACAGAATTAACGAAAAAAATTCTTACATATAGGCCATAATTACAGCAA
This sequence comes from Maratus speciosus, assembly GCA_963932465.1. Lineage (NCBI taxonomy): Eukaryota > Metazoa > Arthropoda > Arachnida > Araneae > Salticidae > Maratus > Maratus speciosus. The sequence continues at coordinate 194,410,804 of OZ010798.1, read as the reverse complement.
GAAAACATATTTTAAAATAAGTGCTTTTGATAAATACAAATAATTTTTTTTTAATTGTACTTTTAGTCATACCTGTATGTTTTAAAACTGAATATGGCATTTATTCCTTCCAATTCAACTTATTCTATGACCTCTAAAATCTGGAATTTTCTAAAAATTCAAGTCTGGAGAGATTCTGGATTTTGAGACTCTACTATACAAATATTTCATAAAAGATCAAACATTAAATTTGACATATTACAGGGTGTTCCAAAAAAATGTATACACTGTATAATGGGTCATAACTTTCTGTTTTTTCTTTCTATTCAAGATGTAATTAATTGGAAATAATGAATGTACCGAGAATAACTTTTGAAAAAATAAAATTTATGTGAATAATGAGTTAAAAGAACTCAGAAATATATATAAAGTATATGTTATATCAGTGTACCATGGGAAATAAAATATATGTGACATTTAAAATTTTTAAACAATTTAAAAAACTTCATGACAGTTTTGGCCAAAACCACTTGACCATTCTCAAGGGAATTCAAGTGGGCCAAGTGGTTTAGGCCGAAACTGTCTGGAAGTTTGTAACATCGTTTTAAAATTTTAAATGTCATGTACATTTTAAAATATCATGCATACTTTATTTCCCATGATATACTGATATAGCATATATTTGATATATATTTCTGAGTTCTTTTAACTCATTATTCACATATTACTCACAGTGTAAAGTCCACTTTTAAAATTTTTAAATACTAAAAAAAATTTATTTTACATTGGACGTATGAAAATGTAACAGAAGTACAAAGACAATATAACAGGAAATTTCAGGCAAAACCATCTACGTTATTAACTTATAATTAATTGGAAAATAAATAAGTTTGAAATAAATGGAACTGTTCAGGACGTTCATAGACAACTTTCTGGAAGACCAAGAACATCAAAATGCTTAATCAGACACAAAATTACTGGACAGTTATTGCAAAACATCCAAAAGATTTATAAGATAAACAAGTTTTGAAATTAGCAACAGAAAATCAAGTGTTCATCGCATTTTAAGACATTGTAAATGGAAAAGTTACATTCCAACAATTAGATCGGGAGGCTGCTGCACAAACCATCACCTCATCGAGTTGAAGGCTGAAATTCCAGAAGTAGTTAAAACTTGATTTGCATATTAAAATGCGAGTTGTCCATCAAGTCATATCTTGGTGGAAAACACTTGCAAACCAGATTTTAGTGGTTGACTAGTAAGTTTACCATTGTGTTTTCCTGCTCCCAGTCCTCCATGTTTTCATACCTTTGGGTGCAGGAAAACTCAATGATAAACCTATCAATCAACCACTAAAATCGGGTCTGCAGGTGGTTTCCACCAAGATATGACTTGACAGACCAGTTGCATTTTAACATGCTAATTGAGTTCTGTCGAATCCTGGAATTTCAGCCATCAACTCAATGAAGTGATGGTTTATGCAGCTGCCTTCCGGTCTAAGTGGTACATGCTATCAATGAAGATTATCCGGACTGAAGAAAACAATTTTGTGAATGGAGTGTATACATCTTTTTTTGGGACACCCTGTATTAGTTGCCAGATAATGATACTAGTTTATAAAATCTGCCTGTGAACAATTAAGTGTCGCTTCCAACTTGTTTTGTTAGTAAACTGACGGTTACATGTAACACATTCATACGGCATTGAGCCAGTATGGGAAAACATGTGACTGTCTAAACTGACTTTGTGATTAAAGCCTTTGTTGCACACTGGACATACAAATGGACGTTCTTGGGTGTGAGTTCTAACATGTGCTTTCACATTTGAAGATTTGTTGGTTGTATAGGAACAGAAATCGCAGAGAAAGAGTTTTGGCACAGGTCCTTCTTTTCTTTGAACAGTATAACCTGGCAAATAAATGGAAATGGAAATTAATGATTAGAAAGAATTAAATATGAAAATAAATCAATAAAAACACTACAAACATAAAATCGAAGATTAAACAAATTTAAATAAATAAGCAAATTTTCTGTTTATTTTCTGGCTGATTTTATAAATCCGACACCATGAAAATATTCTGTTGCCAAACAGTCTTTAATGGATAAGTATGACATAAAAACTTACATCTTGTTTTTATGTAATACAGATTAATTTTTGACAAGCCAATTTTTAAAGGTTGCAGAGAGATTAATGTGATTTATCACTTTTAATAGATGGGTGTGATATGAAAACGTACACATAAGATGTGCCCTGGGTTTTATATAATACCAGATTAATTTTCGACAAGCCAATTTTTAAAAGTTTCAGAGAAAGTGTAACATCTCTGTAATGGATAAGTGTAAAGTCAGAAAACTCATAAAATGTTTCTTAGATTTCATGTAATCTGGGTTACTTTTCGACAAGCCAATTTTTATAGGTTTCAGAGAGAAATGTCAATGTGACTTATCACTTTTAATGGATAAGTCTGATATAAAAACATATACATGGGATGTGTCCTGGATTTTCTGTAATACCAAATTCATTTTCGACAAGCCAATTTTAAATTAATTTTCGACAAGCCAATTTTTAAAAGTTTCAGAGAAAGTGTAACATCTCTGTAATGGATAAGTGTAGAGTCAGAAAACACATAAAATGTTTCTTTGATTTTATATAATCCGGATTAATTTTCGACAATCCAATTTTTATAGGTTTCAGAGAGAGATGTCAATGTGACTTATCACTTTTAATGGATAAGTCTGATATAAAAACATATACATGAGATGTGTCCTGGATTTTCTGTAATACCAAATTCATTTTCGACAAGCCAATTTTTAAAGGTTTCAGAGAAAGTGTGACGTATCACTTTAATGGATAAGTGTAAAGTAAAAAAACACATAAAATGTTTCTTTGAATTTATGTACTCCAGATTAATTTTCGACGAGCTAATGTTTAAAGGTTTCAGAGAAAGTGTGACTTATTGACTTAATGGATAAGTCTAAAGAAGCAAAACCACATAAAATGCTTCTTTGAATTTATGGAATCCAGATTAATTTTCAACAAGCCAATTTTTAAAGGTTTCAGAGAAAGCGTGACTTTCTGGATAAGTGTCTGGATAAGCGCCTTAATGGATAAGTGTAAAGTAAAAAAACACATAAAATATTTCTTTGATTTTATGCAATCTGGATTAATTTTTGACAAGCCAATTTTTAAAGGTATCAAAGAGAGATATCAAATAGTGTGACTTATTGCTTTTAATGGATAAATGCTACATCAAAGCATACACATATGATATGATGTGCCCTGGGTTTTATGTAATCTAGATTAATTTTGGACAAGCAAATTGTTAAAGACTTCAGAGAGAAGTCAGTGTGACTTATTGCCTTTAATGGATAGGTGTAATGTCAAAACTATACACATAAGATGTTTACTTGATTTTATGAAATCCGGATTAATTTTCAGAAAACCAATTTTTAAAGGAGTGAGAAATATGTGTGGATATTAAACAAAATCTGTCATCAGTTTCATTTCAATCAAATGATAGAAATTTGAAGGAACATATTGCTCTTTATCGAGTTGGAAAATTAACAAATAGAACTATTTTTTTTTTTCCGTGTTACATGTTAATTCTTTTGACAAGTGGTAAATAAACCTTACTGAAGATGTAAATGCAATTTTGGAGCTGACAAATTACACTTTTTTTTTGTTAATTCTTCAACAAAGTTGAAAAGTTTTTATGAATTTGTTTTTTCTGTCTGTATGTCTATCTGTGCTGTAACTCAAGTAAATATACCTGGATTGTCATTCAATTGATATGTTATTCAGATTTGTTATGGCATGTTCAGTATTGAAAATGAAATGTGTAGCATTTATACTCAGTTTACACGGACACTCAAATAAATTTCCTTACATTACAGTCTATGAAGAAAAATCGTTTGTGGTGTATTTCAAACACGTCACATTATTTCAAATATATTGGAATTGATATGTATCACTGAGGTTCTTACAAGAGGCTAACTACAGGATATTGTGGGCACAGCATTTATTGCTCATTTACAGGGGCACACAAAAGAATTCAGTTACAGTACTGCCCATTAATAACAATTGCTGGAAGTATGTTTTCAGTTGTGGTATGTTTTTTTTTTTTTTTTTTTTTTTTAATTGAATTAATTTTTTTGCTTATTACTTGGTGTGTATAAATTCTATAGATCATATATAGGGTAGCACAAGATATCTTGAATACATTTCCGTTTGTTGACAGAAATTGCTGAAGGAGAAATTTCAACTGTGGTATGGGTTTCCTAACTAAACTAAATTTTAGTATATTATGTAATACAGTAGACTCCCTCAAATCCACACAGAGGGTTGTGTGGACCAGAGGTTGTGCGGATTTTAGAATTTTTCAGATTTCTGGTCATTATTTTGTTTACATTTTTTAAACAGTAATTTGAAAGTAACAATGCAATCGAAATTATAATGAATGCTTGCAATATATTAAAATAATTAAGCAAAGTAATAAACTAAAACGATAAAAAGTAAGATAATTTTAAAAATGATTAAAATATTAGAAGTAAAGGTCAAGTAAATAATAATGTATAATTAAATATGCATAATAAAGATGAGATACATTTTCCCTGAATTATTGAATGAAACTTGCCTCATAAAGGTACCTCACTAATTCGCATCAAAACCATAAAATAAGGAAGTTTTATTTCAGGTTTAGCCAGACTTAATAACCAGAAAAGCTTGATAAATACATAAATATATTTGGTAAAAAGATTGTGATTACAAGTGATATCAGCAATATCTTGAATTTTTTCAGAAATAAATTTATACTTCCTTCATAAAAAAGTATGAGTTCAGTCATATTAATGAGAATTATGTTTAAAATAGGTACAAAATGATATAAAAATAAAAGTCTAATTTTGACCCTACATCTGAGCTGAAAGTTTTATTCTTTACATCTGTGACGATGTGCGGGTTTTAGGCATTTGCAGATTTTAGGGAGTCTACTGTATATAGTATATAAATCTATAGATCATATACAGGGCTGCACAAAAGGCAGATATTTTTCAGACTATTGATGGTAATTCCTGAAATTGTGCTTTTAAATGTACTATGTGTTTTCCAAATTTTTTTATTTAGACATCATTCACCTTACTAAACTGTGAAGTTTTGTTAGAGTCATTTGGAAGCATTTGAAAGTATTTAATAATCTATGCTTGGCATATGATTTTTGTTAATGTATCAGTTTTGTCTCAATGGGGATATTGCTTTGGCATTGTTTATCCATTTTTAGATAAATTCCCCTATTGAGCCATTAAAGCCTGAAATTGTTTTTTTTTCCAAAATGCAAAAGAAAAAACACAGAAATATCAGTTAACATACCTTTCATTCAGGAATAAAAATGGGAAATATAAAAGAAAAAGGCAGAATTTTTTTTAACATTGATGTAATAGCAACAAATTCTTATAATTTAAACACATTTAAAAGAAATTTTCAAAATAAAATAATTCTACATTGAATTGTAATTTTCTTTTGTAACTTAAAAAATATTGAAAACAAATTTACAGTAATAATAAATGTTTTCCTCTCCTTTCTAAGTACGGTTGCCAGATTGTACGTTTTTCACATAAGTTGCATGTTTTTTAGGTTTTTCATACGGTGTACATTTAAATGTCCCGTACAACGATTTCTTCCGTTTTCCTACCGCATCTCATTTTTGATAATTTCCAGGATTTTTCTCTTTCTCTGTTTGCTTTAAAATTTCATTTTTTGTCGAAAAAAAGTTATAGGGGAACCCGGAGCAGAATGGGGCACCAAGTTTATATATTAAGTACTTAGTAGTTTATATATTAAGTACCAAGTTTATATATTAGTTATAAAAGTAAAATATATTTTAAAAATACAAAAGGGTTAATTAAGAGACCTGCAAAATTTTCTATGAACACATTATAATGCAATAATCACAAAAATTTAATAATATTGTAAGAAAACAAAAGAACAATACATTTTTTTTTTTTTTTTCAGAAACAGAACATTGTGTCATTTACAACGGGGATGGGGCAGAACAGGACGGTAAAGCCAATTATAAAAACATATAAGAATAGTGGAAATGCAAAAAGTTTGCTCTATATTTATTTATTTATAAGTGTGACTATAAAGGTTTAACTACAGTTTTCATTGATTGTGTTTTTTTCTTAAGCCTATTGACAAAATTCCCACACTAGGACGTGTCTCATGCTCTTCGCTATCTATTGCAGCACAGGAATTGCGTGTCCATTTTTTGCATATGGATCAAGCGACCAAACCTTCAACTGAATTTAGGGGAAATGAAAAAAATTAGGGGCGTACTAAAAAGATCTCTTAGTTAAAAACATTTTAGGACAGAATGGGGTACTTCCCTTATCTGCCCCGGGCACATGATTTAGGTTAGAGAGGTAAGGTTAATCAAGAAAGATATGTAAACAAACATTTAACTACACGAAACTAAAGACATTTAAACGTACTTCAATCATGAACTAACTGTAGTTGTAATGTAAACAAGTATTTATGCCTTACCTTGGTTACAAAAACATCAGAAATTAGAATACAGTTGTACAAAAATCAAACAACGAAAAATTCATGCACCAATGCTCGAGAAAACTAGACTAACATGACTGCTGAAGTTCAACGGCAACAGGTTTTCTTACTTCTGCTTACTGCAGCTTGCTGGCAGCACCTCCTTGACGCTGAAAAAAGTCAAACTTCATTTCGCTCCGGTACCCTGGGTTCCCCTATACATGCACATCAAATGTAACAAGTTAGAAATTGCTCGTCAAACGTGGCAAATGAGGTGCATTCATACTATAACTAGTTTTATAAATATTTTTTGCACCGCATATTGTACTGAATGTATATTATAGTGCACTTCATAAGTACCTATCAATTTCATTCTGTTCGAAATTCATAAAATTTGAAATGACTGGACAATATTTTGCAGCAATTATATATTTAAAATTTCAGACTATTCGGAAGGCTGTAACATCATTAAAATGCACTTGCAATAATTTTTTCCCATTGGCCGTAATGTAATGGGAAACTTTTGACTGTCCCTGTAATTAAACTATACATCCGATTTTCATAAAATTTGAAATGACTCAACAAAATTTTACAGCAATTATATATTTAAAATTTCAGACCGTTTGGTTGGGTAATTTTTGCTCTGTTATATGCGGACGGATGGACGGACAGATGGGCAGACTAAACGACGTATTTATATAATTACGAATACACCTAAAAATGGCTTGTTTCTGATGAGGATGATAAAAATATTAGGAGAGTTGTGTAATATTAATTGAGTATGTGCAATCTCTTTCAGCTAGCTGCTCGCCACAATATGAATCTTTGTAGCATTAGATCATCTGAACTTGACATTATTATAGACATTAAATTATAAACAGAAGTTCTCTTATACATCCATTAAAAATATTTCAAAAATATATATTCTAAAAACACACTCAAAATATATATTAAACATTTAATTGCTAAAAAGGACGTCAAATGTTAATAAAATACATTAAAAGATCTTAATAATTTGACATGTTTCGATTGAATTTACTCAATCATCATCAGAAAAACAAATAAACACTAAAATGGAAAATGACAATAAACTATTACAAATGAAATTTAGAAATAAATAAATAAAAATCACACGCGTAATAACGATTTGGATTGAATTGTTAGATAATTTGAAAATAAAATAGGGAACGTGAAACATGTTAAAATATTACACGCGTGATTTTTATTTATTTATTTTTAAATTTCATTTGTAATAGTTTATTGTCATTTTCCATCTTAGTGTTTATTTGTTTTTCTGATGATGATTGAGTAAATTCAATCGAAACATGTCAAATTATTAAGAGCTTTTAATGTATTTTATTAACATTTGACGTCTTTTTTAGCAATTAAATGTTTAATATATATTTTGAGTGTGTTTTTAGAATATATATTTTTGAAAAATTATTATAGACTACAAGTATCTACATTATAAAAATTTTAATTTAGTATATATATGCATCTTAAGTTTTAATATTTTGTTTTATTCATTATCTATCTTTATGCTTAAATATAAACAATTATTTTTGCAGGATGTTCATTACTAAAATTTTCACAATCATCATTGAATTTTAGGATGTTTCGATTTATTTTTATTCTCACAATTCAATTAATTTTTTGTTCATAATGGGACACATGACTACAAAATTAATTAACCAATGTTGATAGAATAAGTAGTTAAAACACAGTATGAAAATAATGATTAAATTGATTAATTAATAACCTCTTTTTAAACAAATTTGTTACCAAAAACAATACTGGCACATTCAACATAGTTTAGTATGGTATAACAAATGACTGTAGCATGATAAAACCATAACTAACTAGTGTCAACCAAAATCTTCTGTTTTTTCCTGAGATAAATCTGGCAACCCTATTTCTAAGGAAAAGAAAATTCTTCCTGCTAAATAAATGCACATCAAAGTGATGTTTGCTCCAAAATTACAGCTAAGAAATTAAGCAAAAATTCTAAAAATAACCTTAAGTAAATTTCCTTTCCTTTTTAAGTTTACCATTATGTAACAATGTATTATAAGTGTTATATGTTATGATAGTTCCCTACAGCAGTTTTTAAAGAACCATTAGACAATCATTTAACGACATAAAATTTAATGAATTTTCAATATACATTATCATAAATATATACATTAGTCACACACCCACAGTAGTTATTATAAAAAATATTATCCTAACATACAGATTATGAAAGTTTGGAGTTGATTGATTTATAGTAATACACATTAAAAAGAGAAACGCATTATTTAGAAAAGAAACTTATGGGATGAAAAACTGTAGCAGAATTTTAATAGCATGAATATAGATAAAAGAACAGCCATTAATCGATATTACATTTTTAAAAATACAACGAGTTTAGTTGTCTTGTACTGATGAACAACTAATCAATGCACAATGTCTTAAGTTCACGTGAGACAACAAAATATAACTTAACATAAAAACAAAAACTTCATTTTAACAGTTATGATGCAATGACATTCATAAATTTACCAAAAAAAAAAAAACAATAGCCAACTTGTGTTCAAATAATTCAAAATACAGGTGGTGTAGATAAATTCATAAATCCACCAAATGACAGTCAACACTCTTCTTTATATATGATGTAGATCACAGAAAAGAATAGTTAACATGTAAGCAAACAAACAAAAAAAGACAGTCTTCGTACAGAGTGGATCGAAATAAGCGACAAAATTTTGAATAAAGTAAAAAAATTCTCTTTTTTCGGAGACAGAAAAACAAATATTTATTTTTATCTACTTTTTCAGTTCTTAGAATTTTTGCAGGACTGAAATCAGCCCTGAGACTGAAGGTCTTGCACCCAAAGGATATCGAAATTTCTAAATACCACATTTTGTGGTTCAGTATAATTATGGTTATTGATAGGCTGAAAGATACAATACAGAAACATACACAAAATGTATACAAACAAGTATTGATGACAGATTTAAAAAATATAAAAACCAACAAATTATTTAAAAAATAATTCTTACTTGTTTGAGTCTATAATTTCTATATATATATATATATATATATAACTAGAATGTCAGAAATTAGATTAAACCAATTTAAAACCAATAATCTTGCTAAAGAGGAGCATAAATTCCTTAATAAGACATCACAATGTGTAAAAAGTTGTTACTACATATAAAATCAGTTCTAAAAATTTAAAACCTTAATATTCCATGCAGAGTACTTTTGATCGCAAACCCGATCATCATCAGGGCTGATCTGATTATATATAGTATGGAATAAAATCTGCCCTGAAGATAACCATCTTTGTGATAGTACTTGACATGGAATATTAAGGTTTTAAGTTTTAAAACTGATTTTATATGAAGTAACAACTTTTTACATATTGTGACATCATATTAAGGGGTTGTACATATATAACAATATCAACTTTTTGGCAATTTTGGACCCCTTTCCCCTATTATGATATCATGTGTTATCATTCCTCGAACCTCCTCCACCCCTTAATGATATTGTTATCAGTGCATAAAAATTCTTTTTCTTATTTTATTTTTCTTTGTTTTTCTTTTTATATGTTTGTAATGATATACAGATAAGGTTATACATTTATTTTTCACATACATTTACAGTTGAAATGAAAAGAAGAAGTTAGTAAAATATCACTATTATTTATGAAATAACTTTATATCAAATAAAACTAAGAAATGGGGTGACCCAGCCAGTAGCTGATCAAATAAAGTCAGTGCTACAGGTTTTTTATTATATTTTCTTCCTTTTAAGTTTTAGAAGTAAACTAACATGATTGCTACAACTCTTAATGAATGTCCTATAATGCACAAAAAATGAAACCTGCTGAAATTAAATAGCAACAAAATTATAACAAAATAGTTTCTTTAATTGTCATTTTTCCATTAGTTGTTCAATCGAAAAAAATCAGTCGAAAGTTCAAAAATTAATCTTTAAAGTATCATGCTTAAGCTGTGATTAACAATAATTCATATAATACTATTATTAGAAATAAGCAAGATGGCAGTGGATTATTTTAACTTAACGTAATGGTCTCTGACTAATCCAAAACTAAATTTTTACATTTTCTAATTTAAAAAAAAAAAAAAAAATCATAAAATGGCTTCTTTTACAGCAGGCAGCTGACAACAATGTGGCTAACAGGTGCACCAACGTTCAAACAAAAATATTATGTCTAGTGCCACATATAAAACTCATTTCCACCTGAAATGGTGCAATATTTCAAAGATTTGATCAATTGCTGGAAGGGTATGAACTACTGGCGGGGTCACCCTACTTAAAAGTATTTAATAATAGCTTTTTGTTACATAATGCATTTAACAGCAATAGACTGGGAGCCAGCAGCACAGATAATCACCTCATCGAGTTCACGGCTGAAATTCTAGGATTAGTTAAATCTTGATTCGCATATTAAAACGCAACCGGTCTGCCAAGTCCTATCTTGGTAGAAAGCACCTGAAAACCGATTTTAGCGGCTGACTTGTAGGTTTACTATTGTGTTTTCCTGCTCCCAGTCCTCCATGTTTTCATACCTTTTGGTGCAGGAAAACACAATGGTAAACTTACGAGTCAACTGCTAAAATCTGGTTTTCAGGTGTTTTCCACCAAGATTGGAAGACCGATTGTGTTTTAATATGTGAATAAAAATTTAACTAATCCTAGAATTTAATCTGTTAACTCGATGAGGTGATTGTCTGTGCTGCCGGCTCCTGCTCTATAATATTGTTTTCTTGCACTTGCACCCTGTATGGGAGGAAGTAAGCGGAACTTCTGATAAGAACAAAAAAATCTTCTTAAAACACCATCAAAAAATTTTAAATGCGCTAGGCCTTTCGAAAGATCTGAGTCTTTCTTCGTCAGGTGCAAAGAAGACGTCCTTCTACTATGAAAGCAGCTGAAAGACCCTGCTGCTTTCATAGTAGAAGGACGTCTTCTTTGCACCTGACGAAGAAAAACTCAGATCTTTCGAAAGGCCTAGCGCATTTAAAATTTTTTTATGGTGTTTTAAGAAGATTTTTTTGTTCTTATTCATTCACACCAGTTTTAACTTATTTTCTTTGGAACTTCTTATAAACAAAATAGGTGGACAACAATCTTCCCTATTTTTTACTAGTAAACAAGTATCATTTCGAACCTGGTTCCCCTTATTTTAAAAATAACTTTGTATTTTCATAAAAATAGATAAAACTAAAGAAAAAAAATAACAGTCTTCAGTGGGTGATCAGTTAACGAACTGTTCGGTTTATGAACAGATCGGTTAACGAACACTTTTGCGAGTGATTTTTACGTTCAGATAACAAAGACCTCACAAAACAAAGCCAAGAAGAAGCCGTGCTGTGTTTCAGATTTGCCAAGCTGTATTTGATTGCATCTATTGTCGACTTAGAGAACATTTTAACAGTTGTATACGTATGACCTAATTAATTCATGGGCTAACAAGGGTTTGGGGTCCTACATTTTAGGGCTCTCAAATTAGAATGAACAGATTAGAAACATTAATTTTTATATTTTGTGTCCCTTTTAAAGAAATATTTTTAATTGAAATTTAGTTCACAATTTATTAACAGGCTCTAAGCTCCACTTTAGCTTTATCTGACCCTGCAGTAAACACGATCTTTTAGAAAACTAGAAAGTTTTTGAAAGGTCAATGTGATAAACTGATATGATTTAATACTGTAGTCAATGAATGTAATCCTAAAAGTTTTTACAAAGAGCATGCCATTTATTCTTTTTAAATATGCCACGACATGGATAAAGCCATCAAAATGTGATCTGTCCATATTAAATACGGATGTATGTTAACCCTATTATAAAGAAAAGATTTATGCTATTTCTTATATGTCCATATTAAATACGGATGTATGTTAACCCTATTATAAAGAAAAGATTTATGTTATTTCTTATATATTATTTAACTTTTAAGAACAAATTAATTGAATTCCCATACAAATCTATACTAAATTTATGATTGGTTAACAAACAATTCAGTTATCGAACATTATTTTGGAATGGATTACGTTCATTAACCGATTACCCACTGTATATTGATGTAAAGAAAATTTTTTGATGGAATCAAAATGATAAGCCAGACGCCCCCCTCCCTCCTAAAGTGATAACGTTATATATGTACAGTACCTAAGGAAATAAGTGCATCTTTTTAGCAAGATTATTATTTTTTAAATTAATGCAAACGAAGATTCAATGGACATGACCTGTAACCTGCAAAAAATCTCAAATGCATAAAATTCTTGTTGCCAAGCTGAGCAGATGAGTGGTCGTCTACTGTGATACAAAAAGAAAGTTACTGAGAAATTACAAAAGCTTATTTGTTTCCTATTTTCTACAATTAATTACTCTACAAGGAAAATTCAGTTTTTTTTTTGTTTGTTTGTTTTTTTTTACTCTTATTACAATCAATCTAAAAAAATAGATCACAAATTCTGTTTTTTCATAAAACACGATACGATATGAACTTTTAAATTATGTTTCAATGAAAATCCTTTATTGCATATGTCGCAAAAAAATGGTCGCTCTTGGGTGTGAACTTTGAAGTGTCTTCGCCAATTGGATCGAAAATTAGTTGAATAGGTACACATGTCACAGTGGAATTTCCTGGGAAAATCTTTGAGTAGAACTTCTGTGTAAGTTGAATCTGAAATTGAAATACCAATAATTGCTAAAATGAAAAGTCAATTTCAGTGGGGAAAAAAGGAGAAAGGAAATATAAAAGTAAAAACAATTTTTTTTTTTTTAAACACTCTTTTATAAATATTCAATGTTCATCTTGGAAATCACATATAATTTTTTGACTGTATTTCATGTTTTTTTTTCCAAAACTTTCATTACAATACATTAATTAGGCACGTGCATCAAACTCGATTATCATAAATAAATCACAAATTTTGCTTTTTCTGAAAACACGATACCATATGAACTTTTAAATTCTGTTTCAATGCAAATCCTTTCTTGCATATATTGCAAAAAAATGGCCGTTCTTGAGTGTGAACTTTGAAGTGTCTTCGCCAATTGGATCGATCATTTGTTGAATAGGTGCACATGTTACAGTGGAATTTCCTGGTAAAATCTTTTAGTAGAACTTCCATACAAGTTGAATCTGAAATTGAAATGACAATAATTGGTAAAATGAAATTATGTTTTTTACTGTATTACAACCAATTCAAAATAGATCATGAAAGTAAATAACAAATTTTGCTTTTGTGAAAACACGATACCATATGAACTTTTAAATTAAGTTTCTACGTAAATCCTTTATTGCATATATCGCAAAAAAATGGCTATGTTTGGGTGTGATTTATGAAGTGTCTTCGCCAGTTGGATTGATCATTAGTTGAATAGGTACACATGTTACAGTGGAATTTTCCTGGGAATATCTTTCCATAGAGCTTCCATGCAAGTTGAATCTGAAATTGAAATGCCGATAATTGGTAAAATGAAAGTCAATTTCAGTGGGGAAAAAAAGAAATATAAAAGTAAAAACACTCTTTTGTAAGCATTTAATGTTCATCTTGAAAATCACGCCTAATTTTTAGGCTGTATTTGATGTTTCCCCCCCCAAAACTTTCCTTATAATACATTAATTTGGCATGGGCAACAAACTCGATTATGAAAGTTCAGTTTTTTTCTTTTTTTAGTGCTTGGTAGAAAGCATTATGCAAGGGAATTTATTAAAATACGTATAGTCAAGTCAATGCGGGTGCTTAAGGAGCACATACAATGGGTCGCAACCCGTGTTCTTAAGTCTCCATCGAAAGTGCAAAAACATAACATTAAAATTTAAATACCATGAACTAAACAAAATAATTTGGATACTTGGGTGGAGAATAAAAAAAACCTAAGTTCCCTCATTTGCATTTCTGAGTTGAGAGCACCAGGGTTAAATATAAACCTCAGTAGCGCAATGACTATCTAAATTTTAGAAAATCATTACTCGGTTTTATTGTTCATGGAAGTTGGAGTACTGCATTTAAAAGTAATCAAGTTGTTATTTAAATAAAGGCTGTTATTTGAATTACTTACATACAGGGGTTGAATTTACCGATCTGGAAGTTAAGTGAACTTTATCAGAAACTGGTCTAAGCAGGATAGTCTATGATACAAATGTACATTTTTTCCCATGTGTATACAGACATGGAATTCAAAGTAATTCAAATATTGGTATTCACAATAAAAGTATAACCTAAAAAACTAAAAAAGATTCTTTTGATGTTTGATGCAAATATTACTCTCTGTGCAGAGTATTTTGCATTTTAAAAATATCTGCTTAATCTAGAGGCATAAAAATACAAACATTAAAAGCACCAAAAATTATAAATTTTAAGCATACTGGTTTCGGTACCATATAGCATACCTTCCTCAGTGCTAAGAATGGCAGAAATTTGCTCACATATATAGGGGAGATGGGGATTCAAGTTAAAGGTTTATTGGCAAATAGGAAAACAGAGGATTGTAGGTAACAGCTAATAGAAAAATAGATGGGAAATGTTACCTGCAATCCTCTGTTTTCCTATTTGCCAATAAACGTTTAACTTGAATCCCCGTCTCTCCTATATATGTGAGCAAATTTCTGCCATTCTTAGCACTGACAAGGAAGGTCTCCATACGGGCATACTCAGAAAAATCTGAAAAAATTATAGAATGTTCTTCTCACATGGATATATATGTTTATAAAAATTTTTTTGGCGGAACCCCGATACAGCGTCCGTAAAAAAATAATGACATTTTCGTTTATTTGGCGATTTATCACCGGTTGGCAATGAAAAAAATACGCTTTTATGTAGGAAAAAACTTTTTACGTTGAATTTGTTCATATAAGTTTAATTTAAATAACTTTAGTTTTGTCATTTTTAATTTGTTTTAACTATAGTTTTGACATTTTTAGTTTGTTTTAACTATAGTTTGTCATATATATTTATACTAGCCGCCTTCGCCCGCTACGCTGGTCGTTTTTTCTAAAGAAATCTTGAATGAAACAAAATATATCTGTGAATTTGATCATGTGTTTTAAAGCAATATGGGCATTTACCTGGTGTATCCAACCGAATTGCTGAAAGCAATATGAATGTTATTACGCTATTATATCTTTTATTGAGTCATACAAAATTTAGACTGTTAAGGATCAATTTCTTTAGCTGATCTGTTAGTGTAGGATTCGGTAAAGAACAATAGAACAATATGTAATATACTAAAAGCGTTCATGAAAAATTATCAATGCAAGTCTCATTAGAATCTGTTAATTGGACTTATTGAAAAGGCTGAGATTGTTCATAATAACTAGGTTCACTTGATTCTAGAACTTTCATCTATAATTCTACAATCAAGCAACTTAACAACCAAGCAACAGCAAATGATATGTGCTTTATACTAAAACATTCACTGAAATTTTAACTAACCGATAAAGTTGCATCGAAATCCACTTAGCAGAATCTTTTAAACTGGAAAATATACCGAAACCTTCCATAAAAATGATCTAATTAATAATTTAAATCCCATAAAAATTCATTCAGTGGAACCTTTAAAAAAAGCAAATCTTTCAAAATTGGGTTCATCTGATTTAGAACTTTCCACATAATTATTTAACTAAGCAACGTAGAATGTTATGTTTTATACTAACATCTTTTCTGAAAAATTATCTAACTAACATTGTAAGTCCCATCAAAATCTATTCAGCAGAACTCAAGATATAGCGGCCGGAATGAAATTTGTCTTTGCATTATATATATATATTGAGATAGTTAAATATAGCTTTCATAATCGCATTAACCTGATTATAGAACTCTCTGGGAGGTAGGGGTAGGTATATACTGCATCACTTCTGAATTTTTTAAGGAACTCAGCTCAACTTCTTTAACTATAGCATATATACTCTCTAGTATACCCTATCTCTGCAGCGTATATCTTCCAACTTTCTTTACTGTACCATTGAGAACTTTTTCTGCATAGCTCCGTAACTAAACAACACAGAATGATATGATAAATATTTAAAAAATCCCTGAAATATTATCTAACTTACTGTGCATTTAATTAGTTGACTTGAAATCTTTCATAATCGAGTTCACCTAATTTTAGAACTCCCGTAGCAACTTAGAATGATGGTTTTTACATTAAACCATTTATAAACCAAATTTACTATTTAACAGTGTAAGTTCTACAAAATTCTGTTCAGTAGAATCTGAGTTATAGTCATATTTACAATATTTATTGCTCATTAAACCTCTTTTCTTTACATTTGAAATGAAATCAGTAACTGTTTTGGTATTTCCCTGTTATGCCAACACCATTGTCACCAAGCGTAATATTTGTCACAAAAATGAAATGATACATTTGAAAAAAATAAATAAATAAGCATTTAAAAAATATAATATTTGAAAATTACAGACTTTGACCTACCATTTTATTTTAAATCAATAAAAATAAAGGTACTACTTGGTTATCCCGTTGACCAAAACTCTATTGCCAAACTATAAGGTTAAATGCCAATAATGGTTGATCGTAAATGTCATATTCACTTGACTTTAAGCAAGTTACGCATATTTACGTCATCAGGTGATTTTTATTTCAATGTTTTAAATGTATTTTTATTAATGTTATACTAATTTATTTATTCTTTCGATATTAAAAATAAAAATTATGTCAATTTGTATAATTTGGCGAGTGGTTTGGCGGTTTATATAATTTGGCAAAATTGGTCGATGGGTACCAAAATAAATACTTAAAATATAAGAATAAATAAATATTTTGCAAGTAATAAAATATAGTCAATTTAAACTGCAGTCTTGAAATTGTAAATGTCTTTTGCTACTGAAGCATGGCGTACGTAATACGTATGTCTCACATTGCAGTAAACATTTCATTCTTTCAATGAAGACATTCATGGTTTTTTGAACAAAACATTTTTATATGTATAATTCCTAACTTCTGAAATAATTTTATTGTAGCTTCCTCATCATCAGATAACTGCGAAATGGTAAAATCTATATCAGTATCAGTAATAAATATTTTCTATTCAAAAAATAACAAATAAAAAAGTTTTGCGAGATTATGATGGAATAAAATAAATTCCATCATTAAAAATTCCTGCATAAAAATATTCACATTCAATAATTAGCAAATATTAATGTGTGGTACGGTTTGCAATAAAAATCGTTTGCACGATTAGGGTTAAAATAAATGGCACGATACCATACATTTTGGCATGGTATCGTGACAAAAATTAGAACGAAAAACTACCACAGTTTCTTTCTTTTTTTATTTTAGTTTTAGTTTTTGACGCGTTTGAATTTTTTTTTCTAATTGACGAAGTTTTTTTTATTTAACCAAAAGGATTGGTTAAAAAATTATTCAATTTGAATTGTTTCCCTTGCAGTAACAGAATGAAAAGAATGAGTTTTTAGAAATTATCACTTGAAAAATTCAGGTTTTGGCACCAAAGATAGTGCCAAATTAGAAAAATATGAAATATCTCTCGAACTATTGGGCTTAAAAGAATTTAGTTAGTACCATTCGATTCAGCATACAAAAATACACCAAAATATGTTATCAGTTGAAAAATAACTATAAAATCAGATTTTTAAGGAATTTTTTTAAAGTTCGTTCTCTTTTTTACCCCCCCCATAGGGGTGGAATTTTGGAAAATCCTTTCTTAGCGGCACTCAATAGCATAAGAAGTATTTTTACCCCGATTTTCAAACTTTTAGGTTTAGTAGTTTTGGCTGCGCGTTGATTAATACAAAATCCAGACTTTCTTTTATATATATAGATGTATTTATGATAAAATTTAAATATCATATTTTATTATTTAAAACAAAATTTAAATTGATTTAAATTATTTCAAGCTCAAAATTAAGGCAGATAGAACACTGTCGATTTGATTTTGTTGCTATGGAAAAGACTTCGTCTTCGATATGGAAATGTATTATGGCAATCAAATGTCAGCTGATAATAACTTAAAATAGATATTTGTAACTTGCAAAGCATAGAAAATATTTTTACAGTGATAAAATTAAATAACTACAGCAACAAGCAACATATATATGTAATATAAAAAATGTATAATAGCCTCTTTCATTGATTAAGTTTAAATTAATTAAAAACCGCATATTCTAAAAAACAATTAATAAATAATTTTCAGATGCATTAAAATCGTTTGCTTTCAGCGAGGAAAAATCCTGCTCGCCAAATCGCGTGTTACTTTCGCATTTTCGCGCCAAATATTCAAAAGTATTTTATTTTTTTACAGACTTTCTACTGAAATTCCGCCGTTAAATTTGACTGATCCCTCATTACATACATGAGTACTTTCACTAACATTTTTTTCAATATATTCTGAGTATGCCCTGTAAGGAGACCTTCCTTGTGAGGAAGGTATGCTACATGCTACTGAAACCGGTATGCTTAAAAGTTATAATTTTTGGTGCTTTTAACGTTGGTATTTTTACACTTCTATTATATTGCTCCATCTTGATAATTATCTGCTTAATCTATTCAAATCATAATTTTTTATGAATATATTTGTGAAGAATGAAACATCAGATCTGCTTTGTGATGCATAAGTTAAAAATATTCTGAGAAAAGAAAAATAAGAGTTGATGAAGTAAGTGTATATGGCAGAATTTTTTATATACCATCAATATACAGGGTATCCTTAAAAGAATGTACCAGTTATATACAGTAGAACCTCTTTTATCCGAAACTCTTTTAACCAAAACTCTCGGTTAACCGAAATCCATTTTAAAAGCTTTTTTATTTATTATTATACTCCTCATGTGCAAGTGGTCCTTTCCTAACCACGAGTACGTATAAATATTTTCGATCCCCTTTCTTAGAATTCCTTTGAATTTAACTTCAGCTCTCGTAAGCTGCGAAGTCTAACAAACGGAGAAATCGAACAAATTAGCGATTCTGAAGCTTTTGATTGTTTTGCAAAAGGTTTGTCTTGGCTGGAGCAGCAGAAAGACTGTGATATTAGCGAACTAAAAATATTTAAAAACTTTGTGATAGAGCTTCAAAGCAAGGGCAATCAAAACTGCGACAAACAAAACATTTTGTCAAACCCTTGTGAAATATGTAAAAGGTACTTAATTTCAAAATTAAAACTCAGGTAATTTATTCTTGTTTCTGTTGCTTTATTTTTATTAAGCACTTGTTACCATAATGAGAAATAGCGTATATATTTCACCTTAATCTTAAAATAGAAGCATTCTCGATTATCCGAAAGAGGGTCGGTCCCAATTATTTCGGACAGTCGAGGTTCTACTGTATTTTAGTAGTATCCACTGCAAGCATTGCAGAGTATTGGTTCAAGGTTGCAAATAAAGAATCACTCAAACAGTTTTAGATAAGCGCATGTGCGACTACTGCTTTGTTATTGACTCACTTGCAGTGCCACATATGCAAAATGGCGACTCTTGGGTGTAAAACGTTTTGTGTTCTGCAGTTTGCTAAAAGTGAATCTGCAATTTCAGTTTTATATGCGTTTCATTTGAAGTTTAATTGTGATCTTATTGATCCGCTACCTAATGATTTGTCAGAGTTGAGGTTAATATGTGTCAATAATTTAAATCAGTTGATTTAAATCAGCGATTTAAATCATGATTTTAATCAAGTGATTTTTTTAAAAAAAATCATTGATTAAAATCAAAAATTTTCTAAATGTTTAAAATGAGATAAAAAAGTATTCAAACATAATTTTTTTTAACATGATTTGGAAAGTTTCTACAGGTACTGTGATTTATGAATACACAAAACAAAGCTTTAAATATTTGTTTCTAAGCGTAATTCCTGAGTATTGTAAAAAATTTAAGTGCAATAAGTTAGTAAAAAGCATGGTTTTCATCTAACAAACATAAAACGCATTTAATTTAAAAATGATATTTAAATCTAATATAACTTACAATGCCATAATTTCCTTTTAATAATCAAGTTATTCATTCTTTTATATATAATAAACATAGCAATAGAGTGTCAATGATTTTAATCAATTGATTTAAATCAAATGGTAATCACATATTTTCTGATTTTTTAAAATAGTGTGAAAAAACATCATAATCAGTAATGAAAATGATCAATAAATCTCTTGTAAAAAATTTAATATTTGCTATTGTTAATTATAACAATATTAAACTGTGTAAAAAGAAGTATTATACATTTTAAAAACATCTAACTAAATGTTAAATAACTTCAAAACATTATAATATTTAGTAGCTATTCAAATATTTTAATGTTGTGGAGAAAAAAAAATCTAATTTAAATTTCAAAAATACAATTTTTGTAATCTATTTATAAATTATGTGTGAGTTTGCTGTAGGGTGTCAACGATTTTAATCGGTTGATTTAAATCAGCGATTAAAATCATGATTTTAATCAACCGATTTAAAAAAAAAATCATTGATTTAAATCAAAAATTTTCTAAATGTTTAAAATGTCAAACAATATATTAAAATCTAACATAAACATAATTTGAAAGTTTCTACAGGTATTTTGACTTATGAATAAACAAAAAAAAAAGAGCTTTAAATAATTGTTTCTAAGCTTAATTCATGAGTATTGTAAAAAGTTAAAAACAGTTGAGTTTATAAAAATCTTTTTTTTTTAGTTTTTATCCAAATTAAAACAGTTTAATTTAAAAATATTTAAATCTAATATAATTTGCAATGTCATAAATTCCTTTAGGTAATCAATTTATGAATTATTTTATATAAAATTACACATAGCAAGTGTAATACATTTCTACAAGTAAAAGAGTAAATAGTAATTAATAGCTATCTCAAGTTAAAGAAGTATGAAAAAATGACATCATTTCCAAGCTAAATTGTAAATGAAAGAAGAAAGAGAGAAAGAAAGAAAAGAGAAAAAGAAATAATTGGTATAAAAATGCTAATCTTAACAAGAACTTCTTCGATATAGGTTGAATAAATGTTTTTAACTTTGTAACTCGCATAATACTAAATAAAAAATGATTAGGGATTGAAAAGGCAGCAAAATTTTTCTTAAAAAGAAAAAAAAAATTGAACCATTGAAAGCTAATAATCCACACTGAGAGGTAATAATGCTGCTACTTCTGTATAATTAGTTATACTATTTCTTCTAGGACTTTTTTAAATGGTGCCGCACCATGCCCCTTTTGAAATTGGCAAAATGCACCTGAAATTCATCTGTAGTTGTAGCCAGAGATTTCTTGTAAAAAACTTCCCCATTCAACAGTATTTTTAAATTCATGTGGCCAAGATCTCGCAAAAACATAGAACTTTATTACTTTAGAAAGTACAGGATATTATTAAAATATGTTATTTAATTGTATTTGTCAATTTGTTATTCATAAAATTATTAAAAATTAAGGACACTTTATTCATCATACTAAAAATTATTATTTTTTTCCCTTATATCATTACTAAACACATTACTAATATATTTCCTCATGAAATAGTACCCTTTTTTGGAACTAGCATCTTGTCCCTTTTCCTTTCTAAAATGAATACTACATTATTATCATTTTAATAATTAAGTCTTAAAAATGTATAATATGTTCCTAATTAGAGAGTTAATTGTTTTATAATTATTAATTTGAAGTAGTGTTAACTATTTAATATGCAATTAATAATTTTGATAAATGTTAAATATCACTAGTATTTATAAAGTTTTACATAATTATCACAATATTAATGTATATAACATTATTGTATGATACTACCTAATGAAACTACTAATTTGCAGTTTTTATAATTTCTGTAATTACTAACTAATAATTATAATTTTATTAATTAAAGTGTAAAAACATAGATTATGTTAGCAATTAGCGGTTTAATTGTTTTGGAAACCTAAAACTCTTGGTAGCTATTCCGTATTTGAACACTGGGAAAAAAAACATAAAAATCTGATTTAAATCAAAAAAATCTGATTTAAATCAAAAAAATCCGATTTTTTAAAAAAAATCATGATTTTTTTACACCCTAGTTGAGGCACAGAATTGAAGAGGCCATTGCTTCCAATAATCTGGACTTGTTAACTGAAGTGTGGAAAGAATTGGACTTTAGGTCGCATGTGTGCTGTATATCTACAGGCGTCCCAGCTAAACATGTCTGGCAATTTCCCTGACTAAATCTCAAACATTCCATGACCAAATGGGCATACAATTTGCTATTTATTTCCGAAATCCTTTGACAAAATTAGCGTTTTTTTTCAATCATTTGACAAATTTCATGATTTTTTTTGTAGAGACCATTCTACAAATTTCACGTCATTTTTCATTTTTCCCCCAGGCTTTTCCATGACTTTTTAGAAGATATTTGTAAATTCCATGACTTTTCCTATATATTTTTGAATTTCCCTGATTACTTTGAAATTCCCTGACTTGCCAGATTTCCCATGTCACTGGGAACCCTGAACTAAAGGTGTACATACTGAACATAGGTTAGTTTACCTTTAATTTGATGCATGATTTGTTGTAAATAGTCTAAAATAACAACGAAAGAGCTGGATATTTACACCATGAAAAGTTACATATAAATGTGAAAATAAAAAACTACAAGTTTAGCAAATGGTGTTTAAAATATTGATTAAAATAAAGTTAAGATATTCAATGTTTCGATCATCATCTGTGACCTTCATCAGGAAAACATTGTCATAATGCTTCTAAAAAACAGAGCAAAATCGTCTTGAATTTAAACCTTTTAAATTCAAGATGGTTTTGCTCTGTTTTTTAGAAGCATTATGACAATGTTTTCCTGATGAAGGTCACAGATAATGATCGAAACGTTGAATAACTTAACTTTATTTTAATGTTTGAGTAGTTTTTAGACTTTACAATATTTTATACACCGTTCAGTAAACTTGTGATTTTTAATTTTTACATTTATATGTAGCCTAAATTAAACTATTATAACATACCATAGAAACTGGGAGATTTTTTTTATGGACACCTTGTACGTTTTTGAAAAAAAAAAAAAAAAAAAAATATTTACAATCACTGATGAAATCAGAAAATTTACTTCACGAATTTTATTTAGTTAAGCACATAAAACAAATAACAACAAATAAAAAATAAATACAGTAGAGCGGCGATTATCCGAACTCCAATTAACCGAACTTCCAATTATCCGAACAGCCAATTTCTCTCAATTTTTTTTAAAACGAACTTACAATTATCCAAACACCCTATTAGAACTGAATATCAGATTTCAAATGATGATGAGATTGTGGATGATATTCAAGACAAAAAAAGAATTGAAAACGAATGCTCTGAAAATGATCAAGGTCCACCACATAATGAAGCATTTGAATGTTTGGAAACAGCTATGAAATGGCTCGAACGGCAGAAGAATGCTGTTCCTATTTAACTAACATATTTAAAAAGAATTCGAGATATGGCAGCATTGAAAAGAATGTCTTCTTTGAAGCAAGCAACAATCGAAAGATCTTTTGCTTAAATTGTATTCTTTGGAGTTCAGAAAATGAAAATAAAAAGCAAACAAAAAACAAAAAAAATAAATAAATAAATAAAAAGACAAAAATCAATTTTTAAACATGCCAGTATTAACTAGTGCTGTCAGTCTAAGGCGTGGATAAATTATGAACATTTTAGCATAATCACGATCATCTGTTAATATTGTCCGTCCATTTATCCGAACTTTTGCTTATCCGAACTAAGGTCCGTCCCAACTAGTTCGGATAATTGGCGCTCTCCTGTAGCTTAAAATTAAAAAATAAAAGCATCAAACAGACAAAATTTTATTGCAGATTTTATTTATATACTTTGGCAGATTATACTTATTTGGCATAGACACATTTTATTTACTTACTTCATTACATACCAGAATGGCTAAGAATAAATAATTTTATATGGTACTTTTTGGTTAGCCGGGCGCCAGTGTTATGTATATACAGATGTATATGTATATATATCTATATACATATACAAATATGTGGATACACATGTATATATGTGTATATATACAATCTATGTATTGTATATATACATATATATGTGGGAAAGCTTTTAGTATCCAAGTGCCTTCAATAGCTTCCAGAGCAAGCTGCGTGCCTACAGCGCCTAGCAGGAATGATTGGTTATCGTAACTCTCATCATCCAGGCTCTCTAGAAATCGGCTGAATTGAGAAAGCGTGGCTTGGAACCAGCCGCAGAAGAGAAGCGAAGCGAGCTGTTTGAGAACTGAAAGGAAGTGGAAAACAAACAGAACATTCGATGGGGTGTTTTCTGCGGGAGAAGAAGGGCAATAGATGATAAGTAATGATGCTGATGTGCGTTGGTTTAAGACGGCTACAAATCTAAAGATTGACATGATGTTTTAATCCATGTATATAGTTTGTATATAGTTTTAATTTGTAAATATAATTTACTTTAAAAGTTACCGGTGTCAGGATCAAGTTTGTGTTAGTCTCATTCAATATGATATTTCAAGCCCTGAGTTTCTACATATATGTATACATGTATAGGGCAATTCCATCATAACTGACGTAACATTTTATCATCGAATTTTGTTTTCAAATCTATGTAGAAAATTTACTAATACAGCTAGAACAAATTTTTACAATTTAAAATATTTCTTACTAAGGTCTTAATACCCAAATACCTACAGATTATTTCAATCTCTCTTTGAGTCCCAAAAATTGCAATTCAAAATTCTGTAACTGACGTAACATAAAATAGACAAACATTTTTTTCTGCCATCATTGAAGTGTAAAAATTATCAAAACTATCCAGTTAAAAAAAGTGATTTAATGTTCTCAACAACACTAAGTAATGCCAAATTATAATAGTAAACTTGTTTAATTAATTTCTGAAAAAAAAAAAAAAAAAAAAATGGCATTTACATGTGTAACTGATGTAACTTTTATTGTTTAACTGACGTAACATTATGACTTTACAAAAGACAGTAATGGTACTTAACTTAGTTTGTAAACAGAAATTTACAATGCCTCTTTATTAGACTTTTTCTATAGAATATAAAAATATCAAGTTTTCCAACCATACCCTTAAATTAAACATAATATAAATTTAATCCCCCACCCCCACCCCCACCCCCCACCCCCCCCCAAAAAAAAAATGATGATTTTCTGTGGAATTGCCCTATATGTAACACTGGCACCCGGCTAACCGAAAAGTACCTTTTATATTTTTAATTTTTTTAAAGTACTTAAATATTTTTTATTTACATATGTAATGTTCAGGGTGGTCACAAATTAGTTGGATATAAAGAATGATTTACTATGCACAGTTATGTTTACTTTTTTTTTTGACAAATGTTCAATGCGATTGCTCTTCGTTACTCTGCAAATATCCCTTTTGTAAATAAGTTCTTCCCTTTTGTTAGTGAGCATTTTCACACTGATCAAAACAACTGTGGTGCTGAATCGCGATTTAAATTTAGGAATGGACTTTTGAAGCAAAGGACAGTAAACATTTAATAATCCCCACATGCTGAAATCTATAAATGAAAGGACTGTT
The DNA here is from genome assembly GCA_963932465.1 of Maratus speciosus. Lineage (NCBI taxonomy): Eukaryota > Metazoa > Arthropoda > Arachnida > Araneae > Salticidae > Maratus > Maratus speciosus. The sequence continues at coordinate 194,384,759 of OZ010798.1, read as the reverse complement.
GATCGTGATGGTAATGGAATAACAATTCCTTGACCAGTCTAAACTGAGATTTCAGCACAGGCAAGAAGTACATCTGAAAACTTATGATGTGATACTAGTAATATGTCATTGAAATGGTACCTTAGAATTAATATTTCACAAATTATTCAGTTACAAAGTTGTTCAACTAATTTATGTCCACCATGGGACATAACTTCCAGGGATCTGTTTAGGAAGAAAGACCCTTTACAGAATTTTTCGATTTCAAAACAGGACCCTTTACAAAAACTTTCACCTTAAAACAGGACCCTTTGCAAAAATGTCTGCCTTAAAAATAGGCTTTTTACAAATTTAATCATTTAAAAGTAAAATCTGACCTGTCACTTTTACATACATAAAGGATATATTTGTATGTTGCATGTTACATACGTATATCTTCTTTACAATGTATAAACAAGAATCTGAATATAATTATCATATTCAAATTAACAAAATTATGACTAGATTGTTCACAAATGCAGAAATCTGGTTACAATTTAACAAAAACAGGACCCCCCGAGAAATGTGTGGTCAGATCCCTAACTTCATGAAGACACAAATATAGTAGCATAATCTAGAGAAAATTCATAAATAAAATTTGTACTATCCTCAAGGTTTTATAATCACAACAAGTAAGATACTTAAATTAAACTCAATTTTGAAAATTTATATATTATATGAACATATGCAAAGAGTTATTTTCTAATAAATGTATTTTTATTAACTTAGATAGACAAAGTCAAAGAAATTAAATCATAAACCAGTTCATTTTTCAATAGTTACTATTTTGTCAATTATTTGAAACACTGATTCATCTTTAGTTGACTTTTGGATAATTTTATAAAAAATAACATGAACACCTTCTGATTAATTAAGGAAAAAAAATCAAATTGACATCAATTTATTTTTTGATTAAACAGGAAAAACAATCATATATAATTATCTAATCAAAAGATTCTTAACTAATCAGAAGAAATAAAGCCTTACGATTAATTTTTTCAAAATATCAATACATTAAATTCAAATAAATTAACAAATTAAATTGTAAATGGATAAATAATAAATCAATAAATAGAAGTTGATTATGGATTATTTAAAAAAATAATTTTCAATATTGCTCTGCAAATTCAAAGTTCATAAGATTTTTCTTTTAATCAATATTAGCACCTAGAACTTTGTTCGTGTTATTTAAAGAAGAAGCAATGCAACTAATTAAGCAAAAAATTTCCATTCATCTTTTTAAAAATGCCACCTCAATTATAAATAAAAGGAAAACAAAAAAAATCTTGTTACTTATCAACTATTCAAGTTTCCTAGTATTTACTGACAAAGACATCTGTGTGAAATAGGATAAACAATAAATACCAAAATTACTTCAAAACTAAATTTAAAAAATCTCTCTGAAATGTTTTTGGAGACATTATGTATCCCACTGTTTAGAACTAAAAAGGACGTCACTAAAAGGATTTTGAAAGATTTAGTGATGCAAGTCAGTATTGGCAAAAGATATCATTCTAGTAGAAATGGCTATCATATGAGCAGGCTTTTACCATGTTTGTGTAATGTAAATAAATATTCTATACAGTAAAAAAGAGATGCCTCCTTGTTTTTAAGAAACTAGAAAATTATTAGGAGAAAACACCTCTAATACAGTATCTTTGTGGACTCTTTTCTTCTATAGTACAGTAGAGCGCCGATTATCTGGACCAGTCAGGCTGATCCAGTCAATAAAAAATCCGGATAATTGGATAACTTTAAAAAACGGCTATAGCAATTTTTTTAGGTTACTTCCCTTCAAACTTTTTCCAGATTTCGGACTGGCAATTGTGGTAGTGGACATTTTAGTATATTACAAATGATGTATTTATTATTTTAACATTAAGTTATTTTTATTTATTTATTTATTTTTTTTTTTTCTACAAAATTGGTACAAAGTTAAACAAAATTACACATAGAAATTATTACATGTATATATACATACACCCTTCAGAGAATCTGAAGATAAAGAGGAATTTTCTTGGGAAAAAAAAATATGCCTGGGACTCTCGCGTTAGAAGTGTAACTTCTTAGGTCTTAGAAACAGTTGATTTTATGCATTGCTCTCTTTGCATTTGTTATTGATTTTATGCATTGCTCTCTTTGCATTTGTTGTTGATTTTATGCATTGCTCTCTTTGCATTTGGTGGTGATTTTATTATTTCAGGATTAGAAGATGATTATTTAACGGCTAACTTTCATGACATCCAGCCAAATTTACCCTACTGCATCTAAAGAAGTTCCACTTCAAAAATGTTGGCGAAAGCAGGAAAAAAAGGTGTGATGCTTGATCGATCCAGTTAATTGGCATCCAGATAATCGGTGCTCTACTGTATGTCTATGCCAAATTTTATAGAACCGAACATTCTGACATGGACGACTATCATGTGGCGAAAAGATAACATGTTTGCCTCCTTGTAATGAACCAATTCCATTTGGCTAGGTGCTATTCAAAGACAGACTGATAGACACTTTCCTTCCATTATAGTAGATAAAAAAATTAAATTATTGTAAATACTCATGAACAAAAAATGATTTTAAAATATACATGCATTGTTTAGGTATATTGCAAAAAATGAATATTAGAAAGATCAATAATTTTAAAACATTTTTATTTCAAGTCTTTCATTTATTTTAGTTGAATTATATTTCAATAATCCAGTTCGACACACTTAACTTATACAGTTGTTTTTAAATAATTCTGAAATACAGATAGTAAATTTTATCGGATTAGAACAAAGAAACTTAAATTTACCAAGAGCATAACTTACACTTTTATAAACATTGGATTCAAATCACATATCTGTAAAAAGTCTATTCAAATTTATAAGAACTTCAGACATTTTTATGAAATCATAATTTAAATAAACAATATAAAATACTTTCACATAAAATAGACTCATAAATATAGTTAAGGAAAAAATATATAACATACATAAAAACATACAAAGAAAAACAGTGTTTCTCTGAAAATCTATTTTTATAATTTTTAGAAATACAGTACAGAGCCATTTATCCAGAATGGTTAAGGATCAGATGTATTCTGGAAAATTGGTTGGGCATTAAAACCAACATCTATTTGATTAAATTTGTAGAATATATGTGTTTATGACAGTGCTTTGATCTCAAATTAATTATTAGACTACTCAGGAAGAATCAGTTCCAAACAAGGTCAGACATCAATCACAGTTTAAAAGAAGGCAATTTATAGAAAAACCTTAACTCTCCTTTTTCCTATGCAGAAAAATCAAAATGTCCAATATATAACTAAATATGCCCCCATTTTAAACCTTAGATGTTGTCATCAAGTTATACCATGCATGTTATAATGTGTAAAGCAATATATATATATCAAACTGACATTGTATAGCTCATTTTTCTGAAAAAAGTCATTTGCAAATATCATTCTGGATAACTAGTTTCCAGATAAATGGTTCTATATTGTATACAGTCGAACCTCGATTTAAAGAATAGTTCGGGACTAGCAACTTTGTTCATTAAATCGAGATTATTCGTTAAATCGGGTTAATCAAAGGAATTTTTTTATACAACAGCACAAGTTAAAAAATGGCTGTAAATAAAAAGAATATTCCTCACTTGCCTTAATAATGATTTTAAACATTTGCTGCTTTACGAAAATACATTGTATGAAAATTCATTCTTTTTTTATGCACCGCTATAAATCGCAATCATTTTAATTAAGAAAGAATCTCATTTATTCAAATTTTGTAGATAAATTAAGAGGTATCTTTTATAGATGTTTGTTTGCGTTATTTCAATTTTGTATTCCAAACTTCTTTATCGATTTTTTCCTGAAGCTGTGAAAATAGTATTATCAACATTATAAGCCATCCAATACCATTTCAAAGAATACAAACTAACTGCTTCTTTGATTGTTGAATGCTTCATCTCTATTTCATCTTCTTCATCCGTTCCATTACCACAGCATGAATAACCTTGGTATAATGTAAATTTTCGCATGTAGGTATTTCTGTGTCATATGATACATATTCAGAAAATCGACAATTAGGAACACAGAAAATATTTTATAAATATTAGAAAATTTCTTCAGTTTTTCACTTTTTTTTGCATAGAAAGTAATTCGTTAAATTGGGATTATAAATTCATTAAATCAAAGTATTTTTGTTCCATTTTCACTGGGACCATAAAAAAAAATTCGCTAAATCGAGAAATACATTAAATCGCGATTCGTTGAATTGGGGCTCGACTGTATATAAATTTAATAAAATGCAACAATCTTTCCATCGCAAGATACAAAAATTCTATCAAATGAAACTCACAAAAAGGATGCCAAACTTGTGGAAATCCCATTTGTAAAAACGTATTTGGATAAAACAGTAATTGAAGCTATATTACATAATAAGAAATACAAAAATGCAACATTACCATCTCTTTTGTGAAACTCTTTTTCTGGGTTGGAAGGAAAGAGAAAAAGATACTAAAGAAGTGCTTCAAAAATAAATAAATAAATAAATAAGTAAATAATAATAATATGAAATAATGATACATAAAAACCTTTCACAATAAGCATACACAATATTTAATCTTATAGCACATTCCATACACAATATATAGTCTTATAGCACTATTAATTCCAAATAGAAATCTTTACATAATTTAATTTCAGAAATTCTGTGACTAAGTAAGGTAAAAATTACTATTTGAAAATACTGGTAGAAAAATTAAGGATTATATGCACCCTATTTGTCATAAATATGGGAAGTTAATTGTGAAGGGCATAAATAGACGTGGTATGAAACGATGTTTTTTTACAAAGAGATAGAGATATGGGAAAAGAGGAATTTAAACATTTATTTTCATACAAGTACCTAATTAATTGAGTGCAAATGGCTTTGGCTTACATTTAGTTTTTCTCTCAAATAATTTATTTTTCAGCAAGGGATGTGTATTAATTGTTTAATCTAGACACCAGCATAATAGTTGTATTAAGGGGGGATTTGGTTTTTTCCAGTTGAAAAAATCGATTTTCTTTTTACATTTTTCTATCCCCCATAGTCTGTAGATTATCCTTCTAAAATGATTTGGCCGAATTCGAAGTTCTTTCATAGTTATTTAGTGCTTCAGCACAATGCATTCGTAGGCTTAAACTGTTTTGAAGCACTATAAATGTATTTTACACAAAATGACTTTTTTCAAACTGGGCGGGATAAGAACACAAAAACTATTAAACTGATCTTGCTACTTTTTTTTTTTTTAATTAAAGGTGATATAATTTATTGGAACTTGGACCACTTTCAGCAATGTTTATAAAAAATAAACATTTTTAGAAGCACACCTAAATGCAAAAAAAAAAGGTTCAGAAATAGACATTTTTTTTTCCAAATTGCTGCCACGTTGTTCATTTTCAACTTTTTGACCTCAAAATGGTTGAAGCTCCAGACAATCTTATCTACTTTCATAATCTTTAAGGAAAATTGATTGCAAACGACTCTAGTGATCTATATCGGATGCTGCCTGATTGGAAGTGCACGGCGCACAGGGTAGGGCATCCATCCGAGCAACTTCGAGCCACATCATCAATTTTTCATAAAAATTTTTGAAATGTTCTTGAAATGATAACAAATAACATGTTAAAAACCTGGAGGTAAAATCTTCATTTCTATTCAAGAAAAGAATTGCTGAAAAATACCCTTTTTTTGGCCTTCTACAGGCAAAACCCCCCTTAATGATACAGTTAAAGTACTATCTGGCCACAATAAGTTGACTTGTGAGCAAGAACAGCTTAAATAGTCATGATACCCAGAGCAAGCTTTTCTTTAGTGTTAGTATGAATGACATCATAAAACAAAATTATTAAGCTTTAAACAAACTATTTAACTTATTTTCTACACCCTAATATTTAGGGGTTCAGGTAGTTGCCTGCCCTCATCACTTCAAAAGCCAATCCTGCTTTTTAGTTAAAAGACTTTAGATTAATTTACTCGTTGATTATGGCAACAGCCAGAACTAGTAACAAATAGAATCTAGTTTTTCATTAAATAAAATTCTCTTCAAGGTCAAAAACTAACTTATTGTGGACAAAATATACTTCAGCACTTTGAATCAATTTTCATATCCACCATCCTTGCAACTTTTTTGTTGTTAATAAACTGATCATCATGGGTTGACTCATGTGATTTATGTATTGTTCTAGCACTCTTTCTACCAGATATTATCTACAATAATAGCTTATGAAAAAAAATTTGAGAAAAAATAGAAATGCTGCACATCCAGTCTTAACATGAAAAATTTATAAATAAATAAATACATAAAATTATTTATTATCATATAAAATCCTTCTTCTGACATAAAGAGAGGACCAATTTTATGTATTGAAAAAAAAACAAAAAAAAAACAAGCAATTTATATTTGGTACAGCCTTTGTGAATACCATAAATTGGGTTAGGTATGCTAGAGATCTGCACGGGCAGGCCCGTGGCCCGAAGCCTGAGCCGATTATCACTCATGGCACTCGGGCCGGGCCATACTTTTTTCTGAAGGCTTGGGCTGGGCCGAACTTATTTTTTCTGTACAGAGCTGGGAGTGGTTTCATTCCTAGTCTTCACAGCCCAAAATTTTCAGTCCTAGTTTTGACCCAGCATCGTATGAAAATCATTGTCTCAGCATGGCCTGGTCCATTCAAAGGTCAGTAAAATTAGGACTGGCCCAAAAATTTTTACAAAAAATGCATAAGTTTTTAAATTGTCGTTCTACTCTTACACATTAAAATGTATTCTTTTTAAAGAACAGTAGATTTCTACGCTTATTAAAATATAGTAAAACATGTGAAAAAGAATCTGCCTATGACGGAACCCAATGTATATTAATGATAACTGAAACATTTACATACAAGAAATAGAGATTAATTAAAAAAATAAATATCGCAGCCTGCGGCACTTCTATAAAAATGAAGATTATAAACATGAAAAAGTTAAGATAAATATTATTGATCAGAACTCCTCATACGATACAAATTTTTAACCAAACCGACGTAAAATTCAATGTTTTGTAGAAATTCATTCAGGCTGAGATATTAATTTTTTTCTGGGCCAGGCCTGGGCCGAACTTTTAAGTTTTTTCCAATTTTTTTCGGGCCAATATTTTTCTTCTATGGGCCAGTCCAGGCCCGGGCCTGGAAATTCCGGCCCATGCAGACCTCTAACTTATGCAGACACTCCCCCTGCCCACCCCCCTCCAAAAAAAAAAAAAAAATTTAATCAGACCTGTGTCAAGAATATTAATGCTAGTGTTCACTCTAGAAAAGGGCCGCATAAAGCCTCGGTAATAATTCCAATATGGACCTTCTACCACAAGCAAGTATTGCACTAGAAAAAAAAAAAAAAATCAAATCCGAAAGAGCAAAATAAATGCTTCCTCACACAACAAAAATGACATGATTTTCATTTTATTTTTAATTATTTAGCATAGAAAAGAAAGAGATTAAATTTTACTTTTCCTCATGGGTTACCTCCCTGCTCTTCTCTTCAATTTCAAGACCAATGAAGCTGCAAGAAGAAATATTTATCGCCAACGACACGACTATGAATGTGCGAAAATTGATATCACTGATTGCTGAAAAGATTATTTGATGCAGATGTTTGCATGCTGTGTCTGATGCCTTCAAAGATTGTCTCAATTGGTGTATTGGAGAAAATTCGTGATAAGATTGGATTAAGTACAAATAGCAATTGGTTGACAGGAATCATCGAGAAACAACTGAGACCAATTAGGAGAATTCACTAAAACATCACAGCATCACCCAACACTAGAGCACATTTCGACATTTTTAAAAAGCAAAAGGTGCTATGCTCTTAAAAAATGGATATAAAGAGAACACCAATTAATGCGATTCACTGAGCATTGTTGAATTACATTAATACACTTAGCATGGCAGAAGTAGGACCAAATTCAAGCATTTTTTGTTGTGGGTGTCCAAGTAACCCCAGTTTAGAGACTAGAGTACTTAAATAAAATTAAGTATGACCTCTTTTGTAAGTTATTGCAGATTTTGTTAAAATTTTTTGGCAGTAAAATTTTGTATAAAAAATTGTGCATTCAATATAACTGTGAATTATTCATTCAGATAAACTTTTCATAAAGAAGTTTATCATTAGAAATCACACAGTGATTTAATTTTTTTATTTCATTATTTCATTTCATGTGCTGATTTCAATAACCTTTCCTTGAAAATATTTTATACAATATTTATCATAAAGGTATTTTTTTCCCTGAGTGTGCCACTAAATATGCTGATTTAAACATTTAAAGAAAAAAAACTGTCTTACAACACTCATCACACAGGTTAATTTTCCTACTATAACACAATGTATTGATATAAATAATTTTGACTTAAAAATGCCCTTTGACACTTATCAAACATGTGGCTTATTCCGATTAACTCGCTGAATGTGCAAATATAAAGAACTCTTTCTTGAAAATTTTCTGTTGCACTCATCACAGGAGTATGGTTGTTCACCTGTATGAACACGATGATGTATTTTCAACGTTGATTTCCGAAGAAATGCTTTTTGACATATTTCACAAACATATGGTTTCACTCCAGAATGTATACGAAGATGCTCATCAAGGCATTTTTTCTGTGAAAAATCTTTTTGACATACATTACAGACATACAGTCTCTTTTTCTTATTTAAATCTTTCTTCTCTGGAAATCTTTCATCACTGTTGCACATATATGCTTCCTCTTTTGTTTTGACATTCTGAGGAAGGTCCAAAGGATTTGCTTGAGAAAATTCTTCAGCAGATTTGTCACACGAATATGATTCTTCGTTGGTATCTGAACTTCCTTTTTCAGAAAATATAGATAGACGTTTAGTTGGCTCAGGTATTCTGTTTAAAGCATGAGATATAAGATGCCGCTTCAAATGCCCTTTTTGTGAAAATGATTTTTCGCAATGTTCACAAATATATGGTTTTTCTCCAGCATGCAAACGAAGATGCTGATTTAAAGTCGCTCTAAATGTAAAAGCCTTCTTGCACAGCTCACACACAAATCGTTTCTTTCCGCTATGGATAAGAAGATGCTTATAAAGACTGTCTTGGCGTGCAAATGATTTTTGGCACACATTACAAATATATGGTCTTTCTCCGGTGTGAAAAAGTTTATGCTGATTTAGATCTTTTTCTTGTTGAAAAGATTTTTTACATACATTGCATACATGTTTTGTTTGAGTATGGGTAATAAAATGATGATTTAAATGTCTGCTTTTTGAAAATGATGCTTGACATTCACTACAAACATAGGGTTTTTCTCCAGTGTGGATACGAATGTGTTCAATCAAAGACTGCTTATGTAAAAATTGTTTACTACATACTTCACATGAATATGTTTTCTCTGTAAAATGCCTATCAATATGGTCCTTTAATTGTGCATTGCGTGAAAAGGCTTTTTGGCAGTAATCACACACATATGGTTTTTCTCCAGTATGTGTTCGTAGGTGAATTTTTAAATGTGCCATCTGTGAAAATGATTTCTGACATAACTCACATACATGAGATACAATTTTTCTGTTAACAGAATGATGTTGGCTCATAGTTATTAAGCAATTAATGCTATTTTCAGTAAAATATTCTCAGTCGATATCGTCAGAAATATAACATAGATTCAAATGCTTTAAAACTATTAAACTTTTCAATTTTAAAAATGTTTAATAGCACATTTCAGCATGTCATCTCTCAAAGTGATTAACAAAACTTAAATTATGACTGTATTCTCAAGAAAAACTTTTAAACATACATCAAAAACATATTTCTTTATAGAAGAAGAAAAAAACTTTTTTATGGACAGATAAATTTTTTTATGTTCTGTTTCTCTTCATACAGCACATAACTTTTATGCATTGTACTACGATATTAATTCATGCCTTTTATAAAGAGATATTTCTTTATTTCTAGAAAATTATCCTCAGTCATAATGGTAAAATTTATGACGAAGATTCAAATGCTTGTAACTTAAAACGTATTCAACCATTAGTAAGTTTATACACATGTCGATTCTTAATATTGCATGGAAATTTAGAATTCAATTGCATTTTCAAAAAATATTTCAAGTAATAATATCAGATGCAAATTTCTTTATGAATGAGTGAAAAAGAAAAATTCTTTAAGAGATAATGAAAAATTGTATGTTCCATTATACATTGTACACTGAAAAAACTAGGAGGATATTTATAAAAAAATTGAGCCTTAGAAGAAATCCCAAGTTGAAAACAGAATAAAAGAGGCTTTTATATAACTTACTTACGTTAATGTCTGTGCAAGTTTACGAATTCCAATGAACACTACTTAAAATATTAAAAAATATATTTTTTGTGAACAAATTTTTAAAGATTTTCTGGTGAATATTTACAATTCTTTGGAAAATTCTCAATTGATGCGGAAATTTCGTCAGTAATGTCAGAAGACTAAGCAGGATTTTCCTTCAATTAGGCTTGCAAAAAACCTACAAGAAAATGAAATTACAAATGAGTCATTTAAAAGTAAAGATAAAAAAAAAATATTTATAATGCACAACTTAAAAATATATTTATTTATTTATTTTGCTTAGTGTACTAACAATATAAATTTAAGTGTAGAGACCTCTAACACATTAGATACAAATTTAAAATAAAATATTTAATATTTCGCGAACAGATGCACAAAATTCCATCAAAAAATACATAAATAATATAGAATTTCTAAAGAAATGAAGGAAATATAAGATGCTTTAAATATATGCATGACATCTATTATGCACATATAATATTCTTTCCTTTAAATTAGCTAATAAAAGTATTAACTTAAGGTAAATGATTTGTGGCTTATGTTATTGTTAACATTTATACATTTTTAAATACTTTATATAATTTTTAAACTTTACAGTGTTAGTGACTGCTTATACATATGTTTGCCGTATTCATTTAGGTATAATGAGCAGCATAGTTTTGGATTGGGAAAAACAAAAAACATATACATTCTGTGTAAAAATTAGCCAGAAATTATTATTTAAAAAACGCACATAAAAGATATCACAATTTTTTTTTGCATAATTTGGTAGCACTGTACCGAGTTACAACGTCAAATTTGAATGCCATCTGTGGTTTAGTGTATTGATAGCATTTTCAGACCTACTTTAAAGCCTCTGCGACTTTTACAATGGAAAAATTAGTTGAACAAAGACTTTTTCCTTATATTTTGTGTTTCAAACAAAATTCCTTGTGCTGAATCACTGAAAATGTTGCAAAATACGGTGAATTGCGCATGTACAAAACACAGACATATGATTTGTATAAAGCATTTGTAGAGCTAGTGGATTTGGGTTGTTCTGGTCAGCCTTAACATCTAAGAACGAATAAAATATCAATAAAATCAAGAAGCTGGTGGTTAAAAATTGCCGTATGAATCTTAGGGTGTTGGCTCAGGATCTTTCACATGTGTTTTAAACTTGTTTATAATGTTATGACTAATATTTTGGCAGGGGCGTAGCTACAAATATATATATATATATCTTTTTTTTTTTGGGGGGGGGGGGGGAGAGAGAATTCAAAACTTTCCCAACTTATAATTCAAAAATTTTTCAACTTGAAACTAATTGTTCCATTTTTCAACTGAAATGATATGTGCAATGTGTGTTTAATGATAACGATACTTATATGTAAACAAATTTCCTTCCAAGGAAAAATGCTGGAACTAAAAACATAAAAATTCTAATTAATAGTTCATTTAATGAAAGATTTTGTCTTCTATTGTGTACGAGTCATAATCGTATTTCATATTAAAATAGCCTCATTATATTTTGAGATTTTTGAGAAATGAATAATGTTTTGGAGGAAATAGATTAGAGAACTGTTGATGGACAACAGTAGATAAATTCAGGTCTGGTATAGATATATGATATTTTCGTAGCACAGGGACACACACAATGACAAATTGAGTCTGGCTGCTTTTTTTTTTTTTTTTTGATAATTTAATTAGTTTACTGTTACAAAGCTCAGCAACTTAATCAGCAAAAAAATTAAAAAATTCTTTTTTTTTTTTTTTTTTTTAACTATGTCTCTATTCCAAAAAAAATTTACTTACGCTGTCACCGCCGCCGCCGGTTTTGAATTTTTTGTGACCGGAGGTCTTTCTCCGTTAATATTAAGGAAAATATTGCATACAAAAATATGAAAATCGGTGGTATTATAGAGAAATGTTTGATAAACACGCTGATGCAGATAGTTTTCAAATCGAAGAATTGTTTTAAGAGATATTTAATGCTAAAGTTGGACAAAATCGTTCCATTAGAAAAGTTTTATAGGAGCAAAACATTGGAATTTAATAACTTTTAGATCATTTTATACGTTAGAATTTCCTGGTGTGCAGAATGCAATTATTTTTTTAATTTGACTCATTTTTTGAGGTTTTATTTCTAATTTAAATTCAAATTTTCAGCATTTTGAGAGATATTTTTTACTTATTTTAGAAAATTGTACTAATTTAACATGTTGCCAACTGTATAAACAGCGCAAACAATAATGTTTGCTTCAAATTAAAAATTTATTTACATGTGACTATTATAAACAGAAAAAAAACTTTCAAATTAGAATTAACTAATTACGTATAAAAAGCAGGAACTTATTGAAAATTACTTCATAAGAACTATATTTACACGTGAATTTTAACAGAGAAAAATAACAAATTCATGAACATGCGTTAGAAGTCTTAAATAGGAGAAATTACGCCACATTACACTTATTACGTAAAATGAACAAAAAATAATATCGCAAAAAAGTTTAAATTTAAAAATTGCGCGAGACATTTTTTGATATTTCGAGATGATCTTTCGAACTATTTTTGTTGGGACAGCGCAAATAATATTTCATTTCTAACAAAAGTATTTTCACGTGAATATTAAAAAGAGAAAGAAAAGTTTGGTGAAAATTACGTCAGAAAGAACTTTCTTTTCGCTTTGTTAAAAAATACCGGGAGACAAAGACTCTGTTTACTTAATTCATTTTACATTAGCTTATTTAGAAATGTTTAGCTGATTTTATTTAATCAAAGACGAAAACAGCCATTGTATCTTTTAACACAGCTGATTTTTCCTTAAATTTTCCCAAACAAAGAGAAATGAATAGAAACCGTTTATAGGGAGATCGCCACTGTTTTTTAAATTATAATGTAATCTTTCAAAGTCTTTTTAACCCTTAATTGCATGAATTATTCTTTTAGAATTGTGTTTTTTATTTTTATATTAAGGATTAGACACCAGAAATCTTAAGATAGATTAACTTTATTTAGCAGCATATTTTTGTAATTTTTACAGGATTAATATTTCTATATAAATATAGCGGTTGTAAGAACTTAATTTATGTATTAAAAATTAAATAAAAAGGTGATGGAAATTTACATCACTATGCAATTAAGGGTTAAAGCCGATCAAATTAGCGTGCTTTAAGAAAATGCGGTGTCTGAACGGGGGTTGGCGAGCGTAGCTCGTAGGGGGCCGAGCCCCCTAGTTATTTAAAAAAAAAAAGAAAGTGTTTCAAAAATCTGGAATTTCCCAACTTGAAGCTCAAATTTCCCAAGTTCACATATATTGGAGGGGAAGGCTCTCCTCCCATAACCCTCCATCGCGACGTCTCTGTATTTTGCGCATGAAATGCATCGCCATACGACTGGTTTTGAAAGAGCTCAATTTTCTCTTATTGTTCTGCAAGAGATTTTGGCCAAAAATGCAGCTAATGTCATCGACCAAAGGCCGTACTCTCCTGGACATACTGTCCTATAAGGCCTTGAGCAACTTTTTGCTGTTCACAAAACTAAAATTACTGCTCCAAAGAAAATGCTTTAAGTCAGTTGAGACCATAAAAGAAAATGCACAGAAGACGCTAAAGGCCATACCTCAATCTACCGGCTAAAAAAGTATGGAAGATTGGGTCCTGCGCTGGAATAGTTAATATTGAACTTGATGAGAGTCTACTTTAAAGGTGGCAAAAAGAATTTTGAAGAAAAAATAATTTTTTCATCTTTTATTGAACAATTCTGAGTACTTTTTACACTGAATGTATATCAAGGGCGGATCTGGAGAGTCCTCAAGGGGGGGGGGGGGGGGGCGATTTTAGAAATTTGGAGACTTCAATATGATACGCGGGTCGGGGCTAATTTTTTTCACTGCGGGTCGTGTTACTTCTACTTTTTGCTGCAGGTCGGGTTTGGGTCCCGTTTACTATACTTTTTTGCTGTGGGTCGCGCCTGGGTCCGGTTGATTTCTACTTTTCTGCTGCGGATCGGGTTGGCTTGTACTTTTTAGCTGCGTCCTAGCGAGTTGGGTTTGGGACAGATTGACATACATAATTTCGGGTTTTGGTCAGTTTCGGATTGGGCTTTCACTCTTGCGAGAAGGGTTCGGGCCAACCCAAATTTTGAAAAGAAAGTCTAAATACTTTTGTAGATAAAAACTATGTACATTAAAAGCTCCATAACGGGCACGCCCAAACAATTATTTAACAATACTTTTTAATCTTTAGGATTATGTAAAAAATACTAATTTGGTGCTTGTCTCTTTATATCTAAGATGAATTGTAATTCAGTAAAGAATGCTTTGAAACTTATTAAAAAACGTACTGGGCGTCCTAAAATGGACTGACTGATTTTAAAATTCAGTAACTTGCAAATGGTGACAGCAATTTAAAAAAATCTTGCAGGAGGGTTATGTAAGATGTCAGGAGATTTTTTTACTGCGATTCTCGACTTTACATTGCAGCGATAGATGACGCTGCAAACAATAGTCGTTAAGTCAGGTACCGATTTTGCGCCTATTGCTTGCAGCGTCATCTGTCATTTCTATTTTAAACTAAAATTAAAAATCTCAGTTAAAAAAAAACTCATGATCAGGGATTCAGTAAAAAAAAAAAAAACAAATTCTGAAATTTTCTGAAGTGTTACAGCAGAGGAGGGGGGGGGGGGGGGGGTTCCTTCCTGGCACTAATTATTTTTGTTGCAGGTCGGGTAAGATGTTTTCAATTCGAGTCAATTTCAGGCTGAGTGCAGATTCCTGCAAGCTGGGTTTGGTTTAACCCGTTTTCTTTAAAAGTTAGTTCAGCATATTATTTCAGATTAAAAACTTTACCTATAATAATAAACATAGGTGTATGTATGTGTTCTATTTTCTAAAGAGACCATTGTATTTTTTCCACGATTCTTTGATAAAATTCGCATTTGTTCCACGACTCTTTCACGAAATTCGCGTTTTTCCGCAACTCATTGACGAAATTCACATGTTTTGGCAGCCCTTTGATAAAATTCGCGTTTTTTTCATAGCCGTTTGATGAAATTCACATTTCCTTCATTGCCCTTTGACGAAATTTAAGTTTCTTCTGGAAGGCTTTGGCGAAATTAGTATAATTTTGCAGCTCTTTGATAAAATTTGCGTTTTCCCCCCCACGATCCTTTAACAAAATTCGCGTTTTCTCCGCAATCCTTTGACGAAAATCAGATTTTTTCAGCAATCCTTTGACGAAATTCGCATTTTTTAAGCGATTCTTCGATGAAATTAACTTTTTCCGCGATTTTTGGAAGAAATTAACTTTTTTCTGCGATTCTTTGAATAAATTCGCGTTTTCTTCGCGATCCTTTGACAAAATTTGAGTTTTTTTTCGCAACCTTTTGACGAAATTCGCGTTTCTTTTGCGACACTTTGATGTAATTCGCGTTGCTTTTGCGGTTCTTTGATAAAATTTGCATTATTTTTGCGATCCTGTGACGAAACTTGCGTTTTTTGAAGTTATTTGACAAAATTCGCATTTTTCTCCCAATCCTTTGAAGAAATTCGCGTTTCCGTGATTATATGAAGAATTTCGTGTATTATCCATGGCCCTTAGACCAAATTCGCGTTTTTTCCACGAATCTTTGGCGAAATTGAAGTTACTTTCTGCGAACGATTGACGAAATAGATTTTTTATGGCGACCATTTGTCAAAATTCGCGACTATTTTTATGTCCGAATTTTCGAGTTGATGAATTTTTTTTATTTTCCGAACCGAATGCCTTAACCCTCTCGCTGGGTATATATATATATATATATACATTTATGAAAATAGGTTAAAAAATTGAGCCTTTATTTTATTACATATTTCAAATCTGCATATATTTTAGAGTTCAAATATGTCCAAAATCTTTATGAAAGAGTTTCTTTTTTAACTAGAATTAGGTCATAAAAAAAAAGGATTTGCTGCTGCGGAAATTGCGGGTTGCGCACATTTTGTCACTTATACGTTGGTCGTGGAAATCGCAGGGTGCGCAGCGATAGGGTTAAATTTTCGGAAAATTCGGAACAGAATCACACCTGCTCCTGAGATCTTACATAACCCTCCTTTAAGCATATTTTTTAATAGCTGTCACCATTTGCACGTTATTGAATTGTATTTAAAATCAGTCAGTCCATTTTAGGACACACGGTATATTCAGTAGCTATGAGATGATGGCTGAAAGAAGCATAAAAAAAATAAAGCTGGCTTTGATATGTCAGTTAGAGGTTTACCCGGGCTGGAATTTCCAGGTCCAACCCACACAAAAAAAATATTGGCCCGACCCGGTATAAAAGCTAAAAAATCGACTCCAGCTCAGCCTGCCTTTTGCAATTAAATTTATTCATAAAGCACACTTACTTATGCTCATATTTTATTTTAGATTATGTTCGAAATTCATGAATACAGAAAAACATTAATATAAATGACTATTTAGGCAATTATGTACATAAACACTACGTAAACATCATTACTTAGACAAAAAACATTCCAGTATGAAAATCCAGTCAGAAAATCAGCTTAGAATGAAAGAAACGGATGATAAAAGAAAATCACAATTTTAAAGCTCTACAAAGAAAGCTAGTTGGATGTGCCAATCCCAAACTTTCTTCTATCTTATGCATCTTAATATTTCAAAAAGCAGTTACACATGTTAATACTTCAATATTATTAATTCAATACTATACCAACTTTCCTTTTCTTCTTAAATTTCTGCTCCAGTCAATTAAACGGCTAAAAACGAGTTAATCTATATCATGATATTTGTTAAAATTAATAGTTTTTTCTTATTCTGTTGTAATCAGCTGTTTGCGAATAGCCGGCTTAGCAGGAAGCGAGTTCCTGCCACTGCACGAGCCGCCGATGGACAATAGAACTACGAAAAATCAAGAAAAGTATACAAAAATTGCTATCCCAGAGCCCCTTTACCGCGAAATATTTCCAAATTCAAGGAGGACCTGTTGACCATATCCAAAATTATGCACAAAAAATTTGGTTCAATTGTATGCATAATTTTATACACTTTTCGATGGTACGATAATGAAAATGGGACAGGCATCGCTATTACAGCGCCCCCCTCAGGCAGATTTTTTTCAAATTCAGGGAGGACTTGCTTGCCACAGCCAGAAACATGCACAAAAAATTTGGTTCAATTATATGCATAACTTCATACGCTTTTCGATGATACAAGAATGAAAATCGTACAGACATCACAATTATAGCGCCTCCTTCCGGCGGAATTTTTCCAAATTCAGGGAGGATCTTCGTGCCATGACCAAAAACAAACACAAAAAATTTGGTTCAATTCTATGCATAACCTCATACACTTATTGATGGTACAATAATCAAAGTGGCACAACAGTCGCACAAAAATCACTATTACAGCGCCCCCTACCGGCGAATTTTTTCCAAATTAAGGAAGAACCTGCTTGCCATAGCCAAAATCTTAAAAAAAAAAAAAATTTGCTTCAATTCTATGCATATCTTCATACACTTTTCGATGGTACAATAATAAAAATCACAGAAAAATCGCTATTACAGCGCCCCCTACCGGCGATTTTTTTCCAAATTCAGGAACGACCTTCTTGCCATAGCCAAAAACTTAAAATAAAAATTTGGTTCAATTCTATGTATAACTTCATACACTTTTTGATGGTACAATGGTGACAGACAGACGCACAGACGGACACACGGAGAGACAGACATTTTCTATAAACATGTTTTTGGGGATCTCTGACCCCTAAAACGTGTAAAACCGTCGAAAACCGGAAGTCAAAAAAATTTCGATTACAATGCTTTCTTCTATAGATAGAAGAAAGTAAAAAGTAGATTTTTAAAAATGCATCTTAGCCCAGTGGTTAGGGGGTTGAATTCGGAATTAATTAGGGAAAAGCTGGAAATTGTTTTAATCACTCCAGTTTAGGTCTGGAATGAATATGCTATGTTTTCCCCCTCGTACTAGGTGAGCGTTAGGAAATATGTATAGATTTATAGTAAAAAAAACACGTTTTTTTTTGCATACCATAACAGTATCTCCAAACAGCTAACTCTGTCAAAAACATTGTCAGTAAAAATGTTGTAGAGCTTAAAATTCTGAGTAAAATGAGTACCTACATGTAATATTTTTGTTGAACATTAAGGTCGCAATTCCAGTTTAAACTTTTAGACACGTGGTCAGGGGGTTGAACTCAGAATTAATTATGAGTAAAGTGGAAATTGTTTTAATCCCTTCAGTTTAGGTCTAAAATGAACGTACTATGTTTTCTTCCTCGTACTTGGGTGAATGTTAGAAAATATGTACCTATTTATTTTCGAAAAGCACGTTTTTTTTAATTATCTTAACAATATCTCAAAACAGCTAACTCTATATAAAACATTGTCAATACAAATGTTGCAGGGCTTAAAATTCTGAATAAAATGAGTACATCATGAATATTTTTGTTCAACATTAAGGTCGCAATTCTATTTCAAAAAATTGCCTTAATCGCTAATCAAGAGCTTGAAGAAGGGAGAGACAAAGTTAACTTAACAATATCTCAGAACAGCTAACTCTATCAAAAACATTGTCAGTACAGAAGTTGTAGAGCCTAAAATTCTGAGTAAAATGAGTACCTACATTTAATATTTTTGTTCGATATTAAGGCCGCAGTTTTGAGATATTTTAAATTAATTTGGTCTCTCCTGGCTTCAAGCTCTTGATTTGAAAAATTTTGAAATAGAATTGCGACCTTAATGTTGAACAAAAATATTAATGATGGTACTCATTTTATTCAGAATTTTAAGCTCTACAACATTTGTATTGACAATGTTTTTTATAGAGTTAGCTGTTTTGAGATATTGTTATGGTATGCAAAAAATCGTGTTTTTTTACTATAAATCTATACATATTTCCTAACACTCACCTAGTACGAGGGGGAAAACATAGCATATTCATTCTAGACCTAAACAGAAGGGAAGCTCCACCAGCCCTACCACTCTGTAACTTATCAAATCAAATTAAATTTTTAAAGATTTCGCTAAATAAATGTACTACATAAATATAATTTTTACGAATAACAAATAAGTAAGATGCCAGACCAACTTTGGCTCAGGGAGAAGAATTTAGAGAAGTGCACGTGTCGCGATCGGGCCAATACTGCTTATCATATGGTCTGACTTGGACAGAACGTTTAGCTTTTATTCCGGGACGAGCCCCGACCTGGAAATTTTGACAAGTGCAGTGCAGACCTCTAGTAAGAATGAAGTACAGGCCTGGTTCGATCTGGAAGAAAAAGAAGTCTGGCCCGACCCAAATTTTCAGAAAATTTTAAGATCACGGCACGGTTCTGAGAGAGAGAAGACCTTACCAGGGCCGAGTCTATTGGATTTAAACTGGCGTGACCCGACCCGGGTCGCGCCGGGCTCGAGCTTCGCCCCAAGTCATTTCCCGTGAGGATGAATAATACCGTTTTCCAAACCTTTTATTTGCCCAAGGGGGGGGGCGATCGCCCCCTCGCCCCCCTCCCTTAGATCCGCCATTGATGTATATTAAGCATAACGTACCCCATAGTATTTTAACAGCAGAAAATGCAGAAATTTAACGAAAATTCTGTAAAAATCCAAACGTACAGAAGAAATAAAATAAAATAAAATAAAATAAAATAGAACCTAACTTTTGTTATTTACTCTTATTATAGTATACCATACAATAAAATATTAAAATATTAAGATTCCTGAAATATTTAGTTTCTCACATTAGAAAATTTGTTTTACAATTTTTTATTGATGCCAGAAATTGAATACTATTAGTAATTAACAAAAATTGTGAAAGGTGAAATAGAAGATTGAATACACACATTTATTCTGTTTTCTGAGTTACACTGTATTCTAAGTTTATGCTAAAGCAAATGGCAATACAACAGTTGAAGAATTTTTTTTTTTTTTTTTTTTTTTTTCAAATATCTACCACTATTTCAGAAAAGAAATCTTTTCTAGTTAAAAACCAGATTAAAATTATGATTCTAGCATTAGAAATAGTTAAAAATATAAATGCATTTTAAATAGCCAGGAATTATTTAAGTAATCTAAAGTAAATAATTCTAGTTAGTTTTATCTGAGCTAGTGCCTAGGATAATACTTAAAAAAATAAATTATAGTTATGTAAAAAGCTAAATGCAAGTTTTAAAGTGTAAATAACATGCACAAACTAACCCTTTCAGGTTTTTTGCTATTTTTTTTTTCTGCCGCCTCTGTATTAGGTGTACATAGGCTATAGCCTGCACAAACTACCGGACCCCCTCCAGTGGGAAGTCTACGGAGCTAGTTTTTACGCGGTAGGGTACGGTAGAAAAGCAAAGTCTCATCCCCCCTGCATTGTTGTGTTTGCCTAGCATATCAGCCCAAAACTAACTTGTGGTGCAACTTGTCTATCTGTGGCGCTCCATTCCTTGCATTTCTCCTACACCAAAGTACAATTTTCATATGACAAGTCTGCACCAACAATTAGGCTTCAAAACACCAGTTAAATACAACTAGTTCAGGCAGCGGTGGCCAGTTGGCAGAACATCAAACTCGCAGCTGAAAGCCCACAGGATCGATGCTTACTGCCAACTAAAATCTGCCATGTACACTAATGGCGTCTGTTGCATGTAAAATCCATCATGGGTGTTGTCAAGGAATTGTAATAATGCAGAATTTAAATTACAGTTGACTTTTTAATGTCTCTCAATTTTTACTTATAAAATTAGCTCACATGTTTATGTTAATGGAAGTTCATGAAAATTAGATAAACTTTTCTTAAAGTTTCAAATCAGGCTGTGATATGTATTTCCTAACAGTATTACATCTAAAACAATATTGTAGTACATTATTTCATTGTCTGTTTATAGATATTGAGTTTTCGAGGAAGTTGACAGTGGATCATTCAAAATATTTTCCCATATGTTTCGATTGGTGCAGTAATATCGTGGAATTAATTTTTTGCACTAATCAAGGGAAATCTCATACCTGTACGGTAAAAACTCTAAATCCTGGAAGCAAAAAATTTGTTTGCTATTCGGAGGTAAAAAATACACATGACATATGTGTTGAGGATTAAAAAAGCATTTGCTAAACAGAGGTCGTCACTACTCAGAAGTGTCCATTATGAAGATTTTAATGTATAAGTATGGGGGAATTGTTTATATAGCAATCAGAGTTCATTCTAGGCATTTTTCGTGGGGCGGGCCACTTCGCCTGCCCTTCTTTACAAAATTTGACACCTCGATGCCCCCACTGTCCGAAATCCCTGCCCCGCGAGCCCCATCACTCAGAAAATCGACCGAGGGAAAAATAGCACCCTTTAAGTTAATTTCATCGCTTATTTCAAGCAAACTCTAAACTATTTGTAAACATTATATAATGTCCTAGCCCCATTTTGCTCTTAATCTGTTCCTTTTCACCCCCCCCCTCAACATCCTCATATAGACACCAATTATTTTCAGTAAAATTCCAACACCGACGCAGTCATAAATTTCTCTCTCCCTCTGTCTCTATACTCTGTTTCTCGGCTACCATGAAAATTCAGCCGAAATAAGAAGGAAAAAAAAACAAAACGGAAAGGTCCTTTGACGAAATTGGCGTTTTTTAGCGATTTTCTGACAAAATTTTTTTTTTTTGCCGAACATTTCTCAAAATTTGCGATACAGTTTGTCCAAATTTTTGGATTTATGACCGATTTTTTTTTTTAATTTTCAGAAAAAAATCAACCCCTGCACTGCAAAGTGTCAGTAGCAAAGACTTTTTAGGGGGGTGGGGTCAGGGGGGGAAGAGTTATTAGTTGATTATTTATCATTACATTGTGTGCGCTTTTTTCTCTAAAGTGCCCTTTTATGGCAAAGTGCACCCTGCCTGCCCTTGATCCTAGAATGAACTCTGTAGCAATGTATTGTGTAGCAATATATTTTGTTTACTTTCCCCAGGCAGTTTAATTAATCTTACTCTTAAACATCTCTTATTTATTTAATCTAACCTTTTCTGTTTTATATTTACTGGTTTCATTTCCCATGTTCAAGTTTAGCACTGTTTCCAATTCATCACGCGATGTTTCATAAATCACATTTAGCGATCCTGTTTGCGCCGTTTTAGCGATGTCGTCTCGCTCCTGGCCTTTCTTGGCGTGCTCTTGTCTTTTACGGCAACCTGTTGGAAATCTGGACAAAGTCTTGTCCCCCAAAATTTGTCGTCTGGTTTGTTCGGAAGTTATATCATTCCGAACCAGTTTTTATTTTTCCATTTCGGTCGTAAAGGCACTCTCTTTTAACTGTAACTGTATGCATATTTTTATTCCAGTTTGATGTACTTAGTAAGTATATCTAGTGTGAAACAACTCCATGATTATGATGTGTAGTGATGGAGGTAATGTAATGGAAGGACGATTGAGTTGGAGTTTAAACTTACTCCTTGATACAGCTATAATATGTCTATATAATTCCCAGCAAAAGCTGGAGGTGTATGTATATAGCTTTATTATTTAAGTTTTTAAAATTCAAGTTGAATTTAATAAATGAACTGTTATTTTGAAATGAACTGTTTCGTCGACTGTGATTTATACTTTAATGCCACACCAAATGACGTTAAAACCTGCGTATTTATAACTCTGCTTTAATTATAACATGGTTATGGGCCATGTCATGCTATTTAAAGGTAAAATAGATAAAATATGGCGTGATTTAGATGAAATATATACTGCATAATGGCACAAGTTCCAGAGTTAACTTATTCCTTCCCGAAACTATCGGATTATAACTATCCTTCCTGGAAGCTCGACGTCAAATGTATCTTGATTGACCGAAATTGCTGGGAGTTTATTACAAAGCCAGATATTGCATGTAAATCGGATGCCTCTGATCGTGAGAAAAGCGATTTTGAATGGCGTAAACGAAGAGCTTATACAACAATTTACCAATCCATCGAACGGAAATTCCAGATACTAATTGCTCAAACAGAAAGCGGCAAAGATGCCTGGGATATTTTAAAGTTAAACTTCGAACCAACTTCACGAGCATGCTTAGCGGGATTAGTCGATGAATTTTTCGAGATGAAGTTAAACTCGCAAGAAGAAACTATAGGTTTATTTTGTAAAAAAATTGAAGAAAAGAAGGTTCAGATTAAAGATGCTGGATTTGAGATGCCAGAACTGTTAGTATGTTTTCAACTAATCCGTCGATTACCTGGGGAATATGATAATCTAGTTCAAGTGTTATATATATTAGATGATAAAGAATTTAAATTAGAAAATGTATCTAAGCAGTTAATAACTGAATATGGCAGAATTTGTTTAAAACGAAAAGATGAAAGTAAAGAGGTTATCGCTGTAGGTGATGCTTATGCAACTAAGTTTAAAAACCCTACCGTTAAACCAACCATTCCAGCGGAGAATTTTGGAAGCAGTAAAAAGCCAGGGGTTTCACGTAGTGGAAGCGACCTGGACACCACCAGACGATCGTATACTTCACCAGCTAATCATATGGGGCCGAGTTTAATATGCAGTTACTGCAAGCGACCTGGTCACACAGATACAAGGTGTTTCAAAAAGAACTCGAGGGAAAAAGCAAGTTTTCTACAGTGAACCTACAAAGCAATCTGAATTCGCCCTAATATCTTCAAATGGTAGAAAGTTCGTGGAATTTCTTCTGGACTCAGCGGCTACTTCTCATTTTACGAATGACAGGAGTCTATTTGTAACATATAGGAACCTCCCCCCTCAACAAGTGCTGATAGGAGACAAGGACTGTTCGTCGGAAATACTGGGTATTGGTGATATTGACTTTACCATACTAGATGTAACAGGTAATGTAGAAATAACTTTAAAAAATGTGTTATATGCTCCTAACATGAGGAGAAATTTAATTGGTGGGTCTAATATAGACATTGCAGGAAACCAAATTAGATGGGGAAATAATAAAATGATTGTGTATGATAAATTTAATAGATATTGTTTTACTGTACCTCGAGTTGATAAATTGTATATTGTTAAAGGTTATGTTTCAAAGTGTGAAAATTTTGCTTATTCTACTAGTTTAAATTCAGAGATTGTACATCGTAGATTTTGTCATACAAACTTACCTTTACTTGAAAAAATGAGTAAAAATAATTGTGTTAAAGGTATTGAAAATATTAACTGTAAAAACAAAAATAAGATGTGTGAAACTTGTGTAATTGCAAAATCTAACAGAAAATCATTTAAAAGAAATTATTTGTATAAACGCATTTCTAATCAAATCCTCGATAGGGTGTATATGGATTTGTGGGGTCCTAGCCCTGTTAACTCGTTAAGAGGGGGGGGAATACTTTTTGTCAGTAATTGACGATTATTCTAGAAGGACTGAGGTTTATATAATTAAGGTTAAAACAGAAGTGTTTGAATGCTTTAAAAAGTTTTTAGTTAAAGCTGAGAGACAAACTGGTAAAAAGTTAAAATGTGTACGAACTGATAATGGGCTGGAATTTACCCATAAATTATTTGAGAAACTGTTAACTGATTTAGATATAAGAATCGAAAGATCCTCCATTTATACTCCAGAGCAGGTGGGTGTTGCTGAAAATTTTAATAAAGTAGCAATGAATGCAGTTAGAGCAATGCTACACGATAGCGGGTTAAAACCGTCATTCTTGGGGGAAGCTCTTTTGGCTTTTGTTCATACAAAAAATAGGACTGAACACAGTTTAACCCAAGGTCTTACACCGCAAGAATTATGGACGGGATTCAAACCTTCGGTAAGACATTTAAGAATTTTTGGTTCTTTAGCATTTGTTCATGTTCCTAAAGTTAAGCGAAATAAACTTCAACCGAAAGCTTTACTAGGTATCTTAGTTGGTTATGCCATGAAAACTAAAGGATATAGAATTTACATTCCAAAAGAAAGGCGAATTCTAGAGACTATTCATGTGCGTATAGATGAATCCAAAAAGGGTGTAGAAACATTATTTGGGGGAGAAAACAAATATAAGGATTTGATATTGATTTTTATTGAATCTCAAATTAAAACAAACGGTTTAAGTAACGCAACTTTAGATCTTAATCATGAACTACCAGGAGGTAGCTTAAACGAAGATGAAGAGAAAAAGGGGGGTAAGGTAACTGTAAGCTCTATAAATATTTCAGAATGGAAAAGGATTGAAAGACCGAGAACGAAATGTAAGAGAATTGACGTATATTATTATTATACCCCAATAACAAATACGAGACTGAGATCTTTAAATGATGTTAAAAAATATTGTAAGGAAAATAAAATCCCGTTTGAGCCAGATAAGTTTGACTTTAAACCTAAAACTACTCATCCTAATACTGAAACTTTAAGTGAACCCTCAACTAGTGATTCGGACGATCCATATTTAACTGAATTATTTCAACATGAATTTTACAATACCGAAATCCCTAAATCATTTGAGGATGCACAAATAAATCCAGAAAGGAGGAAATGGAATGCCGCGATGAGGGAAGAACTTGAGATGATGAGTAAGAGAAAAGTTTGGCGGTTGGTTGATCCACCGAAAAATTCCACAATAGTAGGAAGTAAATGGGTTTATAATATAAAAAACACGGAAAAAAATGGTAAAAAGTACAAGGCACGTCTTGTAGCTCAAGGTTTTAAACAGAAACCAGGTATTGATTTTAATGATATATTGTCACCTGTTGTAAATTTTTCAATTATAAAACTAATGTTTATTTTATTAGTTTCTATGCTAAATTGGTATCATATTCAATTGGATGTAAAATCAGCATATTTATATGGTTCTTTAAAAGAAACTGTGTTTATGAAACAACCTCTGGGATTTGAAATGAAGGGTGCTGAAAATAAAGTTTGTTTGTTAAATAAATCAATTTATGGATTAAGGCAAAGTGGCCGCGAATGGAATTCTGAATTAGATAATATATTACATAATCTTGGATTTTGTAAATAAAAATGGTGTAACTGTGTGTATAAACTGAATAGTAATGCAATTTTAGTTGTCTATGTAGATGATTTAGTTTTGTTTGCTAAAGATGAAAATGTATTGCAATCTGTAACTAATATGTTAAAAAATAGCTTGGAAATTACTGAAATAGGATTAACAAAGTATTTGCTAGGTGTTAACTTTGAACAGATTAAAGATTCATTATTCGTTCATCAAAGAACTTATATTGAGAGATTAGAATTAAAATATAAAGATTTACCTAAAAGTTATGTTAAATTACCTTTTAAAATTGGCTCTGTTTTACCAGATAAAGTTAACGAAAATGAATTAATGAAAAAATTTCCATACCGATCTTTAATCGGGTGTCTGTCATTTTTGTCAAATAGATCAAGACCCGATATTAGTTTTTCTGTAAATGTAATGTCACAGTTTTGTAATGGGTATACATAAACACTGGTTAATAGTAGTAGATATTATGAATTATGTTTTTGCTACTAAAAGTTTTAAAATAAATCTATCTAATCTAAAATCATTAAGTTTATGTGCATATTCAGATGCTAATTGGGGATGTCAACTTACTAAAAGACATTCAAGTAGTGGTTATATAATTTACTTCAGTAACATTCCGTTTGCTTGGAAATCATCGAAGCAAAAATGTATTGCACTCAGTTCTATGGAATCAGAGTTTATCTCATTAACTGAAAGTGTAAAGGAACTAACTTGGTATTCAAGAGTTTTAAATGAACTTAATTTATACGATAGGATAAAACCAATTCAGTACTGTGATAATGAATCTGCCATTTATTTTTCTAAAAATAGCCAAGAGAATTTTAAAACGAAACACATTGACATAAGATGTCAATTTATTCGTCAGTTAATGAAAATGTTTTTGAGTTAAAACATGTAATTTCTAAAGATAATAAGGCAGACTTTCTGACAAAACCTCTTCTGTATGTAAAGTTTCAAAAAGCTATTTGTAATGTTTTTGATTTTGATTATAAAAAGAAAGAGGAGGTATTTACGACCGATGTGGAAATGTTGGATGTTGGAAATCTGGACAAAGTCTTGTCCCCCAAAATTTGTCGTCTGGTTTGTTCGGAAGTTATATTGTTCCGAACCAGTTTTTATTTTTCCATTTCGGTCGTAAAGGCACTCTCTTTTAACTGTAACTGTATGCATATTTTTATTCCAGTTTGATGTACTCAGTAAGTATATCTAGTGTGAAACAACTCCATGGAGTA
Source organism: Maratus speciosus (assembly GCA_963932465.1). Taxonomy (NCBI): domain Eukaryota; kingdom Metazoa; phylum Arthropoda; class Arachnida; order Araneae; family Salticidae; genus Maratus; species Maratus speciosus. Next base: position 194,357,240 of record OZ010798.1, on the reverse strand, counting down.
TGATGTGTAGTGATGGAGGTTGTTGGGGGAGAAAAATAATCCAAATACCACATCTCTGTGTCCAACTGTTATTCCATAGCTCTCTCTATATGATTGAATTAAATCACTGTGTTCATAAGCAATATAAGGAAGATGTGAAGACGAAATAGAAACTAAGTTCATTTTATTTGAAGAATTAAGACATCTATTATGAACAACCTTGTTCACTGCAGGCAAAGAAAATGATAAGTTTAACAAACACAAACATTTAAAACAATTCAAATAAACACCTTAGCCTCAACATGGCTGTAAACTCACTACTTTACAAGACATACTTGGAGCTACTGCTGGCCAGGCAAGTACACACACTGAACACATCTACTGAATCTGTATTTATACTGGCAAACACATTACAGTTACAGTTAATTCAATAACATTAGCATAGTTTGAGAAAAGGTTATGGTTACAAAATAAAACAACAGCTCAATAAATAAGTTTAACAAGTAAACATTAATTCAAGTAATTGGTTACCAACCAATCTACCATTACTGAAAACTGTTGACATGGCATTAAGTTTGCAAGCTATGAGTGTGAATTTACTATTTTCACAAATAAACCATCTTTTAAATATCTTGCATTAAATAAAGATTAAAAAGTCCCACAGGAATGATAAGGTAATAAATATGAATAATTAACATTTAAACTTTACATAATATGAAAGTAATGGTTTGTTTACTTTTTGTACTAGCCAGCAATGTTTAACTTTTAAACCCTTTTCTCAAACATGAATAAACTTTAAACTTTAAAAACAGTAAATGAACTTTTACTAGTTCAAGTATTGTGGGGATGAGTGAAAGAGGGGGGGAAAACTTATTGGGATAATTTTAAACTTAAACCAATTTTATTGAAAATGCCAACAGAGGTAATGTAATGTAAGGACGATTGAGTTGGAGTTTAAACTTACTCCTTGATACAACTATAATATGCCTATATGCCCAGCAAAAGCTGGAGGTGTATGTATATATCTTTATTATTTAAGTTTTTAAAATTCAAGTTGAATTTAATAAATGAACTGTTATTTTGAAATGAACTGTTTCGTCGACTGTGATTTATACTTTAACGCCACACCAAATGACCTTAAAACCTGCGTATTTATAGTGCTTTAGCTGCCGCGCACAAGTTTAAATTCGTTCTCTCTCTCCTGACAGGCAGTCATAGTGCAGTTACTGGTATAGTGTGTTAAAGTTTAGATCGCCGCGCATTTCGCGGGCCTCGTGCCCCGAATCTGCCGGTAATGTCAGAAGTCAATGCCGTAGTTTTTGCTAGAGAATATTTTTATAACGAGGCTAAGTCTCCTCTCCTAGGGACCTCTTCTTAGTATTTTTATTCAACTAGTTTTTAGCGTATATTCACATGAATTATTGAGAAGATCCTTTGTGGAAATCAAGACTGATGTCTAGTCTCACAGATGCTTCATGATCATCGGATGCCGAGCAGTGGACCCCACCTTTCACCTGCATATTTTTACTGAACGAATAAAAGTCTTCCTTGTGCAACATGTACAAGAGTTAGTTTTTTTATTGCAAGAGTGGAGGTATTGTACTTTTATTCCCTTTTCCTTCTCAGTTTGATCACCCACTGGAATCGGGGATTTCATCTACGTTCACAGCGCATAATTAATCGAGGCAATTGGACGATTGCGTTTTTTCTAATGAATCCATTTCTAGTATGCAAAAGACAGTAGTGAACCTTTTTTAGAAAAATTACAAGCACCCATTAAAACTTTCACTATTTAGATTGAGAATTTTATATTTTTTTGTACAATTCAAGATAATGTAGTATACTTGTGCTTTATCAGGTATGAACAAATCCTTTTCTCAATCCAGAATAATTTTTTTATACTTTAATGTATGAACAAAATACTTTTCAACTATAACATATTTTTCAAATATTATGCATTTTGATATTTACCATGGTTGGTTTTTATTTTTAGATTTGATGAACATAAACTTATGCATATATATAGAGTTCTGTTTCATGATCATGTTGAATACATGGTATGTGTGTAATGGTAACAAAAATAGTTGAAATGGTTTTTAGATATAATTGTTTATGTTTAGACAATGTGTTACAAGATTAGAAGATGTTCATTATGTACTTCTTTATCCCTTATAGTGGTACCACTTCTTCCCTTACCCTTTAATCCTTTCAACTGGTGTGCAATTGTTTTTACTTTAATATGTTTAAACTGTGCATCTTGTAAATCAGTCAATGAAGTAAATTTTACAATCTAGATGTATTGTTTTATAATGATACCTGTCTGTAAGGTATCAAATGTAAACCCCATGTAGGTCCATGCTGCTTTCCGATGACATGCTACTTTCTAGTTGATGGTCTCCTTTTTCAATTCACTCTTTCTCGTATAGTTCATAGGTAGGCATTTTATGTTGTCTTTAATTTTTTTCCGTATTCCTGTGGGAGTATATGTCATGTGACATATTTATGTTCTATATCCCACCTTTTAAATTCCTTTTACAGTGTTATTAATCCTTATTCTTAATATTAATTCCAGTAAATTCACCCATCTCTTTTTAAAAGCTATCATTCATTATTTCTATCTTAAATCGTAATTTCCCTTCCTTTTTATTATTTGTTCAAATCTTTCTAAGTAACGTTTGTTTTCCATTTCAGTCGAAAGGCTGCGTGTTGCTTTTGGCCGTTTGCCAAACAGTTATCCGGATCGCGTTTTGCAATTTCAGTCTTTCTTTTGCTCCCAATCGGTGATTTCCCGTACTTCGGACGTTGGTCAGAGCGTTCTTCTGCTTGGCACAGCGTTTTGACGGGCGTTCGCATCATCGGATCTGCTGATTTCAAATGCGATCGGAGCTAGTATGTTACCGGGAGTCGTCTTGTTCGCATCACCAATGTAGTCACGGTAAAAAGAATACAGATCTAAGCGGCATTAGTATCCACTCCGCTTGCGGTTTTTCAGTTCCTTGTTTAGGAACACGGACGCAACCTTTTTTATATTCCTTTTCTAAAGGACATCCACACAGACTTTATTTTATTTATTAAAATATGAAGATTCCACTAAACTGTGTATTAGAATCTAATGGAAGATCCGGAACTCAGCAATCATCGGAGCACATGGACCCTCTCCTTTATTTGAATGATGCAGCAACTAATAAAGAAGATTTTTTCTAAATAAGTGAAGTTTATTTCCAGTCTGCAAATTCCTTTTCACCACCTTAACAGGTACTGTTTCTTTAAATATTGCTTTATTTACATTGATTGAATCAGAAGCCATTTTCGTCTCGATTGTATCTTCTCACGGCCTTAACTTGTTTCACTATACGATGGCTTACAGAGTCTCCTTCCAGAAGTTAATTAAGTATATTAAAAGAACCTCATAATAAATAATGGAAGGAGACTCTGTAAGCCATCGTATAGTGAAACAAGTTAAGGCTGTGAGAAGATACAATCGAGACGAAAATGGCTTCTGATTCAATCAATGTAAATAAAGCAATATTTAAAGAAACAGTACCTGTTAAGGTGGTAAAAAGGAATTTGCAGACCGGAAATAAACTTCACTTATTTAGAAAAAATCTTCTTTATTAGTTGCTGCATCATTCAAATAAAGGAGGGGGTCCATGTGCTCCGATGATTGCTGAGTTCCGGATCTTCCATTAGATTCTAATACACAGTTTAGTGGAATCTTCATATTTTAATAAATAAAATAAAGTCTGTGTGGATGTCCTTTAGAAAAGGAATATAAAAAAGGTTGCGTCTGTGTTCCTAAACAAGGAACTGAAAAACCGCAAGCGGAGTGCATACTAATGCCGCTTAGATCTGTATTCTTTTTACCGTGACTACATTGGTGATGCGAACAAGACGACTCCCGGTAACACACTAGCTCCGATCGCATTCGAAATCAGCGCGCCCGAAAGAATCGTGCCAACGCAGATCCGATAATGCAAACGCACACCAAAACGCTGCGCCAAGCAGAAGAACGCTCTGACCAACGTCCGAAGTGCGGGAAATCACCGATCGGGAGCAAAAGAAAGACAAAAATTGCAAAACGCGATCCGGATAACTGTTTGGCAAACGGCCAAAAGCAACACGCAGCCTTTCGACTGAAATGGAAAACAAACGTTACTTAGAAAGATTTGAACAAGTAATAAAAAGGAAGGGAAATTACGATTTAAGATAGAAATAATGAATGATAGCTTTTAAAAAGAGATGGGTGAATTTACTGGAATTAATATTAAGAATAAGGATTAATAACACTGTAAAAGAAATCTAAAAGGTGGTATATAGAACATAAATATGTCACATGACACAATGCATATTATTATTATGTAATAATTTTTGTGTTCTTTTGTGTTTTTTTTTTTTTTATGTGATCTGGCTAGAATATTTTAATTATTTTCAACTTACTTTTTTACAATCAGTATATGTTTATGGTGAATACTCACATAAATAAAATTTCTATTAAAAGCAGCATTTTTTACTCAACTTAGTCACAATTAAGATGTAAAAAAATCATGATTTGTTTTTTAAAAAAATTAAATCTGATTTTTAAAAATTTTAAATCAGATTTTTTTTTTTTTAATTCTAATAAAACTTTTATGATTTTTCTCTCTGTGTTAAAATACTGAATAGCAATTATAAATATTATAAAGGCATGAACCATTACACCATATACAATTTAAATAACTAGAAAAAATGTCATAAAATACACATTGCTAAATGATGTAGGGGAGACTGGGGGCTAATGGGACAATTTTGACATTTTATGGTATTAATTGAATAATTAACATTTTTTTCAAAATCTCTTTCTACACCATTATTGTGTAATTAGTTAGCTATTAATACATAAAAAATCTGAAGTTTACTTTAATTATTATATGAAAAATAGTGATATTTTGAACATGGTAATTTTGTCCCATTAGACCCCAGGTCTGGGGTCTAATGGGACATTTGAAAAATATTTTTGATGCAGGTATATAATTGCACATTTATTATTTTTTCCTGAAAACTATATAATTGCACATTGTGAAGAAAATTAATTAACATTATACAGTGTCAGATCATTATAAAATGATATACAAGATCGGAATTATATTCTGAAGAAGTCAAAATAATTTTTATGTCACCGAAATCGATCCAAGAACTATCAACTTTATCTGTGGAAATGAATTTCATGCAGTCAGTTTTTTTTCTTCAGGAAATTGACATTTATTTTTATCTTACGAATTTGATAATGATTTCACATTCAAAGAATTTGAACTAGTATTGACACGCGACAAAGAATCAGAATTTTCCAGTGAGGACTTAGGTCAGTCACTAACAAACGATGACAGGAAGTCTTCCTTAATGTGTTCCTATTAAGAGGGTAAATACCTGTAGCTTCAAATCCAGAAATGATATTCTTTGGTGTATGTATTTCCATGAAAGCTTGGTTCACAAGACTTGGAATTTGGTGATAAGTAACATTTTTCCAGGGTTGTAAAGAAGCCAATCATTTAAAGCCCTGTTGTAACGCTTCTTAAAGAGACCATACACAATAATATCTAATGGTTGGAGTCTGAGAACAATTAGGTGGGAATGTCAACAAAATCACTTCATTTTCTTTGGCAGGTTGTATTGTTTCCATCACAGTAACATGGCCTTCATGATTAACGAGGAGAAGAAGGGGAGGACTTTCTGTTGAAGCACTGGTGTGTTTCACTATATGTGACATCACTTTAAGGAAATTGTTTTTGGTCATCCATCCAGTTTTGTGTGCCAAAGCAACATTTCATAGTGGTGCTCTTAACGTCCTAACAAGAGAAAATCAGAAACTGATGCTCATGGCAACTCGAAATGCAGGTGGTAGAATTGCTCCTGAAGAGCTTACATATTTTATATGGTTAACCTATATTCTCGGCATTCTCTATATCACATATTCTACCCAATAAATTTTTTTTATATAAGAAATAAAATGACTTGGGGTCAAATGGGACAAGTCCCATTAGTCCCCATTGGGTATGTCCCATTAGCCCCCATACTGTCTTGCACCATATTAAGGCTTACTGTCAATTAAATACTCACAGTTTATTAAAAGTGATGATTGAAATCATATAGAATGGCTATAAAGATGTATAATTCATAGCAAAATGTTTTAAAAGTTACTTGTCAGTTTACAAAAATCAAAGAATCATCAATATCAAAAAATTTCGAAAACTCGATCACCTTGATGACAAAAAGTATATTGTCCTGTGATCAGCAAACAACTACTTAAACAAAATAGTTCAAAGCAGACTGATGTAGAATACTATTGATGCTATCTATTGACAAAAAAAAAAATCATCTCTAAACTGCATTTGTTTTTAAGAAAATCCATTTGTCCCATTAGTCCCCATGTCCCATTAGCCCCCAGTCTCCCCTATGTAGTACATCATTTAGCAATGTATATTTTTATCCAAATCAGTTATTTTATCTAAGATCAGTTATTTATATACTGAATAGCTACCAAGAATTGTAGGTTTACAAAACAATTAACACTTTAATTAGTAACATAACTGATTTTTTATGCTTTAATTAATAAAATTATAATTAGTGATCACATAAATTATGAAAACAGCAAATTAGCAATTTTAGTAGCATACAATAAAATTATGCACATTATTATTTTGTAGTAATTATATGTAAATCTACATTAAATATTGCTGATATTTGCTTTATTAAAATTAATAATAATTGCATTTAATATTAAATTATTAAAACTACTTAAAATTAATAATTATTAAACAATTAACTCCCTAATTAGGAATCTACATTTATTGCTTTAATTAATAAAATTATAATTCATAATTTAGTATTTATTGTAGAAAGAAAACTATTTTTATATCAAAAGGAAATATATTAGAAATGTGTTTAGGAATGATATAAGAAAAAAGTATATACTTTTTAAGTGAGATAAATAAAATGACATTAATTTGTAATAACGTTAATAATTACAAATTGAAAGATACAAGTAAATTACAACATGATTTAATAATCTCTTGTTTTGTCTAAAGAAATGAAGTTTTATAAATTTTGCAAGCTCTTGGGCACATGGATTTAGAAATACTGTGGTATGGAGAAGCTTTTTACAAGAAAACTCTGGGTAGAACTAAAGATGAATTTCAGTATTTTTTTAAAAGCTAAACACATTTTGCCAATAAAAAAAATGTCAGGGTTCTGCATATTTAAAAAAATGACCTAGAAGGAACACTAAGTAATTACAAAAATAATAAAAATGGCAAATAAGTAATTTAATTAGTTAATAATATGAATAACAAAACATACAAATATCATTTGCAGCTGTTTTTTCATTTATAATTAGAAAAAGTTATTGTTAATTGTATAAATCTAACCTTATACATATGTACGTGTATACTAAAAAAAAAAAATGCTAATCAAAAATTAAAATGAGTTACACCTGTAAACTCATACGTACAGAGTAGATATAAAAAAGGCCAGTTAATATATTAAAATCTCAAAATATTAAATAGCAGCATTATTACCACTCAGTGGGGGATTATTAGCATTTAGTGTTTCAAATTTTAAAAAACGATTTTATTGTCTTAAAATCCCAAATGATTTCTTTATTTGGTGTATATAAGGTCAAAAGTAAAAAAAAAAAAAAAAATAATAATAATAATAATAAATAAATAAAACATCTACTGAAGAAGCTCTTGCTGCTTAACAATTGTACTCCGGTTAATTTTTTTTTTCTCTTATACATACATTCACAATAGCTGTTGAGTAGATATTATCATTTTTTATTATTATTATTCATTAAGAAATAAATAAATGAAACCTCTACTGAAGAAGCTCTTGCTGTGCTTAACATTTTTACACCAATTACTTTTTTTTTTCTCTTATACATACATTCAAATTGCTGTTCAGCAGATGTTATCCTTTTTTCATTATTATTTAACTCCAATTTGCTTCTTATTCATTTGCAAAAGCAGAAGGAGAAAATAAGAGATTTGTTACTTATTCTTTTATTCGTAGAAATATATTGTACTTGTTATTCTTATTTTATATATAAAATAATGCATAATTTGATAACTCAAAGGAAATTATGATATTTCAAATTACATTAGATTTAATGAAATATAATTTTTAAGTGAAATACTTTTCATACCAGATAAAAACTTGCTATTTACAAACTTACTGTACTTAATTTTTCATATGCCTATGGAATTAAGCTTACAATACAAACAATTATTTAAAGCTTTTTTTTGTTTGTTCATTAGGCGAAGTACCTATGGAAACTTTCCAAATTATGTTCATATTAATATATTAAATAATAAAAGTAGTATACATTTATAATACTTTTTTACATCATGTTAAAAATTTAGAAAATTTATGGTTTTAATCAATGATAAAAAAAAAAAAAAAAAAAAAATTCTTTGATTAAAATCACGGTTTTATCGATGATTTATATCATCTGATTAAAATTGCAATTTAATCACTGATTTAATTCATCTGATTAAAATCGTTGACAGCCTAGTTACAATATTAAATGAAAATCATTATGAGATGTCTTATTATACATATTGCAACTTTACAAAAGCATAAAGAATAATTTAACAATTATATCCAAACATAAAATATTTTTTATTTTAGCAAAAACAAGTTTATCAAATGTAAATTTTAAAATAAATTATTTGGATTACTTTGAATAGAAAAACATGAGAGCATTATTATTTTTTTTTCTGCTTCATAAATATGTCAATGCACACACCCCTTTCCCCATTCCTTTAATGATGTGGATTTTTGCAGGATCAGGCCATCAGAATTTTCCAAGAGTGCTAGTTAGTTAAGCTTTAACTGAAATTTATAATTTTAATTCAGAAAAATTAACTTTTTTGTTCCAACTATCAATTAAACATAAGAAACTAAATAAAAAATATATTTATCATCTCATATGAATAAAAAAAAGAAAGTTAAGTTAGACTAATTTATCCAGTTGGAACGTTCTATACTCTTCAAATAAACTAAAAACAAATTTTCATGAAATTTCTTCAGAGATATTCAATATTGAAAATTGAGCTTATTTTAGGGACAGTTTTAAAAATGAATTCTGTTAGTGTAAGGCTCTGATTTAAAGCAAATTTTATTTCATGCTTTTAAATAGAAATTTTTATTAATGTTAGAAAAGCACTAAATAAACCAATTTAATAATTCACAAAAGAATTGAGACCATCAATGTTACATTTATTAACAATTTTGGTTAGACTAATCATTTTTTTTCAATGAATATATATGAAACGATAGAGCTGAGCCCCTTTTTAAATTTTAAAATCTCCTTTTACCCCTTTTTAAATCTAAAATTCCTTTTTAGAAAAAATAATAATTTAAATTTAGAAATTAAAATTCAAACTTTTTAAATGCTTGAGTAACAGTGTTTTAATGATTAAAACTTCATTTGCCCCTGGTAAGTTCGTTTTCCTGCATAGCATTTTATAACTTTGAAAGATGATTTTGAGACACTCAATAAGAATATTTCTGATGATGACAGTGCAATGTTAAATTCTATCAGCATCTCGTGGGCCGAATTTTAGCCAATGCCTTGCCCAGGCAATCAATCATTGATCTGTCGTCCAATAAGATTAAAAATACACCCAGTTTTGTAGCAAGGACCTCTGGCAGAAATAATGCCAATTACTCCATTTAAATACCGCAGCTCTCATCTGGGATTTTTACTATCTAAATAATGTCATAATAGCCACGCCAGGCTGCTCTTTGAGGGTGATTTGCGATAGACTAATGTCCGATGTCCATAAAGCAGGGGTTCCCAAACTTTTAGACCGAAATACCACTAAATAGAAGTTCATACTTCCGCAACAAAAGGTGACAACTTGAGGTGACAAACTCAAAGCTAATACAGAAAAACCTGTGTAAACGGAATATGTCTAAAACGAAATATTTTTCTAGACTTTTGTGCTTCTGTCTGAGGAGATTTTACAGATTTACATGATTACATTATTAAAATGGTGCTTATATTGACTTTATATTTAAATATAAAACTACTGCATAGCTTTGTTAAACATGGAAAAAAAATGCACATCTGAAGTCACCTTGATCACCAATTTTTTGTTATTTGAATATTACATTTATATCAGTAGTAAAATACACATAAGAAAATTTAATAAGTGAAAAACCTACATAAGAAATTTACATACCTTCTGAAAGTAAACTGCTTATTAATGTGAGATCAAAGTTTGTTGAAATAACTAATAGACACACACACAATATAGTAATAGAAGAAAACTTTTTTTGGGGGTGTATGAAAGGTCAACTAAATATCTACCGAATATTAGTTCCATTTATCTAAAAATAGTCAAAGCAGTAGCAGCACAGAGCCGGTGGACTAACACATCAAGAAAGAGTAGGGAGGGAGGTGGGATTGAGCTGCCTTTTGATTTCACATGCTGCCATTTTTAGTTCATTTCACATACCAGTATCATACATTCGTGTACCAGTACTGGTACGAGTACTATTATGGTACCAATACTGTACATAATAATTAACTGGTAAGTAAATAATTAATAATTTATAATTAAATCTGCATAATAAAGATAAACATTTTCCTTAAATTATTAAATGAATGGTACCCTCATAATGGTACCCTATTAATTCAACTGGTACCATAGTTTGAGAACCCCAGCCGTAAAGAATTAACCGAGTTTCAGTTCTCATGCCAAAGGGGCCTGATTTCTAAGGAGTCTTGTACATAAAAAGAAATAAATCAGATCCCAAGAAAACACTGTGTATTTAATCCAACACGCACGTCACATTGGACACAGCTTTCATTGGACTTAATGCACCACTCACATACCATGACTACTTGAAAACTAAAACTTCGGATGGAGCTATTCTATGAATGCGCTGACCTGTCTTGCTAGATCCTTAAACCTAGAAAAGAATCGCCCATGACCCTGCTATGTTCCACAGACCTGACACCTCCCGTGCCTCTGCCTTGTACCGGAATTCCGGAGTGGGTCGCCATGCTAAAGAGGAGCCCTAGCCCATGTGACAGAGCACCCCGTTGTTTCCCGCATACATTACATATACACCCTCGAACTGTTGTACAGTAGACTCCCTCAAATCCGCACAGCTTGCGACCAGAGGTTGTGTAGATTTTAGAATTTTGCAGATTTCTAGTCATTACTTAGTTTACACTGTTTAAACAGTAATTTCAATGTAATAATGCAATCAAAATTATAAAGAATTCTTGCAATATAGTAAAATATTAAAATAATTAAGTAAAACAATAAACTAAAATGATAAGAAATAAGATAATTTTAAAAATGATTAAATTATTAAAAGTAAAGGTCAAGTAAATAATTAATAATTTATAATTAAATCTGCATAATAAAGATAAACATTTTCCTTAAATTATTAAATGAATGGTACCCTATTAATTCACATCAAAATCATAAAGTAAGGAAGTTTTATTTCAGGCCTGTCTTAATAACAAAAAAATCTTGATTAATACATAAAATGATATGTTAAAAGATTGTGACTACTAAAGATATCAGCTTTATCTTCACCTTTTTTTTTTCAGAAATAAATTGTACTTCCTTCAGGAAAAACCATGAATTCAGTCATATTATAGAGAATTAATTACATATTAAAATACAAAAGGAATGATATAAAACTAAAAAATTCTGTAATTTTGCCTCTATATCTGAACTGAAAGATTCATTGTTTACATCTGCGATGATGTGCGGATTTCAGGCGTTTGCAGATTTTAGGATTGTGGATTTGAGTATTGATGATTTTTTAAGCATAACACAAAAATTACTTGGCAGAATGAGTTGAAATTTTTTATATCCATATTAGAACTCCTAAAAATCAATTTTTGTTAGAATAATTACTATGTTAAAATTCATAATTTTGCTAATATTAATTTAAATAGTTCATATTACATAAAATTATAGAAATTATAAGACGCTTGGGTTTTTAAGAACTACCAAAAAAAAAAAACTTAAAATTAATTTAATATGTACCACACAATAAAATTTTAAATAATAAATCCAAAACTTTTTATCCAAATGACTTGAAATTTGGTATCTGGGTGCAAATTTAAACACAGAATTAACATATTTTGTCAAAATAGGGTATTGCGATTGAAAATTCAAAAGTACTTCAAATTTTAATACACAAAAGCCCACACTGTAAACCATGTATGTAATTAAATAGTAATGTTATCCCCAATTGATTGGTGTAACAATTAATAATTTATAACAAAATTGGCGATTACTTTTTTTCAACACTATTCATTTTAAAAAGTTACTGAAAACAACATTTGAAATCTAGAACTTATGAAAGATTTTGATTTAATAACCATACAAACATCTACGAATTTGTAATTATAGACATATGTGATAAGTTTATAATTTACCTGCTTTTTTTTTTCCGCCTTCTTCAGCAGTTTTTAAAATTATTATTTTTCCCCTAAAGGAAGCAATACACTTTTCTCAAGAACAACTTCTTAAAACACTTATACTGAAAATACAAAATAAGGAGATATTAATATAATTGATGTAAATTAGTAGGGTTAGCTTTATGAGGTAAGTGTTATTCAATAATTCAAGTAAAATATATGTCATCTTTATTATGCATATGTAGTTATACACTATTAATTACTTACTTGACCTTTACTTTACATTTAATAATTTAATCTTTTTACGATTATCTTATTTTTTATTGTTTTATTTTATTACTTTACTTAATTATTTTAATATTTTACTATATTACAAGCATTGACTATAATTTTGACTGTATTATTACATTCAAATTATAGTTTAAAAAATGTAAACAAAGCAGGGACCAGAAATTCGCAAAATTCTAAAATCCGCACAACCTGTGGTTTCAAATTGTGCGGATTTGAAGGAATCTACTGCATATATGTAAATTTGAAGTAATGTATTAAGTTATTACACATTTACAATTATACAGATTTTCATGATAAGTATAGTACAATACTGCATCAAAAAATAGGGCATTCGTGCAAGCTTATAATACTTGTGTGCTTATAATACTTGTTAAACAGTCATAATATAGTCGCTTAGAAATATTTTTAATTCAATACTTAAGAATACATTTATTATCATTTCTGTCATTTCCATTTTATTTTTAAAAACCAGGATTCGCAAGTTTTTGACAGTGTGACGGTTTTATCCGTCATGTCAAAAACCTCTTTTTAACGTAGTTTTTTACAACGATTGTAAAAAATCTAAAATTGAGTCCAAAAACTGTTTAAAATTATTTTTACAACAACATTAAATTTACAATTTTTCATAATTTTTAGTTTTAGACATTTGAGTAAACTTTTTGACAGTATTAGAGATTAAAAACCACACATCCTGTTTAAAAACCAAAATATGATATTGGTTCAACAAGTTGCTTAGAAAATAGAAAATAATTATAAGCTATAAATATAGAATTAAAAATAAAAGTATTGTTGCATTAAAAATATAAACTATTTGAATTATTAAATATATTTAAAAATGAAAGTAGATATGGTGAAAATACTTGTACAATTTACTATATGAAATTACATACAAATACAGTCGACTCCCTCAAATCTGCAAACGCCTAAAATCCGCACATCGTCACAGATGTAAACAACGAAACTTTCAGTTCTCATGTAGGGGCAAAATTACATAATTTTTTAGTTTTATATCATTCCACATGTACACTATATGGCCATTAATGATCATCAACTTTCAATTTTAGACATTTTGTCGAATATTTAGAAATATACTTGACAGATTCTTCTGGAATTTCAGGATTAAAAAGAACAGGTATGACCTCATATTTAGCACTGTTGATTTGATAAGGGGGGCAGTTAGGGGGCCAACAAAAAATCAAAGAAAAAAATAATACTTGGGATCACCCTGTAAAATAAAATACACGAAATGATCTATCGCTACCGAATATAAATAAACAGACATTGTGCAATATGTGTATTCTTTTGTGTAAGAATAGCACGTATATTAATAGCGATTTATTTAGAAAAATTAAAAAATTCTTACATGTTTTTTGCTTATAACATGCTGGGTTTTCAACCAAATTTAACACCGGTTTCAGAAAAATTGACAAAATATAGTAGAAACAATATAGTGCAATTGGATTATAAATACTATATTAAATATTTTAGGAAATATGTGCAGTTGTATGAGATAATTTTTATCTGTGCATGCGCAAATGATAACAAGGATTATTTTACATAATTTAATAGTCAACTCTATGGTAGAGATGAGACGGGCTCAGCCCGAGTCCGAAAGCCCGAGCCCGGGCTCTATTTCTATTCTAGCCTTCAAGCTCGGGCTCGTTCTTTCTGAAACCGGAAAACTATATTTATTTATGTATAGAAAAGATTGAAAGAACTTTTTTCCCCGTTTAAAATTACTTTTCAAGTCTTTTCAATGTTATTTAGATCAAAATGAAGGGGTAACAAAAATCGTGTTTGTTTATTTTAGTATTTGATTGCTGTTTCAAAAGAAAATTTGTGATGTTTTCAGATTTATGTGTACGGCATTTTCTACGACGATCAATTAATATGGCGCCAATCAAAACAAACACAAGCAATGAATTTGTTTTTATTAGGATTTTCGTTTGTGACAGAAGATATTTTTTAATCCGATCGTTTATTTATTTTTCATTTAGTTATCTAACACAAAGAGAATGTTTTCTTCGATTTTTAGTAGACCAGAATTAGCTTGAGGTTTGCAAATTATTTAATCTTATATTTGCGCATGAGTCATAATCATTCTTCATATGAAAATAACTTTACTGGGTATTATATCTATTTGTCATGAACTCTGCTCATGCTAAGGACTCTGTAGTAGATTTACGAGATCACCTTGCTTCGAAAGTAAATATAATTACTTTATTATTCCGATAGGAAGCAATCAGTCAGTGTTTCTTCTTTTAATATAAAGGCATCTGACCTTTAAGATAACGGTGTCAATTTTGTAATTTACGTTGATTTTCCAGTTCACGTCAATCACGAAAGACTGTTATGAGAAAGGAATCGATTATAGTTAAAGATGTATCGGTAAAGAGTAGTATCGGGCTCGGGCTCTGATTACAAAAAATCTTTCGGGCTCAGGCTCCAAAAAAACGAGCCCGAACTCATCTCTACTCTATGGAGCAACTTATTAAAAAAAATTTAGTCAAATATCGTAAAAATTCAGAAAAATATCGGCGTTAGAGTGAGCAAATTTTTAGTTGTTCTCAAAAAGCAGCTGAATGATAAAGGATTTTCCAAAAATTTTCATTTTTAATCTAAAATTTTTTTAAATTTTCATTTTTATTGATGCTTTAGTTCTTCTTGGATAACCACCAGAACGAGCCTATACCACGATCAAAAGAAGTATCAAAATTGAAGCATTTTTTCCAAATCTACTCGTTGATAGTCACTAAATACTAACTTTTTTTTGAAAGTTAGTTAATAAAAAATGACAATTTGTGTAAAATCCCTTATCATTCAGCTGCTTTTAGAGAACAACTAAAAATTTGCTCACTCTAACGCCGATATCTTTCTGAATTTTTATGATATTTAACTAAATTTTTTTTAATAAGTTGCTCCATAGAGTTGACTATTAAATTATATAAAATGATCCTTGTTATCATTGGTGCATGCACATATAAAAATTATTTCATATAACTGCTCATATTTCCTAAAATATTTAATATATTTATATTCCAATTGCACTATATTGTTTCTACTATATTTTGTCAATTTTTCTGAAACCGGCGTTAAATTTGGTTGAAAAGCCTGTATGTTATAAGCAAAAAACATGCAAGAATTTTTTAATTTTTTTAAATAAATCGCATTACCTCTATTAATATACGTGCTATTCTTACACAAAAGAATACACATATTGCACAATGATATTCAGTAGCAATAGATCATTTCATGCATTTTATTTTACAGGGTTATCTCAAGTTTTTTTTTTTTTTTTGGCCCCCTAATTGACCCCCTTATCAAATCGACATTGCTAAATATGAGGTCATACCTGTTCTTTTTAATCCTGAAATTCCAGAAGAGTCTGTCAAGTATATTTCTTGACCTTTACTTTTAATAATTTAATCCTTTTTAAAATGATCTCACTTTTTATCATTTTAGTTGATTAATTATTTTAATTTTTTACTATATTGCAAGTATTCATTATAATTTTGGTAACATTATTGCATTCAAACTACTGTTTAAAAAAATGTAAACAAAGCAGCATCCAGAAATCAGCAAAATCCTAAAATCCACACAACCTCTGGTCCCAAGCTGTGCAGATTTGAGGGAGTCTACTGTAATATATACATATTTTTATATTATTTTAATGTTCATCTTATTCCAAGTCTTTTTTTGCATATGGAACATGAAGTAGCAAAACACTACTTTTGATACCCTTTGTATTACAAGTTTGTTTCACAATTTGGGACGGATAAATCCAAAATTTGAAAATATCCATTCAGTTGATGCTAAACTGCAATGATTGGAATGCAAACCCAACCATGGACTGTATGAATTCACTTGGTACATTGTTTTTTTCTTTTTTTTTCAAACCTTTCCACCATACCATTTCTGGAACATCCTGAGCTGAGAAAAAACTTTTAGGGAATAGTACAGATTCAGCTTCAAAAGCAATGACAAATCATAGAAAATTTGACTTCATTTCAAGCAGCCACGTTCGAGCAGCTTCCCTCTGTACACCATTTATAAACTTAAAATAATATGCTGAAAAAAAAAGGACTATTTTATAATGTAAAAAAATAAAATTTAACATAAACAAATTGCTCTAAATAATTAAACTGAAACTATCATAATAAATCGAAGATATATTAGGTATGTGTGTAAATATTGAAAATAATAAACCATCTTCTTGTAAGTTATTGATTTAAAGAACACTTAATTATATTGATTTCATAATAAAGATGATACATTTTTCTTAAATTATTCAATAAAACTTGCCTCGTAAAGGTACCCTATTAATTCACATCAAAACCATAAAATAAGGAAGTTTTATGTCAGGTTTGTTAAGACTTAATAACCAAAAAAACTTGATTAATACATAAATATATTTGGTAAAAAGATTGTGATTACCAAAAATATCAGCAATATCTTGAATTTTCTCAGAAATAAATTTATACTTCCTTGTTGAAAAACCATGAGTTCAGTCATATTATCGAGAATTACATATTAAAATATGGAATGATGTAAAAATAAAAAAATCTGTAATTTTGTCCCTACATCTGAACTGAAAGTTTCATTGTTTACATCTAGATTGATTTGCAGATTTTAGGGAGTTTACTGTATTGAATTAAAAGCATTTCTGAGACTGTATTGAATTAGAAGCATTATTACGTAACTATATTATGATTGTTTAACAAGTATTATAAGCACAGACATGCATGAATAATCTATTTTTTCATATGGTAATGCCTCATGAAAATAGGTATTATAAATGTAATATAGGCATTAGCAAAACAACTTTTGTTTATTTAATTTGTCAAACAGATGTATTATAATCCCGCATCCACCATCTTGGATTTTTTTCTTGATGTGAATTAAAAATTGTTTTTTAATGAATAGTTACAATTATTATACTCCAGTTTTTTCAATATTATATTAATCTATCAACAATATTTAACCATTGACGGCATTTACTACTTGGCAAAAAAGGACTTTTCATGCAAGAAAAAAATCCAAGATGGCGGATGCGGGATTATAATACATCTAAGCCTAATTTCTATTAATTCTACTAAAACATTAAAATTTACTATAGGGTAGATGCTCCAGTTGTGGCCACCTTTAGAGAAAATTTGAAATAGAAATTTTACAGTTATTAACCGATTGAAGCATATTAAATCATAATAACATCATTATTTAGCTAATTTAATTGTCTTTCTGTGAATTATAATGATTTTCTACAGAATATTTTAGATTGTGAGTAATAACTCATTAAATAATTTATATCAATTTGTACCAGTTGTGGCCACCCCTGCACCAGTTTTGGCCATCTCTATGCACCAGTTGTGGCCACTCCAATATCATGTAGTTTAACAAACATTTTAATTGATAATAAGTAAAAATAAAGCATTTTTATGCGTCTATTTTACCACACATATATTTGTTAATATATTAAAAGAATTTTGCAATTTTTTTTTATAAATTGATAAAAACATCAAGTAAAATGTACTTATGTTGATTTTAACTGAAAATTTCAATTAAAAAAACAAAAAATATATTTAATTTGATTCATAAAAGGGACAACAGTGCCTGTAGGACATCAAGATTAACTATTTAAATCAGTTTTATAAATATCCAGTGGATTGTGGATTGATTAAAACACGTGAATCATCACCAAAGAGTTATATTTCTGGTGCTCCAAAACTTTGCTAGCTAGTAGTGCTGGCATTATGCATTTTGAATGGCCTTAATTTTACTTCTTATCCTAGAACAGAGTTCCCTCTTGGCTATTTCTTAAGAGCACAAAATTCTGTGCTTTTTAAACTCGGTAAAATGAACGCTGTTCTTTTTAAATAATAGGAAATACATTCTTGCTTGTATTTAGATATCTCTAGTTAAGATTTTCGCAATATTTAGTATTTCTAAATCCGTTTGCCCGAAATCTGGATAAAATTAAATTATGGAACTTCTTCATTTCTTTAGGGAAAATACAAGAAATCATGCTGTAATTTTATTGAACTTTTTAATTTATAATTTGTAAAATCTTTCAAAATTTATGTTTTAATTTATTTATTATATAGGACATATGGCCCCTCCTCTTTGGTTTTATCAATGCTAAATGCAATATACTATATTTTCTTCAGCAATATATCATTCTTTAGTTACTAGCACAGTGTCCTTTCTAAAGTAAATTATCTATTGGACAGAGAAAACAAAATCTCTTTGATAGAACTGCTATTAGCCTTGCTTCTTTTTTCATTACTGAAGCCATTACTATATAAAACAAAACTAAATTGATTTTGTTTTATCCTGATGTTCTTAAAATTTATTTAATGGCTAAAATTCTCACTATAAGGAATCATGTGGCCAAAAGTGGAACATATGTTGTACTTTTTTTGTCACTTCCTACTACCATGGCCACAACTGGTACAATAGCAAATTTAAAGCACCAGTTTTGGCCACTCCCCATTAAACTGTTAAAATAATTAATTTAAATGTGAAATTGCATTAGAGAAGAAGCTTACCTCATAAAACCTAATAGTAATTTGTTTCAGGACAAACAGAACCCAATAAGTGCCTAATATTGAAAGATTTGGAAAACTTGACAGCTAAGCAAAAATCTTAATACATGTGAGCACACACTACAGTTTCACACATTTATTTTTTTTGTAAGTCACATTTTATCAAAAAATAAACAAATAAGATTGTAAATGATAAAAGGGTGTTTGCTTAAGGTGTAAAAATGCATATTATTTGTCTGCATCAATTCACAGCTTAAATATTGGACAAACTTATCCAATGTGGCCACAACTGGTACAGTGGCCACAACTGGAGCATCTACCCTACTATTTAGTTTTTATGGACGTAACATATAAAAATTTCCCTTGTTGTGTGAAAATATAAAAATATGAATGGCATGGTATATTTATAAACAGCCATGAATTCCATGACGAAAATAAATCTCAGAATGCCAAATGATCTGCGATAAAACCTTTGATTCTTACTAATCTAAAACAGACAGCAAATCAGTTACAATTTCAAACTACAAAAAGAAATAAAAAATAAATTACATTAAACAGAAATTCTTATTTAAAAAAGTATATTAAAGGAAATAACTAGTATGTAGTGATTACAAATAAGACATATTACTAAAAGGTACTGGGTAAAATAATTACGATACCATACTTTTTGGGTTTCAATAAGTAACCTAGTTCATACAAAATCAACTTAACTAATTAAGTAGAACATATATTTTACAATTAATTTGACTTTTTAATGAATCAAATTAAACTGACCTGATTGCGATTACATCGAAGACATCTAAACAGTGGTTAATTTTAGATTTGTTAATCTTACCGACAAAATAAAATGCTTACATATAAACATAAACAATCATAATAAAGTATATGAATCATTCAAAAAGAGTCATTCTTCTCATGACATGAAGGTTCCGCTCAGAAACGATTCTCAGGTCGGCCGCTTACAAAAGAGACTGGAGCATATGGAGTGGCTCTACACCATGGATGAATGCATAGAATAAATTGAATTTGAGATTTTTTTTTGTTAATTTTATATCAATGGAAAAATTATTTTTATTTTGATAAAGAATTATTTTTCATACTTCCAGAGAGACTTTTTTTTTGCAACGTGTATAATAATAAGACTTTTTTTCTCCTTTCCGCATCAGCCATTGGGAATTAAAACGGCCTATAGAGGCGCTGCTCGCAGCCTTCGCTACAGGAAAATTGTCCCTTTAATTAGTGTTAAAGTGCCATTGAAATATTTCTTTATTGTAAATGCCATTTGAAAGTTTTAGATATTCAAAATCGGATAATTTTACCTTTTTCATATAAGACAGAACACAAATGTCACAGGAAATCTGAAAAGAATAATCATTCTGAACAAATTTAAAATACATGTAATGCAATGCGCTTGCACGGTACTATCCTAAAGCCAGAAGTTACATCTTTTCTCCATCAGATGGCGTATTTGAGCGCTATAATCGCCAATAACGATTAGAACGTTCTTTTGAAAGTGTCAGATAAGATTTATATACTGTGAGAAAAACATTCTCTTATGTAGATACTAGGGGATCTTTGCTGATCAGTTTTTTTTTCTAACGAACCTGGAATTATGGATTAGGGTCCCTACTGCATTCCCCAGCGTAAACCCACGGAAATTACAATGGCCCCACCAGTGGTCGAGAGGTTCTGCTCTCGAAGCTGGTACACAGGAAGTGCTGGGTTGGATCCCAATCGCGCCCGTCGGCCTAATCGTTAGGAGTTTTCGTGTTTTTCTTCTAACCTTGGTTTTCCAAGCGTAAATACGGATTAGGTTCCTTAGAAAGACACCCACAGAGGGCACTTCCCCCTTAGGGCCTATATCCCTCGTGCTGATAATTGGCCATCATAAACCCAATCAACCAACCTAATATTAGTGTGTGGAGGCGCAAGGGGCCTACTTTGAAGGGGATTATGGTCCCATCCCCGTCAGGTAACTTTAATATTTTTTTCAGTCGAAGGTAGGATAACTTTTCAGACAGACCACGTATACAGAGGTTGTGTTTGAACACGTTTACTGCATAAAGTTCCACTCGTTACCGACTAATGAACAGCATGATGATAAAGAATATATACATCATGGAAAATCGGGACTTTGGGCCGTATATCGATTCCGTGTGTTTAGTTTCACTCTCGTTTCTTCGGGTGACTAGTGAAGGCTCTTTTATCTCTCTTTAGTGTAGGCTATATTTAAGATGGTTTAAGTGAGAGTGACTCATTTGTTTTTCTTTTATAAAAATTAAAGTTGACTTCAATTTTGAAATCCAAACTCTCTATCTTTTAACAAAACTATTTTCCAGAAAATCGGGACATCCCGCGTAAATCTGAACACCTGGCAACCCAAGCAGCAGACTGCAGGCACATCTGTTTCAAAATCTTGCCCCTTCCTCGATTTTATTCTGCGGGCGCCTATGTTTTCTTTTGATTTTTTTATTCAAAATTTTCCTCACAGGATATATCGTTATTAATATTTATAAGAATTAAATACAGTAAAACCTGCTAAGATCGAATCTCAAGGGACTGTTAAAATTTCGTTTCAGGCAGGTAGACCATCTCTTTTAAATTGTATTGTATTTGTCAGGACCATGTGATTTTGCCATTTAAGAGCCCATTTCAGTCACGGGAAGAAAGGTAAACGCTAATGCTAAGTCTACGGGAACGTTATTTTCAAATATCTCGCTCAAATTTTAATATTTTTGAATGATTTTTTTGCATAGGTTAGCTGAGAACGATCTACAACCGGGCTAGTTTTTACTTTTTCGATTTCAGATTCCTTTTAAGCAATTACTATTAGTTTCGGAACCGGTTCCGAAATTGAAACTATCCTATTATATATATATATATATAAAATCGAAAAAGTAAAAACTTGCCCGGTTGTAGATGATCCTCAGCTATCCTATGCAAAAAGCCATTCAAAAATATCAAAATTTGAGGGAGAAATTTGAAAATAACGCTCCCATAGACTTACCATTAGCGTTCGACTTTTTCCTATGCTAACCACGCAGAGAAACTCGAGCGCTAATGTTAAATCTATGGAAGAAATCTTTATAGATTTCTCGCTTGTATTTTAATATTTTTAAATGCTTTTTTTTTTTTTTTTTTTTTTGCAAAGGATACCTGAAGTCGATATCTATTGCTGTGCATTTCTACTTTTTAGATTTTAGTTACAGTATTATTATATACGGACACTTTCACTTTTGGAACTGGTTCATAAAAGGGAAATTATCCTCACATATAAAAGCTGCAACCAAAATTGCAAAAGTACAAATGCAAAACATTAGATATAGCTCTCACAAGGAGAGGGCCAACCTTGTTAATCACAGATTTTGATTATTTTAATATATGTTGTAGGGTAGAGACCCCTTAGTGTCAGGTTCAACGGATTTTATCCGACGCTCCTTAGTTCTTGAGAAACCGGGGGGGGGGGGGGGGGAGATCTAATAATAGTACACAACTTAAATACTTACATTGCAACCGCAATGATAGGTTGGTCGTAGATCAGTTGGTACGGCATTCGCTGGCTGATCTGCAGGCCCGGGTTCGGTACCCGAACGCGCTACATTTGCTTTTCTCATTTTTTGTTTTATAAACATACTTGTAATTATAATTTAATAATTTCAATTACAAATTTTAATATCATACATTAATTATAATGTTAACAAACTTAAATTTATCATTTTTTATTTTTAAACTATTATTTCTCATCCTTTAAAGAGGTTTAAAAAGAAATTAGATCTATTATTGAATGATAAAAATTCCAAAATCGTGACAAAATCTGTTGTGGTGCCATCTAGTTATGATAAAATAAAACAATATTCAAATAAAATAAAAATAAAAGCAAAATAATTGAAAGCGCAAGCATACGTATTACAAATTTAAAAATCTTTAATATGCAAAAAATTGGTTGTAATTAATTTCTGATGCTAATTTTTAATATAATTATGCTTGTTACTTTAAAAACAGAATAACAGTATTATCGCAATGACTTCCTTTGTTAAAGCAATGCGTAAATGATGTTTCTTTAAAATCACGAATTGACACAATTGCTCAATATCATTGCATCGATAAAGAATATATGAAATACATTTTAAAAGTGATTTTTAAAAAATTAAAAGTTTTATGATGTTTTATACAACTATTTAGTTAAAAACAAAAAATTAAATAGGTTAAAATTATAATTGGTATAGGATATTATAAATGTTAATTGACAATGAGATTATTAATTATACTTACGAGTATATTTATAAAACAAAAAATGAGAAAAACAAACGTAGCGTATTCAGGTACTGAACCCGGGCCCGCAGATCAGCCGGCAAACACCATATCAACTGAGCTACGACCACCCTATCATTGCGGTTGCAAAGTAAGTATTTAAGTTGTGTACTATTATTAGACCCCCCGGTTTCTCAAGAACTAAGGAGCGTTGGATAAAATCCGTTGAACCTGACACTAAGGGGTCTCTACCCTACAACATATATTAAAATAATCAAAATCTGTGATTAACAAGGTTGGCCCTCTCCTTGTCAGATATCCTATGAAGGAAAAAATCATTTAAAAATATTACAATTCACACGAGAAATCTGTAAAGATTTCTCCCTTAGTTTTAACATTAGCATTCCTGTTTCTTCAAATGACTAGTGTGGACTCTTAAGACTTTTTAAGTGAGAATGACTATTTGATTTACTTAAAAAAAAAAATTAAAGTTGTTTTCAATTTTGAAATTCAAACTCACTAATTTTTAACAAAATTATTTTCATCTATACAAGCTTAAGATGGAGCTGGTCACTCAGCTTCCGATTTCCCTTCAGTATTGTAAAGTATATGGGCGTATATTTAAAATATCTCCTCAGGAAATTAATATTTTTAACTTCTATTTTTTGTGTACACTTCCTAAAAGATGTCTCGTTTTTTCTTAGTTCTCAAAATATTTCTAAAGTATAGACTTAGTTTTATAGGAAGTGTTAAAATCTTACTCCCAGTTCTCCCGCTTTTAACACATAAAATATTAAATTCAGCATAGATTTTAGAGATATTTTGAAAACTAAGACAAAAAAGAGACATCCTTTAAGAAGAGTACACAGAAAAAAGATGTTAAAAATAGGAATTTCCCGAGGAGATATTTTAAATATACGAATGCATCAAAAGTCCATAGACTTAACATTACAGAGGAGAATTCCGTAGCTGAGTGACCAGCCCCCTTAAAGCTTTCAATCAGTTTTATTTAGTGCCCCAAGATTTGAAAAACTTTTGGCAATTGCATGTAAAATTGAATTACCTTACGAAAAATGCTATCAAGGAAAGTGTTTTAAACAGATGTTGTGGGATACAGAAAGGATATAAAGACAATAATCTCGTACACATTTATAAGAATATGTAAAATCCTGTTCAATTATCATGGATTTAATGATGAAATCTGCTACTAATGATAATTTCTGCGGTAATTTCATTAAATTCCATCACAATATAATAAAATAATCCTGAATATTTTCCTCTCAAAGAATGCGGTAGCAACACTGGTTAGTCAATGTGAATGAAGCAAGTAAGTGTGATCGCAGATAGCAGAGAGGGTTTCGTTTAATTTGTTTTTTAAAACTATCCTTAAATTAATAAATCAAAATTGTTAATTTATAACTATTAAATTTTTACATAAATGGCAGCACCATTACATTTAATTTTAAAATAATTAAAAATATACATTTTAATCAAATTAAAAACATTCAAGTAAAATTATTTAAATAAAATTAAAAAATCCGAATATTTTTAAATTCACAAATTTAAAAAATTTAGCGGAGGTATAAATAAAACATAATATTTTTAAAAGCAAAAAAAATTGTTTAAAATATATTTAATATGCTGAAATAGTTCAGAAAAAATCCATATTAATTCTTTCACTTTTCCAAAACTCACTAGATGGCGCCAAAAAGAATGTTAACATTAAAATTCGAAATAAAAAAGAAAAAAATACCTTTTAATTCCTCAATAAAATATAGATAACTTGAAAAAAATTGCCAATTAGAAGTCTATTATTTCAAAAAATTGCATGTAAATGGCAGCAGCAAACAAAAAATATTCTAGAGTAATCCAATATTCATTCCTCTATATCGAATTAATTATTAAAAATTTGGAATTTTTTTTATATTAAATGTGGATTTAATTTATATCATCTGACATGTTAAACATTAATTGTAATTAAATGCACATTTTTTTAAAAAACAAATATAAGTGAATAATTCTTTGGATTTTTTTAAAAGTGAAATTTCAGATTTTCTTGTCTGAAATAAAAAAGATTTTAAAAATTACCGCTGCGAAAAAAAAAAAAAAAAAAAAAAAAAACTTTTAAAACTGCCAAAAAAGGGAATTTTCTTTTAATTAAATCCATCTGAAAATGAAGTGTAATAATAAAAATCAAAATTTTAAAGTTCCGCGTGACAGATTCGAATCCACAATCTACTGTGTGGGAGATGAATGCCTTACCATGGTGCTATCCTCTGCGATATTTGCTGCATTTAAGATTATGTTTTGAAATCGAAAAAAGAACGAATTCATTTAATTAAAATAATGTGACTTTTTCAAAATGTTATGATTTTAGGCATGACAGGGAGTATTCAGCTCTACGAAAAAAAAAAAAAAAAAAAAAAAAGAAAAGAAATAAAGTCTGTAACTTAGTTTCCGAGTACGAGTCTGTGACGGACAGACAGAGAGAAGCGAGACTATAAGGGTTTCGTGAGATAAACGAAACCCTAAAAACTATCACAACACAAATCTTTCAGCCACGATTGCTGTCAAATTACAAACATGGGGTTTCCGAAATTATTGATTATTTTAAAAATGAAGAGTGAAAACAACACAGAGTCGAGACCCAAAACTATGTCTGATGCTTTAGCTTTAAATTCAATTGAAGTACAAGTACCAAGAACGAAAACTTTCAATAAAGCACTTTAGTACACGATTTATTTACACATATCCATATTATGAGATTCAAAGTTTTGTAAGAATGAGTGTGGACTTTGGCTTCACCAGTGTTGAGCAAGGGCGACTCCATGGTTCAAACTTCTTAATCTTAAGGCTATGAGCAGTGAAATATCAAATTCCCGTCGCTAATGTTAATAAACATATGGGTATGAAATGGATTCATATTTATAAAATATCTCCTCAGAAAATTAATATTTTTTGCTTTTTTTGTGTGTGTATTCTTAAATGTCTCCCTTTTTGCACACAAACTATTAAAGCACGAGAGATAATGTGCCCGCACGTTCTGTATACACATTAGAGGTCTGCACGGTCCGGTAAATTAAAAAAAAAAATTTCAATGGGGCGGGCCGCAAAAAAATTGAACAGGCCTACCGGGGCAGGCCAGGCCGATAGAAAACTTAAAGTCTTAATCAAAACCGATAAAATATGAGACATTTTCAATGAATGTGATTTTTACGAGAATAAGTATAAATGTGCATCACGAGCCGATGCTAGTTTGACAACATCAATACAGAAATGTAACATGTCCAGCATATAGATCAGCATCGGACTGTTAAATGGTGTCTGAGACCGAGCTTATTTTTTTCAGCAGACTCGTGCCGAGCCGAGATCAGACTTGCATTTTTACATAGTCAAGCAAGGCCGGAATTTGACTGTACTGTTCTTAGGATATGTAGGGAAGGCAATATGTTTTGTAAACATATTAATAGCGATAACGAGCTTCTGTTAACGGAATCTTTGGAAATATACCTTAAGGTGGTTCTCAAATTCACTGCTCAACAATGAGAAATTTTCTGATACATTTTCTGACTCATTTTTAACTGTAAAGGCATAAAATTGACAGGCCTAACTATTGAAGGGATTTGGAATCAAATAGCGTTTTCCATTTTTTTTTTTAAATAAATGACTTATCGAGATATAAGAGATTCCTGTCACGTGACTGCATGTTTTTCTCCTTTCTTGTACTATCGCTTCTAGAAATTCGATTCAAAACTTTAACTTTGACAGTATTTTCTCAAAGAGATAATGCCTTTATCAAAAAAAAATGGATAACGTTATTCAATTACATAGTTTCTGAATAAGAACACCTGCCAATCTTATGCGTTTCCGAAAAGAAATGTATCACAAAGTAGCTTCTTTGGATTTGAGAAAAACTTTATTAAATGACAGAGAAATATTTTTACAAATCTACTTTTTATCATGCAGCATCAAAAGTTATTATGTTTTTGACCCTCCTTTATTCTTTTATTCTAAACTACATTAATTTTTTAACGAATCCTTATTTGACTGTTGAAACGTCTAAGACTAAGTAATCATTAATGTTGCTATTGTGTATTTTCTGTCTTGCCAACACATAAAAATTTTAAAATATACTGTAAAATTATCCCATAAATATGTATGCAGTATTATTCTTTAAAAGAATCTTAATTGTATGTTTAGAAAAACCTGAATTTTTTGTAGATATTGAGTCGGGCCTCATTTAATTGATTTTTCCACGGGACGGGCCTGCTTTCACTGATTTTTTTACGGGCCGGACCGTAAACTGTAAAAATATAAACGGGTCGGGCTGGGCACGGGCCAAACTTTTAATTTTTTCATTGGGCCGGGTCTGGAAAATTCCAGCCCATGCAGACCTCTAATATGCATGTACGTACGTAACGCGATAACTCTTTATATTAATATCCGATTTGCATCAAATTTTGTATATAGGTTCATTCTGATAAGGCGTTTCCTTGATTAGTTTTTGGGAGTTCATTAGTTTTGTATAAAAGGGGGCGACCGGGGGTTATACCCCATTAATTTAAATAAATGGGTTTTTCGTCAGAATTAGGTTTACTTCAAATTTGGTATGCTGGTTTATTCTGATAAGGCACTTCCCTGATTAGATTTGGAGGTTCATTGGTTAAGTATAAAGGGGGGGGGGTCTAATCCCCCCCCCCTTAATTTAGATAAATGAGTTTTTCCTACAGAATTATCCGATTTGCTTCAAATTTGGAATACTGGTTTATTCTGATAAGGCGTTTCCCTGATTAGATTTGAAGGTTTATTGTTAAGTATAAAGGGGGGGGAGGGGAATAGGGGAGCTAAGTCCCCTTAATTTAGTTAAATGTGTTTTCCATGCAGAATTATGTGATTTGCTTCAAATTTGGTATACAGGTTTACTCTGATAAGGTGCTTGTCTAATTAGATTTGGGGGTTAGTTGGTTAAGTATAAAAGGGGAAATGGGGAAGCTAATCCCCCCCCCCCCCTTAATTTGGATCGATGGGTTTTTCATGAAGATTTATCCGATTTGCTTTCAATTTGGTATACTGGTTTATTCTGCATGAGGATAGGATGGGAAGGTAACTTTTAATTTAAATTTCGTTGTGTTTTGGTAGCATTAACGCAGCTGATATCTTTAGTCACTGTGTTGGCAGGTGGTGGTTTCTTCGAATTTGAATGTTTAAAAGAGATATTGCTATATACTAATGGGGTTTGAGTAGTTTTTTCTTTTTAATCTGATGCAAGAATTTCTTTTTTGACCATATGTTTTATTTTTTTACTTTTTTATTTTGCCATTACTGAGTTTTTAGAAAATAAGAGCTGAAATATATTTTTATTTCTGCAATTTTATGGAAAACAGAAAAGAAAGAAAATAGTATTGTATTATTTGTATGGGCCCTTAATTTTAATATAATTGTAATTAATTTGAAAAACGTATTGAAAATTTGTTTGGGGAATTGCATTTGATTGTGTGTATAAATAATATTTTCAATCACTATGGATATGCGTTGATAGACAAGGAAGCAATAAAGTCAGGAATCAAATTTCATTTTTCTGCAAATAATAATGTTAAAAAAGATTTTTTTTTTTTTTTCTTTTACACAGGGTGTCTGTTTCTATCATTTGTCAATAGCTAATTCCTAAACCTTAGTTTTAGAGGTATGGTCCCAATTGCAAAATATCTCAAATATTGTTCTACATCATATAAAAGTCGATTTACATCAAAATATTTACGAAGAATACCTAGAACGGACATGGAATCATCCGAGGATTGTTGATAATAATTTTCATAAACATTAGCCAGTAATTAGCTGAGATATTAATTAAAACCCATCTAGAGAAATGGAGTATGGACCAAGGTGGTATTGGAACTTTGCAGCCTCTTTACAAAGCAGGATTGGCACAGTGCCAAGTTTAAAATTTGCACAAGGTCTTTGTTTTAGATAATGGAAATCATAGTGATAAATAGTTGTTTTTCATCCCAATTGAATTCAATAAGGCAATGTCTTATTACTTATTTAGCAACAACTTTTTTGTAATATTGTAGAAAATTAATAAATTTAATGTACAGAACCTTTTGTGTGAGAGTAAAACTCGCACTTGACTGATTACATTTTTTTTTTGGTATACTAGGGGGCTCTGCCCCCTACGAGCTACGCTCGCCAACCCCCGTTCAGGCACACCAAAATCCAAAAAGCACGCTAATTGCACGCATTTGATCGGCTTTAAAAATATTGAATTAAAATTAAAAAAAAAAAAAAACAGTAGCGATCTCTCTGTAAACGGGTTTCCATTCGTTTTTCTTGGATTGAGGATTTTTAAGACAAAATCTGTTGCTGTTAAGAGATACAATGGCTGTTTTCGTATTTAATTAAACACATTAGTTATTTGAAAATAAGCTAATGTAAAATGAATTAAGTAAACAGTGTCATTGTCTCCCGGTATTTTTTAGCAGCGCTATAAGATAGTTCTTTTAAATCATTCATTTTAAATGTATCGTTTCAAATCTGACGTAATTTACACCAAACTTTTATTTCTCTTATTAATATTCACGTAAAAATACTTTTGTTGTTAGAAGGAAATATTATTTGCGCTGTCTTCGAATTCACGATAATAGTTGAAAAGATTATCTCAAAATATCTCGCGCAAATATATTTTTCAATTTAAATTGTTTTACCATATTTTTGGGGCATTTTAAATATGACGAAAATTCAAGTGTAAATATGGTTCTTATGACGTAATTTTCCTGCTTTTAACATGTAATCATTTAATTCTAATTTTAAAGTTTTTTTTTCTGTTTGTAATAGTCACGTGTAAATAAATTTTTGATTTGAAGAAATATTTGATATGATAATTTGTTTCGCTGTTTATACAATTGGCAACAGTTTAAATTAATGACATTTTCTAAAATTTGTAAAAAACATCTCTCGAAATGCTGAAAATTTGAATTAAAAATAGAAATAAAACCTCAAAAACGACTTCAAATAAGAAAAATAAATGCAATCTGCGCATTGGGAACTTATAACGTATAAAATGATCTAAAAATGATTAAATTCTCATGCATAGTTTTTGCTGAAATAAAACTTTTTTAATGGAACGACTTTGTCCAACTTTAGCATTAAATATCTCTTAAAATAATTCTTTGATTTGAAAACTGTCTGCATCAGCGTGTTTATCAAACATTTTTCTATAATACCACCGATTTTCATATTTTTGTATGCAACAGTTTTCTTAATATTAACGATGAAAGGCCATGCTTAAGCATTCAAATTGGATGCGGATCAACCCGGAATATCTACGCAGATGTTCATTGGTCCATTTCCAAATCAAAACTTTTTTTTATATATAGAAGGATTTGTCACTTTCTTGTAACAATGAATAATTAGTTATCTAAATTTCCTGCCACACATCCTAAAAGCATCCCCCTCCCACTGTTTTGCTCCTCCTGATCACATAAAGCTTAAAATCTTTAAAAATTCTTCCTTTTTTTTTCTGTTCTAGCCACAATAAATAATATGTCTTCTAAACAACTCTATGAAATACTTCCTCCCACACAAGAAAGGGGAAAATCCTCCTCCCTCTGTTTTGCTCCTCCTGAACGCATAAAACTCAAAATATTTAAAAATTCTTCCTCTTTATTTCTGTTTTATTTACAGTACGGAACCATTTATCTGGAAACCAGTTATCCAGAATGATATTTCTAATACACAGATTTTAGAATCTTTGCAGAAAAAAGTGCCATACACTGTCAGTCTGGCATATGCATTGCTTGAAACATTGCAAAATGCATGATATAACTTGATGCCAGCATCTAGGATTTAAAATGGAGACATATTTAGTTTCATATTAGAATTTTCGATTTTTAAAGTTTTGTTCCCAAAATAATCCTATAAATTACCTTCTTTTAAACTCTGATCAATTTTTGATCTTGTTTGGATCTGATTCTTAACCTGAGTAATCTAATAATAAATTTAAAATCAGAAATAATGTCACAATCACCTATTATATTCCACAAACCTTATCAAATAAATATTGCTTTAATTCCCAACTAGTTATCCAGAAAATCCAGTTATCCGGAATACATCTGACCCCCAAGCATTCCGGATAAATGGTTCCATACTGTATTATGTTTTAGCAACAATAAATAATATGTCTTCTAAACAACTCTGTGAAATACGTCCTCCCACACAAGAAAGGGAGAATATTTAGGGATGGGAAAGGAGAATTTTCCTCTTTTTTTACAGTTTGGTTATTTATGCATACCTTTTTAGATATGGAATGCTCGACACCAATCGCTCTTTAGCATCAGTGAAAGCCTAGTATTGTGCAGGTGGCATACTTGCACCAGATGCCAAGCTTAATTAAAAATTTAGGACAAAAGGATTTTAATAAACATTTAATTAAATCACTGAGGTCCATAATAATATGGAGATAACTCACCGATCCACTCTCTGCTGCGACGGCATCATACTTTCAATGCACACAATTAATAAATCTTGCACTTTTCTTAATATTAGAAGCATTTTTTCGAACTTTACCCACATACTTTTATCAAATTTGGTTACTTTTTATACCTTTTTGATATTTTTATAAGCAATACATGTGCAAATTTTCCTTTTTTTTGGGAGGGGGGGGGGGTTGAGTTTACCTAAAATTTAATTTTTAATAATATGAAATTAAAAATTTGTGAGGAATTTAAATAAAATCTGTAGTTTTTTAAATAAAAAATATATATTAGTGAAAATTGTAGCAATTTCTTCGCATTTCTTAAGAGAAAATCCAATTTAAAAGTATCCACCCCCATACTATTGGGGGGGGGGGGGGGGGGGGAATCTGTGCTTTGCCAAAAATTTTCCCCGGAAATTCTTTGGCATTGTATTCATGCACAGAGCACTAGATTCAATGTATCAGAATAGGGAGTTAGCCCTTCATACTATTGTGGAAGTTTAAGAATGATTTTCAAATCAATGTTTAATGATGAATCTGTTATGTTACCATTTTATTTCATTTGGCCATCACAGGCTTCATGTTTTTTTTTTTTTTTTTTTACAATAAAAATCAAAAGAATCAATCTTTTTTTTTAAATCAGATTTTTTTTTTTTTAAATCTCATGCAACATTATTTTTTTATATGACTTTTCTTATAATTTTTAAAATAAAAATTATACACACACACATATGTATGCATGTTATAATTACAGTAGAACCGCGATTATCCCAAGCAATTGGGACCGACCCTCTTTTGGAAAAAGGAAATTTTCGGATAATCGAGAATGCTTCAATTTTAAGATTAAGGAGGAATATATGCAACATTTCTTATTATGGTAACAAGTGCTTAATAAAAATAAAGCAATAGCAAAATAGAAACAAGAATAAATTGCCTGAATTTCAATTTTGAAATTAAGTACCTTTTACATGTATCACAAGGGTTTGAAAAAATGTTTTGTTTATCGCAGTTTTAATTGCCTTTGCTTTGAAGCTCTATCACGGAGTTTTTTAATAGTATTAGTTCATTAGTATCACAATCTCCCTGCTGCTCCAGCCATGCCAAACCTTTTGCAAAAGCTTCAAAAACTTTTGAATTGCTAATTTGTTTATTTTCTTCGTTCCACTTCGTAGGTTACGGGAGCTCAAGTTAAATTCAAAAGAACTCTAAGAATGGGGATGGAAAATATTTAAAAGCTTTCAGAATGGAAATAACGAAGAATGTGATAGTAAATGTGAAATATTATGTGTGAATAAAAATGTGATAGTAGATAGTTAAAAAAAAAAAAAAAAGTAAATAAAAAATAAATTTAACAAATTACAATGACCATTTGGAAAATGATTTTTTCAAAGACTAAAATTTAAGACATAAAAAAAAAATCGCACGGAGTTCATCATACATTACGTACGCCATGAATTAAACATTAATAGTGTTATTACACGTAAAAATTCCAAGCGACAGAAATCGCCTGCGACTTGCACATATTATTCACCTGAGACTTATGTATTATCCAAGCATTTCATTGGCTGTTCGGGAAAAGGCTTTTCCATCGTCAGACTTCCAAGAAATCCAATGACCCATTTTAAATGAAATTTCATTCTTAAACTTCTAAACATCCCACAATATTTCTTTTTACACCGTCGTATAGAGAAAAAAATATACTTTTAAATGCAATTTGTTTGAAAGCTGTATCTCAATTTGTTTCTGAGTTATTAATTTTTTTTTTTTTTTTTGTAGTTTTTATTACTTTTTTGTCATAGTGGCAACAGAAGGTATCCATCTCTGTTGAAAGTAAAGGGAAATACAGGTTACTGTATAGACCAATCAGAAAACGAATAAAAGGCGGATTAAACCAATAAAAAGCTTCAGATATGCCTTTGATTTCCTACCCTGACGAGGACAATAACCATTTTTCCAAATAGTTTTAAAAAAAGGGGGGGGGGGCCTTTAAAAGTGGATTTTGGTTAATCGAGAGTTTTGGATAAAAGAGGTTCTACTGTACTACCAATATATATGAATAATATATTTACATATCAATTACATATTAATTTACATATTTACATTACATATTAATTACATATCAATATTTACATAATCAATTTACATAAATGATTAAAAAGTAACATTTTAGGCTATGGAAAAATCTTTATTATGCAAAATGCATGGAAAAATCTTTATTACACAAAATGCATGGAAAACTACAAATCAGATGTCAAAAATTAATTTAACCTTAAGTATTTTAGTTAAAATAAAAATAACTGCAGGACATTAAAATTTTTAAACAAATTTAGAAACAAACAAAGATGTTAAATTTTGTTTTTTGTTTTGTTAAAGTGCTGGTACAGAAAAACGAGTTTAGCAGCTTTATCAGTCGATTTCTAATTTCCGAATGTACCAAACCAAAGGTAGAAACATTTGTTCCACTATAAAGCAGATGAAGCTACTGCAGTAAAAAGCTAGTTGATCATGAATTCTATAAGTTTTTTTAGTATTAGCCTTTACTATAACTGTAACAGGTACCCTCCATCATTCTAAAAGGACCAAAATCCACTATATTAGATTCAAACAAAAATTCACTGAATGGTTCAGATTTTTCTCAAACTATAATATAAGGCATCACCATAGAGAGCAGAAAAAGTCATACAATTTTAATTTACCTCAACTTGCAGAAGTTTTTCTAAATACTATCAAGTAAATATTTCAATATATAATATATTCCTGTTTAGATTTCATTACTGTTGCATGATTATTTTATAATTTGATTCAAATGAAATTTGAAAGCATTCTTTTCTAAACTTTACATTGTACTACTTTACTTTTTACAAAAATTAAGCTTTATCTTTCTAAAAACTGTTTGATTATCTGTATTATATGAGACTAAATTATATTAAAGTACATTATCATGTTTGATTACATCTTTAATTTATTTTAAAATACAGTAGAACCTCGATTATCCGAAGTAATTAGGACTGATCATCTTTTGGAAAATCGAAATTTTTAGAAAATCGAGAAGACTTTAATTTTAAGATTAAGGAGAAATATATGCAATATTTCGCATTATGACAACAAGGGCTTAATGACAATAAAGCAGTAGCAAAATAGAAACAAGAATAAATTACCAGAATATTAATTTTGAAATTAAGTGCCTTTTATATATATATCACAAGGGTTTGAAAAAATGTTTTGTTTATTGTAGTTTCGATTGCCTTTGCTTTGAAGCTCTATCACGGAGTTTTTTAATATTATTAGTTCACCAGTATCACAGTCTTTCTGCTGCTCTAGCCATGTCAAACCTTTTGCAAAACATTCAAAAGCTTCAGAATTGCTAATTTGTTTGTTTTCTTCGTTCCACTCCGCAGGTTACGGGAGCTGAAGTTAAATTCAAAGGAACTGTAAGAAAGGCTATGGAAAATATTTAAAAGTTTTCAAAATGGAAATAACGAAGAATGTGATAGTAAATGTGAAATATTATGTGTAAGTAAAAATTTGATAGTAAATAAAAAAAAAAAAGCTTTCAAAGTGGATTTCAGTTAACGGAGAGTTTCAAATAAAAGATGTTCAACTGTACTACCAATATATATTAATAATGTTACACAATTTACATAAATGATTAAAAGGTAACATTTTAGGCTATGGAAAAATCTTTATTACACAAAATACATGGAAAAGTACAAATCAGATGTCAAAAATTAATTTAACCTTAAGTATTTTAGTTAAAATAACTGCAGGACATAAAATTTTTAAACAAATTTAGAAACAAACAAAGATGTTAAATTTTGTTTTGTTAAAGTGCTGGTACAGAAAAACGAGTTTAGCAGCTTTATTAGTCGATTTCTAATTTTCAAATGTACCAAACCAAAGGAGGAAACATTTGTTCCACTATAAAGCAGATGAAGCTACTGCAGTAAAAAGCTAGTTGATCATGAATTCTATAAGTTTTTTTAGTATTAGCCTTTACTATAACTGTAACAGGTACCTTCCACCACTCTAAAAGGACCAAGATCCACTATATTAGATTCAAGCAAAAATTCACTGAATGGTTCAGATTTTGCTCAAACTTTAATATAAGACATCACCATAGAGAGCAGAAAAAGTCATACTATTATAATTTACCTCAACTTGCAGAAATTTTTCTAAATACTATCAAGTAAATATTCCAATATATAATATATTCCTGCTTAGATTTCATTACTGTTGCAAGATTATTTTATAATTTGATTCAAATGAAATTTGAAAGCATTCTTTTCTAAACTTTACATTGTACTACTTTACTTTTTACAAAAATTAAGCTTTATCTTTCTAAAAACTGTTTGATTATCTGTATGATATGAGACTAAATTATATTAAAGTGCATTATCATGTTTGATTATATCTTTAATTTATTTTAAAATGCAGTAGAACCTCGATTATCCGAAGTAATTAGGACTGACTGTCTTTTGGAAAATCGAAATTTTTAGATAATCGAGAAGACTTTAATTTTAAGATTAAGGAGAACTATATGCAATATTTTGCATTATGATAACAAGGGCTTAATCAAAATAAAGCAGTAGCAAAATAGAAACAAGAATAAATTAGCAGAATATTATTTTTGAAATTAAGTGCCTTTTATATATATCACAAGGGTTTAAAAAAATGTTTTGTTTATTGTAGTTTCGATTGTCTTTGCTTTGAAGCTCTATCATGGAGTTTTTTAATATTATTAGTTCACCAGTATCACAGTCTTTCTGCTGCTCCAGCCGTGCCAAACCTTTTGCAAAACATTCAAAAGCTTCAGAATTGCTAATTTGTTTGTTTTCTTCGTTCCACTCCGCAGGTTACGGGAGCTCAAGTTAAATTCAAAGGAACTCTAAGAAAGGGGATGGAAACGATTTAAAAGCTTTCAAAATGGAAATAACGAAGAATGTGATAGTAAATGTGAAATATTATGTGTGAATAAAAATTTGATAGTAAATAAAAAAAAAAGCTTTAAAAGTGGATTTTGGTTAACCGAGAGTTTCGGATAAAAGAGGTTCTACAGTACTACCAATATATATTAATAATATTACACAATTTACATAAATGATTAAAAAGTAACATTTTAGGTTATGGAAAAATCTTTATTACACAAAATGCATGGCAAAGTACAAATCAGATGTCAAAAATTAATTTAACCTTCAATATTTTTGTTAAAATAAATACATACAGGACATAAATTTTTCAAACAAATTTAGAAACAAACAAAGATGTTAAATTTTGTTTTTTTGTTTTGTTAAAGTGCTGGTACAGAAAAACGAGTTTAGCCGCTTTATCAGTCGATTTCTAATTTTCAAATGTACCAAACCAAAGGCAGAAACATTTGTTCCACTATAAAGCAGATGAAGCTATAACAGTAAAAGGCTAGTTGATCATGAATTCTATAAGTTTTTTTAGTATTAGGCTTTTCGATAACTGCAACAGGTACCTTCCACCATTCTAAATGACCAAGATCCACTATATTAGATTCAAACGAAAATTCATTGAATGGTTCAGATTTTGCTCAAACTTTAATATAAGCAGTGTTCTCGCTGGCTTTTGACCAACATTAGCGATTTGGTGAATAAGAAATAAAAAACACTAGCCAAATGAAAATAAATGTTAGCAAAATGGATTCGGCGTGAAGCACTGAAAAATTTATCTTTAACCCCTTATTGTATCCGTATGTTCTAAAATAACTTAATGCTTTGTAATTACTCAAAAAATAGAAATTCAACTATCTGCTACAGAAACTATTAAAAATAAATACATTCTAAATGCCTCCATGCTTCAGATTTTCTTTTAGCAGTCTGAATAAAAGTTAAAAACAGCTATCTTTAATTTACCGTTCTGAAAACATACACTAAAAATTGCTATGTGATTTCGACTATAGAAAAAATTGACCGGCCAATGGTACTTTACGTACAACTAATAAATAGTATGGTTACATTCAACACCACATTCCGGCAAAACTTTTCAATATTTGGCACTTGTTGAGAGTAATTTTGTTTATGTTTTTACCAGAGCGACGCAGAGCATAGACAGTGATTAACTGACAAAAACCTATCGCATAATCCTTTTTGCGTCTTTGGCTGTTGCTAAAACTGAATTGATATTCAGTCAGTATGTCTATAAATACAGTAATGTAAATGGCACGGTGCGATTGAACATGTAAAGCGACATCAATCGTTCAGAAACATGGACAAGTCTAATGAGTATTGGCATACACACAAATGGAGCAGAATGCAATTTGGCGAGTCTGATTGTTAGTTTACTCGCCAAATGGAACATTTTGTCGCGATTTGGCACAATGGCGAGCAGCAGCAAGAACCCTGAATATAAGGCAT
Source organism: Maratus speciosus (assembly GCA_963932465.1). NCBI lineage: Eukaryota > Metazoa > Arthropoda > Arachnida > Araneae > Salticidae > Maratus > Maratus speciosus. The sequence goes on along the minus strand of OZ010798.1, from coordinate 194,318,903 downwards.
CACCATAGAGAGCAGAAAAAGTCATACAATTTTATTTTACCTCAACTTGCAGAAGTTTTTCTAAATACTATCAAGTAAATATTCCAATATATAATATATTCCTGCTTAGATTTCATTACTGTTTTAAGATTTTATAATTAGATTCAAACAAAATTTGAATGATTTCTTTTCTAAACTTTACATTGTACTATTTTACTTTTTACAGACTAAGCTTTATCTTTCTAAAAGCTGTTTGATTATCTGTATTAAATAAAACTAAATTATATTAAAGTGTGTTATTATGTTTGATTACATCTTTAATTTATTTCAAAATAATTTTTAAAAAACTAATTTAAATCAGTGATTTCCTGGGCTATTTTTTCTTCTTGCTCATAAACCAAATTGCTAAGATTAGTCGAAAGCCAGTAAGGACTGGACAGCATGAAATTGCTTTAACCCTCTGACAGCCTAGCACAAGAAAAAAAATTGTCATGTTGTTTTCTCTATATTTTGTTTTACATGCGAAAGAAGAAGTTTATATATATATAAAAAATTATATTATTAATTATGTAATTACATAATATAAAAAACTTAATTACAGATATGAATTTCATCCTTGAACATGAAGCTTAGTAAATGTACAGTAGACTCCCTTAAATCTGCACAGTTTGGGACCAGAGGTTGTGCAGACTTGAGAATTTTGCAGATTTTTGATAACTTTTATGTTTAGCATTTTTTTTAAACAGTAATTTGAATGTAATAATGTTCTTGAAATTATAATAAATGCTTAAAATAAAGTAAAACATTAAAATAAAATAAGTAAAATATTAAAATAAGAAAACTGAAAAAAAAAATTATTAAAATATTAAAAGTAAAAATTTAGTATATAATAGTACATAAAATCTAGTAAATAATTAATAATACATAACTAAATATGGAGAATAATGATGAGATAAAAATTTCTTGAATTATTCAATGAAACTTGCCTCGTAAAGGTCACTAATAACTTACATGAAAATTGTAAAATAAGGAAGTTTTATTTCCTTAGCCAGATTTAATTACCAAAAAAATTGATTAATATATAAATGTCTTTGACAAAAATATTGTGGTCAGCACTGATATCAGCATTACCTTCAACATCTGTGGGAACAAATTTATACTTCCTTTATGAGAAAGCATGTGATCAATCATATTAACAAGAATGACAAAATTATGTGTACAAAATTTTAAAAAATCTTGAATAAACCTGGTTTGATTAAAAAAATATATTTGGTAAAAAGATTGTGATTACCAGTGATATCAGCAATATCTTGAATTTTTTCAGAAATAAATTTATACTTCCTTCAGGAAAAAGCATGAGCTCAGTCATATGAAACAAGAATTACACATTAAAATAAATACGGAATTTATATAAAAGTCTAATTTTGTCCCTACATCTGAACGGAAAGTTTTATTCTTTACATCTGCAACAATATGTAGATTTTAGGTGTTTGCGGATTTCAGGGTTGCAAATTTGAGGGAGTCTACTGTATTACACTTTAAGCTTTTGTGAAAGTATCTTTTCACATTATAACTAAAATACAGTTTTGTTTCCATCATGTACTTAAAATGAATTCTTCCAAATCTTTTTCTTTTTTTTGTGATAATCTTTTTTGACAAAGATCCCATACAGTTGGTTTCTGTTTAGTATGGGTATCGAGATGTTGATACAATTTAGCTTTTTCTGAAAACACCTGTGGACACTGCTTACAAAAGAAAAGTTTATCTGCAGTTCCTTCATCTGGTGTATTTTGCACATAATACTTCTTTTTAGTATGAGAAAGTAGATGTAGATTGAAATTATCTATAGAGGTAAAGGATTTTTGACATAAGCTACACACAGGTTTTATATTAGAATTTTGGGAAACGCTACTATTAAGATCTCTTTTTTGAGAAAGAGGTTTCTGGCATAATTTGTCAACAAATGGTGTTGAAAATTCAACTTGAAGATTAAGATTATTTTCATCCTTTTTTTTATCTTCTTCCAATATTTTTTTACGTACATGGCACATGTTTTTAGTATGAGAATGCAGATGCTGATGCAAGATACATTTGGAGGAGAACGATATTTTACATAAATTGCATGGAAAAAGTTTTGAAGTATTACTAGTACGATTTTGAGAAATATGCCGATCAAGGTATGCTTTCCGTACAAAAGATGTTTGACATAGATTGCATACAAAAGGTTTTGAAATAAAAGTTGAAGTGTGAGTATGTTGGTGAAAAACATGTTGATTAAAACTCCCTTTCTGTGAAAATGATTTTTGACAATAATCACAAACATAAGGCTTTTCTCCAGTATGTGTGAGGAGATGCCTATTCAAATTACATTTTAGACTGAAACGCTGGTCACATATCTTACAAGCATGTGGTTTTTCCCCTGGATGGAGAAGCAGGTGGTTTTTTAATTCATTTTCCTCACAAAATACTTTTTGACAAAAATCACACACATGAGGCTTCTTTCCTGCATAGTAGCGCAGATGATTTTTCAAATTATTTGCCTGAATAAATGTTTTTTGGCAAACATTGCACACATGAAGCTTCTCTCTTGCATGCATACGTTGATGCACACTCAGAGAAGATTTCAATAAAAAGCTTTTTTGACACTCATTACAAATGTGTGGTTTATTGGTGGAAGCTAACAGATTTTTATTCGAAGTTTGTTTCTTTGCAAATGCTTTATCACGTTGACCATACACATATGGTTTCTCTCCAGTATGTAACTTAAAGTGATTTAATAAATCAGTTTCGCTAACAAGCACTTTTTTACATAGGTCACAGACATGTGATTTCCGAGAAGAGTTCAAATCCCTTGAGTCAAGGTTTAAATCTGACTCCATCTATAATTCTGGATGATTTTCTTGATAATGTTTTTATTTCAATGCATCCCAATCATAAGGTTTTGCTTTGGTATTATCAAAAATATTCAAACATCTAAATCATTGCATATACAAATTCTCTTTAATAATAAAAAACAATTTTGAACATGCATCAACACTCAAAAAGTATCTCTCTGACATGTGACAGAAGATCACTTTCAAATTATCTTTCTGGATAAATGATTTTTTATATAAATGATACAACCATAAAATGCTTTTTTGTGATTAAGTTTTATAACATTGTGAACATACGTACAATTTGTCTTTAGTATGTAACTTACAGTGATTTAATATATTTTCACCTGAAATATTTTTCTTCAAATAAAGTTAAAAACATAGGGTTCCAGAGAAAATTGATGTATATTTTGAAATGTTTTTCTAGAAAATATGCTTTTTATACTAATATCAGTTTCACATTAACTAAGATATATATTCAAAACTTTTTGCTTTTCCCCCTTTACTTTAAAAACATGCATCACGCAGAAATAGTTATCTCTTCTGTAGAAACTACTTCAAATTATACTTCTGTATAAATGATTTTTTGATATAAATCCAAGAACTACACATTTTTTCCAACATGGATAGCTATTATAGACTTACAAAGTTATGTTAACAACTTACTAAATAGTTTGAAGATGTGACCTTTCTTACTTCTATAAAAGTATAGATGTTCACTTAAATATGTACCTCTTCTCTGAAAAAGTTTTTTCACATTCTAACTAGGCAATCACCTGAAAGCAGATTTAAACCTGAAAAAGGAACAGAAATAAATTATACAGAATTAAAAAAAATAACTGTACAGATATTGTTTTAATTAAAGAAATTTCATATACAGTATCAATCGTATATTAAGATCTCTTTTCTAAGAAAGAGGTTTCTCGGATAATTTGTCAACAAATGATGCTGAAAATTCAATTTCAAAATTAAGATTATTTACATAATTTTGTTTATCTTCTTCCGGTGTTTTTTTATGTACATGGCACGTGTTTTTAGTGCGAGAATGCAGATGCTGATGCAAGATACATTTGGAGGAAACAGTGATACCCCGACTTATGTGACCCTGCATTTATGTCGTCTAGACTGGAAAAAAAGTTTCCTTGATTAACATCGCACTTACAACTTTTTTGAAGATTTCTGGATGAAATTTAACATTTCAGATGCAGTCATAGTCATAGGGGATTCACGGGATGAAATTCAGCATAAAACAATGAGAGATGCTTGAAAAGACTGTGTACATTTTCCTTCGCAGAGACTAAGAAAACATCTGAAAATTGTGATTCTGTAAATTTCTTCAGTGCGGAATTTTTGGTTATAGCCAAATTACTGCACTACGCTGGCGCAATATGTCATCACTGCTAAGCCTATGATGCACTACAGTGAGCACAATACACATTGTCAACTCCTAGGTGACTTTTGTCGACACTTACTGTAGTCTACAGCACCTAACTCCTAGATGACGACATTAATCGACTCCCACACTCAGATCCTTATGTTGACTCCCGCACTAATAAGGTTAATTGATGAAATCATGGAAAATGGAAGAAAACTCAACTTAGACATTGGATGCTGAAGATGTTATTGAACTCATAAATTCATCTCATCCGGAATTAACCATCGACAAATTTATCGAATTAAAGAAACAAAGTACTGTTGAAAAATAGATAAATATTTTGAGCCTAGGGGAAAGGGAAAAGATGCAAAAGATGACAGTTGCAAAATTAAACGAAGGACTAAACCTTATTGAAGCTGGAATGACGGTTTTTAAAATATTGATTCAGACAAGCAAAGAGTAGCAACGACTAGAAAAAGCTTAGAAAATTCACTCTGCTGTTACAAAGAGCTTCCAAGAAAAAAAAGAAATTGTCAGTTCAAACTTCATTGCAAGATTTTTTCACATGCTCAAAGACTCAAACAGGGCAGCTAGAAGAACAATAAGTTATAAGTTAACAACTTATAGATTTATTCCAAATTCTTGTATTGATAATGCATTTTTTTTTTAAATGTTAAATGTATGTAACATAATCCCTAAATAAATAGAATATGTTCATTAGATTTTGGAGAAATTTTATTGCTTATCCTTTTTTGCTCATCTAGATGTAGTCACTAGTCTTGAAACGTATTGCTGACATAAGTTGAGGTATTATTGTATACGCTTATACAATAGACTCCCTCAAATCTGCAATCTTAAAATATGCAAATGAATGCCTAAAATCCACACATCATCACAGATGTAAACAATGAAACTTTCAGTTCAAATGTAAGGACAAAATTACAGAATTTTTTAGTTTTATATCATTTTGTATGTATTTTAATATGTAATTCTTGATAATATGACTGAACTCGAGCTTTTCTATGAAGAAAATATAAATTTATTTATAAAAAAATTCAAGATATTGCTGATATCTTTTGTAATCACAATCTTTTTACCAAATATATTTATGTATTAATCAATTTTTTTTTTTTTTGTTATTAAGTCTGGCTAAACCTGAAATAAAACTTCCTTATTTTATGATTTTGATGTGGATTACAGTAGGGTACCTTTATGAGGCAAGTTGCATTGAAAAATACAAGAGAAATGTATCTTTATGGTGCACATTTAATTATACATTATTAATTATTTACTGGACATTTACTTATAATAATTTAATCATTTTTTAAATCATCTCAATTTTATTATTTTAGTTAATTACTTTACCCAAATATTTTAATATTCTATTATATTGTAAGCATTCATTATAATTTCGATTGCATTATTACATTCAAATCACTGTTTAAAAAATGTAAAAAAAATATATACAAAATTCTAAAATCTGCACAACAGCAGACTCAAGCTGTGTGGATTTGAGAGAGTCTAAAAAAAAAATTCAAGATATTGCTGATATCACTGGTAATCGCAATCTTTTTACCAAATATATTTATTATTAATAAAGCTTTTTTGGTTATTAAGACTGGATAAATCTGAAATAAAACTTCCTAACTTTATGATTTTGATGTGAATTAATAGGGTACCTTTAAAAGAAATGTTTCACTGAATAATTCAAGAAAAATGTATCTATCTTTATCATGCATATTTAATTATACATTATTAATTATTTACTTGTCCTTTACTTTTAATAATTTATTCATTTTTAAAAATATCTTAATTTTTATTATTTTAGTTTATTACTTTACTTAATTATTATATTTAACTATATTGCAAACATTCATTGTAGTTGCATTATTGCATTCAAATTACTGTTTAAAAAATGTAAACAAAGCAATGACCAGAAATCCACAAAATTCTAAAATCCACACAACCTCTGGTCCCAAGTTGTGCGGATTTGAGAGAGTCTACTATATACTGTTTACAATTGTGGCTTTGTGATCAGTGCAAAGTAAAAGAGAATTAAAAAAACAGATGCTTTCTGACTAAAATTGTAAAATATAACTGGATACTAACTGATTTTTCAGAAAATACTGTCCAACTTCAGTTTTTTTTTAATTTACAAATAAAAGTTTTGCTTCATTAAATTAAAATATTTATATTTTTAAATTCTGCAATGTGCTGTCAAGAACAAGAGTTTAAGACCTGTCATACTGTGTACACGTAAAACACAGAATCTTGAAATGTGAGAATGAGATTGCATCAGTCAGATCAAGTATTGTGCCATACGTTTTCCTGCACTACTGGAAGAAGTTTAGAAGCATTTTTTGTTCAGTTGCTTCTGTGATAGCAACCATGCTGGTGTTTTTTGAAAAGTACATAATGGGGGAAAATGCAGTAGTGTTTGGCAGAGCACAAATTATTGCTCTGAAGGATATTATGAATGGCAAATTAGAAAAAAAAAAAAAAAAAAAAAAAAATGTAAGCAAGACAGCTGTGCGTAATGCCATAGGAATATAGTAATGGAACCATTTATCCAGAAACCAGTTATCCAGAATGATATTTCCAACTGACTAATTTCAGAATCTTTCCAGACAAAAGTGCCATGCAGGGCCAGATTGACATGGACATTGATTGATATTAAGGATGGGACAAATAGTGATTTGGCCGAATACCGAATATTCGGCCAAATTTTACGCCGAATACCAACATTTTTTTTTCTAATAAAAGAAAACGCCTTTTAATTATATATATATAAATTAAAAAATAGGAATTCATTAATCATTACTACTCTTAAATGTACTTTTAAATTTGCTTTTAAATTTGATAAACTTATTTTAGCACAAAAAAGTTACAAAATTGCATTATATCCTTTTATTCTACAGTATATCAAATTGATTTTCAGTAAGTCAGGATGGTAAATTATTTCCATTAAAATATGCAGAATTTACTTTACTTTTACAATCCAATGATACTTTTATCCTTTCTTGCATTCAAAATCAATAATATTCTTACTCTCTTTCATAACTCACAGGGAGATATTTTCTGAAATAACATTTAATCAAATAAATTTTATCATTAAGAATTTGTCTCCCTAACGATAAAAAAATTTGTAACAATGAGTCCGTTCTGAAATCAGTTTCCAAGCCTTAAATTATATATTAAAGCAAAAGGTATGGTTAAAGTAAAATATATATGTTAACAAAATCTTTGACATTTGAACCAACACATACAATATTCCACTTATTCAACAAGCAAAAAAAGCATAAGCAGAAACTGATAACATGGATGAAGAAAGATGTAAAGTGAAAAATATATATGTCGTAGGCTAATTGAGAAATCCGGCTCTTTGCAAAGAGCCCGGCTAATTGGAGAATCCATCTCCCTTTTTCCAATTAGCCTGATATTTTTCAGGCTTATTGCAAAGAGCCTAGAAAGCGTTAGGCTAATTGAAAAATGACCGCTTATTATCCGATCAGGGTGATATTTTTAGCTCACAGGCTATCAATGACTGAGAGCTTGTGTGCCCGCCGATTCTGTATGTACGTGTGTACGTACGTATGTACGTAACGCGATAACTCTTGATAGAAATATCCGATTTGCTTCGATTTTTTTTTTCTAGGTTCATTCTGATAAGGTGCTTCCCTAATTATTTTTTGCGGTTCAGTGGTTAAGGATAAAGGGGAAAAAGGGGGGCTAGTCATCCCCCCTTAATTTATATAAATGGGTTTTTCATGCAGAAATATTCGATTTGTTCCAAATTTGGTATACCGGTTTATCGTGTTAAGGGGCTTCCCTGATTAGATTTGGAAGCTCATTATTAAAGTATAAAGGGGGGGGGGAAGGGGGCTACCCCCCTTAATTTAGATAAATCGGTTTTTCATGATGAATTATTCGATTTGTTCCAAATTTGGTATACCGGTTTATTAAGTTAAGGAGCTGCCTTGATTAGATTTGGAGGTTCATTAGTTACATATAAAGGGAGGAAAGGGGGAGGCTATCCCCCCCCGCCCCCCCCGTAATTTAGACAAATGGGTTTTTCATGCAGAATTATGCGATTTGCTATAAATTTGGTATACCGGTTAATTATGTTAAGCAGCTTCCGTGATTACATTTGGAAGATCATTAATATGTATAAAGGGGGGAAAGGGGGACAATTGCCTCTACCATTAATTTAGATTTGTTCCAAATTTGGTATACCGGTTTATTAAGTTAAGGAGCTGCCTTGATTAGATTTGGAGGTTCATTAGTTACATATAAAGGGAGGAAAGGGGGAGGCTGTCCCCCCTCGTAATTTAGACAAATGGGTTTTTCATGCAGAATTATGCGATTTTCTATAAATTTGGTATACCGGTTAATTAAGTTAAGCAGCTTTCCTGATTACATTTGGAAGATCATTAATATGTATAAAGGTGGGAAAGGGGGACAATTGCCTCTACCATTAATTTAGATAAATGCGTTTTTCATATAGAATTATTCGATTAGCTCAAATTTGGTATACTGGTTTATTATGTTAAGGAGTGGGTTGATTAGAATTGGAGGTTCATTAGTAAAGTATAAAGGGAGGAAAGGGGGGCTAGACTCCCCCCCTAATTTAGATAAATGGCTTTTTCATGCAGAGTTATTCGATTTGCTCTAAATTTCGTATACCGGTTTATTATGTTAAGGAGCTTCCCTGATTGGATATGGAGGTTCATTAGTTAAGTATAAAGGGAGGAAAGGGGGGGGGGGTTGACCCCCCCCTTAATTTAGATAAATGGGTTTTTCATGCAGAGTTATTCGATTTGCTCCAAATTTCGTTTACCGGTTTATTATGTTAAGGAGCTGCCTTGATTAGATTTGGAGGTTCATTGGTTAAGTATAAAAAGGGGGAAAGGGGGCAATTGCCCCTCCCTTAATTTAGATAAATGTGTTTTCATGCAGAATTATCTAATTTAATTTAATTTTTTTTCTAGGTTCATTCTAATAAGGAGCTTTTCTGATTAGATTTGAAAGTTCATTGGTTCAGCATAAAGGGAGAAATAGGGGAGCTAATACCCCCCCCCCCTTAATTTAGTGAAATGTTTTTTTCATGCAGAATTATCTGATTTGCTTCAAATTTGGTATACCAGTTTATTATGTTAAATAGCTTTCCTGATTAGATTTGGAGGTTCTTCGGTTAAGTAGACAGGAAGGCAACGGGGACTAATACCTTCATTTATTTTTCGAGGGGCATTATTCTTTGAAATAAGAGTATAGTATACAATTAGTGTGAATAGCCTGTGAGCTCAATGTCATCAGTTTAACTGGGCAATTTTCTTTTTATTAGGTTTATTAATGCATAACCCTACTCAAACCCGAAAAATAAATTACAACAGACCGTACCCCGATCCAAGCAAGACAAAATAATTTCATTCTACATGCAACCCGACCCGAACCTGAGAGTTCCATTTGAAAAAACCCGAAATCCCGAACCAAATCTGATAACCGACAATAAAATTCCAAAGATCCATAACCGGATCCGAACAAGACAAATTAGTTTCCGTGGACACGCAACGCTACCAGAACCTAAAAATTCCATTCGAAGTCAACCTGAAACCCGTCCCGAACCAAATCTTAACCGACAAAAATATTCCAAAGAACTATAACCCGATGCAAGCCAGACAAAATAAGCTCCGTCTACCGGCAATCCTATCCGAACCTGAAAGTTCTAATTGAACTCAATCCGAAACCTGGTTGTGGTCGGTTTTCGGGTTGACTTCAAATGGAACCTTCAAGTTCGGATCCGGTTGAAAAAAATTAAACTAAATCAGATAATTCTGCATGAAAACCCATTTATCTAAATTAAGGGGAGGGGCAGTTGCCCCCCTTTCCCCCTTTTATACTTAACCAATGAACCTCCAAATCAAATGAAGGAAGCCATATCGTAATAAACTGGTATATCAAATTTGAAGCAAATCGAATAATTCTGTATGAAAAACCCATTTATCTAAATTAAGGGGACACTAGCCCCTGTCCTTCCTTTATACTTAACCAATAAATATCCAAATCTAATCAAGTCAGCTCCTTAACATAACAAACCGGTATACGAAATTTGGAGCAAATCGAATAACTCTGCATGAAAAACCCATTTATCTAAATTAAGGGGGGGTCTACCCCCCCCTTTCCTCGCTTTATACTTAACTAATGAACCTCCAAATCTAATCAGGGATGCTCTTTAACATAATAAACCGGTATACGAAATTTGGAGCAGATCGAATAACTCTGCATGAAAAACCCATTTATCTATATTAAGGGGGGGGGGGGGGTCTAGCCCCCTTTCCTTCCTTTATACTTAACTAATGAACCTCCAAATCTAATCAGGGATGGTCCTTAACATAATAAATCGGTATACGAAATTTGCAGCAGATCGAATAACTCTGCATGAAAAACCCATTTATCTATATTAAGGGGCGGGGGCTAGCCCCCTTTTCCTCCCTTTATACTTAACTAATGAACCTCCAAATCTAATCAGGGAAGCTCTTTAGCATAATAAACCGGTATACGAAATTTGGAGCAAATCGAATAACTCTGCATGAAAAACCCATTTATCTAAATTAAGGGGGGGGGGGGACTAGCCCCCCCTTTCCTCCCTTTATAATTAAATAATGAACCTCCTAATCTAATCAAGCTAATCTCCTTAACATAATAAACCAGTATACCAAATTTGAGCTAATCGAATAATTCTACATGAAAAACGCATTTATCTAAATTAATGGGGGAGGCAATTGCCCCCCTTTCCCACCTTTATACATAATAGCGATCTTCCAAATGTAATCAGGGAAGCTGCTTAACATAACTAACCGGTATACCAAATTTATTGCAAATCGCATATTTCTGCATGAAAAACCCATTTATCTAAATTACGGGGGGGATAGCCTCCCCCTTTCCTCCCTTTATATGTAACTAATGAACCTCCAAATCTAATCAAGGCAGCTCCTTAACTTAATAAACCGGTATACCAAATTTGGAGCAAATCGAATAATTCATCATAAAAAACCGATTTATCTAAATTAAGGGGGGTAGCCCCCCTTTCCCCACTTTATACTTAAATAATGAGCTTCCAAATCTAATCAGGGAAGCTCCTTAACACAATAAACCGGTATACCGAATTTGGAGCAAATCGAATATTTCTGCATGAAAAACCCATTTATATAAATTAAGGGGGGAGACTAGCCCCCTTTCCCCCCTTTATCCTTAACCAATGAACTCCAAACCTAATTAGGGAAGCACCTTTTCAGAATGAACCTAGAAAAAAAATTTGAAGCAAATCGGATATTTCTATCAAGAGTTATCGTTTTACGTACATACGTACGTACGTACGAACACACGTACATACAGAATCGGCGGGCACATAAGCTCTCATGCTTTGATAGCCTGTGAGCTAAAAATATCACCCTGATCGGATAATAAGTGGTCATTTTTCAATTAGCCTAACGCTTTCTAGGCTCTTTGCAATAAGCCTTGAAAATATCAGGCTAATTGGAAAAAGGGAGATGGATTCTCCAATTAGCCCGGCTCTTTGCAAAGAGCCTAGGCTGTTTGCAAAGAGCTGGATTTCTCAATTAGCCTACGACATATACATAATAATGTTACGTATTAAAACCAGTAATCATGCAAATAATTAATTAAAAGTGAAAACTATAGAATTAAAAAATTATTCTGATCAATATTTAGAATTTATATTTAAATATTTATAAAACTATCTTTGTAAAGCAAGCTGTGCCATCTAGTGAGTATCTAGTTTGATACCAGTTATGTTTTCAGATGTATTGTTGTACTTGGAATAGTGATATTTGATATTCCATCTTGAAAATGAATCTTAGCTAATGCACCTAATGAATGAATTTTTACATTTCTTACTTTATAAGAAATAGAAAGAAAGTAAGTTATCATGAATTTCATAAGAGCCTTTTCATATGTGCATGGAATTTGCAGACATTAATAAATATTCAAGTGTTTTAGAATGATGCAGTGATTTTCTTTTTTTCTATAAGAGTTTTTACATTTTGAGTTGTAATCTATCATTCTGTAATGAAGACATTTCCGGGACAATTGAATCGCCAATTTTGGCAGCATTTTCTAAAAAATCCCTAACTTTTATAGGAAACACAGAAAGACTGTATGTTTTTTAGTGTGTGAATAACTGTACATTTTGTGCTAGTAAGAATGAGAATGACTTCATATATGTGCCAGAAACTAGCCAATGTGGATTGAAGAAAAAAAAATGCAAGAAACGAATTTTTTTTTAAATCCTGAATTTATTTGGCAATATATCTTTCACTATTTGGTCGAAACATTCGGTCAACAAGCCTTCATTATTCGGCAAAAGGACCGAATAGGCCGAATACCAAATAGTGGCCAAATATTCGTCCCATCCCTAATTGATATACAGTATGGGACCTGTTATCCGGAATGCTCCTAAAACCAGAATGCAAAATAACTAAAAAATAATGTGTTTCATTTCAAAAGCATAAAAACTACAGGTGGACATTCACGGTTGCCTGTCATCACATGGTGACTAAATTTTTTGCTGTAGCCACTAGCCACTGACTTTTGTTGTCTAAGTCAGCATTCATTTTTTTTTTTTTAAGATAATTTTTTTTTTTTTTTTTTTGTAGAAAAACAGATGTTTGAAGTGTATTTTGATTTTTGCAGTGCAAAATAATCTCACACATTCATATATTTTTTATGTACTTTTTTATGTCAAAATCAAAATAAGAAATATTGTTTTCCTATATTTCGCTCTACCAAAATTGCTGATTTGTGGAATGCAGCAAAGAAACTACTTTCATGAAGAACAAATCATGTTGGTACATAGGAGCAATTAATGCAAGAGACACGCTATAATAAGTAACCAATTTTAATAAAAATGCTCTAAAAATCTAAATCAAACGATTCTACTCGTGTCTTACATTTTAATGTTTTTTTTTTTTTTTTTAATTTGAATTGTATTTAAAATGCTTTTTATTTTCTGTAAATAAGTTATTAAATTAACAAATTTGTAATTACGTATTATTCATATTTTATACATTTCATATCATTATTTTGTACTATTTTTAATACTTATAGCAAAGTGTTCCGAATTACGAAAAAGTCCCTTATCCAGAATATCTCAGGTCCCAAACATTCTGGATAACACGTCCTATACTGTATACCACAAGCATGGTATAACTTGCTGCAAGATCTAGGATTTAGAATGAAAGTACATATTTAGCTGGAAATTTGGTGTTATGCAGAATTGTTTACAAAGGATTCCTATAAATTGCCTTTTTTTAACTTTGATTTTTTTTTTTTAAATCTTGTTAGGATCTAATATTAATCTGAGTAATCTAATAAGTAGGGTGTAAAAAAAATCATGATAAAAAAAAAAAAAAAAATCGGATTTTTATGATTTTTTTTCACAGCATTCAAATAATGAATAGCTACCAAGAGTTTTAGGTTTCCAAAACAGTTAAACCACTAATTGCCAACATAATCTATGTTTTTGCACTTTTAATAAAACTAAGTACTGTAATTTTGAGTAGATAAGCTGCGGCTTATACGTGTTTAAAAGTTCAATTTTACCTTTTGCAGCTTATCTGCTGGTGCGGCGTATACGAAGTAATAACGATTTTTTCCCGAAAAAAAAAAAAAAAATCAGATCATGTAATATCATAGAGTGAAAATCTGAAAAACAATATTAAAAATGCTTCACGGATTAGAAATAACAATCATTAAAAAAAAATCTGAAAGTTTTTTTTTTATTTCATTAAAAAAGAAAATAATCTATGCATGGTTTCTTTCTGCATAATGAAATGCATTACTCAAAGATAATGATCTCATTCTGATAATGTTCAACTTCCCACTCCACTCCAACTCCGCAGAGTTGAATAAAGAAACTGCAGATAGCTCTCTTCCTTTTTATAAACTAGGGGTTTTGGGGAGTGCTATAATTTTCTATAACTTATTATATTTCAATAAAATTTTGTTACACAGCTTAATTTATAGTAATTGCAACTTGCTGAAAATTTGAACAAAATCTGACAATTAATAATGGAGATTTTTTTTTTTTTTAATAGCTAAGAAAAAATGGGTTTTGCTTTTTTTTTTCTTTTAAATTATTTTTTCTGTTTGCTTGCAGCTCAATAATTTATTTTTACTGCATTTACGCAAAGTGAAGTTGCTGACACATTTAAGGAATCCTTTTTATGCTCAGTTTTGCATAATCACGACGTTTTAACGGAAAAGAAAGTAGATTCTCTTGTTTTCTTTAAGTGTGTGCACTTGCGAATGTTGTTTGTATTTTTTATTTTCAATAATGAACGTATGTATTTAATTTTTGTTTATTTTAAAACTTTCTTAGAACATTTTATTTTAAATATTTAGAGAATATATCAAATCGTGTACCAATTAGTTTCTGTTAATAAACATTAATGTTTACAGTTAGTAGTGAAGAGATTTTCAAAAAAATTCTGTTTATACTATCCCAACTTTTGCCAATAGGGGCCATTCAAATATTACGTAAGCACTTAGAGGGGGGGGGGAGGGGGTTAGCGATTTTCTTATTTTTGCTGACAAGGGGGAGGAGGGGGTTTGAATGATGCTTACGTAAGACATTTTCAAAATCTATTAACTTGTAAAAAAAAAACTATTAAAAATTTCAAATTGAAAAAAAGAAATAGCAAAAGAATATTAAACTTGAAGTTTTGATGTCAGCTATTTTGACCGCACAAGGAAATCATAAACGATCTCTTTTATCTAGAGGTGACTATTCATGTTTGATGCATGAGGGGTTATTATCTCTGAGAACTTACTACTATTTCCAATTGTGAGAACAGAATAGAAATAGAATTGAATAGATCGATGCAATATATTGTATTGTGACATTACTAGCTTTCTGGGAAAGTTTCCAAAACATAAGTAAAATTCCATCTTCTTTGCTCCCACCCCTCCTCTGCCAAGTGGTTGAACCACATAACCACATTGACGGACTGCTCTACTGTCTGGTGTCTCGTGAGTTTTGAAAACCTCTCAGTACTGTAGTGTAGTGGTGTTTAAAATAAATGAAATCGGAAATATGTCTTCATTTCGAGAAATCTATTATAAAAATCTTTTTGAAAGTGTCAAAAAGTCTGCATCAGATAAACCTTTGAAGGATATCCAATCTAAAACTAATGATGTGTGGTGGCAGTACAAAAAGTGTTCTAAAACTGACAAAGAGTTAGAGGTATTGGTGCTAAAAAGAACGGAGGACGAACTGCGTAAGGCAACCAAAAAGAAATTAGTCTTTCTTGATTATTTTATAAAGGTAATTATAATCAATTTATTCTTAAAATTTTAAATATATTTTATCATAACTTTAAGTTTACCTAATTACTTGTAAAAATTGGAAAAAGATAGATAAGATAAAATGACCTTGTAGCCTTGGCGAAACATGGTCAGTATGGCAATAAATAAAGACCAAGGAAATGTCAAAAAATGAGTTATTACTTTTTAATAAATATGGAGTAGCCAAGCTAAACCTTATTTTTCCTTTCAAATAACTCGAAAATTAATGCATCCATGGGGGAAAAAATTAAAAATATGTAAGTTTTGTAGCAGATAATCTTCTAACTGTTTTCAAATTTTGTACCTCACTAAAAATGAAATTTAATCCAACTGGATTGAAAACAATGTATCTTATACTTCTACTACTATCTTAAACATTGACGGTTATCCTGTTACTGCCACATATGTTGATTCAGGCGAAACAGACTCTCTTGGTTATCACTTAGATTGGTATTTGAAGCACGTACAAGAAAGTCAATACTTGCTGCAAATTGTAAAATGCGAAGAAAAGAATTGTTGCTCTTCTGCATGCAGTGGATTATTTCGTATATTAAAAGGACGATTCATTCCTCCTCCAATTAAAATGATACAATCGTCAAATGACATCATTATTAAATTACAAGTGAGGAGGGGGAATTTATAGATTTAAGTCTTCGTCTGACCTTAAATCTGAATACAGCAAAGGTATTTTTAAAGATGTCGTATGACTATTTTTGCCCTTGCATAAAGTAGCAATTATCCGCAAGAACATGTGGAAGTTGTGGCCAATGTCATGCACCTCAGAAGTTAGCAAACAGACTCAAAAAAATTCAACACAGTGAAAAAAGCGAGAAGGCCTACCTTATACGACTATTGAAAATTACTGCTCGTCGAGCAAATGAACTTATGTGCTTCGTACAATTTGTGAAAGATACGGAAGATGTTGGGTGTATCAAGGAAGATGAAGTTGATCAAGATTGCATCCGAAAAGAAAGCGATGAAGATAATCAAGTAAAACTGGAAACCAATATCATAACAGATATGGAAAAATGGCTTGAGCAACTGTGGTCAGGATCGGAATAGATATGGACATGTTCAAATTTAAATTATACAAATGGCTAAGTTCTTCAAGAAATTTTCTTAAAAAGAATTGTAAGGAAATAAAACAAGCATTTTGTTATTATTTTTTTAAGTCATGTAGAATTTTTTTAAAATTTGAAGTACAGTATTTTATGGAAGAAACGCCGCCCTGTTTACGAGTTTAAAAGTTAATTTTTTTTCCAAGTGCTGCGTTTACGATTTTTTTTTAAAATACCAACCGAGTTTCCTTAATTTAAAAATTTATAAAAATATTTAAAATCGGATTTAAATATTTTAAATAAAACTTCAGGCATCTTAAGATATTAAAAACAAGGCATCCTACACTGCTCAGAAAACTTTGATTAAAGTTAGATCAATGTGACGCTCTCGACAAAAGTAATGTTCCGACGGATGCGGCATTTACAACGGGTGCGGCGATTACGATATTTTTAAGCTTATTCAGGCCAATTTGAGGAGTGTGGCATTTCTTCCATAAAATACGGTAAGTCCTAATTTTTTAAAATTAAATTATTACTGTTAAAAAAAGGTAGGGAGGGGGAGGTTACGATTTTCTTACGTAATTATTAAGGGGGGGTTTGCAATTTGCTTATTTTTGCTGACAAGGGGGGAGGGGGAGTCAAAAATTGCCAAAAACATGTTTACGTAATATTTGAACAGCCCCATAGTTCATGTTGTCAAAATGATTATTTATCATTAGTTATTTCCAGAATTTTACGTTGTTATTTAATTGATGAATTCGAATAAAAAATAGTGTTATTTGTAATTCTAGTGTAATGTTTTATATTAAGAATTCCATTAAATATATTTCTACTTGCCGATCCAAGGCTGAAATGTGTGATGCAATTGGATAAATTCACAAACCAAAAGTAAATTATTTATTTATTTATTTTCATTATTTGTATTAAATTTAAAATTCTAATTTTTAAAATGATTTTAAAAAAATGCACGAAAATCTTCAATATGGCGTCTATAGTATAGTACATACACCACTTTCAATAGGTTTACTCTTTATAGGTTTTTTTTATAGGTTAGTTTTAATCACCACTTTTACGCCGGTGCGGCGTATACGATGGAATTACAGTTTTTTTTTTTTTTTTTTACCATTTTCAGACTTAGCGGCGTATATGTCAGGGCAGCTTATCTACCAGAAATTATGGTAATTACAGAAATTATAAAAACTGCAAATTAGTAGTTTCATTAATTAGTATCATACAATAATGTTATATTCATTAATATTATATTAATACTGTATTTAATATTAAATAGTTAACACTACTTCAAATTAATAATTAAACAATTAACTCTCTAATTAAGAACATATTATACAATTTTAAGCTTTAATTATTAAAATAATTAATAATGTAATTCATTTTAGAAAGAAAAAGAAGCAGGATGCTAGTTCCAAGGACACTATTTCATGAAGAAATATATTAGTAATGTGTTTAGTAATGATATAAGGGGAAAAAAATAATAATTTTAGTATATGATAAATAAAGTGTCCTTAATTTTTAACAATTTATAAATCACAAAAAGAAAAATGCAATTAAATAACAACATGCTTTAATAATATAATAAGTTCTATTATTTTTGCAAGATCTTAGGCACATGAATTTAGGAATACTGTTGAATAAGGAAGTTTTTTACAA
Source organism: Maratus speciosus (assembly GCA_963932465.1). NCBI lineage: Eukaryota > Metazoa > Arthropoda > Arachnida > Araneae > Salticidae > Maratus > Maratus speciosus. The sequence goes on along the minus strand of OZ010798.1, from coordinate 194,300,589 downwards.
GAAATCTCTGGCACAACTACAGGTGAATTTAACTATTTTTTTTTTTTTTTTTTTTTTTTTTTTTAAGGCCAGTGTGCATTTTGCCAATTTCAAAAGGGACAGGATGAAAAAAAATGGCCTAGAAGAAACAATGAGTAATTTACAGAATTAATAAAAAATGCAAATAAGTAATTTCTTTAGTAGGTTGCACAAATAACAAAACTAACAAATATTATTTGCAACTCGTTTTGCATTTGTACTTAGAAAAAATTACTGTTAATCATCAAAATCTAAACTTACACACATGTATGTGTATGCTAACCAAAAAAAATTATGAAAATGAGTTAAACCCATTCATACACACATATAGAATAAATATAAGGACAGCCAGTTATATCAGAAATCCTCAAAATATTTAAATAACAGCATTATTACATCTCAGTGGGGATTATTAGCTTTGAATGGATCATTTTTTTTTTCTTTTTAAGAAAAGTTTTACTGCCTTTTCAATCCCTAATTCTTTTTTTTTTTTTTTTTTAGTATATATGAGTTAAAGTAAAAAATAAAATAAAATAAAAACATTTAATTCAACCTACACTAAAGAAGCTCTTGCTGTACTTAACATTTTTATACCAATTAGCTCTTTTCCTCTTATGCATTCATTAACAATTTAGCTGTTGAGCAGGCATCACTCTTTTATTCTTCTTTAATTCAAGATTGCTATTTATTATTACAAAAATAGAACGAGAAACTAAGACACTGTCTATTTATATTTTTACTTGCAGAAACTTATTACACTTGCTATGTTTATTTTATATAAAATAATGCATAAAAGAAATTATGACATTGCAAATTATATTAGATATCATTTTTTAATGGAACTGTTTTATGTTGGATAAAAACAATGCTTTTTACAAACTTAACTGTTTTTAATTTTTTACAATATTCAGGAATTAAGCTTAAAAACAATTATTTAGAGCTCTTTTTTTTTGTTTATTCATACAGTCAAAATACCTGTAGAAACTTTCAAATGATGTTCATCTTAGATTTTGGTAGATGGATCAAATGGATGTTGCTTTAATGTGCACCCAGTTTTCCAGAAAAACCAGTTATTCAGAATATATCTGGCCTCAACCATTATGGATAAATGGTTCTACTCTGTAGATGCCATAGTTGCTGCAACTGCAACGGAATGGATCAGGTTAACTAAGAGCAATGTCGTCTTGTTACGACCTATCATACAGCAAGTAATTGGGATATTCGCATAGGAGTTCTTTTAAGAAAATAACAGCAGCTTTGTGGGGGGCAGAATGTAAGCCTGGTGGCTATATGTGTTAGACGTTTAAGCAAGAAATTAAAGTTATTGCAGCCAGGGTTAGAAATTAGCAGTCATTAGACGTCAAATACAACTAAATTATTGCATTTCACGACCATCAAAGTATGCCTAATTGTCAAATTTGACACTGAACTTTCTTTCGCTTTAACTTTTGTATAATAAATGCTCTCATTTTTTTTTAGCATAAGTTTTTCTCTTATATTAACTCATGGTCGAATTAAGAGACCCAATTTTAAAAAATAGTATCTTGATTTCAGTTTTCAAAGTAATGGCTGTAAGGTTGTCTAAAATAAATATTGGATAATAAAATTCTATTTTCATTTATTAAATATCAAGGATTTTTTATTATGCATTTCTCCCTATATGCTCCTAAAGTAAGATACTGTATCAAAAATGATGTTTTTCAAGAATGTTTTTAGTACATCCTCCCTCCAAAAAAAAAAAAGTATTATTTACTATATAGGATTTGTGAATATTTTTAAATACTACAGCATAATTGGTATCCAGAGATTCATTTATTTGCTATTTTTTTATTTTTTTGCTGTACTTTCAGTTGCATATATATATATATATATATATATTTTTTTTTTATAAACTAGGCTTATCCCTAATTGTATCTAAAAAGTAAAAATTTTCTTTCTGTTGACATAATTGCTTGATAATCTGTTTTGCATGCATATTAGCTTCATAAAAAGAATAAAGTGAATATTTTTCTAGAATCCAAATATTGTAGTTCAGTCATGTTTTACACTTTCAAATAAAACCCTCTTTCATTTTGTTTTAGTGATTAACACAGCAATAAAGTGTTTATACTGCCACCCCCCCCCCCCTCTTTCCCTTAACACATCAGAGCAAAAGGAGCACACTTTGAGGAAAAGGGATATTTTATTTCTCTAATAAATTGTTGTTAAAGAATAAAGTATAATGTTTTGTGCAAAACTTTTTGTGTTTTCATTAACTAAATCAAATTAGACCATTATGTTATTTCTGGTCAACCTGTACATATAAGCAAAATAAAAAGAGGAGAATTCAAAAGAAATTAGAAATTATGGAGTAGGTAATGAACAATGTTCTTCTTTCCAGTTTGAGGCTATAAAAAACATTTGCTTTCACATTACTAAAATTCTTAGACAATAAGACTTCAAAATAATTTTTGCCCCAACCAATAAATTCACCTTCTACAAACTCAAAGATCCTATTGAATTATCCAATTCATGGTATTATCTATGGTATTAATTGCCAGTGCAGTCTTTCCTATATTGGACAAACCAAACGTTGCTTAAAATATCGTATTAAAGAACATCAACAATACATTAAAAAACAAGAAACCAATAAATCCTCTATCACAAAACATTGCTGGGAGATGAATCATACTTTTGACATCAATTCGGTTAAAATAACTTAATTTCTTTGAAGCATTTTAAATTTATAAAATTTTTGAATACATTGTGAATTTGCTATTCCCACATTATCAGATTGTTGGAAATAATACAAAAAAACCTCCTTTTCTTAATTTTTTTAAAGCAATTTCTCAGTACTTCGGTTTCATTTCCCATCTATTTTCCTATTGGCTGTTACCTGCAATCCTCTGTTTTCCTATTGGTCAATAAATCTTTAATTTAAATCTGCATCTCTCTTCTATAAAAAAACAACTAAACCTATGACAGTAAGATCCATGAAGGACCAGGGCCTACAGTGCCCAACTCTATTTACTTGTCCCTGGCCCACGAGGTGCTATGCAGCATGTGCCCTGGCCAGGTGGTCAGCCCAATGCGAGACCCTCGGTGTTTAGTTCCCAAGCAAGCTTGGTACTCATTTTATCGACCCCGAAGAGATGAAAGATTAAGTGAACTTTGCCCAGCCGGGAGCAGAACTTGCGACCTGTAGCGTGACAGACAGGTGTGCTGACCACTACACTATTGGGCTTTTAACTCTCCTATATATGTGAGCATATTTCCACCATCCTTAGCACTGAGGACGGTACACTATATGCTACCGAAACCGGTATGCTTAAAATTTAAAATTATTGGTGCTTTTCTCATTGATATTTTTACATTTCTATAATGAAACTTTCAGTTCAGATGTACAGGTCAAAACTACAGGCTTTTTTTTTTAATCATTCTGTACATATTTTAAACATAATTCTCATTAATATGACTAACCAGTGTTGATTTCAGGGGGTGGCCCGGGGGGGAATGTCCCCCCCGGAGGACATTTTTGACTTTCTCCTTATTTTTCCTAGTCGTGATATTTTCCTTCGAATTCTCCCGAAAAACCTGTTAAGATGGAATCGTAAGATACCGTTAAAAAATTCTGTCTTAACAGATATACTTGCATAGCATTTTTGTCGTCAATTACAAGGAAATGTTCCTTCTAAGGTATTATTCCGTTACAGATAGGTTCAGTTTTTACGACATATAACAGCTTTGTATAAGTAAGTCTTACAAGCTATTCGGAAAATCGTACAAATTAAAAAAAAAATTACGAAATAAATGTTTATTCTGTTTATTAATATTTAACCTTTCAGCTAACTTTTTGCACAATAGGTGCTTGTCATATTTTTGTGTACAATAGCAGTTATAAGATTTTAAAGAAGAAGAAGAAGAAACAAATTACATAATTATTAATTAGCATACCGCTAATACTTGCATAATATTTATTTAAAGCATACCGGTAGTAAAACTTAAATTTTAATTTTGGTGCCATATACGAGATTAAACTGTAAGAAATTGTTGTTAAATACTAATTCCAATTTTTTTTTTTTTTTTTTTTGTAAAATTATAAAGTAACTGGTATAAATTTATTTCATTAACATTTTCGAAAAAATTAAATGTGGTAAAGTCTGGGAAACAGAACCTGTCTATAGCGGAATGCGGAATCCTCTCTTAAACAACAACAAAAAAAAAAATACGGTTCAAGCAAAAATAGTGCACTGCGTGATACTTTCTAAGACGGAAATGTGTCTGTAACGGAATTTTTCTTCCACCCCTTTCAATTTTATATTTGCGGTTTAATATACTACAATTGCTTTCATTGGGACCGTAAAAATTTTCTGGTTAGGAGAAGATTCCATTATTGACAGGTGTGATGTCAAATCACATATTTTTGGCTTACTTACTCTAATTGCATCAATTATTAAATTATTTAGATATTTTTAATTAGACTCTCAATTTCTCTAAAATGTATTTAAACTATACCACAAAATGTATTTTTTCGCTTAATATCCCTTATTCAATCTTAACAATAAACATAATAATTCATTGAATGTATCATATCACGCTAATAATTTATCTAAATAAGCTTTTCCTATCCAGTGAAATATTTATTCATTATATTTTGAGGTTATAATATTAATTTCATGTATCATAAATAAAACTTTTTCTGTTACAAAGTACTAGCTCATAAAATAAATATTATTACTTCCTTATTGTGAAATTCTAAATTTGTGCGTTTCTTAATTAAAATATGATATATTGGTATTATTCCGTTCACTCATAAAATATCTTGAAAGTTAATCCTTTCAGTAATAGTCCATTTGTTTATCCCGTATTACACAAATAACTGCTTTATCTAATTGTAATTTTCTCTTGGAAAAACCAAATTCATTTATCGAATGATAAATTGATTATGCTGTCAAAAACATTATTATAATATATTTTGAGCGGGTATGGACAACTGAATTAAAGGCACAGAAATGTTTTCATACTTAATAGTTTTAAAAAGATTTAGTTACTGAAAATGTCTAAATATTTCTATGCAAACTTTATAAATTACATCCGGTATTTACTTGTTCGCTAACATAAAATATTTTATTTTTCTTATTTTATTGTAGAATGCTAGGGAAATTTCATTTTCAAAGACTACCAATAAGCAATTAGGTGAGGCTAGTTCTAGACGACACTGTGTCTGGTTAATCTATTGCGCTTTTCTGTCTTGATTGTTACAGATAAAAATTACAGCTTAAATTGAATATTAGATAGGAATTATTTTTGATATTGAATTATGTCAAAACAGTCGAAATTATTTTCTTATATTCAAATTAAAAAAAGAAGACGTAGTGAAGAACCTTTAGTACAGTCATCTGTTGAAAATCAAAATAATAACTCTCAACTAACTTTGAATGAAAGCGAAACCTGCAATGCGATAGTTCCACCCTCGATACCTTCGTGTAGTACTGTTAGTGGACAACCTCAACCGGAAGATAAAAATGTTGGACGCAAGTTCAAATATCAAAAACAGTGGGAAGATAAATATGAATGGCTGTATTTTGATCGAACTCGTGGTGGTGCATTTTGCAAGCTCTGTGAAAAGCATTTAAAAAATGATGTAGAGGTATTCCAAAAAACAAGTGGAGTATTCATATCAGTGCCCTTCACAAATTTTAGGAAAGCAACTGGCAGTACAGGAAAACTTGAAAAACACTCAAAATCAGACAAACATTGCAAATCTGTTTTTATGGAAAATGAAAGATTACAGAATTTAAATGCTCCTATACACACACAAATAATCCAATACAGCGAAGACGAAAGGGATAAAAATAGACAAGCTTTATCTTCATTAATTAGGAGTGTGTATTTTTTAGCTAAAGAGGAGATACCCCATACTACAAAATATGAACCCTTAGTTCAAAGAATTTTAATGAGAGAAAATGAAACTCTTCGCGACTAGGTTAAGTCTCAAAGTGAAAGATCGACTTACATAAGTAAATCAACTGCTTCTGAAATATTAAGCTCAATAGGCACAATCTTAGACAAAGCAGATAACAAAACACTTAATGGTAAGTATTATTCTATAATGGGAGATGAGTCGACGAACATAAACAATCAAAGTGAATTATCACTAATGGTGCGGCACGTCGTCCATGATCCAGTTTGCGAAGTAAGAGAAAGATTTTTGTGCATAATATACTTAGAAAGAACTGATGCTGAATCAATATTTTTAGCTATAGATGATGCTTTAAAAAAAAGAAATATGTCATATGATAAATTGGTTTCATGTTCTTTTGATGGTGCAGCGAACTTTAGTGGTAGTATAACTGGTGTTCGTGCTCGTATTTCAGAAGCTAAACAATGCGAAGTGCCTTACATTCATTGCAGATCCCATATTCTATCATTAGCTGTCACTAATTCAAGAAACAAGACTATAATGATTAAACGATTTTTTCACACAGTTAAAGATATTTATAAACTTTTTCATAGTTCTCCTAAGAGAGGAAAAATTTTGCACGAAATACAGAAAGCTTTAGAAGAACCCGTTCAAATCATACCTGAGGCAACGGATATACGCTGGCTTAGCAATTACCGTACTGTTCATGCTGTATTTTTATCCTTTAAATCGATTATGATTGCATGCGAACACATACACAAGGATGGTGCTGATTTAGCAAGTTTAGCTGGTGGTATTCTCTTGGAAATGATTAATATTAGTTTTATAATCAGTTTAGTCGTTATGGACGAAACACTTAATGCTGTATCGAATTTAAGCAAAATTCTTCAAAAGAAAACTCTTAGCATTTCATTTCTTCCTCAACTTGTTTCTGGGACAGTTGATCACTTGCAAGAAATTGCCAACTTTTGTGATACTGACAATGATAATAACGAATTGCACATTAAAATTAAAGGTCTCGAGAGTGATGCATCAGAAATTAAGAGCATAAATTTTAATGACACGAAAAAAAATTGCTTAAAAAGTGCAAAAACTTTTATAGAAAAAATGATTCATCAAGTTAAAGAAAGATTTAATGATAAAGCACTGCGCTTAATAGAACTATGTGCATTTTTTCGAAGCTTTGGAGAATTTGTAAAAATAAATGAAAAGCAGTGTAAGGAGCTGTGCCATCTTTTTGGAATTCAGGAAGAGGATGCAGCAGTGGCAGATCTCCGTTCTTTTAAGTACGTTGCACACAGTAATTTAGATGATACCAGTACAGATGTCGCTTCTTTCATTTTAAAAGCTGATATTGGATACGAAGTTTTGAAAAAACTTGCCGAGTGTGTATTGTGTGTACCAATTTCAACAGCGAGTGTAGAAAGGTCATTTAGCACAATGAATAGAATTATGACAAAACTCAGAAATCGCATGGGGCAGGATACTTTACAATCGTGTATTAAAGTATCTATCGAAGGTGATGAGGAGCCAACAGATGAATTCATCGATGCAGTGATCACACATTATGCATCTTCGAAACCAAGACGCATTCGCTTAGTTTAAAGGTGAGCAATTACAAATTTAATACTGAACTTATGCAATTTATCAAAAACTGTGCTTTATAAGAAGTAAGGATTAGTTTTATACACAAGGTAGATTTGATGGTTTTACATATAGAATATTATAATTACTATTTAGTACATACACATTATATGGTATTATTTATTTAAATTGCTATTAATATTTTATAAAATTAAAGTATTTAAAAAAAGAGTGAAATCTCTATTTCTTTAGTGGACATGAATGTTACGGAAGATTTGTTTTCATTAATATTAAGAAGTTATACTTAAACATAGACGCAGATAGAAGTATACAAATGGGGTTTCAATTTTAGATTTTGAAATGTTACATAACTTTTATCTTTCATAAGTTTGAAAATATTGCGGACATTACAAAATAATTAAAAAATTAAGAGGAAAATAAATATAATTTTCATCTACAGTAAAAGGTTTTAACATAGTAGGGCGTTGCCCAACTATATTCTCCCCCCACGAAAAAAGGGAGAAAAATCTCCCTATTCCATTTAATACTGTCCGCATCTGTGTCTGAAAGCATCATTATTAAATAATAAGTAAATATCAAATAATAAAAATTTGTTATTGTATTATTTGTAAACTCTGTTTGTTATTCTTGTAACGAAGTTTATTATTTAATTGTGATTTATTGCCATTTTTCGGTGCTGTTTCATGAATAACTGTATATTAATAGAAATATTTCAGAGGTAAATTGTAGCAATGTTGATTCAAAACTTTTATGAAATGGGATATTCAAATCCTGTATGGCAAGTTAAACTGTAGGATATAATGAGATTAAATAAAAAACAAATGACCATAACTTATATAAGTTATATTTAGAAGTGGAGTGACAGTAACCTAAGAATGCCACACTTATTTTTTATCTTTTCAATAATGGTTTGGGCACAATAAAGTACAAGAGTATCTTAAATTAAATAGAATTTTTAAAAGTTTTTTAAATTTTCAATTTGAAATTAAAAAATAGAAACTTATATATAGCATAATCTATGGAAACAGAAGATTTTCAAAATCCCGACTGGAGGGATACTTGTTAAGACAGAAACTTTTTCTGATCCTCGGAGATTCCGCTTTAGCAGGTTTTGGTATATTAATGAAATCAGAGAAAATTTCATGTTGGAATACTAGTGTCCCCCCAAGGGATCAAAATTTCCCCCCCGGAGGTAAAGGTCTGGATTCAACACTGTGACTAACTCATGCTTTTTCACAAAGGAAGTATAAATTTATTTATAAAAAAAATCTCAGTGTGGCATTGTTTCTCATTATGCATGCATCATTCTGTGCATATAGACAACCAATTTCATTTATTTACAGTATAGTTTTGTGCTTTTTTATTGATTGTGAGTGCTCCATCATGGGACCAAAGAAAGTTTCCAGAACCAACAGTCCTTCAAAGAAGAAGACCAGGAACATTACCAAGTTGAAGAAAGAAATTATTCAAAAATACAAGATACGGCATTATGATTTCAGAAATTGACCGCATGTATGGGAAATCATCATCCATGACAGATTCCATTGTGGCGAAAAGGGAAACAATAAAGGAGGCTAATGTAGCGAAAGGTGTGAATGTGCTAATGAAACAGAGATGGCAAACAACTGCAGATGTTAAACAGTTATTATTAATTTGGATCAATCAAAAACAGTTAGATGGCGATTTTGTTTTGGATGTCATCTTATGTGAAAAGGCCAGAACATTGTATTCAGATCTCATTCAGAAAATGCCTGCGACGAGTGCTAGTCTTAATGATTTTAAGGCTGTTCTCAAATCCAAAAGGGCAACTTTCTGACATAAGTTTTAATTTATTTTTGTTCGAAAATACATGAAACTAGCTGGTGTTGTTGTTCAGAAACTATGTAATCGAGCTGTTTTTTCCATTTTTTTGCAAACACAATAGATCTTTCAGAAAATAGAGTCAAAGTGGGTGTTTTGAACCGAATTTCCGTGCGAAGGGAGAAAGAGCACTCAAGAGCGGGCGAAAAATGGGTTTGTCGCATGATCGAATTCGCTTATAACTCAATAGGTAATTGATTGATCAAAACATGGAGAAAACAGTTCAATTCCAAATCGCTTCCATGGCCAGGCTTTCCAATTTTATATCTTTCTGTTAAAAAATTAATTTGTAAATATGTCAAAACGTTTTGAGCTGGTTAACCAGAGCAGTTAAGAACAGCCTTAAGGCAGCAGAGGCTGTTTCAAAAAATTCAAAAGGCGCACTGGCATACCCAGTGTCACTATGCACGACGAAGGTACAAGTTCGGACAATTCTGGAGCTGAAAAATTTGTGTCCAATTTCAAAGATTATGTAGAGGCTGAAAGATCATCCCCAAACAAGTCTTCAACTGTGGTGAAATTGGCCTCTTTTGAAAGAAAATGCCAAAGAAGGCGTTTATTAAACGGGAGGAAATGTACCATTCAGAAACTCATAGAGTTTTTAGCAGAAACTGTATGTGTGACGTGGAGGGCAAACAAGAAAGTATGGGTCACAAGGCCAATTTTCAATGAATGGATGAATGAAGTGTTTCGACCCAGTGAGAAAAAAATACCTCCAGGATATTCAGTTGCCCCTTAAGTGCCTCCTAGCAATGGACAATGTTCCTTCACATCCTCCAGATTTGGAAGACAAATCGCTGGAGGAGTTCAATTCAGGGATATAGTGGAGGGTATACAGTGGTACACGCTGTATACCTTCTAAATAACTCAGTATACATGCTGTAGCACTAGCATATACTCTTTGGTGTATACCGTTCTGCCTATAGTGTATATCCTCTGAGTTTTTATGACTACATCACTGGTTTAATTATTTCACAGTGAAATTCTTTCACCCTAATACAACAACACTCATGCAACTCATGAACCAGAATGTCATTTCAAATTTCAAGAAACTGTACACAAAATCACTGTTTCCAAGATTCTTTGAGGTGATATCAAGTGCAGAATTGCCCTTAAGAGAGTTCAGGAAAACATTAGCATTATCAACTGCATTAGCCACATAGCAATTAGTGGCATCCAGGATGATGAACTCTGACCGGAAGAAATTGTGTCCAGGTTATGTACATGAGAGAGATTTCGAAGCCTTCCTCCTCTGGTGACCCTACACAAGTGGTGCAATCAACTGTTGGTTTCGGGAAGTCCATTGGTTTGGAGGTGAGTGATGAGGATGTGGAAGAGTTAGTGGATGAATACAGTGAAGAACTCACCACTCAAAAGCTGCAAGACCTTCACCTAAAAGTGCAACAGAAGTCAGACAAAGAAGTTACTTCGGATGAGAAAGAAGAGACAGGGAAAATGCGATTTCTTCTGATATTAAGGGCTTCTTCTCTATGTGGAGTAATGTATAGGGGCTTGTGAAGAAAAATCACCCAGACGAAGCTGTTGCAAGCCATATCTGCAACTTGTCTTGCCCCAACAAAACAAAAAATTTAGGCAAATCTTAAAGAAGAGGCAGAAACAGACCCCTCTGGATGGCTTTTCTGAGTGACATAGATCCCCTGACTCTGAAATTACTCCTACTGCCAAAAGACTAAAAAGGGAAGTAAGATATAGTGCCTTGATGCCATACACCAAAGACACTATATTAATTTCTTATTGTTTTTAGTATTAAATACTATACTTACTCTCTATAAAATGTGTTTTTGGTACATATTTTGGAATGTTTAGAACAAATTAATTGGGTTTACATAGATTCATAATTGCCTCGGTTTTCGTTGGTTTTGGATTTTGCCGATTGTTTTCAGACAAATTATCGACGAAAACTGAGGTATCACTGTATATGTATTTTTCTGTTCTATATTCATGATACGTATCTCATGAAAGTTTATTTGCAACCTTATGAGGAAAGTTTCATTGAATAATTCAAGGGAAATGTATTTCATCTGTACGATGCACATTTAATCAAACATAATTAATTATTTACTTGACCTTTACTTTTAATAATTTAATCATTTTTTAAATTATCTTACTTTTTGTCATCTTAGTTTATTACTGAACTTAATTTAGTTAATAGTTTACTATATTGCAAGCATTCATTATAATTTTGATTGCATTATTACATTCAAATTATCTTTAAAAAATGTAAACAAAATCAATGACCAGAAATCCACAAAATTCTAAAATCCGCCCAGCCTTTGGTCTCAAGCAATGCAGATTTGAGGAAGTCTACGTATATGAACGAAAAATACAAAGAATATACTGGGAATACATATTTTTTTATAATAAATTTTTCTAAAGAAAAAAAATTCCCGCTTTTTTTCTTCTCCTCAGTATGCCCATCTCTATATAAAACCACACTGATTTAATTTCACCTTCAGTTGAAAATACTTATTATTTTTTTCCCTCCAAAAATTCCTGCTTTTTTCTCTTTCAGAGTATTAGACCAGGAGATGGCAGCACAGATAATCACCACATTGAGTTCACGTTTGAAATTCCAGAATTAGTTAAAACTCGATTCGCCTAAACACAATCGGTCTGTTAAGTCATATCTTGGTGGAAAACGCATGAAAACCTGACTTTAGAAATTGGCTCGTAGGTTTACCATTGTGTTCTCCTGCTCCGAGTCCTCCATGTTTTCATATCTTTGGGTGCAGAAAAACACAGTGGTAAACCTAAGAGTCAACTGCTAAAATTGGGTTTTAAGGGGTTTTCCACCAAGATATGACTCGGCAGACCGATTACATTTTAATATGCAAATCGAGTTATAACTGATTCTGGAAGTTGAACCGTGAACTCGATGAGGTGATTGTCTGTGCTGTCGCCTCCCGATCTATATTTCCAACTCTATATAAAACTACACTGATTTAATTTTATCTTCATTTGAAAATGCTTAAAAAAAACTTGTGCTCAAAGGTATGAACAAAAATATACTGATTTAGTATTTCTTCAATGAGAACTTTTCTTTAATGCCCAACATTATAGACCGGGAAGCGGCAGCATAGACAATCACCTCATCGAGTTCACGCTTGAAATTCCAGAATTAGTTAAAACTCGATTCGCATATTAAAACGCAATCGGTCTGCCAAGTCATATCTTGGTGGAAAACACCTGAAAACCCGATTTTAGTGATAGACTCATAGCTTTACCGTAGTGTTTTCTTGCACCCAAAAGTATGAAAACATGGAGGACTGGAGAGCAGGAAAACACAATGGTAAACCTATGAGTTAATCACTTAAATCGGGTTTTCAGGTGTTTTCCACCAAGATAGGACTTGGCAGACCGATTGTGTTTTAATATGCAATTCGAGTTTTAACTAATTTTGAAATTTCAAGCGTGAACTCGATGAGGTGATTGTCTGTGCTGCTGCCTCCCAGTCTATTATATATAGACAGCCTTTAATAACAAATATAAAATGTAGTATATAGATTTTTTTTTTTTTAAATAAACACTACAAGGAAAAATACACAATCTCTTTTTAAAAAAATATTTACTCAATTTTGTATCTCTCTATTCTAAAAAAAAGTAACTACCGCTGTCGCTGTCACCGCCGCCGGTTTTGAATTTTTTGTGACCGGAGGTCTTTCTTCGTTAATATTAAGAAAAATAATGCATACAAAAATATGAAAATCGGTAGTATTATACAGAAATGTTTGATAAACACGCTGATGCAGACAGTTTTCAAATCGAAGAATTATTTCAAGAGATATTTAATGCTAAAGTTAGACAAAATCGTTCCACTAAAAAAGTTTTATAGGAGCAAAAACTGTTCATAGGAATTTAATCATTTTTAGATCATTTTATGCATTAGAATTTGACGGAGTGCAGATTGCATTAACTTTTTTATTTTGACTAATTTTTTGAGGTTTTATTTCTATTTTAAATTCAGATTTTCAGCATTTCTAGAGATATTTTTAACAGATTTTAGAAAGTGATATTAATTTAAACTGTTGCCAACTGTATAAACAGCGGAAACAATAATGTTTGCTTCAAAAAAAAAAAAAAAAAATTTATACGTGTAAATAAATTAAAAATTTATTTACACGTGACTATTATAAACAGAAAAAAACATTTGGAATTAGAATTAAATAATTATGTACAAAAAGCAGGAACTTATTAAAAATTATGTCATAAAAACTATAATTACACGTGAATTTTAAGAGAGAAAGGAATTTGTAAAACAATAAATTTATTAACATGCGTTAGAAGTCTTAAATAGGATAAATTACGTCATATTTACGTCACATTACAGTTATTACATAAAATGAACACAAAATAATATTGCAAAACGGTTTAAATTTAGAAATTGCGCTAGACATTTATTTGATATTTTAAGAGGATACTTTTCAACTATTTTTGTTAGGAAAGTGCAAATAATATTTCATTTCTAACACAAGTATTTTCAAGTGAACATTAAAAAAAGAAAGAATAGTTTGGTCAAAATTACGTCAGATTAAAAACGATTAATTTAAAATGTCTCATTTAAAAGAACTTTCTTTTCACTTTGTTAAAAAATACCAGGAGACAAAGACTCTGTTTACTTAATTCCTTTTATATTAGCTTATTTTGAAATGTTGTTACACGTGTCTACGTCATCAAGTTATTTTTATTTCGACGTTTTATTTGTATTTTTATTAATGTTGTACTAATTTATTTGTTTTTTCGTTATTTAAAATAAAAATTATGTCAATTTGTATAATTTGGTGAGTGGTTTGGCGATTTATATAATTTGGCGAAATGGGTCGACGGGATAATCAAGTAGTACCGCAACGGATTTGGCGTTAAAATTCACCAATCAAAGAGAAATGAATAGAAATCCGTTTATAGAGAGATCGCCACTGTTTTTTAAATTATAATTCAATCTTTCGAAATCTTTTTAAAGCCGATCAAATTAGCGTGCATTTAGAGTCTACGGTGTCTGGACGGGGGTTGGCGAGCGTAGCTCGTAGGGGGCCGAGCCCCCTAGTGAATGTATAAGAAAAGGTTAGTTCAGTTTAATTTTGAGAAGTAAACACAAAAGTATGGTACATGACACAAATGATAAGCATATCATTTCTATACAGAATAGATGAAAAATGTGGCAATTTTAATTTCCTTTCTTTGAAAATGCTTTTCAATATACAAAGCATACTATACAGGGTGATCAATGTAAAAGAGTACCCATTTGTTTTTTGTATTTTCCACATCTATAATATATGTAGCAAAACTTTCAACATGATTACTTATTTAATATGTCTATATTTAATGTGCAGGTATCGTTTTTTCACTTATTAAATGCGAAAACATGTTTTTTAAACATAAATTCATGTGAACATCATTAGTTATTTTTAATCCAATTCTGTGCACATGATTTGAGTAAATTGTCTGCTTCTTTCAATACTTTTTTTTTTTTGAAATTCATTTCATAAGATTATGAATGGCATCAATAAAAACCATCTGCATAAACAATTCTTTGACTTTAATGAAAATGCTCGCTATTCTGTGAAAAATTTGAGTTAAATTATGTCTTTCAAAAATAAAATTATTACAGGATTAAGTAACACTGTGCGTTTCCATTTCTGTCTTTCCTCATAAATAAAGTTGTAACAGTCCAACAGGGGTGCAGAAAATGTTTTCACTCTGAACATTTCCCCGAATCCATATGAAAATTTACCCAAATTTTTACGATATGTTTTAGGCTTACATAAATTCTGTATTACTGTAGGTATAGAATTTTTTTTTATTTTTCAAAACTTTCTCAACTTACGCGCGAGTATATACGGTACATATTATCTTGAGTTCGATTTTGTGAAGGTCACCATTACTGATCTTTTTATTTGTAGAGAAAATTTTTCTATCTCAGAGAATTATGTAATTCATAAAGGTCAAAATTAGCCCTAGCCACCGGCCACAGGGCTAGTAAATGAAAAAAAGGGGCTAGTGAAAAATTGCCTATCAGTGGCCACCTTCCGGCCACTTTTTTACAAGGAGATAATAAAATTTTCTTGCATTTCATCAAGGATTCTACTTTTTTTGTTCCAATATATTTATATTAAAATATTTATTTGGGCTACTAAGTTTTAGATTAATACTTATGGAAATTTTACTGCTTAGCAGTTTGAAATAAAAAAGTGGCCACTTAAAAAATTAGCCCTACCGGCCAGTGGCCGCTAATGAAATTTCCCTATTTTGACCTATAGTAATTCATTGTTAAAATCGAAATCAATTGCACATTTTTTCTGCAGAATTTTCCCAGTTGACAAAAATTTCCCCCAATTCTAAATCGCCGGATCGGACATATTCTGCACCTCTGCAGTCCAACAGTGTTGGAAATTGTCTCTCACACTTAAACAAGGTTCAAAGGCTTATACTCCAGTCAGGGTTCGATGATATATATCATGATATACACCTTGATATATATCCGATATTTATTTTTAAAATATCAAGATTTTTGATATTTTCGATATTTTCAAATTCTTGATATTTATTTTCAAAATATCAAGATGTTTGATATTTTGTATTATTTGATATTTATTTTCAAAATATCACCGTGCGAGATAATTTTGATATTTTCCACATTCAAATCAGTGTAAATGAAATTCCCACCTGTTATTGACTGTGTCATTCTGTAGATAACGAACTTTTGCCTCTGGCAGTGACATTTTTAGGAAAAGAAGAATCACGAATCTTGGAAAAACAAATATTTTCCAAGCTTTATGTTTGAAACTTTTATTTTTAAATGTAGAACTAATAATTATTTTAGACATTGATTCAGAACAGCCATTGAAAGATAAACTGTAATTTTGATAATCATTTATATACAGCAAGGGTTCGTTGATATATATCAATGGATATATATCCAATATTTATTTTCAAAATATCAAGATTATTGATATTTTTACATTACTTGATATTTATTTTCAATATATCAAGATGTTTCATATTTTTTGCATTTGATATTTATTTTGAAAAAATGAATGTGCACAAGATATTTTTTGATATTTCCAGTTGTAATTCGTAATATTTCAGTGTAAATGAAATAAATTTTCAACTGTTATTGACAGTGAATCTGTAGATAAAGAACATGTCTCTTCTGGGTGTGACTTTTTTAGCCAAAAAAGAAAAATATATTTTTCAAGCTTTAGATTAGAAGCTTTTATTTTTAAATGTTGAACTAATAATTATGTGGGGCATAATTAATTCAGAACAACCATTGAAAGAAAAACTAATTTAAATATGGAGACATATTCATATACAGCTTCATTAGAAAAGAAACTTTTCTCAAGTTTCGGTTTAGTTGAGTTTAAACTATACAACATGTTAGGAAATACAAAATAAGACATTGTATACTTAGATTTATGTTGAAATTTTCCAATTAAAAAAACTTTTTTGTATTTAAAATTTTGTTTTAAAAATATTTGATCTTTTTATACTTGATTTTGATACTGAATCCTATAGTTAGTTTTTTTTTATAAGTGTATAAATCAAATTGTTACTATTTTCAATTATTTTATCTTCAATTTTGTTCTAAGTGAAAAAATAATAATAATAAAACAGAAAATAAAAAGAAAAATGCATTTTTAGAATATTCTTTGGTTAAGTTTTCATGTTAAGTGCAATATATTTTAGTTTCTAATCTATATTATGCTCGAAAATATTTATTATCAGCGGTACGATGGCTGCTTTGAAAATATCGGATATATATCAAAATATCGGATATTTTTGATATTTTCGAAAATATCATGATATTACTCCAGTATTAGAATAGTTGCCACATACAACATGCCGATTGCCACATGCCAATTTAAGGGTAATAAGAAAAAACAATGGGTACTCTTTTAAATTGATCACCTTGTACTTCTGCATAATACAGTATTTTGCATATACAGTAATTCTGCATAGTACAGGACCTATTATCTAGAAAATCTTTGGGACCGAAGGCTTTCCGGATTTCGAGTCCTCCCAAAATCTGCAATTTTTTAAAAACATAAAAATAACAAAATTTAAACAATCCCATGTAAAATAAGGACAAAACTTATCTTTTTCATTTTTAAAAAATTATTTAAACAAAAATTCCTGCATTATTCAATGGTAATAATGAATAAATAAAATAAATAAAATTGATATTATTATTAATATTATTTCATCATATTCCCGGGCTAATATTATTTAATCCTTTTTTCTTTGTAGCTACATAATTTACATACAAAATTTTGATCAATATACTATTTAATAAAACTTATCTCTTAAAAAAATTCAGAACCTAACCCTCTTCCCGAAATCCCACTGGTATATTTTAAAAATATAAAAATAAAGAAATTTAAACTCACATGCAAGATATAAATAAAAGCTTACCTTTTGCATTAAAAAAAATTAAACAGAAATTCCTGCACTAATCAATGGTAACAATGAATAAATTACAAAATAAAATCAGCAAACTAATATTATTTAATACGCAATTTCTACCCCTTTTTTTTTTCAGAACTACATAATTTACATAAAATATTTTGATCAACATTTTTAATGTATCTTATTTCTTAAACAAATCAGTCAGTTTTGTTTCTTTTAACTAAATCTGTAAAATTTTTGAAAAATTTCAGAAGCTGCAAAATTTTAGTTATAAATTTACAATTTTTTTTTCTCCAGATTTCGAAATTCCAGATAATGGGCCATGTAAGTAGATATAAATACAGTAGACCCAACCTTCTTAGTTTTGCGGATTTCTGGTCATTGCTTGGTTTACACTTTTTAAACAGTAATTTGAATGCAATAATTCAATCAAAATTATAATGAATTCTTACAATTTAGTAAAATATTAAAATAATTAAGTAAAGCAATAAACTAAATTGAAAAACAGTAAGATAATTTTAAAAATGATTAAATTATTAAAAGTAAAGGTCAAGTAAATAATTAAGAATGTTTTTTTAAATACATATTATGCATAATAATGATGAGATATAAATCTTCCTTGAATTATTCAATGAAACATTCATCATAAAGGTACCCCAATTAATTCACATCAAAATCATAAGTAGGGAAGTTTTATTTCAAGTTTAGCCAATCTTAATAACCAAAAAAGCTTGATTAAAATAAATACATTTGCTAAAAAGCTTGTGATATCAGCAATATCTTGATTTTTTTTTTCAGAAATAAATTTATACTTCCTCCATGGAAAACCATGAGTTCAGTCATATTATCGAAAATTACATATTAAAATACAGTCGGACCTCTATTTAACGAACCTCTATTTTGCGAACTTTTCCTTGGAACCAAGAACATTTTGCGAATTTCTTCGTAAAATAACCTCCAAATAGCGAAGTGTATTCTCTATTTAACGAACTTTTTCTTGTGATCTATTTTTTTTTTCTCCTCATTTCTCAAAGTATTTCTGGACATTTCAAACTTATTCTTTGTTTAAACACATTTTATGATGCTCAATGGCCTTGAACTGATTTTACCAGGTGCCTTCTTTTTCAGCAATGAGAATTCGGTAAGTACGGAAGACGAAGACGATAATCCCTTAGAGTAACTTAAAAATGTGGATACAGATGAGAAAAAAAGAAGAAATTAACCATGATGTGCTAATTGATGACTGTATTTCACTTAATTCTGAAATTGAGACATCGGAAATACTATTCGAATTGGATATTTTCGACAGCGTGAAAAATCAAAACAATACAGCAATGAATTATGATGAAGACGAATATGATGATGTTGGAAATGAACATGACGCAGGAATTAACAAAACTTCGTATGATGAAATGCTAAAATCATTTGAAAGAAACCGACGCGGATTATAGAAAGAAGAAAATACGCATGAAGGATTTTTGGTGCATTGCAAAGATGCGAGACGTATTATGAGAGAAAGCACTTTTTAAACGAAAAAATTCAGGCGAAATTAACAGAGTTTTTCAGAAATTAAATTTAACGATGCATATGTTAATGTATGGTTAAAATTATATGTTATAATTATAATAAATACGATAATGTCAAGAATTTTTTTTTTTTTAATTTTAATGTAAAACTATTTACTTTATACAGAAAATACAGTGTATTCCCGGACAATGTTTTGTTTTCCTTGCAGATTTCAAAGATTTAAACACATAGAAAAAATGAATTGATGATGGATATTGGTGGGCAAAATAAATAAAACAAATCGATATAATTTATTTAAAAAAAATGTGATTAATTACTTTTAGTAAAAATATTTAGTGTTTAAGAATTTAAAATCTGTTTTATGTAGTTTAAACAATTAAAGTATTTTAAAAGGTTAGTCTCTATTTAACGAATTTTCCATATAACAAACTTTTTTCCGGGATTTAGCGACTTCGTTAAATAGAGGTTCGACTGTACATACGGAATGATATAACAATAAAAAATTCTGGGTACTTTTCGGTTAGCCGGGCGCCAGTGTTATGTAAACATATTTATATACATACATATATGTAAATATACATATGTATACATATACACATATTGTATCTATACATACATATATATATGTAAATATATATGTATATATACATACATTTATGTATACATATATATGTATATATAACACTGGCGCCCGGCTAACCGAAAAGTACCAAATTCTGTAATTTTGCCCTGACACCTGAACTAAAATTATCATTGTTTACATCTGCAATGGTGTGCGGATTTTAGGATTGCAGATTTAAGGGAGTCTATATTTTTAAAAAGGCTGATTATCTGGAAAGGAAAAGAAAGCAGGGAGTATTGGATAGATAAAAATTCTGGTTAATTGAGAACAGGAAGTAAACAATCAAGCGATCATAAAAAAGCTCAACAAATGAAAAAAATAAAACCACTCGTACAAGAATAAAAGTGTGGAACTGAAATATGGGTACTTTTCGGTTAGCCGGGTGCCAGTGTTATATATACATACATATATATGTATATATACATATATTGTATATATACACATATATGTATACATGTATATAGATATCTACATGTATGCATAACACTGGCGCCCGGCTAACCGAAAGTTACCGAAATATGTTTTCTTGTCAATTTTAGTTTTAAAAACAAAAACTAAGTAGGATTTTGCAACATAAAAAAAGACAAGTAAGTAGAAAATCTGAAACATCAAGATGAAATCTTCATTATTTCATGCCAGTCTTTGGTTTAATTTTGAAGTAGTGAAAAAATGTAGTTTCTTTCAAGTCAGAAATAAAAGTCAAATTGGCCATACGCATTAAACATTCTGAAACATATTTAAAAAATATTTTATATTTGATATGAAACTTTATTCCTATCATCGCTAAGCATATACAATTATGAAAGTAAAATATTTGATGCTAGCATGAAAACTTCTTGTAAAAAAATTAATAAATTTGCACAAAATGAATAACTTAGAAATAAATTTATTTCTATGTAATGTAACTTTTTGATTATGCACAATTGTTTAGTTTTTGGACGAATAAAATAGTACAGCACAGCTCCGATTATCTGCGGAATTGGGTGGCAAGGGCACCGTGGATAACACAAAAAAGACTGAAAATGGAGTGGAAACACACACACACAAAAAAAGAGAAAATTCAACTTTAAAACTATGTTTTAGAGTACAAAAAACATAATAAAACTTTTAAAATACATACATACTAAAATAAAGAACAGTAAACAAGAAACAATGCCGTACATACTGTACAAAAATAGGCAAGTTACATCTTTTTTTAAAAATCAGTCACTTGTTTTTGCTTCTTGTTTTGGAAACACCTTTTCTTTATACTAAATTGTAAACTATTATTTTTCTTTTAGTATGGAATAATTTTTATCTCAAAAATGAAGTTATTCTTGATATGCTCTCCTGGAATTTATCATAATAGTGTTATTTAACCCACCGACTGTCTTGGAAAAGGGCAAAATTGTAATGTTGTTTTCTTTGTATTTTGTTTTAAATGCTAAAAAAAATGATTCTTTGAACATTTTATAAAAAACTTAATACAGGGTTCATACAGAGTTGGAAAGAAAAAATCCAAGGAGTACCGAAAAAAATCCAAGGAGTCCAAAACGTTTTAAGGATTTGCCATTTTTTTTTTTTTTTTTTTTTTTTTTTATGTGCTTGTTGTTATGTGGTATGCACACTCCAATTTTTAATGCCCAATTTAAGAGAGAAAAACATTTCAAAAACAAATTTTACTCTATTAGAATCTAATAGTTAGTGCTGAAATTGCACAATATATTGCTTACTGATTTCGTAAGTTTAAATACAAAATAGACAATCAACTTTTTTATGTATGACCAATGGTCATATAAATAGAGATTAGTCAAACGCCAAACACTTATGTATATTACATTCATGATACATCTTAAAGAAAATTTTAAAAGGTAAAAAAAAAAAAAAAAAAAGAATGCTAAACGCAACATACAAGAAAAAATATAAGTTTTGAATTTATTATTTTAGAACAGCGGTAATCGCTTTCTTTGAAAGTGAAACTCTGACGAAATTCGCATTTTTTTTCGTGATCCTATGATGAAATTCGCGTTTTTTTTTTTGCTATCTTTTGGGGAAATTCGCGTTTTTTTTCGCAATGTTCTGGAGGAAATTCACGTTTTTTTTCGCAATTTTCTGGGAGAAATTCGCGTTTTTTTCGCGATCTTTTAATGGCATTTGCATTTTATTTCGATCATTTGGCGTTTTTTTCGCGATCCTTTGACGAAATTTGCATGTTTTTCGCGATCCCTTGACGAAATTCACGTGTTTTTCGCGATCTTCTGGAGAAATTCGCGTTTTTTTCGCGATTTTCAGGGAGAAATAGCGTTTTTTCGCGATCTTTTAATGGAATTCGCGTTTTATTTCGGTCGTTTTACGAAACTGACTTTTTTCGCGATCTTTTGATGGAAACCGCATGTTTTTCGCGATCCTTTGACGAAATTCGCCTGTTTTTCGCGATCTTTTAACGGAATTCGCATTTTATTTCGATCATTTGACTTTTTTTTTCGCGATCCTTTGACGTAATTTGCGTGTTTTTCGTGATTCTTTGACGAAATTCGCGTATTTTTCACGATCTTTTGAGGAAATTCGCATGTTTTTCGCGATCTTCTGGGGACATTTGCGTGTTTTTCGCGATCCTTTGATGAAATTCGTGTGTTTTTCGCGATCCCTTGACAAAATTCGCGTGTTTTTCGCGAACTTTTGAAGAAATTCGCGTGTTTTTCGCGATCTTTTGAGGAAATTGGCATGTTTTTTGCGATCTTTGAAGAAATACACATGTTTTTTGCGATCTTTTGAAGAAATTCGCGTGCTTTTCGCGATCTTTTGAAGAAATTCGCGTGTTTTTCGCGATCTTTTGAAGAAATTCGCGTGTTTTTCGCGATCTTTTTAGGATATTCCCGTGTTTTTCGCGATTTTTTGAGGATATTCGCTTGTTTTTCGCGATCTTTTGAGGAAATTCGCATGTTTTTCGCGATTTTCTGGGGGAAATTAGTGTTTTTTCGCGATCTTTTAATGGAATTCGCGTTTTATTTCGATCGTTTCACGAAACTGACTTTTTTTCGCGATCTTTTGGTGGGAACCGCGTGTTTTGCGCGATCTTTTAAGAAAATTGGCGTTTTTCGCGACCTTTTGAAGAGATTCGAGTTTTTCCGCGATCTGTTGGAGAAATTCGAGTTTTTAGTTTTTCCGTGATCTATTGGCGAAATTCCCGTTTCTTCACGATCCTTTGACAAAATTTAAGAATTTTTTCCGCGATCGATTGACGAAATTTGACGGTATTTTTTGGAACATATTTGTGAAAAGCGCGATTTTTCCGAGATTCTTGGCTAAATGCTAATTCTCGATAAAATTTAAAAAAGAGATCGGTTAACAGTGTCGAAAAACGGACTTTACGGAGCTAATAATGGAAAAACGGACCTAGTGGGAGCCCTGTTATTAAGATTATCCCAACCAATCAATGTTATGCTTCAGATGAATGACGTGCATAAAGGATTTACCGTGCGTTTTATAATCACGATTTTTTTCCCTCGGCAGCAATATCGCTAGCGTCCGAAGCCGAAATATAATAAGGAGTTTCTAAGGAGTGGTTTGCTTATCTAAGTAGTTCTAAGTACTACTTGGGAATGTTTTCATTTCTAAGGAGTTTCCAAGGAGTCTAAGGAGTCTGTGCGAACCCTGTTAATAACGAATATGAATGCAATCCTTGGAAGTATTAATCATTGTTCAAAATATTAAAAATACATTAAATCAATAGAATTATACTACTTTAAATATTGCTTGTATTGCAGTGAAACCTGGAGCTTAGTGAACGTATTAACACGGGCTTGTCAGTGAGGGGGTTAATTGTAAAATACAGTCGGACCTCATTATCCCGACACCCAGTTTTCACGTCACTCCGCTTATCACGTCATTTTTTCAAAGTCCAGATTTTCTGTATATGATTTTAATGTAAATACACTCTGGATTTTATGACGTTGAATAATTTTCAACTCTGGGTATCCCAACAGTTAAGAAAAATTGTCCATTTTTCATGATCCATCTTATAAGCACGGAAATTAAGCAGTAAGAAATGTCATAGCCAAACTTTTCACAAAAGTGTTTCAAATACCCATTGAGATAAATGAGAAATTTTACTTCAATCCTTTATCTGAATAAATAAACCCACACACTATAAATGACCCACTTAAGCTCCAGATAGACGTATCAGTCTACCCGTGGTCTTCTTGTTCTGGTCAGGCGGCGCTTTCTTGTGGTTACACGGCGTTTTTCATCCGACTAAAACCGAAGCATTATGTTACATTGAAATGATCAAAAATTATCTAACATCCATTTTTGAAATAACGAATACAATTCATTGTATAATATTGAAAAAAAAAATATATAGGAAGCACATATAGGGATAAGCAAATCTTAATTCATCAATGTTTTGTATAACAATAAAGAAACAAGTCATTTTAAATCTGATTTTTATTCTTTTCAATTTTGTTTTTGTGTTTATTTTGTTTAATAATAATGTTTTATTACTTAAAACTGCAAGAACAGTTATGAATTTAAAATTGTCTTAAACTAATTCAAAATACAGCTTTTTATAAACTTATTTTTCTCCAACTCCGGTTACGACGACACTTTTTTCTGATCATTAGAGTGTCAGCATAGCGAGGTTAGACTGTATTTTAATTGCTGTGTTTATGTTTGGTTAATAAAATCAAGAAAAGACATCAAGACTTTATATCTGATAGTTCAAACATGGCAACCGAATCTAGAAATATTCTTCTATGACTTTCAAATACATTGATTTTTCTGTTTATATTTAATAGTAGGGTTTATTGTACTTTCCTTGCTGTTGACTTGAATTTAAAAAAAAAAAAAAATGTTTCGCGGATAAAACGCACCGCGGATAATTGGGGCTTTATTGTACAAAGAAAAAAAAAAATATTCAAAATATTTTGTTTACTTGAATTTTCCACAAAGTTTGAAATCATAATAGTCAAGCTTTTACTGTACTTTGATATTCTGAGAATTTTTTTAACTCTATTATAAGCCAGGGGCCTATCCAGAATTTTCACACAGTCCTGTTTTTGTGAAATTGCGAACTTTTTATATTTATGAAAAATCTAGCCATAATTCTGTGAATTTGAAATAATTGTTATGTTCAGGCTCTGTTTTATACATTGTTAAGAAGATATATGAATATAAAATACATATATTTATTATATGTGAGTTTAAAACTCGCCTTATCCAGAAAATCAAATTTTAGGACATCTTTAAAAACCTCTAACTGCATCCATTCGTTTTCATTCTAAACCAAGATTTTACAATGCCAAAAATACAGAATTAAAAGTAGTTATTTTTGCAGATTGTAGTGTTTTTTTGATGCAGGTTCACCAATTGAATAGATTAATAGAGAAAGCAATTATTTAAATTAAAAATTTTAGATAAGGCAAGTTTTGAAACTCACGTCCTCATATGCAAAAGTGACAGGTTAGATTTTACTTTTAAATGATTAAATTTGTAAAAAATTCAGTTTGGAGATGGAAAAGTTTTGAGAAGGCTCCTGTTTGAAGGTGAAAAGTTTTGTGAAGGGTCCTGTTTTGAGGTGAAAAATTTTGTGAAAGGTCCTGTTTTGAGATGAAAAATTTTGTGAAGGGTTCTTTAAAGGACCTTCTTTCTAAACAGATCCTTGTTAAGCAAAAATATAATTTCTCATATATGATAAATAGCTTCATATTGATATCTTTTTTTGTGATAATCTTTTTTTACATATATCCCATACACGTGGTTTCTCTTCAGCATGGGTATTAAGGTGCCGAAACAATTTAACCTTTTCTGAAAATGGTTGTTGGCACTGTTTACAAATAAAGAGTTTGTCTTTCGTTTGAGAGAGTTGTTTGTCAGCACTTCCTTCATCAGATGTTTTTTCACGTACATCATACTTCTTTTTAGTATGGGAGAGGAGATGTTGATTCAAGAAAAATGTAGAAGGAAATGATTTTTGACATAAATTGCATACAAGTTTTGTATTAATAGTTGAAGTACCAGTATGCTGAGAAACATGGCGATTAAGATATCTTCTCTGTGAAAATGATTTTTGGCAGTAAGCACATATATAAGGTTTTTCTCCAGTATGTGTAAAAAGATGTAATCTCAAACTATGTTGTCTTTTAAAATGTTTATCACATATGTTACAAACATGTGGTTTCTCGTCGGTATGGATAAGCACATGTTTGAATAAACTACTCTCTACAGAAAATGCTTTTTGACAAACATTACATACATGAGGCTTCACTCCATTATGGAGTTGCTGATGCAAATTCAGGTTATATTTCCTCGAAAAGACTTTATGGCAAACATTACAAGTGTGTGGTTTCTCATCAGTATGGGCAGTATCTACATGATTTGTATCAGAATGCAAATTATACCGTTTTAAATGTGTATTCAAATTACTTTTATTCGAAAATGATTTATGACACTGTTCACATTCATATGGTTTCTTTTCAGTAGGCAATTTACCATGGTGCAACAAATTACTTTTGCATGACATTTTTTGTTATATATACATATTCAGTGGTGCAGAAATACATCATTTTACTCTCCACTGATGAGTGAATTTTTAAGTGATCTTCAAAAATTGCAAACTATAGAGATATTTCAAAAACATCATCTTTTTTTACTGGTTAGCACTAGCTTTTACTTTTGCAACTTCCCAAATTATTGCAACACAAACATGGTACTAAGTTTTACTCTATATTAAACTTTCCTCCTCTCTTGTATATATTTCTTAAATTTATAGGAAAAAATTATGAAAATGCATTGCAGTAACAGTAAACAACTATTTTTACAGCTGCGTAAATTTTGTCAAACAATTTTCAACTGTACATTGCATTTTGCTGGCTGATAAAATAAATCCCTGGCTGGTAAGATTTCCTAGAAATTCAACTCCCCCTGTATATATTGTCAAAGAAATGTTTTCTGAAAAAGTTGGTGCATTTTAAAATACTTTTTGTACAAACTCACAAGGATCCTCTTTAGTTAATGAAGAGGGGGGAAAACTCAAGGTTTTTTTTTTGCCATCCAAAAACTTTTTTTTTTTTTTAACAGGACACACAAACAGTATCTCTTCTGTAGAGTAAGAATATACTTCTTTATTCACCTTTTTTCAATGAATGAGTTTTGACATAAATGACATAACTGGAATTCAGAAGTTCTCTCAGATATCTTTCCTTTAAAAAGTCTTTTCACATTCTGAACAGGCAATCACCTGAAAGGGCACTTGAAGCTGAAAAGCAATAAAAAATAAATGGAAATTTCAACAAAATAACTACAAAGATATTTTTCTAATATAAAATGTTTGTATATTTTTATTTGTGTTGTTTACAGCTGTGGCTTTGTATTAAATGAGCTGAAATTGTTACAGGGATTCTCTTTGCATTAAACTTTGTAATTAAAGAAATTTTTTTGTCTCATTTTCACACCAGCTATTAGAAATTCAAACTTGTAATATTAGCCAATAGCAAAGCACAGGAGAATGTTTATATGCTTGACATCTCCTGTATGAATGCAAAATATTAAAACTTACATTACTGACTTTTTATACATGCTTTAAATGTAGAGATTAAAGCAGGCATATTTGACGATGGCTTGCAATTTTTTAAGCGTGCCATTCTATTTTTAAAATTTGGTGATGATTTTCCAAAAGCAAGAGGTGATTCCATTCTGAAATTTCTGCAAATTTAAGGCATTCAGTTCAGAAATTTTTTTAAAAATCGATCATCAATCTGAAAATTCAGACACAAAAAAATCCCCCTTTTTTCATAACAGATGTTAAATACAAAATAATATCAGAGTTTCCTCCATGTTTAAAAAAGGGCAGGGCACTACTGTTGTAAAAAGGGCACTTTTTACATTTTTCAGGGTACTTTTTTGATTTTTAAGGGCACTTTTATAGTGTTGAATTTTGAATTTTACTGCCCTTTTTGGGGCAGTCCACAGGGAGAAATCCACTCCTGGCACTAACTATGTGCTTTTTCTGCAGCCCTTTGATGCATTTTGCATTCTTTTAATGAAATTTGAGGTTTTTTCACGATCTTTTGATGAAATTTGCAGTGTTTTTGCAATCTTTTGACAAAATTTGCATTTTTTTCGTGATCTGATGAAGAAATTTGTGGTTTTTTGCAATTCTTGAACGAAATTTGCGTTTTTTCAGTGATTCTTGGACGAAATTTGCTTTTTTACCCGCGATTCTTTGACAGAATTTGTGTTTTTCCCCTGATTCTTTGAAATTCGCGATATTTTTTCTGTCCGAATTTTCGGATTGATGACCGATTTTTTTTCCAATTTTCGGAAAATTCGGAATAGAATCACCCCTAACTCGATCCTTTGACGAAATTTGCATTTTCTCTGCGATCCTTTGATGAAGTTCGCGTTTTTTGTGCGATCCTTTGACGAAATTTTCAATTTTCGTGGCCCTTTAATGAAATTTGCGTTTTTTCCAAGATTCTTTGATGAAATTCTTGTTTTTCTCTGCGGCACAAATGAAATTCACATTTTTTCCACAACATTTTGAACGAAATTCGCATTTTTGTCCTTGGCACTTTGACAAAATTCATTTTTTACATGACATTTTTGGGAATTCGCGTCTTTCCGGCAGTCTTTGACAAATTTCATGTTTTTTTGCTATCCTTTGACAGAATTCGCATTTTTTCGCAGCCCTTTTACAAGATTCGCATTTTTTTCAAGTGGCCTTTGATGAAATTTGATTTTTTAAGCGGCCTTTTTGCAAAATTTGCCATTATCTGACAAAATTCATATTTTAATTGCAATACTCAGATGAAATTTGCATTCTTTCCGTGGCTCCATGAAGAAATTCACGTTTTTTTTCTTCGATTCTTGACTTAATTCGCATTGTTTCTACGATCCTTTGATGAAATTCACATTTTTTTCTTGGCACTATGACGAAATTCGCTCTTTGGTCTGCTGCACTTTGATGAAATTCATGTTTTTTCCCCGCGGACCTTTGACGAATTTTGCTTTTTCTCCGTGGTCATTAGAGAAAATTCGCTGTCTTCCCATGATTCTTTCACGCAATTTGCAATTTTTCCAAGATCCTTTGACAAAATTCGCATTTTCCCACGATTCTTTAACGAAATATGCATTTTCCTGCGATTCTTCGATGAAATACCATGTGTTTTTCTGCAAGCGACTGACAAAATTTTGTTTTTTTGGCAACCATTTGTTGAAATTCGTGATACTTTTTATGCCAGAATTTTATGATCGATTTTTTTAATTTTCGGAGCCGAATGCCTTGAATTTTCGGAACAGAATCTCCCCTGATTGGAAAGACAAAATTACTTTTCTTATATTTTTCCTCTTTTTTAGCCAATTCTATTTTATTGCTGCATGTTTTTTTTTTTTTATCAGAAGGCATTGTGTCATCGACCGGGAATTTCTAAATGTCTACCGCGATGCAAGCTTTGGGCACTCACGATCCTAAGTGTTTGAATGAGAAGACAACTAGCAGACACGTGTTCAGTACAGGCAGTGAGCTGCGTTTTTTAAAATGAGGAGCAAGAAGGGCACTACTTTTTGGATGCGTGGCAAAGGGGTGCTATTTTTTGGATGAGGGGCAAGAGGGGCGCTATTTTTTAAACTGAAGGGCAAGAGGGGCGGAGCGCCCCCATGAAACCCTCTGGGGGAAACTCTGTAATATTTCAGGGAATATTTACATTACAAATTCCCATCCTCAGATGCAGGAGTGCCATTTCAAGAAGGGTTTTTTTCTAAAGGAGGGTGGGCAAGTTTTTATTTTTCCACGTGTCCAGTTTCTTTCTTTCTTTTTTTATAAGTATGTTTGCGATCATATTCGGGTTTTTTTATTCGTAATTATCCTTTATTGAATAATAATACTTAAAAGTAGAGTTCTACAAAGGATCGAGTAACTACATTTTTCTGGGAGACTTTTTTTTGAAGGGGATGTACATTTTTCTGGGAGACTTTTTTTTGAAGGGGATGGAGTTAAGCAAGTTTTTGCAATACTGTAAGAGCAAGATTGTTCTGATGAATTGGCTGACCAAACTTATTTTTTAACATTATTTATGTTTTTTTTTCCTTCAATGCTCATTTTTATGCCTCATGATACTTACTTTCTTCTCCCCTGTGCTTTTTTTTTCCCCACTGTGCCATTTTTTTCTGTGCCGTTCCGCACTCTATTTTAATGAAACAAATGTAAAAGGTATACTACTTTATATAATATCGCAAAGTGGAATTTATTTAATAATGCACTTCTCAATTCGAATGCAAAAGGGCAAACAAAATTCATCAAGGAAACATCGTTAGACAATAAAGCTAAGGCACAAAAAGCGAAGGAAGACATTATACATTAAAAAAGTAGTACCACTTTTTATATAATATCACAAAATGTAACTCATTTAATTAATGCAATTTTTTCAATTCAAATGCATCATATTTCTGGATATTATTATCAGACCATTTTCAAAATAAAAGACAAAAAGCACTATTTAATAGGAAAAAAACATTATTATAGTGTCACAGGGATCTGTTTAGGAAGAAATTGGGTCCTTCACAATTTTTTTAATTTCAAAACAGGACCCTTCACAAAATTTTTCAACAGAATAAATATATATATTTTTTAGTACATATTCTTGTGTTTTTTTATTTCATATACTGAGGAACATCCCATCGCATGATTGTATAACAATATTAACAAGATAAATAAGTTTTGGACGATGTTGGGGGTCCAAGTACCAGGAAAACTCCTTACCGTCCCGTGTCCCTGATGCTGATTTTTAAGTTTGGAGCTGCCTGTATAAAATTATTTCAATAAAAGTAATTCTATGTAATTTGTTTCCGAAACAGGGACAATTGTTTTATATAGCAAAAAATTAACCTGCACACATTTTTTTAACTCTGTTCTAGGGTTTTAGATTCCTTAACATCCCTCTTGCTAAACGTATACAGAAAATCACTTCAGATGCAGCCACAGAATTTTTTTCTAGTTTTTTCTCATGCAGAAGTAAGCCAGAGAAAGAATGTATAAAATCCTTTGACAGGAAATTTACTGCAGAATTTTAATGTCAATTTCAAGCACTGTGGCTTTATTGATAGTCTTACTGTCCCCAAAGTTTATTCCTACACTTTTCGAGGTAAATAATTTTTTTATTATTATTTAATCCAATTTTAAATAAATGTTTCTAAAAATCAATGAACATTGTGGCTATCACTTAGTCTTAACATGATTTGCCTAAAAATAGTGGTAATTTTCCTTACCATCCCTTTTTTTCCATTACCGTGCCTTTTTTCCTATACCATTTCAATTTTTTTCATTCCATCCCTTCTTTAACATCCCTTTAAGACAATCTTATACCAAAATTTTGTACGAAAAATACTACATTGTTATTATTTTTTACTTGAATGACCTGTGTGTACTATGCAAATTCATTATAAGTAAAAATTTAGAAGAAAATAGAAAGTTATAGTGGTAAAATAGTAAGGAAAATTAAACTCACAAGTTTAACTTAAACCTCAGTTAAACAAAAAAAATTTCGCTGCTGACCATTTTTTTTTTTTTTTTTTTTTTTTTGAATCATTAAAGGCATTTGTGTATCAGATTAAGATATTTTTTTAGAAAGTTTAATATCACCAGATTTTTATTCCTGAAAGTCAAAAGATTGTGAGAATGCCCCATACATATATATCACTGAATACAGCAACCTAATTCTGCAGCAATCTGAAAAAAGCAGGAAACTCCTTAAAGCGGCAGTTAGTAAATGGACATATGAACGCTACGCGTTCATAAACCGAAAGAAAAAAAAATCACTGGATTCAGCAAACTAGTTGTGCAGCAATCTCAAAAATGCATGGAACTTGTTAAAGCTGTAGTTAGTAAATGAACGTATGAACGCTATGCGTTCATTAACCGAAAAAAAACATCACTCAATTCAACAAACTAGCTGTGCAGCAATCTCAAAATGCATAAAACCCGTAAGGGCCACACACATGAAAAATATATAATAAATGGCTAATATAAAGCATTACAACAAAATATGCATAAAATTATTAACATACCTTAACAGACATCTCCTTTCTTGAAACCCAACTCTAAAAAATATTGAATTGCCATAATTTTGCAAATTTCCAGTTGTCGGTAAACTTCATTTAACTTTCGAGCAAATAAAATGAACAAATACTCACAATTTCAAACTAAATCACATGGGTACTTTAACTTGCAAATTTTACAACTAAAAACAGCACAAAAAAAAATTTAATGTTAACAATATCAAACTTCGCCTTGCTGTCATTTTAATTTTACAATTAAAAACCAATACAAAATGTCTCCCTTTTAAAGAACTAATCCTTCATACAAATTACAAAACATGTGAAGTTGAGTTGTCAAAACACCGCTGAGCAAATTTTTCAATCTCGAATTTGAGAATACATCATCAATGACATCAATAAAATTATGTTTTCAGGTAGGCATAACTAAAAATACAAAAAAAAGTGATACTACCAGAAGAAACGATTTATCGCCATGCCAAACTAATGGTCGCCAAGTGTCTCACTTGTTCTGGGATTCAGCCGTAAATAATAATGCAATACTAAATAAGCATTAATGATAATGAGATAATTTTTTCTTGAATTATTCAATGAAACTCACCTCATAATGTTGCACTAATAATTTACAGAAATAATTTACATCAGAATCTTAAAATAACAATGTTTTATTTCATGTTTTGCTAGATTTAATAATAAAAAAAATTTGATTAATTAAGAATGTATTTGGTAAATTGATCATGGTTTAGGTCAGTACCATTTTGAATTTTTTCAGAAATAAATTTATATGTATTTCATTCATGAGAAAGCTTGAGTTCAATCATATTGACCTGAATTACACATTGAAATATGTATGGAATAATATGAAAATAGGGTACTTCTTAGTTATTTATCCCGTCGACCAATTTCACCAAATTATATAAACTGCCAAGCCATTCACCCAGTGTTGAATTCAGACACTTTTCTCCGGGAGGGATTTCTGTTGCTACGGGGGGGGGGGGGGGGGAAATTGCACTTTTTGACCATTGAAAACACAAAATCTCAAATCTTCGGGGGGCGGGGGGACATTCCCTCCCACCGGGCCACCAACACTGCATTCGCCAAATTATACACATTGATATAATTTTTATTTTAAATAACCAAAGAACGAATAAATTAGTAAAATATTAATAAAAATACAAATAAAACATCAAATTAATGGTTTTATTGGCCATTATTGGCATTTAATCTTACAATTAATTAATTAATGCAAGATTCAGAATGTAATATGTAATGTAAGATAATGTAAGGTCAACATTCCCTCCCCCCGGGCCACCAACACTGCATTCGCCAAATTATACACATTGACATAATTTTTATTTTAAATAACCAAAGAACGAATAAATTAGTAAAATTTTAATAAAAATACAAATAAACCATCAAATTAATGGTTTTATTGGCCATTATTGGCATTTAATCTTACAATTAATTAATTAATGTCAACCATTATTGGCATTTAATCTTACAATTTGGCGACAGTAATTTGGCCGACGGGATAACTAAGAAGTACCGAAAATAGAAATAATAAAATATTTAAAAAACGGCAAACACAACTCAAAAAAGTAAACAAACATTTCTCTTATAATTAAGGATCAACCGAAACGGGGTTTTGGTAATCCTTCTAAATCCAAATTTAAAAATTTCTATTACCGTAAAGTTTGCAACTTTTAATGAGCATGTGAAAAGCATCTTCAAAGTTTAGTCATACTTGCATTACTTGCTTTAAAATTTACACTCATGTCCAGGGCCGAAACTAAGGGGGAGCAGAGGGGGCATGTGTCCCGGGCACCAGAACGAAGGGGCGCCAAATGAAGGATTATACCTTTGAAATGGATCATTTTCTTCTGATAATTTTTTCCCCCCATTTTGACCAGAAAATCAGAGTTCTAACTTTTTACGGCTTCTCTTTCATCTTCACCTAACACCTCGTTTATAATGGCTGTTTCATAATAATGGAAGCCATCAGTCCATCAGAAGAGAATAACT
Source organism: Maratus speciosus (assembly GCA_963932465.1). Classification (NCBI taxonomy): domain Eukaryota; kingdom Metazoa; phylum Arthropoda; class Arachnida; order Araneae; family Salticidae; genus Maratus; species Maratus speciosus. The sequence continues at coordinate 194,266,582 of OZ010798.1, read as the reverse complement.
CGGTGAAGGCGAAAATTGGCAGTCGCCACTCGCCACGTGGCGATTAAAGTTGTAAAAGTGGCGATTAAAAAATCGGCCATCGATCGCCACTCGCCAAGTGGCGATAAAAGTCTGTTATCGATCGCCAAGTGAAATATAGCTTTTTTCATAGAAATATGCATCTCTACTTTCATTACATCTAATTAGCAAACTGCTTAATTCTTTTTCCTACCGGATGCAAGCAGATTACAATGACTTAGCTGTATTTTCAATATTTTGGCTTTTCGCCATTGCCCTTCAGTTGGATTATTTTTTCAAGAAATACAATTTTATTCTAAAAAATATATTCATCAGCTTTGATTCCACATGCATTTCAAATAATGTATTCCTTTTTTTTCCCACCGGATACAAACGTGTTTTAAGAACATTGCAGTATTTTCAATATTTCGACTCCTGCCACATGCTCATCAGCTTAGATTTCAGCCGCATGTAATGTGTGTAGTATGTTAATAACACATTTACTTATTAACCCGACAGGATGGGCGCGGGGGTGTTTTGACACCCCACGCCTGAAAATATTCGTCTGCTGTTGGTGAGTACTTTTAATTTTTTGTTTATTATTTTTTTTAATTAACGATAATTTAACATTTCAGCTATCATTTCTCACGAGAATGAGTGTAATTATCATGAATTTCACTAACAGACAGAATTCAAAAATTTCTTTTCGTATTTATGCCATTTAATATGTTTGGGGTGTGCTGACACCACATGCCCGTTCTCGTGTTATGTTTCAAGGCGTGCATCCTGCCGGGTTAAATAAAATCCAAATAACATTTTATTGGGTTTTATTAGATTATTTTTTTTATTGTATACACCTAACTGTTGGAATTTTGATTTAGTTATTTTTGATGTAAAGAAAGTAATAGTAATTTGATTGATAATAGTGTTTATGAACATATACAAATAATCTAAAAATATATTCTAAAAAAATCCATATGATAACAGATTTGTGGTTTTAAAGTAATTTTCTTGAATTTTGACTGCTTCCTTATTCTTATCATGAATAGTAGGCTGGTACAAAACTGACTTATAAAAAAATATGTATATATACAACAATTACCTATAGTTTATGTAGACGTCAAGAAAATTTGAAACATTATAGTGGCCACTAATCAAACTGAGTCTACCGGCCACTGGCTACTAACTTAATTTCCCAGTTTTCACCTATAAAACTCAGTGTGATGTGAATATTAGAATATTCACAAATTGTCTTGATCGTATTTTAGAATTATTTTGTTGTAAAAATCTTCTTTTAAAAAAATGGAGACAATAACCCTACACTTAGTTCTTTTTAAAAGGAGAAAAGTCAAAAACGATCTTACTTGAAACAAGCAGTGTTGAGGAAGAGACAGGAACTACACTTTCTTGAAACTAAATCAATCTTTATTCAAGTATAATTTTATATGAAGATGAATAATTTTCCTTTTTGATCACCCATAAATAGTTCTTGAAAATACCAGCACTTAGATTAAAAAAATTCCCGAGAGAATATCTAATATTTAACTAAAGAACAAAAACTCTGTTGATAAAAAATGGCACAACTACAAACAAATATCCACATCATTGTTTCGACAATCATGTTAGAACTTAAAACTGCCCAAAATAATTAAGGGAGGTAGTATTTAAACATCGCTACGGGGCCCGCAAAAGTAATTAAGCGAGAGGTTTTAAACAATTGATCAAATTTAAAAGCCACCGGTATTCGAAAAACAAATGAGAAAGCAAAACCGAAATTAATGCAATCCAATACGCTTGCGAAACGAAACATCACTTGTTTGAAATCATAGCAAGTGCCCATTTCTACTGAGCATGCGCGTACATTTACAGCCTCGGATGAAACACAGGGAGAAAAAAGGAAGGGAGGAATAATGAATGATGCGCGTATGCAGGCACTGGGGAAAAGCCAACTTACAGGTCTACGCTAGGGTTGTCAGTGAGACAGGAGAAAAAAGAAAAGAAACAAAAAACAAAAGCACAGCCGCGGCTCCGTCACAGATGCAGACTGGTGAATAGGTGGAAAAAAAAAACGTGAGATTTCATCTCACACTCGGTTAAGCAGGACTCGGATAATCAGGACTCTACTGTGTATTTCATTTTTGAAATGATCTTTAGAATATTTTTGTTAATGTTCAGAGGTGGGTCATGACCTCTCCCTTGGATCCACCATTGTAGATTACGTAAGTTCAGTATTACATATTTTATGATTACATATTTTAAATTTTAAAATAAGTCTGCTATTAGAAAATTAGTAAAATTCTCTTTGTAAATATACTTGCAGAAGAGGGAGGGTGCCAAATTCCATGTTTGCCCTGGGTGCAAAAAAGGCTAGTTACGGTCCTGCTCATGTCTTGAGTCAGTCATGAGATGACTGATAATTATAAACAGTGAAGTTCATAGCAATAAATAAAGAGTGTCTCATTTGAACCAATACAGCTCAAATCAATGAGTAATGTAGAAAATTTTCGAAAAAAAAAGAAATGAGATTTTTGAAATACACAGTTTCAATCCAGTTGAATTTTTGACAACATTTTCAGTGAAAACAAATTTTCAGTCGATCTTTCGTTATAATTATACACGCAAATACTGTGCAGAGCCTATGAAGTGTCAAGTTTTTGCAACAGGTGTGCTAATTTATAGCAGAATTGAAGAGCTGAATGGAAGAACATGTTATGCTACATTTTCTTAAAAATTATTTTATCTTTTGTACAAAGGTGTTATCAGGTATTCTATCACATATTAAAGCTAAAATACCAAAATTCCATTTAGCCTTGAAGATTTAAGACATTATTCAATCATTAATATTTTATTATTTAATAATAATGTAACTAATATTAATATTTTTTAATATTTAAAAATTAAATATGAATAAGTTTTTTTGATAGAGTTCAGTACCACACCTATTAATATTTTAAACACATGGTATCAAACAGAAAATAAATCATTAAAATTGACAACAAAAACTTTCACATCAAATTTCTTCAAATGTAATTTTTGTTACTTAACATGTTTTTCCACTTAGCTCTTTAATTGGGAGCATCAAAAATGTAATTTATCGTTTGAGGTCTTGAATTTATTGTTGATTGAATTCAGGTTTCTTGAGAAATGAAAGAGTTCATCAATTTTGTACAGAAAGAAAAAAAATTCTTAATTGGTTACATTTACATTTAGCAAGAAAAGCGGTGCAATCGCAGTTTACTCTCCTTCTTGGCACAATTTTCGAAAATCGCCAAATTGGCGCATTTTCGCGTACTAACTCCCGGAGCTGCAACATCCGGGAGAGAGTACGCAAAATTATTATTTGTTTTCTCTTCTCGCATATTTTGAAACAAGTACCTATCTAGACAAATGCTTAAAATGTGAAAATAGATATTCGATCAGTTATTTTTCTCTTATTTTAACCTGTATTTTTGAGTTAAAATAAAAAATACATAAAATTTCAAATTTTTTCGAAATACATTTTTTAAAAATACATTTCATATATTTTAAAATACATTTTTTAAAAATACATTTCATATATTTTAAAATACATTTTATCAAATATACCAAAAAACAAAACTTTCACTTACCCAAATTATTAAAAAAGAACGTTTGTTAACAGTAAGGGGAGCAAAACAATGTTGTTTTTTAATCAGAGGGGCCCCCTTTTTTATTTAATCAGGAAGGCCCCGTTTTTTATTCATAATTTTACCTTGAGCTCTAGGATGTCATTCAAAAGCATCACTTAATCTGTCACTTTTAGTCATTCATAGCTTGGAACAATCAGCCTCTCTTTCGTACAGAATTCAATCAACGCTCAAAAATACAGGTAAAAATAAAAGACAAATAACTGATTGAATATTTATTCTCACCTGTCAAGCATTTATCCAGATAGGTACTTGTTTCAAAATATACGAGATTGAGAAAACAAATAATAAAAATACGCAACTGCAACACACAGAACTTTTCAACGCGAAATCCATTGAAGCAGTATCAATAACGTTTTTCCAAACAAATTCAAAATATTCTCCGATTCTCCTCTTTGTCCAATAAGCAAGCCTTTTACAAAAAAAAATAATCGTCCAATTCGGTTCAATTAGAAAACAGCTTACAAAACAAGGAGTTTAAACCATCAACTATCTGAAAAGAAATCTTAGGGTTACCATATTTGGTGACGTCAGAGGAGCAGCCCAATAAACCAGGGTTGTCACATTGGCGCAGTTATCGAAGGAGAGTATACTGCGATTTAACCAAAAAAGCAAGTTAATGACAATTTGTCAATGGAAAAGAGCAAATTACTCAGGACTTTTTAAATGAAATGCTTTTTTTGATAGATAAAAATTTGCTTTTTACAGACTTAACTTTACTTCATTTCTTACAAGTCTAAGGTAATATTCTAAGCATAGAAACAATTAGTTAAATCTTTTTTTGCTGTTTATTCATAAGGCAAAATACCGATAGAAACTTTCCAAATTAATTTCATCCTTAGATTTTAATACTTTCATGTAATTTTAAACATTTAAAAAATTTATGATTTTAATCAAAATATTTTTTTTTTTTTTTAAATCAGTTGATTTAAGTAAAATAGGCAATATAGTAGTTATATTGGGTACAACTTGATCATCCTGTCGACCAATTTCGCCAAATTATACAAATTGACATAATTTTTATTTTAAATAATGAAAGAACATTTAAATTAATAAAACATTAATAAAATTACAACTAAAAAGTCGAATTAAAAATCACTTGATGACATAACAAACACTTTCAGACATTTACGATCATCCATTTAGTATTGGCATTTAATCTTGTAGTTTGGTGATAATTTTTCGGCGACAGGA